>OZ037754.1:1757070-3106351 GCA_964035475.1 Salix caprea
AATCAGATGAAGGGAGAGCTCCAAAAGTAAATTTATAAGATGAAATCTCAAGTAAATTTCAGAATAATATTGAATATTGAGTATTTTTTTTTTTTGGATGAGCAACACTTTTAACTTTCAATTATAGAAAAGGCAAGACAATCGTCCAAGTTATATTATTGTATGTAATTTGTTCATGTAGTTATTGTAATTACAAAGAAAAATTTCCATTGGCATGAGCCATTATTAAATAGTTACAAGGAAAGAAGTTTCACCACATTCAAGTAAAATCGATGTCTAAACCAAAAGGAATAAAAAGAACAAGTGATGGCTGGAAAGCAAGAGGAGATCTGATAATGTTATTTGGGAAAGAAGAATGGTGGGAGTGAGTTTACATTGTGGTATCTCACAGTGTTATAAAAGAGAGCAGGCGATGGCTGGCCTTGAAGGACTTCAGCATATGAAGATCTTATAATCAGGAACTGTGTCTCCAACATTCAAGTAGTTGACATCAACCACAAGTTCTCCCAAATCATCTGCCAAGACCAACAATTGATGTCGATAACCCTGCTAGAGCTTAAGCAGCACGATGAATTGAAATTTGGAATTTGCAAGCGGAAAGATACAAGGTAAATGAAGCTCAAACCTTCATATATGGTCCTTGCAATGTTTACATATTCAGGTATGAGATCTCTGTATATGATTCCGTCAGGACGGGCATCCAGCACTACTAGGACTCCTTCATGTCAATAACAAGCTAAATCAAGATAAGAGAATTGAGACCTGAATCCATATTGATTTCTAGGAACATTTTGCTGAATAGTTGCTGGAAACAAAGGAACTTTAACTTTAGGAAAGACACAAGAATGCATGTGGCTTACAGCACTCCAAGACACGTCGTGTTCGGAAAAAAGCCAAGAAAATAATATTGTATCATGTAATCTTCAAGGAATAAAAATTACGGAGCAAGTTCTGGCAATATACATTCTTTGCTTTATTCCTGTTAAGACTGCATAAGACGTAAGAGGAATGACTTTTGTGGCATTCACTACTCTATTCTTCTCTTATGAGTATTTTGAGCACCGCTAACTCTGGTGACCAAAAGACATGCCTACTTCTCTTGTACCACAAACAAATTAGAATTTAAGAGAGAAAAGTGGCCAACTCTATAGAGCTCAAAGTAAAGGAGACACAAGAAACTTTTTAGGGAACAATTAAAAATAAAAACAAGAAGAAAGGAGATGCATGCAGCGTCACATTCAAGTATCTTTTTTAGATGCATAGATTCAGCTTTGATTGGCTTTGCATAAATGATAATGAAATTGCTACAGGGGTGAGAAATTATCGAGTTCATGAGATGCGGGATTACTGTTTAACCTACAAAGTTTATCCATCCAGAAGCAGAACTCTGACTGTTGCAATACTACAGTAAATGGCAACTTGAGAAATGTACCTGGTGCCACCCAAGCTTTAGTGGAATTGCTTGGCAATGGAAGCAACAAGAGGATGTTTCGCAAATTCATAGAATCATCATAAGTTATGGTAGAACCTGAAAGGGGGAAAGAAATTGGTATTAGTACGACAGTAAAATGTTTTCTTAGTGATATGATTTCATGATTTGAGATCAACTCCCAGCAGTTCAATCGAATTACTTTAAGCATCCACACAGTCTATATGATATAAGTATAACTAACAGGTTCTGTTCTAGCTTCCTTTTTTTCTTTACCAAGGTTGTGATAAATGTAAATGATTTAAGGAAAAAAAACACTAATCCATAATTTAGACCTTCGTAACAGATGCAATTTTGCAGATGTAGGGATGAAAGAATGAAAATTGTTACAGGTGTTAGTAACAGAAACTGAAGTTGTTTTCATACGAGTTTTGCTGATCTACCTCTCTGGCAATATCCCATATTGTATGGAAATACTTCTTTATCATATGCGGGGTACTCTCTAGCATGGAACCTGCAAAATAAGTAAGAATTCGTCAATATCATGCACAAAATCAATGAGCTAAATTCCATCAAGATCATAATCAAAACAATTTAACAACCATTACACATTTAATAAAAACATACGTGTTTCAAGGAGAGACTTTCTTGAATAGAACAATGAACTCTCTCATTTAACCTTATGAAATGAGACAAACAACAGATGCAATCATAATATGTGAAACTGACTGAAGATACTATGACGTAAGCAGAGGACCAGTACCTCAAAGCAGATTGGGTTTTGAACTAAAAGCTTCTTGTGTACAGGATATCCTGCCCATCCATTGAATACATTTTCACACTAACATATTCGAATTTGGTCCTGGCTGCCCGGCAATTCACATATAGATGCATATCCACATACTACAACCATAGCGACGCTAGTTCATGCCTTCCAGATTATGAAAGGGTCCGATTTGTTATTACATTTCACCATTCTTTTTGTGAAATTCAACCTCTCAAATATGTTTGTGATGTCTAATTGTGAAAATGCAGTCCTTAAAGGCACAAATGCAGACTATGTGCCGTACACAAACCATTTCACATAAAATTCAATTTGCATCTGTAATGCACATAATCATTGGAAAGCAAAACACACAACTTACAATATCCCAAGTCTTCCTGTTTCCCTGGCAATGAAAACATGACCATGAAACAAATCATATCGATTCAAAGATACGTTAAACCCAACTGATGGTCCTCGAGCAACAATAAGCTCAAACAAAAATTCAAGATAAGAATTCAACTCCTGCGATTTAACATCAGAATGGTAGTGATTAACATGGAAGCTAAATTAAAACAAAGAAAAGGAAAAGAAACCCTTCTAAGATTGATACAAACCTCATTTATGAACCTTCTTCCATATGGTGTTCTTGTAAGCTCACATCTGTTCACTTTGCATCCTTCAACATCAGGCACCTATAGCAATATCAATTATCATCACGAAAAAAATTTATCTGGTCAATAGCAATAATTCAGTTCGCCTAAATTACTGAACTCTGCCACATTCATTTCCAACAATTTCTTCCTATCTACCACGATTAATAAAAAAAGATTCTTCAGCTACCAATTCATGCTATAACAAATCATGGGTTTTCAATATCAATTATCATCACGAAAAAAATTTATCTGGTCAATAGCAATAATTCATGCTATAGCAATATCAATTATCATCACGAAAAAAATTTATCTGGTCAATAGCAATAATTCAGTTCGCCTAAATTACTGAACTCTGCCACATTCATTTCCAACAATTTCTTCCTATCTACCACGATTAATAAAAAAAGATTCTTCAGCTACCAATTCATGCTATAACAAATCATGGGTTTTCACTAGCTTAAATGGAAAATTAACTTTTCCTCGAAATGATCGATTATTCCTAATAAAAAAACTCATTCTTAAGAAATAAAAGCTAAAACTCACTGGCAAGACAGTAGGATCCAGAGCTCGGTGTATTGAAGCAGGGTCTCCACCAGAATCAAGCGCAAGCCGAGCTAGTTCAAGGACTGGTTCAGGTGGCCACCATATGAGTTCATTCTCTTCACTCTTGCTTCTTTCAACGCTAATCACGCTATTAGAATGGAGTCTGAGACGCCTTTGCTTAATATAACACTCACTGTTGTATTCTGGTGTTTTTGGTTTTGAAGGAGTGAAGGGAACAAGAAATTTAAGGCAAGAAGAGAGTTGTTGAGAGATTAAAGGGTTGATTTTGGAGGATTGGGTTGGGGGGCCCAAGAGGGAGAGTAGATCAGATGGCGTGGCTTTTGGGATTGAAGATGGTGATGGTGAATTGAATGGGAGGATGGTGGGAGATGATGATGAAGCTGAGAGAGAGATGGAGAGGAATATTGCAAATCTGATTGAGCAGAAAGAGCGGTTGCCCATGTCCTCTCCCACTCTGTCTCAATTTCCTCTCATTTGAGTGTTTTTGGGTGGAAACTGAAATGGTCACAGAAAGTTGACTACTTCGACTTCCCTCCAATTTTTTACATGCTGCAGTTGGGTTTCTGTGTCAACTGTCAAGCCACTTCCGTTTTTACTATTTATTTAAGCCATCATGCAGCAAGCAAATGATGAGAGAAAGAAAATTCATAAATCAATGGACCTGGGTTTAGGGTTTAAGTTCGAGAATTAGCCAAAATTGTCAACGTTTCGTTTTTTCAATTCAAATGAAATATTTCGATTTTGAAATATTTAGATGTGTTATTTCAAAGTTGTACTATTTATGTGTGTGTATATATAATTAAATATATTAACTCAAAAAATTTTTAATTCAAATCTAAAAATAAAATTATTTAGAATTGTGCAATTTAATCTATAAAAAAAACACAATAAAATGATTTTTATGAACAAAATTATGAACATGTATAATATTATGAGAATATCATCATCAATCTCGCAAGATCATTATATTCTCTGATTGCTTTGAAATTTTAACATAATATATACATATATAAATATGTCAAGAGACTCCTCGTAAAATTTCATTTTAATTTAACGACCGGATTAAGATATATGATTGATTTTGTAAAATTATTCATTATTTAAAATAAATATTATTTAGCCAAAATAGAACAGGCGGAACGATACATTTCAGCCGGTATTTAGCTGAAAAATCCAGAACATACCAGAATTTAAATCGAAATAAAAACTACATCATTTTATCTTATTTTTTTAACTGGTACAAAACATTTAAATCGAAATAAAACAAAATTGACAACTATATAATCAGCCGATAGTCAGCGGGCTAATCTCAAAGCAGGATTCGATAATCATTCATTTGCATGCTGTCCAAGTTTCTGATCTACGGTTGGATTTTGGCCATGAGATGGCTGGCTGGATGGCCAAAACAGCATACCTCTGGGAAAAACCGGACCTTATTTTTCATGTAACATTGATCATGAGAAACAAGATAATCCACATCTGAACTCCTGCCCATGATATGAAATGTCAAGGAATCTAGCGTATGCCTTGAGCAACCTTCCGATCTATATCAGTTGTAAAATCACAAGATCTAGTTTGATGAATAGCTTACCAAAGAGAATGAAATGGTTGCTTGAAAAGCTTGTCGACAAGAAGCACAAAATACAAACTACCATAGAACCGATTGAATCTTGACATGATCGATAAAATTGTGCACAACTTCTATCTTGCTTGTGATAGGTAGACTATTTTTGTTCATATTCGAGGCTTTTCTACCCTCTAAATATGTTTTTCGACACAATTTTATAAAGGTGCGAACCGATTCTCAGCATATCCAAGATAGGCTCATGTACTACGACAAAGCATCTCCAGCTGCTCTCGAGAGCTTGACAATTCTTTCCTTCTGTAGAACAACTTGCATTCCAGGACAAGAAAGAAGGAATGGCACTAGAAGGGATCTGCAATTTTTATGCCAGCTGACTTGTCCCAGTCCTCTGGGGGCATGACATCTGCCATTATCTTTTCCTGACCCTGCCAAAGAATCTGGAAACAATAGTGGCATATAAGGTAAGTCAACGTACTTCAACGTCCAATTGGGTCAAATAAAACAATCAGGTGTGTATGAGAAAGTATCTTTTAAGAACTTACTTTATCAATGACCCCGAATTCTTTGGCTCTTCTAGAATCCATGTAAAATGGTCTTTTCATTACATTAGCTACAGTCTCTACTGACTGATGAAAGATCAAGTTACACAATTAGTTCGCAGGTCTTGAAGTTTTAAGATTAAATAAAAAGGCTACAAGGTAATGAATCATACTCACATTTCCGGTGTGCTTGGCCAGAAGTTCTGTAAGAACATCCCTGTTTACTACTGCCTGCAAAAATAATAACGACAGAAGAGTGATGATGATTTCCAGAAATATATATTAGAGTTTGATTTACAGAACAGTGGCCTCAAAAAGGTTCTAAAATAAGTCTTCAGAGAAGCGATTAGCTTCTTATCTCTTCATATCAGCGTAACCGAAAAAAAGAAATTATGAAAATAAAATATGCACATATCCAATCACAATTGTTGTTATGGCCAGCTTATTTGAGTTTTGACTCCAAAAGATAACTTAGAAAATGAGCATGGAATGAATTGGCAAGTACAGAAATTGATTTTAGAATGTGATGGACAATAACATGAAAATAAAAGCAAAAAATGTCAGGTTGACTAATAACCATGACACTTTCATTCAAGCTATAAAATGGCTTAACACACCTCTTTAGCACGGATAAGAACATCACTAGCAGGCATCAATCCTGATGAAGGAACACGAGGCTGTTGGATCATGGCTGAAACACTTGATGTTAGATAGGAGATGGAATGATAGCATAAGCACTTTACAATTGCAAATTTTGCAAGCCTACTTCACCATACCTTTTGCATGTGGCATCATGTACCGGTGACCCTTTGATCCTGCAGCTAGCAGTAGACAAGCCTGGCCAATAGCAGCTCCTACAGCAACTGTATGTATCTGCAAAAGAAATACCGTAAGGTCTAGATGCATACTGCAGAGTAGCATATATGTCTTCATAAAATCAAATCTCTATTAGTAGCCATCTATCCCTGCAATGCTATTGCTACTCAACCATAATTGAAAGTAAGAGAGGCCAAAACATTTTTTGAAGGGAAGCCCACCTCATTCTTTAACTGCATCATTGAATCATAGATAGCAAAACCTTCCGTCTCCATTCCGACCTGTATATCCAGTGTCAAGAAACTACATTAAAAATTAACATTTGATGAAAGGATTGGGAGAGATTTTTTATGAGTACTACACAACGCGTTAATTACAGAAAAGAGTGAGAGGACTCAAAAGAGAAACATATATATCACTACCACTGTGCAATCCATGCCATCTACATTGGTCCTAATGTGTTCACTATAAACTGGAATATTTTGTAATGCAGGAAATACCCAACTAGTCCTAAGTATATATATATATAACCTTCTAGGTTGATGAAGGATTTTCACTATCCAAACAAAGCTAGGAAGTGGGATGCTTAAGTTCCCCTCAGGTTTGATGCATAGAGCAATCAGCCAGAATGGTTCAAGGTTCGTGGTTTAAGCCTTCTTGCACCTCATTTCATGACCAAGGGCAGTCACAACCTTTGCCATGAGGCCTGAATGAGGGAACACATAGTTGCATGACCCTGCAGGTGCCAATTTCCCTTTCTGTAGAGGAACTAACCATAACAACATTGCTCACCAACATGGATGGGCACCTAACTGAGGCATTGGGGCTATTCCATCAGACAGAAGAATCAACTCAGTTAAGCAACCCATCCAAGATTCCTCTCAGTTAATCTGATGGTAGATTCACGACCCCATTGACCACTCTTGCTTTCAGTTTTACTTGCCCACTTCCCACTTGTGCTACACTGAAATACTTAACAAAAACAGAATTTGCAACTCACAAAAATGGATTGTGCTTTGAGACTGAACTCAAACCTATTACAACATAAACTGCTTTGCAAAAGCAAAGCAGCCATATTCCTTAATTCTACAAACTTCCACACATTCAACATTTAAAAGAACACTTTTCCTTCATAACCCTAAATTGAGGATAATCTGGCACTGAACCAGATAGGTACCTCACAACATCAGCAATCACCTAGTATATCTCATTTTTATATGTATCATATCACAACAAGAAATGAGCTTACCGATTCGCCATCGTCACGGGTTGTTCCTGTAGAGTTAATATAGATATAAATTGGTGCTTTTGGATCCATCCATTGCAAATACATCAATTCTGCAACAACCAGCTCCGTGACAGCAGCCACCAGCTGAGACAAACAAATGTCTAACATATCAAACACATCATACTCAGCTTAGAAAGTGCAAACCACATTATTATTATTACTTGGTACTAATCCATATCAAAATGCTTCAAACTCTCTTTTGCACAATTGAAGTTTTGCAAATTCAATTATCTTCACTTGATGATACTGCGAGCAACTGGAGATTAAGTAAAAAAAGGTACTTAAGTAAACATGTAAAAAATCAAGTCACTTACAGGCATGCCAATGTAAACAATTCTTCCATGTAGAAGCAACGAGGGTAAATCAGGCGGAGGCGTTCTTGGCCTATGCTCATTATAGGACACCGATCTTTCCACCTAAAATTTTCATCAATAAAGATTCCAATCAAAAAGAAAACTACTAACCGGGCACAAAGTTTAGTTTCTAAAACACTAAAACCAGGTTTGGTTTACTTAAAAATAAAAACCAAAATAAAACCTTGCTCCACCAGTAACAAAAAACTCAACCAATAAAAAAACCCATTACAAAATGAAATCAAAGAGCTACAAAACACAGAAATGAATTCTAAAACACTAAGGCCATGTTTGTTTCACTTAGAAATAACAAAAAGAACAAACTCCTCCCTTCACCAGCAACAACCAAGAACTTCTTACAGTCATTCTCATACAGTTACTTCCAATTTCTATTAAGGCTCAATTAATTACAAGCATAGTTAACATAAAAAAAAAAAGATAGAAATCGGTTCTCTTTTGGAGAGAACCAAACGCGGTCTTATGAACTCACCTGGGCAGGAGTGGCCATGAGCTTAGGAGACTCAAAGAGGTCAAGATACGGCGGCGTATCAGAACTAGTGACGGGGCTGCCTTGAAGGAGAGAATCCGAAGAAGCGGCGGCAATTGAAGCGAGTTTAGAGAGAAATGGGTCCTTAGGGTCTACTGGAGGCATAGGGATACTAGAAGAAGATGATGAATTTCTTGCATTAATTGATGCAAAACATTTGATTCTAAGGTTGTCGTTGGTGTTAGGTTTTAGCTTAATTGATTTTGAATATGAAATTGAAGATGGCAATGAGCATGTCTTCAAAGGAAGCACTACTTGAAAACAAGAAGTCGTTGCCATGGTGATTCTCTCTCTATCTCTCTGTTTATGGTGTGTGACCACAGCTTCAGCTTCTGGTTTCTTCTTCTTCTTCTATTGATTAGGGAACTGGAGGAGGAGATTGCCGGTTGAATTTGTGAGGCAATGGGCTTATTGATTTATTGTTCTTAACTTCTTAAGCCCATTTAGGTCTCTCTCAAGTCTCAAAGGTTTTAGGCGAGCCATTCTACAGTAGGGATGGGAAAGGCCCACCTTTATTCTCATCCAATCCGGCTCATAATTGCTACCGCGCAGGCCGGGGAATTTTATGAAGCGAGAAAGTGTAAAAAAATATTATTTTTGTGTTTTAAAAGTATTTTTAAGAAAGATAATTTTTATTGTTTTTTTAGTTTTTTTTAAATTAAATATTTTTTATATTTTAAATTATTTTGATATGTTATTTCAAAAATAATCTTAAAAAAATAAAAATATATTATTTTAATAAATTTTTAAAAAACAATCACTATCAAACTCTCAAATACCCACAAACAACTAGTGGAAGATATATATTTATAGTTTTTTTTTGGAAAAACTATAAAATACTTTAAATTAAAAAAAATAATGTTTTCATATGTGCTAATATCAAAAATATTTTTTTAAGAAATCAAATATATTATTTAAATGTATTTTTAAATATAATATGATCTAAAAAAATATAAAAGAGATGGAATTAGATTTAATTTATGTTGCCAAATAATAAAGTGAGTTTTTGAGAGACCTTTATTCTTTGTGTACGGTCTAGTATAGAATTGGCATGTTGAAATGTATTTAAATGAAAAATTCAGGTCCTCGTGTTGATAAAAAGAAATTCTAGATTCGTAAAATAATTATCCATGAAAGCTAATTTAATAAATATAAAACTGGCTTGGAAATTCAGATGATTTAATAAAGATATTTCTCATGGTAGGAATTAATCAATTCCACTGCATCCATCTACAGAAAAAAAAATGCAATTTATTAATCTAATAAATATTTTGTTGGTAGAGCGAAATATCGAAGAAAGAAATATTTAAAAAACAAATATTTTTATTTTATAATTTTTTTAGATTATTTTCATATACTAATATCAAAAATAATTTTCAAAAATAAAATAAAAATCATTTTATTCATTACTAAAAAAAAAACACTTTCTAAAACATATTATCTGGTGCCCGTAAATCTCGAATGTTGCCATAGTTTTCTGCCTAAGCTCTGCTAGCTTTGTGACTTTGCTAAGCTTCCAGCTTTGCATAGGGATAACCTTTCAATGTGATGAACATAGAATCTCATGTGTCTTCCTAAATATGGTCAGCGCTACCATGTGAGCATATTGATGGCACAAAAGACAGACAAGAGAAGTATGTTTCGATCAATTAACTAATTGAAATTTGCTTGGATCCGCATAACTCTTATCCCAATGCAAAATTTTCCACAATTTTCTAAAGAAAATCTTACAATTTAAGGCTCTATGTACAGTCTTGAGATACAGAAACAAATGCATCACTTGAACGTATTCGAACTTTTCGGATTATAAAAAAGAAATTGACCCTTGATTATTAGTTTATTAGGAGCAAGTGATATATAGATAAATTTAGCAATGGTGGTGGAAAGCAAACATGGACTTTAGCAATGGATCCTAGATTGTTCAATGCAGCTTTCACAGGAGATGTGAACGTTTTGCTTGGGTTAATCCAGGAAGATCCTCTCATTCTCCATACTGTAACAGTCACCACATCAAACACACCATTGCATGTTGCTGCACTTCTTGGCCATGCCGAGTTTGCCATGGTGGCGATGCAAAATCATCCTGGATTAGCAGATGAACTTAACCAACAGGGCTTCTCTCCCATTCATCTGGCCTCGGCAAAAGGTCACTGGGAGATAGTGAGGGGCATGCTGGTTCGTCGACCTGATCTTGCTTTTATAAAAGCTGAAGATGGAAAGAATCCTCTTCACACTGCTGCCACTAAGGGGAGATCAGAAGTTTTGCGAGAGGTTTTTTCGATTGAATCAGCGCAAGAGCTTACTCCGAAAGGTGAGAATGCCTTCCATGTCGCTGTTAAACATAATCAATACAAGGCACTGGAGACTTTAATTCAGCTAGCTTGTGAAAACCAAGTTCTGAACGAGCTTGTCAATGCCAGAGATGAAGATGGTAATACCTTGCTTCACCTTGCCTGTGCTGCAAAAAATTCAAAGGTATGCTGTTTTCTATTCTTCTGAATATAGGTCAAAGGATAATCTGCTGTTCCTTTTTTGTTTGAACATTGAGGTTAACCTTTTACTTGTTAAGGTATCTTGGTTTTCTAAACTAACAAATTCCATCAATAATATTACGGATCAGCTCATAATACATATTTATTTGCGGCAGATAGTGAAGCTTCTTGTATCGGTTCAGACTAATGTTGAAGTGAATGCGGTTAATTCAGAAGGTCTTACAGCTTTGGATATTGCGGTAAGATCAATGGCAGGTTCTAATGAACCGGGAGAGATACAAGAAGTGCTTCGAAGTGCCGGAGCACAGGTTTCCGGGAGCCGAGATCAAGCTGTTGTGATTAACCAACGACAACAAGCATTAGCAAGAGATCAGTCCTTGACTTTAAGAAACGAAAAATATAGTGGTTCACTGAGGAACGGTATTGGTGTTTTAGCTGTATTGTTTTCCACAATATCTTTCCAGTTGGGAATTAATCCTCCGGGAGGTTCTTGGCAGGATTGGGCCTCGAGTACCGACCACAATTTTCTTAATGTCACGCACAAACCTGCAAAATCCATAAATTGGGAACTACAAAAAGGTGAATCCCTTACTTTTTTCCAGGTGAACGCAGTTTGCTTTTTCTCATAGTTATCAGGTCTTGGCATCTACTGAATTTTTAAACCACGGTGGGTCATATGCTCTCAATAAGAATCGGCAAGTGTATTGGAGCTTTAAAATGGTCAAATACTTAAATACCCTCATATAAGACAAAATTTATGAGTTGGATATAGGGGTGTGGTGGTAATTTATCATTTTTTTAAAAAACAATCTGTCGAATTATTATCTGCGTGTCGCCGGACACGCCGTCCGTTTCCGTGCTCGCATGGGTTTTGGACGGCGCATACGGTATATTATGGCGTTCAAAAATGTCCAACCGTCGTTTAGAAAGATTTTTAGCCATGTTATTTCCCTCCTAGTGCAGCGTGTGTGGTTACAAGGTGGCCGAAGACATGTCAGTAGTCGGTTGAATTTTTTTCTCCTTTTCTCTCTCCTGCCTACGCAAGTACACGTCAGCACAATTGTTTATTGTGATTTTATTTTAGTCTCTGATCTTTCAATTGATTTGTATGGTCCTTATTTCTGTTCTATAGGTTTTGATTTGTTTCAATTTGGTCATTCAATTGAAATTGATTATATATTGTAGTTTCATTTCGGTCCTCAATCTTTAAATTTCTGGATTTGTTTGAAATCCTCAATATTTTCGGTATCAAAGTTTTGATTTGTTTCATTTTTATCCTTCCATACAAATTGATTATATATTTCAGTTTCATTTTGGTCCTCATTTTTTTAATTTTCAGTTTTGTTTTAAATTATTGAATTTTTCGGTATCAATGTTTACATTTGTTTCAATTTTGTCCTTTAAAAGAAATTTATTATATATGTGTTATTCATTTTGGCCCTTATACTCTTAATCTTTGATTTTATATTAATCCTTTTATTTATATATATATATTTCTTACATAGTTCCGATTTCTGTCCATGTTTACATGTACATGCTCTTAGTTTTTGTTTCTAATTTTTTTTTATTTCCACTATTATTAAGGTTTTTTTATTTAATGTTTAAATTTTAATTTGTGTTAGTGATCATTTGAAAATTGATATTTATTATTTCTTCTCTTTTTTTATTTATTCTTCAAGTCAAATAATTTCTTTAAATCTAATAATATTTATTTTTGTTTTGTCATTTATTTTGTTATTTAATTGTTTTTTTGTTAATATTGTTAGGTGTTGAATTTTCTAATTATTATAGATAAAACATTCAAAATAATGATAATGATTATTTATAAGTTTTTTTTTTTAAATATATCATACTAATTATATATTTTGATATTTATTTAATATTAGCGCCTTAAAATATATATATATATATATATATATAAATGACCTAAGTTTTTTTGCAAAAGCAATTAATATCATTTTTCTGAAATACTTTTAATATAATAATATGAGGAATAAATCTTATAAAATAAAAAGTAATGGAATTCTTTTTTCTAACAATTATTATGGTCTTACCATTTTTTTATTATTTCCAATGTTTTTAAGATTATTTTTTTAATGTTTAAATTTTAATTTGTGCTGATGAACATTTGAAAATTGATATTTATTATTTTTTCTCATTGTTTTTTTTAATTTTTATTTGTTTATTCTTCAAGTCAAATAAAATTTTAAAATCTTAAAATATTTATTTTTGTTTTGTCATTTATTTAGTTTTTTATTTGCTTTTTTGTTAATATTGTTAGGTGTTGAAATTTCTAATTATTATAGAAAAGACATTCAAAATAATGATAATGATTATTTGTAAGCTTTTTCTTTCTTATAAATATGTGAGACTAATTATATATTTTGATATTTATTTAATATTAGTGCCTTAATATATATATATATATATATATATATATATATATATATATATATATATGACCTATTTGTTTTTTTAATATAATAATATGAGGAATAAATCTTTAAAAAAAATTAATTTCTTTTTTAACAGTAATTAAGGTGTCATTGGTTGTATGACCAATAATACTTAGAATATTAATTATGTATAATAATATTTATAATGGAAGCTATAATAATTATGACAAAAATTCATTAGTCAATGTTATTTTTTTTTAAAATAAATTATGCCTTTTTTTATGTATGATATTTCAGATCTCATATCATGAAAAAAAATATACAAAACTAAACGTAGACAAGACAGGTAAAAAAATTGTGCCAAATTATTTACAATAATAAAATAAAAAATTGCTCTGCGTTTTGCCACAGCCAACACAATATTTTTTAACATATAACAAAATTGTTAATGATCCTAAATTTTTATATATATTATTTTTGGGACTCTTTCCTTAAAAAATATGAGAAACTAATTATATATTGTGATATTTTTTTTATATGAACATCTTAAAATATATATAAAAAATTGAACTGACTTTTCTTTATAAATCCCACATTAATTTAATCTCAGTGTTCTAAAAAACTTTTAATATAATAATATGAAAAAAATCTTAAAAAATAATCTTTGATAAATTTTAGTAGTTGTATTTTTGTTATATGTCAAATAAATTATTCGTCAAATAGTTGAAACATGTCCAACAAATAATATATCTTTAGTCAATTTGATCAATTGCGGTTTTACTATCTACCAATTAAATTATTACCAAAGTAGTTAAAACAAAACCCCAATCAAATTGTTTTCTGTATAAAATAAATCACTCATCTATGCTAAAATTCAACGATTAAAATTTTACTATTTGCTAATGAAAGAATTTATGAAACAAATAAAACATACACAACAATCAATCAGTATGTTACACGGAGCATGTGGCTCATTTTAACAGAATTTTTTCGATTCCAATTGTACAATCTACCAATTAAATAATTATCAAAACAATTTTAACAGTAGCAACATTCAATCACTTTTAGGCGAGAAAAAAACTCGTTTTTAACAGATTGTATCAATTACAATTTTACTAATTAAATATTAAAATAATCAATTACAACATGCATAAAATCAATCAGTTTTCTACATAAAAAAGTCAAACGCAACGTGTGAGCAAGTTAGCTCGTACCCACTAAATAGTGAAGGATATATATTTTTAGTTTTTTTTGTAAAAACTAAAAAAAATGTTTTAAATTAAAAAAAAATAGTGCTTTCATATTGTTTTGATGGGCTAATATTAAAAATAAACTTTAAAAAAATCAAATATATTATTTCAATGTATTTAAAAATTAAAAAATAATATGATCTAAAAAAATATATAAAAGAGATGGAATTAAATTTAATTTTTGTTGCCAAATAATATAGTGAATGTTTTTGAGAGACCTTTGTTCTTTGCGTACGGTCTAGTATAGAATTGGCATGTTGAAATGTATTTAAATGAAAAACTCAGGTCCTCGTGTTGAGAAAAAGAAATTCTAGATTCGTAAAATTATTATCCATGAAAGCTAATTTAATAATAAAAAAAACTGGTTTGGAAATTCATATGATTTAGTAAAGATATCTCACATGTTAGGAATTAATCAATTCCACTGCATTCATCTACAACGAAAAAATTGCAATTTATTCATCTAATAAATATTTTGTTCATAGAGAGAACCATCGAAGAAAGAAATATTTTAAATATTTTTTAAAAAAATTATTTTTATTTTATATTTTAATCTTTTTTGTGTGTTTTTATATTATTTTTGTGTGCTAAAATTAAATATAATTTTAAAAAATAAAAAAAATATATCATTTTGATAAATTACTAATAAAAAAAACACTTTCAAAATCAAGCTAAAACACATTCTCAGGTGCCTGTAAATCTCGAATGTTGCCATAGTTTTCTGCCTAAGCTCTGCTAGCTTCGTGACTTTGCTAAGCTTCCAGCTTTGCATAGGGATAACCTTTCAATGTGATGAACACAGAAGCTTACGTATCTTCCTAAACATGGTCATCTCTCTCGCAAAACTAAGTTTCGTCTTTTCTTTTGTTTATTTGCTGCAGCTTTTTAGGCTTCATTGACTTACAGGTCCCTTTTGCATGGCCTGATCTTCAGCTATCTGCAAGTTGCGAGGCATCCATATGAGCATATTGATGGCACCATTACATAAAACTATTTCATGTCAAAGACAACAAAAATATGTTTCGATCAACTAACTAATTGAAATCTTATTGGATCCACACATATCTTATCCCAATGCAAAATTTTCCATCAACTTTGCTTGGATCCACATAGATCTTATCGATCCCAGTGCAAAATTTCCCATCAACACTGTTGACAATCCACGTGGACACATTTTTCTAAAGAAAATCTAACAATTTAAGGCTGTGTTAGATTATATATATTCTGGTCATTATTTAATATCTTAATTTTTTAGTTGAGATTGTTTTTTAATATAGTATTAAAGTTTTATTAATCCAGCAATCACGAGTTCGAATCTCACTATTCTTATTCTATTCGATAAAAATTAAAAATAAAATATCTTTATTCTATTTAATAAAAATCAAAAATAAAATAATATGTACATAATATATCATAATATATCATGATAATATATCATGGTATTCAAATTAAAAAGGATATCTCTTGGCACTTACAATATACTCGTACGGTGAATATTGATGATCGTACTTCTACTTCAACCTATAATATCAGTTTCTTGGTAACAATCCTCTCTCCTGGAGCTCCAAAAAAAACAATAGCAATGGATCCTAGATTGTTCGATGCAGCTTTCACAGGAAATGTGAACGATTTGATTGGGTTAATCAGGGAAGATCCTCTAATTCTCCATACTGTAACAGTCACCACATCAAACACACCATTGCATGTTGCTGCACTTCTTGGTCATGCCGAGTTTGCCATGGAAGCGATGCGAAATCATCCTGGATTAGCATATGAACTTAACCAACAAGGCTTCTCTCCCATTCATCTGGCCTCGGCAAAAGGTCACTGTGAGATAGTGAAGCGCATGCTGGTTTGTCGACCTGATCTTGCTCGTTATAAAGATGAAGATGGAAAGAATTTCCTTCACACTGCTGCCAGTAAGGGGAGATCACAAGTATTGCGAGAGGTCTTTTCGATTGAATCAGCGCGAGAGCTTACTCTGAAGGGTGAGAATGCCTTCCATGTCGCTGTTAAACATAATCAATACAAGGCATTGGAGACTTTAATTCAGCTATCTTCTGAAAACCTATCTTCTGAAAACCAAGTACTTCTGAACGAGCTTGTCAATGCCAAAGATGAAGATGGTAATACCTTGCTTCACCTTGCTTGTGCTGCAAAAAATTCAAAGGTATGCTGTTTGCTATTCTTCTGAATATAGCTCAAAGGATAATCTGCTGTTCCTTTTTTAACATCGAGGTTAACCTGTTACTTCTTATGGCATCATGGTCTTCTAAACTAACAAATTCCATCAATAATATTACGGATCAGCTAATAATACATATTTATTTGCGGCAGATAGTGAAGCTTCTTGTATCGGTTCAGACTACTGTTGAAGTGAATGCGGTTAATTCAGAAGGTCTTACAGCTTTAGATATTGCGGTAAGATCAATGGCAGGTTCTGATGAACCGGGCGAGATACAAGAAGTGCTTCGAAGTGCCGGAGCACAGGTTTCCGGGAGCCTAGATCAAGCTGTTGTCAGTAACCAACGACAACAAGCATTAGCAAGAGATCAGTCGTTGACTCTAAGAAACGAGAAATATTTTGCTTCACTGAGGAACTGTTTTGGTGTTTTAGCTGTATTGTTTTCCACAATATCTTTCCAGTTGGGAATTAATCCTCCCGGAGGTTCTTGGCAGGATTGGGCCTCGAGTACCAACCACAATTTTCCTAATGTCTCGCACAAACCTGCAAAATCCATAATTTGGGAACTAAAAAAACGTGAATCCCTTGCTTTTTTCACGCTGAATGCAGCTTGCTTTTTCTCATCGCTTTCAATACTTGTGATCTTGGCAGTTACTGAATCCTTAAACCAGGAGCGGGGGCCATCTTATTTCAGTAAGAATCGGCTAGAGTCTTGCAACTCTCTGATGTTTGCATTATCTGGAGCTCTCTTGGGTTGTGCTGCTTTGGAATTTATACTGGGAATGGCTCTAGTTACAGACACTAACTTTGCCTACATCTCTTCCATTTGTGCTGCTGCTTGGGCCGTGATTGTTTTCTATTTTGTGCTTGCATTCCTTGTTTTGCCATTTGTCCATGGAAGGCTTTCAAGGTGAATGGAAAGAAACAGTGAGAGAAATTGGTGTAAAACGTTCGCATTGAGCTAGTAGATTCCTACTGTTCTTTTGTACTTCTTCTATAACTGTATTTTGTAATCTCGATCTATTGTTTAACACAGTTTCCTGTTTGTTAATTATGTTTTCATGTTAATATTTGATTGTTGAGCATCATAAAATTTCTCTTAACTCTGAAGTTCAGAGCTCACCCTCCAATCTCTGAGCTCTGAAATGAGTAATGTAGACTCGAATTGCAACTTTTGGCCTCTGAAACATGCAAAATGTCAAATATCGGAAATGATTTTTCTTGTCTCTTACGCATTCACTCACTCGAGTCGGCCGCATATATTTGCTGTACATTCTATAATCTAGGTCGTAAAGGTTCAACGCCTTGTGTATGCTGGATCATTCATGGCGTCTTTTTGTAAACAACTCACTGTAGATAAATAATTTATTTTCCCTTATAGTTCATCCATCCGTTGTTTATGCTACCAAAATGCAAGTGGGGGTATCATAGCTCACTTGGTTTTTAAACTCAACTCTAGTTTGGTGGGCAGAAAATATAAAACTCGAAACTTGAGTTGAGTTGAGTTTTTAATTCATTCAGACAGGATACTGATTCAGCAAGAGATAGTTGACTCGGTTGAGATTTTAAATATTCATTTGATCTGACTCTGTCATGCCAGCACCAAGAAAAAAACAAGAGAAAACAAAACTTTGCTGATTTAATAAAACTAAAAATTCAATGATTCAGATCTGTCTTCAAACACAACTTTGATGAGTAATCTTCGGTATCCATTGAAGGTAAACACAGCAAGAGGACCCTCAAAAAATTGACAAGTGATTTGGCATATTTTGTACCCTCAAAGATCAAATACTTTAAATTTCCTTCCCAAAACTCAAACTGTATATAGCATAAAATCGGTATCCAAAATATTGGTTTTCCTACTTGCACATAGAAGATGCCGAGATGAAGTTTGATCTGAAGAGGCTAAATAGACTACCGATAGTAAAAGAAAGGAAAGAAAATGAGCAACTGAAGATAAATTCAGGAGTTCACATGATAAAACAGTGTTGTCACCGTGAAATATACATGCAGTCTGAACTTTCCATTTCCATGAACACATGGAACAAAGTCACCAGGTAAATTAAAGGAAAAATTCGCATTTCATATCCAAATTTTGTGTGCATGAGCCTTATGCTTAGCTGGATCCCAATGGAGTTGATTCTGGCACTTCGCTGAACACCTTAGCAATCTTCTCAGTAGGCACCAATGGCAAAAATGAGGATACCCTGTATCCCTTCTCTGCTGTGCTGGCTACAGTTTGATTATACTTCTCAGAGCAAAACGCCGCAGTTGGCACAACCACCTGAGCCACTTGAGGGAAGAGGGGGAGCTGGTTGAGCTTGCGCCAGGCGGAGACAGCAACTTGTTCCGCCTTTGGCTCGTACTTGGAGTAGAGCTCCTTGGCCGTAGGTTCGTACTTGGCATACACAGTTTTTGCCAATTCAGAGGCTGTTCCTTTCACACCAGAACGCTGAACTTCGGAAGCGACTGCTCGAGCTGCCACCGGAGCATTTTGGGCTGCTGAAATGGCTTGGAATGACACCTGCTTGACAAGTGGGGGAACATGGCTGTCCAGGCTAGTGACAGATTCATCCACCTGCAACAAAGGAAAGTTTCAATTCACGCAGCAATTCTTGAAAACCTTGCGTGATTAATTGCATAAGCCTAAAGTCAATTCTAGCATCATGAGGTAGAAGAATATCCAGAAAATCAGATCATATACTGATACTATCATCTTCACAGAGGCATAGCATTCTTTGATATCTTCAAAAACAAGGTCTTTAAAAGCAACATTTCGTGGATCCAAAGATTAAAGAACCCTATTTTGTCTGTGGATTCAAAGAAGACCCCTTGTCGATTCAAGGGTTGCCTGATGAATTCCAGTATTCTAACCCTTATACATCAATTTCTAACAAATTCTTGTTCAAAATCAGAATTCAAGACTTTCACACCTAAGCAACATTTCGAAACCAACAAGTTCCAGGCCCTTCTATCAACATCAACCTCACCAACGATACTCCCCATATCACAATAACCTAACATATTATCGAATCTTTTATCAAAATCACATGCATGCAATCAACATAGCAATATAGAAATGTAAAAGCAACAAAAAAATCCCATATCATATAACATGATTAAAATCACAAATTCGTGTCAGGCAATATGCATATCATATATGGGCTATGGCTTATCATATTGAATCAAATCAGAAAACCTCAAAACTCACCTTACGATCAACAAACTTGAGAACCTCAATAGGAACATCACGAAACTTATCATAAACAAGTCCAACAACACTCTTAACCGTCCCCTCTACAGTCTCCACCCCAGGCTTCAACGGACCAGCCTTGTCCTTGGCATAAATATACAGGTTCGTGAATGTCAAAACAGCATGCACTGCAGCCACTTGCACAAATTGCAAGTACTTCAGCCTCCTCTCTTCCTCCTCTCTAGCCTTCAAAAAACAACGCAAAATCAATCAAAACAAAATCACGAACCCAGTTTCAAAAAAACTTTTTTTAAAAAAAAAAACTTACCAATTGTTGTTGCATGTTGACATCATTTTCAGCCATTACGGGATAGTCCTTTGTTGTGTGAGAAAATTAATCAAGAGGATCTTCGAAGCTTGAGAAGAATGAGGCTTTCGATATTTTAAAAGGGTTCGATGAGAACGAGGAATGGTAAGAACGGGGGAGGATTTTCTTCTATTTATAGAGTGGATTAAGAAAAGAAGCACGGGTCTCGGTGCTAAAACAAAGCGCGGGAATCGGTGAGAATGGACGGCTGTGGTGAGTGTTTAGATTGAGTACGTGGCGGTTTTTCACTTGGTGGGGTTGTGGCGTCAAAGGGTTGACCACCATCGTTGCTTATTTCGCGATTTTGTGTGCTTTGTTAAGGAAAGGGTTTTGATGGTTACGACTTACGAGGTAGTCTTTGAGTATTTTTTGGGTCAGGATACAGCGAAATTAAAAATATATTTTATTTAATAGAAAAATAAAGATTAAAAATAGTTTTATTTTTAGAATAGTCTTATTAAAAATAGTTTTATTTTTAAAATAGGTTATTGTTATAGTTTTATAATTAGGGTTGTTTTATTCTTAATTTCAACATTCAGACACGGAAATAAAAAAAAATATATGTGATTATTTTCTAAAAGAATAAGATTGAGAGTAATACATATCAATGATTAAGGAAAAAATATATTTTATTATTTCTTTTTCATCATAACAAAACATGTATAAAAATAGATAAACAGAATTAAAAATCTACTACGTGACTATAGATTGCTCAATAGAATACTTTAAACTTGAAAAAAAACCGCAATTTCATTATTTCTCCATGTTCAAATAAATATTTGTTTTGAGGTTGTATTATTGATATTAAATATATTAATTCAAAAAAAATTTAATTCAAATTTAAAAATAAAATTATTTAGAATTTTATAGTTTAATCCAAGAAAACACAATAAAATAATTTTTTTGAATAAAATTATGAACATGTATAATATTACGAGAATGTCATCATCAATCTCGTAAAGTTATTATATTCTCTGATTGTTTTGAAATTTTAACATGATATATATAAATATATCAAGAGACTCCTCGTAAAATTCATCTCAACCTAACGGTCTAATTAAGATATATAATTGATATTATAAAACTATTCATTATTTAAAAAAAATATTATTTGACCAAAAAATTCAGAACAAATCAAAATTTAAACTGAGTTAAAAATAATAGTATTTTATCTTATTTTCAGGGTTGTACATCTGATATTTCCAGCGTGGGTCATCTCGGATCTATCTGATTTCCCATCACATGAATCTTGTTGTACCTTACACGACTGCACTTCAAAGTCACCGACAGCGTTGCCCCGGAAACTAATAGTTTACTGACAACGACAGTTTTTAAGCCCAGCCGACTCGGCGGTGGACCTTGAACTCGGCTAACATGGCCCTGGCACACACCAGGTTGTAAGAAAATAAATTTAAATTTGACCCGGTAGTGTCTTTTTATATATATATAAACTTTATTTTGATATTTTTAAGAAATAAGAGATAGACTTATTATGATTAATTTGAATTAACCAGTTCGACTACAACTTAGATCTTGTATTAAAGTCATGGGTCGGGTCGGGTCGGGTCGGAGTAATATAATATTTGTTATGGATTGAAAATGAAAAAATAATGATTATGTGTTTAGTTTGTTCTTTTCAATTCATAACTTTGAACAAATTTATTACTTTACAATTCAAACTTGAAATATTTAATTTGGAAATAAGATATTTGTTTATGTTTTAAAATAAAATAAAATAAAAAATTATATTTGTCGTGTTGAAAACTAGTACATTAAAGTAAATTTAGTCTTATAAAATTATATAGATGTCATGTTATATTAATCATTTCAAGTCTAAATTAAAATTATTTAAATACATACAAGCATTTTTAAAAATAATATCAACCACATTCCAAAGAAATTCTAAATATTCAGGAATGTGCTTAGGATTGATTTTCAAAGTGATTTTCACTTGGAAATATATTAAAAAAAATTATCTAAAAAAAATATTTTTTAATATCATCACATCAAAATAATCTAAAAAATTAATTTTTTTATTTAAAACATAAAAAATAACATTTTTTAAGTGCTTCACAAACCGATTTTTGAAGGTTTTTTTTTATATATATAAAAGTTGAACTAGTTTAAACACCAGGTTAGTCGGCCACGTCTCCACTGCCAAATTTATCCAGATTTTATGAACCATGGCACGAACATCAATCTTAATCTTTTTTAAGGAAAGATGAAACAAGTATCCCAGCAGTGTCAAAAGGGAAATCTCATAGAAAAAATTGTGGGTTTGTCAAGGGGGACCGCAGGCTAGGCTAGGCTAGGCTTTTGATTTATTTATTTATTTATTTATTTATGAGAAATCAGGGTGAAATGGACCCATCTTTAAGAATCACCTCAACAAATTAAAGTAAGGTAATTAATAATTGCCGCATCAAAATTTAATTTTTTCGGTGACAATAACCCCGACATGTTATTGTCATTGCTTAAAGTCACTTCGCACTGTATGAGATTACATTATGGATTGTTTGTTTTAAAAATAAATTAAAATAATATATATTTTTTAATTTAAAAGAATATATTGTTAATATCAATATATATCAAATCAATCTAAAATACAAAAAAAAAAATTCTAAAAATCATAAAATTGGGTCAACACAGCCTCTCAATCACTCACTTTTCTCGTGATAGATTTCACTTTGCCCACATATTCTAAATGTGTAAAATAGATGTGATAGATCATGATCCAATTAACTAAGATGTGATTTATTGATGTAGACTATAGGGTCACTCTAACAATTTACCAACTCGATCCTTGAACTAAACCAAATTTTAAATTAAAAAGTTTAATCTTTAAAAAGGGGACCATTTTGATGGCAATTTTTTCACATGATGGGCATGGGAGTGCCATGTATTAGGTTTTCGAAGCTTATTTATACAGCTAGGGGTAAGCTAATTTTGAATTATAAAAGATGTTATATTTCTTAAATGCTTGAAGAATAATGTGCATATTTATTCTCCTCATCTTCCTTCAATTATCTGAGTAAATATATGCTAAATACAGCCAATAATTACACAACCTCCTTTTCTCTGTCTGCTTTTATGTCCCTTTAATTTCTCCCAGCTCACACAGGAAGCTAGCTAGCTACCAGTGAATTTTCAGGACGAGAATTCCCATGACTTGCAACCAAAAACACCGAATCAACTCGAATGAACTGTTTAAGAGTGTGGTTGTGATTAGTTTTGATCAATTTTTTTCAAAAATAATTTAGAATTACAGTGTCAAACAGCTAAAATCCCAGAAGAATTGCTCGACAAGAAGAGACAGGAGAAGAAGGGGGGGGGGGGGGGGGGGGGGGGGAAGCAGAAAAAGAGTTGCCCTGTTCAGTCTGTTTCAAGAAGGTGAGAACACATTATTCTGAAGGTTTTTACGAGAAGGGAAGAAGAGAGTATGAAATTACCCGTATCCAAATTTAAAATCAATCCAATTGAAAGCACAGATCTTTCCACCCAAATCAACATAATTAACAAATCTAAAAGGATGAACTGAGAAAATAAAGAGTGCCCGTTACAAAAATTAGAGAAATAGTGTGAAAAAAAGAGTAGTAGGAGTAGTAGTTAACAGTAATCTTTTAATAGGACATCAAAATATTGTCATGACAACAATATTTCCACCAAAGAGTCAACACCACCAACTCCTTTCTTCTTCTTCTTTTTTTTTTTTTGCCCTTCAAGTATGACAATCAATCAAGCCCATTTAAAAGAAAAAAGGAGAAAAATAAAAGGGAAAAAAATTGATGAGTAAATAAATAAAATTCAACCCCTGCACCTTGTGATGCGACTGCATCCACGGCTATAAGGATTAGCCTGAGCACCATTCTGGCAATTATAGTAAGAAGCACCGCGCTTGGAGCAAGGAACATTGTTCTTCTGGAGCGCACCGTAGCTGACGTACTTGGTTGTTGCTAAAATACGCCTGCTGATCTCCGTGTCCATCTCAAACTCTTCCCCGTCCTCCTCGGCCATGCACTCTGCTAGAGACCCTTTGTCGCAGATGGATGATCTGGTGGTGGTGCTGGCCGCCGGGATCCACCCCAGGTGGTGGTGGTGGTGGTCCCCACTTCCCTGAACGGTGGATGGCAGGCCCATCACCATCAGGATCATCAAGACGGCCGCGGAGATCAAGAAACAGGAACTAAACCTTGCCATTTCTGAAATATACACGATGAAACTACTCCCTTCTCCTCTCTGTTTGGTTTTCTTGAGGTGGTTTCTCGTGCTTTCTTCTCTCTCTGTGGAGGCTGGGGGTGATGATGGTGCTGCGGGGTGGTGGTGTATTTGTTTATGTGTTTAAGGCTTCTTTATTCCCTTCTCTTCGTGAGGTTAAGACAACAGCTAAGGGCTTGGCGAGTTGAAGACTTATAAGTGGACGACCATTCATGATTTGACTCCGATATTGGGTTTTATTTACCGAGTTGCCATTCATTGGTTTTAAATTTTAGTTCATGGCAGCCACTAACTCCGATGATTGAGCGACGGCACCAACCTTCTAGACCAACTCTAATGAAAGAGTTAAGAGAAAAGTTAAAACAAAAAAAATAGTTTTTATTCTTTATTTTTATAGTTATAAAAATAGAATTATATTGAAGAACTAAAATAATATTTTCAAGTTGAAGAACAATTTATATATGTTTGATCAAAAAAGCCAAAAAATATTTAATATATATTCTATATAAAAAAATGTTAATTATACTTGTATTAGTTATTTGCTGTTAATAAATAGTTATATTAATATTATATATAAAAAAATAGAATTGAATACTCTAAACAATTTTTTTTCATTGGAGTATAAATATAAAAAAAAAATTATATTTACACTATTTAAAAAACTATATTATTAATTTTGAATAATTTTTCCCCTTAAAAATGCTCCTAGAACTCTTGTTTTTTCTTCACGGGAAGAACAATTCAACACATTTTGTGCTGGTGACAGAAGAATGCATGATTAGAAATTAATTTTAATTCTCGGGATTGTTGACTAAATGCAAAGCTAGATTAAGGGTCAAGTTAAGAATAAATTTCAAATAAAAGAAGCTTGAATGGGTGGATTGAAAGCATTGGAGATAAAGTCATCATCACTTTAGGAACATAATTTTAGCCATGTAGAACATCAATGTGGTTGGGATTGTACCCATGTTCTCGAAATCAAAAGCATTAAGCTATGGTTAAGGTTGCACTTATATTTTAAAATAAATATATATCTTTTATGTCTGTAAATGCAATGCAAACATTAATTATGATTGTGTTCATATTCCTAACCAAATCTTTGATTATAAAATACTAACATCGTTAATGTTTCAATCACTATTTGCAAAAGAATGAAAATAATTCATTCTCGTAAACTAAAATAAAATATCATGCAACCATCTAGTAAGTGGTCTAGTGGTAAGAGTTTGAAACTAAAATATTTGTTCTCCCTGTAATCTCAGGTTTGAGCATTGTAGTTGCTAATATGATAATCACTAGAAATTTACATGGTTGTTAACTCCATGATTTGTAGGATTAATCGAAATACACGCAAGCTTACTCGGATATCCACATTAATAAAAAAAAATTATATATATCACGCTTTTCTATAGTTTTTTTTTTTTTGTAAAAACTTGTACAGATGCAATGTATAGAATTTAAAACAGAATTATTACAATTATTGGTATTGGTATTAGATAATGAAGATGACGGTAATTACCACACCTAATGCATATTAAAAAAAAAACTAATTAATTGCTACACCTAACATTGAATGTCATAAAAAAAATAAAAAAAGAATAATGGGTGCAAGACTAGATTGATGTGAGAGTTTGGGCACCAAATCCCCCACCTAAATGCCTGCGCACTAACAGCACGTATGATCATGACAAGGAAAACTGAGGATGTCAACATCGTTATTAAGATGAACAGAAAGGACATTTTCATAAGTCAATACCTAAGATTTATATGTACTAGTTGACTGCTTGTCGTTTCCTCTCCTATCATAGTTTATCATAGTTTGGTGTGAAAAGAGAGACAAAAGGAAAAGAGGGAGAGAAAAATAAAATAAAAATAGAAGGCATCGATCAATCTAGGGTTTACTCATCTATTCTCGTAATTTTCTACAGGCCCGTCCAAGAATCTTTAACCGAAACACGGCTTCTCTTTCCTACCTGGCCCAACTCACAGCAAGTACCCGTCACCGTTAATCAATGTCCGTTTATAACCGTCAAATAGCTCCTTTTGTTTTCCGGATCTCCGTGGGACCCTTCTATTGTAGTTATTTTCACCACTGGTGTCAGGAGCTCATAAATTACTTCCTTATGTTTGTTGTAAGGTTTTTGTTTTTTCAATTATTTCACGTATAAACCATTCTTTTTATTTGTTTTGAATATTTCATGTTGTAAATTCCGTTTTATTTTGTCTAGAATAGTCGGTATATATTGTTCTAGTTTTTTTTTAAAAAATAAATAAGAACAAATTTTATTTTGCTCAGAATTTTGGTATATTCCACCCAAATTCTATCCGGAATATTTTGATTTTATTTTGCTCATTCTATTTCTGTCAAATAGTATTTTTTAAAATAATAAATAGTTTTACTTTATTAATAACATCTCTTAATTCAACCATTTAAATCGAGATGAAATTTTACGAGGCATTTCTTGACATATCTATATATATTAAGTTAAAATTTCAGAACAATCGAATAATACAATGTTTTGATTAATATACATTTTTAAGATTTCAGAACAATCGAATAATACAATTCAGAACATTTTATCGTATTTTTTAAGATTAATATTTTTTAATTTCACTATTCAACAACAAGTTTATTAATAATTGAATTTTATAACTTGTTTTGATTTATTTTATTTAAAATTATCATAATCTTAATACAGGTCACTCAATTAAAATGTTAACCTAATCGCTTGTCAAATATCAGTAGCCACAAACATTGTCTCACCATAAGAAACTGTGCTGGCATTTATATATGCAAGAGCCCCCACTGAATGGGGATAATAAAAACAAGACTTCTTCCACCCGCCAAACTAAATTTAAAATGCTCAACGGCTACATTATTTTTTTAAACGGCGTTAACCAATGGTTGTGAGCGCCGACGTGACGTGCACGTAGCCGTTAAACGCGGGCCCCTTTTACAGATCACAAAGGACGGTGTTTGCAGGCTCCATATTAACCCTACTAAAGCCAGCTGTCTCCTAACAACCTTTTCTATAAAATTGTTATATATATATATATATATATATATTATATTATTTTTTCAGGAAAAAAAAGAAAATCTTCCTTGCGAATCTTCATTGTTTCACATTTTGTCTCGTATTAATCACAAGGTTAAAAAAAGTTACAAGACACCCGAGAGGCCGAGACATTCACTAGCTATTGACAAATACACCCTCGATTTTGTTTTTATTTTCAAAACAGCCCCAACAACTCTCTACGAGTTGATTTTTTTCTCTCTCCATTAAGAACCGTCCATCATATAGTTGAATTTTGTGTGGATTCACAATTTTAAGACTGTCCAAACTGTTGACCCCTGCCAAGACCATAAAAATCCATTGCTGGACTCTGACCCCTTCCAAACCTACAGTGAAATCATCCAGAATGAATAATTAAATGACGATGAAAAATCGGTCCTGTGACATCCTGACGTGGAGGAAGCAATGTTCAAGGATCACGCTGCATGAGTGGGTGTCTTCAATGGCTAGGATTCTGTAAACTGAATGGACCCCACCAACTTTCACGGACTCAACAAATCCAAACTATCCACTCAGCAATTTATAAAATCGATTGGCAAGGTTGTTGAAACCATCGATCGAACTGGTACTTGCCACGTGGTTGAAACTCCTTGCCAAACCAAGTCTACTACCCCAAAGCGATTTAAAAAAAATATATTATTATTTTTATTAACTTTAAATCAATTGTTTTTTTAATGTTTTCAAATAAAAAAATATCATTTTCATAGTTTTCAAAATGTAAAATAATTGCCACCACAAAGCTCCGAGTATTTGCATTATAGTAATCTCTGTAGTTGCAGTTTGAAAACGGTAACTTAAAAAAAAGTCAACAAATTATCATTTTTTTTGTTAACCAACATTTCAAGAAAAAAAAATGAAACAAAACTAATACTTTTAAGTGTATTAACATCACGCAGCATCATAAAAACAAATAGAGTGTAAAAAGTTGAAAACTGAAAAGCTGAAAGACTAGGTATCAGGAATTCTGTCTAACATGAGATACTTTATTACTGCTGGTGGTAGTTCGACGCACAAATATATTAAGAAGGCTGCTGAAAATATGCATGATCAACTTATCTTGAGTTCGGCTCCGAGCTGTGCTGGTTGAGAACCTGGTGCATAGGAGGGAAGGCCGTGTGATTTCTGCGCTGAAAATATGCAAGATAACTTCATTTAAAATTAATGATAAGATTTGCTTCATAAACATGACAAAACAAAGAGAGGGCCCATCTAATTAATGCAATGTGATGGATGATGAACCACGTAAGCTCTTGAAATATCCTTTCACAATTCATGCCCCAGAATTATCATTCGAACCAGATGTTCAACATCTGAGAGGGACATTAATGGAAGCCAACATCTACTTTCAAGGTTGGGTCCAGTAACTATGCACGGAAAAAGTCAGTGTCAAACAATAATGCGGAGGAGTTCATGAGCACAAAACCAGCACGAACATTTCAAGCTTTTCCATGAATAGCGCACGGAGCATATCTATTTGATCTTATGCATGACATTGTATAAAAGTGGGACAGCGCCCGTGAATTTTAACCAAGGTCAGTATTAGTGAAGATAGCAGATTGTATAACGGACAACTTTCTAGGTTGGGAAATGTGTAATGCAAAGTGACAAGGAATGGTGGTTTTATGCACCCTTCTAATTTCTAAATGCAATAAACTACCCCTTCTTCTCATATGCACCATTATTTTTATAGTTTTTTTTTTTTTTTTTTTTTTTTTTGGTATAAACCACGCGGTGTCCTGGACGCTGGCCCAGACTAATCCACGCTCGCACCGGGTCGGCCCATATAGGGGTAAAGTGCTCCCCAAGAGAGTGTCTCCATACACAAGATGCAGGATCGAACCCTGCTCTTGTTTAAGGGATGAGGGCGCCGAACCACCCACACCGTGCCCTCTTGGGTATTTATTTTTATAGTTAATTCTTTCATTTTATGTCATCTTTTGTTATATTTGGATGAAGTTAAAACCTCCAATAATATGAACACGTTCAGTTCAAAGTGCAATAGGTACTTCGGATATTTTCTCTATTTACGTTTTATCTCTCAGAAAATTGCTTTAAAAGCAATATTAACTGGAAATTTTTGTACAATACAAGAGAACTAAAGCAAAAGGAATACTGCTAAGATTTGTCTAAGGAAATGAACTTTAAGAAGAAAATAGCATTTAGCAGATATATGAAAATTTATCTTAGACACGCACTCACAACAGAATAAAGGTAGGGCGCAAACTGTCATTGGGACATGGGAATCCTGAGTCTACTGTTCTTCATAGTAAGGTGGTGTTGATTGAACACACAATTCATTTCCATCTGCATCATCGTCATCCTCATCAGCGTCCACCCAGTTACTAGGATGACGTTGTGAAAAACCATGGGCATTAGTTTCTGATCTCTCTGGGAGCAGAAATTTAAAAAACGATTGTAAGTATATAGCAGGGGAAAATATTTTTAATGCTAGCCCAACAGAATACTACAACTGACCTGGGGCTTCTTTTGCATGATCTTTTTCCACAGGATGGCCGCTAATACATCAAGTCAAGGAATTGAAATTCAAGTCATCAATTAGGAATCGTAATTGATGCATAAGACTAATACAATTATTATAGTAATATTATAGTGGAGTCATGTCAGCGCATGGTATTTTTTGTGCTATTGGAATTCCAATTTTGATAACAAGTAATGATATTCAGGGAGAATCTAAGAGGAGTAGTTATATAGAAAAAATTCACAGAACAAAGAACCTGGTTATGGCATGGATAGAATGTTAGAGAGCATTTACTTCATTTTTTTCTACTTGCCAAAAAACAAAAGAAGCCCTCTTTTGTGAGGATTGCTAACCGATTCAACCCGCAATTTCCTGGCCAGCAAGCACATGTCATGGACACCTTTCCATTCATATGAATAAAATGCCCTCTTTGATAATTTTGAGTTGAAAATACAAATCAACTTAAAAATTTATGTTCACAACTATCAAACTCAACCAAAAATGCAAAAAATAAATAAAATGCACCAAGTATGATTTTATATATTCACCAAGAAATGGTTTTTTTGCCTTTGCAGATTGTAGACACGGATCCACTGTTGGAAAAGATGAAGACAAATGGAGCAATATCAAGTTGTGAGTTACTTGCGTGGGCCACATATCAAAGTCCGTATACCTTAGTTCTAAGCAGCTCAAAACACTAATATTAGTATATCCAAATTACCTACTGAATGCAATTTTTTCATTTTATTATGATCATGTTAGAGACTGAACCCTGCATGGGCAGTCCATCCAGTTCTCTGTGCTAGCTAGTGGCCTGTAAGACTGGGGACATTTGCCCACCAAACATACTTGGAGAGAAAGAGATGCAAAGTTCCATCACTAGAAATTAAAGCGATGAGAAATCTAAAAATCACATAACAGACAAGGTAACATACTGAAACAAACAGTAACAGTTAGGATACAGACTAGGATTCACAGCAACAGTTTCTCTAGCAGACGTGTCTTTGGATATATGCATTGTGCTGATCCTTTGGATTTCCCTCTGTTCATTAGCATTCAAGTCTCTTTCTCCTGGATCCTGCCTTGCTTCAGCACCACTACCACTTCTTGCTGCACTTCCTGCATTAAGTCAAGGTATGCAAGATTTTCAGGTGCACCTATAAAGGCGGCATTGAAACTTTGAACAATCACCTGAAAGTTCAGACCAAATTCTGGTGTGATCAGATGGATGTTCAGATACATTCACTTCACATCTCTCTTGTTGTCCTTGAGACCCTATCCCATCTGCAGCCTGATCATGTGCTGTGGTTTGTGGAGCTTCTGGTGGATTTCCTTCGTGGAGCTGCGATATAAGCATGGTTGCAAGTACAAGAGTAGCATCGAAATTTGAACTGGATCCATCATCTAGACCAAATTTTGGTGCCATTAAAATAGGCCTGTGTACCAGCAAATGGTTTTTTCACAAATAGAATCATTTTTTAGATAATCTTAATACTGAATCCCAAATGGTAAGAAAAAACAAACAAGGGCTGCTGATGCTTTGTGCATTAATAGTGTCATACAAATGCACGAGTCTGAATTACTGGTACAATACAGCTTGGGATTTAGCTTCTCTTTTAACAAAGGTTTGAATTGTCAGTGTTATGCGATGCAAATCAATCTGCAAATACTAATATTACTAGTAACACTTCTAGGCTAATGTTCCACTGAATTGCATTCAATCTACAGAAATTTATCTCTTTAGTTTGATGTAATTATAAATCAAGGTCAGGCAGTGTGCGTGCATGTTCATGAACGAAAACTGTCAGAAACTTTTCACATGGAAGCATGCTGATGCTTCGATTTGTGACCAAATGGATACTTAACATCATGGTAATTCTGCAGATAAGCTGGATCCATTGGTTGAACATGAAACGCATAAAATGAGTAACCACTCTTCAGGAAGGGGACAAAGGGCAGGAAGGAAAGCAAATGAAACAGAAGTTAATAAACTAGAACGTAAAGAAGAAACATCTTACTCTCCAGCCTTTTCAAAATATAAATGAATATCAACTTCACAGCCCTCGCAGAAAGAGAGAAATGCCTGCAAGTTAGAAATAATGACAAATCCCCCAAATAGACAAGTTAACTCATTGGTCAAAATATATAAATCATACCAGAAAATAACATGACAATGATTATAACAACAGGAACAATGATTAGTTGGAATTAATCTCCATTGCAGTTTCATAAAGGGTAGTTAAAAAGAACAAGAATTAGTCAACTTGAGCATATGACACAACTGTTATGAAAAATCAAATAGAATGCTTTGGGATCAGAACCATGACCACTAAACCTTCAGTTCCTTCACACCAAATGTCACATCCACAGGGTCTCCACTGTGAGTATACTGGACAAATTCTTCAGCTGGATCTATCCACAGCTGGGTGTGCAGTGAAGAGTCGTTGTCTGCAGTTGAAAATTTGAAGCATGAATATTATGTTTGAAATGGCCAGGAATACAAAAATCATGAGTTCGCACCCTTGGTTGGGTCTATGTAACTTCTAAGTTCAACTGCTTTTCCTCCTATTTCATTTTCAGAGTCAGAAGCCATGGATGCACGTTCTGTTGCAATGATGGTGATCTCATGAAGTGATGACTGAAAATTGGCAAGCAGTCTGTTAAGATCATGAGGTCTCACAACTAAGCTGCTTGGATATCTTCTCCTATCAAGAGACAGATGTTGTATGTCCGGCTCAACATTGCAAGTAATCCAATAGGATTTTTTCATACCTGAACATGGGAGTTATGAATTTGTTGCAACCATGAAAGAATCAAATATATGCATTTTAGCTGTTGAAAAAATGAGGATGGCAACATTGAATAACACGCTGCATGATTAAACTTGTTTGGTAATTATGGTTGTGCTTTGAATCTCTGATAACAACATTTCACGGAAGCACTCCAAGCAAACAGTTAAGAATAAAGGGATGTGGGCAACACAAGTAGTTTAATCGGAGCCTCAAATTTGAAAACTCTAATGCCACCAAGCACAATTCATGGAATACGATGGTATTTAATGGGGCACATTGTCACTATACTAGCTTCCTTGCTTTTATAATTCATTTCAGGACTAGTCATCGACTAACTTTGACCTTCAATTACAGACCAACTCAACAAGTCTATGGGCGCTAAGGCGTGAAACATACTGGAGTAACCATGTATCGTACTACTATCATTGAAATGAAATCTTCCATGATTTCCCTGCATAAAATGCAAAAAAATATAATTTCCCCCGAGGAAGGAGTTGTACTCTCACTTTGTTGCCAGCAAACTCTACTATAGTATCCATTAGATATTATTATCACCATCCATTTAAAGGCCCCAGCCACCGATCGTCTCCAATTCCCAGTATTCAGTGCACGGCAATTAAATGATTGGTATACAAATTACAAAGCACTAACAAGCAAAAAGATTTACCATTGAAGCATTCCAAAGTCCATTGCACTTTAGACGCGTCCGGATCAGGCAAATGCACACTCAGATGATCAACACCTGCAATTGGCGTCCTAAGAACCGAACAAATTGCCTGAACACCGGCTTGCAAAGTCATAATCAACACCGCTAGATTACCTGACACCATTACTTAATTCTAATCCCAGATTAAAAAAGCTATGACCGTTAATTACCTTCAGAAGCACACTGAATTTGACTTCAGTACCGGAAACTGTATACGCATCAAAGAAACTCGCCTTGAATGTAATACTCTGGTATGCAGATCGCGATGAATGTAGCGTATGGAGCGCAAGCTGGAGAAATGTACTCAAATGTTAAACCTAATCGATGATTAACCAACTAATAATTTTTTTTTACTTAATTCCTGCTAGAGAGAGTGTAATTAGCATTTCTCTATTTTAAACCCTAAACTCAGAAATTAAATAAAAAAAATAGCGATTAAAGACTAATTGATGAAAAAGAACAACAAATTTCAGTTTCCGAATGTGGAGAGAGGGGAAGTGAGGGAGAGAGTGAAAAGGAGCGAGTACCTGAGAAGGAGAAGCTTGGATAGCAAGCTCGTTACCGACACGTGAGAGGCACGTGACGGAGCGAGCGAAGGTTTTCAACGCGTTTCCGCTGAGACTCAGCTCCATCTTTGTGATTCTCTCTCTCTCCCCGGATGCGTGTAGGGACGAAGAGAGGAGAATTTCTTCGCTATGGAAATGGCGGGAAGAAATATGTAAATTGCTAAAATATACTGATATCTTTTCTTTTATGCAGTCGCCAGCCCAAGCTTATTATCCAATTACGTGACTGTTTTGTTTGGAATGGTGGTAGAATTTATTTTTAAAAATATTTTTTTATTAGAATTATATTAAGATAATATTTTAAGTTTTTTAAAATTATTTTTAATATAGTATATAAAAATAATCTAAAAATATTAAATATTTTAATTTAAAATAGAAAATAAAAACAATTTTTTTTAATATTTTCAAAAATATTTTTAAAAGACATTGTAAATATCCTCAAGTGTTTTCATGGTAAAAACATATAAATAAATCATTTCTTCCCTTGACAAACACCATACAAAACAAAAATCTTATTTTTAAAATTTTTGAAAAAACAATGTGACGAGGTTAAATAAATTTCAATGTATATTTTATGATTGAGATATATATATTAATTCATCAATCTAGTTTTTTATAGTATATTTTCATATCATATCTAACAAATATATATTAATTATATACAGAGGCGAAGGATGCACTTACAAAACACAGACGGAGTTTTCAAGAAACGGCAACGTTTAGCATCATTCAGCGAGGTCACCAGGGGCATATCCGTCTATATTTATATTATCATAACTAAATACTAGGGTTCTGCAGCCATATAAAACCCCGCAAGGAAAGCATTCATCTCCCACTCAGCTTACCCTAGCAGTGGCAGCCTCTCCTCTTCCCGGTACTTCTTCCTCTCTCTCTCTATCTTCCATTTTGTTTTTTTTTTTGGTAAAGATCTTCCATTTTGTTGATAATAACTGTGAAGTGCACAATTTTCTTAAAGAAGGGTTGTTTGTAAAATCAGGTGATTTAGAGCTTAAACTGTATTCGGTGTAGCAAATCAAAACCAGTCAAGATGCAGAACGACGAGGGACAAAACATGGATCTCTACATCCCCAGGAAATGGTATCTTAATTTTCCCTGCCTGTTTTTTTCTGGCTGTTTTTTTTCAAGGCAAAGAATTTTAGTTAATGTTTCGTTTATTGTCATGTTTTTTTTTGTAGCTCTGCCACGAACAGGCTTATTACTTCTAAGGACCATGCGTCTGTTCAGATTAATATTGGTCATATGGATGCCAGTGGTCATTACACTGGCCAGTTCACCACTTTTGCGCTTTGTGGTTTCGTTCGTGCCCAGGTAATTTTCTTGCTCTTATATTTCTCGCCTCGAATTAGAAATCTGCTGTGATTTTTTGGGTGCTCTGTGCTAAAACGTAGCTCATTTATCGTCTTCCATTGCTTCTGCTGTTGATTCAGTTCGTTATGGTTTAATGTCCGTTGATTTAAAGTTCCGATCGACGGAGATTGGTAGTGTTTGGACCTGTGTAGATGTGGTTGTCCTGGCTTTAGAACATGAATTCTATGGGTTAAGATTCTACTCTAGGAAAGAGTTAATGACCATGCTTAGAGGACCCTCTCTGGCTTTTTTTTATGATTTAATAGCTCACCAGTTCCTTTGCTGGATAGTCTAGTGCCTCCACTTGGATTATCAAATCTCCCAAGATGATTTGTTTTTGTTTTTATTCTTACAATTATATTATCCACCATCTTGATAATGGATGCCTGGTTTTTTTGTCTTGGAAGTGTTATTTGATTTTACTTTTCTTGGATTTATTTTTAAAATTTGTGTTTTGCCCAATGATGCACAATACAAACTGTGTTGAACGGTTGCAAATGGCCTGTTCATTGATAGCCTTCAGTCTCCACCATATCCACCTCCACCTCTTCCATACACCTTTATGCACACAAATGTACACTTTGTGGTGGTGTTTGAAGGCTTTTGATGAACCCCGTTAGCAAAAAATCGTGTATGATTTTCAGAAGCTATGAGATCTGAGGGCTTTCTGACTTGTATTTCATTTTGAAAAACAAAAACTATTCTCTCTTCACTTCTCTAATAACCTGACCAGTTTTCTGTTCATAGTATAGTGCCATGCTTTTGCTGGTCTACCTTTTGGATAATTAGTTTTTTCTTTTGTTCATATTTATTTATCTCACAAAGGACTTCATATTTTATCTTTTGCTATTAAACGCATTTTGGTGTTACTTCTCTTGATTGGGGTTCTGTTTTGTTATTCTATGCTTTGCCCAATGATGCACAACATAAAAGTTTGTTGACTGGTTGCTAATGTGCTGTTCATCACAAGATTTCACACACCATCACCTCCTCTTCCAAACCTCCACCTCCTTTCCAGAACTCCACAATGTTGTGGATGTGTGAAGGCTTTTGATGAATACCATTAGTTGTAAATCATGTGATTCTCAGAAGCTATGAGATCTGGCGGCATTCCAACACTACTTTTTTAACCTAATCAGTTATCATTCAAATAGGATAGTATAACCACCATCTCTTTTAAATTTGAGAGATCCTCATTGGAGAGAAAAGGGCTTATTTTGTCACAGGATTTTGTGAATACTTTTTTGTGCGCCTAACTCATGTGAATATGCATATATACTTCCAGGGTGACGCTGACAGTGCCGTGGACAGGCTTTGGCAAAAGAAGAAGACTGAACTCCGCCAGCAGTAACTGCATCAGAGTTTTGTTTTTGTCCATTAAACATTGTTAGTGCAAGAAAAGTGACAGCTGCGCTCGTTTTCTTGAAACCATGTTCCTTTAGTTCTCTGCCCGAACCAGAATCTAGTACTTAGCGATTATATTTTGAATCTTCGTTGTGTCCAAAATTTTAATATTTTTCCCCTTCAAGGTTTGCAAGTTGTAGAATCCTCATTTTGTAGTGAGGTGGGGGCAATCTTGCGCAATCTTTATCACGTTTAAGAGCCGTTTGGTATTGCTATCATATACAGTGGGAGCTGCCTCTAAACTTGCCTGCAATTCCGAATTCTTTCTTTCCGAAATGAGTCGATCGAGACAGGGGATGGTTAACAACAACACGTAAATAGTAGACCTCCAAGATTTTATCATGGGTTTGCTAAAAGTATGATTTAATTGGGCGATGTATTTTGTCCACAAGGCTGAGACTATTGAACGTTGTGGTTTCCTAAAGTCTGAGACTATTGATCGTTGAGTTTTAAATTTGCCAACAAATTGTTCCTTTCAATGAGATTAGGGCAAACTGTCTACTTTGCCCTAATCTCATCTTTCACCATTTCCCTTATCAACCGTACTCTGTACAATCATCTTCTGCTACTTCTCCATTATTTCTGGCAACATTTACAGAATGTAGCGCATCCTGTAAATGTAGCATCGCCGTTCCTCTCCTCTTCCAGCTTTTGTTCTTGAGGTAAAAATGGAAAAAAGAAGAAGCAGAACTCAATCGAGAGAGGAGAGTCTGAGAAACAGTCAAGGGAACAGGCTCGACAGAAATAGGGTGCGTGAGTCTCTTTGTTAAGGTAATAGTAATCGTGTCAGTCTAACGAGGGACTCGGCCGAAATCGTGTCAGTCTCTACCCCCGTAGTGTTTCCGGTGATCGGGAAAAAGGATCAACGAAAATGGGACATCCGGAAATAGTGACTTTTTTTTCAACAACAATAATACTGCGGTGACTCCCTGTTATTAGTATTTTTTAATAATTATTAATACTATAATATTAATATTAACTTTGTCCAAAAATTTACTTTGCAGTCTAACGAGGATGAATTTGGTTGTTTTTAAAATATTTTCTTATTTAGAAATATAGTAAAATAATGTATTTTTTATTTTTAAATAAATGTTTTTAATATTAGCACATCATTAAAATATCTGAAAATATTAAAAACAATATTTTAAATTAAAAAATAACAATATTCTCTTAAACAAAATATTTGAAATACAGTGTCAAATTTGCAGTATTCGTTAATATATTTAAATAAAAATTAATCTCAAATGTTTTGAAAAATCATTTCTATGATGCAAATTGCTTTTTGAATATTTTTTTATATGGCCACTTTAAATCACTAGAAAACACTAAAAAAGTAATTTAATATTTTTAAAATTAAATATATTTTTAATACATACTCGAATATAAATATCAACCAGGCTGGTCATAAAGAGGATTTCCGACACAAATCAAGGCAGGTGACGAGGTACCAAACAGGCTACATAGGCACTAGGAGGTGAGTTACTTTAAGAACAAGGTTTCAGTTTTTATGGAACATGTTATATAATTGAGAAATAACAAGCCATATATTTATTTATTTATTTATTTATTTATTTATTATTTTGACTTTTAAAGGCCAATTAATGGACTGCACTAAATCTCCATGAAGATGACATCTCATAGCTTTTTCTGATATTCTTTCCTTTATTTTATTTTTTTCTCATTAATTTCGCATGGGTTACGAACAGCATAACTCATATTGTTTCTTGTCAATCAAAGCTCCCTAAAATGGCAATCTTGTTATTTTTATTTTTTTGCAACTAACAAATACGAGAAAAAAAAAGTTTATATCATTTTAAAAATTATTTTCTTAACTATAATAATTCAAGAAATATTTTTTTTTCTGCTGTTATGAAAAAAAATCAAGATATATTATGAAAACATATTGTGTTTTTTAATATCGAATTTATATACAACTACTATTTAGAGTAATAGATAAACACAATTATATTTTCTAATATTATTTCTATACACAACCATTATGTGCATTAATATTTTATCTTTTTTAAAATAATTAATTTTATAAAAATTAACTTAAAATTTTATAAAGACTGAATAGGTTAATTGCTGAAGAATCAAGGCGACATGAAAAAGATATAGTGACTGTACAGAGTGTAATTAATATTGTTTTTTTATTTAGAAATATATGAAAATAAAATAATTTAAAAAAAATAAAAAAAAATATTTTTGAAAACACTTTTGAAATATAATGAAAAACAAAAATATAAAAATAAAAATAAATCAATAATAACAAACTAATAATATAATATAATATATATATATATATATATATATATATATATATATATATATTCGATAGAGTCAGAACAGATATAACTTTCCGTATACTTTTTTACATGTGTTTTTTTCCCCTGAAATTCCTGATTTAATTACAAAAAGACCCAAAAAAAGTAAAGATGTTCTTGTAGCAGCTTTATTTCACTGCATTGATTGACTGCGGTCCCGTCAAAGTCATAAGCACTCCGCATTAGTGGTGCTGCAGACTCGGCTTGACAGATCCTTGTCACGGCCATCCTCTGTACGGAGTCATCATTTTATTTTCCGGTTGTGGGTTTACGCTATCCTCGCCCAGGTTAGGTTTGCTGTGATATAACGTGAGAGGCTACCGAGTTCTAAACTAGAAAGGGAGGGCCGAATTTTCAAAAATAATTAGGATATAATAAATTGCCAATATAAGGAAATAACATATTAGGATAAATTAACATAAAATATAAAAAATATATTAATTTGATTTATTAGACAATTATATGTCTATGATATTATATTTAGCGAGCTGCACACCTTTTTGGACGATAATTAGAGCCACTATTACTGGCTGCCCAGAATATTTAAACCGGGCATGTGGCTCAAAACAATTGGCTCTCAGCTTTCAAGACGGGCCTAGTCCCTTGTCATTGGGACTTGTAAATTTTTATTGCCTGGACTATAGGGTAGCAAATTTGGTTCTTGGTACGTGCTTTTCCCACGGCAAAAACCATAAATCCCCTGCCCTAGGCATCATGCCTAATCATAGCACCACCATCCATAATCATTGCTGTGCTTGTGATTCTCATTTAAACTTAGAAAAGGGATGGGTTTTTTATAGTTTATGAATAAAAACCAATCAATTAATCCATGTAATATAATAAATAATCAAATAGCCCACAGGCTATTGTTTTTTATGTCAGGAAACTATATTATTTAAAAAGTATATTTTATAAATTTAAGTTAACGTGTAAAACTTTGATTATCTCAGTTTCTTATAATGGATGCATTCATTGACTCAAACTCGAGATTTATTATGCAAATCACAAGTCATTTGTCATCACGTCATACCTCTTTGAGACTCATAGTGTTAAGGAATCATCTCATCTAATAGCTTAAGGTGTTAGGTGAAGCCCCGAGATATAATTTATATTCTTCTATAACACCCTCCTCAAGTGACAGCTTTTTAGGCTTGAAACTTGCACAAACTCACATTATCTTGTACTTAATTTTTATCAATTAGAATGAGGATGATGAGATTCGAACTCGTAACCGCTGGATCAACAAGGCTCTGATACTATGTCAAGAAACTATCTCACCTAATAGCTTAAGTTGTTAGGTAAAGCCCCGGAATATGATTTATATTATTCTCTAACACATAGATTATTGTTGATCATTATCAATTTAATAAAAGGAAATTCTCTAACACATAGATATTTCACCTAATTCTCTTTTCCTTGTTCTATTTTCTAAGAAATTTTAAAAAAAAAAGTAAAATATTTTTAAAAAACATGGAATTGACAAGAGGGTTATTTTATAAACAGGTTAAAAAACTAAATTAAATATATATTTTCTAGGAATACAAGGATTAAATTATAATTTGCTTCTGATTGTTTCCAAATCACCTTTTTTTGGCTCGAAAAGAAGGAAGGTGGACTGTACTGAAGGAATCGGGTTCCTGATAACTGGAAATTGCTTGGCAAATGATGACAGGAATATGCAGATGTCATGTTTGATTGACTGAATTAAAACGAAAGGTTCTGATTGCTTGTGGATTAAGATTCTCTCCTTTCCATCCATATATCACTGGTCCGAGAAAATCTTATCATTTATGGTTCCATTATTTATTTATTTTAAAAAATAAAAAAAAAACTTCTATATGATTAAATTAAATCTCCAGATCGGCAGATTATATTTATGGGATGTCAGTACTGGTTTAAATCTTAAATATATCTCTAGGGTTTTGGTGCAGATGTTGAACAGGTTCACCGGCACCTCGTTTAATTCTGTACTGAAGACTGAGCCCAGTCTGGAAGTTTTGTATATAGAATGGCATGTGCAAACGATACCCTCTAAGGAATTATAGTGCCAGAACCTACCGACAGTTAATTCCTGTTATACTGTTTGAAGTATGGTTTAGATTGTTTTTGAAATTGATTTTTGTTTATAAATATATTACAATAATATTTTAAAAAAAATTACTTTTCATAAAAAATTTAATTTTAAATAAAATAAAAATCATTTTTTTATAAAAACTCTTAAAATGCAGTGACAAACACCATTTGAGCCTGTTTGGCATGGCGTTTCAACCGCCGTGCCGTAGAAATTCAATTTTTTTTTCATTTTAAATGAATATGTTTTGGTGTTTTTAGATCATTTTGATATGCTAATGTCAAAAATGATTTTTAAAATTAAAAAAATATATCATTTTTATGTATTTCAGCACGAAAAGCATTTTAAAAAGCTACCACAACAACTCTCCCAAACATGCCCTTGATACCACGTACGGCACCAGTAATCCACTACATTTGTCCGAGAAATTAAATAATTAATTGGGTAATTTGTGATCAGCATGACGGACCAGATGGAGTTGGCAAAGTGTCGCTATCAGAGAACGATGGCGTATTGGTCCAAGACAGTCTAATTAAGTCAAAGTAGAAGTTAGTAAAGAAGCATTATGTTTCTGCATGCTTTCCTTCTTCTCTAAGCTCCTTCCTAGGCCAGTTAAGAGAGAGGGGCAGGGAGGTAAAAAAGTGGTCGAAAAAGGAAAAAGAAATAAAAATGGTTTAAAATGCATCACAAAACTTAGGGGAAGTTGGAGATCCCTGACCAGTAAGTCTCGTGATTGTTCTTAAAAAACTTAAATCTGTTAATTCGACACCTACATAAATAATAAAAATAAAACAATAGAAAGAATCTAGTTGGTGATTTCGTGATACAAATTTTAAACGTAAAGATTTGTTTTCCGTGTAGTTTTACTCTCAAGTATCCTAGTTATTACTATGATGGTCACTGAAAACTTATATGATCGTTAACTTTAAATCCTATATAATTAGTTAAGATGTATGCGAGCTGTCCTTGTACACACATTAACAATTAAAAAATAAAATAATAAGATTCTCCTTTAGATCAAGCTTTGAATGTCAAATGATCATCTAGTGGGAAATGGAATTAAATAAAAATTAAAAATCAAAGAGAGCATATTCATAAAGATAAGTAAAGGAAGGATTGGTGCTTTTCAACTTTATTTTTTTTGTTGGAAAATTAAGTTGTGGAAAAAGGTTAGGCTTACATGTTATTTTCAAGATTCAAGAAAACATCATTAATTTCTAAATGTTTTTTTTTTATCATTTACACGTATTAATATAAAAAATAAAAGCATCATTAAAAAAAAAAAAAACATCTTGCATTATAATAACAAGTATACAGCACACGCAGGGCACCCATGATCCACTAAATTAATGCATGAAATTAAATAATTAATTGGCAAAGAGTCACTATTAGAAAACAAATGGTATGGTGGTCCAAAAAAGTCTAATTAAGTCAAAGTAGAAATTAATAAAGTTTCTGACTGCAACATGAAAAAACACAGCTTTCATGATCTCCTTCCCCTCCCATCATCCCACCCCAGTTCAGAGAGGAGGTGCAGAAAAAGGCATGTACAGTGGTGCAACTCAACCTTTTCTTTCATGTAAAAAGAAAATGAAAAAAGAAAAAAACTTGCTTTTACTTTGAATTTCAGTTTTTCTACAAAAATAAAAAAATCATATTTAAAAAAAAAGTATTTTGAAATACATTGAGAAACAAACACCAAGAAACAAATTAATGCATGTTCGAGAGTGTAATTGATATTGTTTTTTAAAATAATTTTTATTCAGAAATATTTCAAAATGATATTTTTTATCTTTAAAAAATATTTTTAATATCAGCACATAAAAATATCAACAAACCACTAAAAACAATTAATTTAAAATAAAATAAAAAAATATTTTTAAAACAAAATTAGAAACACACCGAAAACACAAAAAAAGAAGTAAAAAGAGAAAAGTAGAGACAGAGAAATACACACTTCAAAGGAAGTAAGAGAAACTTTCCACATGGACAATTGCCAGAGACCAGGACCCTCTGGTCTCGTTCAAGCAAGCTCGCACACATACCCAAGTGATAGGTTTTAATTTAATAATTACCTATAAGTTATAGGATTAGATTTACCAAGACCCTACCTGTATATATAATCTGCAACTCGACATAAATAAATCTAAAATAATATAGTTTCAAAGATTATTTTAAAAAAATCACATGTTTTTTTTTAAATAATTCAAAGATTAAATCAAGCTGTCAACTATATCATCTTCCACTTGATTTGGTTTAAAATTTAATTATAAGAGATCAAGGAGGTTAACGGATTTTCTGGATTTATTCACGAGGTATGTTTAATAACTTTACTTCTAATAATTATATCTGGAAAGCAAGCATAAGGTTTAATTATGCTCTCCTCTAATATCACCCTTTTATCTAAAAAAAAAAAAAAGGAACAATGTTTTGTTGCTTGATTTTTTATTTATTAACGTAGATGGGTTAGTCTGAGCGTATCTTGACTAATTATATAATCTCTAAAATTAATGATCATATAAATTTCTAATGATCATCATAATAGTAACCATAATGCTCGAATTTAAGATCATAGAAAAAACAAAAATCTTATTACTGAACCACCTACTTTACTTATAGAGATACACTATTAGATTGCAAAATACTGAAATAAGAAGAAAATTGAGTGGAATGGTAGTGCCTTTAACTTGGATCTGCATTAATTTAAAGGGGACAGAGAGGAAATGAAATTCATCAAACCCAAACCTAAGATAAGCTCTTTTTTTTTTTTTGGTTGGGGGGTGGGGGGATTGCTTAAAATTAATTTTGTTTACAAGTTTTTAAATTATTTTTGAAGTATTTTAATATGATTATATCCATAAAAAAAAATATATTCTCTATCAATTTTCCAAACAACCAACAATAAGCAAGAAGTAATTTTTTTCACAAAGAGACGTAAAAAAACCATGATCTTGCAGACTTGCACTACTTTGTAATTAATTTTTCATAGCTTTCTCCTCAAATCTCCTTTGTCCATAATTCACAAACAAAAAACACTTTACATACATGGAGAGTGTTGGAAAGGTTGCAAGGGTCCCTACATACATCTGGCATGAGCACCATAAGAAAAATCACAGCCCATTATATCTTTGTTGGATGTTGGAGATTAACTAAGATTATTGCTTTTTGAAAATATTTTTTATTTAGAAATATATTCAAATATTATTATTATTTTTAAATTATTGTTAACACTACCACAAAATAACTAAAAATAATTTAAAATAAAAATAAAAATAATTATTTTTTAAAAAACACTTTTAAAACACAATCAAACACCATCTATGAAAACTTAGTAGGCAGGGTAAAAATACTTCATCATATATATTATATATATACACACTTGGATATTAATTAAACGCTAATAGCCAATAGATCACTATAATCACATTCTAATAAACCATAATGGCTAATTACTTTCCACATCAGAGGGCCTACTATAGCATTAAGGTTGCTCTATTATTTGTGTTTTTTAAGAAAAAACAACTTAAAAAACAGTAAGAAGTACAAAATAAAGCTAAAAAATAAACACCCGTCACTAGAGGGAAAAAGGCCAAACCCTAATTCCCCTCTTATTATCCACTAATTTAAAGCTACAATAAGTTTACCTTCCATATATCTACATACATTACAAAAATAACCCTTTCCCCTCGTAGACTTGTACAAGTAGTATAAGGCTTCGATTCTTCAATTCCCAGTTCTTGTCAAGCCATCATCACATAATCGAGCATGCGTTAGGGTTTTCGTCGCTAAGAATGTCAAACGAATCAGACGGCTGTGATGAATACTGATGGAAATCGTATGGTGGAGGTTCACTGAAGGTGCCCGGATGGGTACCGGGATTCATATACGCATAGGAGTACTGTGGAGCATAGTACGAGGCACCATAACTTGTACTAGGGTACGCGACATTGCTACTCGTAGCATACACTGGGGGAGCATAGTAAGTTGTTGGGTAGTCATACACATGATCATGACGTGGAAGGATGTGATTTGCAGGGGGCGGGGCTTGGACTTGAACATCTCCTTGACCTGATGATCCAGTACCTGCTGGCGCGTGACAAGAATGTACACCCTCGTCACCATTGTTGTTATTGCCGTTATTCCCTTTCTGTCCCTTCTTCTTCTTCTTTTTAACACCACTGCTACCATCTGCGCTGCCCCCGCCGCCAGTTTTTTCGACTACAACCTCACTTTCACCACCAACTTTCTTGTCAGCCACCGGTGACTGGCCGACGTCCGGTGAGGCGACAGGTTGCTTACCAGTAACCTTTACTTCCTTGGCTTGAACAGCACCACCATCACCACCTTCACATGCTTTGCCAGTAACAACATGACCACCACCTTCACATGCTTTGCCAGTAACAACATGACCACCAACTTCACCATTGTTACTGGGGCTCCCAATTTCACTGTTTTTAGTAGAAGGGTCTTGCATTTTTTCTACTTTGGCCTTGTCCTTAATTTCTTTCTCATTTTCACCATCGCCACCTGCTTCATTGCTGCTCTCTTGGTCTCTCTGTTCTTCTTTCTCTTTCCCTTTCTCTTTGTTTTTTGCTTTATCTTTCTTCATTGCTTCTTTCTGATCACCACCAGCTTTTTCAGGCCACAGCTCTGCATGCTTCCGTGTCTTTTTTTTCAGTCTCTTGATTAAAGTATCTGCATCAACATCCCCTACTACTGTGGCCTTTTGTAGTCTGAGATCAATATCTGTGGAATGCACTCCTGCAAATATAATGGACAAAATTAGAAACTTGATGAATTAGTAGATAAATAACCAGAAGTATTAACAATAAATTATGAGTTTAAGGGTTGAATCTTTGAGGGAAATTTAAAAAAAGGCAAAGAACCGGGTGAAAATGAATAAATACCAAGATGGGGAACATTGAGAGACAAAGTACGCGACTTCTGTAGCTAAATATTGGAAAGAAATTAACAGCTTTAAAGAAAGTTTGAAGCTGAAGGAAAATGAAAAAGACCCAGATAAGAAACATGAGGGAATCTTAAAAATATTGCAAGAAAGTAACGGAAAATAACAGAAATAATCAAGATTTTAATGCGATGTTTTGGTGGGTTTACACTAATTTGCTTACCATCTATGCTATCCAGGACCTTCTTGACTTTCCTCTTGCACTGTTCGCAGTGAACCGAGACTTTCAACATCCATGTCTGAAAAACAAAGAAAATGAGGTTAAAAACATGGAAAGATGGCATTTTTATCCTACAAAGACGAGTTTTTCTGGCTTAATCTTGTTACCTTGTACTTGTGAGATGGTTCTGTGTTTCCTTCTATTACCTCCTGTCTAGCTTCTGTTTTGGCCTCTTGTCTAGCTTCTGTTTTGGCGTCTGTCTTAGGTTCTGTCGCCATTAGGAGAATTCTGTGTGTTTGCTCTGTAGAGAGGGGGAGAGAGAGAGAGAGAGGGAGGGATAAGGAGAGAGAGACTGGGGGGGAGGGAGGGATATGATGATGGGTGGAAATACTTAAGAACAGTGAAAGTTGCAAGAACTTAAGGGTGAGGAAAAGAAAAGGAAAGAGACAATGAAGGCCAAAAAGTTGGTGCTTGATGAGATGGAAAAAAGAGCGAACCTGCTGGCTGCTATGATATGAATATTGGTGATACATAAATTTTATACTACCTTTTTGTTGTAAAGGATAGCAAAATAATTAAATTAAAAAAACTTTATTATTGTAAACAAAAACAATATTCTTTAAAGAGATCGCAGGGATTGGTCCCAGCTAGCTATTAACATCAAATTAATGGACTTAATGTGGTCACATAGTCATTTGATACTTCTTCTTAGTGGTTTCTCGGTAGTTGAGATTAAAGTGCAAATCTTCATTTATATAATAAAGTTGGAAATTAAACAACTTTGCTGTGTGGAGAAGGAATGGATATTAAATAAATTTGTGTATTTTAATATTTGATAGGTTTGTTAGTGCTTGCCCTTTTTTTCTACTTACAGATATGATTGGGATTTTTTTTAAATTAATAAATGAAGAAAACATTCATTTAATAGCTTGCAAAATGTACATGATTTGTTTTTTTATATATAAATAAAGTGATTTTTATTTTAAAACATAATATTAAAATAAAGATATATTAGATTAATTCAGACTTCAGAGTTTAACTGGTCAAATTTAAAATCCATATTATAAACTTTATTGAGTTTATTTTTTTGTTTTTTTTAATAATTTTTATTTAATATACAGCAATAAAAAAATGCTTGTAAAATTGTGAAGAAAATGGATAGAAATAAATCACCTTATTTACTGTTCATATGATATTTAAATATTAGAGGTAATTATTTGCTTATTATATGTTTATCTTTATGTGATTTTTCATTATTGAAATTGAAAGTTTTGATTCCTAAATTATTGGTTTACGATACATGAAACACCCGGGCGAGGGTTAATAGTTTGTCTGAAATAATTGTGCTGGCCCCACCAGCCACATGGATCTGCTAATAATGCCACGTGACAAGCACGTGTGACAGGTGTCATCAAGACTGGGAACCGCACTACTAAGTCTCAGGCCACTTCAATTTTTTGAAGATGAAAGAGATGGTCTCGCTAAATAATATTAAAAAAATAACCCTCAATAACTTTTTTTGTATTCAATAAAATCAGTTAATTTAGTAATATAATATAAATTAAAATAATAATAAATAAACTGTAAAAAACAATCTGTAAATAATCAACTACAAAAATAGCAATTGATACCATACTATTTATTCCCGTCACATGGATTTGCTAATTACTTTAACGGAGGCGAAACTTCTTCTACATATGCTGGATTGAAACTATAAAAGAAAAGTCAACAATATATTCCCGTCACCAACGGATCTAAGGAATTACCTGGCAACTATATATTGGTTACATGTTCGAGTTTTTTAGTTACTAATATGATAATCAGTTGATCATTATAAATTTATATAATCATTAATTTCAGAGTTTGTATATTAATAAAAAAAGAATTTCCTGGCTCTGTGACATGATTTTCCAGACTCAAGGTCATGGGTCAAAATGAAATAAAAATTTCTTAATTTATTTAATTAGCACAAAATTAAAAATGGAAATAATGCTTTAACCTGCCACATACTCGGCCTATCTGTGTGCCGGCGATCGGGGCACTACAAGAACTCATACTTTTATCAAGGACAGACCACAATCAGCCGAACTCATTAGTTTTATGGAATATTTTCTAAGCAGATTAAGCTAAGAGCAAGGCAATATTTACTCATCGACTCTTTGATCAAGATGATAAGAAAACGCAAGTAGGGGCTTGACCTAGCGGTTGAAGGGACTTGTTTCCTTCCTCTGTATCAGGGTTCAAGTCCCACCATGCACGTCTGTCATCCCCGCGGTGCCTTACATACTCATTGGGTTTGCAGGATGTTCAGTGAGTCCAAAGATTAGTTGTGGTGCGTGTAAGCTGGCCCAGACATCCCGGTTATAAGAAAAAAAAGATAGATAAGAAAACATTGCATTATATGGTGGCGTGCAGCATTTTAGATATCCATTTTTTAAGGCAATATTTACTCACCAACTCTTTGATGAAGTTAGCTCGAGGGTGGACTCATGTATAGGCTATGGCCGTAAGCACCACCATCACCACACCGGTCCATCCCTCGGTCTCTTTCACGAACCACCGTTAGTCATCCGGCTGGTCTTCCCCGAAGAACGGCTCCACTGGCTCGTGCTCGTCATCAGTAGCGTGTAGTCATCGCAACTCCTTAAGAAGAAGGGTTAGATTTCATCGGGCCAAAGGCCCATCATCGACCCATCCACTACATAGCTGTCTCGACAAATGCACGCGTGTCCCCTTAAGAAAACATCGTCGTTTGATGTGAAAAAAAATCTAAATCTCACTGGGCCAACCTTCTAGAAGCCCAATTAACATAGTAGAAAAAAACCCAACTAGCTGAGAACTGGATGTCGTTTCCATTACTGAACAGGGTAATGAAAAAATATCTAAGCGTGTCCTCGTGGGAAGATTATTGATAAACACTTTGAATTTCATAAATGATAAATGATTATTTCTCAAGAAAAAACAGAAGAATTTCAGAGTAAATTGCTTCATATATTGTATCAAAATTCTATATAAAAAACAATCAAGATCCATATATGGTATTTATTTTTCTTAGGTGTAATTGAAAAGAAATTCTGGACCAGGAAAACTTGTCTCTCGCCCATGTAAGTTTGGCACCATGTTAGGACACATGACATGAGATTCTTGTCTCATGCTCTGTACCACAAAAATGGAGAAATGCATTAAATAAATGTAATGCTTGCGGTTTCATGATATGTCCCTTGTCGGAAAGAACTGACAGCACTGCAAGATGACCACCAGCGTCTTGTCTGGACTCCCATGGAGTTTGAGTGTAGACATAATATTCCTTCTCCAAAGCCTTTTAAATCAGAATCATTTGTACTACCCAAGATAATATTACTTTACTGTATATATAAAACACTTAGATATTTCAATGTAAATGTTTGTAGTGGATTTTAACGGTAAAATTATTATTTTATCTCTATAATAAAAAAAAATTAATCCTTGAAACACGGTGTATTTTTGGTTTTTTATCTGATATTAAACAGTGAAATATCATATGTGCCCTCGGGCGAAATGCAGTGCAGGTAGCTGGAGACAAGGGTATTTTAAGTTTTTTCACATATTTTATGCACATTGCAACTACTAATATACCCTCACAAAAGACAAAACCGAATGCCTAGAACTCAAAACTTATTATACACATCAGAAGTTTTCTGTCATCGCACTGCGTCGGTTGGGACCATCGGTGACATTCTACTCTTATCTTTGCTATATTAAAAGGCTTTGTCATTCTAATCTTATTTTTGTGTATTCTACTCTTATATGGTATTTATGAAGTTCAACAGTAAAATTAACATTTTACCCCTATAACCGAAAGAATCAACCCTTGGAATCGGGTGTATTTTTAGTTTTTTATCTGATATTGAACAATGAAATATCGTATGTGCCCTCGGGCAGAACGCAATGCTGGCGGTTGGAGACAGGGATATTTTAAATTTTTCACATATTTATGCACAGTATAACTACTAAAATACCCTCACAAAAGACAAAACCGAGTGTCTAGAACTCAAGATCTATTCTACGGACCATAAATTATTTACGTTGCAATGGTCAGGACCATCGGTGACATTCTACTCTTATCTTTGCTGCATTAAAAGCCTTTGTCATTTTTGTGTATATGGCTAATGTCCAACATTGCCATCTCTATGGCAGAAGTCTTTCCTTAAAAAATAAAGTTTTTGTTTGGTTTGATTATTTGAAGCCAAAATTCAAAATAGTTGTTAAAATGCAGCACCCGCCCCCTTTCCCTTAATTGACTTGGAGTCGAGGCCATTGCTTGTGGTTGCATTAATTAAAGCAAAAAAGTTAATTATTATCCGCTACTGACATTCAATTATTATTTCGGAAAAGATATAAATAGTTAGAATAAAAAAAATGCTCTTCAAAAATATATATTTTTATCCATTTTTTTTAAAGAGGTGTTTGAAATGGTTTATGTTTTAGTTGTTTTTAAAAAATATTTTTGACCAGAAATAATAAATAGATGATTTTTTTTGCGTGGTTGATATAAAAAATAAAATAAATATATAAAATCTTATTTTAATATATTTTCATGTAAAAAAAAACATTTTACATAGCAATTTCAATCACCCTTTAAAAATCCAGGAATGAAAGGGATTGTTTTTACCTCTTTTGTCACCTAGCCAGCCCGGTCAGGCTTGTTTTCTTCTGCTTTCTTTTTGGGTGTGGCTCTATAACTTGTTTATTTCATGGTTGGTCTAGTGGGAAACAACCAATTTGCAGCTACTTTTCTAAAGCAGAAACTTAATTTCTGCCTCGTGTGGGCTAATATCCATGATTTTATTTTTTAATAAAAGATGTTCATAGCAGTTGTTATTACATGCTGGTGATGTAGTTGGTGTGAGGCCTCTCCCTCTTTCTTTTTTCATGGTTAGTATTTAGTAGGCCAGGGAAAGACAACTGGAAGCAAATATAACCTAAACATGTCTTAGAAATCAGCTTCTGCCCTACCAAACCATGGTACCACATCTCGAACCTGAAAGCTGCAGCAATAACCTGCTTGCTATTAAAGCCATTAAAAAGTATGGGAAAGGGACTCCCTTTTGATATTAGCAACGCTTTTAGCATCCCATAATTCAACATTGAAAGATTGTTCAGCCTGAGATGTTGTTTTTTAGTCTCTCAAAGAAAAGCTGACATCAATAATGGGGGAGGGGGTGGAGAGAGATCTTGCACCAGCACCCTCTTGGAAGGGTAGGCAAATCCAACCAAAAACAGGGGCCCGCCTAGGAAGCTTTTTCGTGGTCTGATTTTGAGGGTTTTAGCAACTAAAAAGCTCTGATCAGCTGCAAAATCTCAGGACTCAACTTCAGATACCAAGATTTTAGCAGCACTTTTAAACTGAGGAAATGACCGAGTGCCATGATTTGATGAAGAGAAAAGACAAAACATGTTGATGGAGGTCAGCTTTTCTCTAACAGAGAATAATAAGAGAGCTAAACATTTAAGAATTGAGGATTGATGACAGTGCCCTAAAGACAAAGTGTAATGCACATTTAACGAAGTTTTCAGGGAATTTATGGAGGTGAGCAGAGTTAAGAATCTATGGAGGGAGAAGAAGTAAAGAAGGCCCATTACAACTACAACTGCCAGAGCTCAGGGGTTCCTTGGAGTAGCATTAAAGACACGGCATTGCATCTTCACTGTTACAACACCTCCACCACCCAAAAATAAACATTTTTTCAAGAAGAAAAAAAGAATATAAGAAAACAATGTACTAGATTTATAAGCAGAAGCTTAGAATTTATGCTTTTATGATTTCTAGTTGAGGAACATGGGTTGTGCTCCTCAGATTCTCCACATGATCTTCATCATCACTATTTTCATGTTCATATTATTACAAAGTGCCCACGTTTTGATTTCTGATAATGTTTCAGTGGATGCGGAAGGGTACTTCAAAGCTCCGGCCCTACCAGAGGTGAATTTCATAAAGGAAAGTACTGGAGATGCTAATAATGAGAAGCAGATTGAACAGATTTCTGGGGAAGATGAGAACGAAGAAAAAGAAACACTGATAGTTCAGAAGTTTAGAGCTTTACTTGGACTAAAGAGTCCCAAAACAAGAAGCTCATCAACTGAGTTTGTGTCACGAGCACCTTCTCCATCAGCCACCATGGAAGCTGAGCCTCCTGCTTTTGCTCCTGCTCCTGCTCCCGTTCCTGCTCCAAGGTTGCCAGTTCATGTACATTCTTATTCTCCACTGCATCACAAACATCCAGCCCCACCACCGCACAAGATTCAGAAAGAGCACAAAGATAAAAGTCGGCTTAAAAGAATTCTTGTAGCAGCTCTGGTGTCTGCAGGAGTTGCCTTCTTGGTTTGTGTTCTTGGGCTCATTTGGTTCTCTGGCAAATTCAGGGAGTACAGGAAAAAATCTGCAAGAATAATGTCGGTGCACAGGAAAAAAGGAAGAACCAGAGGTAAATCAAAGTTTGTTAGTTCTCAAAAGTCGACAAGCAAGGTGAGCTTAAATCCTGCCCTTGATCTCTTGTATCTTAATTCATTAGAAGAGGATTTGGAGCAGCAAACTAGTTGTCTTAAGCAAACTCGTGAAACTGTAAGCACATTATCAAGTCACAGCACACCAAAGTCTTCAATACATGAGAGGCGGGAATCAATGCAAGGATCAATGGCAGAATCAGATTCTGATAATGCTAGCAGTTCTCCCACAAGGGAAATCATGTCTGTTCATGGTGATGGGGAATCTGTAAAATATGAATCTGATGGAGGTAACTCTTCATCTGGGGATAAAATTATTCCCATTGAATGTCATTCATCAGATGATGAATCTTTTCACTCTTTTGTTGATTCTCATTCATCGAATGTTCGGCTCTCTAATGCTTCGGCTGGTAATCTTAGTGATGTTTCAGAAATCCCCCCCTCAAATGTGCCAAAGATAATACCATCTCCTTCACCCCTTCCTACAAATTTACACATTCCAGAATACACACTGGTTCAGGATAAGAGTTTCACAACCCCCCCACCTCCGCCACCTCCTCCTCCGCCACCTCCTCCTCCACCTGCTCTGGCACCAAGAATGCGCATACCTCCTTCGAGCACACCTTCGCTATCAAGCAGAATTACATCTAAGGCTTCAAGCTCTTCTACATTACCAAATTTATCACCTCCTAGGAAGTCAGATGCTTCTTCAGGATCAAACCAAACACCTCGAAATGATTTACCGCCTTCACCTCAAAAGTCCCCCAAACCTTTACGAGCGCTATCGAGTATTCCTCCTCCCCCATGCCCACCTCCATTTCTGAAAGGAAATAATGGCTCTGCCAAAGGCCCACCTCCTCCACCATGTCCACCTCCATTTCTGAAAGGAAATGGTGGCCCACCTCCTCCACCATCTCATCCTCTTCAATATACACCTCTAGGAAAAGATGGAGCACCGCTGCCAAAATTGAAGCCACTTCACTGGGACAAAGTTAGAGCAGCACCAGACCAAAGCATGGTGTGGGACAAGATAAGATCAAGCTCATTCGAGTAAGTTTTTGTGTTTATATTTACTATGTAGTTCCAACTTTCAGCTAGGAGTTATTAACCCGAGGTTTCTTAACAGATTTGATGAAGAAATGATCGAATCGCTCTTTGGATACAATTTACAAAGCACAACGAAGAATGACGAGGCGAAGAGCAAAACTCCTTCACCAAGCAAGCATGTACTTGATCCGAAGAGGCTGCAGAACATCACTATCCTCTCGAAAGCCATAAATGCAACTGCTGAGCAAGTATGTGAAGCACTAATGAGAGGTACGTTTTTTGTAAAGCTCAATATTATGATAGAAAGGCTATAGTCAAGACCCCAAAATGTCTCTTACTTTAATAATTTGAACACCAAAGCTGAACAGAATTTTAAAGATTGCAAATGCAGAAAGTTCACCCCTTTAGAATCAAAGTTAGAAATTATAATAAAGAGAACTCATCCCCTCCTGCAAATGAAATCTTGATGGATGTCTTACGTTATAAACTAACACCTCGAGATAGAAGAGAGAAAAAATAATGCGACTAAGGAAACATATTTCCCTGTCTTTTCTATTTTAAAATGGCTGAAATTTACTCCAAAACTGTCCATTTATCTTTGGTCTTTGTCTCCATCATTACAATCAAACACGTTTCTATTCCCTCTGAATCTGTCCCTTCTGTTCTAGTACACTAAAAAAACACAGCCTAAATTCTTTTGATGCTTAACATTAGAAATGAGTGGTGTGCACAGATATATACAGCGCATGTATGCTCTATGCCTATAATAACCAGCTGATACTGTGGACATCAGGGGATGGCTTGTGTTTACAGCAACTCGAGGCACTGGCGAAGATGGTACCTACTAAGGAAGAAGAGGCTAAGCTATTTGGCTACAAAGGAGACATCAATGAGTTGGGGTCTGCAGAGAAGTTTGTTCGAGTAGTTCTTAGCATGCCATTTGCCTTTCAACGAGTTGAAGCAATGCTTTATAGAGAAACTTTTGAAGATGAGGTGGTTCATCTGAGAAACTCTTTCTCAATGCTAGAGGTAACCATCGAAACAATATTTCAGCACAACTTATCCCTCTTTCTTTCTAATTCTTATTTTCTGCCAGGAGGCCTGCAAAGAACTCAGATCAAGCAGACTCTTCCTAAAGTTGCTTGAAGCAGTGCTCAAAACAGGAAACCGAATGAATGTGGGAACAATCAGGGGAGGTGCTAAAGCATTCAAGCTAGACGCACTCCTAAAACTTTCTGATGTAAAAGGGACAGATGGTAAGACTAACTTACTCCATTTCGTTGTCCAAGAAATAATCCGGTCAGAAGGGATTCGAGTATCAGATAGCATCATGGGGAAGATCAATCAGAAAAACAAAACCAAAACCGTCGAAGAAAGGGAAGAAGATTACAGAAGAATGGGACTAGACCTTGTTTCAGGTCTAAGCACAGAACTCTACAATGTCAAGAAAACAGCTACAATTGACTTAGATGTGCTTGCTAGTTCAGTCTCAAACCTCTCAGATGGGATCGATAAATTACAACATCTAGTAAACAAAGACTTATCAACCGACAGAAAGAGCATAAACTTTGTGCACAGAATGAAAACCTTCCTAAATTATGCAGCAAGGAATCTAAAAGAATTGCGCGAGGACGAAGATAGAGTCCTATTGCATGTTAGGGAAATTACTGAATACTTCCATGGAAATGTAAGCAAAGATGAAGCCAACCCACTTCGTATTTTCGTGATTGTAAGAGACTTTCTGGGAATGCTAGATCATGTATGTAAAGAACTCAGGAGCCTCAAAGTCCCTAGCATTCCTAACCCTCTTGCTCCATTTAGGTAGATTGGACATTTTCTCAGTGTGTTTATACTTCATAGGATTATCATCCAATCACCAAATTGAATGTAGCCTTATTTTTTTGTGAATTTCATCTAGGGTTTTGGCTTGTTTAGTTTGAATTGCCTTGTAATCCCAAATAGCTGGGATCAAGGCTTAAGTGAGCTGAGTTAGACTGAATTGATTACCAAAAGGATTTGCAATAACAGTCAATGTATTATTCATCCCATGTCAGATCAGATTTTCAGACAAAAGGCTTAATGCTAAACAGTGTTTAGACATAAAAGAAGAAGAAAACCCTAAATCAGCTAAATAAATTATACAGTTTTCTCTAAATTTCTCATATCATTTATATATATATTTTTTTTAAATAAAAGAGTTCTGACTGGTTTTACGAAAGGAATCGACTCCTCGGTGACTTGTCAGGCTATACCGCGTTTAATTATAGCAGTGGAAAATACAGAACGACATCGTTTTGTTTTTAAGAAAATAACCCCTTTTTATATATATAAATACTCCTGAAACAGTTAAACCCGCCACAACTCTCTTCAACAATCAAGAAGCTTCAAGACAAAACCCGCGAAAACCACGAATGTCCACATGTAAGGTTTCTATTGGTCCCATAACGTGCTAGAGCTTGAAGGGTACAACCAACAAAAAGAAAAGACTTACGTGGATCATTTCTATTGGATTGCACACTATCAACTGTACACCCACCGTTACTGTAACCCCTTATAAATAACAACTAGCTTCTTCGTGCCTCTGGAGCTTCACTTCAAAAAAACAGAGAAAGCTTGTTCTGTTTTTCTTATAGATCTTCACTGTAATAAAAGCAAGCATGATGAGGGTCAAGCACATAGCAGATTTTGCCTTTTTGTTTCTCTTTGTTTCAGGTAAGTAGAAATGTTTTAAGGAAAGGTTTTTGGAATTTCTTGATGATTATAAGCTTGTTGGGTTTTATGATTAGTGCTCTGTTTTTGCTGATGAGAAGGTTGATAAATTAACAAGATTTGATAGTTTACGTACTTGAACATTGTAGTTTCTTTGTGGAGGTATTATTTTCATGGAAAACAAACAGGGTTTTGAGGTATTATTAATATGAATGGTTTCAAAGATAGAAAATGTGGGAAATATCACGTGTGCTTTCATTTCTTTTGCCTCTATAGAATTGAAAACTAAGATAGAAAGTATATTCTTGATCCACTTCAACACAATCTTTCATCTTTGATTTTTTTCTTAAAGAGTTCCATTTTTTGCTTCGTTTGAAGAATACTACTTTTTAGGATTGGCAGTGGCAGCAGATGATGGAACAAAACTAGGGACTGTGATCGGCATTGATCTTGGGACTACTTACTCTTGCGTGGCTGTCTCTCGGGACGGACACGTAGAGATTATAGCCAATGATCAAGGTAATAGAGTAACTCCTTCATGGGTGGCCTTCACCGATACAGAGCGTTTGATTGGAGAGGCTGCAAAGAATCAAGCTCCTATGAATCCTGAACGCACAATATTTGGTGTTAAGCGTCTCATTGGAAGAAAGTAAGAGGAAGCCACTCTTGAAGTCTTTCACATTGTCGTAATTTGAATATATTTTGTAATTTCAGTAGTGAATTGAACTCGGTTGATGCTCATTTCGCTTTGTTTGGTGTAGGTTTGATGATCCAGAAGTTCAAAGAGATATAAAGTTCTTACCTTACAAGGTTGTGAACAAGGATGGTAAGTCTTATGTACAGGTGAAGGTGAAAGGAGAGACTAAGGTGTTTAGCCCTGAGGAAATCAGTGCTATGATATTGGGAAAGATGAAAGAAACAGCCGAGTCTTACTTGGGGAAGAAGATTAAAAATGCAGTCGTCACTGTTCCTGGTACATTTCAAACTTTTTTCCATGATTCTTATTCAAGTTTTATGTTTGAATATTGTCCGATGGAGTTGCCTTTTGTTCTTTGCTGTAGCTTATTTCAATGATGCTCAAAGGCAAGCCACGAAGGATGCAGGCATCATTGCCGGGCTAAATGTGCCTCGGATAATCAACGAGCCAACAGCTGCAGCTATTGCCTATGGCTTGGACAAAAAAGGAGGAGATATGAACATTTTGGTCTATGATCTTGGTGGTGGTACATTTGATGTTAGCATCTTGACTATTGATAATGGTGTTTTTGAGGTTCTTGCTACTAGTGGAGACACCCACTTGGGAGGAGAGGACTTCGATCAGAGATTGATGGAGCATTTCATCAAGTTGATCAAGAAGAAGTACAACAAAGACATAAGTAAAGATAAGAAGGCTCTCGGGAAACTTCGAAGGGAATGTGAGAGAGCGAAGAGGGCGCTGAGCAGCCAACACCAGGTTCGAGTAGAGATTGAATCACTCATTGATGGCATCGATTTCTCGGAGCCAATAACAAGGGCAAGATTCGAAGAGATGAACATGGACTTAATTAAGAAGACACTTGATATAGTGAAGAAGGCTATGAATGATGCGGGATTAAAGAAGGCTGATATCAAGGAGATTGTGCTTGTTGGTGGAAGTACCAGAATTCCCAAAGTGCAAGAAATGCTGAAAGAATATTTTGAAGGGAAGGAGCCTAACAAGGGCGTGAATCCAGATGAGGCTGTTGCCTATGGTGCTGCTGTTCAAGGTGGAATTCTTAGTGGAGAAGGCGGAGAGGAAACCAAAGGTTGCTACTTGGCTCTTATTTTCTGTGCTTCTGTTTTTGATGTGAAACTATCAGATAAAAGAAGCTATTTATGTTGCAGGAAATTCCTGACAGGATTCTCTTTATTTGTTGCAGGCCTTCTCCTACTTGATGTTACTCCTCTGAGCCTGGGTATTGAGACAGTTGGGGGAGTGATGACAAAATTGATCCCAAGGAACACTGTTATACCAACCAAGAAGTCCCAAATCTTCACCACTTACCAGGACCAGCAAACCTCAGTGTCTATAAAGGTATGTGAAATACCTGATGCTACTGATCATTATCAGTGCTTGTGTAGACGTCGTCAGGTTTATTCATTCTTGAAATTTCAGGTTTATGAAGGTGAGAGAAGCTTAACAAAGGATTGCCGTGAGCTTGGTAGATTTGATCTGTCTGGCATTCCTCCAGCTCCAAGGTATGCTGTCACTTTAAACAAGCTGAAGGAAAACTTCTGGAATTTTTGAATCTCATTGCCCAAGACTGACTTATAGTTTGATACTTTTGCAGGGGGGTGCCCCAGATTGAGGTCACATTTGAGGTTGACGCCAATGGTATTCTGCATGTGAAAGCTGAGGACAAAGCAGCAAAGAAGTCTCAATCTATAACCATCACCAACGATAAAGGGCGTCTAAGCCAAGAAGAGATTGATAGGATGGTGAAGGAGGCTGAAGAAATGGCCGAGGAGGATAAGATTATTAAGGAGAAGATTGATGCTAGAAACAAGTTGGAGACTTACATCTACAACATGAGAAGTACAATCAGTGATAAAGACAAGCTTGCTGATAAGATCGATTCGGACGACAAAGAGAGGATCGAAACTGCATTGAAGGAATCCCTTGAATGGCTGGACGATAACCAGAATGCAGAGAAGGACGATTATGAAGAGAAGTTGAAGGAGGTGGAAGAAGTTTGCAATCCTGTCATCAAAAAAGTTTATGAAAAGAGTGGGAGTTCAGCTGATTCTGAATACGAGGAACCAAATGATGAACTGTAAATCTGTTTCAAAGTTTCCTACTTGTTTATCAAAAGTTCATCACAATGCCAGGCATTTTGCAGCAGGTTTATGAAACACAATCATACCTGCTGTTCCTGCCATCTATGAAAACAATTTGGTGTTAGCCTTTTTTCTCTTCTCTTCTTTCATGGGCTAAATGTTCTGATGCTACTAGGCCTTGTTCAGGATATTGTTGGAGTTATAAACAACAGACTGACATATTATCCAGACAAATTCATAAAATCTACTTAAGTTCTAATTAATTTTAAAACTTTAAGTTGATGAAGCTAAAATAAATTGATGAAAGAGGTTTTGCACTTAAAATCATCAAATTGATGCCTGGGGTGCTTTTCGCAACACCATATCAAAAGCACAATCTGGTGCATTTTCAGCACAAAAGCACTTTGTAAAAGTACCTCCACCACAATAATTGATTTGCAACACTTATGAAAGCAAATTCTTAGTCGCCTGTTCTGAGGGGCTGCCTGAACTGCACGTTCAAAGTTAACTAATGCTCTACCTTGATCATGGTTCAGCTCCGATTCCAGTTTCGCATACTGCATCAGAATTTTACTATCTGTAGGATCTGCCAGTTTGGCAAGACGATAATATTCCTCAGCTTTATGAAGCTCTCGCTTGGACTGTTAGAAAAAAGAGAAGCTTTACAGTGAAAAAACTCATCATTTTCTTTTGACCTGGACAAAAATATAAACGTCCATTCTCAGAATGCTTGAGAAATTACTTTATTGAAGATCAACATTAACAATAATGTATGCCTGCTTAAACATTATTCTTACTTAAACGAGAATTGTTTTGATCGATTGTTCTGCCATGTAGCGAACAGAGATCAACATTAACAATAGCTTTCTCTTCGTTTACCTTGTAAGAGCTTGTGGTAGCTAGTGTTTTACTCGGTTAACCCGGACTCATAAAAATATCTAAAAGAGATGAAGTTTCCTCGAATAAAAAAAAGGTGTAGAAGTGTTAATTCAAATTTTTTTTATCTTAAAAATATATTAAAATTATTGTTTTTTAGATTTATTTTTACACTATCACATCAAGATTATTAGAAATTACTAAAAATACATCATCAATTTTATATTGTTTTTAAGATGCAATATATTTTAAAAATGCACTTAAAAAGGCAGTGTCTAATTGCGTCCGGTTTTATAGAGTCCATCCAAAAAACTAAAATAAAAAATACAAGGATGAAAATGACAAATGTTTTTTACAAGCCACCATGGCTTTTGTTTCCTTAAATTGAGGCAACCTTTTTTTTTCTAAGTCTACACATTGATGGTAAATTCCTCCACTCTTCAAGAATTGTTGGGTTTGGATTCCCTTCCAAGTAGAAGATGATCCAAAACTTGTTTGGATCTAACCCATATGAAAAGATCCATTTAAAAAAGTAAGGTTTCATGACCCACCCCTCGGTTGCCGGAAAGTGACCAAAAAAGAGAGACAAGAAAAAGCAAGTGAGCTGCCGAAATAGAGAGAATATAGTTCTTGGATTTTGCTGCTCAGTTTTGATCAACTGGTCTGATAAACAAATATTCGTGGTTCGATTGAGCTGAAATTTTGCAGGGATGTTCATGACATGTGAATCTTCATTGTTGACGGTGGAGATGTGATTCTGAGCACTTTGCATATGGTTTTCAGCCGTGAACAGTAGCCTCTATTTTTGGTGAGACATTCCTTGAATTCTTGTAGTAGTTGATTTGTGTCAAGAAATTGTATTTCTTGAAGATAGTTTCTGTTGGTATGTCTTTAGTTGAGACTAGAAAAAACTCATGTATTCCTATTACTATTGATAGTGGAAGTATTTGAGTGGACTACGGTCCCGTGGTTTTCCCTTCTCATATTGAGAAGGTTTTTCACGTAAAAATTACATGTCTTGTGTTTGTGGTATTTGAATTTGAATATATATTTTTTGCATATATATTACTTTATTTATAATTTCCTACATATTCACATGAGAGGAAATCTTTAGTGTTGCTGTTTCTCCTAACAAGTTGCCTCTCTTCGGATATGCGTTTGTGATGCCCATCTTGTTCTAAGCTCCTCGAGTCTTATCGCACCAGGCCTGTAAAAAAGAAAAAGAAAAAGACAAGACAAGAGAGATTATGGCAGCAAGATTAATGGCAGAGAAGTAATTACACCATCCACCAGAAACAGTCACACCATTTCTCTACCTTCGATGCTATAATTTTCTCAGATATATATTGTCAAGGAAAGCTTGTTGAGGAATGTGTGGATGAAAAGATGGGATTGCATGGAGTGTATTCGATGAAAAAGAGATTTGATAGAAATGGAAAATGCTTGATCACTGCTACATTGAGAAAAACATGTAGACTTGGTCGGGGGATGTCTGACAATTATGGAAATATAAAAATAGGAAGGAAAAAACCGTAAGGAAATAATTTCATTTTGGCCAAATACAAATTTAAAAAAAAGGAAAGATAGTAAATTTGTTTTTTTTTTAACATTGTATTTGGATGGATTAAGATATATTAATAAAAGCAAGTTGGGTGGTGTCATGTATTTGTGATCAAGAACTTGAATTTTCGTAAAAGGAATGCAAAAGAATATTAAAAAAAGCTTGCAATCTCCATAAAAATTAAAAGATAAATGTTACGCGGAAGCTAATCTGAATATTTATATTAATAAAAAAAATGATTGTCTCCGAAAATCCAGGACATGTCTAAGAAAACCTAGGTGATTCACCGAATTATTAATTTTTATTTATTAAAATAGTAATATTAAAAAAATATATAATTTCAATTGACATGCTGACTCAATATAATTCTAATATCAAAAATATAATACATGTACTATCCCGCCAAACCAACTTGTGACATAAGTCTTAGAGCACGTTGATTTTCGAGTTAGTCTTACAACTAATGTGTGTATATATATATATAGATATATATATATATTGTTTAATTTGAAAGCATCGACATGGTAAGAAAATATATCAAAATACAGATGTAAAAGTGTTTCATGTGTTAAAAATCTTACCTTGGCAAAGGAATGATCCGAGGAATGACCATTCTGTGAAATGCCATGAACAACAACCTCTTCCAGATTTGGAGGGCGTGATTAGTTCATAGACCACATTGTTTTTCTATTGCCAGACCAGATTAAAAGAAATCAAACTTTTGCTAAAAAATGTGGTGCGCATACAAGTTTATATACACGGGGAAATTAAATTGACATAATTGGCCTTTTATTTTTATTTTTATTTTTATTTTTTATAGAAACATAATTGGCTTTTATATTAAAAGATTTCACAAGATTACATGCGCTGGATTTTAATGCTATCATAAGTGTTTTCACTGCCCCCCCGAGGAAAAAAAGCCTTCTTATTTGGTGCACTTTCATGGTGAAAGTATATTGTAAAATTCTTAATTTGGAGATTGCATTATTAATTTTTTATAATTAAAATATTAATTGTGTATATCCTAAAGGATTCTGTGTCATCCCCGTAAAATAAATAAATTATGTGATCTACTGAAAATAATATCCTTGGCGGATTTGGTGATTTTTTTTACCAAAATGAAAAGATTTCATTTCATTCATAGGAAAATTGGCTCTAGAGGCTTCAGCCCATAAAATAGAAGATTTGGGCCCTGAAGAACCCATAAACTACCAGTTGTAGAGGGCAAACATTTATTGTCCTTCTGATATTATTAACTATTATATATATATAACAAACCAAAATAATCATGAAGAATAAAAATAGATTTTTTTTTCTTCTAAACCCAAGTTGAAAAGAATTCGTCTTCGAGTTATGTCTTCAGTTAAAGTTTTGTTTTGCAATCTTTTCCAATCATATTTGTTTTACAGAACACAACAAATCAAAATAATCAATAAGGATTGTTGGACTCTTTTCAACAATGATTAATCTACATTACCCTCCATAAGTATAGAAATATAACAAAAATATTCAGTTTTTATTCTTCAATGTCTCCACCAAATCAAAAAAGTTATTACAAACCTTCGCATAAAAAAAACCCTAATAATGCTGAATACAAAAAAAATTAAACTGCAAAAAATATTATCTTCAAACAAAAAAAACATCATAATAAAAAAACAAAAAAAACCTATATCATAATAATTCTCCTGTATTGCAGCATCTTTATTCTAATTTGGCTTTCTCTACGGACTATTTTAAGAAGTTCCAGGCCTGGTATTAATTGGTATTTGCTTTTTGCTCACTCACTACGTTTTTCTTCTTCTTTTTAGTTCTTCCCCCGCACGGACGAGCTGTCTGAGATCGATGGTGCATCCGGTGAGCTCTATCGGTATTCATCTCCAGAGCCCGGTCAGAGCTGACTTTCACGAATAAACTCCGGTGACGGTTACCGGCTTTGCTTAACCTAAACGGCCAGAAGGTTCCTTTACCGATAGTGCTGGTCTTCCAGAATTCTACTCAAATTCATCCCTAGCTATCCTTTTGCTAGATAAAATCACCATCTACAGTTAAAAAAAAGAAAAAAAAGAGTGCCCAAAAATCCTCAGGAAATGAAGCAGTGATATGATAATTGTTATGGAATGAAACAACTGTAGATGGCGATTGCCCATCATGACTGTAATAACTGAAGAGTTTAAAAGAAACAATTGACAAAGATCTCTCACTTTTATTGAACAACAGACAGTGATGCCCATCAACATCAGATACATAAAAATGAAATATTTGAAGATCAGAGAACAGAAAATAAGCTTAACCGAGAAGGATTTATTTAGGTACAATGGATTCTAGGAGGGGTTATAGCAATACTGTGTTCCAACTCCAGCCAGCTAAAAAACACCATGATTCGTAAATAAGCCAACCCTCAAGGGAAAAAGGTATTAGACCAGAGAGGATTTTGGTTGTTATCCAAGAATGGCAGCAGCATTTCATCCGGGCCACCAAATCCTGAAGGCTCTTGAGGGGTCAGAAAATCCACGATCCACTGCTGCCTCTGCAAATTATCATTTTTCACCTCAAAATTCTGCACTTCTGCCCTCTGTGATGCATGCTCTCCACTGGGTCCTGCCATGGATGCTGCTGCCATTTGAGAAGTAGTCGCAGTCTGAAACGTGCCGAACCTCTTGTTGATTTCCTTCAAGTTCTGGTCAATCATCCATCCCAGATCATTCAAATCCATCAGGTTCAGGTTTTGCAAGCTCTTCCCAGTCAAGCACTGGAACATGGCTTGTGTCACTTCCTTCTCCCGGTTGTCCTTCCTCTGTTTCTTGAGATTATCACTGGCTTTTGTGATTCTTTGCCTGAGGAAACTTTCCTGGTTCATCATCTTCTTGCTCTGTTCCATCTCAGGCAATTTCTGGAACTGACTCAGAACACGTTGGACCCCCAGAGGAGAGGGCCAAACCTCAGGCTGAGCGTCATATGGGCTACAGATTATCGCACAAGCTTCAATCCCACAAAGGGTGCTCAGCTCGCTTACCTTCTTCATCAGACCCTTCTTCCTTTTCTTGAAGGTTGCTTTTCTCGCAGAATCATTAGTAATGTATGCAAGCTTAACCTTCTTTCTAGTCATGGCGGCTAATAAAGCAAGAAAAAGGCAAGAATAGAATTATTGGATGATGAGTGAGTATTTTTGTTCCAATCTGTAGCCTATATATACTGTATTGGCCTGGACGAATTTGGCTCTTTTCATGTATCCACCTAACACAACAGGCCGGATTCATAAAATCTCACACATTTACATATCCAACTCGTTGATTTGGTTCTTCCACCCCATCACTAATAAATTATGGTGTCAGCAATCAATGACCAGTGATACGAAAAGAATTAAACCATTTATGGCCGTAGATTTCACTGATATCATTCATCATCTCAGGTGTTACCGTGGTGGGAGAAGTTCAATCCAGGCCAGACCAGATACGATGTTTAAAAGACAGTAAGAACACAGACAGGGCGTGGATTTATATGGGAAGTACCGATCAGACACCCCCTGAGCATTGAATTCTTTGCCGACGGCTGACCGCAGATGGATTTCTATTGCTTCTTCCGGCAGCAAAGTCAACAGGATCCAGATATGCTAAGCAATAGCATTTAAAGAAAAACATTTAAATTGCAGATGTCGGGTGTCCGATGATACCTGTACTGCGTTGTTCAGACAAACATTTTGCAGATTCTTTTCAAGAAAAATCTTATAAAAACACACACCATAAATTGCAGATTCAACAAATGCATTGCTGAGAAGATCATGATTCATTACTCGAGCATTCATGACTAAGAAAATGAGAACTTAATGCATGTGATTTGCACTATATAACTTCAATGCTGGTGAATGATTCTGACTATCTAATATTAGATGATTTTCTTAGTTAAGCAAATACAATCAACCAAATTTAATGTGCAGTCGACAAATATATATCTCTCCCTGCTCACTGTCGTCTTACACTTTATCATATTCATAGGTGCATTTCTCCTTGTCACTCACCATCCTCGGACCATTTTACATTACCTACTATGTGTTCCAGAACCAAGATTTAATGTGTTTTTATTTATTTATTTAAAAATATTTGTTGTTCGAATAAAATTATAGTTGTCAATACCGTTCCGGTTGCCGTTCCGGTTTTTCGAGTGGAACGGAACGTTCCAGTTTCAGAGCATTCCGGCGTGCTGTTTCGGTGTCGTACTGTTCAAAAATAATTAATTATATATATATATATATATATATATGTGTGAAAAAAAATATTAATTTAACAAACATAATTAAAATTTATTTATTTTTTTTTAAAATATTTTGGTGTTTTTAAATTATTTTAATGTATAGATGTCAAAAATTTTAAGAAAAAAAAAATAGATTTTGAACCCGGAACGGCACGCCCGGAACGAAACCTAGGAGTTCCGGCCGGAATTTCCGGAACAGACCAGAATTAAAACTGAGACGAAAATGACGCCGTTTTGTCTCGGTTTTTTGAACGGAATGAAACGTTCCGGCAGTTTCGGCCGGAACGGAACGGAATTAACAACTATTATAAAATTAGAAAAAATTGATTCTTGGAAAATCAACGGCCCACATCATTTCCTGAGCACTTGCATTTTTTTGCGAGAAAAGTATAGAAAAATAAGAGAGATAAAATGACCATCCATCCATTTACAACCAGTTTTGAATTTTTCTCCACAAAACAAACTCTCCTCTCTCATTAGCTGATTTCAAAACACTCAGGATCGCCAGCCTGTCACAAACCCCACCCTCCATTCAGATGCAAACAACAAACCCTACACGGATCGCCAACGTGTCACTCGCCCCTATAAAATAACCATAACCACCACATCATATCGGTCAAATCCCGCTCTCTCTCAACTTTCATTTCCCTCTAAGAAAACGCAATCGCCATCAACAAATCTGAAGGTCTTTTCGTTATTGAATCTGTGCAACAATGGAGGCAACAAAGACAACGAAAGGCGCCGGAGGAAGGAGAGGAGGAGAACGAAAGAAGTCAGTTTCGAAGTCAACTAAAGCTGGTCTTCAGTTCCCAGTGGGTCGTATCGCCAGGTTCTTGAAGAAAGGTCGTTACGCTCAACGTGTTGGTTCTGGTGCTCCTATTTACATGGCTGCTGTTCTTGAATATCTTGCTGCTGAGGTATAACAGAAGTTGTCTTTTGCATCTGGTTTATTTTAAAAAGAAAAATGTCTTCTAGCCTGCAGCGTTAAAATATCTCGAGATCTGATTTTTTCACTGTTAATCCTATTGTTCTTTAAAGTTTGTATCTGAATTTAGCCCTGATATGATTTATATCTGTGTGTGATAAGGTGCTGGAATTGGCCGGAAACGCAGCAAGAGACAACAAGAAGAACAGAATAAACCCAAGACACGTGTTGCTGGCTGTAAGAAACGATGAAGAACTGGGAAAATTACTGCACGGCGTTACAATCGCAAACGGAGGAGTGTTACCAAACATTAACCCAGTTCTTCTACCTAAGAAAAGTGCAAGCAGCGAGAAATCGTCTGGATCTGAGTCCAAATCTCCTAAAAAGGCCTAAGTCACTGGTTCTTAGTTTTTATTTTGTGGTAAAAAAATGTCTAGGATGTATCCTCCAATGTAGGAGGAACTTAGATAGGCAGTTTAGATTTTGTTTTTAAGGAAATAGTTGTCTTATGTTTTGCACAAAAGAAGAAATTTGTAGCTCTCTCATGTTCATCAATCAATAATGGAAAGCAAGCTTCTTGTATTGTTAGCTTTCTCCTAATGGCATTTGAGTTTGATATTCATAGCTCGCTCGTGAGAATTTTTTCAAGAGTGTATTTATTTTTGTGTTTTAAAACTATATTTTTTAGATTGTTGTCGTGATGATATTAAAAATAATATATTTTTTTTAAAATCATAATAATCATATAGTTGATATGAGAAAAGAGAGTTGAAATTACTGGGTTAATGTTGAAAACTCTTGAAATTGAATATGGTAATGCATGTTTTTTTAACGAATAATCGCAAATGCAAATCACAGATAAAATCCATAAAAAAACAGAGATGGTGACCTTTGTGAATGGGCTCATGTCCATTTGGGCCTAGACGGGCTTCGGGTTCTGGCTAATTGGTCTATTACTCAATTAAATATGTAGTAAGCCCAGCAAAGTGATATGAGCAGGACTGAAAGGGAAGCTCCAGTAAGTATGTGAAAAGTAGACTAACAAGAAGGGTTTTTGGAATTCAAGAGACTCTCCAAAAACTCATATCTTGCCTATGAATCTATGATGGATTATTTGCTGGTAATAACACCACCGTTCCGGCTGCTATGTTTTTCTTTTAAATTACCTTTTATATCTCATTTTTTAGTTAAAATCTGCTGTTTTTTACTCTGGGCAGAGAAAGGTTTCAACATGTTCTAGTAAATACAATCTCGTTCCAGTCATTGCCATCGCTGCTGCTGGCTCCGGCCTCCTGTATTCAAACAACAAGCAACGTGATTCCGGTGATGTTTCCGTTTTTGGAAGACACCCTTTTTGCTTTAGCAACTTAGGAATTGTTGATGACATGTTTGCAACTTTTCAGATACAAGGATATTACTTTCATTTCGTGCTGAATCTTTGCATGAATCTTTGCCACTTCCATTGCGAATACCACTGGACTTGACCCAGCATAGTTGGCCCTTTGGTTTGTAGCTCTCTCTTTTCATTGCACATTTCTGAATTAATTGGATGGTTTAATGATTGTTATTTTATGTTTTGGGGTTATTGATTTAAGCTTGATTCTGTAGGTAACCTCCCGTTATTTTCTTCTAGAATCAGTCCTGTTCCATCTGATGATATAAAGAATGAAAGTTCAGGGGTTGTTGGAGAGAGTCCAAAACCCAGTTGTGGATGTTTAGGCAGAGATACCATTGCAAATGCGGCTGCTAGGGTTGGTCCTGCTGTTGTCAATCTATCTGTTCCAAAGGGTATGTGTGTTTGGCTTGGTTAGAACTACCCTCAATGCATTGTCTGACCATAAAATAGGATTTTGTATTAACTGATAAACAATTAGGGAGTCGAGCACGAGCCCTTTTTGGGGGATAGAGGGACTTGACTTATTGATAGGAAGGTATTGGTGAAGTTTGCCTTTTTGTTTCGTAGGATTCTATGGGATTACTACTGGAAAGAGTATAGGGTCTGGCACTATCATTGATTCAGATGGTACGATCTTGACTTGTGCTCATGTTGTGGTTGATTTTCAAGGCATGGGATCTTCATCCAAAGGAAAGGTTAGTGATTATGGAGGCATAAGTGAACTTCAATATTAAGCTTATAGTAATGTTTTTGTATACTAATTTCATTTTTGTTTCATGGAAAATTAAATCTGTCCAAAAACTTTCCTCACCCACCCTAAAAGTTTCTCTTTCAATGGGATGAGATCTACTGGAATGTGGTTACATATAATGAAGGTATTGAAAAATGAGTTAATAGTGTGTCAAGTGGTGTGAATTTCCATAATTGTGTGCCATGATCATTTGAGTAAATTTCTTTCTGTTAATTTACCAGAGGACAAATTTTGAAAGCTAGGCACAGTATTTCTGAAGAATGTGCTGCCCTTTGGTTTAAACGAGCTTAATTTGCAAATGAAGCTTTTTTATCATCTTTAAGCTTTGCATGGTCTTTAACTCAGGTGTTAACTCGAATGTGATTAATTCTTTGCTCTTTGATAATGGCATGCTATACCTGCTTATGCTGTAGAAATTTATTTCCCTCTTCAATTATTGGCTATCATGTTCATAAATGCAAGTCTGTTTATACTGTAGCGTATTAATTCCCTCTCATCTTTTGGATCTTTAACTCCTGATTTTTTGATGTGCAATGAACCATTGCAGGTTGATGTGACTTTGCAAGATGGTCGGACATTTGAGGGTACAGTGGTCAATGCTGATTTACATTCTGATATTGCTATGGTAAAGATAAAGTCTAAAACCCCACTGCCAACTGCAAAACTTGGTTCGTCAAGCAAGCTTCGCCCAGGGGATTGGGTGGTAGCCATGGGCTGTCCACTTTCCCTTCAAAATACTGTGACAGCTGGCATTGTTAGGTATCAAGAATACTTAAGATTAACATAGAAACCTTTTATTTTTTATTGCCATAAAAATAGAAACCTGTTTCATGATTGATTTTGTGTATGTTCTTTCAATTTTAATTTATCATCTCTCTAGTAGAATATAGTTCCTGTTTGATTATTGAATTACTCATTGCTGTTTAAATGTCTATCCCCTTGGGATGTAGCTGTGTTGATCGTAAAAGCAGTGACTTGGGTCTTGGAGGAATGCGAAGAGAGTATTTACAGACAGATTGTGCAATCAATATGGTAGTTCTTTCCCTCCAACTCACCCCAGAAACATAGTTTTTTGACCCCTCCTATACTGCTGCTAATGCCTTCATTTACAAGGGGGTAAACATGCTCATGCTCAAGTCGTACAAACATGTTCCGTGCATTCATCTGCTTTTGCATGTGTGTCTTACCCATGGCTATATTTAAGTGTATGTTTTCTACTTTAATGGCATAGGGAAATTCTGGTGGGCCGCTCATCAATGTTGATGGAGAAGTTGTTGGTGTTAATATCATGAAAGTACTGGCTGCAGATGGATTAAGTTTTGCTGTGCCAATTGATTCAATTGCCAAAATTATGGAGCATTTCAAAAGGAGCGGGTAAGCAATTTTTTTTTTGTCAATCAGTATGTAGATGTGATTATAGCCTACTCTACCATTCTTCTCCCATTCCATTCTAGAATAAACCGAGAGAGTAAGTTTATGAAGGTTTAGTTTCTGTCTGTTAAGATTGATATGCTTTAGTATTAAAAGGTAGTTTAATTTACAATTTTTTGAGGGTAACAGAAGGGATACATAAAATTCAATTGAGGCAAGACATTTATAAGTACCATGATAGTGAAAAATTATATTAATTAACAATGCCTATTTGAGGTCAAAGAAGAACAATAAAAATCACAATTACCCTTGCCAATTATTTATGTGTATGCAATTTAAATAGGAGGTAATATTTTGCAGGAGAGTCATTCGGCCTTGGCTTGGCTTGAAAATGATTGATCTTAACAAGATGATCATTGTTCAACTTAAAGAGAGAGATCCCACATTCCCTAATGTTACAGAAGGCATTCTTGTACCTATGGTAAGTGACCTAAATGCTCATTCCACTTTCCTTTTGCATTCGTAATATCATATAATTTGCATGTTATTGACATTTTTCTTCTGTGTCTTCTGAGATGCTTTTATGTGAAATTGTGTATTTGCAATTGTACTTGATGCATATTGTTTACAAAAATGATTTAATCCTGAATGTTAACTCTATAATGAAATGCTTTTATTTCCCTCTTGAATGGAATGGTTATAAATGAAGATATCGAGTTAGGAAATTCGGCTATTATCAGAAAGAACATCTCAAAGAGCTTTTGTTATTTGGAAATTTTGTATCCAACTCATTTTTTTTTAGAAACCATTCTAATCTTCAAAGAACATACTGTCATAGATGAATTTAGAAATAAGTATCATAAAAAAAAATGCCCCCTAGTAATAGGCACATGTGATACACAAGTAATAATGTTGGATGGTTTTTTTAATTTTTTTCTCCAGGTAACACCAGGCTCTCCAGCTGATCGTGCTGGATTCCACCCTGGTGATGTTGTCATCAAATTTGATGGAAAGCCTGTTCGAAGCATCAAGGAGGTATGTTTGACTCTTTCTTTCTTTTGAGGTGGGTTAGAGGCTTTGAAGGAGTTTTTTCAGGTGCATATTTGCAGCTGTGATACCTTACATCAAAATACTTGCGGGCTGCCTCTTTGAGCACCAAATGATTTGTAAAAATGATGGTCATCAGTGACTGGTTCCTGTATTTAATTGTAGAAATCTTGGAAAAACAGAGTATCAGTACAATTTTTGATGTTTCGTTATACTTCTACTTGCTGATGTTTCATTTAATTCATGAATGCATGGCAGATCATTGAAATCATGGGAGACAGAGTTGGCAAGCCCCTGGAGGTAGTTCTGAAAAGACCAAATGATATGGTGGTGAATTTGACTGTCATTCCAGAGGAGGCAAATCCAGATATGTGAGAGACATTATTTTTTTTGGTGAAGATATCTTCACTTCATATTGAATCTCAAATAGGAAATAACATACCCGAGAATCAATCAGTGTTTTGGCAACATCTTGATGTAATAGTAGAAACCCTTTCTCAAATTAACCAAGTGTTTAAACTCCTCTTTTTCTTTAGAAAAATCTTCTGAATATGAACTTGCAGTTTGTGAAATAGAAATATAGAATAGAAAACCTTGTTTTGGATTTCTCCTATGAATCTGTTCCAAGATAGGACCAAACCAGACATGAAAAATTAAGAATATCACCTTTGAAAGTGGAGGAATTTCTATTTTGTTTTTTACTGTACAGTGCACAACTTCATAGTCTACATGTGTTCATGTTCACGGTCAAGGTTATTATTAACATGAATGTACAGGGTTACCATTATTAAAAAACAAAACCTCTTTTTTTTACAAACAGCCGAATGCAATGGGATTAACATCTGACCGAATTTAAGTACTCATGTGTTAATATGTACAGCTAATTCCAGTTTCCTGAGCAATTAATAATATTAACAACGTTTATTTACCAGGCAAAACTGGAAATAATCTCTTTACATTGGATTCGGAGAGGTATCAGAAATTCTCAACGTTTAGGAAATTGTGATATTCAAGCTGGATCATCTCCCCACCAGCGACTGGGTCAAACTCACATCTATAGAAGCTGCAAAACCATCCGATAAACAACTCCATTAGGATTCTCCATGATCATTAGAAAACAAAAATCAAAAAATAATCCATCCAAGAACTTTAATCATATAATCATAATCAAAACATGATCACAATGGGCATATGGTAAGTGGTTTATATGATCGCCAAGATAAGTTCTCATTAACTCTTGAATTCATCAACTAATTTGCAGAGTCTAAGTTCAATGGGAATCCAAACCCAACACCGAGAAAAAACAGCTCAACTTGTTCTGCATATGGAATGACAATGATACCAGCTGCTTCTAAGAGATTGTTCATCTACACCGAGAAGAAATGCATTAGAAGCAGGGATCAGACAAGTCTAAAGCACATTCCCATGATTGCCGAAGGAGCCACTGGACGAGGCAGAAGAACTAAGCACAGCGAGAATGAACACGATTGCAGTATTATGATTTTTTGTGATTTTCCCAAAGACAGTTTCTCTATCAGCCTTCGGAACAGTATTGGAAGAAAACATGCCAGAGGCTAACTCATCATGCATTGTGATTTGATTCAATTGGCCCCAACCCATAACATCACAAAATGATAAATAAAAAACAAGCATGATCTGATTTTTCATTACCTTCCATCCATGCCGATGATGACAATAGTGTTCTTCTGGTTGCCAAACACAACAAAGTGCCGCAACCCTTCAGGTAATCGAAACTGGGCTACTGACCACTCTGAGCTGAAATACTTTGGCAATACACCTGCAAAAATGAGAGAAACGCAAGATAAGCTTCTCTTTCAGACAATGAACTAAAAACCTAAAGGGGCATTATCTAGCAGGCTTGCACACCAACCAATGACAATCAGTTCTCTGACCTATCCAAGCAAATAAGCTAGAGTCAGAACTTAGAAGTCATATCTTAACCTATTCAAGAGTATAAACTTATTTTCAACATGATCAGCTACTAACTATTAAAATTTACTGGCTCCTATAGCCTGCCAATAACTGCTAACACTAACTTCTCAAAATTTCATGGAGGCAAAAACTAGCATAGTAGTATCCATGATAGTTCAAAGAATAAGTGACAATGAGTAGGGAAATTACCTTTGAATAAGGAAAAAGATGAAAGTATCGAATGGATTGTGTCGGATGCAACGTGAGACCTGTCATTTGTCAGTGAGGCCAAGGACCCTGAATCAACCTTGACACTAAAGATATGCACAGTTCCCTTATCGCTCGAGACAGCTAGGAACTGAGCGTTGGATGAGAATGCTAGGCTGTGGATACCTGCTCTATCCGCACCTCTCCTAACCTAGCAAGGGACACGAAATCATTCAGCATCAGCAAATTAAGTGTTTCTAGCAAACCACAGAAACAGACGGTGCCTTACATTAACAAACCACAGACAGGAAATTAAGTGTTTCTACCAACACAAAAATCTAGCACAAAAACATGCTTAACCAACCAAAATTGAAAATTGCACACAAAATGTTCATTATGCATCCAAAAAGAAACAAATTTGAAATTTGATGTCATTAAGCAGTTAAACTTAAAGATCCTTTTGTCCATTTTCTTTACACCTCAAGATGTTATTAGGCTCTTTGCTTAAAAACCCTGTTATCAATCTCTTCACAATCCTTCAATCTATACAAGACAGTGCCTTTCCTTGCTAAACACACACATGCCCGCACACAAAAAGTCAAAAATCCTTTCCTACTTCCAACCACATTAACTTAATTCAACAAAATTGAACACCAATTAGGATCATAACAGGCTCCGAAAACACCAGAATCACCAGGCATTAAGATTTACAGAATAAAAAACAAGGATCACGCTAACTAGCTTACTAATTACCATACCTCTTGTAACCTAGTGCCATCCAAAGTATTAAATATTCTAATCAAAGTCCCTTTAGTGCTCGCGGTCGCTAACAACCTCCCATCTTGAGTTAAACTCATGCAAACAACTCTTGAATCATGAGCCATAACAAACTTACTCTTCTTCGACCCAAAATCTTCCACCCTAATTTGGCCCTCTTTCAGCCCTAAACTAACCAAAACCATTGGTGAAGAATTCTGCGAAATCTCACACAACCCGTTAGGATTCAAATCCGTCTCTATTTGAAGCAATAACTTCAAGTCCAAGAAATTATAAATATATATCTTTTGATTCAATACAACTACGATCATATCGCGTCGAATTTTTACGTTTTTGACCTCAGACCTGAATGATAATTCTCCTATACACTGGAAAGCATGGTCGTCCCAAACCATCACTTTATTCACGGGGTAAATCGGGTTGGGTCCGCCACCAACTAGGCAGAAGAGATTGCTGCGGTAAAGCATGGCGACCAGTCCGATGCCTCCGTGTGTGTCTGACTCGCGGCTGAATGAGGGTTTGAATGGGTCCGCGTCAAATACCCGGAACCCGTTTTGGAGTCCCACTGAGAAGCAGGTGTGGTTTTGGTTGAAGGACAGGTGATAGATTGGAGGGGCTGCTACTTGGGCTGGGTTGTTGGTTGTGGTGATGGTGTTTGTGGTGCGGTTGTCGGGTCCGGATTCGGAGTCGGTTCGGGTCGCCATGAGAGAGGAGGGATTGAGGTTTGGAGTAGAGCCTGCAAGAGAGAGTAGTGGTGGGAGGAGACGGTTTTTTTGGTTGGGTTTATACTTCATATAGTTGATGATAACACGTGGCATGTGGATTTGTGTGAGAGTTAGTGTCCCACTTTTCTGGTAAAGTCTATGTCAGTCCTTGTAACTTAAGTTTAAGTACAATTGTGCTATCTTACATTTGAAAATGTAAGACTATTTATATAAGCAAATTCGATTTAAAGCCGTTAGTTGCTAAGTAAAAATTAGATATGTTAATTTAATCGCTAATTAATCTAATTTTGGTGTTTTTATTAATAAAAAAATAAGATCAGACCATTGATTTTTTATAGTTTGGAACCTCTATGTTAGATTAGATGGAGAATTTTAGAGAATATTACATGTTTAATAGCGAATAAAATTTAAATATCAAACACTAAAATATTCCTATTTTTTTATGTTTTAATTTAGATCCTTAACATCAATAAATAAAAAATAGAAGTTTGAATTAAACAATTTTTTGAACGAAAATTGGACGGTTGAGATTTGAATGTATAGTAGAATGGGGAATAATTTGATATTATTGATGTGAAAAGTATTTTATTGAAAGAGGAAAATTCAACAACATTTTTAAGAAGTATGCTGAAAACAAAAAATAAATAAATAGGAGCGACATGTATTTTCGAGGAGAAACTTTCAAGGGCAAATTCCCACTAAACGATATATTTAAGGACGAGATAGAAAAAAGAGATTCTTCAATTACACGGTAAATACAGCGGGCATGGCTACTGGCTACTTGGAGTCTTGGTCTTCAGTTATTGTTTGATTCCTTAATCCACTCAAATCATGCCATTGGCTGGTAAGTGTGCCAATCATGATTTTCTTGCAAACGAAGAAGGAATCTGATCCTCTAGTTAAAGAAAATCTACAGGTACCTGACTTTTTTTTTGGGAATGGATCAATCAGGTGGGACCCAGATAAGAAACCGAACACAAAAGCAACAAAAGAGCACCTTAGTTTTAGGATGACCTGCGAAGCTTCGAGGAATTATCCTGTGTTATCAGATGCTCTACTGTGTTTGGACACTTCGCAATGAAAAACTTGTTTGCTTTTAATGTTTTCAAAAAATCATCTTCTTTTTTCCCTCCAATTATTTTTTTGTGTTTTTATATATTAATGTTAAAAACATTTTTTTTTAAATAAATATATTTTTAAATAAAAAAAACACTTCAAAGTTCAAACAAACAAGCAACCTCGTTGCTTTCCTGATCATGATGGAGGTCTAGATTGGAGCAATTGGAATGACCATATTGAATAAAGCCCTGTTTTTTATTGTTTTTTAAAAGTGTTTTTGAAAGAATTTAAAGAAATTTATTTTTATTTTTTAGTTTAAATTATTTTTTGATATTTTTATATTATTTTCATGTGTTAATATTAAAAATTATTTTAAAAAAATAAAAAAATATCATTTTAATATATTTCTAAACAAAAAAACAACAATCTCACCTACACTTTCAATCAGTCAATAAATCTCGACGAGATTATCGTCAGCCTTCCTAGAAGCATCCCCTTACAGTACTGTACCATGTCCAAAATTATACCCAAAAACCAAGCAACCTCGTTGCTTTCCTGATCATGGAGTCACTACTTGATAGAAACCCTCTTTTGTTTGCTTATTATCCTTTGTCCAATTAATCACCATAAGGAAATAATTAAATCTGGATTAATCACCATAAAGTAACGAGACAATGCCGCACTCAAGAACTCAAGTTCGAATTCCTTGATTATATCTCAATCAACGAATTTTTTTTTTATTAACCTCGGTCTTTAGCCTAACTTGAGTGCATCTCGACTAATTTCATATATCCTGAAATTAATGATCATATAAGTTTCTAGTGATCATCATATTAATAACCATAAAACTCGAACCTGAAATCACAGGAAAAACAAACTCTCGCAACATGTTCTTAATCTCAAAACTCTCGCAAGAAGTTCGAATGCAGCAGACTGGAAATTCGAATTAGTTCCACACTCGGCGACTTTCCAGTGTTCGATGACTCTGTGGAAGTGTAAAAATGTGATGGACTAAGAAGCTTGATAGCTTCCTCTGCTGCTAAACATCTTGTGCAACTCACGAGATTGGGCATGACAGAAGGTAGAAAGTTATTTAATCTTCACATTTTGAAAATTTTGATGCTTCAGTGTTTGCCGAGCCTCACAAGCTTCTGCTCGGGGATCATGCATTTTCATCACCATCTTTGGAGGTGGTAGTCATAAATATATGCCCAGAAATGAAAATCTTTTCGCATGCGCTCATTTCCACACCGAAGCTGGACATTGTACTGACAGAAGAAGGCTATCCTGTGGGCTTGGAGGGCAGCCATGGATACGAGGAGGACGACCTTGATTCCACTGTACATAAGCTGTTCGAGGAGATGGCAATTTTTGAAACAAAAATATATATAAAAACTTAGCAATCTCACAAGAACAAGACAAATCAAACGCGAGACCAAAACTAAGCTAGGATTGATAAGCTGAGATCAGAAACTTGAATCGAATCAACCATACACATTTTCAAGCACAGACTACCAGTATATAGGATGGGTTGCCTACTTGCCAGACTCATTTCTGTCAGCATTATACAAGGCAGTTTCTCCAACAACAAGATTGAACTTCATAACAGCTACGTTATAAGGGGAAAACTAAAGACTCACAATTTAAAAAAAAAACATTTTTCTCTTCGAATTTTCTATCTTGAAAATGAAAAGGGGGCTCAGAATCTTGGGACCCTTTTGTTTGATTAGTGATATAATTTCCCCAGTCAATTATGCTACCAAGAAAACCGAGGAGAAGAGACTATTTTCCAGGGGATTTGAGGGCATGTAAGAGAAAAATAATGATTGTTTTTCAAAATGTTTTTTATTTGGAAATCTATTAAAATAATATTCTAAAAATTATTTTTAATACCAAAATAAATATACATTGTAAGAAACTTAGACTAAAACTTTAAGAAAAGGCTATTTGTTCCTCCGCTCGTAGGGCAAGAATGGGGTTTTTAGGAGAATGATTTGCAGGAAAACAAATGTGAACTGTAAATAAAACAAGTAAATAAAAGCATAAAGGAAAAATGAAACTGATAAAGAAAGATAAATTGCAAAGATTTAATTATATATGTGGAGTTGACTAATATTCACAAAACTTAAAGAGTTTCATGTAGATTACCTAAATCTAATCATATGCAATCTGTTCATATAAGAGATTATATGATAAATCCTAATACAAGTTTAACTTTGTTTTATCTCCTTGCTAATAATCACTTGACTAATCTACAATAATGATTAATTTAATCTACTGATAAAACTCTCTTATTTGATTAGTTGTTTTCAGGAACACCCTCCTCCATCAATGTGTTCTGGCAGGGGTGATACTTCTTCAAATATCACCATTTTTGCTAAATGATAAGCTCTTGCCTTCAGATTCCTGGCAATAACCTGTAGATGGGTCATTCTCTTAGAATCCTCTGAATCAAACTCGTTTGTTTATATGTTTGCTCATCTCTTTTCTTGCGAGCTATTAGGTCGTCGTTGTGCTGGAGTACTGCAACTTGCTCCTGATTTGTTAAATCAAGAGCTTAAATCTTGATTAATTATTATTTTATTCAAGTAAGTATTAGCCTTAATCTAAGTTATTGACCGTGTAATTAACCATAGTTGTAAGTTAGTAGTTTATGGAATCAATCCTGATTAATTATTATTTTATTAAAGTAAGTATTTAAAAAAAAAATATTAGCGTTAATTTAAGTTATTGGACCGTGTACTTAATCATAGCTGTAAGTTAGTAGTTTATGGAATCAATCCTAATTAATTATTATTTTATTAAAGTAATAGTGTTTTATTATTTAAAAAAAATATTAGCATTAATCTAAGTTATTGGACCGTGTAATTAATCATAGTTGTAAGTTAGTAGTTTATGGAATCAATCCTAAATAATTGTTATTTATTAAAGTAGTAGTGTTTTATTATTTTTTTAAAAAAATATTAGCGTTAATCTAAGTCGCTGGACCGTGTAATTAATCATAGTTGCAAGTTACTAGGTTATGGAATCAATCCTAATTAATTATTGTTTTATTATTTTAAAAAAAAAATATTAGTGTTAGTAGGGTGTATGACATTGTTTTTTTTCAAAAAAAATTTTGAAAAAATTTTATTTTATTTTTTACTTTAAATTAAATATTTTTGATATTTTTAGATTATTTTCATGTGTTGATATCAAAAATAATTTTAAAGAATAAAAAATATCATTTTAACGCATTTCTGAACGAAAAACACTTTAAAAAACAACATAAATCGCAATTTAAAAAAGACTTTAAGTCATTGTACCGTGTTTAAATGATTTTAGCTTAGTCAATGTACCAAATTATTAAAATTATGAGAAAACTTTGTATCATAGATTATTTTTAAAAAGTACACTCTGTAAATTGTTGGATCGGGTTTGAGGATGATTCTAGTCTTGTTAGATATTCATAGAAAATTCTCAACCCGCAGAGAGCGAAAGACTATTACTTGACAGGAGGAGGCACCACTCCCCCCGACGAGTCAAACATAGAAAAATAATTAGTGGAGGCCATGTTGCTAGAGAAAGACTCCTTGGTGGGGGGGGGATATCCACCCAAATGATTCCCCACTCAACTTGAGTCATGGTGGCCATTGATTTATTACGCTAGAGTTGACTCGTGCTGGAAAATAATAATTTAATGACGAGCCACTAGTGCATTGAAAATAAATAAATAAATCCCTAATTATAATTTTATTCAACGTCATTTTCAGTCAATTAAAATAACAGGATTTGAATTGAGCAACTCGTTTTTTTTTTTAAAAAAAAAATCAAGCATGCTTACATTTTCCCTCCTCTCTCGTAAAAAAAAAAAACCATGATGTTCATAGAATAACTAGTGGTATTTATTTATTTATTTATTTTTATCCCATTTTTAAAAAAATAGATGCAAGTAGAGTGAAATTTGGAATATTATTTTTATGAGTGATGAATATCATAAAGTTTACCAAGACAATTAAACAATATATATATATATATATATATATATATATATAAATCCGATAATTGGATTTAATATTTGTTAGCCTTGTTAAATCAGTCCAAGTCATAGGACGAATTCGTTTTTTTTATAAAAAAATAATCAAATCAACCAATCAAAATAGATTCAAAAATCCATCCGATGTAATATAAAAAAAACTTACTAATATAAAATTGAAATTAAAAGGTTTGTTTTCTTATTAAAAATTCATATGATAATTAATTTTAAAATTAATTGAAATACATATAAATCCGGATATAATAAAAAAAAACTGATTATTTCATGTAAAACAGGCATACATGTCGAAGGAAAGAAATTAAAAAAAACTAAAAATCAAAGCCACCGTCGTCAAAGGAAGCCGCGTCACCAACATCAGAAATCATTTCACCAACCAGCAATCCACCGAGCAATCCAGCTCCCAATCCCAAAGCCATATTTCCTTTACCGCTTTTCTTAGGCTTCTGTTGTTGCATCGCTGGTGGATACCCGCCGTACCCGGGCTGTTGTGGATACCCGCCGTACCCGGGCTGTGGTGGATAACCCTGATACCCATGACCGGGTGCAGGTGGGTATCCCCCATAGCCTTGTTGGGGTGGTGGAGGATACTGATAGGGATAGGGATAAGGACCCTGATGCGCTGCTTGAGGCGGAGGCGGTGGGTAGGCGGAACTTGACCCAGGACCACCGTGATATCCCATTGCAGGGTAGGCAGTGACGGGCTCATGATATCCCTTTGCGGTGTTCGCACCAGCAACATGCTCGTCCATCTTCTTCGCCTTCTCCGGCGCAGGAGCATTGAATTTCTCACCAAGATTGTAGGAGAAACTCAGCGTTCCTTTCATCTTCCCAGATGGGGTCTTCACAGCATAGCTCACGAGACCACCTTTTCCATCTTTTGAATCCAGTAATTCCTTGACAGGCACAGAAACCACTCCAACATCTTTGTCTCCCATCATTCGCTCGGCTACAAGCTTGAACTTGATTTGCAAGCGATTTTGTTGAGCAGCAGCTTCATCAATGGTGAATTTCATGGGGAAATTCCAAACAGGGTTAGGCCCACAATCTTGATGAACGTTGGTTTTCTGTTTCTGCTTAGACTTGTGTGGATCTCCTTTGATGGAAACAACACAATAGACATCCATCTTGCCGATAAGGTTCACATCTTTGAGACCTTTGCCTGAAGCAACCGTGATATCTAATGGCCTGCACTCCATAGTGATGAAGGCCTTGATCAATCAAGAAAATCGCTGTGAAGAATTAGGAGAGATTTGAAAGAAATATTGGCGTTTGGGGGTTTCGCTGTGTAAACGTTGGGTATGAATATATAGACTGCAGGATAATTTGTGTTTGATTTCAAGGAAAGTCATAGGAAAATTCGTGAGCTGTGATCAACCTAATTTAATGCGGGGGTCAAGGTTGTTTTTTACATTTTTAGGTTCTTTAGGGATAGGAATAGTATCTTATGCGTTTTCCCTTTTTATTTGTTTTTAAAACATTATGGGTGTTTTTTAAAATTATTTTTTATTCAAAAATATATTTCAATAATTTTTTAAAATCTTTATTTAGATTAACATATTAAAAAAAATATTAGTATAATTTTTTTTCCAATAAATATATTAAGTCATCTAAATTTAACTCTAATCAAATATATATATATATATATATAAATAAAACTATGAAATTATTTATATATATAAAAAAGCTAACGAATAGGCTGAGGACATACGTTAAAAATTATTTAAACATCCTTGTGAAATATTATTTATTTTTATTTAATTTAAAAAAAATAATAAATAGCTCTTAACAGGTATTTTAAAAAATGCATCAGCTAAAAAATGATTTATTATGTAGTTAGTAGTAAATCCGTGTAAGCAGAGTGTAATATATTTATTATTATTATTAAATGAAATACGCGTAGAAGGCGTGTTTGTATTTAACTTTTTGCCTAATAATATTTAAAAATGACTGATAGGTTGGGAATGACGTCGGCACGTGGAGCCACCCATTTCCTGGAAGGTACACGTGTCGCAGCATTATTGTTTTATGCAAACAACTGCCATCATCCATCACGCAAACTAGCCGGCTTTTAGAGGATCCACATCTGATGGCATAATGGTAAATGCACGCAGTACCCGTGTTGACGCTCGTTAATTGCGGCTCAAAGCAAGGGTGGTTAAAATTTATTTTTAAATTTACATATATTTTTTGATATATAAAAACATTTTAAAAACAACCCAAAAACACAGTAAAAAATAATCTCTTCGAATAAAAAATTCTTGGGCGGCCACCCATCATTCGACAACCTACTTGTGTGTATATATATATGTAGACTAGTTGCCACTGATAGGTCTTCATGAGTTTTACTGATCCACAGGAAAGTAGTGAAATATATATGGCTAGAAATTTTCTCACCACATGCGGGTCAAGCACAAGATGGAAAGGAAATGCACTTCCATGCTTCACGATTTTACACCAAACTTGGTCATGATGGGTTTGCTCGATTGACGTTGACGCCCGGCAAGGAAGACTCGCTGCCTTCTCACAATATATATATATTTTTTTGCAGCCATGTTGATTGTCACAATCGATGCACAGTACATACCCAGAAGCAGCTTGGAGGAGGTGGAAGGCTTTTTTGTCCCGTTCATGGAGTCAGATCTTTCGATGGGGGTTGTGTTTGGTTCATATTGGTTGTCAAAGAGGGTGGTAAGGCGCGTAGCCTAACAAGCCTGACACAGAGTTGACAACATCGTTGCAGGTTGTCAAAAGGCTCAGCATCTGCTGCGAAATGTCTGTGCTTGGAGGAGGAGGATTGAAATTGTGCAAGTTTCTGGGTGCTATTTCAGTATGGTGGCGTGAATTATTAAGTGTGGCTTTTGCGGATTGAGCAGGGAGGGGAAGAATAGGCAATGGGGATGGAGGGAAAAACTTTTGAAAGCTCTTACTACTTAAATCCATAGCAACAGAAGTAGGAGGAGGTGCATCACCATCAGCAAAACTAGCATTGTTGTTGTTGAAGTTGTTTCTAATACCAACCATCATTTGCTCTCCCCTATTGGTTTCCTCCCCACCCAACACGAATTTTACACGATTTCCTCTACTACCATTACCACCGGTTATCAGTGCTGCTTCGTCGTCGTTTGCTCTCTTCAATATAGATTTCAGCTGCACTGCTGACTGTGAAGGAGGCTGGTGTGCAAATGCCACGGCTTGCCGTTCAACAAGAGGAACCTCAGCCTGTGTTGCATCAACAAAAGTGTCATCTCTGCTTTTTTCAGATTCAGGTGCCTCGGATGCAGGAGCTCCTACTTCCCGAATGTTGTACCTTACATTCACATCGCCAAACAATGATTTGTTACCAAGAGCATATTTAAGAGCTGCCTGTGCATCAAGCTTTCGACGAAACACGACACGGCATTGTGATGACTTCCAAAAGACACGGATTGCAGACTGATCTATCGACCCAAATCGAGCAAACCTTGCCTTCAGCTGCGCAGCAGATGGAAGAGATGTCTCAGGAGGGAACTTAAGCATCAACATGGTGGGCTCAATAGCTCTAACTGCAGGCTCCATTTTTTTGAAAGAATCCGGTTTGACTGCCTTTCGTGGAGGAGGTTGTCCCACTGGCTGTTTTCCTTCTGCCCGTTGGGTAGCAGCAGTCTGTTTTCCTTCTGCTTGCTGGCTAGCCAAAGTTCTCTGAGCTGCCTTCTTTTCTGCAGCCAATGACTTCAACTGAATATTCTTTTTTAGCCTTTTTGCTGCAATTTCTTCCTGGCGATCAGATGGCAAACGCTTCCGTCCAGTTTTTGTTGAGTCATTAGGTCTGACAAGGAATTTTGCGGGTTTTGAAGGTGTCAAGCCTCTGGAGTCCTCAGTCTCAAATGGCGTTGACGAAACCAAGCTTTTCTGGTAAGCAAGGGACCGAAATTGCAAAAAGAAATGCAATGTAACTGAAGGACTATTTCTTTCTGCAACATGAAAGGGATCAAGAGCTAGAGCATGCAAATCACTAAGCAGCTGTGGTAGCACAAACTCAATACTGTTGAGCAAGGTATTACTGGCACCATCTTTCTTTTGACTGTTGTTGAGCTGAGAATCCTCTCCAGGAGAGAAACTGATTTGGGTGGATTTCCCTGATGAGATTCCCATTTCCACACCTTTTCCAGTGGCCAATCGCTTCTTTGGACGACCAGGATTAGATTCTGCTCCTAACTCTTTCTTCTTTTTCTCCCGCATAATAGACTTCTGCGAGCTGATGTCCCCTACAGGCTGTTTAATGACTTTGACCTTTTTCACTCCACTGCCAGTACTTGTTCCAACAGAATGTGTGGCATTAAGTGGTGAAAGAAGTGAACCTGGCTCACCATCATGAAGTTTAATCAATCCACTGTCCACCTCTGCTCTTGCAGAGAAGCGCAGTTCATTTTTCTGAGAAACTTGATTGGATCTTGATGCTGTTGCACCCTCTTCATATTTAAGGTCAACTATAGCCTCTTGTTGCTGAAGCAATACTGATTTACAATCTGAGACGCCCTTAAGCTGCTCCTTCCCAGGTAAGTCAGACCGCCCTGTACTCATCAGACCCACAGCCACATCCGATCCTGGTTCACCTTTTATTTCTTGCATAGCACCCTTCTTATCAAGAGAAAAATTAGCATCTCCCAGAGCATGATCTAAGACTAACACTGCTTTGCCAGCTCCATCTTCGCTGGAATCCACATCTTCTTTGGTTATAAGCACAGACTGCTCGTGTTTTGCTGAAATATGGGGTGTTGAATCCCTTTTCTGCAACACAAAATCACCAGATTCCACTGCTGATGAACCAACCTCCGCGTAGACTGCCAGGGATGAGGAACTTGCTTGCCTTTGGTCAATTTCAAAAGCTCTCAGCTCACTTGGTTCATCTCTTCGCTTAAGGAGATATTTGTCTTTTTTAAAATGGTCCTTGACTTTTATAGGGTTTTTTGAGCTCTTCTCGCCACCCGGAGCTTCAGCTGTCACCATTGGACCACTCAAAGGAGCTGGGGGGGGGCAACAACCATAACAGAATAGAAAGAAAGCAGTGTTCAAAAATAGAATAAAAAATAGCCAGAAGAAAGGAGGAAAAAAAATGAAAGGTCTATCCAGGCAAATTCATGAAACATGAACTATTAGAGGAAAAATGCAGGCTCTCGCCTAAGTTCTGTGATGATAAAACAACCAAATCCTATACCACATATGCAAGAGATTAGAGGTGCTAAGAATTTTTCAGAAGAAAAGGCTCATCATGTTCTATAAAGTCTCTGAAATTACAATATATAGAATTACTTAGTGCAATGAATCTTACATGAATAATGTGCCATGTTTCTTACATATATTTCACTTTCAATTAAAGCAGAAAGCTAATTTTAAACTTTCAAAAATTCAGGCTAGAACTCTTAAGACAACATTTATATATATTGGACAATTCAATTTTGGTGTAGTGTTTTATTTGGAAATAGCCCCGTGAATCATATTTCAAATTCAATAACATGCAAATACATAAAATGGGCCAATTAGTTCTCAAAGGCAGACAAGGTACAAAGATTAGCAACCTCTATTTGAGACAAATAAAAGGATGCTATGAGGCAATACTCAGAAAGAAATACAAGCATATTTAAAAAATTTAAAAATACATAAAAGAGATGTGCATGCTTGCTATATTAAGAGTTCCAACAAAGTTGTGCATGCATCCTCAAAACTTATGTGATGCATCGACTACCTTACACTTTATTTATCCCTCCAAGTGCATGGAGCGAGCATAAAGAAACTATTCTCAAGGTATTAAAGATTTAACCATTTGAGAACCATAGTTACTCTTATCTTATATTATAAAACTGAGCAAGACCTTAACTCTTATACCTTCACTATAAATTTCAAGGGAAATGCTTGGGTTGCATTAGAGAAGTGAAAACAGTCCGTGCACAACTAAAAGCATTGCGAGATAATTCAAATTACTTGTCAACGTGATAAGGCATATAATAGAAACAAAAAGGAGTACGGGAAGAAGCACGGGTTCCCAACATCATGGGGCAATAACATAAAGACACTATCTCCAATGCAAAATCAAGCCTTTAAGACCTAAGCAAACCGCACATTGCAAACAAGCACAAAACATTTACCAGGAAAACAATACCTCGAGTTGGCTCTTTAGCAAGCTGATTTGGTACCTTAGCAGTATCATTTGAGGGCCGTGAACTCTGAACTGCAAATGCCTGTGCATAGGTCTCATCAAACTCTTCAAAAACAGCCTTGCGAAAAGCAAAAGTCCTCGCCCTATTCTTAATAAATTCAAAACTATCCTGATCACTTCCATTAGGCCCGACAGCCAACTGCTTCACAAAAGAAAGAGTCTCCCCCGGCTTAAACCCATCCCTTGCCTTCATAATCTGATTAGCCGAATAAACCCCTCCAGGCTCATAATCCGGCACATCCACCACAAAGTACCCTGGCACATTTGCAGGCCTAAAATTATACTTATTCCTACACCTACAAGCCAAGCCAAGTGCACACCTCCTACTCGCCTCATCCGTCGCCTCCTCCACAGCCTTAATGAAAGTCCTGGAATTTGTTTGCTGCGATTTCTCTGCGAAATTCACATCAAACTTAATAAGCTCCGCCGGATCGAACCAACCATAACTACTATCCCCGAAAAAAGCAACCAACACATGACCTTCCCTCCTCGTTCGCCTTACTGAAGAGGTAGCAAATGCCTCGTTAAATATATGCCCCGGCCACCGCGGATGCGATTTCACTTTCCCCCAAACCATATCACCGACTTCAAAGCCATAAATCAATGCCCTAGACGTACCAGCCATTGCTCCATTATTCTCACTAGCAACGAAATCATCAAATTCACTCCATAAAGATTTATAATCTCCTATCGCTAACCTTTCTTGCCCCTCTTCATCTTTAACATCATAATCAAAACTTCTTTCACTTCTCACTTCAGATGCCCTAGATTCTTCTTCTTCTGGTTCTTCCTCTTCTTCAATCGTAGAAGCCCTAGCATTGTTAGCTTCTTGTTGTTCACTCTCGATTGATGAAACCCTATGTTTTTCTTCCTCTCCATTCGGATTTTTTGTGTGTAATTCAGCATGTATCATTTGCAAGAGGTGAAATTGAAAGAGGGCTGAAATAGTTATCCTTCCTATCGAGAAAGATTAGGGGTTTATTTCGTTCGTGTTAATTTAGAGATTTTTGTAGGGATGAAGATAAGGGCGTGTTTGGATGGAGAGAGAAAATAAAGAGGGATTTAGTAATTAGGGATTTTTATCTGATGGCATGGGGCGTAAAGAGAGGGGTTCCTGAAGGTTTTTCGATGGTGTCACGTGATGAGATAGTGGAAGGGAAAATGTGGAGCCTTTTCTTAAAGTGGATTCTGACCGTTTGATGGAAATCATGATGTCATTCAATATTTAAAGAATTTTTGCCATGTCCCGTCAACGTTTTTTCTTCATTAAAATTGATTTTTGAGAGCTTGTTTGGGAGCAAGGAAACTTGGCACAACTTAATTATTCAATCCAGTGATATTTTTATTTGAAGTTTGGCATGAATTTAAACTACATTTTTTAAATAAAAAAAATTATTTCATTTAAAAAAAAATTGTAAGTTCACAGTTTCGCTTAGATTTTATAACTATGGTTCGAGCTCTATTACTTCCTAGATTTTAAATATGTGGAATCAAGTTAATTATTACTGCACATACAAAATTCTCAAGGATTGGATAAATACGCTAGAAAAATATGGTGCCAAAATTATAATAATAAATTTGATTATAAGAAAAGGTGAAATTCTCTTAAAGTGCTCTTTACATGCACGAATCCTCTGATTAACGGTCAGATCTAAATATTGTTCTTGTTTTAAATGAAAAGATATTTACACGGGCTCGAATATTTTAATTGTGTGAAATCTTGACTTGATTTGAAGGACTTAAATTTATTTGGTAAAAATCATTCACACGATCTTGAAAACTGTAATCGTGTGATATATTGACTTAATTTGATTAAACAAAAAGACTTTGATCCTTTGTTCCTTTGGCTTGATTTGATAAATATTAGGACTTTGATCCATTTTTTCCTTGATAGACTTGAATTCTTTTGAGAGAAATTCCCAAGTATTTGTGTTCGGTATTTAGTCTCTCCTTCTTGTTACTTTTATGCTCTATTTTTTATGGACCCCCCCTCCTTTGATGATGACTTTGTTGTCTATTTATAGACAATTCAAGCGTCAATTTAAATCAATATCTATTGATTAAAAGATATTTTAGAAAAATCAATATGAAAATGACTTAAAATACTCTTATCCTCCCTAAGAATATCAAAGTAAGATCTATAAAATATATTTGAGTTTGAGTTTTTAATTTAATTTGGGTTCAAACCCAATAAACTTAATTAGATCCGCATCTAATAAATAAAAATTTTAAACCATGGATCAAACTTGTTGAGATTTTGATGTCTACAATTATCTTTATTTTTATTACATCTAGCGTGTTGATTTTAGAGATAGCAGGAGATAATTTTAATGATGGTAAGAGAATACGAACGGTAGTATAGTTTTAGCAAAGCATAAATTAGCCCAAAAACTCTAAAAAGAAGATAATTTTCATTAATAAGCTTCACATGAACGATTAGAGCAAGAGAATGAGAAATGAATTGAGCATCTTCTATTAGTCCTGAAATTTATTTTGTCATCGTCAACGAGTTTGACTTACCTTATATCAAGCGGATGGCAAAAGGATCTAGGGCTATTCTTCACAGCAAATCCATGTTCAAAAGTGGTAGCAGCTCACAAAAAAGCAACCATTTATTTCTGTAGATGATAATAGCACAAATATTGAAGCTTAAAATTAGTAAAACAAAAGAATGTTGGCCAATTTTGTTGGCAAATAATGAACTCTATACTTTCAAGTAGTGACATTTTTTTTACTTCCAATACACACCCTGTAAGAAATTGAAAACATAAAGATACATAACGATCATAAGAAACTACAAACTACAGTGTCTTCCTTCGAGAAAACCCGGAAGGGGTATCATGGTGACCAACAAAAACTCGGAATCTTTACTCCCATCGCGGAGAGAACAAGATTGGTGAAACAAAAATATATGATAGGTTGTGGACCAACGAGAAACAAATCTAAGCAATCGCTACTTGATGAGGATTCTCGACAAAAAATTAGGCATCGTCTCTTTTCTGACCACCAGGGGTTCCGGCAAGCCAACCCCACACACCACCTGAGCCCTGCCTATGATTTGCATCTAAGGCTTGTTCAGAGGCAGCCTTTTGTCGTTGCAGGAGTTCAAGCTCTTTTTGCAGAGTCTCCATCGTCTGGAGCTTTTGTCGCAGTTCCGCAACGTCAACCTGTTAGCTCAAGGAGTGATTAACTCGCATAAAATCATTTTGTATGGAAAAACACTTTTCAAGTGCTTCCCATACAGAGCCTTATTGCAGAAATGAGTTACAATATTTCATCTGGAAATTCTTCAATCTATTTTTTTCCACTTTAGTTATGAAAAAACCAAACAGAGTTTCTTTTCCCTGATATGTAGACATAAGATCATATTATCCTTATCTTCATTTCTAGGCTGGGTTATTGAACTAGTGACAATATAAACTTCAAGGCAGCCAGCAAGCTAAATTGAGAACTCAACAGACAAAGATTGTTCTTCATGGAAGTTCCAAGCATCATCAAATAATTGCCCGCACTAAGCATCCATGGATGGGAAAAAAGAATATGAAGAGAAAGTAAGGAGGAAATACCTCTAGTTTGAAACATCTTGACTGCTCAGCAGCAAGTTGACCACGTACAGATTGGAGCTCCTATGGTGCAATTAAACAAAATTAAGGGAAATTTGATGGAAAGAAAGGGCATCTTATGAACTAAAAGAAATTTGATAAGTGGAAAACAATCATAGGGTATACTTTGAGATGCATGCAACCTCTAGTACAAGGTACATCAGAAGATGGGATCAAAAGACAACTAATCCTGTATGTCCTGTGATTGATTACCTTGTAAAGGTCAGTGTTACGAGTCTCGGCATCAGCTAACTCTTGCTTTAAATGGAGAGTCTGCAACTTCTCCTTGCCAAGTGACAAATCCAGTTCTTCTCTCTCAGCCTTTAAAGTGGCTATAAGACTAGTTCCCTCACCTCTAGATTTCTGCATGGAATTCAAAATCTCAAGGGTGAATCCAAAATGACAATACAGTGAAAGAATGTGTGAATTTCTACATATTCTGTCCAGAAGGAACCCGTTTTGAAATTTTCCATACCCTGGACTCTTGGTCAACGTTATCCATAACAATTTCCCTGATTTTGCCTTCTTGCCCCACTTCCAACTCAGAGTCCACATCTCTGGTGGGGTTTGTGACATTATGGACAGCAGAAACAATGTCTGGCACAGGGGTCTCTGTTATTTTCGATTGCAAAGTTGATTTGTGGCTTGGTTTTAGAACATTGACCTGACAACAGAACAAATCAGAAAGGGGAAAAGGAGCAAAGATGGGTGAACCTAGAAGAAAGTAAGTTAAAATTGCTACTAACTTCATTGCTGTAACGCCCATTATATCCTCCAAAAGATACAAGAACATCTTCACCATTATATGAGCTCAAGACTAAACTCAAACCCTGCAATAAAAGACAGTCAAGACTGATTCTACAATTAATTCCTTCAGGAAACAAATCAGACAGTCAAAGAAAGCCAAGACTATCTTCAACAGCATGTCACCCTCTCTGTAGTAATGATGGAATTGATAAGATCATTTCTAGGCTAACTATAAATACTTGAGAAATAAAATGACATCAAATAATAAAAAAACTGGATTAAAAAGGCAGAAATAAACTCAACAGTTTAGATGCATCTAAACCACATTGCCTTAATTACATCGCAGCACTGCAATATCTACAGCACTCAGGTACATATTCTTTGATTGGTCATAACAACTGAACTGTTGATAATTTATAGATGCTGCACCATATTAAGATTCTATTCAGATTAAAAAACCCAGAGCAAAAAAGTTCAACTCTTAACATGCCTGGTCAAACTTTTGCACTCCACAGAGATTTGATAGTTGCAATAAATTTTACACAGATAGAGGAGCAGTAAAAATTTCCAATATAATTACGTGCAGCTTGATAAAGTTCACAATTATGTGAAGTAAAATACCTCACTGGCAAGAGGAACACGCCCTTGAACAGTAGTTACAACAGACCAGACAAGTGTAGACATGTTCAGGACTGCAGTTTCAGAGACCCCTACACAAAGTTGACAGAAAGGAATATATGAGAAGTTTATGAAGCTGGAGAAGAATTTAAATCAAATTAAGACTCCTGCCTAATTTCTTCCAATTAAAACTATTTGACTAATTGAATGGAAAACCCCATTCTTACCGGAACCAATACTTAGGTTGGTCACTTATTAGAGTCATTTTTCACTAAAATAAACATTAAGGAATTTCCAGGCAAACAAATTCTGTTTTTTCTTTCTGTTTGCAAGTTTACTTTGTTAGGTTTAATGGAAAATATAAAAGGATTTTGTAGGTAATGCTAAATACATAAGCTACAAGCTGTAAAATATATACCAGACTTGTTGTCACCGCCACCAACGATAAACCAATTCTCCCCAACTGTTACACCTGCATGTCCAGCCCGGGGAGTTGGTATCTCTCCCTGTTGTGTGGGTCTAGTCCATTCCATCTAAAAATCCATGTACATGGAAGATATTACTAACAGTCCTATTGCGCAAGAACAAAAAGAATTGAGATTAGTTATCTTACAGTCTGCAAATCAAGCACATGCAGATCATTGAAACAAGTAGCATGCGAGCCTCCACCAAAAATAAGAACGTAACGTTCAGCATGTACTGCAGCTGTGTGATCAGATCTTGGAGAAGGAGGCACGCCACTGTAAAATAGTAAAGATAAATTAATCATCGACCACAAATGCTCAAATCTCAGAAATTGGATAAGATCTTGAAAAATGAGATATTGTCATGGTCAGTACTGAAAATCATAAATGGCTCAAAGTGGCATTGTATCCACAAGTGCTAAAATGGAGAGAATTTGATTTTTTATATATATAGCGCTTGATATCTTCATAGGTAAGAAACAAACATCAAATTGCTCTAATTCATGGCAAACTGAGAAATTGTCAATTAACAAACAGCTATTAAATCCTCCATATCCACAACCATGAAAGATGACCAATAAGATTATAAATGGACAAACAAAGACACTAGCTTCTAAAAATGCAAAAAATAATCGTACACAGCATCAATTTCATCCCAGGTCATGGTTTCTAGGTCAAGAATATGCAGATCATTCAAGAGAGATTTCTTTGCATCTTGTCCACCAAAAATCACTAAGCTTGTCCCAACAAGGGTGACTGATTGACCACCACGTGAGACCTGCAATGCATAAAATATATAACAGTTTATACATTATATAAGAAATTGATATCATTGAAGAGTCAGGATGGAACACTGTTGAGCATAAGCATTCCTTTACGATTCACATTACAGATTCACAGGTACAAACAAAAATTTCAGTTCAAGTGTCGACATATTTAACCAGTTTAGTTAAAAATCACAAAGAAAAATGAAACACAATTTGGCAAAAACAAATGGTTTGAGTCTGGTTTTAAAATTTCTTTCTTTGTGCTGTGACTCAGCAGACTCCTGCTTTGAATGTTAAATAATACAGTGATTAAGTACTTTGGTTTGTAGCAAATGCAGTGGCTGAGAGAGAGAAAAGGTACATACCGGTGCTTTCCCATAAGTCTTTAAGGTTGACCAAGTACAAGATTGAAGATGAAATACCTTGACTGCATATAAAAAAAAAAAATTAAAGCAATGTGGGTTTAAATCACAAAACCAAATTAATGATAATATATTACATACCCTGGATAGTTTCAGAAGGATCCTTTGTATGTCCGGCAACTGATAGAAGCTTATTCTCCCATGGTATCTGCAGAAACAGAAGATATATTGTCCTGTTCATCAATATGTGAGGATATCCAATACCACTTCACACTTGTCTGCAGATCAACATAGATTTGCAAGAAACTTGCTTTAGAAATTGTATTAAAGGAAACTTGGTTATATACTAACCAAGGAGTGGCCAGCACAAGGAGTTAATTTAGCTGGAGACTGTCCCTCCTGTGACTCATTCTCGACCTTAAAATTGACCTTTGACCAGGCCCAGCTTCTCAAATCCAGCGCCTATATTGGGCAACAAATTTTGAGAAAGGATTTTAAAAGTTACATTGACATAGCCGATAGCCACTTTCAATAGTTATCAGTTAAACGTAAAAGAAAATGCAAATAAAGTATACAATATGAGAGAGTGAGAGAGAGAGAGAGAGAGAGAGACAGTTTAAAAAACACAGGCCATGAAATTTGATATTAGAATATTCCAGCAAATTTTGAATTCCACGTACACAGAAACAATAATTATTTGTGCAATTAGTTCAGTTCAATTTTCCAAACTAATATTCTCATCTACAGTTTGCTTACATGAAGATCATTGAGATAGCGGCCATTGTGATTTCCCCCATATACATACATCTTATCTTGAACTATTGCTGCTCCATGCTGAAAAATAAGAAAGATTTCATTCAGAAAATGATAGGAAAGCAGTGAAAATAAGAATAAACAAAAGAAAAAAAGGAATGAGGACAATTGAATTTTTAAAAGTAACCGTACCTCATATCGGGCTTTTGGGGGTTGGCCAGTTATTGAAGGTTCAGCCCATTGATCATAGACAACAACTGTACCGACAACTTCTGAGACAACATCTTTATCCTGTGTTTCTACAAGAGTCCCAATCTCAGTAGAAATGGTCTTTGTCTCTGGGAAAGAGTTCTCATTCTTGATGATAGCCTCATCTTTTGAGTAATGCTACAGCAAGCAAAATTTAGAAGTGCAAGATATGGGGGGGAGAATTTAATGAGAAAAAATTCAGAACCAGGGAACAATTATCACATTCAAGGCCATGATGAGCATTGTCTCCTTTAGTTCTTTCTCTCCCATTTGGATTTAAAGTAGAATTGAGGAAAAAGAAAGTTTCCTAATCAAACAAACACAACTCACTAGAAACTATCACACACACATACAGGCAGGATATGCATGAACAAGCCTCCGCCTACAAACAAGACATAAGTGTACATTTCATTGGATTTGTTCAAGTAAAAGCGTGCTTAAGTGAGTGCAGAAGTGGAATTAGTTATGCAATTTGAAAGTAGTTGAGTGGAGGTGTTTGTGGTACATGATATGACATCGAGGTAGTGGAGAAGCAGCAATGGATTGTGATGCTTGTGGTACATGATGGCTTGGATAGAGATAGGTGGTGGTGTTATAGAATAATATAAACTATATTCTGAGGCCTCACCTAAAAGTTTAAGCTTTTAGGTGAGATGGTTCCTTAACAGGTGGCACATAACGACAACAATTGTAATTATGCTTCAGACAACTTGTGGATTGTTGCATCAACATTTTCCTTTCAAATAACCGAATATTTTTGGTTGTTCAAGATTCCACTTATTTTATCCTTTTCTTCAATTTTGTTGCCTGAAAGAATCATTGATGACGCGTTCAATGGGCACAAGATTAATGGCCAGGTAATACTTTTATTAGGCAAAACTTGAATTCAGAAACCTTAAATAGATCACCACTAAAGTCGTAAAAGGTGTCTCGTATGTCATGTGACGCTGGTATCTTGTGTGAATTCCACATAAATAATTCACATTGTGCAGCATAGGGCATGCACACACTAAATTGAACAATAGATCCTTTGGGACCATTAACAACGACATTAGTTCAAATGTATACCTTGATATTATGTTAACCAGCCAAAAATATCAATGTCACCAAAAACATCTAGAAATAATTCATTGTTTGAAGATAAAATATGCAGCATGGAAGAAATGAAATAAACTCCACCCTATAATTCTTAATGGACTCACATTCACTTGTGTGTCTACAGCAGACTCTGAGATTTCTGAGATAGAGTTGGATGCTCTAGAGTACCAACTTGGATCATCTTCCTGCCCGAGAGAATAAAAAATAATAATCACGGTTAACTTGGCTTAAAAAGCATTCATGAGACATAAACCTGAAAATCGCATTGCAATTACCTCCAATATTTTCACAAAGAGACGCATTGCTTCTGTAGAAACCATATTTCCAAGACCCTGCCAGCTGCACAGACAAAATTTTAGAATAGCGCTTCCATCCATGCATTTAAACAGATTTATGATAATAAAAATACAATGCACAGCTAGCAACTGTAAAATAAAGACAGTGCACTATCAATATCATCCAACAGCATTGCTTCCAGGATTCTGGAAGCTTCTTGCTTGGAACAAGAAAAGGAAAAGAAAACAATCTTGACCCATATACAAACAGGTATGCACAACACAAAACAATATTGCCCGGTTCTCCATATCACATATCTGCAACAGGCATACATACTATATTAGCATCCTACCCCACAGCTACCCCACAGGAGGTGGATCAATCATATAGGAACTCGGGAACTGAACACTATCCTCTTCATTATGCAATAAAACCAAAAATGTTCCTCTACATTCCTCCTAAGTTTTAAATATATCCTGATCTCCACCACTACAGTCAGATTCTCCGAGTTACACGTTGCTTTATCCTAGCAAGTTTCATTCTCAAATTCTTCACATCAATTGCTCAAAGTTCACAAAACTTCATATTTCACCAATCATGCATCCAGGCTGGATTAAATACAAAGACAGTCACATGAGATAAGGATGGAAAAAGCATAGGTAAGGCCGATGATAACCAAACAAACCTTTTCCATTTGCTTTGTTCTACAGCCTTCCAACTACTAGGTTTCGGCACATTACACGTTCCAACTGTCGCCTACAATCACATTCCAAAGAAAAACAAATTCACTGACATATTTACACTGTCACGATCCGCTTAACAGCCATAGTCTTCATAAGAAAATTTTGAATCACCTTCAATAATTTCAAAGTCACGCTAGATCCACCAAAATTACACACGCAAAACGCACAACATCTCCAAAGACAGAAATAAGCAGCACTAAAAAACTCATGAATCGCATAAAAAAATCGAACACGCTAATTATAATGCGAAATTGAGCCTAAAAATTAATAGAGATAATAGAAAATGAAACTAAAATTGGCGCAAGAACAATGCAGCCACGAATCAGAGAGAATAAGATGATGAATTCAATTCAATTAGAAAGAAAGGCATTGGATCGGGGAATGGAAATGGAGAACCTGTTGGTAGAGAGCGTAGAGGAGCAAAGCGGTGTCGTTTTGGAATTTAGAAGAGACGTTACTGGTGGAATTGTGAGATCCATCAAATCCAGCGTATGCTGCAGCTGCATAGAATCGCTCGGGGTATGCGGGGCCAGAGCTTGACCTCGCCATCGCCATTTCGTACGATAATTACTCTCTGTGTGTGTTTTGTTGTGAGATTTGAATTTAGTTTGAGTGAGATTGGAAGGGAATGAATGAATGAAATACTAAGAAGCGAGGAGAAAAAAATTATGTTTGGGAGTGCTTCCAGTTTAAAAGGCACGTTTGGTGGGTTTTTGTAATAGTATGGTTTTATGTCATGTTTTTGATTCCATGGGTGTGTGATTCATTATATGTGGGTGAGTGTTTGATTATATGTTTCTAGTGAATGTTTATTATTGGGTTTTTAAAAAAAATATAGTATTTTAATATTATTTTGATGTAATGATATCAAGAATTATTTTAAAAAAATAAAAAAATATTATTCTGATACTTTTTTAAATGAGTTTTAAAAAAGTAGTTATAAAATCCAGCCCCGTAGTTCATTCATCAGAATTATATAAAAAAGAACTTAGATTGAATTAATCACCTAATTAAGTCAAAATCTATTTTTAACTCGTTAATTTAAAAAAAATATCAAAATAATACCATTTTATTTTAATTTATTTTAAAAAAATGGTTCTCCTAACTTATTTTATCCTAGTTTACGTTGTAAAACTATGATTTTTAGAGGTTATTTTTCCTCTTTTTTTTAACAAATGCATTTTATCTTGTCACTATACATGGCAAGATCTTTTACTTGAATTGAGAGAAGATAAACTACTCATAATTGTTTTGTTCATATGGGAATCATATTTTATTTAATTTCGTGTGGCATTGTAATAGAGAGCTTGTGATCTGTACAGTAGGTCTCGAGTTCGAGTTAGAATGTGTATTTCTTGTAAAAATCTGAGACATCTTGAATTTTACTTGTTCACATGGATCCATAAAATATATTTTTCAAAAAATAAAGTTTTTTCTCACATCCAAGAAAAAACTATCATCCAATTTATAGTTACATGATTGTTAATCACTTCTCATCCCTTATTTCTTTCTCTTATATGCAAGTATTTATGTCAACATATTTATTTCAGCTTCCACTTTTATTGCCTAGTCATGGTAAATCACCAATGACTTAATTATAATATATATAACTCTAAGTCTTGTAGTAAAATTCTTTAATAATCTCATGTGCGAAGTTCCTTTAAATCATGCAATGAACTCTTTTTTCATCGTGGACAATCAACTATTGTTTGTTGGTGCTCTTTCATTCTATCACAATTAGCTAGCATAAAGACATTTTCTGAAGTGGATTTTCTAGAATTTTGATATTTAAAATAAATGAATTTAATTTTGAATATCCAACCATGTATAGATTATCAATATGCTTAAAAAATAACATGTAATTCCTAGCTCTTCATGGGTATCTTGCAACTTTTCTTGCGATTTTCTGATGATTAATCATTAGATTACGTTAATATCTACCAAGAATTCTTGATGTAAGTAATATGTCACATAAATACATAGGATTTGTTTATTACTCCATAATTAACCTGATTAATTCTCTAAATACTTCAAACATATTTACGTGTCATAAGATGTTGTTGTTATTCTTAGTGTCTATTTGAGAGTGTGGTCGATGTTGTTTTTGAAAGTGATTTTCGTTTAGAAATGTATAAAAAAAATATTTTTTATTTATTAAAAATTATTTTGACATTAGCACATGAAAATAATTTAAAATTAAAAAAAATAATTGAAAATAACAAATAAAAATAAATTTTTTTTTTCAAAATCACTTTTGAAATGCAAAGTCAAGGGCTTTAGTAGATGTTAATATCTTTAACATGGTTATTATCTATCATTAAAAATAATATTCAATCATAATATAATATACCCGTATGCAATATTCATAAAAGTGCAACAAGTATAATTGTTTTCATGATATATAAAAAAATAACTTATGGTTTGACTCATGGGACAGAAAAAGAAATCAAAGAAAAATTGTTGAATTGATCAGCTCCTGAGGATAGAAATCACTGATGATTTTTTTTTTTATACACAGATGTTTCTTGTCAAGTCATAATTCGAAATTAATTTAATTTAATATATACTCTGAATTTGTAATAATACGCTTTTCACATTCAATAAATATAACAAAAGCAATGAATTAAGAAAACATATTTAAAATCATGATGGTGGCCTTTCGTTGTCTCGTGTTCTACGTGCAAAGCCTAAATATAAAACTTCCTTTAATAATGAAAAGAAGTGGAGATATAGTTTTTAGAAGTAATTGATTTGATGGATAATCACAATAGTATTTATAGAAATACATTAGAAACCTTAATTTTTACTATTCGTTTCAAGTATTTACAAATATCTCAACTTCATGAGAATTTTAAATAAAATAATTAATCAATGTATTCAAATTAAAAAAAGATCATGTGGGATTTTAGGTGTCTTAAAAAGAAGTATGTTAACATAGATAGCATATGAACTTTTTTTCTTCATTAACATGAGTGTTCGAGTCTGTTTGTGCATACATCAACTAATCCCACGAGTTTTAAAATTAACAACCATGTAAGTATCCAGTGGTTATTATATTAGTAACCACATAGTTCGAATATTATGAATTGTGATGATTCATTTTTTCGAGATTCAAATGGTTCGGTTTAGATAAAAAAAATCTAGTCAAATCAATTTTTCTCATAAAAAATTAAATTAAACCGAATTTATTGAAAAAACTAAACCAATCGACTAGTTTTACATTTGTTAAAATTAAACGAAATCAATTTGAATGATTAGGCTTTTATTTGTTTGTTTGTTTTTTACAAAAAATAACTCTACAGAGTAGTTTATATTTTTCCTTTTCAATTTGGTTAAGTTTTTAAAAATTAAAATTAAGTTGAATTATTTATTTTATAAATTTATAATTGAAATTATTAAATAAAATAAAAAAATTAATTCAATTTATTATTTCCAAATCGATTTTTATACACATTTGGAATAACTTTAAATTTGCTTACCCCGTTAAAAGAGGATTCAACAAAATCAAACGACTCACAAGCCAAAACCGAATAAAAATATAGGAGATATACGGGTACGAGGCCCATAGTTATCGTCTAAGGCTGGACATAATGGGCTTTTAGACCACACAGAGAACTAAAGTGAAGGCCCAAGCATGAAGGGGTCCGATCCGATTACTGATCAAGGACTATATAATTTGCGACTTTTTATTGAATTTATTTATGTAACTTATAAATTAGGATTCGAATTGTGACGTCTTATATTTACCAAAATTAACAAGTAACAAGCACGTTGATCCATAAATAATCAATATATAAAATATTTATTTATTTTTAATAATATCACTGTAATCCATTATAAACCTTGTTGTCTTCAAGATTTTTGTAAGACATTAATTATGATCAATTGCACCTAAAATGTTTAAAGCATGACTATCTCAAGTTTTCATGTGTTGTATATTTCTTCCAAACAAATAGTACGAACAGTAATTTTTTTATATAAAAATAAAAATAAAAATAAAAATCAATTCATGTTAAACGGATATAAGAATATCTATAATACTACGGTCTAACTCTACCTATCCAAGCCATAAAATATTAAATTCAGCACAATTTATAGATTAGCTTGAAAATTTCATGCTTTAATATCTAACTCAAGTTTTTTTTTAAAATATTGATTTGACAAAACTTGATTGGTATAATTAAATTCAATTGATTCATTAAATAAAATAATATTATTTTAATAAAAATAATTAATTCAAGTAAATCACGAGTTCACTAAATAACTTTATGATACATATTATTTTGCAGAGTGATCTCTCGCGCAGTCTAAACTATGATCCACGCTATCTTTCCTATCTCCTTTTTGTTTTTAATTGCAAATTAGCACCCCAATTGTTTTCTCGAATCAGAGAAAAAATCAGCAACTCAGCATGTAAAGTATATTGTAGAAAAGTAATTATATTATAAAAGAATTTATTTATTTATCAAAAAAATGTAAATATTAAAAAAAGTCTTTAAAAAAAGTCAAAAACAGAGAGAACGCTTGAGTTCCAGCTCTCGTAAGAACTTTACAAGCACAGTTGTCTGTACCTTAAAAACAGAACCAGAAAGAGAGGAAAAAAAAAAGAGGCAAAACAGTAGCACTGTTGTGTCCGGTCTGAACTGTGAAAGCATGAATATTAAAAACAGAGAAACACAGGCCGTCCATCAAAATCTGCTATGCTCACTCTTCCTTAGCCTTATACTATAATTCCTAAAATAAAAAAAACAAAAAAAAACATGAAGACCAGGACCAGTACTTCTACGGCTTCTAAATTCCTTTACCCTTCTGTCAACACATCATTATTTCTCCACCAAAACCCTAGTCTCCCTCAGGTACCCTTTCCTCTCTCCCTCGCTCGCTTCTCTCTCTCTCTCTCTCTCTCGATATGGGTTCTTGATCCTTTTTGCTGATATGGGTTTGCTTGCAACGTGTGGTTTCCTGGCTTGTTTTTCTCTAAGAACTACCCAATTCCTGCTCTCTCTTTTTTTTTAATAGTGTATTATGTTTTCTATTCATGACTTAATTGTGGTTTGTGATTCTTTTATTGAATTTTGCCTTCTCTTCCTGTTAACAACTTCTCATCTGTAAGCGTTTTTGGTATTGCTGTCGCTGTGTTTCTTCAATGTGTTGTTTGTGTTTGGATTGAATGTTTGGTTCACGGGATATTGATGTATCGACTAATTTTTCCGTGTCTTGCAATTTATTTGATGAATTAAGTTATTTTTTGATACTGGGCATAGTAGTTTTTTTGGCATATCTTTTATTGGAAAATTTTATAATTTTTAGTACATCCAGTGTAATACTCTGTTTTGCTGTGTTGCGGTTTCTGCATGTGGATTGATATGAATGTCATGCTCTGCAGCATTACAACCCGTGTGTTTTCAATGACTTTATGGTGATAAGTTGATGACTTTTCGTGGATCTTTTGGTTTGTAATGTCCTATTTCAGATTGGTGTTATGAGCATATGCTCGTGAATTGAGTGGCTTGCTCCTGTTGAATTTCTCTGTGACACAACTATAATGGATCACCCGAGATCATCCTCGGCAAATGGTGAGGAAAATGGTGGTGGCATTCCTGATGACTTGCGCTGCAAGAGGTCGGATGGGAAACAGTGGAGATGTACTGCCATGTCAATGCCAGATAAAACTGTTTGTGAGAAGCATTATATCCAGGCGAAGAAGAGGGCAGCTAATTCTGCACTAAGAGCCAGTCTGAAGAAAGCCAAAAGGAAATCAATAGGTGAAAGCGATATTTACTTGGAGAGTAAGAGTGATGATTTTGACATGCCACTCATGAACATGAAAGCTGAGGAGGACCAGCCACTTTCAGTCTCATCAAAGAGGTACAAGGAGAAAGTACCTAGAAGCCAGTCTCGCTATTCTCCGGAAACACCCATACGAAACTTGCGTGTTCGGAATTCTCTAAAAGTAAATGATGACTCCCAAAGAGATTTTGAGTTTGAAGAGAATTGGAGGTCATATAAGACGGCACCTCTTTCAACAATGGAATCATCCAGGAGTAGATCACAAAGGAGTTTTGAAGCCAGTGCTATGACAGTGAGTGACATTGACAGTACTTAACAGCGTGTTTTAAATGCTGTTGCTATTACAATATTGTTCAGTTATATTTTGTATGATTGCTTTCTCTTCTGCTTCAATATGTAGATATTGAAAAGAACAAATTGTTTTCAGGAATACTCAGATGCAAGCACAGATGCTTCTGAAGACACTGGTGGGCAAACTTGTCATCAGTGCCGAAGGAATGACAGAAATAGTGTTACTTGGTGTCTCAAATGTGACAAGAGAGGTTTTTGTGATAGCTGTATCTCCGAATGGTGAGGGATGAGCTCTGTGGGGAAAATGTATTTATGTTTCCAACTTATAAGCTCAGTCAATGATGTATTATTTACTTCTAGGTACTCGGACATTCCATCAGAAGAAATTGAGAAGGTTTGTCCTGCATGTCGTGGGATCTGCAATTGCAAGGGTTGCTTACGGGGAGATAATATGGTAAAGGTACTTCACTCATGGACTGAGGGGAACTTGGTTTTTGTTACACTGTTAAGTTTCTTATGTTTCGTGAACAAATTGTGTTGGTTTTCCCTTATTCAATGAGGATTTTCCCCCTATGTTGCAGGTAAGAATACGGGAAATACCTGTTCTTGACAAGTTGCAATATCTCCACTGCCTATTATCTTCAGTGCTTCCTATAGTTAAGCAGATCCATCATGAACAATGCTTTGAAGTAAATCTTGAACAAAGGCTGCGTGGTAAGATGCTTTTGATGATTTAGTGGCATCCGGAATTTAAACTTTTTGTGTACGACCTTTTCCCTGTTCTGTGACTAACTGGGATATTAATTATCCAGGAACTGATATAGATCTTGTCCGGGCCAAATTGAATGCAGACGAGCAGATGTGCTGGTATATTAGAATACTTATGCTCTGCTTTTTCAGTTTCTGTCACTTTCTTCTTTACTTTGTATATGAAATGAAGTCAGGAACTTGGTCTTTATTTGTTTTAAAAAATAGTCTTGCAATTTGATGAGCCACAATATACACCTCTTCATTTCAAGAACTGTTTTTCATTGTAATATATTTGTCCTTTTGCAGCAATATATGTAGGATACCCATTATTGATTATCATCGGCATTGTGCAAATTGCTCGTATGATCTATGCCTTCATTGCTGTCAAGATCTTCGAGGAGCATCTAAACATGTTGCTGAAACTGAAGTGGATGAAAATCAGATTGATGGGAGAAGTCAAGACAACGAGACTCCATTAGAACAAGTGAGAGAATCCCGAGCAAGACTAAAGTTACCAGATAAGTACCAAGGCTGGAAGGCAAACAATGATGGCAGTATTCCATGCCCCCCAAAGGAACATGGTGGTTGTAATCACTCATCATTGAACCTAAGCCGTATTTTCAAGATGAATTGGGCAGCAAAACTTGTGAAAAATGTGGAGGAAATGGTCAGTGGCTGTAAGGTTTATGATGCTGGCACCCCACAGAAATCCACGTTGAATGATTCCACACTCTGCCAGTATGCTCACAGAGAGGACAGTGATGATAATTTCTTATATTGCCCCTTATCCGAAGATGTAAAAGCTGATGGGATAAACAAGTTTAGAAAACACTGGGTTAGGGGTGAACCTGTTATTGTGAAGCAGGTATTTGACTGCTCGTCCATATCAAGCTGGGATCCAATGGCTATTTGGAGGGGGATCCGGGAAACATCAGATGAGAAAAAGAAAGATGAAAACAGAACTGTGAAGGCCATAGATTGCTTGCACTGGTCCGAGGTGTGTTTTCCTTAACCTTTGCTTATATCAGGTGTATGGCTCTTCTTTCTTCTTAATGTCAGTAAATAATTTGATATTTTGTTAATCTCTTTGATTGTCGTGATAAGTGGTTTTCTGTGTGGCAGGTTGATATTGATCTTGATCAGTTTATCAGAGGATACTCAGAGGGACGAATCAGGGAAAATGGTTCACCAGAGATGTTGAAGTTGAAGGATTGGCCTTCCGCCAGTTCTTCTGAAGAGTTCTTATTATACCAGAGACCTGAATCTATCAGTAAACTGCCTTTCCTTGAATTTATCCATTCAAGGTTGGGTGTTCTAAATGTTGCTGCAAAGTTGCCTCATTACTCTTTGCAGAATGATGTAGGACCTAAGATTTGTATATCTTATGGGAGCCATGAGGAGCTTGGTGTGGGTGATTCTGTAATCAATCTTCATTTCAAAATGCGTGACATGGTAAGTTTTATTTGTTACTACATAGGTATTGTGACACTTTATACATGGCGCTACCGTTCCTTCTTGAAATTCATATTAGAGATTTAAAATCTGGCTTCTACTTTGTAATTTAGCATTTATGGTATGCAAGCTTTGAATTAAAATATTACATGTGAGGTTTCTTAGAACAGATGTCTTCTTAATCTCATTGATAGCCTAAATTTAATATATATGATTCAAAAATAAATTATTCGTATTTCTAACGTTGGGTTGAAGCAACTATTTTACAAATTCGGTTGGCTTCCAGTGCCCAAGTGCTTCTGTGGCCATGCCTTGTATAGAATTAGAGAGTCCACATGAAGTGCTTAGTGGTTGTTTGTTATATTCTCTGCAATTTCACTTGTCCAAGGTGATGAGAATTAATATGGATTGACATTGCTGAGGCACATGTAGGTGTATCTATTGGTGCATACATGTGAAGCAAAGACAAAGGGTAGCCAGGAGAGTAGCTCAACTGACCCAGAAAAAAGCTTGGATGAGGGAAGGTTGCCTGATATATCACTCGATGGGCATGATATACAAGATGAAGTGAAGACAGCTGCAGATAAGGATGAGAAAATGGAGGATCAAGAGGTTACTAATACCACTAGTATTGAAGAGACTGACAGAATTGAAGATCACGGGGCTGCCACAGGTGTTCAAGAGGCCGAAAGAATGGAAACCACCAGAGTGGAAGTGGTTGAAGGAATGGAGGATCAGCAGTTCGAGAAAGGTAGTGAAGATATTTCTGTAGAGATTTGTCCAGGAGTTAGCTGGGATGTCTTTCGTCGGCAGGATATTCCAAAGTTAATTGATTATATGAAAACATGCCATAAGGACCTTTTGAAGCCTAACAACATACTGAATGATTTTGTAAGTTCACTCACTGAGCTTTGGGAATCTACCTTATATTTTAGTTGAGTCCAATGGCTTCTGTAACTTAATGCTACTGATCTTATTATTGGGATCTCAGGTAGCAGATCCCCTTTATGAAGGAACAGTTTTCCTAAATGCATTTCATAAGAGACAATTGAAAGAAGAGTTTGGTGAGTAACATTAGCATTTCTTTAGTTTTTAAAATAGAGCAGATTTAGGATTCAGTTCTTTGATCTTCCTGCTTGTTTATAGTTTATCTGTAAACATAGTGACACATGTGAGCTTCTACCTTCTTCTTTTTTGTCTTCATAGACCTTTCTCCTGTTTATTTTGTTAATTTAGCGGTGTATCTGATTTTCCTACTTGATTTGCATATGTATTCATATGCTGTGAATGGATGAATACCATGCACTGCACTGTAGAAAAGTCTAATCGGCCATTAATTTGTTCTCTCTGACTGTACATATGATCTTATCCCCTTTTGCATACCCAAGAGACACCAGGAATACTGCTTTGGTGGGGAGTGCACTCAGTTTGTATATTTCCTTTTTAATGTTAATGCTATTATATCAGTGACTAGTTTCTGTTTCTTTATATGCATTTTTAAGATGGAAATTATTTTTCTCTGCAGGAGTTGAACCATGGTCATTTGAACAACATTTGGGGCAAGCTGTATTCGTCCCAGCTGGATGTCCTTTCCAAGCGAGAAATCTTCAGGTAAGCTCGTTGGATTAATTAGATTTTGAAGTTGGATAAATACATGTCTCAATAACTTCTAAGTGTAAAGACAATGTTAAAACATCCAGACTACAATGATGAAAGTATATACATATACATATATATTTTTTTTCAAATGGTTGGGTGTTAACTGATAGTGTGAATGTATGGTCTATGATTTTGGCCTAATTAGATCAAGTTTCATTCACACTTTTTTCTTGGAACCAGTATTGGTCTGTTTCCAAAGTCCAAAAAGGAAAAAAGGTTTGTCCTTGAGGTGATGATTTTAATCGTGGGTTCCAACTATTAAGGCTGCTTCTTTCTTCTAGGAAGGAATATTTTAGGCTTCAGGTTAGGGATATATTTGTCATCAAACAATGTGATAAAAAGGGTGCTTTGGGAGTTTGGGGGACAGGAACATCCTAGAAAAAACAACACCCGTCAACAGCCAGTAGTACAGTCAGTTTTCTTTCTTCTTCAATTTTTAAAGTAAAGGGCTGCTGATTTTCAAAATTTTATAAAACTACTATAAAGTTTTCCTTAACTAAAGATATTTATATTTAGTTACTTTTTCCTTCCTTTTTTTCTGTTAGTCTTGATTCTTATTCAAAACGTGTTGAATTAGTTTTGATATAGATCTGTCTAAATTGTTGACATGGTTAATTCAGAATAAAGTAAAATTCTGCATTATAATTGTTTTTTTCTTGTAAATTTGCAGTCCAATGTTCAGCTGGGCCTTGATTTTTTATCTCCTGAAAGTCTGGGGGTGGCTGCTAGATTGGCAGAAGAAATCCGCTGTCTTCCAAATAACCATGAAGCAAAACTTCAAGTTTTGGAGGTCAGGCCATGGAAACTTTCTTCAAAAACATTCAAAGCTGCTTTTTCCTTGAAACCCTTTTGCTAATGCTAATTTTTTCTCTTGTTCTTTGTTTTTTAATCCAGCCTCCGATTCTTTCATTCTCCTGTCAATGAATTTCTTAATCTTATATTGGGTTTTGATACAGGTGGGTAAGATGTCACTCTATGCTGCTAGTTCAGCCATTAAAGAAGTCCAGAAACTGGTGCTTGATCCCAAGTAAGAAAAACATCTTAAATTTTTATTCTACTTATTGTCAGTGCTTCAAAATTTCATATCTTTCTGAAGAGAAATGTAAGTGAAATTACCATTTGTGAGGGGTTGACATTTGGAGCAAGGTTTGAGACAAGATAGTGGAGTGTGCTCAAATATACCCCAATATTCCTCACCTATTACCTAGCCAATCTTACATGATTCTTGCTGTATTTTTCTGGAGTTTCCTGGACATTTATAGAATGACCCCTTCTCCCATCCTTCTCTCTCTACTGGGAACATTAAGAATCATACAAGTATTTTTGCAGGCTTGGTGCTGAAATTGGATTCGAGGATCGTAATTTAACTGCAGCGGTTGCTGAGAACTTGGAGAAAGGTGCCAAGCCAAGACAGATAAGTTGTGCTTAAATTGGTGTACATTACTTGTAACTTAGATATAGAAAAATTATTTTGTTTAGGTGGCTGTTATGCCGCCTAAGGGAATCTAAATGCATAAATGTATATGTAATCTTGTAATCTTAGTCATTATGGTTGGTGCCTCAATGTTTGACATACAACGGCCGTTGTAACATGCAAAGTTTGAGTGAATGCTAACTAGTTTTAGGTAATTTCTGTTTGTTGGTGTTGAATTGCAAGCTGTTCACTCGTTTCAATAAATGATCTTGAAATTCAAGTTCTTCAGGTCTTCGTTTTCCTCCTTTTCTTCACCGAAACTGCAGATGAATCCAGTATAAACAAAAAATTTAACTTGTTGCAACAGTAATGTAGAATAGCTTGTGTACTTTTGAAGTCAATCGCACAAAGTATGACCTCATGTTCCTCTGTTAACTTGATTCTGTCAAAGTTCCTTTCATGTCTGGGTGTGATCCAGTGATTGTCCGAACAACTGCTTCTCCCTCCTCCTTTGGCCCTCCAAATGTTTCAATCCTACACAATCAAAGACGAACCAACCTTGCACGCTGATACGCGTAAACTGAACCGAACATCCATGTTTCACAAAAACAATAATATACAACCTCTAATTTTGAAAGCTTGGATATTAGCAACATGAAAGAGCCCACGAGGAACAGGTGAAGCTGTGAACCTGGGGGGACAAATGCAAAAAACTGGTTCTTTCGCTTTCTTTAGCGGCTAATCCCCAGATTTCCCACTAATCGACGATCTCTCATATTCTTGTTTTCTCATTTGTTCGATAAAGTAGTGTTTGATCTCCAACCTAAGTTTCTGCGTTTATGAATAATGTTCTCAAAAATCGTTCATAGTATTGGAAGAACACATCAATCTCATAGGTAAGCGAGAAATCATGCTAAACAAAAAAGCGCCTGTGACAGAACTTCCTAACCAAATCCCTCATTTGTTTCGATCCATCGGTTATACCCTCCAATTGGATAAAACACATCAAGCTTGAGAGATCGACCACTTTGCGGCAACGATGATCCGAGAAGAAAACTTCAAAATCTGCACCAGCTGCTACCAGAAAAGCTGAACCAACTAGTAGCGGCCTCTGAAATGTCAACGCCAAAGGTGCAAAGTGGCTGGAACCCTAGGCACCTCTCGAAAAACACTCTTCCCGTAAATCTCGTGGATGGAGATATTTTTTGCATGCTAGAAAGTAATGCTGCAATGCCATTGTTTATGCTTTTCCAGCTGTGGAGCACCTTATCTAGCTTGCTAACTTTTAAGGTTGTTCACTTCACCTTTTGAACGTCCCAGGTATTATCTGATCGAGGGTGGTGCAAATTTAGGCTCGGAGAGAGTGGCAGAGGGTGGACTCGACTGCTGACAGTGATGATGCTGTCAAATTTTTGGTGGTTTCCATTTTATATGCCTACAAGGAAATACTCCGAGTCCCCGGGGGTAGCGTGGCGGCAATGGCCTTCAAGGTTCGAGTCGGGACACGTCCTAGTGACGCGAGTCACTCTTACCCTGTAAGAGCCTGGGATAGCCGGGGGTTTTCTTATTCCCTGGACTCATAAAATACACTTTCCAGGTAGAGTGGTTTCTCCTCGTATTCAAAAAAAAAAGAAAAAAGGAAATACTCAGAGCCATACAAATTTCCCGGTCCAGCCTCTAATCTGTGGAAAATGCCATGGAGTATGGAAAAGCTAAAAACCCTTTTGTGGGCTCACTTAATTTGAATACCTGATAGTCTAAAAGTTGATCTGGGCTATTACATGTCACACTCCAGTTCTGCTGACCTTTTCAACTGTCCAATTGGATTGGATGCCTTAACACCGAGGATTTGACTAAAGTCGCCACCTTTTTATATACACGTCAATGGTTTTTTTTAGCCATTGGATTTCTTTTTGGTTAAAATCTTGAACTTCAAATCGAATGGCTAAAAATAAACAAATTCTACACTTCCTTTTGACTTCGTGATTTCTAAATCCCAGAAAAGAATATGTATATGAAAATGCGATGAACAGGTCATTGAGAATTAAAGGAAAAAAACGAAGAGCTTATCGGATTAGATGTATAAGAAAAGGTCTAATGTGACACTATATACTAAATTAAATTCAGAGGACAAGTGGGTGTCTACAGCTCAATTATCAGAATTGGAAAAAAATAATTCTAATTCTTCTATAGCTAGACTCCATGATTAGACCAATTCAAATCTATTTATGTTAGGAGTACCTACCATAAGCTTGTTAATATATAATAATGTATAATGTATAAATATAATAATTAGGTCACACACCAATTTCAGCCAACTATTCACAGGATAAATAAAAGTTGTTTTAGAAAAAAAAATCTACTTGATCTACTACTCATATTAAAGTTGCTAATATTGGGCCAAAAATCCTCAACAGCTTGCTTGAGGTTCTTCCCTTGCTTATACCCATAATTTGATGAAAGAGAGAACTAAATAAAGAAGTGAAGATAGAAATCATTACAAGTAGGAGCTAGATGTAGCCTGCAGAAGGAAAAGAAAATTTTGAATGTTCTTTTTCAAACATCCCACATGGGTTTTTTTAGTGCTGCTGCTGCGGCTGCTGCTTGCTCAAAATGGTTCAACCCTTGCAATCTTGGATGACTAATTCCTCTAGTAAACTCCATTTCTTGGTGATTATGTTGTTCATGCAGATTCCTTTGTCTAGATCCTCCTAACCCCAAGAAATCAACGGTCATTACATCCCCACTAAATCTTGATAAACCACTTGGATTAGCTCCACTCGTTGGACTATTTAAACCAGGATTCGAGTTTGCACCTTGAAAAACATTCTCATTGTTGCTACTAGCATGCTCCATAGTCTTAAATAATGAATTGTTTTGATCTAAAACCGCACTGAAAATCCCCATGTCATTCAACACCGAGTTCTCAACCCCACCATTCGCACTGAAAAACTGGTTAGCATATCCATCGTCACCTCCTATCACATGAGATTGGTCATTATGGGCTTGCATTATACCAAAAGTTGGGGGTGCCATGCTTGTGACAAAGCTCTTTTGCATCATGGGAGAACTCACATTATTACTACTCGCAGTTGCACCCATTTGAGCTGCTTTTTGCAACAATGCTGTCGCTGACATTGATGCCGAGCCAGATAAATTATGAAGGCCATTCCCTTCAAAAATTGCTGATGAATTTGCATTCAACTGAAGGGATGGTGACATGTTTCTTGAACCACCAAAAAGGTTTGAGGTGCCATTTGAAAACATGCTACTTCCTGATGAGGTTTTAGGAGGTGTCGGCCTGAGTTCTTGAGATAATGGCAAAGGGTTTTTAGCGTCTAGATGGTTAAAACTAGAGATCATGGTGGGTTGATTTGGATTATTGTTGATAGCCATAGAGGGTATGAGGTTGGAGACTTGGCCTTGTAAGTTTGGTTCCATATTGTTGGGCATTAATCCTTGATTTGCTTTGGTGTTTTCTTCAGTTAGGGCATCGCAGAAAGCCCTGTGAGTGATGAAACTATCCCTCCTGCATGATAAAACAACTAAACCCCATTAAATCAAGCCTCATTATCAATACTAATAAAGAAACTAAGTATTTTTACATACGAAATTGTTGTACGAGAGAGACTACATGGCCACACAATTGAATTAATCTTTTAAATATATTCATAAGATCATGACAACTACATTTATGATACATAATCAAGCCGGACAAGAGTTTAATTTGAGGCATGATTAAGACTTTAAGGTAAAATAATGATCGCATAATTGCATATAGTCAAACAAAGACCTCAAGCAAAGCTAGGAGTGTTGCCAAGTCATAGACCTCCGATTAATTAATCAACAAGAAACTAAATTCATATATAAAACAATGTGGACCCACATGATGACCAATCAACGTGCAAAACCAAGAGACCATATATATGATCAAGTCCCCGACTAATTCATTTTTTTGGCAATTAAGTAAGGAATTAGTGATTAAAGAAAAGTTTATAAACCTGGAGAATACGGTGCCACAATCACATTTGTACTCCTTGGTGCCACAAGTCTTTGCATGAGCTTTCCAATCCGATTGCACTGCATATTTCTTCGAGCATTTATCACATTTCCACTTCTTTTCTCCATGTTTTCGACAGAAATGTTTCTTAATCCCTGTAAGATCACCCAATGCTCGAGCCGGATTGTGATGGACGCACGATGGTTCTGGACAAACATAAACCCTTTTTCGGATCTCAGCGGTTGTTCTTTGCTTTAGCTTCCATGGTAGATTATGGCCTCGCCGATGCAATTGAAGGTTCTGGTCCCTTTGGAATCCTTTGGTGCAGATTTCACATACAAATCGATTTGTAGCCATAAGAGTATGTGGTGATAGAGCAATAACCTCAGCACTAGGATCTGATACATATTTCATGTAAAATAAATAAACTGTCAGGCCAATGTCACTTGAATTTCCTCCGGGCACTCCAATTTCTTGATAATTAGAAGGAAGATAGTATTTTCAGCAAAATAATTGAGTTAACTTAGTTTAAGCAAAATTATTGCTCGTGTCATGTTTTTCACTGGTGCTATAGTTAATCTAATACTAACAGGCGCAAAAGGTGGAGCTAGCACGTTCCTTACACTGCATACGATGATTAACCTACGTTTTTTTTTTTTTTTTCTTTGTTAGACTCTTGATTCCTGGACAACATTTCAGACAAGACAATCATAAAACATGAGAAATTAACTGCAAAAAACATGAGTGCAGCAAAACCAAGTGAAGGAAAGATTGAGGAAACCAAAGATATTCCATGAAAGAATGTATGTTTGTCTGAAACAGTGAGAATAATACACAAGACAGGAAAGGGAGGTAGCCAGGCAAACCAAACAGTCCAATAATGCAATGATTGAGATCCCAGCCAATAATTGAACCCCATCAACCACTTATACACACCAATAATTCTCTATTTTTTGGAACTCAAATAGCAATAAAAAAAAACCCTCTTTCCCCACCACCAAGATAAGAAAAAACCAATAAAAAACCTAAAAATAATAGCGAAAAGACACTTTTTTTGTGGATCTGTTGTGTGGAGCTGAATCTGCATCATCCACTCAGTTTCCCTTTTTGTTATCATCCAAAAAGATAAATAAAAAGTAGCTATGAACTATCAAAAACAATCTCATATGTACAGAAACAACAACAACATCAAATCTCCATTAATATTGCTAGCTAGGACTCAATATCAGATCATCAAGACAGCTACGGCAAGAGACTCTACAAGCTCGTCAACCAGAAACTAAGAGATTCAAAATCAAGAAACAAAACATATTATCATCCAAAAAGATAGAACTTGAAGAAAATAATACATGGTTGAGGTGAATATACACCTGGATTCCCCGGAAGATTTCTTTTCCTCTTGAGCGGAGGTTGCTGTGTGATAGTGGAGCCATTGCTGTTAGTAGCAGCGGCAGCGGCAGCACTTGAAGCTAAGGAGCTCAAGTGAATCTCATCTCCACCAGTACCCCCGGAAGAGAAGCTGCCAGTGCCACCACCTGTGGTATTTGACATTGAAGTGGAGGAAAAAGAAATACGATAAGAAGTAGTGGAGTTTTTATTGAAGATTTAACCCTTGTTTTGTCTTTCCTTCTCTTTGGCTCACCAAACTTTCTTGTTTTCTTTCTCTCTTACAGCAGCTTCCTTGTTTAGGTAGAAGAGATGTGTTGTTTAGCACTTAAAACAAAACAAAAACATGGGAGTTGGGGATTTGTTTGTAGCTTAGAGGAGGACAAAAACCAGGAAATTCTCCTTCATTTCTGGTAAAAAGAAGAGATAGTGATCAGGCTTTGTCACTAGGAGAGAACATAAGAAGAATCAGGTCATCTTTGGAGGCATCTTATAAAATATATATTATTTTTTTTTTGAAATACTATTTTTCATGCCCCTGGTTTTGTCAAGTATTTAGGTATTGCCCTCGCTCTCAAGATTTACATTTTGTATAATATATCAAGTCAAACACATCCACATAAATATTATTATTTTCTAGCTACTATTCCTCCTTTCTTTTCCTCAATGGATGAGTATATACTATGGGACAAATATCTATTCCTTGATTTTTTTTATTTTTTTATAAAAAAAATCATATATACTATATGTGTGAGTAGAATTAATCTTATTTTAACTCTTTATCTCATAATACAATGTTTCATAAATATTGAAAGGAATGGATGGCTAAATAGATTTAGTTTAATTGGTGTACTTAATTATTTAGAATAATCAACATGGTAAAAAGTATTTTAAACTTGTATTTTTCATTTTATCATTTTCAGTTTGAATTCTAAAAAAAAGGGTATAAAAAATAATTTTCAAGTGAAATAAAATACTCTTAATACGAATCAACCTACTTGCAACTCATATTAAAAATAAACTTAATATTAATGTGCGGGAGTCGGTTCTAAATACCCTTTACTAGGAACTAAAATTCTTCGAAACCACATGTAAGTTTTTTATTTTTTATTTTTTATTTTAAAAAGAATTCCATGATTCAAAAAACTATCTATATAACATTAAGATATTGATAATTAAGTGCTAGAAATGTCTATTTTATGCTACATTATTTTGAATTTGAATTTGAATTCACAGAAAGGTTATAAGAAATAGTTTTTTTATTAATATATTAGTTTGAATATACTTGATCATATGCTCGAAACGTGATCAAAATTAATTTTAGCATGCAAAAACTGACTTAGGATTAAAAAAACAATTTAAACATAGTTAAACGTAAGAATAACCCTGCTTACATTGCATAATATGAGATTAATTAGTTTCTGAAATTTTTCTCAAACCTGGGGGCAATTAAGGTATTTGAAAGTTTCCATGCCCCCCTAACTAATTTATATTTGGACATGATTACGGGTTCCGATTGAAACCTTGTCCGCTTGTGTTGATATTTATCTGAAAGTAATTTTGTTCCGAAAATGCCATTCCATGCATTTAAAACAACAGAAATGCCACTGAAGAAGTAGCCGCCGAGAGCAGTAAAATCACTAAAGTAGCCTCGTCCGTCACGGGTGGGCAACAGGGCACTGATCAAAATCCTTCTCGAAAAGGACCCAACAATGATTCAAAAAATTCTCCTTATTCACGTGCATGGGTACCTGGTTGATGTTTCCTGCAAAAGCAAGGGTTAAATATGTCCAAGAAAATGTCTTTATCAAAGGATGATGGGACGGGAGGGACGTGCCTCTTATGGCTAAGAAATTGAGATAGGTAATTAATTAAGGGATTATTTGATTAGTGAATCTGGCCCCGCAAGAGAGAGAGTTTTATTAAAAAGTCATCAAAATTGTTATAATTAATAAAACTTGCAGGAAAAAAAAAGTATTTTAATAAATAACCTAATATTATTTTAAAAAGACCTCCAAGTGTCACGAGATCTTGATTTGTATGTGAATTTAAAAACACAATCTGTAAATATAAATATATACAAGTTTCAAACTCGAAATTTTTTTACTTCTAAAATAATATATACATATAAATTACCCAGTCTCATCCAAACTATGTGCAGTCACCATCCTATTTTGATAAATAACCTCAACGATGATGTTGATTTAAAAAGATAATAAATGGTTTTGCTTTCAAATGTTACACGATATTAGTCTCAAGAGACATAACATGATGATAAATGATTTGAGATCTGCACAAAAAATCTTGAGTTCGAGTCAAGGCATGCACCTCTTGTAAGAGTCTGGGACAACCAGGATTTTACACGTTCACCTAGACTCATAAAATATGTTTTTTAGAGGTGCGATTTTCTCAAATCCAAACAAAAAAGAAGTTATAAGATCTTGATTTGTGCGTGAATTTAAAAAGAAGATATGTCGACATGCAAGTTTCTAAGTTTAAAATGTTTTTATTTTCGGGATAATATATACATAGAAATTACCCAGTCTCATCCAAACAATGTGCAGTCACCATCCTAAATAGCTAGGCTCTGTGTTGAATAATGTTTGCAGAGATGCATGGAAGCATACGCAGAGCTGAAACGAGGAAGTCATAGATTACAGTTGCCTGCCTCTCGGGCTCTGCAATGGCGGATTCCTTTTTTTCCAGCCCGTGAGGCGGAAGAACAGCAGCAGTTTTTAACCCTAATTAATCTATCTCTTGGATTTAGCAGGGAGAAGTGTACGTGACAAAGCAGTGTGCATGGTGATGGGATTTGTGCATGGCTGACTCTTTGGTGCTGTAAACATGGGGAATATTGGTTGGTGTGTGTCTACATCCACAAACAATGTGGTGTTGACGTCGAGTTCTTGATTTATAGAAACTATATATTGTGAGAAATTCGATTTTGAGAGGAGTTGTTGGAAAATAATCAATCCAAGTACTTGATCTTATGTTTATAGCTAGGTTCTTTAATGATTTTGTATGTGTATAATAACATTTAATTTTATAATCAAATTATATTATACTAAACATTATTATTCAAACCAATATAAGAAATACAAACCTAAACTTGAATTGATCTATCATAAAAATCTATGGAAAAAAAAAGAATTTTCATGTGGTGTTTATTGATTAAAATTCGTTTTTTTTATTTTTTTAATTATTGATCAAGTGGGGTTTTAGTTTCTCAAGTAAAAGTATATATCTATCAATTTGGATAAGATAAAAAACAAAATAATAAAGTCAAAAGTTGAATTCAAATATAAATTATAAACAATACACAATACTTAGAAATAAAGATCGGATCGAAGACTCATCAATTAGTCAAAACACAGGCATCGATCTAACTCCCCAAGAGTTGCTGTTAGGTAATACTGTAATGAGCAGCCGCGAAGAAGAAGAAGAAGAGATAAAAAGAACTCCAAAAGGTGGAAAGATTATCATTAATTTAATTAAATTATAATTAATTTAATTAAATTATAATTAGTGGGCGGTCGAGAGAGCTGGGGGGGTAATTAAGTATTTAATTAATCGAGTAGGTGATCGAGTTTGAAGGAATATTCAGAGACTCGGTCGATGATGACCAAGCAGAGCAATACATGCATGAACATGAAAACATAAAAAAGCAGAAGAATCCGAGGCTAAAATTGCAATTTAATACATAGTTTTCAAACAGGATCACTGTCATCCACTGTTTAATAAATTGCAAGAGATCAGTCCTACGCAGACAGCACAGTTTGTCCAGCTCTAGCTGTTCTTTGGACAAGTTCATCTGGGACAACTACTTGCAGAATCAGCTTTTGGCTGTAGCTGTCCTTGTTTCTGTGTTTGGCTTCGTTCGTGCTTATAAAATACAGAAATGGCTAGCTCATGACCTGGATTTAGATTTGGATTATAAGTAAGAGTTAATTTAGATGATGTTTAATTATTATTTTTTATTTTTAAATAACACTTTTTTTTTTTAATTTGGCTTTGTTTTAAATATAGATCAAACACTTCTAACTCTCGACAAGGACAACAAGCAAAATAAATATATATGGTAGAACATTAATCATACAAATATTTTTTTTCATGCAAGAAAACCTCTCATCGGAAAATGTATTTTGTAAATCCAGGTGAGCTAGTAAAACTCCAGGTGTCTCAAATTCTTATAAAATATACATATTCTAACTCGAACTCGAAATTTGTTTTGCAGATCATAAGTTCTCTGCAATCACGTCACGCCCCTTGAAACCAAAAACTTCTTCTTGACTTGTATATATATAACTATGATGGTGATTTACGAGAAAATAAACTGATTTAAGTTGAAAGAAATTAAATTCCATTTGGTCGATTTGGAAGTTAATTTATTTTGTGACACAACAAATGATAAAAAAATGAACAAAATAAAATATCTCTACATTTTCCAATAAAATAAATATCTCTGAATTTTAACCTAGCATAAAATCAAGCACCAATTATTATATACTATATTTTTATACATGATTGTTAGCGTGACGTGTCATTTCCACCTAGTGTAGATCATTTGTTTACAAATTTATTCATTTCCACCACTTAAATTATAATGAACGTCTTTTTCTTCACCATTTATTTAATATTGTAATCGCATTCAGTACACATATTTTCATCCTATATCGTAGTCAATTTTTCAAAAGCTTGATGATTCAAAAGCAAATAAAAAGAAAAAGAGAGAGTGAGAGAGGAAATTAAATCATCGTGATTCGCAGTAAAATAATAATTAATAATAAAAAGAGTCCCATATTTCCTGCCTCCATGATGGTCAAGGTTCAGTCTCCATGATCTTCAATTTTTAATTATATTTATGCAAATATTAGTTACTAAATAAATTTTAAAAAATAAAAACTATGCCTTCCACTTGCATTTATATATTAAATAGATAATTTTTAACCATTTAAAACACAAATTAAGTGCATGTTTAAGAGTGTGGTTGAAGTTGTTTTTTAAAAATGTTTTCGTTCAGAAATACATCAAAATAATTATTTATTTATTTTTCAAAGATCATTTTTAATATCAGTACATGAAAATTATTTAAAACCAAGAATTTTTTAATATAATATAAAAAAATAAAAAAATATTTTTAAAATGTAATGTCAAACCAAACGAGAACCTACAAGGAGATAAAACCTGGAACAATCAAACAGGGGGTACCACTAAAATTTAATCTGGTAACAACATACAGTATTATAGTGATTAATGACCTTAATTATCTGCTAATACTTTTTGTTAAATATTTAATTACTATAATGTGCTTGAATCATGGATATTATCGATGATCGACATTGATGTGTATGAATTAATCAATTTTTTATTTTGAAAAGAAAAGGCTGAAAATGAATATCTCATTTTTATCCCTTGATTTTATAAATAATATTCAATTGGAGCCAACTGCTTGTTTACAAAAACCAAGTAATTCCTAGCATACATCCAAACCCCAAAAGATACCCGTCATGGCATTAATGTCTTTTTCCAAAAAGGGTAAGAACAAGGCTTGCTTGCATTTTGTTTCTATACAAGGGAGCAGGCAGGTAGTTTTTTTTTTTTTTTTTTTAATGTAAATTAGCTACTTTACATGTGAATTTATAAATTAATAAATATAAAATTTCTTCTTTATTTGATTTTGTTTTTCTTCTTCTTATTAATTAATTTTTAGAATAAAAAAAACATCTGAACTCTTTAAGACCTTATTTGGCATTACGTTTCACAAATATTTTTGAAAAACAATTATTTTTTAATTTTTATTTTTTACTTAAAAAAATAATATATATCGTTTTCATGTGCTGGTGTCATTTTTTTAAATAAATATTATTTTAATGTATTTATGAACGAAAAACACTTTAAAAAACAACTTCAACTATACTTCCAAACAGATACTAAAAGAAAAGATACCATATATATCAAAACTTTATATTAATAGTTAAAATATGACTATTTAGCAATCAAAACTTTATACCATATAAAAATCAATCTCAATAATAAAAATATATAACTTTAAATGATTAAGTAAAGCTATGAAAATATTTTTTCTCAGCAAAATACGTCTATTAATTAGTTTTAAATAGTTATAATTCAACTACAATCCTACAAGGACAGAATTAATTTTTTTTTCTTCACATGCTGACAATGAAAGCAAATTGATAATATGATGAGTGGAAAAATAAAAAGAGAGCCTGGCCACTTATCGTGCTCCTGTCTCTCTCTAGCAGTCATCCATGGATCAGAATATCAACCACATCTTCTTCATTTCACTGATTTCTAGTTTGATTTTTCAGCTCAGACTGTGGAAAAGGATGTACGTAAACATTCCATCCAGGTTAAGTTCACACACAAACACTTGACAGATGTTTTATATTAATTAGTTAATTCAACAAAAATCCTAATTTCCAACTTTTTTTTTCTTTTATATTTTAAAACCCAGTTGAATGATTAAAATTCCGGTTATTTCAAATTTTTATAAGAAATATATATATTGATTTAAATTCGAGATGTGCTATATATGGTCTATAAGTACCCCAATTTCCACTTGATCATATCATCTACAAAACATTGAAATACCATGAGATTTCCCATTATAGTACATACAAATTATAACCCTTAACACCCACCATGGAAAACTAATGCTTGCTAAATGAATTTGAAAATATTATACATATTTCCTGGAAATATCCAAAATATCCCAGTTTTGATGGTTAATTTTTTCAGTTTTAAGAATAACATGATAATTTTACTATTGAAATCCATAATAATTTGTGTACACCGTTCGTAAAGTAGCCATGATTTTTATATTTTAGTTAATATAATATTTGTGCTTGGTGGAGTGTCTCTACGTCTTAGTCACGTGATCAGCTGGCATATCCAAGGACACGACAATGAAGATCAGCTTCGATTACTTGAGTAAAAGGTTCAATCATTTTTAACCCCTAAAGAAAAAAGATATATCTTCATCATCATCAGACGTAAAGAAGCTTTTGCTGTGATGGATTAATTAATCATGGCTATTGGTGGAATGATTTATCAAGAGGGTGAAAAGAGACACTAGATTATGTATACGTATGCGTGTATGTATACGTATACGTATGCATGCATGTATATGTATATGTATATACACCCTCTAATCTCAAATTAATATGAACGATCCTAGCTAGGAGACTATCAAGGCACGCGATGTATCAAGACACGTGGAACAAAAATGATCGGGCACCAATTTCAACAAGGGAGAGTGCAATTTTTCCTACTACAATCATTTTAAGTTTGAATTATTATTTTTTTGTTTCCTAGTCATGATGATATCTAATTTTTAGCAAAAAAAAAAGAAGCACGTATTGATATTTAAAACACACAAACATGAGGATAGGCTTTAAAATTAGAGATATTTATAGATATATAGATGTGTTCATTATAATTTCTGATATTATACAAAATACAATCTTGATCCATTTATATTTTTTTGGAGTTGAGTAGATTGAATATATCATGTTGAGTTTTTTGTGGATATTTTATATATTCATAAGTTAAACTTATTGATTTTCTTATTCTTCAATTATTCTAAAAAGATATCGTGTTGTAATTATTGAAACCGGATATAATCCTAATATATATTTATATAGAGAGAGGGGGGACATATAAACCATCATAATTTTTATATAAAAACAAAATAAAAATGACAATAAAATATTTTAACAAATAATTAGGCTGCAATATTGTTAAGAAATCATCTCATCTAAAAGTTTAAGCTATTAGATGAGACCCCAAAATATGATTTATATTATTCTCTAACATACCCCCTTAAGTGAAAGTCTTTTGGGCTTGAAACTTGCACATGTTCACACTATCTTATGCTTGATTTTTATCAAATAGAATAGGAGTGGTGAGATTCAAACTCTGATACCATGTTACGGAGTTATCTCACCTAAAAATTTAAGTTGTTATATGAGGTTTTAAAATATAATTTATATTATTTTCTAATAAATTTGATATAAATATAGACTCTAGCAAGAAGAGATTATAAAGTTTTTTTTTGAGTTTTTTATTTAACTAAAAAAAATAAAATTTTAATTTAATTATTAAAATTTTCATTTATTTTTTAATAATCTATAAGGTACCAAATAGAAAAGATTAAAATGGTCATGTCAAACTTTAAAATAAATGGATAGTCTGCCTTCATAATTGTAGAAACATTATTAAAATTTGAATACATCATAAATGATTGAAGTGACAAATTTAATTAAATTATTCACATGGCTTGATATTAAACATTTCCCCTTTCTATTTTAACCAACGGTTATAGCTTTATTTTAAATATCAAAATGAATTGACCAAATTATGTAGGGAAATAACAAGACAATATACACTTCCTGAGAAATGATTGAAGTGACAAATTTCATTAAAAAAATACCACCACTAGTTGTATTCAAAGTATCTGTTTGAGAATCATGGTCAAGATTTTTTTTTTAAAGTGTGTTTTATTTAAAAATATATTAAAAAAAAAAATATTTTTGATATCATCACATAAAAATAATCTAAAAATACTAAAAATATTTAATTTAAAATAAAAAATTATATTTTTTTAAAATCACTTTTAAAACGCAATGTCAATCAGGGCTTAAAACTAGTAATGCAATGCATTATATATTTTTTAATTTAAAATGATATTCTTAAGATTTTTTTTAAAACTCTTATTATCATTAAATAATTAAAAAAACACCTAAGAAATTAATTAAATGTTTTTCCATGCATTTGAAAAGCAAAAAAAAAAATATAATGTAAAATCTAAAAATCAAGATGAATTGACTAACTATTTTTTACCTAGGGAAATAAATAGGATTAGTTTGGTGAGCTTTCGCTTTTAATGGGAGCTTTAAGGTCGGCCTCGATTGATTTCAAGTTGATAAGTGGAAAGGCAAGTTTTAAGCAATGCCCTAGATTCTATTGTTTCACAAAGCGATGCTCGGAGAAAAGGGCACTTTCAAAATGGTTTTAAAAAAAATAATGCTACTAAAAGTCAATATGCTTTAAAGCATTCATCATGATAACAATAATACGAGTTCAAAAATTGATCTACATGCAAGTAGGTCCATCTGAATCACTTGTATACAGTATACACTTTCTATTTTGTTGATTAATTAACTTTTGCAAAAAAAAAAATGGATACAAGGAAACATCATTATCTGAAAAGCATACTATATGGATCCAAATAAGCGAGTAAAACCCTGATTGTCACAGGCCTAACTCGAACTCGAAACATGTTGTGCAGATCACAAACCCTCTATCATCACGTCACGTCTCTTAAAGACAACTTTTGAAAATCCCTTAAACAATAGGTGCTAGTTAAGATATGGTATGGAGTGTGATGCAAACTTGTAAATATATGCATCACATAATCTATATGTTTATAATGGTAAAATATATATTAAGTTTCTGTTTTTAATATTGAGAATATTTTTTTTTTTCCCAAGTGCTAGCTAGCTTTAAAACTTAAATCCCGACAAACTATTTTCCTTAAAAATTTGTCAAACAAAGATCTAAACTCATGTATGGCATCCACCCTGTTATTCTCGTAAGAATTACCCCATGATCGAGGTTGCTTCGTGAAAGCTGTGGTGGTAGCGAGCAAGAACTAGTGGGAGTAAAAGAGAAAGGTCGAGACCTTTTAAGCACTCCGCTCCTTTATAACTCGACTGAAATTTCGTGGAGATGCTGAGCATGGAGAAAAAGTTGGATCTGCCCTGCTTTCTGATATGAAATGACAGGAAAAGGGATATCTCAGAGATCTCTCCAATGTCAATTAAAATTCAAAAACAAAATCAGGGCTATAGTAAATTGCCTGGCGAGAAAAGGAATATAATATCTCATTAATTTCCAAGATTGTGGGGGCCAATAAAATGCTTTTTGGTTCAAAATAAAGAGGCATGGTGCCCATGAAGTCAAGATAAACAGCTCTTTTTTGTTGCGTTTCATTACACAGAAAAAATAACGACCGTGGAAATTAGAAATAAAAGATAAATCTGTTTTTATATATTTAAAAAAGAAGAGATATATCCCTATGATTTTCTTCTCTTTTTCTTAACCAAAATGTTATCCTAATGCTTGTTAATCTTTCAAGATATTCATTGATCTTCTCATCTGTCAATGGCAACCCATCACCTGTCAATGGCAATTACCAGAGTAAGTAACTCAACAAGCATTCATCCTCGAGCAATATTTGTGATCAAACACAAAATATGACAGCAGAAGTAACGCAACAATTTTACTGTAGTAGGAATCGAATGATTTTGAAGAATTCGCAGACCAGATTCTCATCACACAACAACTCACATAAATACATAGTCTGTTAATAAAGAAAGTGTTTTAGTTTTATCCTGCAAGATTTTCATTCATGGCTAGGCGAAACTAATCCTAAGCTCACAAAGATTCTGTTGTTGGATTAGAATTCATGGGACGTGATAGCAAAAGGTGAGAACACAAGAAAACCAGGGTTCCTCTCGAAACAGTAGCTTGTGGTACTGCAGCCCAATGCTGAGAAGTCAGTGTAATAAGTGATGCTGACTATATTTGTCCACATATACTGCTGTTTTTTTCAAAAAAAACAGCAATCATGGAAAACAAGATTAAAGGTGTCTTCTCTGGCTAAAACCCTGTTATCTTCTTTCTAATTGTCACAAGAAATGTGTCTCTCCACGCCTTATATAGTTAACAGAATAATTGATTGAACGAATCTACAGCACGAGCTTTAGTTGCTCTCTCAATAATTCTTTGCTGTGAAACTGATTTAAGTATAGTATAGCCATGTCAAAGTATTGTTAAAAACCTCAGAAATGCTTGAGCTCAGAATCACAAAACATAAAGACTAACTATACTTCATCCTATTCTTGGTAAAATTTAGTTCTGGCCTGTGAATGATTTGTGATGAAAGTGCTGTAAGGTATTTGACCTGTAGGTATGTGAGAGAATATAACTTCCATTCTTTCAGGAAATTTTATTCAACAATGAAGGCTCCACTAGCATCCCTTTCTTCATTCGAATCCCCAGTACCAATACCGACATTGCATGACTTTATGTTACTTTGACTTTGTTGTGGGGCCTGAGATAGGTCTTTCAAATGGGATTTCTTGTGTGCACGAACTAAATTGCTCTTTGGACTCTTCTTCACTTCCAAGAACCCATATTCAAGAGCTGCCAATGCTTTAATGGTCATTGGTCGGCTTCTTGTGCTGTGTCTTCTGGGGTTCATAACAGGTTCCTCTGCTGCGGAAGCAAGATCAACAGAGGTGTTCAACGCGTTGTCTGAATTGGGATTATCCAATGGAGATGGGAAACTTGTATCATTGACATTTATTCTTTGGATGTCTTCCATCTTCATCGGCACCGCATTCCCATTGTCAGAGGCTAAATCAATTTGAGGTAGATTCAGATCAATCAAAATCGGGGGTTGATGTTCCACATTTTCTCTATTAAACTTCCTTGTACCAAAACAATTTGCACTCAACATCCCTCCACCATTCTCCTCTTCTGGAGCACCTCTTACCGAGGGTATAGTTGATGACAACTTCCTGCGGTAACCACGGACTTTAAAGGCATTACCTCCAGCACTTGGTGCTTTCAAAGCACAACAAATTCCCACTTGTTTTGACCGAATGCCGCTAGAGAAATTCTCGATGACATTGCTTATCTCTGTATCGGAACAAGCAGTCAGTCTCCGTCGTTTCACCAGAGGGACTAGGTTATTTGACTGTCTGGATTTTGCTCTTCGACTTGATTGGTGCTTTAAAGTTCCCCTAGACCGGTGCTCTTTCAATTCAGAGCTTTTGTCACGGAAGCTCTTGTCAAATATACCCTTTCTATAGTCGGGTCTAATTGTTGCATCTGGTGCATGCTGAACCAGTGAATTGTCAGAGGAATCCGCTTCATTCTCAGTTGAAATGGTCATTTCAGAAGCAGAGTCATACTCACCTGGTAAACATCTTAATTCTCTTGCCCTAACTGATATTCCTCCATGGACCAAACTGGTATCTACAATGGTGAACTTTGTAGAGTTTGAGCTGCATGCATGAGATGTACTGCCCTCATTGCAGTCTACATTGTTCATCTTCTTTTCACCATCCAATGGCATACCAAGAGCATCCAGATCATTTTTATCCAGGGAGCTCTCCGAAAAAATCCTCGGAGTTCTACTTGAAAGAGTGGTGAACAAGGACATAACTTTCAAATCATCTGATGAATATCTCATTTCTTTCACCATTGATATTTTTTTCCCTCCACCCAAACCAGAATCCACAATAGTGAACTTCACATGGTTTAGATTGCGTTTAGAAACCTGAGGTTTAAGATAATGACGGGGCTGACAAATGGATTGATCATCCAGGCTTGACGGTGCTCCTATATCCCAGCCATCCTCTTCATTGCAGATGCTGCCTCTAGTTTCTTCAGCTTCAAGCTCAATAAGTGTTGGTTCTGATGCAACTTTGCTCAGAACATCACTGACAGAGTCAAAGTAGTGATTACCTTTCACAAGTTTCCTTCTTGAGAACTTCTTAATGCCAGGAATTACAAAAACAAGATAATGACTGGTATCAACATAACCCTGATTCTTTGGTTGCTCAGAGTGCCACCCTCTGGCCAGCAAACGGGGCCAAACAGCTTCCCAAAAAATGTCACTGCAACGAGCTTTGCTCAAACGAAAGCCCCCAGTCAAAAGTTTGATTATGTCACTGGCTGTAAGAGAGGAGCAATCTTTACCAACTGGACAATCAGGAAACAATGGATTTCCCTTTACAGGTTCCATGGCAAGACCTGTGAGATCATCTTTCCCCTTACCAATAGCGACAGCTTCTACAAGAACTTGGATGCCAACAGTGGCCTTTAAATTGAATACATAATCTTCTAGTGAAATTTTACCCTTTGTAAATTCCAAAGAGACCTGAGAACAGAAAATACATAAACAGAAATGACAACAATTTTCTGTCAAAAACTAGAAAGTAAATCTAGATGAGTTCCCACAGCAGGAAAAGGGTAACCAGAACACACTCCATCCCATATAAAGATTCTAATATTTTCTTATGCGGAAATAAAAAATAGAGACCAAGGGATGTATCAGTTGCAAGAAGCTGATTAAGCATGAAATTCACAGCGCAAGTTTTGAGAGCTTCTAGTCTTAAGAAAAAGTGAATACAAATGTCTAGCTCTAAGCCACAAGTTCTTAAAAAGGTAATGCTAGATGGCTGTAATGGAAAATCAACTCAAATGTGTTTGATTATCCTGTCATGGAATTCTTTCCCAAGTATAAGCCAGTTAGAGAGGCTAATATCCCTTGTGTTCCCAAAACGTCAGGAGTGAAAACCTTATAGGGGTTGAACTCCAGATATGAGGCTTCACAGCATGGATTTTTTGTAACATTTTTAACAAGTCAAAAAATGAGTTAGTGCCGGCTATCCTTACAGAACTGAGAGAACTTTTCAACTTCAATAAGGTTTGAAGTATGACAAGAAACGATTAAAAAGACCATCTTGAATGTACTTTTAACCACTTCTCTATTTAGCAGGAAGAAATTCTAAATTTCTGGCCAGCTCTAGGTCTGTAGCTTCAGCTCAATGTTCCTGCTTTATATTTATAGCTATCTTACCCGATGTGTAAATGTAACAACAGAGAAAAGAATTTTAATACTGGAAAAAAAATCATATCCAGCATTTATAGCAGTGACCTGTGAAGTACCTCTTGGAAAGTATTTCGAAAATGCACTGGGACATGTGGATCCAGACGAGAGAACAGTTCCTGTTGCCTCCACCCTGTGAAAATTCTATGTCCATGAACACATTTCTTTCTTTTTGTCTGCCGGGTATCTGACCATCTACGAAATGCATCAGACTTATAAAATTTCCCATAATAAAATGACAATATTTCCCCCATCTCCTTGTCTATGAATCGCTTTATCTGGACAAGATTTTTTCCAAATATATACAAACCAAGAATAAAACCATCTATATCAGCATCTCTCCAAGGGCTATGCAGTAAACCAGGAAGAGGCGTATAGCTTTTGCTTTTACACGGCTGATCTAAGTTGTCTTCACCTGACACATTCGATTGAAAGGTTGCTGGTTTCAATTCCTTTCCACCATCCAATAATTCAGCATTGAGTTCTGAACCTTCCTTCTTCATAGTACAACGCTTTTTGCTTTTTCTAGATTTTCTGGACTCATCTGTAAGAATTGCATCTCCAGGGTGGCTCAGAGATCCACACCCTTCATCCTCTCCATTGTTTACCGTGTTATTATCCACCCACATAACTGGGACAGGTAAACCTATTAAAAAGGAATGGGAAGCCTCAAATATTCCATCTGAATCAGAAGGAATTTTTAGAAGCTGTAGATGCTTTGATTGCGATATCATGGATGGAATCTCTGCCTGATACTCATCACCAACTCGAGGGTTCTCTATTGGATGCCCACACAAACCACTTATCTCAGGAGATCCTGGAGGAACTATCTGCATAACAGATGATTCTTCAGTGGAATTGCAATCGTGATCCAGCTGAATTGATTCTATCTGCAAAAATGGTAGGGAGTGAGAAACTAAAGTGCAATAAACTAAAAAGGAAAAATGGACACAGCACAGAATCAAGCACACATTCAGAAGAAATTTTGTGATATTTAAATTAAAAATAAAAAAAAAGTTGCGGCTTCTATTCATTGTATATGCAGACTGTAGAAAAGCAATTGATATAAGCTGGCATGTCATGGAAAATGGTTGCCATCAGCGGTCAATGAATGGCAAGCATTTGTGATCTTCCTCTTTAGGTGACCAGCATTTCTGCTTGCAAGGGTTCACCAGACCTTCATCTAAAAGGATGCACCCATGGTTGTGAAAGCATTGGAGATGGGTATCCAACAGCACAAACCAAGACACCGTTTACGAGATTGCATGTCCACACATGCATGCTAATATTGACGAAAATGCCACCATTAGCTACAAATTCATTGTAGAGATACCCAACAGGATCGCCATAATTTTAAGTCCTGATTTTACATTTGAACCAGCTGATTGTTAACAAGCAAAAGGAATTCATAAATTATTCAAACCCGCTTGGGAAAAACAAGTGTTTCTCATCCAACTAGCAATTCCCCACTCAGAATGTAAAACCTAAAAGAAAGGAATCCCATGTTTCATGTCAATTGAACTCGATCTATAACCACCAATAATACAACAAAACAACAACACTTTCATCTTTTAGATAAAACCATAAACCAGATTGTTAACACAGACAATGCTCATCTTTCTCTTAAGAAAAATCAAAATTTCTCCTCTTACCCAGCCAACTAGTTCAATGCCGCAAACTATTAACATGGTTCTTCCAAAAAAGCACGTACTCATCTGATCACTAGAAAAATCCACAAACCAAATGTACTAAACATAGACAAAGAAGAATGTCACCAACCCAGATGAAATTGAGCATCAACAGATCCTTATTCGTAAACATTCAGCAAATCTTTTAGGATAAATTATGGTTTCAACAGCATCAGGAACTGACTAAACATCTCCAAACCGAAAGACAAATCAACAAAAAATAGTAACAAATAATCCAGGAAACCAAACCAGCTTCTCATCTCAAAGTCTCCAAACCCATATCAAATAAACTCATAACAGTAAAGCTCGACAACTTCAAACTCTATGCACACAATTCTAATGCGATCCCACAAACAACTACCTTGTATCAACGCAAAGCAAATCAACGGCAGCACATAAAGATACACCACATTAACATTAAAAAACGAACATTTATCTACGCCAAATAAAAGAAAAAACAAGTAAACAGCAAAGTTTCTCAATGACAGTGCTAACTAACCTCCATGGAACTTCCTGGAATGTCAAATCCTAGCGTGAAATGAACAACCTGGACAAAAGGGTTATCATGTTATATACGCTCTATATAATTGAGCTCATGACATCAAAACAAAAAAGTACCAAGAAAAGAAAAGGAAAGAAGAGAAAAGAGAGGTGCCTTACCTTGTTGACGAAGGTGGCTTCCGCGTTAAAGGGTTGTTTTGTATGGAAAAATCAAGAGAGAGGGAAGAGAAGCAAATAGTTCGTCGTGGTATGGGAAAAGAGGAGGGGTCGAGAGGGAGGGGAGAAAATAGTGCTGCGTTCTCTGACAATTTTCTTTTTTCTTTTTCTTTTTTGGCTTTAACAGCATTAAATAAAGCCAGAGTGATTAGAGAAAGACGTAATGGCACACGATAAATATTTTCCATCACGTAAACCTTGGGCAATCTATTCTTCTTATTTTAATTATTATTGTTTTTAAAAATATTTAAATAATTTTATTTTTAACATATGTATATTTAAGAAATTAAAAACATCAGAAAATAATAAACTTAAAACAAACAAATAAATTAAGAACACTTTTAAAACGCTAAAACAAATCTAAGACCAAGATTTAATAGGTGCTCTTAAATACTATATTTAAATTATGAAAAATAAAAAATAAAAATATTTAACCATCATATCAACCCATTACTATCGTTGCTTGCTCAAAGAATCTTGGATATTTTTCATTCCCAGGGACGAGAAGATAACTTCAAAGTAATTTTAAGTCAGCCATCAATTTTCGAATTGATATATTTACAAGAAATCTCATTCTTTTTTGGGATTGCGTGTTTGGGAGGGTGATTGCGGTTGTTTTTTAAAGTGCTTTTCATTTAGAAATACATTAAAATAATATTTTTTATTTTTTTCAAAATCATTTCTTATATCAACACATCAAAATGATCTAAAAACACCAAAACAAATTCATTTAAAACAAAAATAAATTAATAAATTTTGGTCAAACATTGATTTGACCGCAGTGCCAAACAGGGCACTAAGGGCTTTTTGGACAATGGCTCAAGAACTCTACCTCACAAAATAATAGATAAAATATTTAATGCAAATAGAATTTATTTTCTTGAAATTTCTCAATGCATTTTTTATATTTTATGATCAGTTTTCCCCTTTTGATCGCATAGAAGGTATTGAGACATTGTATTAATATTAAAAAATAAAAAATGCTTTCATGATTATAATAGGTTTTATTTAAAAATCAATGTTTAAAACAATACTTCAATTCAAACAATCAAGAGATATATTAATAAGAAAATGAAGTTTAAGACGAAAAAATATATTTTTTATCGATAATTTTATTAATTTTCTTCTCTATTAAAGTCATTTGTTATTATATTTTAATGAAATCAAAAACAAATTCTAAAAAAATAAGGTTGTTAAATAAAATAAGAGTCAGGACCCAAATTATAAATTAAAAAGGTCAATCCGATTTAAATCAGATCCATCCAAAACATCAGTGTCCCAAATTTTATTATAAATTTCCTATTTTTTTTTTTAGAAAATCTAATTAATCTTGCTGAGTTATGAGTATTTTAAATCAATTTTTATCCAATTTAATTTAATTTCATATTGCAAGTCGCCGGATTACCACATGAATCTGGCGTGCTTGACTGACTTTAATATCATTATCAAAAAAACAAAAATCATCATGGCAGCATACGCGCCACTAACTAGTGAAAGAACTCATCAATGCAGTGTTGGTGAACCAATTTCTTCGTAATTATTTTATAATTTTTTTTTTTTTCTGAAAGTGATATGAATTATGGATGCTATGAGAAACTTCTTTCATCAGTATTTTTGCTTCAAACTTTCCTCAAAATTCAAACATTTTGTTTCACTCACTTGATATTTAGTTAAAACCTCTAAAAAAAGAGGGAGAAATGCTTTTATTTTAGAGGATATTTGAAAGTATAGTTATTTTTTAAGATGTTTTTTACTTGAAAATAATATTTTTAAAATTATTTTAAAAATATTTTTGAAACGTGATATCAAACACTAATAGTAAGTTTTGTTTGACGTAGTAGCTGGATTGTATGATAGGAAATTAGGAGTCATTTAATCACGAATGCTAAGAAGGTTAATATAAAGTAATTTAAAAGAGAGAGTCCATATCATTGTTTTCTTGGGAAAAAAATTGCTCGATGTTTTTCTTTATTGAACTCGAAATTAATATTTTTAAAAATTATATATAAATATATATATTTAAAAAATTACATTAACCCCCGTCTTTATTAAACTCAAAATTAACCATTTCTTTAATATCGTGACGTCACAAAACGTTTTTCTCAAGCGAGAGAATAAAGCAATATCTTTATCTCAAAAGCTAGAAAACAAAAATCTCCCACTAGAAGACTTAACATCATTTCCTTTCAAGAATATTTTTAAAACAATTTAAAAAAAATTGTTTTTATTTTTTATTTTAAATTATTATTTTTGATATTTTTAAATTATTTTCGTTGATGTTAAAAATAAATTAAAAAAATATATATTAATATTTTTCAAAACAACCTCAACTACCATACAAAAAATTACTAAAAAATATTTATTAGGTAGTTTTCTTTGATCGAGCCATCATTCAAGAACAAATTTGGGTGCCGAAAAAGTTTATCACAATTGTACACAGAAAACAATACAGTTCATAGATTTTGTCTGTTTCTGTAGCTGGAGTTGTATTTTGCTTCAATTATAGGTTCAAAGACAATTTATTCCTAATATTTATTGTATGGTTTAATATAGATTTTACTGGGGTTTTTGGGTAGATTTTAATTAATAAAAACTATAATTTATATATATTTTTAAAAATTACACAATACCAAAAACTCCTATTCAATCACTTTAATTATTTAAAACTATAATTTATATATATTTTTAAAAATTACACAATACCAAACACTCCTATTCAATCACTTTAATTATTTAAAACTATAATTTATATATATTTTTAAAAATTACACAATACCAAAAACTCCTATTCAATCACTTTAATTATTTAAAAACCAGTCAACTCTATTATTATCAACTAATTAAAAAGCTACACGTAGATATGTCTTACAAGAATAGTGCTGCTCGAAGTAAATAGCAACATTTATGTGTTGGTCTGTTTGAGGTGTCAATAAAATTGTTTTTTTATTTAAAATTATATCAAAGTAATATATATATATATATATATATATATATATATATATATTATTCTATTTTTTGAATATTAATACATTAAAATGACATGAGATATAAGATAAAACTAATTTTAAATAAAAAACAAAAATAATTTTGAAAAGGGCTCTTGTAGCTATTTACTGCAGGACAGACACGGCACAGATCGGCTGCAACACTATTGCTGTGATTTAGATGGCATCGATTAATAACGATGTCATGGTTTTTTCTTTCTTGTTTGCTTATCTGCTTTGGAAGATATTTTGACTGATTGATATGATGAAATTGTTTTTGATTTTTTTTTAAGTATTAAAATAAGTTTTTTATTATTTTTTTTTAAAAAATTATTGTTGATAATAATATATGAAAATGATCTAAAATATTAAAAAAATAATTTAAAATAAAAAGTAAAAAAAAAAACATTAAAATGTAATGTCAAACACCCCATTATATGATGACAATGCTCATTAACATAGTCTTACACGATGATATTAAAATTATTTTTTAAAATATTTTTATTTAAAAATATATAAATAATATTTTTTTTATTTTTTAAAAATTATTTTTATATCAATTAGTAAACAACACCTCAATGATGGTGTATCCATTGTCGATAATAAGATAATGTTTGAGTTTTTTAAAGTATATTTGATTTAAAATATATTAAAACAATATATTTTTAATTTTAATTTTTTTTATTTGCTGTATCAATTTACAAAAACAAATTATAAACACACATGAAAACAAAATAATTTTATTTATAAAAAAACACAATGCTACCGCAAATACAAACATGGCATGACTAGATTCTTCTAGTTTATTTGACAAAGTCAGCATTAGTACACCCGCAGTGTGTCGGCTTGTCCCTTGTAGAAACTCGTCCAATCTAAATCGCATCAAGTTTGCGATAGAGTCTGTTTGGAAGGCAGTAGTAATTATATTTAAAAATATTTTTTATTTAAAAATATATAATAATAATCATTTTGTGAATTTTAATCTCTATATTAAAAATAAATAGTTTTTTAAAAAATCATTTTTTTAAATACAAAAATAAATATTCTCTGATCTTATTTATATTATTTTATATGCAATGAAAATTTAGTAATTTTATACTAATGCACACAAAAATAAAAATAATTCAAGACATTGGTGGCGTAAAAATCCCAAGATAAAACAACATCATAATACTTGTAAAATTATAGTCCACCTGTCTGCTAACTATTCGAGTATGGCATGTTTGCTTGGACACACTTTGTGAAATCTAAGCCATATAAATTTTAAGAAAAATATATTTAAAAAATAAAATGATATCATTTTGATAAAACAAGACACTTATCTCCGTTTCATTGCAGATTATATATTTGTTTTTCAACAAAATAATTTTTATAAAGATTTTTTAGACATGTTTTTGTAGTTAAATAAACTGAGAAATACTGGGTTAATAAATAAATAAAAACTCACAAACAATAACTAAAATATTTAAAACAAACTGAGAGACAAATGTACATTAAAATATTTAATCTAATAAGACGAGATATTTACTTGTTTATGCTTACTAAATTTTTTTATTAATTTTTTTATTCAATCACATAATAATCAAAATAGACACACATATTAAACTGATTGAATAAAATAAAAAAGAAAAAAATAACATTTTACAAGACTGCACAAATTAGAAATATTATAAAAAAATAAAGAATTTTATTTTTCAAAAATAAAGTTCATGTATACAAAAGATTAAAAAACAATTATATAAGAATTAGAAAAACCTATTCAAAAATCAAATGAGTAACACAAAAATAATTTTTATTTAAAAAAGGCTCTTTAAACAAAATAAAAGAGAGAATATATATTAATCTAAATATAAATAAATAAAAGTTAAAAAACATATAAAAAACCATTAGATAATAATAAAAAAGACCATGTGAAGGGTCTAACCAGCCAAGTTAGTCTATCTGACTCGTTTCATGAAGACCCACGCGATTCAGCTCTTTTTTTGGTTGTTTATGGGGTGAATGACATGTAGTTTATCCTATTTTTTGTGAACAAATCTGACAGGGCATTGCTTGTCGAGACAAACGACGCATCGTATGAATTTGCTAATATTTTAGCTGTTTTGGACCTTTTGGTGACCAGAAAATTATGTTATAAGATTATTTGATTAAAAACAAATCTATTTCTCAATCTATTTTGACCAAAAACACTTATAAAATATTCTAGAAAGTTTGATAAATCTATTCATGGTCACAAAAACCAAAAATTTAGCCAAGCTAGGTATGTTTTATCATAAACTTTAAAAGTAAAAAAAAACATTTAATATTAAATCCTTTCATTAAAAGGAACCATTTGACATAAATATTAATTTTTTAGTTGTTCAAATCAATGTTAACGATATTTTTTTCTTCTTTGCTGTCACATCTCTCTTTTCTCTTTCAATTACGGACTAAAAAATATAAAAACAAATTTTTATACCAAAATTGAGTTGGAAAAATATTAAAGCATTAAAATTGAACAATTTATGTTATTTGTAAAGTTCAAGGACCATAGTGTATTATTCCTGAAACTTCTAGCCCACCATCTACGTTTGACATCCTATTCATTACGGTCTCTCTTATTTTAATTTTACATTTGACTGAGAAATCAGAAACAATTGATTTTCAATCAGAATAAAATCGCACATGATCAAATTTCAAGAACCAAAATAAATTATAAAAAAATCACAATAATAATTGACCCAGGATTTTCCCGATGATCCTCAGGTTCACATGATAGCATAAAAACTCGGATCCCAAAACAAGTCAGACCCTGGCAAGGGCTGACGATTATAAAATCATAAAGTTTCCGCAATGGGAGCTGGTTCTGTTCATAGAAAGAATCATCATAGTCAACGCTTTAGTTCTAGTCATTCATGGATCCTATATAAATAAAAATGTAATATTAATAATTAAACTACACAGCAACGTAGAAGAAAATAAAATGATGCCCGTTGATCTTCCCTAGAATTTCACGACCATAACGAGATTCGTGCTTTCTTATAGCCTCAAGTGCTTAACAAGCAATTCTGGCATTTTCATATGCTTAAGCTTTACGATTTTCCATCTCTGAAGCTGCTTTAGTAACGGTTCAAGCAACATTGCGTTGATATATATATTTAAGCACAACTTGGAGATGCTTGTCAAATTTTAGTGAGAGAAATCGTGCCTCCAGTGAGAGAAGAGGAAGGTTTGAATCTGTGAATTATAGCAAATTTGATGAAGGGAAAAAGTTTTAGCTCTGTGCTCACTCTTGTCTTTGCAAATTCTTATCTGGGTATGTCTGTTTACTCTGCTTTTATCAGAAATTGAATTGTTTTAATTTTCTTTTCTGTTTGGTTGCTGAGAAAAAGAAGGAAAAAGAACTGAACCATGTTATTTTCAATCTTTGTTAAATGACAATGTGGTAATGCAGCAAGTTACATGTAGCTAGTCTGATATTTTAGATTTGAAGTTTAAATCTATATATATACATTGTAGTTTTCATTCTAGAATTGATCTCACATTGTAATCTTAAGAATTTAAACTTCAAATACATGTTGACAATCTGAAGGAAGAAGAGGAAGAAGTTGCAATTTGTGAAAAAACAGGCCCTAGTAACTCGATCCTGTTTAATCAAGGATGGGGAGGTTATGTTCTCCAAAATGTAGATTGGGAAGAGTAATGGGTTGGCTTCAAATCCTGCTGGGAGGCCTTGTTATTGCTGTGAGCATAGCCAGTCTCTTTAAGTTCTATAGCGCAGGGTTCTTCCTTCACCATGAAGATATCTGCCAGCACTTTTATCATGTCAGCGATGCTTATGACGGGTTTGATTTAAGAGCGTTGAGCGATCGAGTCGGAGAAGTACTCGACAGGATGGATAAATTGCAAGAAAAGCTGGAGAAAACAGTGCAAGAAATGGAGAAGAACAAAGTTGATCTGGGAAAAACTACAATGACAAGATTGGAGCACAAGAGGTTTTTGGAGCAAGAGGTGATTAGGCCTCTTTATGGTGCTCACATTGCTCTTCGGCAGATTCGGCTACCTCAAGCAGATGGGATTAGAAACTCGACAATGAAGGAGGAGCCTTTGATTAACACTTTTATTGTGGAGGAGATTCGTAAGTACATTACTCCGAAAGAAAATAGAGTCGGGAATATGAACATATACGGGACAGAGAGGATATATAACACGATAGGGCATGCCTGTGTTTTGATGAAGAAAGAATTGGAAGAATACATGGACTATGACATTGGATCTTACTGTAAAGATGACTGGAGCTTGTCTCAGAAGCTCATGGTCAATGGATGTGATCCTTTGCCGCGAAGACGGTGCTTGACAAGGGCGTCCAAGGTCTATCAGAAGCCATACCCCATCAATGAGTCCTTGTGGAGACTGCCAGATGATAGAAATGTGAGGTGGAGCAACTACCAATGCAGGAATTTTCAGTGCTTATCAAGCAAGAATCCGAAGAGGGGCTATTCGAAATGCACCGGCTGTTTCGAAATGGACAAGGAAAAGCTGAAGTGGGTGACTAATAGCTCGCTTGCTGTCGATTTTCTGATCAAAGATGTTCTGGCAATCAAGCCCGGAGAAATACGAATCGGCCTGGATTTCGGAGTTGGAACGGGAACTTTTGCGGCCAGGATGAAAGAACAGAATGTCACAGTTGTCTCAACTGCACTTAACCTCGGAGCACCATTCAATGAGATGATTGCTCTCAGAGGATTGGTTCCTTTGTACGTGACGTTGAACCAACGCCTTCCGTTCTTCGATAACACAATGGACTTGATTCACACCACTGGATTCTTGGATGGCTGGATTGACATGATGCTGGTGGATTTTATCTTTTTTGACTGGGATCGGATTCTAAGGCCAGGCGGATTGTTATGGATTGACAGGTTCTTTTGCAACAGGAAGGACTTGGATGATTACATGTACATGTTTCTTCAGTTCAGGTACAGGAAACACAAGTGGGCACTTTCTCCTAAATCAAACGATGAAGTCTATCTTTCTGCGGTGCTAGAGAAACCTCCAAGAGCAATTTGATAACAGTATGTAGCTTAAAATGTAGAGTTGATGAACATTCTTGGATCATACTGACAATGCCTTCTCATTTGACAGGCTTAGCTTGCATTTTAGCATACTACACTTGGTAATAACTGCCACAGCACCATCTTTAATCGCCATAGCTAAGTTTTTATCTTAGCTATGGTGTTTTTATCAATGCCTTCGAGTTAAAAACTTGCAATCCTTGTATTTGTGCTAATCATTTATCTTAGATTTGGTGTTTTTATCAATGTTTGCGTTCCTTGCCCTTTTCTCCCAACCTCGCCCTCGCTCGCCGAATCGAACCCAATCACTCAAAAATGGATAGAAAATAAATGAATAAAAAATAAAAACAATATATATATATTTTTTTTCTTTTCAAAATTACTTTTAAAATATAATGACAAACACCCTCTAAAAATGACCAAGAGAGATTAGCATTTCTTCCATTAAAAAGGAAAAAAGAAAAGAAAAGGGCGTCCCTCTACTTCAAGGAAGAGACTTCAAAAAATCTCGTTGAGAAATTACAGCCATTTTCTACCATATTCTTTAAATATTCTACCACCTCAATATTTCATCCGAATAAAATTATGCGGCAATATTCATGTTTAATGAATTATCTCCATCCTTGTAATTGGTGTAGCTGTTTCAAGAACTTGCACAAGGATGCTATGAAATCAATAGATGTCAAAGACACAACCTTATCGTTCCAATCTTTATTGTCACTATCTTATGTTTCCTGTACAAACGGGGAAAACAAATTAAAAAAAAACATATTATTAGGTTGGAAAGAATCAACCATGAGAGGTGTGACTCATTGGTCAAGCTAGCTTTTAATTTGCTCCCCAAAGACCACCGGTTCGAGTCCTATATCAGTTAAAGTCATTGGAGATTTTAATTAGTCGTTAACTTTAAGACCCGTAAGATTAGTTGAGATACACGTACGCTAATCCAGACATCCACATTCCATTTTTTTTTTTGGAAAGAATCTAATGAATTGTGTTCTTATTGTTCCAAACTTTATTGGTTGTCACTATATATCTTATGTTTCCTGTACAAAAGGGAAAAACAAATAAAAAAAAAAATTATTAGGTTGGAAAGAATCTAATGAATTGTGTTCTTATGTTTCTTGAGAAACATCAGCACATTTCTAGCAAAAACTTTTTTATGTAATCACAATGAGTTGTGAACTTATGATGCCATTGTCCCCATTCTTAAACTTGTCAAAGTAAAAGTAATGTTTTCTAGGACGACTTAAAGCTTTGCTTTCTAACAATACAATATTTAAAAGATCCCAGGAATATATAATTGAAGACCATACATGGAACTATCCACAAGAAATTAAAAAAACTTCCATAAATTAGTTTAATATTATGTACAAAATAATATAAATCAGTTTAATTTAAAAGCAAGTTTTTCGATAAAATAATTCTTTAATATTTTATGAGAATCTTGTCGACTAAATAGTCATGAATTTAAATTTTATCACTTTTATCTCTCTCTTCTAATTAATATTATAAGATAGTTTCAGCGCGTGTAAACTTTATATTCAAAAGGTTTTTACTTGATAAAATATATTAGAGAATAATATAAATAATATATAAGAAAGTATACTATATAAAACGTATACCTTTAAAGTATTTTTTAAAAGACATGATCGTGATGATTTGTACATAAAATAATATGAGAATAATGTTATTTTAGTTAAAGAATATAAAAGATAATTTCAATTATTTAGGTGGACGGCTGTAAAATCATCCTAGCTGCATTTTATTCCAAGATTTTCCCAATATTCTAGACGACAAGATCCACCATACCATATATACAAGCTAAATTATTGAGCACGTGCAAAATATAACTCACTTCAAGTTCATTTATATATTGATCAATAATTTTTCTACATGTTCATCGTAAAATGAACTAAAAAAGGTGAGGATGATTCCTAGCTATTTATTTAGGAAGAGAGTGGAGACAAAATAAAGCTATAGATAACCTTGTAGAGTTTATTTATTTATTTAAAGATATATTTAAATAATTTTTGATATTAGTATTATTAAAATTACTGAGAAATACCAAAAACAATATTAATTTTATCTTTTTCTTAAACCAAAAACTATTTCTGAAAAGCATTTAAAAACAGAAAGAAAAGTTTTCTCAACACCCAATAATGATTTGCGTAGAGTGATAATGGATATATAACTATATATACTAATATAAATATAATTATATATAAATAAAAAAGTAATAAATATTTATTATATAAAAATCTTTCTTTTATGTTCCATGGTCTTCGATTAGATTACACATCTCCTTTCAATCGATAAACATACTAAGTTTTTGTTTGATATTACATTTCAAAAGTATTTTTGAAAAAAATATAATTTTTTAATTTTAATTTTTTTTTGATGTTTTTAAATTATTTTCATATGATAATGTCAAAAATAATTTTTTAAAAATGAAATAATATTATTTTAATATATTTTTAAATGATTAGAGTAGAGTGATAATGGAAATATAACTATATATATACTAATATAAATATAATTATATATAAATGAAAAAAATATAAAAATCTTTCTTTGATGTTCCATGGTCATCGATTAGATTACAAATCTCATTTCAATCGATGAGCACACTAAACTAGCTAGCCAGCCATGTCCTTGTCTAGGATTTGCTTGAGTTGCATCTTACCAAACATAATCCATATTAAAAAAAATATTTATATTTTAAACCAAAAAAGTAAAAGTTAAATTACTTTACATCACATCAAATAACTGTGGAATTAAGCTGCTGATGCTGCAGCTGTGTTTTCCTTCTTACTGAGACGCTAATTGAAGGAGTTGAGTTTTATTTATTTATTTATACTCTTATTTATTTATTCAATTTCATTTTTAATATTTTTATTTTTATTTTTATTTTGTCTTTATAAATAGTTTCAACTTGTATTTTATAAAATTATTGTATTTTTAAGTAAATATATTGACATTTAGTTTGTGTTTGATTTGAGTTTAATTGTACTAGCTTTTTTTTTTTTGTTATTTTAATTAACTAAGAAAATAGTTATAAAAAATATTAAATCCATATCAATATAATATATCATTATTTTAATATAAAAAAATCATCTTGAATATTTTTTAATCATATCCTATCTTTTATTAATCATTTGAGTTACTTTTAAATTCTCAATATCAATTAAATCATGTTGAGATAATTCTCGAATAGTTTAATTTTAAACTCGAGTTATACAAAATTAAGGTGATTAGTTTTAATTTTTCTTATAGATTATCATCAACTTAAATGCAATGACTATTCAATGATATATTTTCATTATTATATAAAAATAAAAAGTTAGATAATGAGGTTTAAAGATTAATTCATTGAACAAGTTTATTAACACTAACAATACAAAAAGGAGATTTATTTTTTCATGTTTCAAATAAAAAATAAAAAAATAACAAGGATAATACTAAACCGGCTGGAAGTGACAGCATAGCTATAACCTACAAGCTACTCCACGCTGATTAAACAACTATAGCTTTCGATGTTTCATCAATTTGCCCAACCAAACAGTTTAAACTCATAATAATGTCAAGGTTGTGCTGCCATGATTCATAACCAAAACCTAAAAACTAACCTCAATTTGAGGTACATGTTTTATCCATCAATTATCTTACTTACAAATTTCAATTATTAGGGAGTTTATAAAATATAATTTATATTATTATCTAACGTATCCTCTCAAGTGAAAATCCTTTACGTTTGAAATTTGTACAGATCCACATTACCTTGTGCTTGATTTTTATCAAATAGAATAGGGATGATAAGATTCGAACACGTAACCGTTAGGTCAACAAGGTTCCGATACCATGATACGATGTTAAAGAATCATCTCACCTAAAAGCTTAAATTGTTAGGTGAGATCACAAAATATGATTTTTATTATTCTCTAACACTTTAAAGGGTGTTTAACACTGCGTTTCAAAAGTATTTTTGAAATTTTTTACTTTACTTTAAATTAAATTATTTTTTTTAGATTTTTTAGATTATTTTGATATACTAATATCAAAAATAACTTTTAAAATAAAAAAAATATAATTTTAATACATTTCTAAACCAAAAACAATTTAAAAAATCTACAGCAATTTCTTTTTCTCCTCGTCTTGGGCCCTAAACACGCAGACGTGCACAAACGAAGTCCCCTCACTGGAATAGAAGAAACTGAATTATATAAGCATTTCCTGCACACACAATTTTAAGAAAAGGGGTGGACCTTGTGGTCTGTAGAGGGGACCGCAATAATTTTTTTGTAGCCCGGAATCAAGTTTGCCGGGATTCTAATTTGGCCGATGTAAACATGTACCACGAGTGCAAAATTATCTATGTAACTCAAATAATTATATTTTAAAATTGGTATTGGTGGTTTAAGTAACATGTTTTTTTTTGCTATTTAATATTCAGAAAAATCAATTTCGAATTTGATTTTAAAATATCGAGAACAGCAACTCGTTCTTTGATAAAGGTAATTACATTACATGACATGTGATGTTATCTCTATGATTATAATACACATATCAAAGTATTGAGAATCGTAACTCATAATATGATATACATATACGTACAGATTTAGAAAAGAATTAGGGTACACCTCCAGGTAGTGAAATAGAATATATATATATATAATTAATTAATTAATTAATTAAAACCAGGTAGATTGATTCAAGTTTTAGATCTTGATGCTGTGTGTGTGAAAAATAGCTATATATATATCTTTTAGGGATTATACTCAATCTATAATATTTATAAATTTAATTGTTTCAAATATATATTTATTATGTTGTTATGCCTTTAATCTTTCATTATCCTCAAATCTTTGCCATCAAAATGAATGAAAATACTGTTAGAGAATAATATAAATCATATTACGGGGCCTCACTTACAAGCTTAAGCTTTTAGGTGAGATGGTTCCTTAACAAATATATCATGGGTCTTGCACATGATGAAGCTTGGAGGTTGCATGCATATCCAAAATATTCTTTATTAATTAAGAGATAGAGAATAATATTTGAGTTTTTAAATTAGAAATTAGATAATATAAGTTGCATGTGCAAACTATTTCAAAAATGATAAAGTTTTTTTTTTTTTAAATAAAAAACAATTTAGCATTTATTTTTTCTTAGATTTTTCTAGTGATCAGTGGTATTTTAGATACATAAAGGGCAAGTCTTGCTCGATGTATTTGGTGTTGTTAGCATTCATTGGCACGTCTATTTAAAGGTAGCTAGAACGCAGAACAAAGAGTAAATAATAATATTTCTGACTGGAAACAGAAATGGATGATAAGCAAGATCAGCTGTTGCCGATTGCCAATGTGGGTCGGGTGATGAAGCAAACCCTACCACCAACAGCAAGGGTTTCAAAAGAAGCTAAGCAAAGAATGCAAGAATGCGCAACAGAATTTATAAGCTTCGTCACCGGCGAGGCGTCGAGCAAGTGTCGAACGGAGAATCGCAAGACAGTGAACGGAGACGATGTCTGCTGGGCTCTCAGCTCTTTAGGGTTCGATGACTATGCTGACGCCATTGCAAGGTACTTGCATAAATACAGGGAGGCTGAAAAAGCTAACCAGAAGAAACCTACTGACACTGACAAGGTCAACAAAGATGAAGAATCCAGCCATACAGGTAGCCAAGCAGCACAGCAGCAAACTGACCAGATTCCTGAACCGACATTAGAGTTTAGATTTCTGTAAGAAGCTAGCTTCTGCAATTAATCATCAATGCAAGTTCTCTGATCAGAAAACCAATCTTGAGAAATACTAAGGCCTACGTACTTCTCATGATGGAGATGAAGTAGAAGATCAAAACGTAGGCAGTACTACATATGGATCAAGGAGATCATGGTTTTTTTAATAACTTCTTGTCAAATTTGGTGTAATACATGTATCTAACTGTATGAAATAAAGGGCTTTGATTTTCTTCTTAGCTACTACTCTCTGAGGTAAATTTTAATCTTTCTTCTGTAACTTAGGGTTCTTAATTTGTTCTTCTTCTTACTCTTTCTCACTTCCCTTTTCATTGAAGAAGGAGACAAATCTGTATTTATATAATTTTAAATGTTGATCAGGCTTTGGATTTTGGATTTGCTTGCACAGAAAATTAAAGCTTTTGATTCCCTATATCAACCACTGACAAGCGATTAATTAGCTGAATGTAGATTGCCTTCTGCTGAAGAAGAGGGGGTGATTTTAATTAGGGTAAATCGGACTGGGAGAGAGAGATTCAACTCAGTCTTCACTCTTGTCTGGGAAAATTCTTATAGTTTGGTGTTAAGGTTTTTTTTTCTTTTTCCTGCTACCGGTTCCTGGAAATGGATGAACCACAGAACCTGATATTGCTATGATCTATTGTAATTCTGACTCCTTGAAAAATCCCAAATTAAATCTTGTTTTAATCAAATATTGTAGCTCACCAGTTAAGGGTGAGTGATCTCAAATGCTAAAATGGAATGTCAAGGGATTGTTCATAATTATAAAAGCTGGTTCTGGGTTTTCTTCTCTGCTTGAAATGAAGTGCTTGAGTTACTGGCTATGATTAAAATTATTATTGAGCAATCTTCATCGCAAATCATCTGATAGGCCATGGAGATTTCATGATCAGTTCTTCATCCTTGTATCTAGATTTTCTGATCTTATGTTCTGCACGACACTAACTAAGTGTGGGTGATGGTTTTGGAATTGAAAGTTGTAATTTTGTAGCCTAACTCTGATCTTTCTAGTTATACAATCTTCCTTAGTTTATATTATTTCTCAATTCATATGTGTAGATAGGCAAAAATGCTCCAATTTGTTAATTACATAGTTTTTTTTTTATTATTGTTTTATTTAAAATCTTTTTTAACTAATTTTTGTCATATATATATAAACAATGTTTAAATTATGATTCAAAGTTAAAAGTCATAATTTAAAAGTCATATCAAGTTTTAGATATTTAAACTCTAATTTATCGTTTGATCTTTTTATGTAATTTATAGTTAGATTTCAACTAATCAAAACCAATATTTTAAATTATATCAATGCAAAATACAAAAAAAATTATATTAATGGAAAATACAAAAAAAAACTATAATAATGGGTTTTTTTAATCAATATTATGGAGTCACTAAAGTTAAACATAATTTCAATATAGATTGCTTGAACTCCTTTTCAATGTCAATTATTTACTTCTTCCAATTATTTAGTGGTTTTTTAATCAAAATAAGATATGTATAAAATATACTCAAACTTAAAAAAAAAAACACATTAAATACAAAATAAAATTACATATTAAATATAAAATATCCGAAATTGATATTGAATGATCTTTATTTCAATATTTACTTGGATTAATAAAAATATTAAGATATTAATTGATTGATTTTAATTTTATGATTTTTTTATTAAAGTGAATGTCCAAACCATTTTACACATATCTTAACTAATCTTACAAATTCTAAAATTAATAACCATGTAAGTTTACGAATTTTGATGCCCAACAACTTGCTTAATGAGCACACTGTGCATTTACCATAATGGGTTTCTGCATTCAATACAGCATCTGGGCTTGGATGCGTGGGCACTAAATAATTCTACGAAGACTTGTCTTTGGTCCAAAACATAGCTTGAATGTAAGAGCCCTTTAACAATTTGAATAAGCAAAAACTCTTTAACAATATGAATTTAATCTCATTGTTCATAAACTAATAACTCAATATTTTTCAAATTTTGGATTTAGATTGTATATATTAATTAAATCCAGTCAATCAAAATAATATTATTTTAAATTAATCTATTTTTATCGATCATCGAATTACAAGTTATTTATAGGGGTTAACTAGGTTAGATTCTATCTATTTGAAATTTAAATTTTGCTTACACTTAGGGTAGAATTCCATAGTTGACATATTAAGAACTATCTTCGAAGGATCGAAAAAATAAAAGGATCAAAATTAAACTAAAAAAATCAAAATACAAAACAAAAAATTACATATATTGAAACAAGATAAAAAAAAATAATTTATCTGCGGCAGAGCACAGGCAAATGACTTGTGTTATTGTAAAAGAAATGGAGTTGGAATCAATCCGCTTCTAATCACCAATGTACATGGCGTTCATGGGAGCAATTTGGCAGCATAAAATAATAGAATATCATACCAAACCCAACATGGCCTCCTGTTTTTCCTGTAAGTGACAACATATTCTCCATTCACTGAAATAGTTTTAATCAACGACAGGAAGAAAAACAATTTAATTTCACTTTAAAGTTTTTAATAAAAGATTATAGCCGATATTCTTCATACAAATGAAGACATGATTTATATATAAATAATAATAACACAAACAGTTCACCAGAGGCATGCAGGCCACACATCAAAGACATGACAGTACTGATGATAATATTATCCGCAAGTTGTTTTCTATGTGAAAAAAAATATGATTGAATGTGTTAAAGAATATTACAAATTATATTTTGAGGTTTTATCTAACAGTTTAAGTTTTTAGATGAGATATTTTTTTAATATGGTATCAGAGTCTTGTTGACCTAGCAGTTACGAGTTCGAATCTCACCATTCCTATTCTATTTGATAAAAATCAAGCACAAGATAATATGGATCTGTGAAAATTTCAAGTTTAAAAGGCTTTTACTTAAAAATGTGTGTTAGAGAATAACACAAATTATATTCTGATACCTCAACTATAACAGGTTAACATTTTAAATGAGCTGGTTAAAAAATTATAATTTTTTTTATAAAACTTTGGTCGACTAACTAGAACATGACTGGGCTAGCTAGCAGTTAACTAGTCATGCAAATCTTACAAGATCAAATTAATCCTACAAACTCTAATTTTAACGAGGATGAATTGTTTTCGATGTATTTACAGATATGCATACATTCATGGTATGCAAACTAGCTCGAGACTACCAACTTTAACGAAAGAAAAGGGCTAGGTTGGGCAAAAAGATAATGTTGCTGTCTAGAAATTCTTGCCTTCCACTTTGATGGGAAATTTAATATAAACACCAGCAAATATAAAAAGATTATTCGTATCCACTAGCATGGAGTTCATTAGTATTTTCTCGAACCTTTGCAGGAGAAGGGTGAAAGAAAGGATCCTGATTCGCCAAGAGAGCACAAATAGTTTATCCAATGAAAAAGTCATTAATTTCTATAAACTATAAAAAGGGATTTCGAATTGGTACTATATATATCAATGGCATAGACCAAATATATATATATATATATATATATATATATATATAGACCACATTAGATGCCCATTTGAGTAAGGTGCTAAAAAGAAAGGAATCTCAACAAAGTTTATGGCCAACATAAAAGGTATTCAATTCCAAGTCCTTAAAAGATGACTTCCAAATATATCTATACCTAGCTAGGGTTTGTGAGATATTAGTGCGTATAACCATTTGTTTATCCATTTCTTAGCTAGGGTTTGTAATATATTTAGTTCGTATAACCATTTTTTTATCCATTTCTTAGCTAGGGTTTGTGAGATATTTAGTGCGTATAACAGTACTCCCTTGTGCGAAACCCTAAACATGTCAGAAACTCTAGCTAAACTTTTGTGTATCTAAGTGAATAAAGTCTCAAATAGTTTATTCGACAAGAGGTGTACCTATCTAGATTATTCAGCATTTTTTTTCCATTAATTAACTTCAATGGCAATGTTTGCTGATAAGTTGACCATTGAAAGATGCCAAAGCCACTGAGAGCATGTGTACTCCTGCTATGTGTTCTGGTTTTTTAATGCCTTTTCACGGTTAATTAGTCATAAATTCTTGTGTTGCCATCAAGTGATTTGTCAAGTTGCTAAAAAGTAACCTCTAAAGTGCAAGAACACAATTTCAATCTTCCATAAACACACTTATTGAAGAGCTCTCATCTTCATGCTTCCGGTCCGATTAGTCTCCGGCCAAATCGACCTAGAAATTAATATATTCTTCCACCTTCTATTTTAATTAAAACCCAGTATAGGAAAATGGAAAAAAAAACCCTAAATAATGTAGGTAAATAAATAGTATATGAAAGAATATATAATTTTGGGATACAATTAGATGAATTTCACAAATTATATGTATAAAAAATATTTCTAATACAACAAGAGATATATTCAAAGCTATGAAGTTTTTTAAAAGTTTGCCAAAATAATGATTAAAGTTAACTTGCATGTTTGAATGATCATGAATTGGAAGAATTTAGATTATTAATGGCCGACCCCAATGTTATTACTTTGGTCTAACACATTAGTGATAAAAAAATTAGATCATTAATGGCTGACCCCGATAAGATTACAAGAGTATGAAAGAATCTAAGTATTAATTTATCCAATCGGACGGTTGTTGATCAACCGTACCGGATTTTGTTCAAAGATAGATCGTGCCAAAAATCTAGATTGCAAACCCCACCAGTTTATAATTAACTCACCTTAATTATAAATTAAAGAAGCGCGTTCAAAAATTAATACGTTATAATTAAGTGCAATATAATTTATGAATTATTGTACCATTATACCTTTTCAAAAAAAAAGAGAAATGAGCTTTATTCGATTCCATATATATAATGCCTGAAAAACAATTTACCAAAAAAATTAATTAATGTTTGATCACTGCCTCAAAAAAAGAGGAAAAACTCAGAGAAAATGAGTTAGAGAGGACATGTTTTATTATACTTTATGTTTTGAAAATATAAAAATTCAATCTAAATACTAATTTATTTCTATATTTTTCAACCGAACATTTTTTTTTTGTGTTTTGTATTTAATTTATTTTTACCACTTACTAAATGCAACTAGAGAGAATGAGTGATTAGAGAGGACATGTTTTATATTATTTTGAAAATACAAAACTCCATTTTAAAACAATAATTTATTTTTATATTTTCTCATCATGTCTTTGTATTTTGTGTTTATTCTTAACACCTACTAAATGCAACTAATTAAGATGTGGAAATTAAGCATTAAGAAAACAGAATGTTATCTACATATATATGCATAGAAACTAGGCAGTAGCTAGCTAGATAGCCATTAAAAAAAAAAAAAAAAAAACATTCCTACCCATTTCAAGATTTGACATTGCTGATCAGCCCTCCATATTCAAGAATCTGATCAATTCTAACCAATTAAAAGTCCCTTTGGAGACCTAATTTCAGTTCACCAAAAAACAATATCCAAAACTTAGAACTCCCGCTAATTCGACCGACCAAACTCATAATGCAAATGCTTTGCCGCAAGATAGAGAAACAAACCTAAGCTTGAGGTGTGATCAGACACTAGCACAAGCTAGTGCTTCAATCTGTTCTTTTTAGGTACTGCTTAGGTTAATCCCAAAAATGCAAACGTGCACAAACGGAGTCCACTCATTTGGACACTAGAAAATATTATTTATATGAACAAATCATGAGACACTGCAAGCAGAAATGGTTGCCGATTTTAAGGATTTTAAAATAGGGGTTCCACAGGGGGGACCGTAAAATAAGGTTTGCAGCTTGGCGACTTGCTAGGGTTTGTAAATTGTTTATGTTCACCATGTCAGTTCTCGGATTTAGCTGGCAAAGAAGAAGTACGCTGCTGATTAACGATTAGGGTTTTCGTTTCTTTTGTTCGTGCTGTTTTTTCTTCAAAAATCATAACTAGGTTACATAATAATAGGACATCAATGGAGGTAACCCTTTAAGTTGTATATACCACCATAGTTTATTAGATGAATAACTGGTAAAGTAAAGTGTGCTATTTTTTATTATTATTATAGTTTTTATAATAATTAATAGAAGGGTTTCAAATTTCATTTTAAAATCTCGAGAATTCATAATTTGATGATGGTTATTTTGGTAACATTTTATCTGATGTCGATATCAGATATGAGAAACATGACTCACCATTCAATTAAAAAATAGATAAGAAAAAACCAATTATTCACTTAAAACACGATTATCTGCGGAGACTTAAGGAATGTTTCTAATTTAATCTTGTTTTTTATGATACCGGCAATTTATTATATGGTTTTGCTCCATTTAAACCGCATCTTTGGATTAATGATATACATGGCCATGTTAAAAACATGGGATGTAGGTGTCACATGTTAAAAACATCATGATGCATATCCATGTGCTTATTTCCATCTATATTACACACACACAAACACACACGAGAGTTCGCAAAATCAAAGAAGAAATTCCTGAGCAATCCAGGAAGAAATGGAGGAGGAGCAGGATAAGATGTTGCCAATCGCCAATGTGGGTCGGATTATGAAGCAAATCCTGACGCCAAATGCAAAGATTTCGAAGGAAGCAAAACAAACAATGCAAGAATGTGCGACGGAATTTATAAGTTTCGTAACTGGCGAGGCATCTGACAAGTGTCAAAAGGAGAATCGAAAGACAGTGAACGGAGATGACATCTGTTGGGCTCTCAGCACTCTAGGGTTTGACGACTACGCGGAGGCTATAGTAAGGTACTTGCATAAATATAGAGAAGTTGAAAGAGAGAGATCAGCGAATCAACACAGATCTTCTGCTGGCCCTGAACAAGAAAATATTGAAGATTCCAGCCATGTAAGTTGCCAGCCAAAGCAGCAGATTGAAGAAGCTCGTAACGGGATAGAATTTAGGATTCTTGATAAGGGCAACGGAAGCTCTTTCACAAATCCATCCTGAGAAATATTTCTGATGAACAATTTGGAGATTTGCCTGCTTGATACTGATGAACAAATTGAAAAATTTGGAGATTTACCAGCTTGGTAAAGATCTGGATCTCTCGACGAGGTGCGGTATTTTAGTTTTTGTCTTGCAAAAGCTTTGACCCCCTCTTGTGTGAATCCAGTTACTCCTCTGAGGTAATTTTGATCTTTTTAGGGTTTGTTTCTTATTTTCTCGAGGAGAAGAACTGTAAAATTTTAGCTATATTGTGCTTTAGATGGTATACTTCACTTAATTACCATAGATTTGCTTCTGATATTTTCACATAATTTCTAGCTTGATGGATGTGATGGTGATTGCTGAACACTCACACCATTAACAAGTTAGTTTGTTCATAAGAACTTCACATGTCAATTTGATTTTAGAAATCAGGACGATAAGGCTAACCACACCACAGTAAACTATTTTCTGTTGCTTTCGAGCAAGAACACCTCTAATTTTCTCTCCATTGATTTCATATAGGAAGGTGAGTGCCTCAGATTGTAGTTAAACAAAAATTGTTCTGTGAAAATTTATTGGAAGCTAATTTTCTAGCTTTAATTTGAACTCTTGCCATTAATCAAAATGATTATGTTTCTTCTTAGTTTATAGCATCAGTCCAGCGTTCTCCTCCTTTCCCACACTCTCATAGCTTAGTTCATACCTTTGTGTATTGTCTCGCTCCATACTAGTATTAATACCAATATACCTTGATCACACACACACATATTGAACACAGAATCAAGGTTGTCAATTCTTTTTCTGTTATTGCTTTGTTTTTTTAATTGGAACAAAATATTTCAATTTTGGAGTGTTTTGGCGCACTGTTCCGGTGGTGTACTGTTTATTTATGTATATATATAATTAAATATATTAATCCAAAAATAAAATTATTTGACTGAAAAATCTAGAATGATTTGGAATTTAAACCAAGATAAAACGATTATCTTATTTTTTTAACTGGTATAAAACATTTCGGCCATAACAAAACGAAACTAACAACCTGCCTAGTACCGTACCAGTTTTGTGGACATCAGCAGATGGAGAAGTAAACTCATAGAGTGATGTTTAGCTAAAAATGAAGCTCTCCTTGCCTTGTTTTGCCTCCTCCATTCTGTAGATGGCATCTAATCTCGATCCCTTTTTATCTAATTCAATCTTGATGATATTCAGCATTAAGAAATCGAGCCACAAGACAGCTACAGCAGCTTGCTGAACCAGCCATGGCGATCATTATTTGCTCATCTATTTCCATAATCCTGATGTTAAATCATGCTAATCATTATTTTTATTTTTAAATTAAATATTTTTAGATCATTTTAATATATTTTCAAACAAAAAGTGAAATATATTTTCAAACAAAAATCACTTTGAGAAACATTCTTTTGGGCACTCGTGTTGCTCGCCCTTGTCTCTCCCTTTCTATTTACATGAACTGAGGGGAGAAAAGAAGAGATTTGATCAAGTCATATGTGCAGTGGCATTAGTTTTTATGAATTTCCTTCTTGTAAATACCTCCTTCATTCCTGTCGGTCTTTTGCACGGCGCTTTCCTGAAAGAGGAGTAGCTCATGAACCTGTTTTTAATTATGTTCTTCCTCTGGAACACAAGTGAAGTTACCAGGTGCATAATTAATTTGTCAGCTTGAGGCTAAAAAAGACTACATATGCACTGGATTCAGAGTTTGCATAACCCTAGGAACGGGACCACTAGTTTTGAGGCTTTACATAACCAGTTTTGTCGAGAAAATCCTGTCGAAATCTGAATCATGCTTATTTTTTTAACTATATCAGCAAATGGAATGGTAATCTCCCCATAAAAAGATGATCGAAAGAACCCTGATAAATTAATGTTAGAAATTGAGTTTCGGTTTCAAGCCTCAGTATACAACCAAGGGCTTCATTAAGCTCTTTGGGACCACTTCTCAACTATCATCTGTTTCAACGACAGATGGAATCTTAGTTTTTCTTAATAGAAAAGGGAGAGGAAGGACAGACCCACTTGAAGTTGTTTCCCAACAGCATGAGAGAAATCATACATGGTATGAGAGAATGTTACAGACAAAAGCTGAAACTTGAAAACATTCCAAGCACCAGCTATACCAATGCAAATAACATCATTAAGTGTTTTCTTGATACAATGAATTATTTGATAACCTCGAAACTCAGGGACCAACTACATGTCAAAGCAATATGAGGTAATGACATTCCTGATAGAATGATTTCAATCAATGCCGCTTCCATGGGCACTGACCTCTGACCGTGAATCACGGCATTGAATTTCACAACCTGGTTGCACCACATTGCGCATTTGAAAGTACATGGCAACAGAGAATCCGAATTAAACTAAACCGAAGAAGCGTTGGACCACATTCTGTGCACCAATTTTACAGGACAGAGGACAACATGGTCATGGGTTGTCCATGTGCAATACAGCAGCTTGCCATGAACAAGCGCAGCATCGTTGCAAATTGTAGCGAGCCCTACGACACAAAAATTCACGAGCTGCGCTCGTCTTTCAAGTTTAAAAGCAAAATCCTCACCTTAATCCTCAATGGTCCCAGGAACTAATTTGATGCAAGCTAAAATGCACCAATGCCATTCAGCAATGACAGTGGGTATGCACAAAAACTAAGTATTGCATCCACAGCATGAACATGCCCATACTTTCGCAATATTGGAACCAAGAAAATGATGCTGTTATAATGTAGCTCTGACTGAAACAAACAGCTAAAATCACTTCAAATTGATTTTTTTTTTAAAAAAATCACCATCAAAACAATGCCAGGAGCATTAAACAGAATATCTTGGTAGGTGTGTAAGCAAGCTTTTGTTCTTTCTTGTGGTTTGGGCAGAAGTAGGCTCCTTTCAGCACACCATCCTAAGATTTCAGAGGAGATTCATATACATAATGAAAATGTTTCATTAAAGCAAAGGGACAGTTTCATAATTATAGTACTTGGTCTAATTATCAAAAGCAATTCATTATTCTCTGATATTTCACATTCAACATCAATTCTACGGTAAGAGAATTACGTGGCGAGCCATTCAGGGCATTCATGATTTTTAAAAAATCAAGAAATTTGATAAACGAAAGCTTCTACAAATCCGCAACCATCATCTATATTTGGTCCCACCCAATAGCCGGTTATTGTTTTGTGAGTACAAGAACTTACATGTATACAACTAGAAACAAGTTCGTAATAAAGGTTGGTGGGTGTTGTTAGATATCCACAGAAGCTCTGGTTCACAGAAAGTATATCTCTAATTGAGTTGCAAAGGACCAAGCGGTTGGTTGCTGTAAACAAAATTTGAAGTCATATAAGAGAGGAAGTAAAGGGCAGGCCTATATGTTATGCATTATCTATTAGCATTTCCAATGACCGTTTTCCTTTTTCTTTCCTTTCCTTTTTTATTTTAACAAGAAGTTTTCCTTGCACAGTTAAACTCTTACAAACCTCACTCCATGGTGCACTTCAAATTTAAATCAACATGTCGAGTTATAACAGTTAACTAACTGAAATCAACATATTATGTAATAAAAGTTACTTATTTTCAAAGTTTATGTTACGGTGACATGCAAAAATGATTTAAACTATCAACTGAATATGATAAATCATCCTGCTTCAACTCTTTTTGGTAGCTGGCGTGAAACTAAGATACCTGTCCTGGTTGCTGCTTGGCTTGATAGTCTAGTAACAGCTGATTTTCTCTGTTGTAATTCCTGGAAGGAAAATCACATAACAGTCACAAAGAGCAAACTTGTTCACCCAACTGTTAGTTTTCAATAAGAGAATTGATAATTAATTTCCAAGCCGCCATGTACACAATAGCTAGAAACAAGAGACAAACACGGACTTTGTAATTAAACCACCAATCAACTTCTTTACAAAACTACAATTATACTTAATATTGTGCTTAAATTTGTTCAATCTCAAATCTTTTAATTGGCTTCTAATGTGAAAACATTTCTCCTCTCTAAACTTACTTTAGGGAAGCAATAATTACTGTACCCATAGACTACTCTACATGCTCCCCCGTCATAAATTTCGTTCAATCAATGCTAGCTATTTCATCGTTTCCAACAACTAACTATTACTTACATCCAGTTGTTTACAATGTTGTATTCAAAATTTCAAAAGGAAAAGTAATCTACGATGGTTCATCTCTTTTCACACAATATGCATTCATAGTATCCTTCAAAAGAGCCATTAGGATTATAATTTTCTCTACACTTACATGTAACATATCCATATCTTAAAGGAAACAGAAGGGCAATCAAACTCCGAACCCTCCAAGATAATAACCCTTAATTCTCCTCAATCACATCCAAAACACCAAATAAATAAAAAAAACACTAACCCAACAATTTTATAAGCACCTGAACCTCGTTATACTCTCTCTAGCACAATTTTCCACCAAAATTCGCTCCTTTATGTCAAAAACCACTCTTCTATAAATAAAGTAGAAAACAAAACAAAACCCACTTAATTATTAATGAATATCATAAGAATAAGCAGCAACAATTCACAGTCACCAGAGAGAGAGCCTTTCAACTATGAAACAAATTCCAATTCTTGCATCACTAAAATGAATTAAATCCAAGAAGAATAAGTTAAACGTAAGAATTGTTGGCTCTAAAAAGATGGGCATGAATGATTTTTTACCCTGGGTGAGAATTTAGGGGCTGAGAGAGGCGTAGAGAAGTTGATGGAGACCAACAAGGATGCCATTGAAGCTCTTTTCCAGTGTAAGTGAAAATGGAAATTTCTGGTTTGTGTGGTTTTTGGAGGGGTTAAGTGAAGTGTTATTTCCTAGGAGAAAGTGAAAACGGCATCGTTTAGTGGACAGTACTAGAATTCTCGAACGACAGGGAGCATCGCTATTTATTTTTAATTTGTTTTCTTGGTTAAAAAAAACAGGATTGCACTTATTAACAATTTAAAATGAAATATTAGAATTCATTTTTTTTGTCCATTAAGTGTTCGGTTAAATCACAATGAATTAATATATTTTTAAGGTTTTACCTTATGTGGTTCACGTATTAAAAAAATAAAAATGTATGTATATATATATATATATATATATATTTTAAATGTGGATGACTTACAAGTTTGATTAAGAGTTTGGTTAAAGTTATTTTTGAAAATATTTTTTCTTCAAAAATATATTAATTTTTTTTTAAAAAAAAAAAATTATTTTTGACATCAGCATATGAAAATAATATTAAAACACAAAAAAAACCTTTTTTAATTTTTTAACTTTTTTTTAAATACTTCAATGCCAAACATGCCATATTCTATTCGAAATTTTTTACATGGATCATTTAACTTGTTAAGACGGAGTCTTTTATATATATATATATATATATTATGGATAGTGTAAGCTCAATAAAACACTCTTCCGTACCGTCAACATGATTCTTTTGTTTTTTTATACTGTTTATTTTTGTGTTTAAAATTATATCTACTGTGTTTTAATAGTATATTTAGGTTGAAAATATATTGACTTGATGATTTTTTTAATATTTTATTTAATTGATGATTTAATGTATTGATATTAAAAATAAAAATAAATATTTTTAAATAAAAATATTTTTTAAAACAATTTGAATCACAGTAATTATAGTAATTTTATTTTGATTCTTTTCTATAAATTGATATGGTGACTCAATAATATTTTTTATAATTTTATTAGCTAGTATATAGATTTATAAAGCTCTTTTTATTTCTTTATTGCATCATTTTCATATGATAAATGGAAAGGAAAATGACAAAGCTGTTGGTGATAGAAATTCGTAGATAAGAAAAAAAAAAGTATGAAATTTGAGCTAATATTGAAGCCTTTTAGCTAAGGCCACATGGTCCAAATTCAAATCTCTAGCCTCTAATGGTTAGAATACAATTCAGCTGGGCTAGGTTTGGGCCTTCTGTGGATCTAACACTGGGCCACGGAAGCCTTATAGATATTTTAGATGATTTCAAATTAGCCATCGCTTTAATGGTGCTTTTTTCCTATTCTTTGATTTTTATTTATTTTTACATGATCAATAATTTATCCTTCTCTTCCAATGGTGATTTTTACATTATTTTATGTCTGGTTGAAGTTTATCCTTCTCTTCCTCTATTTTTTTGTACGACTTTCCTATTTGCTTACATGAAGTTCATTGATCGGCATGAAGCTTAGTCTAATGGCTTTGCATCAATGGGAAACTTTCAAGTCAACATGTTTCTTCTTTGTTGAAGTTATTGAAATTTTGCTGTCCACTCTTATTGGAGCTTTCTATTCTTCTTTTTTTCTTTTTTTTTTTGGCACGGGGTTTTATCATTTTTAATTAAAATTATCATTAATGAAATTAAATTGGTTTTCAGGACTAAACTGTCATGATTTTGTATCTCACAATTTTCATTCTCCTCTAATTAAGATTAATTAATAGTACAAGGTAGTGTGAGTTTTTATTTGTAAAATACGAATCAACAAACCAATAGTCCTTGCGTGTTTGTTTGAGAGTGTAGTTGATATTACTTTTGAAAATGTTTTTCATTCAGAAATGTATTAAAAAATGATATAAAAATACTATTTTTTTAATTTAAAAAAAAATCATTTTTTTTTCAATAACATTTTCCATACGTATTCCCAAACACCCTCCCCTTGGTCCCCTGAATGTGAGCCTTCCTCAATTATTCGTGTACAAGATCATGAAGCTAGCAACCTTGCATTTCCATTTCATGTATGGTAGCTAAGCTGATCGTTATATTGTATCCTGTATAGCTAAATGCCGATCTTCAACTTATTTCATTAATTTCTAGTGCTCTGTGTCTTTTTACATTATATATATTTTTTTTTGCAATAGAATGACTATAACAATATTTTTTCGAATCATTTTAATATATTAATATTAAAATAAAATTTAAAAATAAAAAAAAATTCTTAAAAATTTCCAAGGAAACAATGTTTGCTTTTGATTCAAATATACACTCTAGTCCTAGGATTAAAATAAATGCAAGGAAAGGATGAAAAGTAACATTGAAAGTGTATTTATACAAAACCATAAAAAATGGTTCTGTTTTTTTTTTTAACTAATTTAATATGGGCAGGAAAAAATTATTAGGTTTAAAAAGCTATAAAGGAAAATTCTAAATGGACTTGGACCTGATATTGGGCCATGATATAGCCCACTAGGGTGTCATCTCATAATAGCGCCTGAAGATTTATGGAGGGAAAAATAAAGCCCACTGCCTTCCACTTAATATCATAAATACCCCTCTGCCAGCCTCTTTCTCCCAGAGCCTGTGACTATAAGGAGTCTTCCAATCCAAGAAATCTCTCTCTCTGACATACACATAAAAACGCAACTCTAAGTTTGCGTTTTACCGTTTCTCTTCCTTACTTTTCTACGAACATTGCTTTCTTTTGCTTCTTTTCGTGATCCAGTAATTTTTCTTAACTTTTTCATAATCTTTTATTTTCTTTTCGTTATTAATTTCTGTTTGGTTGCTGCGTAAGTTTTCGTGAACTGAACAGATTGTTATCCACGTTCTATTTCTTTTTATATGCAGTAATACGTGATGGCATTTAATAATCTTCATTTTCCTTTTAACATGTTCGCGATCTTCATTTTCTTTTCGTTATTGATTTCTGTGTTGGTTGTTGAGAAAGTTTTCGTGAACTGAAAAACTTATTATCCACGTTCTGTTTATTTTTTATGTGCAGTACTACGTGTGATGTCATTTGATAATCTTTATTTTTAGTTATTTTTCTAAGTGATTAGGATTATTTATAAACAAAATCGCTCTTAAGTTTTTTCCTTTATTTTTTTTAGTGTAATGAAAATTTTTAGTGTTTTTTATTTTATTTTAGATGAGTGTTAATCTTTACTTTAATTAAGAACTTATTTATATAGTTGTGTTAGATTTAGTTGAAAGAATGATTAGTGGTTAATTAGTCGTAGTAATTAGTCTTGGCGGGCAAATGAGTGACCCGATAATCGAAGATATTGAAATTGATGGGAATGTGGACCCCACCATTTGATGGAAGTGGATTTTTCGTGTTCGTGCATGGATTATCCTGCTAGATAGCAATGCTCATTGTTGTTGATTAATGATCAGTGATAGTGATTAGGTGAAATCTCTGATGTACGTATGGTGGATGATTTAAAGATGGTTAGTAATGTTGAGTTTTGAATGGATGTAATGTTGATGGTACGGTAATGTTTGTATATTGATAGGTGAATTTGGAATCCAGGTTTGAAAATAGTGAGGAAAGATGTTGGAACCTGAAGAAGAGCGAGTGATGAAGATGGTACTTGAAGAGGGGATAATGAAGACGAAGATGATTGTGGAAGGAAATCAAGAAGTGAAGTTTACAACTGAAGAATACCAGAGGCTTCATCAGTATCCTCTTTGAATACATATCTAATTCCTTAATACATTATTGTTTGCTGTATTCTTAGCTAATGTTGTTCAATGGATTAGATACCCTTCCTTCACTACTTTGGTAGATGTGTTTTTGACCTGCATTCTGCAAGCTATCGTAATAACTCACATTGGCTTCTTGAAAGATTTGTTAAGAGCTTGGAAGAGAGCATCAATTCAGCGGTGAGTTTATCTACTAGACGAGTTGTTGGTAGAAAGAGTTTCATTGTGTTGAATTGCGTTCTTGCATGCCGGAGTTCAAGTTTGGTTCCTTTCAAGTGTGCTGTATCGTTTCTGACAAGATATTGAACTTTCATAATTGTCAAAAATTGCCATGAGAAGCTCTCTCCATCAATTAGCAGTGATGAAAGTCAAGTGGACAAAGCCATTGAATCATGATCATCTGGTAGATGGTCTATGGAATGATGCCTGCATCAACAAATTTTGATCTTTGGATTCCTTCGTGTTTTTTAATGTTGTAATATAAACGTTATGTGTGCTGTTTGTAGAGTTAATTTTTCTCCAAACTCATAGTTGATGCCATTCAGCAAGTTGCTTTTGATGAGGTCTTGGAAACCAGCCTACTCCCTTTGCATGAGCTCCGAAAAATAAACCATTTCTGGTTTATTCCGTAGTGCTGTCTCTAATTTGTCAACTGGTCAATCACTAGCTAACACTCAGCCTTGGTATAAATGGAAACAATTGCAACTGTATGTTAATGCTGTATGGATTTGTTTGCTATTCCACTATCAGGTATTGCCATCTTTTGTGGACAAACACGATGCGCTTTTGTTGAGAGAACTCATCTTGATGTGGTCCAATTACAAGTTGATGACAAAGTGGCTCTGCAAATTTTTTGAATCCATCGACCGCCACTTTGTCCCCAAGATCTGTTATTGTTCACTCACTGACATCTCAAACAATAGCTTCCATGACCTGGTAAAGATATTTGTCATATTCTGTGTTCACTATGTTTTATTTTGCAATTTCAACTAACATTTTCCCCTCCTTGAATATTTCTTTTGAATTTTGTTGATGTTGATATTTTTTTTTTATTTGTATCCAAACTTTCAGGTTTTCAAGGATTTTTATGTCAAATTCCAGGATGTTGCATTATCATTGGTATGTAAAATTTAAGTTTATTTGGATTTATTTCTGAAACTCACATTGAATTGTTTGGCTACAGATCAATCAAGAACGTATGGGATTGCACATCGACTGCAGCTCGCTTAAAAATGTCTTTCTTGTGTTTATGGAAATGCATAAACATACAGGAATAACGTATTATGAAGGTTTCGAGAGTGTTATGCTAGAGCAAACCTCTAATTACTACTGTCAAATGGCTCAGCAGTGGCTATCACATGGTTCACCAGCGGATTATGTTCAAAAGGTTTTCTTTTCATATTTTTGCTTGGGATTTCAGTGGTCTTGATGTCTTTCTGGGACATGAAATACAACATTAAGCTTCAAAATCTTATTTTGGTATTCTTAGGTTTGCTGGTGCTTGGAACAAGAGGCAGAAAGAGCTGGTCGATATTTTCCCTCTGGTACACAACCCAAGCTATTAAAGGTACTTTCATTGTTTGTGGACCCTAACCATTGTTGAAATTAAATTAACAATTTTCCATATGATGGTAAATGATTTTGCCAGCTTCTAGACAACTCGACCTGTATTTAACCGGAAGTTTTGTTGAACTTTCTAAGCTCCAGTTCCTTCCACAAATCTATATTATACTGTTCGCTTCCAAGAAATTCAGCGTCATTCTCCCTCTTAGGTCAATCTCTAGCATTTGAAGTACACTTGACTTGAATTGAGTATAATTTTGTAACTGGCAAGCTAGCATGCAGCGAAAGCTGTTGTATTCATCTAAAACTCTGTATTATTCTGATAAGTAAACATTGGTCAACAAATTTCTGCGTGCTGAAATCACTTTGTGGGTGAAACATAATAGTAGTTTGCAAACTGCAACACTGATGGTGAATCAAACTGGACAGGCATTAAATGTTAGTCCATTTACGGCATTCTCTTTCTGGCTCCTTATGCAGGTTGTCAAACAGCAATTGGTTTATGACATATTGGACAAATTGGTGGAAAAGCAAAGACCTGAGAACTGCAGCTTTGTTACAGATTTTTATCAGGTGTGGTAAACTTCTAAAAGATCTTTCTTTATATCACTTGTATGAACTCGATCTGTATTTCTGGCCTTCCTTTTACTGTCAATTTTCTCTGAAGGAACTGTTTCTGGAAGTGGCAGAAAAAAATTAATAAGCATATATTATTTTCTGCAACAATCTAAATGTACTATTGCCCATCTTGAGTGTCTGTTTCTTTTGTGTTTTTCCTATCCATTTCGTAGACATGAATGTTTGATTGCTGTATGGCTATGCTTCGACCATATGTAGGAAATGTTGTCAAAATGTGCCAACATGACTCTTCAAGAGGGAAGCTATTGCACAACAGAAGAGTGGTTATCTGCTCTGTTGACGTCATCTTCGGTTTTTCCTTTGTCTTAGTCTTCTCGATGGTGGTATGTGGTGAGATGTATAGTTTACTAAGCCTGACTCTGACTTTCATCCTACATAAATAATAGCTAATGTTGACGGCTTTCATATCTTTTTATTTTTTATTTTTTTTTGGGGGTGGGGGAGGATGGGGGTAGTATATGATATTCTGTCAGCCTTTTTCTCCTGTTAAGTTATATTCTGTTCTGTGGGTGGAACTTGGAAGTGGAAGATCTTTGACATCTTATCCTCATAGATCTTCAGACCAGATTTTGGTGCGATTAGCATGATCTGTGGGTGGAACAATCTATGTGAGTGCATATTCCAAGTAATGCTCTGTCGTCGGGTCTGCTATACTGGCAGATTGATCTGTTATTTTCTTCGGCATTGTCTGACCAATATTTGGGGTTATTACATGATAATATGATTTCTTCTTTGCTGGTTTTGTGGATATCTAGATTGACTTTGTCTTTTGTTAGTATTGATTGAGAGTAGTTTCGATCTCCTTTGTCATCCCTGAAAAGCATTTTCGATTGTTTCTCTTACATATCAGCTGCCTGCTTGTTTCTTGGTTTTAAGAAAAAAAAAAATCGGCATGTTATGCTTACGAAAAAGCAAATTCAGTTCAGGTGGCAATGTGGCATGTATGTAATTTTATGTACTAGATGCAGCCTTTTGGGTATAATGAAAAAAAAGAGACTCTAATCACTAGTCTGAATGTTTCAGTAGAATAATATGATATTCAGAATTCTACAAAAATAATAAAAGTAGCCTGTCATGGTTGACGAAAAGCTAAACTAAGCAGTAATATAACCTAGAAATATGAAATTGATAATAGAAATACGAAAATTAGGAAAAGAAACTGAACGGAAATTGGGTTGATTTTGTAGGTTTGGAACACAAAAAAGGTTTGAAAGTGGGTTTGATCTCAAACGAGCTTTGATGATTTTATACGTGGTGGAACTCCGAGTAAGCTTTCTAAATTGACATAAAACACTTGAATAAGCTAAGAGAGATATTTTGCATCACAATTGCGCAATAAGTGCATGTTTAAAAGTGTAGTTAATATTATTTTTAAAAATTATTTTTGATATCAGCATGAAAATAATATAAAAACACTATTTTTTTTAATTTAAAATAAAAAATAAAATAAAAATTCAATTTTTTTCAAAAATATTTTTAAAACGCAATATTAAACACACCTCTAAACTTCAAGAATAAGCTATCAATTATTAAATAATGGATAGATGAGATCGCAATAACCAATTACTGAAGGAATTAAGCGTGAAAAGACAATAATGGTGCCAAATAGAAAGAAAAAGAGTTGAAGCGATCCCTGAATCCTAGACCTTGGGACTGTTTATGTAGCCATGAGATCTGATAAAATGCATAGAGAGGATGGTAGAACGGTCTGTGGATTCTCCTGGTTAGTTGCTCTTCATGAAAAGGATACTAGCAGCTACAGAAATGTTCTCCAATGATTTATCTCATCATAAAAAAAGAGATAGATAATGAAATAGGAAACAGCAAAGAAAAGGAAAGCCAGTGTGACATTATATGTAGTCACATGCTTCGCCATCAATTGAACTTTATGATTAATTTTTTATTGTGTCTTTTTTTAGATTATTTTTTTCTCAATTTCATTATCCAACAAGAAGTTTTTACAAATTGAACTTTATAATTTGATTTGATTGATTTATATAATGTTATCATGGTCTTATAACCGAGGTCACATATTTGAAAGGCTAACCTAGGTTGACCCGAGTTGATTCAATATATCGTTGTTTCAATATTTTTTTAAGATGTCAACCTGATTTTTTTTAATTAAACTATATTTTTATTAATTTTTCATGTTACCTTTGAACTCATCAAGTCGTTCATTCGAGTTATATCAATTCATCTCTAATTTTTTTACTATGTTTGATATTTAAATTGCACAATTCTAAATAATTTTTTTTTGGATTTGAACTATTTTTTTAATTAATATATATATATATATAAACAGTACAACCCCGAAATAGAGTGTCAAAATACTTTAAAACTGAAACATTATATTTCAAACGAAGCACCAACCGAAAACAAAAACGAAATTGAAAGCCTTGTTAAATGGAGGTTGTTTTGTCCTCAGGCAGCAGACGCCCATCAACACTTGGGTCAGCTCCTGGCAGTGTGAAGATGCATGGACGGGTAATGTCAGCTCTTTTATTTGCCGTCCTTTTCTTCTTTATTAAGCTTTCAATTAAAAAGAGTAAAAAGTCTCTCAAGGCAAAGTCTTCTGGGCAACGGGTCGACATCTATTTGGGCAGCTGTTGGCTGTGTGTTCTTTTTTTTTGTTTCTTTAACTTTCAACTAAAAAAAACTCAAAAGTGTTCTGAAGTCAAATTTGGCAACGGGTAGACATCCATCTGGCAACTTTTGGCATTGTCCAGCAACAATGTAATATATGTATATGCGAAAATACAATTTGAGATCAAGGCTGTGAGAGGATTCCTGGTGCTTGAAAGAATCAACCCTTGTCATTTCTCACCTTGATTATCTTTTCCCAGAAATTTGAACCTCTCCCGTTTCCTCTCTGTTTTACTTTTTAACTTCAAATCTAAAGCCAAGTGGTGTTCTACCTTTCTCTCTCATTTACACGCAGAGGAGACTGTTAGAGGATTCCTGGTGTGCACGAGCTCTTTACAGGTACACCTGCTTTATCCTTGGTGTTTTTTGCATATTAATTCACTTGCCATGAATTCAACTGGTTTAGAGAGTTTTTGTGGAAGATTAGGGATTTTTTTTCATCTTTTCATATATTAATTATAGATATATTCATTTGGTCATTATGCAAATTTCTGAACCGGATAGTGACATGGATCTTGACAATCAATGACCTTATTTTTCTGTAACTCATTCTCTGCTACTGATTTCCGGATCTATGAGGCTCGGAAGGAGGAATTTGACGGCAGATTGCCATTTTAGCATTGTAAATCACCACAAGGGCCTAACATGTAGGAATCTTGCATCAAATCCTACCATAAGCGATATGAAAAGATTCATGCATCACAAAATTGAAATACAAAGCTAGAGAAAACAATTATTTCTATCAGTAACCAGAAAATGTTACAGTTGATTTTGAAATGTTTTATTACACAAATAATGGCCTATATATGATTCATTTGGTGTTAGAACTTAATGTGAATTCCGAGTTTAATGAACAGAATTGGTGGCATGACTACTTGTTGGGAGACCAAGAAGGATAAGAAAGTAAACAAGGAAACTGCATTCATAAGGAATGGAAGCAAATTATTGGAGAAACTAGTTGACATTTGTGATGGAAAATGCAATTCTATTCGTCGTTTCTCTGCCACAGAGCTCAAGAAAGCAACGAACAACTATGATCCGCAGAAACTGTTGACCAGCGATGCATTTTATAAATTGTACAAGGGTTTTTTGCAAGGCAGGCCTGTTTCTGTTAAGAAATTTGAGGATGGAGATAAAGAGTACGAACGTTGTTTCAATGACATTGTCTATTCATCAAAAATGAGTGTACACAAAAGTTTTGTGAAGTTGTTAGGCTGCTGCTTGGAGACTCAGATTCCTATTCTAGTTTTCGAATATGTTGGGGATTGGACACTTCGAGATTGCCTATGGGGCTCTGAGGAAGCCCGTTGTCGGCCTTTGCTATGGATTGCAAGGTCAAAAATTGCAATGGATATGGCTAATGCAGTTGCTTTTCTTCATGCTGCATTTGCCAGACCCATTGTTTTTAGAAATATCAAACCTTTGAATATCTTACTGGATGACAACCATGAGGCCAAACTGTCAGATTTCTCGCTCTCTATATCGATTCCTGAAGGTGAATCTCATGTATGGGATGCAGTTATTACAGGGGCATTTGGACTCGTCGCACCCGAGTGCTTGAGCACTGGTAATTTCAATGAGAAGCAAGATGTTTTCAACTTCGGTGTATTCCTACTTATGCTTTTGTCTGGACAAAAGGTGGCTGATTCTTCTCGTCCTGAAGAGGGGTTTCTCTTACGGAATCATGTGAAAAAATGCATTGAAGATGATAGGCTAAACGAGGTCATAGATTCCACTATCATTGCCGAGGGGGCTTGGCCAGGAAAAGAGCAGCAATTGCAGGCTTTTGCTGCACTTGCCCTGAGATGCATCTCTGATGTAGCAGAAGATAGACCAACAATGATTGATGTTTCAAAGGAACTCAGGAAAATGCATCGGTCTGCGATTTCCTGCGTCAGCAACAAGGATGATCTACGTTATCTCATCTTGTAATAAAATTTATTTGGATTCTCAGCGTGTACCTTTTCCATTGACTGATACTACCAATTACTTCCTGTAATGAATACGTTATCTCATCTTGTAATAAAATTTATTTGGAATTGAACTTGTTGACAAATAATCCTGGCAGGTTACTTGCAAAAATACTTGGATGTCTAAGTTAGTATAATATATTTTAGGATATTTTTTAATAAGGAGAAAACTGATTGGGAGTAATAAGTAAAAGAGTAAAGAGAGATCAAAGAAACATCAGATCTCTTCTCCTTCTTCTTCACGCTCTACCTTTCTTTTATAGTAAGAGGAATACCCTTCAATAATACAGGAACATAGATGTAACTTGTTAGGTATTGCACCTTTATTTTCTTGTACTTCCATACATGCTCTCCTTCATGCTGACATTCATCTTGACACATTCCTTCCAATTATTTATAAATTGTAATGCTAATATTATAATCACATTTTTTTTAATAATTCTCATAAATTTATAATTGCACATAAAAATCACACAATTATTAAAATTAAATGGGATTTATTTCAAAATCTCATTCTAATTCCTTATAAAATTAAATGATTCAAAATTAAACCTTAGATTTTATTCTTTTAAGATGACAACTCAATAATATGACAGTTTCGATAAAAAAAAAATTGAGCAACTAATTTAATTTGTATTAAATAATTACTATTGCATATTTCCCCGTATAAGCAAAAATCTTTCATTTTAACTAGAAATAATTTAATAGTATTTTTGTAGTTTAACTTTAAACATAGATAATTAGAGGCCTTAACCTCTTAAATCTCGGGAGTGTTTAGTACAATGATAGAGATTGTTTTTTAAAATATTTTTTATTTGAAAATATACTAAAATAATATTTTTTAACATCAATATATTAAAATAATTAAAAATACAAATATAATTTAAAACAAAAAAATCCAAGAATTTTAAAAAATATGATCGAATCTCACTCTCAAACACCTTATGTTGGTTAGGTAGTTTCAAAAATAATTTTGAAAAAACACCCAATTTAACCCTTGTAATTGTGTCAATTTAGCAACAAAGCCACTATAGAAACATTTTTTTTTCAAATTTACCCTTATTAATCATATTTTGTCGATTCAGACTAATTTCACTAAATTTCAACCAAATTATGCCAAATATACCAAGATGATGCTGAGTTTTTTTTAAAAAATAAAAGGAAGGTTTCCATGGTCTTTATTAGCCTCCTCTAATTATCTAATATACTAAAAGAGGTCAGGGTGAGTTATTGTAGCATGTTAGGAGAATCATTGTGGATTACAATAGTATTGCTCAGTTTTCGGGTCGGTTCGGTTCATTCGGTTCACCGGTTTACTGATTTTTTTTCTTTTTGCACAGTAAAATAAAGATTTTGTCCCTCGAAAAAGATAAAAAAAAATGGCTACTGGATGGAGGGGTTCCACGGTAATTGCATTTTCGGTCCGGTTCGGGTCACAGGTTTTTATAATTTTATATATTTCTTTGTACAATAAAATAACCATTTTGTCCCTCGAAAAAGACAAAAATCAGTTCTGATCGGGAGGAGTACCACGGGCATTTCATATTTTTTGAAAATGGCTAAATACGTATATGCCCCCCCCCCAATAAGACAAAAATGAAGAGTTGGCTGTAGGAGTGTCTCGGTAATTGACCATATTTTTTTATTATTAATCTCGGGTTACTATGGGCGCGTGTGGCACATGTGGTTTCTTAAATAGTCCTTATTTTTGTCCATGTTTATATATATATATATATATATATGTGTGTGTGTGCTTTTAGCTTTGGTTTTTAATTTCTATTATTTTCTCTTTTATTGAGGTAGTATTTTTTTGTAAAATTTTGTTCTTAAATTTTAGTTTGTGTTTGTGATCATTTGAAAATTGATATTTCTGTTTTTTTTTCACTGTTCTTTCTTTTAGTTGTTTTTTATTAGTTTTTTTTTTATTTTCACCTCAAATGATTTCTTTTAGCTAATAATTTTTATTTATTTTTCAATTTTTTGTTTGCTCTTTTATTAAAGTTATTGGGCTTTTTTTTCTTTGATTGAATTTTTTCCCCATTATTAACGCAATAATAATAATATTTTTACTTTTTTTTCTTGCTTCTCCTTTTGTTAATATTTTTGATTTTTTTTCTCGGGTAATTTAATAATTTTTATTGTTTTAGTAGTAATAATAATGATTTTTGTTAATGTGAGTGCATATTCCACGTAATGCTCTGTCGTCGGTTCTTCTATACTGGCAGATTGATCTGTTATTTTCTTCGGCATGGTCTGACCAATATTTCGGGTTATTACATGATAATATGATCTCTTCTTTGCTAGTTTTGTGGATATCTAGATTGACTTTGTCTTTTGTTAGTATTGATTGAGAGTAGTTTCGATCTCCTTTCTCATCCCTGAAAAGAAGCATTTTCGATTGTTTCTTTTACATATCAGCTGCCTGCTTGTTTCTTGGTTTTAAGAAAAACAAATCGGCATGTTATGCTTACGAAAAAGAAAATTCAGTTCAGGTGGCAATGTGGCATGTATGTAATTTTATGTACTTAGATGCAGCCTTTTGGGCAGTAAACGCAGCCTATAATGAAAAAAAAAAAAAAAAGACTCTAATCACTAGTCTGAATGTTTCAGTAGAATAATATGATAATGATATTCAGAATTCTACAAAAATAATACAAGTAGCCTGTCATGGTTGACAAAAAGCTAAACTAGAAAGTAATATAACCTAGAAATACGAAAATTAGGAAACTGGGTTGATTTTGTAGGTTTGGAACACAAAAAAGGTATGAAAGTGGGTTTGATCTCGAACGAGCTTTGATGATTTTATTTGTGGTGGACTTCCGAGTAAGCTTTCTAAATTGACATAAAACACTTGAATAAGCTAAGAGAGATAATTTGCAGTCACAATTGTGTACTGAGCTTCAAGAATAAGCTATCAATTATTAAATAATGGATAGATGAGATCGCAATAACCAATTAATGAAGGAATTATGCGTGAAAAGACAATAATGTCATCCAAAACTAGAGAGAAAAAGAGTTGAATAGATCCCTGAATCCTAAACCTTGGGACTGTTTATGTAGCCATGAGATCTGATAAAATGCATAGAGAGGAGGGTAGAACGGTCTGTGGATACTCCTGGTTAGCTGCTCTTCATGAAAAGGATACTAGCAGCTACAGAAATGTTCTCCACTGATTTATCTCATCGTAAAAAAAGAGATCGATAATGAAATAGGAAACAGCTTACCTGGTATGAACAGAGATTGCTACTTTGTAATCAGAGGCGCACCACTTTATCACCTTCACTCTTTTTTGGATAGATTGGATGTGATTTGATCACTTTATGTCTCTTTCTCCAGTTTCAAAGGAAAATTAAGGTTCTGTTGTCCAATATTTGAGATGATTTGGTGTCTCGTTGGTTGTAGATATCAACATTTTTTGTGTTTCTTTGTCACTGCTTTCCTGGTATGAACAGAGATTGCTAGTTTGTAGATTATACATGTAACAACTTCAGAATCACTGATGCAAAAGTTGGAACCAAAAAGAAATAATGCCCTGTTCGAGTTTGGAACACCATTTGAAATGGGGGGCAAAATCATGCCAGTTCAACAAAACATATTGGTAATTGATGATCATGAATTTCTAAATTTCCTGTAAGTGGATTCTCTAGTTTGGATATTTCAGACCTCCGTATTAGGCATCCATCCTGTAATCGCAGTGGATATTGCTATTGCACTTGCTTATCTCCACACCGCACTTTCCAGGCTCTAATGTAAACCGGGATATAAAACCTTCAAAAATTATAACAGATGAGAATTATGTTCCCAAACTGATAGATTTTTCGCTATCTATAGCTACCCGGAAGGTGAGCCTGATATTAGATTAATGAGATGAAAGGGACCCATGTATATGTTGCACCTGAGACCACGATGACAGGTTTTTTCAATTAGAAAAATGATGTTTACAGTAATTGAGGTCGTTGCGTAGCGGGGGAGGGGACTTGTTCCCTTCCTCTATACCCGAGTTCGATCCTCTCTGTACTTGCCTGTTACTCTTGTGGTATCTTACCTGCTCATTGGGCTTGCAGGGTTTTCAGTGGGTCTAGGGATTAATCGTGGTGCGCGTAAGCTGCCCGTGTTAGAGAATAATATAAATCTTATTTTGGGACCTCACCTAACAGCTTAAGTTTTAAGTGAGATGGTTCCTTCACATGGTATTAGAGCCTTGTTGACCCAACGGTCACGAGTTCGAATCTCACCACCCTCATTCAATTTGATAAAAACCAAGCACAAGGTAGTATGGACCTGTGCAAGTTTCAAGCCCAAAAGGCTTTCACTTGAGGGTGTGTGTTAGAGAATAATATAAATCTTATTCTGAGGCCTCACCTAACAACTTAAACTTTTAGATGAGATGGTTCCTTAACAGCCCGGATACCCTGGTTACCAAACAAAAAAAATGATGTTTATAGTTTTAGTCCAGCTTTTGAATGGACTGGCATGATGTTACGGATCCCACAATGGAGCTGGAATCTATCTTCATTTGGCACGTTGCCTGCTGGAACAAGTTTTGGAGAACAGATCTGAGGAGAAATTGGATCCTGTAATTGTGGCAGAGAGACCATGGCCTCAGATAGAGAAACAGGTGAAAGCTTTCATAGATCTTGCACTTAGATGCACCACGGCAGACGGTAGGCCAATGATGATTGAAGTGGGAAAAGAACAGGCAAATTTATCAATCTGTTATTTCTCCTTGCTAGCTCGAGGACATCCAGATTGATTATATGTTTTCTCTATCATATGGTAGTATCAGTTGAATGAAGTTTCTCTCCTTTGTTATCCATGGATATATTTTCAATCAATTCTTTTGCCTGTTAATTGCTTTGTTCTTAGAGCATCTCCAACCCATAAGCTATATGAAGAGTCAAAACTATTTTTAGCAATTGTATGTATTTTACTTCTAAAACTCAATAGCTATATCAATAATTAAAATGACATTTTGTTCGTTGAGATGATATTTTTACATGTTCCTGTAGAAAAATCAAAATTTTTAAAAATTATGTAATATTATTGGAGACTGGAGATTTTTGGAGGCAGAACCTCTCAGAGAGAGAAGCATGCACCATCAAGAAAAGCAAAACAGGTTCAGTATCAGAAACCTCCCAGTATTGGTCTGGACCACAGCACTCTTTTAACTTCCAAAATCTTGATAAAAGGAATAACGATAATTTTAAAAATTATTTTTGAAATCAGCACATGAAAATGATATAAAAACACCAAAAAATATTAATTTAAAATAAAAAATTAAAATTAATTTTTTTTTATTTTTTTTCAAAAACACTTTTGAAACATAATGTCAAATATGATCTTAATCCTAAATCAACTCCGAGTAGTTTTACAGGTTTAAATGCATTTTTTTCGAAAATATTTAATGTATTATTTTTTCATGAATAACTTTCATACTGAATTTTATTTTTTTTATAATTGGATTTTAGTGTATAACAAGCATTCATATTTCATACACTTAATCTCCGTGGAAAATTAATTAAAAAATCATGACATTACAATTTTCTTTTGAATTCAAACTCGCAAATAATAAACCTGGGAGTTTCTGATAAGAATATATTCAAGGTTTTTTTCGGTGAAAGTAATTTAAGATATTAATTATTTTTGTATTTAGTAATTTTAAAAATATCAAACTCTGAAAATCTCAAATGTCTTACACACACATACACACCATATTTTATGTTAAATTAACCAGCGTACTCTTATTTTCTCTACTGGCTAGTAACATGAAATGCTCTAGGGAAGTAGTGTGTGTATTGTTCGGATATGAATTTTAACAACTTTTGAAAAGCACTCCCAAACACCCCCTAAGTAGCCGTTTAGTATTGCGATCGAAATGGAGATTCGAGTAAAAACATGTTTTGTGTGTTAGAGTGTAAATGAATATATATTCTAGAATAATGAGAGTGTATTCTAGAATATACATGAAGGTAGTATATGGTATTTGAAATGTGTATATAAAGATACTAAACACACGGCATGTGTGTGTAAAAATATTGCAACACTAAATAAATTTAAATTTCAGTCTCTCTCTCTCTCTTTTCTCTCTTCCCTTCTCAGAACACCATTCTTCTTCTTAATTTCTTCAATTCCCTGCAACTTCTCACAATCTCAACATTGTGGTGTTTGGTAATAAGAAAAAGTAGATTAAATTGCTATGAGACCCACCAAAAAATCGACTGAAACCGTGATTTAGAAGAAGCTGAATTTGAAAGCTTTTGTCTGCGATCGCGATTCATTTTTTGCCTGCGTTTCATGGATTGCAGGTCGTGGTTAGCAGCTTGAAGAAGCAACATCATGGTGGGAAGCAACCGACGATCTCTCTCTCTCTCTCCATAACGTCAACTTTCTCTCTCTCCACAGCGGCAGTTTCGGCACGTTCTGGAAATTTCGCCCAAATTCCGACCGGAACGTTTCGGTTCTGTTCCGTCCATTCTGTTCTGTCTAAATAGTATTTTTTAAAATAATGAATAATTTTACAATATCAATTATATATCTTAATCCGACTGTTAGATTGAGATGAAATTTTACGAGGAGTCTCTTGACATATTTATATATATTATGTTAAAATTTCAGAGCAATCAGAGAATATAATGACCTTGCGAGATTGATGATGATATTCTAGTAATATTATACATGCTCATAATTTTGTTCAAAAAAATTATTTTATTGTGTCTTTTTTTAGATTAAATTTTTCTCAATTTCATTATTCAACAACAAGTTTTTACGAATTTAACTTTATAATTTGATTTGCTTTATATAATGTTATCATGGTCTTATAACAGAGGTCACACATTTGAAAGGTTAACCTAGGTTGACCCGAGTTAATTCAATATATCATTGTTTCAATGTTGTTTTAAGATGTCAACTCGATTTTTTTAATTAAACTATATTTTTAAGTCGATTGAGTTATATCAATTCAACTCTCATTTTTTTACTATGTTTGAAATTTAAATTGTACAATTCTAAATAATATTGTTTTTGGATTTGAACTATTTATATATATATATAACCCCGAAACATGGCGCCAAAATACTTTAAAATTGAAACATTATGTTTCAAACAAAGCACCAACCGAAACGGAATTGACAACCTTGCTAAGATTGATCCAGGTCTAAAAAAGAATGTGACAAGGACATTTGATTTTTTTTTTAACACAAACACCTAATTGATTTTAACTTAATTATACACGCATCAATCATCTTGATGAAGTGAAGCAGCATATTTTGCCTTGAATCTGTTTTGAATGCACATAACTGTTCTCCTCGTGTCTGCCTTTAATTTGCAGGTTTTCTCAGTAGAACATATATGTGAGCGCTCACTTATCTTGAAAATTGCACAAATTATTTATAATGAAAAAATATATAAGTCATTTGCTCTGTGTTTTGATGCATATAGACAAATTATTGATTAAATAATTATCCAAGCATTTTAAATAATAATAAAATTCAATCATTTTGATGCACAAAACAAATAACTCATTTGAAATAGATTTTATCAATAATAATTTAACTAATTAAATATTTAATTAATCAATTTAAACATATACAATAATCAATTAATTTGTTATATCAAAAAAGTCCTGCAAAACGCGTAAGGTCTGAGGGATGAAAGTCAAAGTAAACTGCCCAAGTCTTTGAGATGAAATTTCCTCTGCCATACGAGTGCTTGAAAGAATCAACCCTTATCTTTTCTCACCTTTATTATCTTTGCCCAGAGAGTTGAACCTCTCCCGTTTCCTCTCTGTTTTACTTTTTAACTTCAAATCTAACGCCACGTAGGGTTCTACCTTTCTCTCTCGTTTACACGCAGAGGAGACTGTGAGAGGCTTCCTGGTGTGCACAAGCTCTTTACAGGTACACCTGCTTTATCCTTTGTGTTTTTTGCATATTAATTCACTTGCCATGAATTCAACTGGTTTAGAGAGTTTTTGTGGAAGATTAGGATTTTTTTCATCCTCTTCTCTGATTATCTTATGCAATATCAATTATAGATATATTGATTTGGCCATTATGGAATGTGTATTATGCAAATTTCTGAACCGGATAGTGACATGGATCTTGAAAATCAATGACCTTATTTTTCTGTAACTCATTCTCTGCTACTGATTTCCGGATCTATGAGGCTCAGAAGGAGGAATTTGATGGCAGATTGCCGTTTTAGCATTGTAAATCACCACAAGGACCTAACATGTAAGGGATCTTGCATCAAATCCTACCATTAGCGAAATGAAAAGATTCATGCATCACAAATTTGAAATACACAGCTAGGGAAAGCAATTTTTCCTATCAGTAACCAGAAAATGTTACAGTTGATTTTGAAATGTTTTATTATACAAGTATGGCCTATATATGATTCATTTGGTGTTAGAACTTAATGTGAATTCCGAGTTTAATGAACAGAATTGGTGGCATGACTACTTGTTGGACGACCAAGAAAGTAAACAAGAAAACTGCATTCATAAGGAATGGAAGCAAATTATTGGAGAAGCTAGTTGACAGTTGTGATGGAAAATGCAATTCTATTCGTCGTTTCTCTGCCACAGAGCTCGAGAAAGCAACGAACAACTATGATCCGCGGAAACTGTTGACCGAGGATTCCAGGTATAGATTGTACAAGGGTTTCGATATAGGGTATAAATTGTACAATGGTTTTTTGCAAGGCAGGCCTGTTTCTGTTAAGAAATTTAAGGATGACGATAAAGAGTACGAACGTTGTTTCAATGACATTGTGTATTCATCAAAAATGAGTGTACACAAAAGTTTTGTGAAGTTGTTAGGCTGCTGCTTGGAGACTCAGATTCCTATTCTAGTTTTCGAATATGTTGGAGAATGGACACTTAGAGATTGCCTATGGGGCTCTGAGGAAGCCCGTCGTCGGCCTTTGCTATGGATTGCAAGGTCAAAAATTGCAATGGATATGGCTAATGCAGTTGCTTTTCTTCATGCTGCATTTGCCAGACCCATTGTTTTTAGAAATATCAACCCTTGGAACATCTTACTGGATGACAACCATGAGGCCAAACTGTCAGATTTCTCGTTTGCTATATCGATTCCTGAAGGTGAATCTCATGTAAAGGGTGAAGCTATTTTTGGAACACCAGGATTCATCGCACCCGAGTACTTGGCCACTGCTGATTTCAATGAGAAGCAAGATGTTTACAACTTCGGTGCATTCCTACTTGTGCTTTTGTGTGGACAAATGCCGTATGATCATTCTCGTCCTGCAGGGGAGATTCTCTTACGGAATCATGATAGGCTAAACGAGGTCATAGATTCCACTATCATTGCCGAGGGGGCTTGGCCAGGAAAAGAGCAGCAGTTGCAGGCTTTTGCAGCACTTGCCCTGAGATGCATCTCTTTAAAAGAAGAAGATAGACCAACAATGATTGATGTTTCAAAGGAACTCAGGAAAATGCATCGGTCTGCGATTTCCTGCCGTCAGCAACAAGGATGATCATGTGTACCTTTTCCAGTGACTGATACTACCAATTACTTCCTGTAATGAATACATTTTCTCATCCTCTACTAGCTGTAATGTTGCAGATCATATTGATGGTGAATAAATTTCGAAGTAAAATTTATTTGGAATTGAACTTATTGACAAATAATCCTGCAAAAATACTTCGATGTCTAAGCTAGTATAATATTTATAAAGAGAAAAATGATTGCGAGTAAGAAGAAAAATAGTGAAGAGAGATCGAAGACAGATCAGATCTCTTCTCCTTCTTCTTCACGCTCTACCTCTATTTATCTCCATATTTATTTATCTTTTTTTCCTACTCCAGCAAAAAAAAGAAAACATATGGAATGTGTCAAACACATATATATTTTATTATACTTCCATACATACTCTCCTTCATGCTGACATTCATCTTGACACATCCTTCCAATTATTTATAAATTGTAATGCTAATATTATAATCACATTTTTTTTAATAATTCTCATAAATTCGTAGTTGCACATACAAATCTCACAATTAAATAATTACTATTGCATATTTCCCTGTATAAGCGAAAAACTTTCATTTTAACTAGAAATATTTTAAGAGTATTTTTGTAGTTTAACTTAAACATAGATAATTAGAGACTTTAAACCTCTTAAATCTCAAAGTGTTTAGCACAATGATAGAGAGATTGTTTTTTAAAATATCTTTTATCTAAAAACATATCAAAACAATATTTTTTAACATCAAAACCTTGAAATGATTTAAAATAGAAAAATAATTTAAAACAAAAAAATCCAAGAATTAAAAAAAAAAAAAAAAAAAAGTGATCCGACCTCGCTCTCAAACACTTTATGTTGGTTAGGTAGTGTCAAAAATAATTTTGAATAAACACCCAATTTAACCATTGTAATTGTGTCAATTTAGCAATAAAGCCACTATAGAAACATTGTTTTTTTCAAAATTACCCTTATTAGTCATATTTTGTCCATTCAGACTAATTTCACTAATTTTCAACCAAATTATGCCAAATATACCAGGATGATGATGAGTTTTTTTATTATTATTATTAAAAAAAGAAAGGTTTCCATGGTCTTTATTGGCCTCCTCTAATCCTTAACTATAACATGTGATACCTTGTATGTTATTATGCTGTAAAATTAAATTTAATAAAGTTAAGTGGATTAATTAAGGAAACTTGTGACTTACATCTATTTTTTAAAGAAAAAAGATATTGATTAGGTAAATTAACTTATGATATTATTGACCTAGTCAAACTTAGATGTTGGGTCAACACAGGAAAAAATAATGATTGAACAATATTGTTTTGATATAAAAAATTTGGTTTGGGTTAATTTGATGACTTGGAGGTTGGCCCAATAACTTAATGATCGCAATTATGATTAAAGTAAAAATACGATGTTTTATTTGGTATTATTTACAAAAAAAAAAGTAAAACATTTTGGAAATAGGAAAAAAAATCCGTTCGTTTTTAAATGAAGAAAAGCAAGATCAATAATAAGTATTATAATTTTAAAAACCACAATGGAAAAAAAATATATTTTATTTCCAAATTATTTTACAAAAAAAACAAGTTTAATATTTTTCTTTCTAAATTTATGAAAATGAGAAACAAAAATGCTACTATTTATACATCAAAATAAAAAGACAAATGATACTAAATAAACCCTTAATTTATTCAATTTCTTTTCTGCACATAGCTTGAAATTCAAAGCATAATTGAATATTTATTTATTTATTTATTCTTATAAAAGTATAAGGTAAAATTGATGATGAAAGATTTCTATAGGTACTGTTTTGTCAAATAGACAAAACTATGAAGGCTACTTAATGGGATTTTACGTTTTCTTTACGTATGAAAAGAGAGCATTAACAGAAACTGAAAACAAACAAAGCAAACACAAAACGCTTTCTCTGTTTATCAATAAGGAAAGTTTGAAAATCGAAACAAAGCTCTTTACTTTTTGATCAAACAGCCGTCTTTCACACTTAATTGCTGCTAATATCGTGCCCTAATATTCTTCTCCCATATGTGAGAGAGATGGACATTGAACACTAATAAAGAGCAATATGTTTGCGGTAGTGTTTGGAAAGCATTTATTAGCGTGTGATTTTACTGGTTTTGAGGAATTTCCTTGATGGGTTTTACTGACTTTTGGATTTTAAAAGTGGGTTTTTAATTTAAGTTCAAAAAAGTGGTTTTTTTAGAAGTTTAGATTACTTCTTTTTCTTTTTGTGTGTGTGTTTGTTTGTTTTTGGTTAAGTTTTGGGGTTTTGATGACTGAAAAAAGTAAAGGTTAGTGTGTTAGAGTTGAGGTTTGGTTTTGTGGCGTTGTGGAATTATGGGAGAGTGTGAGATTGAAGAGGGAGAGGCATGTGATTACATGGACAATGATGATCGGAACATTGATATTGATGTGGCTCTCTCCTACATTGTAAGGGTTTTGGCAATATTATGAGAGTTGTTTTTTTTACTATTGATTTCAAAGTAAATGGCTAATTGGTGTTTATGATTAGTTTTTTGCTCTGTTTAGTTTCTGAGAAAATTTAGGAGCAAAGGAAAAAACAAAAACTTGGAATTTTAATTTTGTTGTCTTCGGTCATAGAATTTTCAGTGTGAACATTAGTGTTTTGTTTTCTTGTTTGTCTCATGCAATTTGTCTGGGACCTCGTGAAACACTTGTACAAGCAAGTGCTGTGAAAAGAGAATAACAATAGGGGTCTCTGTGATTTAGCTTTTACTTTTAACAATGTAGGTCTAAAACGTCTCTGTCAAGTGCTTTGAAATTGTGGAGCTTGGTGATCAATGTTGATTAATGAACTTGGTTTTGCTGGACCTGGATGTTTGCTACTGTAAAAATTCTAGTATCTTGGATGATGTTCCTGTTTCCACTGCAAATAAGGTTCTCACCACTGAAAAGTTGATTAGTGTCTTAACTCAAGTTAACTTGATGAATATAATGAACCTTTGTTGAATGTATTAAACCTTGTGTAGAATCAACATGGCCATTTTATATGCCTTGGTATATGTTAAAACTTCTGGAACTGTAGATTAGAAAATCCTCTCCACTGATAGTGGGTTTGTGAAGGAAACGATTCTCTTTTATATGAATGATTAACATTTTGAAACCTTTGTGACCAAAACGCATTGTGCCAATTTATTGATGTAATGTTTGTGATAGCCTTTGTGCTGTTTTCACTTTCTTTTTATTTTGTTCTTGTGATTGCTGGCTTTCTTGATTGCATGTAGTCATTGTTTACATTTCTAGTTACATTAAGCAGTTGGTGCTTTTATAGGATGATAGGATTCAGGACATCTTGGGGCAGTACCAAAAAGATTTTGAAGGAGGAGTTTCTGCTGATACTTTGGGTTAGTGATGCATTAGAGAACTATTAGAAAATGTGTGAAATTCTTTGGTACCAGTTTGGAATCTTTAAGTAATGGTTTGGCACTAATGCATGTTGACAGGGGCAAGATTTGGTGGTTATGGTACATTTTTACCTACTTATCAGCGTTCTCCTTCTATAAGGTCAAATCCAGTAGCCCAGCATAAAGTACAAAGTCATGGCATTCAAGCATCTTCTCTTGATGATCAGCTGGTGGAGGTAGATTCTAATAATTTTAGAGATCAGAAACAGTAGTTAGTTTCTCTTATCTTCTTCCTACCTGAATATTTTGGTTTATGTCATTTCACAGGGTGCCTTGCAGAACTCCACGGGTTCAATAAGTGAGACTGTTTCTGCAAGACCTGAAGCTGCTTCGAGAAGTGCCTTTCCACTGCGTGTAGCAAAACCTTTTCCCGAGGATAGGTTGGTTAAACCTCAAAGTTCAAGAGAGTGCGTTTCTGGTTATGAACCACAAAAAGGGCCAGTTAACCCATCGAACCAGAAAATGCTGAAGGTACGAATCAAAGTGGGGTCAGATAATTGTTTGCCAGAACTGAAGACTTCAGCAATTTACAGTAATCTTGGCCTAGACATGTCTCCATCATCATCATCAGAGGACACTGACAGCCCCTCTGAATGTGAAAGGGATTTTCCAGATTCTCTAGAAGAACACATTTATTCCCCATCCTACATTGTCAGGGTGAGGTGTCTTCCACTGTTCTATTATTCAAGCATTATTCCTTATGGATTGTTTCTCATTTGGTTGTTTTTGTTTTCCATTTTTATTGTGATGGAACGAACAGATCATGACCTCTTCTCCCATACCCAGTGGTGCAATGTTGTCACCTCTTCATGATTGCCTTCTTAATTTATCAGAAAAGAGATTTTTGGACCATAAAAGAACCGTGTCTGTGAAAGAGTTCTCTGCCATGCAGGCTGATGAGAAAGTACTTGTTGACAGGCAAAAGAAGCCAGCTAATAGAAGTGATAGGTTGGAGGTGAAAAATGAACACTGTGATGATCCAACCAATTCATTCAGCGCCTGCTCAAAGAATGAATCAAGTATGGAGACCTCAAAGGGCAACCATACTTTATTTGATGCTGGGAATCACCTGCCTGAATCTAAAACAACTAAAGTGGGCAAAGCTGCTGTTAGAACAGGTACAATATTCAGAGCCAATTTGAGTGGGGCAATGAAGGAATTATTTAGCCAAAAAGCTTGCAAGATTCATGAAGTGAGTGCAAAAGCTACTTTGACTGGAAAAGTTCAGAAAGATAAAAAATTAGGCTGTGCTCCAAGAGATGATGGGAGCGAAGGTGATAAAAGTCATGCTTTGTTTAAAGACAATTATATGCCTGAGGGGATGAGAAAATGTGGAGATGGAACATTGGATCCTACAAAACACAAGTTTAAAAAGAAAAAATCATCTCACCTACAGGATGAAATGAAGGTACCTCATGGAAAACAACCATCTACTGGCAAAAAGAAACCAAAGGGAAGCAAAAATGATTATAGCTCAACTGCTGGGACATCAAACAATAGCATGCTGATCCGTTTGTCTGCCGAACCAAAAGAAAAGATCTTTCAGAAAATCTGTAAAGGGGACAATGCATTGCTTGAAGATTTGAGAAAGGTAAAAGTTAAACATACTGTATCAATCGGTGACAGGAAAGCCAGGGGAAATGAATTTAGAAGCTGTTTGCTGGGAACTTCTGTTGAAGATGAGACAGAGGACAATACGCTTGAGGTGCCTGAGAAAGAACCCCTAGCTTTCAGAAATAAATCAAATGTGAATTCAGGTGATAAAAAAACCAGTTTCGTTTCCACTTCTAAAGAGAACTTGAGAGGAGACAGTAATGATGTTGCACCATTAGCTCGCCCACTTCCTACAGAGGTGCCAACATTTCTTATACAGGAAGATTGGGTGTGTTGTGACAAGTGTCACAAGTGGCGGCTTCTACCATATGGTACAAATCCTAACCAACTTCCACAGAAATGGCTGTGCAGCATGCTTGACTGGCTGTAAGTGCTTTTGGTGGATATATGAACTTTTATGGTTGTGTCAGTAATGGTTAGAGATTAATTGGCATAAATTTAGTTGATACTTATGGATTGGCTTCAAATTTGAACAAATATAAAACCAAGTGGAACTTTATACTTAGTGATTGGTGTCTAGCTAGCAAGAAAATGGAAGTTATATTTTCAATGGAAGATGATTTTGTCAATAAAATAACTGATTAATGTGAAGGGTGCTTCAGAGTTCAGATGCTCACTATTAACCTCAAAGTGATTATATTCTCTTAGCTAAATAATAAATTATCCTTCTGGATAAATTCAAGTTTTTTCCTGTTGAAGAAAATGGCTTTTGCTGTGCTCACTCTCATCTCTAACTTTTTTCTCTGGTGGAAACTGTATTCAGGCCTGGAATGAACCACTGCACTTTTAGTGAGGAGGAAACAACAGATGCTCTGCATACACTTTATCGATTACCTGTTGCAGGGAATCATGGTGACCAGCTAAGCCATTCTGCCAGTGCTGAATCCTCGATTACCTTGGTTAATACCTTGCATGATCTTGATCAAAATCCACAAGATCCTAGTTTTAGTGGTGGAAAGAAGAAACTTGAAATGAAAGAAGTGTCTCATCCAGCTCAATATAGTGTTAATAAGAAGCAGCTGAACTCTACAATGAAGAATGAACAGGTCTTTATTGAAAGAAGTTTACATAACAGGAGCTTGTCTTCTTTGGAGACCAAGTTGCAGAAAAGATTGGGTATGCCTCATTAAAACTAGATTTGCTTGTCTTGGCAAAGGCCATAAATTAAAGAGTTGTTTAATTTTTTATTGTTAGGCATGCTAGCATCAACTCACATTCATGTTGGCAGTTCTCCGCATTTGGGCCAAAATACATGGTTTTTACAATTTCTGTAAAATGCACTCAATGAAAGCTACTCAATTTCTATGTTGCTAGAGGAATTAACTTTTGAGGTTAGACCATATTGTAATTTCCAGTTATAAAAGAGAATTGGCATTACCTATCAGAGAGTAAAATGAGAAATACGAGAGTCACCGACTCATAAAAAAGATGAAAATGAAATCAATCATTCGAGGCCATGGTCTTTATGATAAAAGAAATCTCTTAGACTTGGATAAAAAACTTAGAAAGAAATATGATGAGTGATGAAAATTAGGGTATTGCCTCAATATAAAGGTTGAAAAGTATACTTTGACAGCTATTTGAGGTTTTCCTTTCTTTTCCCCCCTTTCGTGGTGTCAGTTGAAACTCATTAATACTTAAGACATGATGTGATGGTGTTCATGTAAATAAATACCTTGTTGTTTCTCTTTGATTCTAAGTTTTGTTTGTAGACACTAGGAGATGCAGGTCCGATATGTTGATACTCTATGGCAATATTACATCTAGGATATGCTTTTGTTGATAGATGATCAGATTTAGATGTGCACTCTGATGACCCATAACATGTGTGTACATGACATGTTCTTTGCAGGTGATGTGCAGCCACAGAAGTTCAAGAGCATGAAAGAAGCTGATCAAGAAGGTTTCAAGCATTCCAAAAAAGCAAGGATGGAGGGTATGCAATATGCAGTGGAAGATCATAATACTGGTGGAATCTCAAAGAAAGAAATGGGAAGTAATAATAAAAAACATTCATCATGCATAGATGTGAGGTATCTCTCAAAGGATTCCACAAGTCTTGATGTTAAAAAACATCAGTTTCAGAAGACAATGGTTACAGAGGATCTAGAACCAATGGGTATTGAGGGGAAGAAAAGAAAGTCAAAAGACTGGATGAACAATCAGATTTATCCTGGTAAGCATTCTGGTAATGGGCAAGATAACAGTATTTCCATGGAGGAGACAAGTTGGAGTGAATGCAGGAAAGAAAGGCACTCAAGAAAATGCAAATATGAGGAGAAGGACTCTAGCACAAGCAAGGGTGTTTGCAAACTGTTTGGAAAAGAGAAGATTAATTATTCATCCCAGTCAACTGTTGATGGTAAGAATTCAGAAAGAAGGGATTTGAGTGATGGACTGCAATGGATGGCAGCTACCTCTAGCTCATCCTTGATATCAAGCACTTGCAAAGTTAAAATCAACTTCCAGGATTTTAAGGACTCGCCTGTGGAGTCAGTCTGTTCTTCACCTTTGAAGATTTCTAAAAGAGTCAGTCCTAGGAGTTTTTCAGGCAATCATGGTAGCACAGATGTTGGTTTCTGTCACTTCAGTGACCAAACAAAATGCTTAGAAGGTGAATCTGTTGGTGTGAGCAACTGGTCTGAGACCTTAAGGAAGGAAAATGCCCCTGCTGTTGCACTTATCAAGGAAAAATCAAGGGATATCTATAGACATAATGATGATAAAGTTGAGAAAAAAAATCCTGGTCAGAAGGTTTCTTCCTTCAAAAGTCTAAATAATAGTGCTAGAGAGGATGACCAATTCAGATGTGAAGGAGATGATGCCTCGCTTAGGAAAATGGATGCTGTTTCTCATAAGGATTGCAAATCAAGTGTGTGGCATAATGCGCTGCAGAACCACAACAACAGTGAATTTTTGGACTTGTTTCCATCAGACACATTCAATCAAATGGAAAAATCTGCAGGGAGACAGCAGTCATTAGATTGCTTAGTTTTTGGAAATAAAAACGAAAATCAGTGTTGGAAAAGTAGAGAATCTAATGCATTGCAAGTTAATGGTTCTAGTTGTGATGGCTTGGGAAGGACTCCAAGACAACTTGGAAAAGATGATGGTCAGAATGGAGCTCAAGATGTTATGCGAAGGCATCATTTGCTTGATGCCAGCAACATTCTTGCATCACATCATCTCAGAAACGATTTCTTTAGTCAGGTAGCAAATGATGCTTTGGAAGGAGTCAAGGATCTTAAGCAATTAGCAGATCCTCTTCAGGTTTTTCCTTCTTCAGTCTTGATTCTTTAGCTCTAGAACATTTCACTTTGGTTTACCTTTCTTTTGGAGAGTGCTTCTATGTATACCATGAATAAAGTCTGACATGTATTTTCTTTGTACTTTGAAGATTTCTGCATCAGGCCTTCAAATTGCTGAGCTATTCTTTCAAGCAGCTTTGAAATTTCTCCATGGGGCATCACTTTTTAATCCTGATAACAACAGTACCAATAGTGGGAACATGACATCGGCTGAAATGTATAGCCATGCTGCAAAACTGTGCCAGTAAGTATAGAGTGCCAACTGTTATAAGACTCAGTATGTTGTCTTTAAGAGGTCTGCTGAAAGAAAAGATGAGTGAAAAAGAATTTATCAATCTGAACAGAGGTAGTAATAATGAATTATGAATGATAAAATTCCAGAACTGGTAATAGAATTGCAGCGCCTCAAATAGATGGTGAACTTGTGTCCCTTGTTGTACTTTCACCTATAGGTCTGGTGTTATCTTGTTATGTTTTGCATATCAATTATCTAATTAAATTGTTTTTATGGCCTGACTAACCACATAACTTAAAGCCCACACAAGCCTTCAATTGACTTATTCTTATTGTATTTAGTATGAGATTGTTACAAAGATACAGAGATTACTCAAAGTATGTAGAGGGGGGGGGGGGGGGGGGGATGATTATAAGGCAATTGGTGTCACCTCTAAGAAAATCATCAAGCTAAAAGTTGGTGTGTATAGTTTAGAGCAACATATTGCTTTATATTAACTTTATTATCGTGAGAAATGTTTTCCATATACTTGCCTTTTATGTCTTTTTCAAGCCATAAACAAAGAACTTAAAGCCTGATAGCAACCTTTTACAGTTACACTGATAATATTTCCAGCTTTTAAACGATATGCACACTATCAAACTTCAAGACAGCTATGACATTTTCCAAAGCATATTTCAATCCAGATGTTGAGCAATACTTTGTTGGGATGATTTTGGAAGTGTTCGTTTATGTCATTGTACATGCTTCGACAGATATTGTGCTTCAGAATTTGAGAGATGCAATGACTTGGCCTCTGCTTTTTTGGCACACAAATGCATTGAAGTGGCATATATGCGGATAGTGTATTCCAATGACCGCACTGCAAGCAGGGACCGGTGTGAACTGCAAAGGGCATTGCAAAGGGTTTGTCCAGGTAAAAAAAAAAAAAGCAGGCATGTTTTCTAGATAAATTGAAAATGTTTGAATGAATAAAATCCTGGAAAATTTATCAAACCAAATCCATATCTTTATAACATTATAATTTACTGAGATAAGAATTCTTGATTGACTTTTTTTCTCCTCTGGTTCCCAGTTAAGTCTCCATCATCTTCCGAGTCGGATGTTGAAAACCTAAACAGTGAAGTAAAAGTGGAGAAGAGACATATAACTAAGGATGTTGGTTGTTCTGAAGCAGCTAGAGATCATGTCATTCCTGCTAGAAACCAGCACAACTTTGTTCGGTTGCTAAATTTTGTACGTATATCTTTTCTAGTATAATTTTTCCTTCTAAGCTGACTTTGTTGTGATTGTAAGAATCATATTGATTTGTAAACTTGGTAAACTTGTTGTAGTCGTGAAAAAGTTTAACAAAATGTTCTCTCATATGTTGTGAGAAGTAAAAAGCAGTGCAAGAATTATTTTTATTTATCAAGGATGTCAATGCTTGATGGAAAAATCCTGAAACTCCCACAGAATCATGTAAAAAGAAGAGACGTGATTGTCAAAATAGAAATTGTATTATGAGGCCTCACCTAACAGTTTAAACTCTTAGGTGAAATGGTTTCTTTACATGGTATCAAAATCTTATTGACCTAGTGATCACGAGTTCGAATCTCACCACTCTCATTTTATTTGGTAAAAATCAAGCACGAGGTAGTGTGAAACTGTGTGTAAGTTTCAAGTCCAAAGAGTTTTCACTTGAAAAAGTGTGTTAGAAAATAATATAAATTATATCCTGGAACCTCACCTAACAACTTAAATTTTTAGATGAAATGGTTCCTTGACAACTCAGCATAGATTGTTCATCCACTTCCTTTGATGCCTTGCTGCTGCCATATTTTAACCCTTTACACATTCATGCAGTCTAGCATCCACTTTGTACTGCATCTTGCATAGTACAAAAATTTTGGCACAACAATTATAGTAAAATATGTTGCAAAATATGTTGCACTATTTTAACCCTTTACATCTGGTTGCAGACTGAAGATGTGAACCTTGCAATGGAAGCCTTGAGGAAATCTCAGGCTTCCTTTGCAGCTGCTGAAATAATTCTTACAGAGACGGGCAATACGGATGGCGTTTCGTCCATTAAGAAGGTCCTTGAAATGGGCTTCCATGATGTTGAGGGGTTATTGCAGCTGGTTCACCTTGCAATAGAGAGCCTTCGCAAAACTCCTTGATTCCTTGGGGAGAATCTTAATTCCAGAAAATATGTTCAGCTTCCTCCACTTCATGAATTTCTAAGGAGGCACACAATCTCCATGCTCATAAAGGATTACGTGGAATGTAAGGTTTCTCCTGAAATTCAGAGGTACGCAACTTGCTGCTTTCTTGTTTTACTGTCGGAGGCTGGACACCATTTTTGACACTCCAAGCTGTTCATGAAGATAGACCGGTTTTCAAAAATTAAAGATGGCAATAAGCAACGTATTCTAAGTAGACAATTTTGAGCCCCTCAGGCATGCTAATGTTAGGAATCCAACTCACTATCATCGCCATTCTTGTGTGTGCGCACGTGCATGCTAGCGTGTTGATATCTCTATACACAGTTAATGTTACTGCTGTTTGTAGGCAGTTGCCTCATTGCAGACCCCAGAGGAAATAAGCCAGATAGAGTCGATTAACCTGTATAGGAGAAACAAGGACCTTGCTGACAGATAATAACAAGTCTCTCTCTTTCTTTGTAGTAGTCTCGATGATTATTTAAGGTTCCAGTCAGATGTTCAAATCAGGGTTATCAGTTTTGTTTCATTTTGGTCGAAACGTTTCGTACCAATCAAAAAAATCAGACAAAACGATGTTTTTACTTTGGTTTAAATTCCGGTCTGTTCTGGATTTTTCGGTCAAATACCGGCCAAAACGTTCTGGTTTAGTTCTACCTGTTCCATTTCGGTCAAATAGTATTTTTTTAAAATAATAAATAATTTTACAATATTAATTATATCTTTTAATCCGACTGTTAGATTGAGATGAAATTTTATGAGGAGTCTCTTGATATATTTATATATATTATGTTAAAATTTCAGAGCAATCAGAGAATGTAATGACCTTGGGAGATTGATAATGGTATTCTCGTAATATTATACATGTTTATAATTTTGTTAAGAAAAATTATTTTATTGTGTCTTTTTAGATTAAATTATACAATTTTAAATAATTTTATAGTTGGATTTGAACTACATTTTATATATATATATATATATATATATATATATATATATATATATATATATATATATAAACAGTACAACCTTGAAATGTCACGTCGAAACTATGTATATGTTGGTAAATGAAGCATATATGTACTTCAAAATTCTTTTCACAAATTAAATGCCTTTTTCCCCCAAATTAGAACAAGATTTCATAATAATTGTGAAATTTTAAAGTTGCTTACAAAGTGATATGCCAAAAAAAATACAGCTTGGTTGTCTGCCAAATGGACTGGCTTCTCCGTCAATGGGCTTTCACAAGAGTATCGCCATGTCCTCTAAGTTATGGGCCTTGGCCTGTCAACAATCCCACTCGAAGATTCTCGGTGAAGCCACCAATAGCATACAACCATGCAGCACCAACTTTTTTTATGCGAAACTTTTAGTGTATTTTAGGAGTTTAAGTGAGTAAAGTATTAGTTATTCTAGAATTTTATATAATATATATATTTTGACTTGAATTCGAGAATTATTATGCAAATCATTAATTTTTTTAATTTCATTACTCCCCGACAGATAGTATTAACCTGTTTCCTTGATCACCTGAAGTATTAGGTGTTTGTCACTGCGTTTCAAGGTGTTTTTAAAGAAAAAAAATTATTTATTTATTTTAAATTTAAAAAATAACTTGTCTCTCAGTTTCTGGCTGCCATTGTAGTAGCCATGGGACAAGGCTATCTATAATCCCCTGAAAATTCAGCTTCGAGTGCAGATTTCTGCCAAAGAAGACGGCCATTCAAGTTATCAGTTCCATTTTGATTGACATTTCATTTTTTCAATTATAACAATATATTTTGGGTGTGATGTTTCAGGTTTTACTGTTTATAACCTATATTAATTCAATAAATATAATTTTAATTTAAAATCATAGATACACTAATTTAAAATTATGCATTTTAAATTTCAAATATAATTAAAAAAACAAGAGTTGAACTAATATGATCCGATTAACTCGATGAGTTTAAAATCAACTTAAATAACTATGAAAAATAATAAATTTATCAAGAATTGAGTTTTATAATTTGTTTTATTTAGGGTTATTATGGTCTCAAGACTTGAGTTATAGATTTTGAAGGTTAATCCAGATTGACCCGGATCGATCCAATATATTATCGTCTCAATAATATTTTAAAAAATATATCATCTTGAATTTTTAAGCTCATCCTAAAATTTCAGTTTGATGTAATAATTAGATTTAAAGATATAATTGATATAATAAAAATAGATAATAATTTTTTATAAAAAATAGTATTTTTTAGCCGGAATAAAACGGGAACATTGCGACCAGGATTTGAATGGAATTTACAAAGACAAGCGAAGATTCTAAATGGGGTAAAATTTATTTCAATTTGTTATGTTTTAAAAACTAAAACGAGATATATCAATATTTCAGACAGAACAGAACCGAAACTTGCTACCATCAATGTCTAAGATGAACACACACTGAGAAATATACAATTTTCATCCCTTTTTCAGACTGATGTTAGCAGATGCAGAACTCATAAAGACAAGATAGAACCTGTCAAATCTGCTACAATGTTCATTTCAAGGTATCATCAATAACAGGACTCGGTTAATTAAAAAAAAAATCAGTTCTCAAACTCGGCGGATATCAATGTACTCCATACACTAAACATTAAGCTAAATCAATTGAAGGATAAACACGTTCCGGCAACAAAATACAGTTTTGTTTAAGGGTCAAGCTGCCTCCAACATCTAGAAGCTTAAGCCATAATCTTGGCGGACCTCACATAGAGGCTATCAACAACCTTGCCAACATTGGAAATGGTTTCCAATGTAGCTGGGTAGATTGCATCTGTTTTTGGATCATCAAAAATGACAAGGCATCCAGCACCTTGGTCTAAAGTCCCAGCAAATTTTTTATCCAGAATCATCTGAGATAGTTTCTTTTCCACATGATCCACGGGCAGTTCAATCAGATCTGCAATGTGAGCAATCTCAACCCTCGAGAATGGCTCGATCAACCTGCAGAGGTTCTGCTCTAGTAAAGTGTCATATAGGGATGAGAGATGTCGATGCACAATTGGGTCCTCCTCTAGCTGGGCCTTAAAATCCCGAAGTGCAGTCTCAAAGAGCTTCAAGGAGCGCTTCGCATGAGCATCAGCGACGGCTTTCATCGCGTCCAGCTCAGGCCCCACATACTGTAGCCCTGCTTTGGACGATATTATTCCTGCAACATCATCAGCTTGGCTCACCATTATTTTGCACAACAGCATATACTTGAGGCTAAATACTGCTCGGGGATCTTCAAGAGCATTGAAAGCTTCAAATGCTTCAAAGAAGTAGCTGTAAGCAGTTTTGTAATCCTTCTCTTCTGCATGAAGGATCCCACTCTGCAAATCTATAGTACCTTGTTGAGCAGGAGGCACATAAATTGCATTGGCTGCTGTTCTTGCTGCTGTTAGTGCTGCCTTGGCTTTAGGGAGGTTTCTTAGAGAAAAGTGGAGCTTACTCTCTAGCAAGTCTATGTCCACGAGAAGAAGCTTGTCGTCCAATCTTCTCACCTCCTTGATCAGCCCGGAAAGCAGGTTCAATGCTTCTGAATACTCTTTATTTTCCATCAATAGTGCTGCCAGTCTAGCTTCAACTCGTTGCCGAAGAAAAGTTCGCTTCTCAGCACGAGTCCACTGCACCATCTCTTTGCACAGAGAAATCTGGAGATCAGAAGTGCCTGGTATTTTAGATACTGCATCAATAATCACACGAACAATTTTCGCAGTTTTTGCCTTGGGAATCAAAGCAAAAAAGGGCCTCAACTGGGTCAGAAGGCTTCGAAGCTCCTCTGCCCGGTTTTCCTGTCTAAGAAGATCTGAGAGATTCGTGATAGCCTGTTCCTTGATCCTGAGTGATTCAGGAGAAGATGATGGGTTCTCTAGTATGCGGTAAAAAATTGAAATGGCTTCAGATGGATTTTTCGCTTCTAATGCCTGAGCAATTGAATCCGTAGTTGCAGGGAGATACATTGTGGACATGATGAATGCTTTGGAATATCCAATTCCTGCAAAATGAAAATTTATTTGATATTTGCAACCTTGCCTCGAGCAACGAAACCTGATTGTACATAATAAAAGCGAGCACATGCCCATAGAAGAGGTGCTTGCAAGATAATCTTGAGTCCAAGTGTGACAAATCTTCGCACATGCTCAATTGTCAAAAAAAAAAAAACAATAGGACACCGAAATCACAAAGAGAAAGAAGACTCAATTATGCAACTGGGTCTACTTGTAAAACCTAGAACAGCAAATTCAAATTCTCTAAGAGTAAGATGTAGTAAGTACTCTGATCACAAATCAATCGAAAAACTAATGTTATAGCATGTCAGTCTTCGAAGATAATTGAAGGAGGCACGAAGGATCACGATGCAAGACTTCTCTCAAATTGAATTTTGATAAAACTAATTCAAAATCACACAAGCTAAACAGAGAAATAAGGAAAAACAAAAACATATTCTTGTTTTACAATGAGATAATCAAATCGAGCAGGAGAGTATCATGAACCGAACCTGATTAGAGACCCTGAAATCCTTGCCGCGAGAGAGGGGAAGCGAGCAGATGCAAGAGCAGGTACCGAGTGAGAGCAGCCTATAGGCCTTGCAGTAGATGTGTTTGTTTTTTACGTTTTTTTGGGATTGCAAATAAAACAAAAATTAATTATAACTAATTATAATTATAAAAGGAATTGATAAATTCGAACTTTTAAATCTTCTTCCATGGTTTTTAAACTGTTTTTCTCTTAAAAAATATCTAAAAAATATTATTTAAATTTAAAAATATTTTTAAAAACAATATACATAACATCATCATCGAACATAGTTAGCTTGTTTAACATTACATTTCAAAAATATTTTTGAAAAAAATATAAAAAAATATTTTAAGTTAATTTTAAATTATATATAATCTATATCATACTTTAATATATTTTCAAGTAAAAGTTTTTTGAACTTGAAACTTGTACACATTTATATTATCTTGTTCTTAATTTTTTTCAAATTGAGTAGAGGTGTTGAGATTCGAATCAGTTCTGCGAGAAGATAAAATTACAGATCCTCATTTCGATCTGTTAACTTGTTGTAACCAGGAAAAAGTTTGAACAAAATGTCATCTGTTGTGAGAAGTTAAAGTTAAGCCGTGCAGGGATTATTTTCAATTATCAAGGATGTCAGCTCTTGATGGAAAAAATTAGGTGCAAAGTTGTCAATTTCGTTCTGTTCTGGCTGGAATGGCCGGAACGTTTCGTTCCGTTAAAAAAACGAGATGAAACGGCATCGTTTTCATCTCGATTTTAATTCCGGCCCGTTCCGGAAATTCCGGCGGGAACGTCCCGGTATCATTCCGGGTGTGCCGTTCCGGCCTTAAAATCCTCTTTATTTTGATTAACTTGTGATTTTTTTTTCTAATTTTGAGATTATATTTGTTTGACTTAGTGTTTATATTGTATAATTTAAAGTTAATTTATCTCGAATTTTAATTATGCCTGTTAAATTAATATTTTATTTTTATAAATATATAATTAATTATATATAAACAGTACAACGCAGAAACGCTCCGAAACCGGAACGTTTCGTTCCAATAGAAAAACCGGAACGACGACCGGAACGTTATTGACAACCTTGGATAGGTGTGTGCACCTCCTTATCATCAACTACATACACATTTAATGTTAATGCTATTATAAGCGGTTGACATTTGGACTGTAATTTTCATGTCAAATTATTAATGACGTATAAATTGTATTTAAAAGTCCTCAAACACATAATTATTATGCACAACTGAATTAATTATCCAACATTTGCCTCATAGTCAATCCCAAAGGGAACAAGCCAGACTAAGTCGATAACCTATGTAGGAGAAAAGAATGTCAATACCATTTTGGTTGACGTTTAATTTTTTTTATTGGTACGAAATATTTCAATTTCGGAGTGTTTTGACATGCCGTTTCAGGGTTATATTGTTCAAGATATAGCAAGCATAATTAAAATTCAAGATAAATTAACTTTAAATTATACAATACAAACACAAAATCAAACAAATATAATCTCAAAATTAGAAATATTTCTATTATGAAAATAAAATATTTTAAAATATAAAAATATAAATCATATCATATCAATTTTAACTACACAAGTAAGCATTTAATCACAACCATCCCTTGTTTGACTTTGTCAGAAAGCACACACAGCAATCGAAGGGATCAAAATAGCGTCGTACACTATCACTAACCTAAATATTATACATATTTTGTCGGTCCCACTTTCTGTGAGAAAAGACACGGAAATGATGTTAAAATTTGAGCTTCTCATCTTCTTGACGAGATGCAATGCATACAATGAGAGAGAGAGAGAGAGAGAGAGAGAGAGAGACTGCATACAAACCAGAAGATAGATAACAGAGGCGGTGAGGAAGGTCCAGTACCGGCCAAGATGAGCGTCGGCAACATACGCACCCAAGATAGGAGTCGTCCAAATGGTGCCGACCCAATTTGTTACATTATAATTCGATGAGCTTCTCTCTCTCTCTCTCTCTCTCTCTCTCTCTCTCTCCTCTTCTGCAGTAGCGTCGATGAATATTTAAAGATCCGGTCACATTTTTCTTCGATGAAATAGTTTCATTACCATATGAACATTGATTTCTAGTACACTGAAAATTATCGCGATCAACCTCGATGAATATGTAAAGTGGTGCACGAAACTTTGCCTTCTTTTTCTCTGAGCTTTGACAAAAACCCATGTGAGTGTGCATGAGTTAACAAATATGAATTGATTGACATGGAAATGGATTAAGACAATTGCTCCTCGACTTGTTGAAAATCGACCAGGTGCAATGATGGTGCCCACCAGTTGTTTGATCTCCTGTCAAAACAATTTTTCATTCGGGAAATTCATTGGACTACTGACGTTACATGGGCACATAATGTTTTCCAACTTATGTTGAAGAAAATTTTTTAAAAAAGATTAAATGAACTTCAGTTTTGATTTGATCTCAAATATCCTCATTTATCATGATTTTAAACAAAATTCCAACACATATATGCATTGACAGGTAAAATTATATATAGATAGATAGATAGATAGATAGATAGCTTTGAAAAATAATTTAGGAAAATAGCATGCTCTAATGGGTTTTTTTTTTTTTACTTCTAGTAGTGCACAATCTAATAAAATTTTGAAATTTAAAAAGCTGTGTTATTCTTCAAGCATGTTTAGTAGTATAGTTGAAGTTGTTTTTGAAAATATTTTTTGTTTAAAAATATATTTAAATGATATTTTTTATTTTTAAAAAATATTTTTGATATCAACACGATATCAAACAAGATTTTACAGGGAGGAATGTGTTTATAAGAGTTGCATAGCCTATTTTGAGTAGTATACTTTAAAATTTTAAATTTTCCAATAAGTTGTGTTATTAAAAACATGGGTATAAAATCCAATTTAAAAATTAATACAGAATAAGATATGAATCACGAGTGAGTTGGAAGAGTTGGTTACCATAAAATAAAATAAAAATCAAAGAATAATTCTATGAATTGCGAATTGGGTTATAACTGGATGAGATCTGGATGATGAGTCAGCAGAGTTTTTTTTCAACTGGATTGGTTAAGAGTAGTCTGCTAGGTTCCTAAACAACCAACTATAATAATGACAGATAATATCACTAACTATTTAATTTTATTATTTGTTTCCACTGTGCTTTGAAAAACATTATTTTTATTTTTTGATTTAAAATATATTTTAATTGTGTTTTTTTTTTTTTAAATAAATTTTAACTTCAATCATATTTTCAAATAGACTCTAATAAATTACACCTAGTCGGCCCACTAATGTTTTAGTTTTTAAATATTTTTGTCATGGAATTTAAGTGTTTTTAAATTAAATATAAATCTTAAAAAATAAAAGGAAAACAACACTGTTAAGACTTGTTTAGGAGTGTGGTTGAGATTGTTTTTCAAACTGTTTTTTGTTTAGAAAAGTATCAGAATAATATTTTTATTTTATTTTTAAAATTTATTTTTAATATCAACACATCAAAATGATCTAAAAATATATATAAAAAATAATTTAAAATAAAAGTATTGAAATTTTTCAAAAATATTTTTAAAATTACGATATCAGTAGTGAAAAGGTCTCTAGTTTAATGATTAGATTGGAATCTCATATGTGAGGAGGGGCCACGTCAGGGTCTCTTCTTGTATTCCAACCACCCGACCTAATTGCTTAAAAACTCCTTTCAGACAATCATGGCGACACCAAACATCTAATGTATTTTTCTTTTATTTTTTGGACATTTCTGTGCAATAATAATATAAAGGCTTTCTGCGTCCAACGTGGGAGTTTACAAGGGACCTCCTAGATTTATTTAAGATTTATACTGGTTCCAGTTTTTTTATTATTATTTAATAATAAATAAATAAAATCTGGTTGATTTTTTAATTCAGCTCACATCTTGTTAAAATTTGTAAGTTTTTAAAAATAATTGTTTTTACATTTAGAAAAAATTGAGCCGGAACTTTACCCTAATTTAATCATCGGATTTTATTTAATTTACATCATGCTATGTTAAAACCGTGTTTTTAAGGAGTTATAAATGTAAAATTATTTAAATATTTTTTTTAATTTATTGATATTAAAACAATTTATTTTAAAATAAAAAAAATACTATGATGATTGAGATTGGTCATGGAAGAAGAGAACTAGCATAAGTTGATTTGATAGAAAACAAAATTGAAAAAAAAAAGTGTTTTTAATTATTATTTTTTTTAAAAAAAATATTCCTCTCTTTATTCAATCAAGTGGGCACCCACCAATCATTGTTCGTTTCATAATCACCTTCAATAGAATCAACTGCCATTGTCCAAAGTTTCTGCCTGTCACATCTATTTAGGTCTAGATTTTCATTGTATTTTAAAAAATATATATATTTTTTTATTTTTATTCTAAAATAAAAAAATTATTTTTTTAAAAAAAATTATTTTTATATATTGATGTCAAAATAATTTTAAAAAATAAAACACATCATTTTCATGTATTTTTATTTTAAAAACACTTTTAAAAACAATTTTAATCATACTTTCTGTTACAAAATAATATAAATCATATTTTGAGATTTCAGCTAACAGCTTAAATTTTTAGGCGAGTTGGTTTCTTAACATGGTATCAGAGCCTTATTGAACCAACGGTCACGAGTTCGAATCTCACTACCCTCATTCTATTTGGAAAAAAAATTCAAGTACAAGGTAGTGTGGGCATGTGTACAAGTTTCAAGCTCGAAAAGTTTTCACTTGAGGGAATGTGTTAAAAAATAATATAAATCATATTTCGGGATCTCACCTAATAGCTTAAGCTTTTTATTTTACCAAAAGCCATAGATATTTTTTCATAATTACATCATTTTATAAATAGTTTAAGAATTTATTTATGCACATATTAAGTGCCGCATGACTTTGTAATTTTTAATAATATGAATCTCCACAATGACAAGCGACATGATAAGGTACATTGAACTCAAATAAAATTAAAAATATATATATTAACAAGTTTCAAATTTTCAATTCCACACCACTACATGCAAAGAATCTTTAAATCTTATTGAGAATTTGATGAATCAAGTTCAACATTTAGATAAAAAAAAAATACAAATGTTTGACCATCTCTTTTGAATATATTATTTAATTTATTTTTTAAATTCTCTTTAATTGTTTAATTACTTGATTTCTTTTTTCATTAGTTAGAAAATAATAACAATATTATATTGATTACCCACCTTAATCGTTTCCTTAACATTAAATGAATTTTAAGTTTTAAAAATAATGATCGAATGAAATTTAGATATTCGATTCATTTGGTTCATCAACCAACTTGCTTTTATACTGCGTTGAAGTTTGTGTTTAATTTTATATAATTGATGTTTTGTTATCAAGGTACAAAATGTTTTTTTTATAATACCTTTTAAATTATTTTTTATTTGAAAAAACATCAAATTGATATTGTCTCGGTGTATTTTTTATATTTTGGATGTACTGATATAAAATAAAATAAAAATATTATTTTAATAAATTTTAAAAAAGATAATGAATAGTTATCGGTAAGAAGAGGCACACAAAACTATAATATTTTTAAATTTATAGTTGAAATAAAATATAAAATATAAAATACAGACAGCGGCATAACATAAACATAAACATAAACAAATAGAGCCAAAATCCTCGATTGAAAAGCACAATAAAAGAGATTCTGTGCTGTCGCAATGAACATCTGTACATCATCTGCGGTAAGCAATTTAACTTTTTTAACTAAAATCTGCTCGAGACAGAGACACCAGCCATTGTTTTGTAGCAGCAATTTCTTTACCACCCAAACTTCATCTCTTTACCCTGCTGCCTGCCTCTATTGCTGGGCCTCTCCTCTCCTTAGTTACCTTTACCAACCAAGCTTTATATATATAATAGCCACTTATTGCTACTCGTTGTTGCCGAAACTATATTTTTTTTAATATAAAAAATATTAAGAATAAGATTTTTTCTATTATATTATCTTTATGCTCTCAACATCAAGCCTTTATTTATATCATTTCTGAGGGTATACAAGTAGTTTTAGTTTGCAAAAAAACATGAAACACTTAAAATATCATCGCCTCTAGCGCCTAGCCCATGCCTCACCTGATGACAAAGTCGTTATTGCACTGTTCAAGTGTAGGAGAAAAAACTCTCCCATCTAGCCTTTGTTGTCTTGTTAGTGCTCAAGAGTAAATAAGTAGTTTCATTGACCAGGGTACCCCCACAACAATTTGCAAATGCCACACAGGTCTCTCCTATAAATATCCAAAATACCCCCGCACCAAGGGTTAAAATTTGCTAATCGAGGGGCAAAAAGATAATTGTAGTGTTGAAATTCACAGTGATCGCCACCTAGGAACACAATGAAATATCTTTTCGAAAAATTCTACTTTTCAGAAAGTACATATTGTGAGTTTAGGTGAGCAAGTAAAACCTCGGTTGTTCCAGATTCTTATAAAAAAATACATGCATTAACTCAAACTCAAGATCGTTGTGCAGATCACAAGCTCTATGTTATCACATCACACACTTTAGAGACTTGTATTATTACACTGTTCAATACTATTTTCAATAATTTGAATAGTTGTTGTAAAATGACCAGGCGGGCCAGAATGTAGATTAACTACTAGTTCGAGTATTGCTAATCTCGTATAATATTATCATAAAATTAATTTACCAAAAATATTTATAATTACATTTATAAAATTTACAAATGAAATCCCGGGATGGATGTCCATTTTTTCATATTTTTAAGTGAGATGTGAGAATATCATGGTGACACAATGAATTTGTTTTAGATGTTTTATATATATATATATATATATATATATATATATATATATATATATATATATATATATATAACTTGTATTTGGCTTGAGAAAAATATTGAATTGATTTTTTTTATTGTTTTCAAAAAATTTAATGTGTTAATATAATAATTTTAATATATTTCTAATTAAAAAAATACCTTTCACCACCCAAAAGAAAGTATATAGCTCCGAAGCGTTTTTCTCATATACCTGAAAACATATCCAAGAACACGGTGAGCTTTTTTTTTCTTTCATATTACAGTTAAGTTTTTATAATTTAGGGATTGTGAAGATTTATTAATAAATTAAAATATTTTTAAAATTTTAAATTTAAGTTAAAACTGAAAACAAATTAGTTAATCAAGGTTATTAATTTATTCAGTTATAAAAATACATGCACATGTATAATGCTGTGTAGGTGTATGAGTACGTGTACATGTATGCTGCTAAGGCACATGCATACACAACATAGCATCATAAAGAGATGACGTGATTTTCTGACCATTCATTGGTCATAGATTTTACCACCATCATTAAATTTTATTACAGCAACTCTCAAGCTCATCGTTTTCTCCCTTTCTCTGTGTCTTATTTTGTTTTTGTTTGTGTAGGAGAGCTTATGTCATGTTCTTCAATCACCAGATAGATTCTCTCTTCATTTCCAAAATTTAACCACCAAAAAAAAAAGTTAAGAAAAGAAAAATCAACTTTTTTTTTTTTGAGATCCGACAATGCTATTTTTTCTTTATAAAGGTTAATTTTTGGTTCTCTCCCTCTTTCTTTCTCCAACCCTTCAGTCCAATCCTTAAATTAACCACAAAAACCTTGTTTTATCGTCCAATTCTCCATCTAGGATTTCTTAATCCGATTTAGCCAAAAAGTTTCAGTCTTTACACCAGATCAGAGGTTGAAACAGTGTGTGATTTTGCTGGTTTTGGCGGGGGATTTGTGGCCGTTTGATTTGTTGACTTTTCGAGTTTGAGTTGATGATCAAAAGAGGATAAGATTGGTTGGTGGAATTTTGTTTTGGTTAGTGTTCCATGCTTGCATGTAAAGAGTTGTGGACTTTTGGTGCGCTCAAAGTTCAATCATTTTTGTTGATTATCATTAAGGGTTTTTGGGGTTTTTAATTCGTAGGGTTGTTTTATTATATTGTATTTTATTTTTTATTTGTTGAATTTTGCATGTATAAGCATTAAGGGGTCCTCTGCTAAGTTGTAGAGGATCCCTATACACCGGCGTTGGTTAGTTTTTATAGTTTTTGTTTTGAATTGGGAGGGGGTGAAACATATAGTTATTTGAATCGTGGTTTTTTTTTGAGGGATTTTTCTAGAATTGGCATTTTATTGATTGGTGGTGTGCTAAGTATCGAGTGTATTTATATAAATTATTTTTTGGACGGAAGATGTTTGGTTCTGGTTCCAGTACTGGCCATGATAATAGTGGTGTAAGTCCCGTACGCTTCGTGTGGCGTTATGGAGGTGGAGAAGTGTCCATCTGCGGTACCTTTACCAGGTGAGTAGCTAAATTGAAACATATTATTATTATTATTTGGTAGTGAATGTATAAATGGATTTTTAGTCATGTTATTTACTATGCATTCTATTTTTGTAGCTTTTAGGGTTTTTTGGTTTGTCATGTGTGTATCTAATCGAGTTGTAATTTGGGGCAGGTGGACTGATCTTATACCTATGTCCCCGATGGAGGGGTGCCCTGATGTTTATCAAGTTGTTGTTAGCTTAGTTCCTGGATTGCATCAGGTTTGTTGAACCAACCCAGCTTGTAAAGCATATTTTACAGCAGTGCATGTGATGATATGGTAATTATTTTTTTGTTCCACTGTATAACTATTTAAGTCAGTTTTCCAGACTTGAAAGGAAAGTAACTCAGATTTTGTTAATCTTTAATTGATTTGGTTATGCTATACAAATATAACCCACGTCTTTGTTAGTTATCCATGAGAATTTATGGACCTTTTGTTCTCTTAAAGTAGTCAAAATGGAGAGCATAGAAATGAAAGGTGATAGATTCTTTTTAATATGTTACACAAGGAACATGGTAATGAGAGCTATAATGAACCTGGTCTTATGCCATTACTAAATAAGGAGGCCATCTATGAAGAGCATCAGCCCAATGGAACATAAATGATTCAGGATTATGGAGTTTTCAATTGTTTCCCTTTAAGTTAAGCTTCTGGGACATAATCCATTGCCTCTTCCATCGAGGTCAAGATTATTGTCATGATACTAAAATGAGCTTGTTTAAGTTAATATGTTTGCTAATGAATGCGTTCTGCATTAGCACGTGGTTTTCAACAGGTTCAATCTGTTGCTTTCTCAGAATGTTTTTAGAGGAGTTGTCTGATTTGATTAACATACAACATATTGAATTTGCTCTCAGTTTTAGAAGTCAGTTAAGTTAATAATGTTATTGTTTAAGCCTCTAAGAAATTGAATATGTGGTAGGCCAAGCTATGTGAGGAACTGCAGGAGCTGCTGATTTTGGTGACATCTGCAGGGTCTTCATTCTTCTTTTTAATATGTTAATGGTTGTAGGGATGGAATAGGATGTTAAAGTGTTCTAGGTCTGGTGTATCTATGTTTACTATTTTCCTAATTAATGTTCTCATCAACACCCATGTTAAGAGATTTGTATTTCTGACATCTCCGCTACTGTCAAAATTGATGTCATTTTCGCTTGCAGTTCAAGTTCTACGTAGATGGACAATGGCGGGTTGATGAGCAACTATCCTTTGTTAATGGGACTTATGGGCTTGTAAACACTGTTGTCTTAACTAAGGATCCTCCACAAGTCATTGATTCTGAGACACCTGGGAGATCCAACATGGAGCTGGATGATGTTTCTGTTTGCACGGTAAGATAAATATTTCAGCTTTTACATAAATATTGACTTTCAGACCAGTTGTCAAGCCCTGATATGTAGCTGTATTTCATAGTATGTGCTATTATTTTTTAAGCATTGCTTTTGTTTCCCATCCTTGCGGTTTTGCTTGGGAGAAGCCATTTCTTCTTGTACTTTTCTGCAGCAATTGCACTTTCTCAATCTAGATGCCTGTTTATGTGCGTCCATGTTGTGTTTCATCCGTACTGCTGCATCTCTTTTTTGTCATTTGTAGACAAGATTCAATTCAGAAGTGTTTGTGTGCCATATTTTGGTGTTGCCTTAGGGGAGTGTAAACGTATCGGTAGGAAGGCCCAAAGGGAGAGAACAGATGAATTATCTTAAATAAAAAAACAACTATTTCCTCCCTGCTGTGCTTTTCCTGAAAAGACTTCTCTAAATTTTGTTTTCTGGGGTTATTACAAGAGAGAAATAGGGTTGGAGCTGGCAATGCGGCAGAAATGAAAAATTACTAATTGAGAATCTCTTCATCTTTGGAAACATCCAAAATGGCTAATTTTGAAATGGATATGATCTTGAGCTGTTTAAGTTTCTTCAGCTCTTGAAACTATGAAACAGAAAAGTAGTCTTGTTGAGATTTTAATTATTTTACGTTTGATACTTCCTGTGTATTCTTTCTGTGGCAGAATTGGTCACTCTGTTAGTTGGTACTTTTCAGGAAGTTATCCAGGGGATGTCAGCCGATGACTTGGAGGTCTCTCGTCATCGTATTTCTGCATTCTTGTCCTCACATACTGCATATGAGTTGCTTCCAGAGTCAGGCAAGGTTTGAATGCTTTGCCTTCTTCAGGAACTAACTGAATGCCCATTTGCTATGTTTTCAACTACAACTGAGATGTTCATCTCTTGCTTGTTGTGTCTTCCTTTTCAGGTTATTGCCTTGGATGTTACTCTACCTGTGAAGCAAGCCTTTCATATTCTCTATGAACAGGTGAATCTCTACTAAGCATGCAGACATAGACAAACATAAGCTGAAAACATTCAGCAAGTTAATGTTCTTGCTAACAAACCTGAAACTAATCCAAAGTGCCTTGAAATTTGTACTATTTAGTTTCCATTTTTGGAACTATTGGCCCTATGGCTTCTCTGTCAATTAAAATGTCTCTGCTACATTTATAGTTGTATATTAGCTCAGATTTCTCTTGCTGATTTAAGCTGCTTTTAGGGCATCCCTGTGGCTCCTCTCTGGGATTTTTGTAAGGGCCAGTTTGTTGGTGTGCTTACTGCATCGGACTTCATCTTGATTTTGAGGGAGGTGTGTTGACTCTTTTCGATGCTAATATGATTTGTGATGCTTTTAAGGGAAGCTGTAATATACTATAAAGAGAAAAACAAGCTGTATCTATATACAGCAGGAAACTGGTAACTTTATTTAATATGCATTCCTTCTAGGGCCTAGAGCTATATAAATACCAAAAGTAAATGCTTAGGATCGAGAAGATACAATTCACAGCAAAATAAAATAAAATAGTAAAGTTATTTCCTTCTTTAGTTACATCATGTGTTTTAGTGCTAATTAGATTCGTCATTAGTTTTGGCGAATCAAGTGCTGTACATTTTTTTTTCCTGTCAACTACTAGAAAGATAACTATTTTCATTTTGCTGAGGAGAATTAACTGAAGAGAATTAAATTTTAAAAGTGGCCCATGACTGCAAAAACTACACAGAAGGTTGAGTCACATGCATCACAACCCCACACTAGCATAAACTTAAAAGAAAGTGGTTGCATTTACATGCTTATTAGTTTTCTGATGTCTTCATTCCATGCATGATTATTCAAGTTTGTCTTGTTTTTTCGATTGCATGGTTTCCAAGGTATCAGAAAACATGTGCATTCATGCGGTTTTGCGCACACACACACGCAAGCATTGTAAATTCACAGACTTGTCATCATACGCATCAGTAATGTACTTGTTTTTTACATTTGTCACCATAAGAAAGTTTTAGTTTATCTAGTTGTTGTGCTGTTGTACATGTTTGGCATTTGTTTCTTGGTCGTTTAACATTTATGAAGGTCACTATTTCAGCTTGGAACTCGTGGATCTAATCTAACAGAGGAAGAATTAGAGACACATACTATATCTGCTTGGAAGGAAGGAAAAGCACATCTCAGCAGACAAATTGATGACAGTGGGAGAGCATATTCTAAACGTCTGATCCATGTAAGTGCTTCTTTCGATGCCTTGCTTGGACTCTTTAGCATGCAAAATAATCTCCCAGCAGTTATTTGTCAAAATTAAGCATCTTACATGTTGGGGTTTTCATGTTGATTGTTTATTTTGCTCCTATGCGTGCAATCATCTATAAACTTTGGATGCTATGAGTGTCAAATACAGTTGGAGAAATGGTTGCAAGAATAATCTGTCTATTCACTGTCGATTCTTTTAGCCCCTCACGTGATTTGGATATGGTTTGCAAGGGGCATATGGGTTGAAATGCTCATTTAGATTGCTTGGAAGTCACCTGTGTATAAGTTTGTGAATCAGATGGTGCAAATGAGCTACTTGAGATGTAGAACCTTAGATTTCTCTAGTTTAGTGATTCCTTATTCTAATGTTGCAATCTGCTGTGTCGCTATTTATTTATCTACCACTGCTTTAATTGCAGGCTGGGCCATACGACTCACTGAAAGATGTTGCTTCAAACATTTTGCAAAACAGCATATCAACAGTTCCCATCCTTCATTCTTCTGCTCAGGATGGTTCATTTCCCCAGCTACTACATCTTGCTTCCTTGTCGGGAATACTAAAATGTAAGCCTTCTTGGTTTGATGCCTGGGGGTGTATTAATTGTTACTAACACGTGCACCTAATTGTCAGGTATATGCAGGTATTTCAGACATTCTGCTGGCTCCTTACCCATTCTTCAACAGCCAATTTGTTCAATTCCTTTGGGTACATGGGTTCCAAAAATTGGGGAACCAAACAGACAACCATTTGCTACGCTGAAACCAAATGCTTCTCTCGGTGCTGCCCTGTCTTTGCTGGTTCAAGGTAATTCACATTTCAAAATAATACTCGTTCTACAACCACTCTGTTATCTGTTTCTCTTTGTGCATTGCCGATTGGTCTTCTTTAACCTCTCCTAACCTTGTGCTACAATACCTTCATACAGCCAATGTCAGCTCAATACCAATCGTAAATGATAATGATTCACTGCTGGATGTGTATTCTCGAAGGTAACTTGTGCATCTGTGAGCGCATGTGCATGCATGTTTTGGATCTTTGTTATTGTTGAGTTGCAGGTTAAGCCAACTTTGACTTAAGGATGTTGTTTTCTTGACAGTGATATCACTGCCTTGGCAAAAGATAAGGCCTATGCACAAATTCATCTTGATGAAATAAGCATTCACCAGGTAACTAGAGATGATCACCTTGTCACTAGCTCATCGAACTCTAGTGCCTTAAAATTGTATGCACATTCTTGCTCATTGCCTGAACCCATCAACTGCCACAGCATGCAAGCAAATCTCCATGTTTTAAACAATTAGAACATGCACTTAATTTAATCAGGAGAAGATACATGACTGTGGAAGAGATCAAATAAATTGCCATTTTGGATAAAAATGCATGGAATGAACCTTTCAATATTAATCTCTCTTTTTGTTTATGTTTGTGTAGGCACTGCAATTGGGTCAGGATGCAAATTCTTCATATGGATTCTTCAATGGACAGAGATGTCAGATGTGTTTACAGACTGATTCTCTACACAAAGTGATGGAGCGATTGGCAAATCCCGGTACTTCTACGTCAATATGATTTATTTATTTTTATAAAAATTTGAACACAGTTAGTTCTGACATTGTGGTTTGCACTTGTGTTTGCTAATTGCCTCGTTTGCATGATCTCTTCAGGGGTTAGGAGACTTTTTATTGTGGAAGCTGGCAGCAAGCGTGTAGAAGGGGTTATCTCACTGAGTGATGTCTTCAAGTTTCTGTTGGGGGTAGCTTAGATGTTTGGGTTGCTGTGGTGACATTGGAGAGCACCGCCGTCACCACTCATTATTGTCTTAATTTGGAAGTCCCCCATGATTCTGAGCCACCCTTTTTATTTTTTAGGATAGAAAATTTAAAGAGCAAAAAAGAATTTGTAAATTGTGAGTCTTCAATTTTCCCCCATATAACCTTATTGTTATAAAGTCAAATCGTGCTGCTGGAGAAACTGCCATGTTTAGTGCTGACAGAAAATGGGGTTCGAGCTGGCTCCCCAAGCTGTTGGCAGTCTGTACTTGCAAATATGGGTGGTTGATTCAATTTTAGTTTCTGATCTCAGCTTGTTAATTCTAGCTTAGTTTTGCTCTCGTGCTTTGGTTTGTCTTCTTCTCTTGTTAGATGGCTAAGTTTATGTACTTTGTTTCCAATTTCGCAAAACTTCATTAAAAATCGCTCCTTCAAATTTATCCAGTTTTAAAATGTTGATATGGTCGCCATTGGCAAGGTAAAAAAAGACAGAATCCTTTGCTGCTGTTGTTTTTGAAAGATTTTTTTTTTCATTCAAAAATTAATCAAAATAATATTTTATTTTATTTTTTAAAATTATTTTTTTTTTTGGTAAGAAAGGGGCTAGAAGCCCAAACAAAAAAACTTACAAAACAACAGAACGGGGCCTCACAAAACCCCTAGCATCCGCAACAAGAATATCTTTAAGGAAATTAGGAGCCTCCTCATATACATGAAAGCCAAGGTCAAGATTATAACTTCTAGTAGCCAGAGCATCAGCAGCTGTATTTTGTTCCCGGTAGATATGCTTAATTGTGCAACACCAATGATCGTGGATCTTCATTTTACAACAGGAAATGATGCTGTATAGAGGGTGAGTTGAGATCGTAATAGAAGTTAAGAGAGTGACAGCAGCATCAGAGTCGCACTCAATCTCCACATCCCGAAATCCATAGTCCCAAGCCAAACTAAGCCCCCAAAAAATACCCCATAATTCAGCCTCAAGGATGTGGCATGCCCCCAAGTTCACAGCAAAACCCTGAATCCAGCCCCCAGTTGAATCACGTAAAACACCTCCGGCACCACTAAGACCAGTGGCATTAATTCTACTTCCATCTATATTAACTTTGCAAGCACCAAGTTTGGGAGGCTTCCAATGGAGATAGACCACAGTGTGCTCTATAGAACCTTTTTTTTCAATTTGCGCCCTATACCAATTCAAGGTATAATCAAAGATCAGATGCAAAGGATCAGAGGGCATAACAAAACCTTGCTCAAAAATCACCTTACATCTCCATTTCCATATAAACCATAAAGCGATTGAAAAAACTAGGTACCAGGGCAAGCCATGGGTAATAATCTTACTAGATTGAAGATTCAAAAATAACCAGTCATCAAACGCCATGGAAGGGTGACAGATATTGGGCCCATTACTACCAAACATGCACCAAATATAATGGATAACTTGGCAATCCTTAAACAAATGCTCAACGGACTCCGCAAGGTGGGGACATCTTGGACAAGTTTCAATATGGGTGAAACCTCTCTTATATCGTTGGGCATTTGTGAGAGTCTTCTTATGGCATAAAACCCAAAGAAAAGTTTTCACCTTGGGGGGAATCTTCAGCTTCCAGAGAAAATGCCATTTCCAATTGAGGTTGTTATCCTCCATCAAGGAACTATAAGCAGTTTTAACAGAAAAGCAACCATCGGATGTGAATTGCCAAATACGTTTGTCTACCCCACTCCCATTAAACCCAGCATGAATACCAGTAATCAACTTGACAATATTATCAGGCAGGCAAGCTAGGAGGCACGTGGTATCCCAAACCCCATTATCCAGAAAGTCACTAACCTTAGTTTGTAATAGCTCCTCAGAAAGATCAATGGTAGCCCATTGACGAAGAACACCGCAGCTCAGCCAATTATCAGTCTAGAATAAGACTTCATCCCCAGAACTCGAATACCATGATTAAGAGCTTTAGATCCATAGAGCACACCCCGCCAAACACTAGAGGAAGCTTTATGAGGCAAAGCCTTTGCATCCAGGACACCCTTATGCTTCAAATATTTGGCCTTAAAGACCTGCGCCCATAAACCTTGTTCATGTTGTAAGAGACGCCAACCAGTTTTAGCAAGCAAAGCTTGGTTCATGCAAGCAGATTTTTTAATGCCCAAGCCACCACACCATTTTGGTTTACACACCGTCTCCCACTTAACCAGATGAGTCTTAGTTGTCTCAGGAGTGTGCCCCCACAAAAAGTTCCTGTTAATCTGATCCAACTTGTTACAAATAGAAATAGGCAAGGGGGCTGTTTGCATAGTATAAAGAGGAATCGCAGCTGTAACAGATTGGATAAGAGTAATCCTACCAGCCATAGAGAGAGTATTAGACTTCCAAGATGAAAGTCTTTTCTGCACTTTCTCAATGATCCCTTAATAAGTAGTTTTGGAGACTCGAGAGTGGATAAGGGGCACACCCAGGTATTTACCAAGACAAGCCGTGAGGGGGGAACCGCTAATGGTAGCAATAGAGTTCGCCAAGTCAGCATTAGTGTTTGGGGAAACACAAATAGAAGACTTTTCGAAACTAACCTTCTGACCAGAGAGATTACAAAACTCATCAAGACACTGCTTCATCAAGGACGCTTGAGCAGTAGAGGCTTCTCCAAAAAGGATCAAGTCATCAGCAAAGAAAAGGTGAGATATGAAGGGGCCACCATTACAAATTTGAATAGATCTCCAAACCTTTTCCTGAACCTTCTGCTGAATGATATGCGAAAGCTTCTCCATGCACAACACAAAAATATAAGGAGAGAGAGGGTCTCCTTGCCTGATGCCACACTTAGGAGTGAAAGTATCTGAAACCTCACCATTCAGAATGGCCTGAAACTTAACTGAAGTGATGCAATGCATTAGGAGCTCAAGGATTCCACCCCCAATCCCAATTTCCATAAGCACATTCCTGATGAAAGTCCAGTTCAGACGATCATAAGCCTTGGACAAGTCAATCTTCCAGGCAATGAAACCTTTCTTACCTTTAGAGCTCTTAAATTTATGTAACATTTCCTGAGCAACAATAATATTGTCAGTAATATTTCTTCCTGGAACAAAACTGACTTGATTAGGACTGATAAGATTAGTCATACAAGGGCGCAGTCTGGACACCAGAATCTTCGAGATCACTTTATAGATGGTATTACACAAGCTAATAGGACGAAATTGAGTCATGATAACAGGGATATCAACTTTGGGAATCAAAGCAATAAAGGTCTCATTGAGCTTCTCAGGAAGAGTTGCCGTCTGGAAGCAATTTCGAATGAGCATTATGATGTCATTGGAACAAAGATCCCAAAAGTTCTGATAAAAAATGGCTGGAAAATCGTCAGGCCCAGGACTTTTAAGCCCACCAATGGAGAATAAATTTTGGTGAATTTCCTCATTAGTAACATCACTGCTTAACCCATCCAACTCTGCCTCTAGAAGTTTAGGAAATAACTGAGGGGTAAGATTGTAGTCGCCTGACATTTCAGAGTTGGAAAAAAGCTCTTGAAAATAGTTCACCACTATATCTTTCATACCACACATATCAGAAACCCAATCACCATTAGTATTTTGTAAACCTTCAATCTTGTTCTTCCTTCTTCTAATAATAGTTGATAGGTGAAAAAAGTGAGTATTTCTGTCACCTTCCTTAAGCCAAGAATTCCTAGATTTCTGCTTCCAGAAAAGCTCTTCTTGATCAAGAAGAAGATTATACTCACCAGATAGCTCTAAGTCAAGCTGATTAAGAAACGGGTTAGGAGCAATACATAACTGCTTTTGAATACCAGCAAGTCTTGCCAAAATACTTCTCTTCCTCTGAAAAATACAGCCAAAAACAGTCTTATTCCACTGAATAAGAGGGAAGACCAGATTAGCAGTTTTCTTAACAGCATGATCTGTGCACGAGTTCCAAGAATCCCTAATAACCGTAGCAAAGTCTGGATGGGATAACCACATAGCTTGGAAACGGAAAGGAATACAAACTCTGTTAATGGAATGATTAGAATCCAAACGGATCATGATAGGGTAATGATCAGAATTAATTCTAGTCAAATGGGAGAGATGGGCTTCAGGAAATAACAGGCGCCAGGCAGAATTACTAAGACCTCTGTCAATCCGCTTCCAAATAATACCCTCTGCATTCCTCTTGTTGCACCAAGTAAATTTGGAACCAGAAAAGCCAAGATCAATAAGGTGATTCCGATCAATCCAATCAACAAAGGCCGAGCCCCCAGAATCAAGATTACCACCACATTTCTCACTAGCACAGACAATATCATTAAAATCTCCCATGACTAACCAGGGCAGATTCGAGGTTTTAGCAAGACCGTCAAAATAGGTCCATAAGGATTCACGAATCCTAGGATTAGGATTGGCATACACCACAGTTAGAAGCCAACACTTATTTTGGACATGGACAAGAGCAGTAATAGATTGACTGGCATGGGCAATGACCTGAAGAGAAACAGTGCTGCCGTTCCAAAGCAACCAAACACCTCCAGAAAACCCAGTTGCATCAACAATATGATAATGAGAGAAGCCCAAATTTGTGGCAACATTGAAGGCTTTGGAGCCACTAATTCTAGGCTCAAGCACAGCAAAAACATCAATGGCATATATTTTTTTAAAATCCTTGATAGTGGAAGCACATTTAACCTTACCAGCACCCCTAACATTCCAAGTGGCAACTATCATTAATAATATAAAATAAAAGGGAAGATCCGAGAACTGACCTTCAACAAACCATTTTATCCCTCTGGACTTCAACATTGCCATCATTATCAGTTGGCAAATCATTACTCAAATAAGAGCCCGATTGCACAAGGCCTTCACATGCCTGACTATGCTCTGCAGAGATGCAATCTTGAACATTAGGCGTATGCTCCTCATTAGTAACATCCATACTCTCAATATCAGGAGGCTCGTGATCTGGAATCAAAGGAACTGTATTAAGAACGTCAAGGGAGGTAGGAGTTACTCCCACATTAAAGGAGAAAACCCCTTGGACATCATTCTGGAAATCAGAGCCCGGCACTTGTAACCCAACAGCACCCACACAATTAAGAGGCATAGTTTTGTTTCCCAAATTCACATCTGTCATCCTTGGAGAGGTCGCACAATCCATGAGGGGAAGCTTTCCCCTGCCAGCACTTCTTTTTGGGGCCGAATTATGAATTGCTTTTTTAACACCAGTGAGAGAATTCTGGTTGGCATCTTTAGAGGCAACACCTCGGTTTCCATCTACCTCCAGGACAGTAAAGCGAGACCCAGTAGATAATTGTTCCTTTGGCTCAACATGCACCTTCCCTACTTCAACAGTAAATTTCTTTTTGATTTTTTTCCTTTTTAGTAACATCCACTGACCATGAAGATTAGGAGGATTCTCCTCGATAACATTGATACCTGCATTCACAGCAACCCCAGGCATCTGATCAGCTCGGGTGGCCTCCAAATTCTCAATTTCCACAGCACTTTTGGCCAGGCCAGTAACATTCTTCATGGTCTCTGCTTCAGCAGCTTCACTTGCCTGACTTTTAGCATTTTCTTTAAGCGGACAATTATCCTTCCCATGGCCATAATGACCGCACTCAAAACATATAACCTGAATCCCCTCATACACCACCCCGTAGGTACGCCCCTCCACTTCAATAAAAGGAGTTAATGGTTTAGATATATCAAGCTCGACACATATACGAGCAAACTTCCCCCTTGATTGACTCATCGTATGAGGATCAACTTTAACTGTGAGTCCAATTAAATTCCCAATTTTCTCCAAGACATCAAACCTGAAAAATTCAACATTCAGTCCATTAATTCTTACCCAAGCTGTCATATGCGTGATTTTCTCTTCTTTTGGATCAAACCCCGGTTTCCACCTCTGTGTTGTTACATACTGACCCACAACCTGCCAAGGACCTCCAGTAAGGACATGCTTCATGTCTTCCTCAAGCAAGAACTTCACAATAAAAAAATTATTCTCCAGATCAATTAAGGTCATCGGTCCTTTAAGCTGCCATCTTCGAAGAAGCCGGTCACGGAGGAAATTAAAGGTAAGCGGTCTGCCCATGAGTTTGATGATAATAGCTGATTTCCAAGGACGATACAAACATTCTTTAATCTTATCAGAGAACTGGATTGAAGGGACCTCTCCATGCTGGATAATATAGTCTTCATCTCCGAACACCATATTATCTTCAGCCTTGCCAAAATCAGCAGAGACTTTGTCTTTAAAGCTCATCGGCAGAGAAGGGGGAGAGGAGGGAGATGAAGCAGAACCTCCAAAATCTCTCACCTCATTAGTTCGTGGTCTTTTCCCACCATTTGGGCATAAGTCACTCGCTCTAGCAACAAAAGCAAACTCATTCGTCATGGGCTAGGTTGAAGAAGGAAGAATCACTGTCGGCTGTATCAAGGTGAGCGGCGGCAGTAGAAAAAAGTAAAAGAGAATGAGAAAGGGAAGACGCGTGAGGCGCGTTCCACTAGGGCATATTTTTGATATTAATACATAATAATGATCTAAAAATATTATTTTTTTAATTTAAAATATTTATTTGTTCAAAAATACAGTGTTAAACTTAGATGATGCTATTATTGTAGACCAACTCAACTCGATTGAAAAGCCTGCCATAGTAGATTGGATGGGAACCTATCAATGGAAATATCTGGCATTCTTACTTCATTACGGTATGCAGTTTTGGGGATCAGAACATTTTGATAGCCTTGCCTAATGTTCATCTAAATAACAAGAATAATTATTGTAGATATTGTCTAGCTATTTCTACCTTGTAAAACCCTATCCATCCAAAAACAATACTATTAGCCTTAAATTGTAAAGCTAGCCATGCATAGAGCAATTCGTTGCTGCAAGCCCTTGGGAGAGACTAATGCAATGTTATTCTTAGCATTTCAAACTAAGTTTAACTTGAAAAAACATTAAAAAATAAAATAAAATTCAAGCCAAATGCAACAATAAAAAAGACAGACTGATGCTTGCTGATCTTGATCAGAGACGATCGTTCAAGTAACTTGATCTCATTATACATATTATACGGTGCAGCTCATTAATATGCTGGCAGTCCATGCACAAAAACCATGTCGGATGTGTTGTAAGAGTAGATGAAGGAAAGGAGAATTCTCTAAAAAGCAGTTCTCTAGAAACAATTTCTTCTCTTTATTCATCAAATGAAACAAAAACTACAGAAATATATATATAGAAAAGGAGCAAAATTTTCTCGCTGAAGAGGACAGCATTCTAGTTAGAGGGGGAATTAGACAGATAAATGAAGGGGGGAGAGAACTACTCTTACCTCGTAGAGATATTATTAAATTCAAGATTTTGATAATGCCCATTAGCAATTACCTAAAAAAATTAATGGATGGAGGGGGGGTTTGGGGATGGTGGGAACTGAAGCTGCAACCAAGATTCCCTATGTACAAGGGTTGATGGAAGGGTACAACAGAAGACAGCAGATTCATGTTGGTATTAGAGCTAGTATTTGTGTCTTGATTCTTCCCATGCACATTTGTATTTCTCTATATATCGGCAGATTTTGCGGACAGCAGGGTTGCAAGCTAGTAACGGCAGAATCGATTATCTGAGCCACATCAGACGGGGGGTACTGTCGTTCGGAGCATGTCTGCGTATTATTAAGCATAATATGAGAGGAAAGTGATTTGAAAAAACAATTTCCATCCAAGAAATAGCACGGCAGTACAAAATGTCCAAGTTACCTGTATCATGAGCAAAGTAGCCACACATGATGATATAAGCTCTGAAGGAATTGCTGTCGCTGTTTTGTCAGAATCACTTGATTGGGGTCTAGATGCATTACTGTTAACCTGAGGCTCTGATGTGCTGGGAATCAATTGGTTTTGAAGACGTAAACCACCATTAGCCCCCTCTGGTGCCCTGATCATTCGTACCCTGGATTCTGACCCCAAATGCCTTCTATCCATAGAATCTAAAGCCTCTCCAATTCTCACAAAGGTATCTTCGCCTTCTTTCATGGATGAAATTGCCTGCAACAAATATTGCCTCGCTAAGTAATTACTAGATCAATGGATATATGCTTCTGGTTACATTGTAATGAACACAACATCAAGCTAAACATAGTACTTGAAACCCAACTTAGGAATTGCTGAATTCCATCTAATGGGTTGTGTCACAGGCTCACTCAGCAGCACCAATCATCCATGTGGTACATTATGCATTGCCAGAAATATGGCAGTCCCATCAATGATAATTCATATAAATGTACGAGAACCACAAAAGAGATTTTTTTTCAAGATTAAATGAATGGTCATAATCAAGGGATTGTAGAACTACTTTCATCATTTATTGCTGAATTGAAAAATGATTTAAATTCAGAATTGCTGTCAAACACATTTAAAATCTGTGTGCGGCTACAGAAGAATGGGGAGAGCAGAAGACCGTGAATACCTGGACAGCAACATCTACCATATTATGTGCCTTTAATCTCGAGCCTCGGACAATCTCAAGTACAGCAGATCCTGATTCTTGAGAAACAAAAGTAGTATGAGGTCTTGGCATCCCAGAGAAACAGGAATTGGCTGGGGGTTTCAGCCAAGCAGGTAGGTTATTTACGAGGTAAGTATCATGTTGCCTCAGATTGAGTAAAGCAGAAGATGCCTGTCAGACATACAAAGTGATCAGAGGTTGAGGCAAGATCAAAACACATGAAATTTGAATGCAAACATGCAAATCAAATAAAGCATAGGTGCAAATTTTAGCACAGGCACATGCCTGGCCACTGACATTATTTGTGTTTTTAAGCTCCATCAACCATGCTTCCTATAATTAAGAGAAGGTAAAATATGGCCACAAACTTAATGCAAATCCTAGAGTGACTCCATTTGTATACAAGATGGTAAAAAAGAATGATGTTGAATCAAGGCAAGGAGTAACAATAAGAACACTAAAACTGCAAAAAACAGGAGACCAAGATGATGAGTAAAAGTTATGATTTCATGTTGGGTTCTTCTACAGGAAATTCCGAACCAGTTGGATCAGTGGCATATAATTTCCAGTGCAAGTCCCAAAAAACGAATAATCAGGATAATCTTAAAATGGAAGGAACATTGCACCAAAAACCTGGAAGAGTCGTAGAATAAAATCATGGGCAAACCTCAAAAATACCACCCAACTATATAGTAAACTCAATAATACCATCAAACAATTTTTGGTGTCAATTTTACCCTTAAACTTTTATAAATTCTCAATTAAGGACTTACAGAACTTAATGTTTTTTGTCAAGTAGTCCAATTGAAGTCCTTAATTGAGAAACCAAAATTGTTTAGTGGTACAACTGATAATACCCCAATAGTTTGGTGGTATATTTGATGTTTTCCCCAAAATCATATACCAGAGAAAAGCAAACCCTCCATATACTATGGAAGATAGTGTCAAACATCTGTGCCATAATTGAGCATTGAGCATCACAAGTGTAGCAGGTTGTTCTACTGAGTATATGAGGTTGCACATAGCTTCATTTATACCTTTCTATCAAGAGCACGATTCAGTTCAGATAGAGCTCGTATGTCAGATTCCTTTGGCTGGATCTGCGTTTCCATAGAAGGTTGACTACAGACTCCTTGTGCATTAACAATGTCAGTGGATACTCCCTTGGCTAGCGGGATGGCACAGTGTGCCTCAACCTGAATGAATAATGATATTGCTTGAAAATAAACAATATTGTAATACCTTTATTCTGAAGTTCAATGGATAGTTGTTCTTACCTGTGCTGGCTTTACCAAAGCATTCTTGGGACTCGGTGCATTCCCAAGATGTTCGCTTGCAGTGAACTCTCTGGAGTTTGACTTCACATTCACTAGCAGTCCCCTGGGCAGAGCAGAGATTCTCTGTCTCCTAAGATTTTCTGGCATGTTATCCAGCGGATTTGAAGGCATGCAGTCTATATCCTACATTATAATATTTATTGTCATTGTTCCTGAAGGAGAGATGACTGCTAATTTTATATAAAAAAAAATAGATGAAAGATATGGCTATTCCTCAAATAAATATTGTGATTTCTAGCTTTTGCAAATTTACTTTCTTCTCGAGATGGCTTATGAACAAAATGTGGTAACCAGTGATTCAATCATCAGGTATTGAATCATGACAAGAACTGTAGTAGAAACACAAAAGAGTAGGAAACAAACCAATTATGGTTGAAGTGTAAATTCATATAAATTCATAAGAAGCAGTTTACTTATCTAAACAAGACTGTTTGAAGACAAATCATTAACTCTTTGGACATGAAATTTGCTAAATTACAACTTCCAGGAAAATAAAAGAAAGCAATTTAATAGGCCTAACTACCTAACAATTACAAATAGCCTGTAGAGGTAGTGCAGCTCAAATATCAGGAGGATTAAAGACCAGAAAGCTTTTTCAATCTCATCTCGTAAGCACTAACCAGAAATTGTGGTAACCAGTGACTTGCAGAAGAACCAGTACAACCCATGTTATGGGCTGCAACCACTCATCTTTGTAGTCCACAAAATTTCAAGTGGCATTACAGCAAACTTGTACGGGAATTGATCATTGTTCACTTGATAAACTAGGAATTCAAAAGGTTGCTGAACAATTCATAGAGGGCAACCATATTGATGGCTACTTGTTATTTTACAAACCAATGAACCATGAGCAGAACATTTGAAGCCAATTTTTGTATCGGCATAGTACAAATAAATTCTACCAAAACAATATAGAATATCTGTGTCTCTCATGTACTTCCAAAAGATCTTTTCAAATGCAAACTACTTTGTGCCGCATGAAAAAAAAAACAAAAAAAAAAGAAGCAAAACAGAAATAGCAAAATCTAAAGTACAGTAAACAATATGAAAGTAAGAAAAATAAGATGATGTTTAAATTAGAAAATACAAGTACCTTAACAAATTCAACTCCTAGCTCAGCACGATCAAACTGAACCCTGCACTGGTCATGATCCACTGTGAGTACACTTCCATCATGAATTTCTCTTGTTTTGGGATGAATAGCAATTACTCGTTGTCCAACTGATAAAGGTCTTGCTAAATCTGTTGGAAGTCCTTTCCTTAAACCTGTACGAAGATCCATATAATGTTTTCTCACAGATCCTCGATACTGCTGGAGTTTTTCTCTTTCTTCATGTAGAAAACGTTCAGAAAACCTTCGAGGTCTGCCAAGAGAACTGTATAAAGAAGAAGGTTTTGTTAGTTTACACCCCATAAATGTAGCTATAATATGCTTAACAGGATTGGAAAACAAAACATACCTTCTTATGACTCCCCATTCTACACGAGTCAGCCTTGGAATGTGCCCAAGTCCAACATGATTTAAATATTCCACAAACTCCCTTTTAGCAAACCAAGGGTAGTCAACTGCACTGTAAAACCATTCAAATGTACACCATCTGCGAACCATAGGAGACGATAGACTACAAGAAAGCTTGCCCTGTAATTCCAGAAAAATAATAATAAGATATGTAAATGAGCCCCTAAGAATCTGAAAACTAAGATAAAAAGAAATACACATGGAGAGTAATTCACCTTGCAGTGGATTTCTCCGTCTTGCCTATTAATTTGAATTTTCCGAATGTTTACAGAAGATTTCCCTCCTTTTGGGATCATTGCTCTCTTTAAACCCATCTTGCGTCTGCTTCCTTTTCTGGTTGGTAAGATAACTTGGCTTGCAACAAGAACTTGTGCAGTAGCAAGATTATTTGGTACATTTTTCTGATCACCACTGAAAGAAGAACCCTCTGGCAATTCTAATGATTTTAATTGTTTTAAAGGAGAAGAGATTTGACCATTGTGTCTGCCTTTAAGCACAGGTGAAATCTCCTCTTCATCCAGAACCTGTACCAGGTTCATATGGAATGGAGACAAACACCAATTATGACCAAGAGAAAAAGAAAGAGAAAAGAATAAAATGAAGTGCTAGTACCAAACGAATTTCAAATTTGCTTATGCCTTCAAGGATTCACATGTATTAGCATTTTTTACATATAAGGAAAAAACAAAACTAAAATTCCATATTCAAAGTGTATCATAAGTCTCGTCTCAGGCAAGCTGCTAAGTGTATCGAAATTGCAGCAATCATTAACATTAGTGTATCCAATGGCAATCAACCAATTAATCAAATGGCATGACATGAGGTATTAATAAATGAATGAAAAAGACACGTGAAAAAATGTGCACACCTTTGATACCAAAGCCCCGCGTTTTCTTTTCAGCATACCATTGCTGATGGATCGAGGCTGTTTATTTGCTTCAGATCCAGGTTTAGTAGAAATTAGTGGGCATCTTCCAAACATAGATTTTCTTGAGGTTATACCATCAACTCCACTTATTTCCTTTTCTTTCTGCCTGGAGAGTTTAGTTTTTTCTCTATGATGGCTAGTTGATGCAGATTCAGGTACACTACACTTGTCGTCCCCAGTTTGTGCAGTTCTTTCTTCATCCAACTGGGCAGATGATTCTAAAACAAACATTCAAAGAGAGAGAAAAGGACTTGCATTTTGAGCACGTTTGAAAAGGAATAGCACCACAGCTACCAACAAACACAGACCCCCATGCAGGAGTAGATCCAAGCATAAATTACATCAAAATAAATTTTATTCCTTTTACATGAAGAAGAGAAAACAATCAGTTGGCCCATATCTGCTTATAATCATTTAGAAAATAAAATCAAGAGAACAGTTGACATTTACCAGATATGTAACAGTAAAATACCAACTACATGAAGTATACATCAGAGTTCACTTGATAACAAAATCTGTTTTTTTATCTTCTCTTACTCACCCTCCTCATCCCTTTTAACCATAACATCATGCGTATACGTGAGGGGGAGGGGGGACACTAATATTCTTCAAAAGATTAAAGAAACAACTGAAATACAAAGAGAAAGAAGAAAGGTAAATAAGCTATTGACTACATTTTCCATGAAGGGAAAATGGTATTCTGATGGAATAAAAATAGTGTTGCGTTGTTTCAGCTGAAATTGAAGAATTTTCAACATTAGCATTTCAGCATAAAAGCTTTCTAGGAATGATTTCAGCTCTAAAGTTTTCTTGAAATTATCAGCTCTAACAGATCAATATCATTCTGTCATTCAGCACTTAAATGGGATGTTGTTTGACAAACCATGCAATGTTAGTAAATTAATTACTCGTTGCCCTTCAATATATTTATGTCATTTCACACAAGCATGTATAAAACTAGACATGCATTTAATATTTACCAAATTCCATTGCAGAAACAAGAGCCAATGTTTGAAGACCAATGAAGTCATCATGTTCATCTGCAAATAAAAAAATAAGTATAATGTAAAAGGTCAGCAATGGAATAAGTTATGCAACATTGACACATCATAAACATTCTAATAACCAAACAGGATTACAGATGGGAGAAGCAAGTCAATTCACAAGTTAAAAATGGTAACATGTATTTCTCTCTATTTTTTGTTCCAACAGCAGGCTACCCAAAGATAATCACACTACTTCACCACCCCATAAATAACCCCATGCATTGGTGAAAGCTAGTGTTGATCCTAGGTCTCTGGAAGAACTCCTAAAGACTTACCAGCTAAGCTAGTTGGTATTATATGCTTGAATGGCTTGATCATTCAACTATACCAAATGACAGGATGTGAAAAGGAGGGGAGGGGATAAATTACATCCTATGACAGCAGTTTACACCACACCCATCTGATGATAGGAGATCAGTTCACATAGCCAGGAAACCTCCCCATTATCTTGGATACTCTGGGTCAGCAATAAAAAAGGTTATCCGGGTTTTCAATGTTCAGAATATAAACAAGTTGGCAATTCACACCTTTCAAGAGGTTGTTTCTTCAAAGAAGAGAAAAGCCAAATAATAGGAAATTAGAAACTAAGCCCAAACCCATTACAAGTCTGTCTAGGAAACTCCTGAATGATAAACCTCCAATAGACTCCAAACACTCAAGACATGGTCCAAGCATTTGCTATATATAGAACCATGTTAATGGAAACAACATTCCTGAATTTCCCACAAGACAGTTTTTTTATTTTTTTTAGAAAGAAATTCCATAGTCTCCACTATAAGCATCATCCTATTTGTGTATAAGTTTGTCATCTAAGTATTAAATTCAAGAGCCATAGGTTCCCATCATCTTAGGGTAGATTCCCCGCACTGAACCCTATATTCAAATAAAGCCCCTAACTAGATAACTTCAAATCCACGAATGTCAGCAAAGAAAGAAAAAAAAATACATTAGCCATTGCAAGATATACAATTCTCAGGAGATATGGCACAAAATTTGCTCCAATATAAGGGAAAAATATTTCCAACTTCACAACTTAAGAAGAAAACAAAGCTGCGAAAGTCTTCAGTAAATAAATGATGATCTAAGATGATAACATGCACTTTACATAACTCTTCTCACCCATGAAAAGGAAAGACGATTTGATGATCTATGCATAGCACACAGGATCAAGCATGAAAGAACAAAATTACCATCTGAGAAAAGTTTCTTGCTTCTCTTCCTTTGGCCCCGGCGAAAGGTCTCGTCAATTTTTGCATTAGACATCTTGATTTCAGCTTTTCCCTTCAAAATTCCGACCTTTGGGTCTTCTTCTGTGCCACTACATGCTTCTCCACCACCATCAGACTGACCATTTCCGATCTTCTCAACTCTTACTTTCTTTCCATAAAACTTCTTGCCTTTTCGATGAACTTCTACAGTACCTATACCTTCCATTTCTGCCAAGGAGCTTGCATCCCTCCCATAACCAAGATCAGTCCCCCCACGTCCTGTGCCACTTTCAGACCAGTGTTCATATATGGAAGCATCACAAAGATTTTCTGGAGATGATTCCGGCTGCAGAAACCAATTGAGTAGAGAGAAAGTTATAATATTGCATAACCAAAGTAACAGTAACAATGGAACAATGGAAAATTGGTCTGCAATGAAATACCATCCTATCCCAGCTTTGAACAGGTGATGATTTCATATATTCTGTTCTTCTATGGGGTGTTTGAGGCACTTGGGCAGAGTCTCCTCTCTGCAATGTCTCAGTTAATGTCAGTGCAGCAACATGCTCATCATCATTATCATCAACAATGTTCTCTGACTTTCTGCGCTTCTTCTTTGGTGAAACATAATGTTCTCCATTATCTTTCTTGTGCAGATGAGAGACAGGGAATCGAGGTGTCCTTTTCCCAACTGAATGAAGTGGATGGCCTAAGTAAGAATTTGAATCCATCAGAAATAAAACCCACACTTCAAATGGTCATAACTGTTGTTAGAAAGAGTTAAATCACACATTTACTGTTCTGTTGAGTTCAAGTAATTATGAGAAAAATTAGAAGGGTGAAGGAAAGGAGCAGTGCAGATCAAAAATTGGGTTGCCCGATCACTATAAAATCAATTTCTGTCTAAACCTTAATTAGAGAAAATCTCAAGGAAAAAACTTCCATGTTATACAAATTAAACCTTTTTTCGGTTGTGATTCCAGTTCCAAGATAATTGTAAGAGTTAAATTAGTTCCTATTCTATCCAATCCCTAACAATTTTATTTGGAGTTCTGGACATTATAACCACAGGATTTAGAATCAATTTCAATAATAGGATATGGATGAAACTTGCTCCATGTGGATGAAAACTGGAGGGAATTATAGCTCCGTAACAGCATCTGATTCATACAGTTTTCTTGACTCAATTGAATCAAAGCATGATTCATTGTCTGTGCTTCTCTTCCAGCATGTCTTAGATAACATTGTCTCCAATAAGTGACATTTCATTCCGCTGCTAAAAAATCTAAAAACAAGTGAACTACTATATTTGCATGGCAACAAAGTTGGGACCATACTGATATTTCATAATAATGGCTTTCTATCCATTTATTTTAATAAAGAAAGAAAGGAGCTCGAAATTGCCTCCTCAGCATAATATCTTGCTAAACCATTTAGATGTCACTAGCATACACCCATGTAAGGTTACAGTTTATGCAGTAAACATTTTGAAAGAATAAGGTAAAAACAGTGAATGGATTGAATTCATTGAAAGTTTCTTTTAGAAAAAAAATCTGAAAAACAAGGGAATGTTAGGACAACAAAAATTGTGGATGTTAAAAGAGACAGATAGAATCCATGAGCCATCTAATGCATGCAAGTTGGGGTCGTGATAAAGGAACAAGTGCTCCACAAATCATAACAGAGTGAGGTGAAAGGAAAAATTGGAAACATAGAAAAATAAGGTTTTTCATAAACAAAGTATTTTACCATATCCTCTTTTTAAAAATGATAAGCATCCATCAGTTGATGCAACCATGTGAGACTGCTGGAGATCTTCTTTTGATGCACTACACTGCACTTTTGGCCGCTTACGTTTCTGAAGTTTCCTAAGCACTTCAGGTACCTCATTGCTTTCTCGTTCACTCTCACTTGCTTCCTGCAAGTTCACAATCCAGATCCATACAATAAGCATTTTCTTTGTCAGTAGACAATAAAACAGGATTTACAACAATTTTACTAGGTAAATCAAAATGCCAAGTATAGTTTGTCAAGAAGTTAACTAAATATCAGATTATGCTACTTAATAATGATATTAGCCAAATTTGTGGTTGATTCTTACTGTGAACGCCCATTGTGCATTAAATTATCTGTCTCTTTTTCAGTCAAGTGCTGTCACTCTAAAAGCATTCCCCACCATGTCTGCTATAAACATCATGGCTACCATAAATCTAAAAGTATCTGGATAATTAAATTGTCATTTACACTTCCCTGATCTCCCCATCCCCAGGGAAAAAAAGAAGAAAACCAGAAATTCAGTTGAACTTCCAGATGTTAAATGCAGCATACCAAGACACTGTAGTGATCGGTCATCATAGCTATAAGCCCAACTACAGAAGCCGTTCCCTCCGGAAGAGACAAGTATGCCTGAAAAAAATATAGAACATGAAGTGTTACGTTGTTAACCAAGGACACTAAGACAGACAAAGAGACAGTTTTACTAGGCAAATCATATATCCAAAGTTATAGAAACAGCCAACTATGTGCCCTACTTTGGACACGTAAAATTTCAAAAGTTAATGTTCTTAATCACATTCTAAGGAAGCCCGTCCAATTTTTATTCTTCAATTAAGTAAAAATGTTCAACACCATAAACCAATTAGATATAAATTGTATTCAATTAAGGCCAATGGATACCAAAGGTTAAGCAGATCCAGATATCCATATTCCATTAAACCCGCATCAAACATTATCACTGTGTTACAATACTGTAAAGGCAGCAGCAGCAACTAGGATGCATAAATGCATATGCAGATAGCCTAGTGACTGATTAAGCTGGCTGAACACAAGTACCCGATTCATATTGTAAAGTGTCTCCACCATTTCCACAGATCTGTCATGCACTTCAGCAGCAACCTAATCAGCAACAGCAGCAAAAAATCAGATGGTCATTACAGTGTATGACGAGCTTAATTTACAAAAAATTACATTCTATGGAACATTATCATGCTGACTAGAACCCATGAATGTAGAATGATGAAAAGGAATCACAATAACACGTAAGGCATACCTTCCTCCAGTTCTTTCCATAGTCTCGATATGCTTTGTAGAATAGTCGAAGTTCTTCCTTGCTCCATTGAGTTCCTAACTTGTCGGACAATTTCTTCTTCTGAGCGACAGCACAATAGTCAATGCATTAATATATCATAATATAGTTTCTGAAGAAGTACAGAGCAAACATAAAAAAGATACATTACACAGTTGCCGAACAAAGAAAGGAAAACTGTTAGCCATTTGCTTAAGAAAAATATAGAGAACTGTTTTGATTGCACTATTAAAGCTAAATCAAGATCAACGCGCCATAAAGTTATGACAATAAGGAAATCAAGTCTTAACATAACTCGACAAACAGCATAACTCAGCCAACAAATGAAGCATAAAGAGTCAATCAAACCATTAACAAAATGGTGTGAGTACACGAACAAAGAAAGCCAATTCTCACCCCATTCGCCTGCTGTTTATTTTTGCTTGAACTCTTGACTTCTTTTTCAGGCGATACCTCATTCAGAAGCCGCTTATTCACACTTCTCTTCCTTGTTGGGGCCATGGAGGACCTATCTATATACAGTAAATCAAGTGAACAGATTAGCAAAAACCAATTTGATTAAAGCTTTGACGAGGAAATCAATAACCATCAAAATTCACAACATCTAATATATTAATAATAGAAATGTAAAACCCTTGACATAGCAGGAAGATCTTTTCTCCCATAAATTTACACAACATACAATCCAGATATTAATTTTTTTTACTGAGCTGAACTAATTGTATAAAATATTTTTCCACCCAAATTACAGGAGCGTAAGCAACAACAAAATTAATTTAAGGCAAAAAAGAAAAAAAAATCTGAAAACTCGGTCGAATCGTTGTCTAAACACCCTCTACATTTAAGACCTCAGTCTGGCAATAAGCCTAAAAACCCACCTCGAAAATTCAACTTCTAAGTAAAGTGCAGAATTGTCAAAATCACATTTTTTTTTTAAATATCAGAAGAAACAAATTATATATGTGAAAATAAACCAAATTTAGTAAAATAAAATCAAACGAATAACAGCAAAATAAGCAAGCCATTAAGGAAACACTTCAAAAATAAATCAATAGAGAATTCAAGAAAGCCCCAATTTCAAAATTCATAAAACAGTTTTAAAAATAATTCAAAAAATAAATAAATAAATCAAAGCCCACCAAAATTCAAAAAAAAAAAAAAAACACTACCAAACCCCTCAAATTTTCAAATTTCACTAAAATCCAGAGCCCTTTTACAAAATCTCCTCTGAAAGAACAGGACACGAAAAAGTCACAAAAAAACAAAAAATATTTGAAACCAAAAAAATATTTTTTTTTCCTTATAAAACCCCTCAAAATTCCCCCGGATAAACCCTAACTCACAGATCCAGGATTATACACTTACGGATTCAGAGCAATTGCTATCCGGGTCGGAACCATATGAAGAAACAAGGGTTGTAGAGAGAGAAAGGTGCAAACTTTATGTGTTATTGAGAGGGGTTTCTTAGAGAGAGATAAAAGAGAGTTTAAAAGAGACGAAAGAGATGCGCTCTTGGAGAGAGAAAGAGGGATATTGCCGCGAAACTTGAATATAAAGGTGAGCTGGCCAATCAGTTTTTTTTGTCTATATATTTTTATTTTATATAGCGGGTCCTTCTGATGTTAATCACCGTCCACGTGACAAATAGGGGAGTTGTGCGGTAAGATCTTAGGGATAATTGGTTGGGATTTGAACGGATTATTATACTTTGAATTTGAATTTTTTTGTTGGTTTTTGCGGGGATGGTCCCTATATTTATTATTTTTTGTATATAGATCCCTACGTCTTTAAGAAATAATAGGCCTCAAAGTTTTTTTTTAGCGAGATGGTCCCTCAATTTTGTACAATGCTAGAGGTTCCTCTTGAACTCTATGAAACCAAAGAAGTGCTGTCTATTAACAAAATGAGGTCAAATTAAATAGGGGAAATTAAGAAGGAAAATACCCTTGTTGTGCAACCCATGTACGAAAAATATTTTATAATATTCAAAAATAAAATTATTTTAGGTAAATGTCAATCAACATTTATGGAAAGCATGAAGAGAAATTTATGAATAATCTCCGTTTGATGTAAATTTGCTGTATTGATATAAAAATTTAAAAAAAATATATGAGAAAAATATAATTTTAATATGTTTTTAAATAAAAATTTATTTTTAAAATATTTTGAATCGCATTATCAAATACACATTGAATTTGAAGTGAGACGTCGCAGTAGTTGGTTATACCACATGAATTTCTATTCCGACCTTTAAAAACAATTTCTTTCAAAAACTTAAATTATTTAAATTAATTGTTTAATTTTTTTTATTATTGATCAAATTTGGAAATTAATGGAGTTTTAATTTTCTTTGTATGGAGTTTTAACAACTAAATTTTTCTAGACACTAGTCAATTGTAATTTTTTAATATTTTAGTTAGGAAAGTTTAACAGGGTAAAAAATCCAAATCATTTGTTACTATAGAAAAAATTTAATGTGAGGAAAAAAAAACTCTTTTTCAGTTAAAAGATAAAAAAAAAAACAAATACTTTGTGTTCACATGCTTTTTGATATCAATCACTACAGAGTCAGAAGAGTCAGAAGGTATTTGACACTACATTTAAAAAACGCTTTTAAATTTTTTAGTTTTTAAATTTTAAATTATTTTTTAATATTTTTAGATCATTTTTATGTGTTTATATTATTTTTTAAAAAATATATATTTTTAAATAAAAAACAATCTTAACAACACAAATAAATATTGTTTTGATGAATTTCTAAACAAAAATAATATTTCAAAAACAAACTATTGATTTTCGTTGAAATGAAGCAAATTGGAAACATTGAGAAGCAAAAAATAACATGGATTCCCATTGATTTTCGTTGACGACATGTCATCTTCTACTCGCGAAACTATTCACACATGGTTTCTTTTATCAAAGCTGATAATAGTTAACACGTTAGCTTGACCGACATGTCAAATCCTATATCTCTATCATAAATTAATATTAAGTAATTTTCTTAGAATATCATCAACTCCTCATGACTCACTGACATCTTCAGCCCCGATCATCGTCCACATTCAATGTCACTGGGAACCTGTTTTAAGATAAAATCCATGGACGTCGTTAGTAAGTGGAAGCTATGACGGCAGCAAAAATGGCGTGTAATGAATTAGCGAAAAGAACACCAAGTTATCTCTAGTTCAAGTCAGAATATACACTTCTTATAAGAATTTAAAATAACCGAGATTTTACTCGTTTACTTGAGCTAACAAAATACACTTTTCAAAAATAGAGTTTCATTTCATCCAGAAGTCATGAATATCGTTAATAAGTGGATGCTATGATGGTAGCAAAAATGGTGTGTAATGAATTAGGGCCTATTTGGGAGTGCTGTTGCAGTAGCTTTTCAAAGTGCTTTTCGTGCTGAAATACATCAAAATGATGTTTTTTTTTTTTTTAAATAATTTTTGACATTAGCACATCAAATCTAAAAATACCAAAATATATTTATTTAAAATGAAAAAAAAATCAAATTTCGGCAAAATATCGGTTGAAACGCAGAGCCAAACGAGATCTTAATGAAAGGAAATGCTGGTCCTCAAGAAAAGTTGTGTAATGATAAAGGGCTTGTGATTGCACAGTAGATCTCGAGTTCGAGTTAATGCATGCATATTTTGCAAGAGCTTAGAACAATGGAAGTTTTACTTGGTCACTTAAACCCACAAAATATACTTTATAGTGATATGTTTCCTTATATCCAACAAAAAAAAAAGGAGTCGTAAAGCCAGCTTGATTACAAGAATTAGGGTCTGTTTGGGAGTGCGGTTGCAGTAGCTTTTCAAAGTACTTTTCGTGCCGAAATACATCAAAATGATGTTTTTTTTTATTTTTTAAAAATTATTTTTGACATCAGCACATTAAAATAATATAAAAACACCAAAACATATTCATTTAAAATGATTTTTTTTTTCAAATTTCGGCAAAACGCCGGTTGAAACGCAGAGCCAAACTGGCTCTTAATGTTATTACCTTTTCAATGAGCAAACTGAAGTTACCACCTAGGTCATCATGGCAGCATGCCCAGCAAGCAATCTTGTCACCAACTTCAAAACCACTCTCCTTGACAATGGCAGCCCAGTCATTTTTCAGTAACTTGAAGCTCTTATCTCCACTTCCATGGCAGATCGTCACCATTCTTTGATTTGGAGGATACATCCTGATTTGCAACCCTTTCGTAACCATTTCGTTATAGATTGTTCTTGGGAGGCTAGCCAGGTAATCATAGGAATCTCCGACGAGAGCCAAGCCCACCGTCATGTCATCTCGAACCAGAGTTTTTGTGAATAAATGTCTTAGTTCCTCGTCAAGTGGAGGTGGTCGTAGCTCCATGTTCTTGTTCTGTTTCTATTTCCAAGGCTGTGAGTAGTTAATGAGTATGGAGAGGAATTGTGCGTGAATGAACTGGCCTAGCATAATGCATGATACATGCATAAGATGCGAGCAGAAACTGCTTCCTCGTAAACTAATTAATCATGTGGATCCTGTTTGCAGCCAGTGAATTTTAATTTGCATGGACGAGAAAAAAGAAAAAGAAAGTGGAACGAAGACAGCGTGTTCATTCGATTTAGTAACTGATCGTTGTTGATGTTGTTTTTAAAAGTATTTTTTGTTTTAAAATATATAAAAAATAATATTTTTAATTTTTAAAAATTATTTTTGATATCAACACATTAAAATGATCTAAAAACACCAAAAAAATTAATTTAAAACGAAAAATAAAATAATAATCTAAAAACACATTATTATTTTTTTTACTTTTTTTTTGTTATAGTGTGAAAATCGTTTTGATATGATCTTGTTGACTGGACCGGGTTTTAAAACCAAAAAACTTGTGTTTCTTATCCAATAATTATTTTTATATATTAAAAAGCAATCCTTTCTTCTTTTTCTTCTTCTTTTAAAAAAAAAAAAAACAATTTAGAGGACAAGTCATCAACCTTGAAAATAAAATACTAGTGCCCCCATTGCTTCATGATACTCGTAACCTCGTTTTATAGTCTATTTCACATTGCATTTTAAAATAAAATAAAATATTTTTAAAAAAATATTTTTATTTTTTTAAAATTTATAAATTTTGATGTTTTTTATTTTAAAAAAACATTATTCTAATATTTTTAAAAACATTTCACATTATAAAAAATACTATTTTAAAAAATATGAGGCCAATTTTTTATTTTCTATTTTAGTTATTTTTCTCGTTCCTGTATGGTCTCGTGGTTCGGGTGGATAATAATTGAATTTCAGATTGAGAGGCTGTTTGGGAGGGTGGTTATACCGCCGTTTCCCCAAAATTTGATTTTTTTTTATTTTAAATGAATTTTTTTTTGTGTTTTTAAATTATTTTGATGTGTTGATGTCAAAAATGATTTTTAAAAAATAAAAAAAATATTATTTTGATATATTTTTAAATAAAAAATACTTTAAAAAACAACAGCAACCGCCCTCCCAAAAAGACATGAGTTTGAAAATTTCCTCGGCTATAAAAGTTCAAAATGTACACTAATTTTTAAATACACACACAATCAATGGGCTTTGTCCATTACCTTATCCGCCCACACCACATGACACTGAACCAAAGGTAGGCCCGATGTATTCTCTCTGTTCAAACCCAAAATATCTCCTTTTCAAATCAATTTCAAACGCTCCATTATATAGCCGTTAGATAGCAATAGACATCTCTCTCTCTCTCTCTTTAATCTAACGGCCATCAACTCTGTCCCTCTCATTTCAAACTTCAAACTCCAAATTTTAAACCCTAAAGATCTTTCACTTCTCGAATTTTCTCAATTTCAATTTCAAGGCCAAGAAAATGACTGGTATTATCTCTTCTCCGTCGATTGACATCGATTCTTGATTTTTTTTTATGATTCTTGATTGATATGGATCGAAATTGTTCGATTTATCGCAGATCTGACGGAGGATGTTATCGAAGAGATCTGCGATCGTATCCAAAATGTTCAAATCTCCGATTCCTGCCCTTCTCCTTCTTCTAGCACAGGTTGAGAAAATAACTTCAGTTTCTTTAAATATGATTCGTCGCAAATGAAATAAAACTATGGTTGTTTTTATATATTTTTTTGAGTTATTAGAGATTAATTATTTCATTGCTGGGTTTTTTTTTTAAAAAAAATTTCTTTGTTTCAGAGGAAATCACAGAGACTGAAACTATTGAAGAAGGTATGTGAATTTTGTGTTAATTTCATTTCAGCCCTTCAACTTTAAAGAAATTTTAAATCGAGTCGTTCTTTGACTTCCTTGTGTTCAAACATAGAAATTGTAATTGTAATTTCAGTGTGTGCTTTATTTTTTATCGAATTCAACTGTGACTATTGATTTCAATTGCTGATATCTTTCTAGTTCTAGGGTTTCTAAAATGGCCAAAAAAAATTTTCCTTATGAAAAAATTAAAATTGGAAAAAAAGTTAAAATTGAGTCAAATTCGGCAGGAGTGCAGTGGGACAATTTATATTCTCCATTGAACATGTTTTGGTTCAAGTTTAATTTTAATTGGTTTTAAAAGAAAACTCAATTGTCAGGAGCAACTATTAATTCGGAGGAAGAGAACGAAAGTAGCAGAAACCGAGAAGGTTCTCCAACTCAAGGACACACGCTGCCAATTTTGCAGAAAGTTATCCATTTGAGCAATAAAATCCAGGTACAACTTTTGAGATGTATTGATGCTAAAATAGTTTGAGGATGAGATGAATTAAGAACTTGGTTTCAGTGGAAATTATCGAAGTCTTAAAACTCTTGTTCTTGAGCTCTCAACAGAGCCTACAAAAACATTGTTTTTGCCGGTAAATTAGGATCTTGAATCAAGCATGCTGATTTTCTTATTTTTGTTACTTTAGAATCTGAAGAAAGAACATGCAAGTCTTTCTGATCAAGTAAAGACTGCTAGGGATTCTGTACCTGGTCCTGACATTTTAGACAGTTTTCAGAAATTCAGTGAGTATTCAATAGTGAATTGAATTTGATTTCTTTTTTTCCTTAAATATTTACTTGGTAGAATATTGTTGACAGGTATTGAATATGAACTTTTAAAGAAGAAATATTTAAAAGAGTTGTCTGAGAGGAAACGACTTTACAATGAGGTGATCGAGCTTAAAGGGAACATCAAAGTCTTCTGTAGATGTAGACCACTAAATCAAGTCGAAATTACAAATGGTTCTAGCTATGTAGTTGAATTCGACTCCTCCATTGATAATGAGCTGCAAATCATTTCCTCTGATTCTTCCAAAAAGCAATTTAAGTTCGACCATGTTTTTAGGCCTGAGGATAACCAAGGTAATCTAAGTTTTTTCATTTATATATCTCTACTGTAGAGAAGTTGTTACATGTCATTTGCATTATTGAAGCTTATAATCTTTATCCTAATGATATGCAGAGGCTGTTTTTGCCCAAACTAAACCGATAGTCACTTCAGTGTTGGATGGCTACAATGTCTGCATATTTGCCTATGGGCAAACTGGTACTGGAAAGACGTTTACCATGGAGGGCAATCCAGAAAACAGGGGAGTCAACTACAGGACACTGGATGAGCTGTTTCGACTTTCGCAAGAAAGAAGTGGTGCTATGAGATATGAGCTGTTTGTTAGCATGCTGGAGGTTTACAATGAGAAGATAAAGGATCTCTTGGTTGAAAACTCCAACCAACCAACTAAAAAGTTAGTTTAGTTTTTTTATTAGATCTGTTAATCAAAATGTGTTCATTTGTGTCAAATTCTTTGGTTGCAAAAATTTTATACTGATAATTTGCTACAAGACTGATTTATGATTTTACTTTACTTCTAGACGAGAGAAACTATAAATGTCATGCTAATTGCCAAGAAAAGTAGACTGTGGAAATTATTCAACAGCCGGATTTTCATTCGAATTCTGTTTTTTTTTTGGAAATGAAACCGATAATGAATTGTGGTGGACGAATGAATGCTGATGAAATTTTAGTTTTGTCTATGCATGCACGAAGGTTGGAGATAAAGCAAACAGCTGAAGGAACACAAGAAGTCCCAGGACTTGTGGAAGCTCAGGTGAATGGCACGGAGGATGTGTGGGAGCTACTCAAGTCTGGAAGTCGTGCTAGATCTGTTGGATCAACCAGCGCTAATGAACTTAGCAGCCGTTCTCATTGGTAATAATGAAAGTTGCTGCTTCCTTTTTTTTTTAGTTTATTTCTTTGTCAAAACAATTGTTTTGTGAGCATTGATTCTCGAAGTTCAAGAAGGTTTTTTGGATTGATAAATCCCATCTATACATGAATCAAGTTAATGGTTATGACAATGACCATAATATTGCTTGCTTTGCAGTTTGCTGCGAGTAACAGTAAGAGGAGAGAATTTAGTAGATGGGCAGAAGACAAGAAGTCACCTTTGGATGGTCGATTTGGCTGGTAGTGAGCGCGTGGGAAAGATTGACGTTGAAGGTGAAAGATTGAAGGAATCACAATTCATTAATAAATCTCTTTCAGCACTTGGTGACGTTATCGCAGCTCTTGCATCCAAAACTGGTCACATTCCCTACAGGTGGATCTCATACACACCCTTGCAAATCTAGCAATCCAATTACCCACTGTAAACCTACTATCCAATTACCATACTAATGAAAAGATTCATTCTCTTTGCGTATCAGGAACTCAAAGCTGACCCATATACTACAGAGCTCTCTTGGTGAGTCAAGTCAGACATTTTATGTCACTGAACATTTTTTTTTACCTTTTTTGTCAATGAAAGATGCTAAGTGAAATGTGAAACGCAGGAGGAGATTGCAAGACCTTAATGTTTGTCCAAATAAGTCCGAGTGCTGCTGACGTTGGAGAGACCATTTGTTCACTAAATTTTGCCAGTCGAGTGCGGGGAATTGAAAGTGGTCCTGCTCGCAAACAGGCTGATCTCGCTGAACTTTCCAAATACAAGCAAATGGTATGTATTCTTCTTGTACTTCGACGGAATTTCTTTTATTTTAGTTTATTTCGTCTCGATTCAGATTTTTCTTTTTCTCAACTACATGTAACCAGGTAGAAAAATTAAAGCATGATGAAAAGGAAACAAAGAAGTTACAGGATAGCTTGCAATCGTTGCAGTTGAGGCTTGCTGCCAGGGAACATATCTGCAGAACTCTCCAAGAAAAGGTAATGGCGTCTGAGGTTCCATTTTCCATTTATTATTGTTTTGGAAACAAGTGGTAAATTACTTGAAACATTTTTTCTTCCTCTTTTTATTATTCCCTAAATGGGTTCTGTATAATTTTTTGACTATACAAGTAACTCTTTCCTTGCAACAGGTTCGAGACCTCGAAAATCAGCTGGGCGAGGAAAGAAAAATCAGAATAAAACAAGAGACAAGAGCTTTTGCAGCTGCTTCTCAATCTACAAAACAAGTAGTGGAGAAGAGCAAAACAGACAAAAAGCCACCTCTGGGTCCTTCAAAATTCAGGATGCCATTGCGAAGAATCACCAATTTCATGCCCCCGCCATCTCCCCTCCAGAAACAGAAAACCACCATTACTGGTGGTTCTGCTGTATCTTCAATGCATGACAAAGAAAACAATTCAAGAACCACAATGTCAGGGACAAATACAAAAGGCCTCATGAAACCCAGGCGAATGTCCGTCGCAGTCAGACCTCCTCCTCCAATGTCAACGCAGATTTTTCAGCCAAAGAGACGTGTCTCCATTGCCACCTTCCGTCCAGAGCCAGCCTCAAACATAAGGACGCCACTTCAAACCTCTCGATACAAGAACGTGAATAATGTAGTTGGCAGGCAGTCATTTCTCAGGGACCCAAAAAAGCCAAGGTATTCGAAGCTGTTTTATCCATTGCCAGAGTTCAGGACTGCATCGGAGATGACACCTTGTAGAAACAGTAGTAAGTTCAGGACTGCATCAGAGATGACACCTTGTAGAAACAGCAGTAAGTTCATGGGCAGTCCTCCAACACAAGCTGCAGGTTCGTGGAAGCCGAAGCACCCAACAGTAGTCGCACTGCAACGAAAATCTTTGGTGTGGAGTCCGCTCAAGTTGAGGAACATGCAAAATGCCCGGAGATCATCTTTGTTGCCTTCTCTACCATCTACTAATGAGGCGCAATGAACCTTTTGTCTTCATTGTGTCATGATATAGATATAGGAGTATACTTTTTTTTCTTAATTTCCATCCTCTATCTTTTTTCCTGCATAGATTTCATCTTCTCCTCTGGATCATCTTAATCGCAATTGTATGCTTCTTGTTTACTTTCATCTTTCCTACATCAAAGATTATCGTTTTCATCAGGTACGGATGAAATAATTTGTTGTCCATGGACTTGTGAAATTATGATTTCATCCCTGAATTTGAATGTGTAAACAAACAATCATTTGCATGAATCTCATGGATTTTTTCCCAGGTTTGTGCTTTTTTTTTTTTTTTTTTTTTAAATAGAGTTTTTTCCCAGGTTTCGTTACTATGTGGTGGAGGTTAGGTTTGCATGAAGAAAAGGAATATTAAGGGTGGCATGGCATGAAGAAAACCAAAAGAGTTAAAGCAACAAGCATCCCCTTGACCCTAAATTTTTGGCAAAATCTCTATAGATGGATCAATTTTTCTACTCAATAAATAAAAATAAGGCCATGTTTGGAACTACATTTCAAAATTGGTTTTGAAAAAAATTAAAATTTTTTATTTTTATTTTTTACTTTAAATTAAAAAAATTAGTGTTTTTAGATCATTTTTATGTGCTGATGTCAAAAATAATTTTTTTTAAAAAAAATATCATTTTGATGCAATTCTGAATGAAAAACATTTTCACTAGCAATCTCAACCACACTCTCAAACGATAACTAAATATAAGACTTGATAAATAAAATCACATGATGATTGGGAATTTACCATTAAAGGGCAAGCAATAGCTTCAAGTTAGAGAAAACAAATGATTGGGTTGATCTTCATACTAGGAATGGGATTAAAATTGGTGAAAAATTGTTTATTCGGCAGTTTGTTCTAACTATATGATTTGTATAAAACTTAATTCAACAGAGATTTATTTTATTATGAAAGCATGGTCTAAGAATATTTCATTAGTTGAATTGATGAAAAAATACATTTATATATATAGGATTTTTTTTTATTTTATTTTGACAAGGGAGATATAGATTTTAGTGTTATTTTAATAGGTTGTTTAAGAGTGTATGTTAAATTAAATTTCAATTAAAAATATTTGAAGTAGAAAATCAAGATAATTTCACTTTGACATTCCTAATTTATATTCTCTCATTGTCAATTGTCCTCGCAATTAACCGTATCCCAATTATTGTAACAACATTGAAATAAGAAAATAAAAAAAATTAGATCAATTAACAACATGAAAAAAAGTCTATACCCTCTGATTTTTTTTTACATAAAAATAATTTTATATGCATTTAATTTTTTTTGGTATTGTAGTATGAATTATTTTTTCAAAGTGTTTTTAAAAATATTTAAATAATTAAAAATATTTTTAACATCAAAATAATTACTAAGAAATTTATTTTAAAACTTTAATAAACTTGCAGCAAATAACGTTAGCAGTCATTTTCTAATAAGTGTGTGCCCTCCAAAAATAAAAGAAAAACAAATCCTATGGCTAGAAAAAGAGAAATTTACAGTCCCATAAAAAATAAATTAAAGTCAACTTTATTTTTATGCGGCTGGAACAATAGCTTGAAGTCAACATGTCTCCATTGCTTAAATTTATAGCTATTTAGACATCATTTACCTAAATAGAATTATTTTACACTTAAATTTCAGTAACAGGGGTGAATTTATCCTCTCTCTCTCTCTCTCTATGTTTGTACGTGTCTGCTTTGTCTCCAAATAATTCACATCACATAAAGCTTGCTTTGCTAGCAACAAAGAAAAGAAAAATAGCAGCTGCATTGCCCCCCATAAATTCTGATAAAAATCCATGTCCTAAGCAGTTTGGCAGTTGGTAGTTAACTTAGCTTCAATGGCTACTTCAATCCCAAGCTGTTCCTTCTACTCCTACATGGCACCATCAACAATACCAAACAACTCAACCTCCACCACTCACTCTACCTTATCTTTTTCACACACTAACTCAAGTGGGGTTTCACTTTGTACAAGAAACTCATCAAAAATCTTGGCAAAGTTTGAGAAATTCGAAGGTGATGATGCTTCTCAAGATAATCTCGAAGAGGGCATGGTGTTACAAGAGCAAGCACAAACTGTTCAGGAAGAAGATGACAGGTAATTCAGTTTCTTTTGCTTTCACCTCAAATTTGATTGAGCATAGCATTTAGACACAAAATTATAATATTACCCTTCTGTTTCTCTACTCCACTCAGTTGATCCAGCAATAGATCTTGGTTATCAGCTTAAGCCTGCAGTTTAGTGTAGTAACTTCAATGCATGTTCTATTCCATAAATCGAAAGAATGTTGAGTTTTAAATCTGTACCAGTCAAATTGGGTTATAGTTGATTTAATGTTTTTCAAAGACTTATCAGTTAATTGGGTCATTCTTCCATCTGTGTATGTATCAATCTATAGAGAAAACTGTGATTTCTTGTAGCACTAGAAGCAAATTGCTCAGATTCAGTGAGATTGAGTCGGGAGGGAGAAGGTTTTCTGCATGAATAATATGCAATTACTTTGGATTTCTTGTCCACTATGTTATACTGTATTGGATAAGCAAAAGTTAAGTGGATCAGTGGTATTAAGATCTTTCAGCATTCATGTTTACTGACTTGTAATGCCTTATGTACTTCAGAGAAATGAAAGCATGCTGAGTGGTGATATTTTCTTCATGTTTCAGCTGCCTGCCTTCTGACTTGGAGGGTGCAGTCCGGCAATCTAGCCAAGCTAGTGCTTTGTTTGTGTCTTCAGGAGGAATGAGAGCCATAGTATGTGACAAAGGGAAATGTAATCTTATATTTTGAAGTTGAGATCATCTCTGTTTGGAATCACTATGTGATTTTTTGCAGTGTAGTTTTTTGATATTGCCATCCTTAAGGTCTAGTTAAGTGTAATCAAGAGACCAAAAACCTTAATTTGTTCTACGGGACACTTCAGTAGGGTTTATCTGTCCAAACCCGAGTCTAAGAAGAGTTAAGAGAGAACATGAAACATTATTTTATTGCTGGAACTAGGAGCTTCAGTCTTAAACCTTTTTGCAAATCCTGAACTGTATCCTATCACCGAGCTTCACATCAATCAACTTTTTCAATCTGATCAAGAAACTTGACATTTAATCTGTCCAGGTTGAGCAAGTATAGAACATGGCTCAGCTCACTTTGTCTGCAAGTTTAAAGGGAAGATGATATCTGATTCTTGAATTTTTGTTGTGATGGTGCAAATTTTTGCGTTTATTACATTTGAATCACTTAGTCTTCTCATTTTAATTGCTTTTTTTTACCTTTCAAGTTTTTCTAACCCTCTAACTCTTTCCAGGTCGAGCTCTTAATCCCCCAGCTTCAGTTTCTAGATGATGAAGGTGCACAGGCTGAGCTCTGGGAACTGTCAAGGCTTTTTTTGGACACACTTATCGAAGAAACAGGAAGTCAGGTATATTTTTACTTTAAAATATTCTTGATCATGAAATGTTCGACAAAGCCACAGTATATGAAGTTATGAACAGAATTCTTTATTTATACTAATCACGAAAACAATGCAATCCAAGGATGATTAATTGCTAGAGGGAGATTGATGGCCAGTGGCGCCTGACTTCTTCCACTTTTATCTTTAGCCACCACGTTCTTGATTATGAACCTTGCTTACTGATATTCAATACTCAGAGAATCAAAGCCATTTTTCCAGATGCCGGTGCTGCTGCACTTCTGAAATACCAGTGGAAAGATGCAGCTTTTGGATTTTCAAGGTTGTTTCCACCATGTTGATGAAATACTTTTTAAAGTATTTAGTTCCTAAAATCTACCTTGTCCAAATGAGTCTAGCATTTTATTGCATAAGACAGGCATATTAATTGCAGTGAAAGAGTTTCATAGTCGTTCCTTGTAAATATGAATCTGTACATTTTTAAAGGTTGTACACTTGTTTGAATAATTGATTCATGTTCTTGCATTTATGTCTGAGACTTTGTGCCTTTCTGTTTTACAGCTTAGGTGACCGGAAGCCTGTTCAGAGCGAAGATGACATTGTCGTTATGGTTGTTCCTGATTATCAGATGTTGGAAAAAGTGCAGAAAATTGTATCTGATCTATCAGATGATCCAGTATGTGACTAATGCATACTTCTTCTTTCTTTCTTTTCTTCATCATGTTCATACACCTCAAGCTAGGAATGATAGTTTACCTGATGGTATTTCCTCATATACTGCTAGCCAAGGCCTCTTATCATGTGGAACCCGCGTCTCATCAGTGAGGATGTAGGAGTTGGGATTAATGTACGGAATCTAAGGAGATACTTTCTGAGGTAATTTTTTGATTCATAAAATATTGCATTAGTCTGTGATTATGTGACAGTAATCCGCTGTATATCATCTATTTTGCAGCACATTCACAACAGTTTATTCAATGAGACCTCTGCCAGCCGGTGCTGTCTTTAGGTGTTATCCAGGGTAAGAGTCACTTGCCATTCAGAACATTTCCACCACCTTTAGGCACATTTGGTCTTAGCTATATGTTAGAGAATAATATAAACCGTATTATGAGGCTTCACCTAAAAGCTTCCTTAATATGGTATCAGAATCTTGTTGACTCAGCAGTTCGAATCTCACCACCCTTATTTTATTTGATGAAAAAAACCAAGCACGGGATAGTGTTGGCCTATGCAAGTTTCAAGTCCAGATGATTTTCATTTGAGGGTGTGTGTTAGAGAATAATATAAATCGTATTATGGGGTCTCATCTAAAAGTTTAATCTTTTAGGTGAGATGGTTTCTTAACACTATATGCAATATGCAGTCATATTTCCTGTCATGCATTGACTCTCTCTGATAACTGCATGCACTCCTCATTTTCTCCACTCTAATCATTTCTAGGTTGTGGAAGGTCTTTTATGATGATAAAGATAGGCCAAACAGATATCTTCTAGGACAAGAATTCGTAAGACGTCCAGATGCGGAAGAAATCGAGGTTAGTTACCACCAGAAAGTTTTGAAGTCCCTGCATTGAAATAGCTGGGAAAAACAAGATTCTAATGGAAAAATATGGATATTGATTACTGATTTTGGTTTTATCATCTGCAGATAATATTTGGAAACACAGGAGAGAATTCTGAGCAGGGACCTTCTTTATTCAGCAAGGCAGCAGGCGTTTTCTCTTCACTAAACCGATTCATGAGAGCAATTTCCAAGTAGTTTCCTGTGTCCAGGGCATTAACTTGGAGGCTTGGATGCAGAAATCAAGTTTAGTTCCCTTGCTAATATTTGTAGCATGGATTTATACACTCTTCAATATAAAATTCTTCACCCTTCAACCTGAGTTCTTCCTTTTTTTTTATTATGAGTATTAAGAAATTTTGGCTTGCAATGCAAACCATTACTTGTCACTTGAAAGTTTCATGATAACCTTCTTTGGTCTTACACTTTGCAGGAGCATAAATTCCATGATAACCTTCTGGTTTTCAGCCGCGTTGAACAATAAACACACAATCTCAAATCGAAAGACTGAATTCTGAAGAAATAATCTTATAGAGAGGAGGTCATAGTAAAAAGGTGTAATTTGTATATATTGCTGCTAGAAATAATCCTTCAGGACACTACAAACACCCTTCTACTCCATGCTTCCCTTATAATTATCTCATTGCAACATTGGAGTGCGATCCTAAATGAAGAATACGTTTTCTTTTTAGTGAAATGATAACTAAACAAAAGCTTTAACACCTTGAATTTCACTGCCATCATCAAATACTGTCGTTGTCATAATCATATGATTTTTTTCTAGCCATGCTTGATCTGTCAAATCCCATTTCTTTCCAAGTATGCTGCAGCTCTCCTGCGACCAAAGAGATCGGTGGAAGCCTTAGTGGGTTCTCTTCCGTGCACATCATCGCTGCATTTAGCACTTAAAGACAGCATTGCTCCAGCTTTTGTACATCACTACTTGCATCTCCTGAAAGTGCCTCCTGCTTCAATGACATGTCAAAATTTTCAAAAATACGGTGAGGAAATGCAGCACCCACCCACTTCCTTAGATCAAATCCATCTGAAAACATTTCACTTGTTGGTTTCTTCCGTGTTATCAATTCAAGCAGCATGATGCCGAAGCTATATACATCTCCTCTAGATTATACTTCAGTACTCTCTCCATAATCTGTTTACAAACAACAAGAACTGTCAACAGATAAAAAAAAGAAATATATACATCCCTGTCAGATAAATCTTAATTCCCTGTCAGGTGAATGGAGTATGCAGACTAGTTTACACAAGTCAATGAATCATTACCAAAAGCCAATCAGATACTTACCTGGAGGAATATAACCAACACTTGTTGTGGCAGAATATTCAGTTGGTTTATCAGCAAAAATGAGCTTTCCTATTCCAAAATCAGGAACATGAGCCACCATATCATCGTCAAGAACAACATTTTGTGGTTTCAGATCACAGTGCAGGACTTGAGTTGAGCATCCCACATGAAGATACTCCAGATCATCTGCAATATCCATTGCTATTCCTAATCTTTCCTTCAATGTCAATCAACAATTTTCTCCTTCGGATTCACTTGGATAAAGATGCTGTTCCTAGTTTCCATTACCTACAAACTCAAGGATAAGAGCCTTGAACTGTGAACTCCAGATTGACCCAGTCATTTAAACCAGATTCCGATGTTTAATTCCTGACAGAATTTGGCACTTCCTTTTTAGGCTTTTGAAATTCTGCCTATTGTCTTCATTTGGAACCTTAACCGCAACACAGGATATGCTATCACCAACACATGCTTTATAAACAGATTCAAAGTTTCCTCTCCCCAGGAGATTGGCATCATTGAAAACATTGGTTGCAATTTCAAGTTCTTGTGGAGTCAAATTTCGGCTTCTCTCACTAATCATCACAAATTCAAGATTCTGAGTACCTCGTACGCTTGAATTATGCGGCGAATCATTAAATCAGAGACCTTACCATCCTTATTAAGATCAGGATGAAATTGCTTTCACCTTTATACACCAACAAAGCAAAATAATCAATGACATCAAATTTCACCTTTCAATGATCTCTGATCGGCTCAAATTAGATAGCATCTACAAAAATCATGAACACACACAAATCACAATCATCTTCAAACTCTTGATAATCATCACAATTTCAAGTTCTCGTTGAGTCAAATTTCGGCCTCCAGAAGCACACCAAATCTGGAAGTATAAATGTTGACACTGCTTCACTGAGAGTTTCAATTTCAAAACCAATCTACATGTTTGGTTGAGGTCTTTGGTTGCTTCTTTGGCTTCCTAAACCGATTGTTCTCGAACCTAGCTTTAACGATAAGGGAATAAAGCAAGTCTGCCTCAGCTGAACAATCATAAGGCACCTCCAAGATACTGCATTTCAATCCATGCACAAATTAATGATAAGAAACCATAAGGGATTACTGGTGAAGTGGCTGTATTTTCTTTGTTGCGTCACTTCAAAGAGCCAATAGTTCATCAGCAAAATCTTCCGGGGACTGTTAAAAATAATTACCTGTCAAGAAATTCCTCAAGTATAACTCTCTGTGAAGGTGTAACATAATGAATACAGCTTCTGGGGCATTGACCAACTGCAAGCTGAACTTGGTAGTCTTCGCCATGCCCTGATTAAACAAATACCGAATTTAAAACCGAAAATGTTAGTAAGAATTCATGTCCTTAATTGGCACTAAATCACACACCAACATTTCTTTGCCATATCTAACTCCATTCTATAGGATTATTACACTTTTGAACTGCAATTTTTTCAGGTCTCATCTTTTTGCCTAGCTGCTTTTTCGTAGAGGCAAGCTCAGAAAGACCCAGACACCAAAACATCTGATCACCAGATAGCAGACCAACCTTGAGATGTCGCTCGTGCAGTTCCAGTTGAAGAAGCATAAGTGAAGGCATGAGGGGCTCTTTGTACGCATGAATATGGACATCCTGCAAATATTTTGAATGGTACAGGTGAAAAACTCAAAAGGGTCTTAACTAGGAAGTGAAGCGACAGAGAGTTCATCGATAGTCTTGTTCCTCAACATGTAAGCTCGTGAAGATTTGAAACCCTAAACTCTCATTTCAGACAAAACATGGCATATCTAGAATTAATACCTTTGCCAACACAAAGAACTTCATTAACGAAGATATCAAATGCCTCACACTCTGGATCTTCAAATGGATCCAAACATTCCCTACCAATGCATCCCCAAGCATTTAGAAAGTCTAATAAAATGAAACAATAAAAGAAATTAATGGCAAAAATCCATCAAATTTCACCTTTCAATGATCTCTGATCGGCTCAAATTAGATAACATCTACAAAAATCATGAACACACACAAATCACAGTCATCTTCAAACTCTCGCTAATCATCACAAATTCAAAATTCTGAGTACCTCGTATGCTTGAATTATGCGGCGAATCATTAAATCAGAGACCTTGCCGTCCTTATTAAGATCAGGATGAAATTGCTTCACCTTTATACACCAACAAAGCAAAATAATCAATGACATTTAAATGAATGATCAATTACAAACATATATTATTATCAGACAACTACCACTAATCTTAGCCTTATCTTTATATCACATCAACTAAATCAAAGTAAATGTCTTAATACTTTAGCCCTGAAAGCTGCTTTAATCGCGGCAGAAGAGCAACCAGGCTCGATGCCAAGTACTGTGTAAGCTGAAGAAGTGGAGAGAGGGGAATCCTCTTCAGCCCTCCCTAAGCAATGAAGCTTGAACTTAGAAGAAGTTGAAAGAGAAGGGAATAAACGAAGTGGGTTTGTTTTGGAGGGAAAGTTGTGGCAGTTAATGGGATTTGTAACGGTTTTTTGAAATGGAGGAATTGGAGGGAGAGAACTGTAGAAACACAAGGACTCCATTTTTCTGCTCTGTGGTTGCGGTGGTGTTTTTACCTGCTTTTTAACTAACTACTGGTTTCAAAGAGATGGCGGTTGGGATTTTTTGTGTGACTGGAGGGGACAAAACGGTGCGTTTTGAAGGTTCTTCTGCTAGGTGATTTCTGACTAGAAATTAATTAAAAATTCAATTTAGTCCCAAACCTATATATCCATTCCCAAATGCATCTCAAACCTGTAAAGTTTTCAATTATATCCCAATATTTTCTTATAAGTCTCAATTATCTCCTTTTGTCAATTCCTTTTAATAATTAAGTTTAATGTGCATATTTTTTGCACCAGTATTATCCTTTTGACGAAAATTTTTGAAAAAAAATATAAATGTTCACACTTTCGGTCTAATGTGCATATTTATTTATGCGCTAAAGCAGAATCGATTTTGAAGAAAATTGAGAAATATTAGGGATCAAACTGATAAAATTTATAGGTTCAAGTCTCAATTCAAAATGAGATTTTAGGTTTTCCATGTCTAGCTAGGAGTATAATTGAAGTCTTATTCATAAATATATCAAAATAATAATCTTATCATTATTTTTAAATTTTTATTTTTGATATCATCACATTAAAATGAACTGAAAACATAAAAAAATAATTTAAAACAAAAAATAAATATAATTTAAAAAAAAATGACTTTTTTTTAAAACGTTTTGACAAAAAGGAGATAAGGTTATGAGATAGGGTAGATCAACTTAAATTAGAGGACTCGATTTACAAAATTCACGCAGAGATTCAGCCTTTCTTCAGAATTCTAATGAATGAGATCATATCAGTCCCCTTAATTTTCTTCATGGCTTAGTTTTCTAGCTAGTAATCAATCATCATTCATGAGCAATCACTTATAATCTTGATTCACGTAAGAGAGAATGTATCTTTTATCTAGCACATAACCTTCATCGATCATGTGCCAATACAACCCGGCCAAAACTCCACAGATGATCTCGGCTTGTGGGTGCATCTTATCTTCGACAGCAAAGCTGTGCAGGTTATTTTCAATCTCAATCCAACTTATTCCAGTTTCTTTGGCAACGCACATTTCTTTCATTCTCTTAATGGTCTTTGCTCTTTCTTTCCATCTACCTTTAGAAGAATATATATTTGCCAACAAAATGTAAGGAGAAGGCTTCTCAGGTGCTGATAAAATTAACTGCTCAGCTGCATATTTCCCCATTTCAGGATCTGCATGAATGCCACAAGCTCCTAGCAATGCTTGCCAAACAAGCACGTCAGGCTTCATAGGCAATCCCTCGATAAAAGTCTTAGCTTCATTAAGAAGCCCTGCTCGGCCTAACATGTCAACAACACAAGCATAGTGCTCCATTCTAGGAGTAAGCTTATGAACTTCAGTCATGGATTTTAAGAACTCCATGCCCTTTTCAACTAAGCCGGCATGGCTACACGCATGAAGCAATGAGAGAAATGTAACATCTGTTGGCTCTACACCTTTCAATCTCATCTCTTCATATAAATGCAGTGCTCTAGAGCCATCCCCGTGACGAGCAAAAGCAGCTATCATAGAGTTCCAAGAGACTGAGTTCATGCAACGCATTCGACTGAAGATTTTGATTGAATCCTCCAAATCTCCACACTTCGAGTACATATTAATAAGCCCATTGCCAACAAAGGGGTTAGAACCAAAGCTCCGTTTGATAACTAATGAGTGAATTTGCTGGCCAAGACCCAAGGACGTATCCACACCAAAAACCCCAAGGATGGCTGAAACCATGCTGGGGTCAATCTCAGCTCCTGCCTCTAGCATTTTCACAAAAAAATGCCTAGCTTCTTCCTCAAACCCATTTTGTGCAAAACCCACAAGAATTACAGTCATGGAAACCTCATCAAGTTGTACTGCGGACTCAAAAATCTGCAAAGCATCTCCCATGCTTCCACATTTCGAATACATGTCCATTAGCGCACTTTCGATGCAGAAATCTGATTGAAGACCTAATTTCCATAATCGTCCATGTATTTGACACCCTTCTCTCAGTGCCTGCAAACCAGAACATGCCATCAATGAACTCAAATAAGTCAAAGAATTCGGTTCAACCAGTCCATTAGTCATTTCCACAAACTTTCTCAAACTATCCCTGTATAATTCACTTTGTACTAGCCCTGATATAATTGCAGTCCAGGTAATAACATTCCTTTCAAGCATCTCATAAAAAACCTGCATTCCTGAACTAGAAAAACCACATTTAAAATAAGATGTTATCAACGCATTCCCTACACTTATTTCCCTCTGAAAACCATTTAAAACCGCCAAACAGTGCACCATCTTGTTAACAAAACCAAGCTCAGGCCTATCGCAAGCTGATAAAATGGTAGTCAAAGTTGCTTGATCTAGCCTATAAAAACCCAAGCTTTGCATCTGTTTAAAGAACCCAAAACTCGCATCAAAATTCCCATCTTTTAAAAACCCAGAAATCATTATATTCCAAGACACGGTATCTCTGGTGAGCATTTCATCAAACAACTTGGCAGCATCAGTTAAGACCCCGTTTTTTACGTACATAAAGAGGAGAGAATTCCAAATGACAATAGCATTTTGTTCTAGGGGGTTAAAGAATTCGTGGGTTTTGATTATAGAGGCATGGAGAGAAGAACCTAAATGAAGTTTACCTTCTCTTCCACATTTGGATAAGAGGTGGCTCATATCTACATGGTTGAGAAGAAAAGTTGAAGTCTTTGAAGATGGGGTGTGATAGATTTTTGCTTTGAATGGAGATGTCAAGGAGGTTGCCCATGGGGGAAGGTGGGAATTCAGTTTGTGCATTACCGATTTGGATTTCATCCATGAAAACTGGAAGCTTTAGACTACCAAGTGTTTGCGTTTTGAATTTTTGACCAGAGGGGAAGCAAGGGTGTTGTTTGATAAATTTCAGCAAATCTCATTCTTCCCCCTCTATCAATTCTAAATTATGCTAAGCTAAATATGTTTTCAACCAAGTCCCTCAAGGATCAGGTTTTCTTAATTGAGTCCTTTCTATCCATGTATGCTAACATTTTACCTCATTTTATGCAATTAAATTAAATGACATATTTTTAAGAAGATCAGAAATTTCTTAATAGAGAAATTCTATCCATGTGTAATGAATTTAGACCGACGGATCTAAGTGAAAAATATTTTATAAAATAGAATAGAATCAGATTATATGCTAGGGATAACATAGAATAGAATTAGATTGTAAGGATGGGAATAGCATTTAAACTTAAATTTTAATCCAATAAATAGGCATAGTTCTTAGACCGCCCGATTTTTTACAAGAGTAACATAACGTTATTGAGTTAATTATTTAATTAAAATAATATTATTTTATTTAAATATGTAGGGCTTAAACATAAAGAGTTAATATCTCTTACGATTCAACATAAAATTATGTTAGGCTTTGTATTATAAATTTAAAATAAATAAATAATTTAAAAATAAAGGGCAAAGGCTTCGTTGTCTTTGACTTCTTTCCTCTCCATATCAAGAAATGAATCGAAAGTATATGAAAAAAGCACAAAAAAACACATCAAATGCTGAATGTAGTTCTTTAAAACAATCATTTACAATTGGAAATCAAAATATGTGGTAGTATTACGATATATATAATCTCAAGCAATAGTCCTCAAGCAATAGTAAGTATAGAAAATGAATCTGAAAGATCTCTGGCACCCCTGCCTTATCTTCGATGTCAGTTTTTACAAGCTTTGTGCTGCAGGAAATGAGACAAGTTCGAGAACATGAATTGAATCTTCTTCTTTTAATTTGATTGGTCTGGAAGACCACTAACAAAACAATCAAATGGAGAGGATGGAATCTTTACCGGGCTCAATAAACTGTGTCCACTATGGTAATTCCAGCCATGGAGTCTTATCCGTGGGGTAACACCTGGAGGAACTTCAAAAGATATCTTGATGGGCATCACCTCTCCGGGTACAAGTGAAAAGTAGTTGTCTGAGTAATGAACTGGGAGAATTCTTGAATCTTCTCCTTCCTTGTGGCCTGGTTTCGAAGCATGAACAGAGAAATATAGGAAAAAAGCAACTCCTTCATCAGAGCCATTAATTTCAGAAACCTGCAAATCATCATTTTCCCCTGAAAAACGTCTGTAGATCCTCTGGAATAAACTAGCCTCCTGTTTTTTCTCAGCTGCACTATTTACAGGCCCCAATGAGGCCATGTCAAAATCACCGTCACCAATTCTGGTGACAAAATTATTCTTGGAGGTTAAACTTTTTGAGTCTGGTTTTTTGGATTTGTTTTCGACGTGCATTTCCATTTCATAAGTGGACCCTTTGATAAAAGTGTTTGATGTAATCTTAAGGGGAACTCTCTTCTTCCTGTATGGCTCCAACAGTTTGTAGTCTCCACCAGGCAGATGCAACCAGTAAAAATTCCTAGATATAACCCCATAATCTGACATCTTGTAGAGCTTGAGAAGAAGAAAGTAGACTGGCTTTGGGTTTTTTGATTTTGGATATTTCATCTCAAATATGGGTACTGTTTTCTTTGATGGAACAGAGAGTTTTTCATGGACTACATAATACGGGCATGTTCCTTCAAGGTCCCATACCGATGCTTCTATGGCTACATCAGATAGTTGCTCTGACAGAGTATTAACAGCCTGTTCATGGCAAGAGAAACTAGAGAAGTCAGATAAGTATTCCGGGAGCAAGAAGTGGATTGTGTCATGTGTAACACTGTAAGAGATAATGATTCAGTTGAAAATTTCAATTAGACATGTGCACCAAAAACCTGGAAACAATACAGTTCTAGTATGGTCATTTACCTCAATAAAATATGTAGCCAAATTTAGCTGGACATGGACTGGCTCTGCAGCACTGCGAGCCGTAAAAACCTGCTGTTTGGTCATGGAGATGGTCATAAAACTGGCCTCTAAGACCTGTCCAAGGATTCTGAGTCTTCCAAATCAAAACACCAGTGTATTTGCTCCACATTCGGGACGTCCAGCCTTCCAATAGAGCTCTATATTGAATGTAGTTTACAAGCTGAGCCTGAGATGATGGTTTAAACAGGTCAGTACAACAACAACAACGAAGTCTTAATCCCAGACTAGTTGGGGTCGGCTATATGATCCTCTTTAACCATTCAGCAAGAACATGCACCAAATTTGTCTCAATAAAAAGTTTAAATCCTTTGGAACCACTTCCGTTCACGGAAGTTTAAGTCCGTTGTTTAAACAAGTGGATAGAGGGTTAAAAAAGATTTAAGAAATTGTAAGTAGATGAAGATTTTATATACCTTCAAGCAAAAGTCATTAAGATCTGTTGGAGTCCCGTATAGTAGAATCTGATTGTGAACCTTGCCTGCTTTTGAATAAGGAATATATTTGTGGTATTCCCATATGGGGTTTGGTACTTCTTCTATGTACCCATTTGGAAGCTTCTTAAACAACGGAATTTTCCATCCTTCCGAAGGCATTGTAGCTTTTATGGTAGCAGCAACTGGCACTCCGACAGAGCCAACCTCAGGATTGAATCCATAATTGTAAAAATCATCCTTGAAGAAACTTTCTGGGTATTGTATTTCATAAGGGCCATCAGTGAAGTCCCCCTTTCCATTTGCAAAGCCATCCCACATTGATCCTTGGATATAAATGCGTGTGCCATCAAGATAATCAGTAGGATCTTTCAAGCTTGCAGGCAGTTCTTGCGCAGACTTGCCAGTGTTATGGAGACTCTCAAAATGAGGATGGAGCTTCAGCTCATCCTTTAAAGCATTGTTGATGTCAGGTGGTGGAACTTGTTCGTTTCCACCCACCCAAAGAGCAAGACTAGGATGATTTCGTAGAAGCTTGACAGTGTCTCTTGCACATAGCATAAAAAGGTCATGGTCAAGTGGACCATTTGGATTTGAAACGGGGACACCTCTTCCATCAACATCTCCAGTTATCCAAAATTCTTGCCACACCTACAAAAATCAACCCGGCATATGATTCATAGTTTAAAGACTAGGCTGACATATCCCATTAACTTTGATTAGAAAAACACCAATCTAAGGTTGCACATTGATGATAGGATTAGAAAAATCATTGTCCATGCAAGCAAAAAAATTAATGATTTAAAGCCCAGCATAATTCGATGAATTGCAGGTCAAAATTCACTCTTGCAGAGACGTTTTCAAAACTTGATTGCATTAAATCAGAGAGAGAGAGAATTACCAGCAAACCATAGATGTCACAGTAATGATAGAACTCTGGCCTCTCAGCTAATCCACCACCCCAACAACGGATCATGTTAAAATTCATATCTGCATGAAACTTGATGTCTGTTTGGTAGCGTTTTTTAGAAAGCCTTAGCAACCCATCAGACAATATCCAATTACCACCGCGGATAAAAATAGGCTGCCCGTTGACCTTGAACAACCTGTTCAGCCCAAGAGATAAATAACAGTCCTGGAACCTGAGGCCAGAACTTTTATAATCAATTCATTACATAAAATTTACACATTAAATACCTTCCACCAGTTGCACTGTCAATATAGCTCTCAATTTTACGGAATCCATGCATATGGCTCCATGAGTCAGACTCTCCATACCCCTTTACATCAACAGTAATAGTGACATTGTATAATGCTTGCCTTCCCATTCCATTTGGCCACCATAAATTGGGCTTGTAGAAAAAAAGCTGCAGAATCATGCTGTTTAGAACTCAAAAAGAAGTAATGGAAACCAAAATATTATACATGAAAATAGTTGAAAGTTGAGAGCAATGGACAGTCCAAAAGCATGCGTATTCAACAGTGTATATCTGATTTTTATTAATTTTTTCATGGGTAAACTTAAAAGAACTTATTAATTTTTTCATGGGTAAACTTAAAGGGCACTCACTATGTTTAACATATTGGCCTCGGTAGTACAGAACAAAAGACCGCTAACTCTTCATGCTTACATATAAATTGCAAATGCAAATGGAATTTAAAAACGGTGGTTAGTTTCCTCCACTTCATCCCTAATGAAGAATAAAATGCATCGTAGGAAGCCAGGAACTCCCACATTCTTCCAGCAACATTCACTGTTCATCTTATTAAAAGCAGAACTCTGTTTGTTATGAGAATGAAATTTGGATCTGGAACAATCACATGACTTTAGCAGTAAAAGATGTTTGAAAGGGAGGATAGTTATCCAAGGCAGACATAAAAATAAAAGAACAAAGAAGGGGAAAATAGAGTGGACACAAAAGTAATCCTATAGCGAAAAGGACAATAACAATGAACACAAAGAAATGCATTAAGGAACCTCACAAGAGAATCAAGAGGATTATTCAAGTAAAAACAAATTTGCACTAGGCTAGGTTAATCAATAGGCTTTGAGGATTGAATTGAACATGTTTGGGCAACAACAAGTCAACAAAAATTTTCTTGCCGCAAACTACTCAAATAGATGGGTTGCCTTCAATAATCCCCAACTAGTCATGAAGTCCATTATTATCCTCCAAAGTATTTCTTTAACTTAGAATGCAATGAGAGGACAGTCTGTTCAGAACAACAAAAATAAATAATGTAATTCACCTGAGGAAATGTATGTTGAACACGATTTCCAGAGGGGATAGACAGATGTTGCGTCTGAAGATGCTCCACTATGCAAACACCTCCTTCAAGTTCTGATGTCACTTGGATGTTCAAATCACACTCGACAACCGAGGAACTTTTGTTTTCCAACTCAGTTATGGTATGCAGATATATCCTCTTGTAATCATCATAAAATGTTGAGACCAAGTGGGGGTCTATTATTTTCACTGGCTGCATCAAATTGGAATGTATGAATATATAAGAATTCAAGCCTTCACACCTTATATTGATATGCTTCTCAAACGATATGAAACGTCAAATGTTACGAGGACATAAATGAGCACATCATGAAGGTCATGAAAGTAAATTCAACACGGAATTAGACTCACCCCGGTGATGGAAATCGATACTTCATCCCATATGCCAGTGTTTCTATCCCTGAAGTAATAGAAAGGAAGCATTAGTTTTCTCATTTACTCCGATAATATAGGTCTGAGATGTTTGCAGGAAAAAACTAGGTGTGAAAAAAGAATCTGAGGCAAACCATTGAAGAAAAAACTCATAAGCAGCGCAAGTGCAAAAGTAAATTTATTTTTCTTTTCATCGTGAGCTTTTAAAACAGAGCAACTTCTCTTTTCCCAATGCATAAGCGACTTTCTATCCTTATGGTAACCCGCAATCAAGAAAAAGGATTTGTATGGGGAATTAAAAGGAATTACACTCTTCAATTCAAAAAAATAACCTTATAGGAGTCATCCAATCCCAACCCTCGACATATTGTGTGGTAACATCTTTTCCAATCTGAAATGAGAAAAATAAGAATAAGAATAAGAATAAGAATAATATTAAATGGATGTTAGCTTGAAATTTCTGCTCTTGTTAACTTGTCGATTTACTTTCAGCTATTAACAACCCCAGGAAAATCAAAATATCTTTCTGTGGAAGTAGAAAACAGTTAGGAACAGGAAGAAGATAGAATTCATTAATGAGGACTACAGAAATGGTAATGCACCTCATGATCACCACCCTGCCCCCCTTCTGGGGGAATTGTACCAGGATGATCTGGAGGGTAAACCAGAACAGCAAGAAAGTTTTGACCATCAGGATGTAGAATATCAGTAACATCAAGAGAATGTCTTCGAAACATCCCCTTTGGCAAGATCTTCTTGTTTCCATTTAAATACAGTTCTGCCGAGTAATTGATTCCACGAAAATTCAGATCCAGATGTTGGTTTGCTGACTGTGAAATGTCAAGTAATTAGAGACGATCCATAGGAAGATTTTAAAAATCAATGATGAGATAACGAAAAAAATAAAATGACAAGTCATCGTACATTAAAAAGTTTGAAAGAAACTCAAATTTTCAGCAATGTTTAAATAAGCAGGTTATGCCTCTTCTGAGGTTACATACAATGAGCCAATCCAGTGTCCATATTGATCGATTACATGATATAGAATGAAATGCTTTGGGAGAAAATCCAAAATCAAGATATTTTCCAGTATACAAACCAAACCACAGTTTTAAGTCATAATTAACCCGAACAGACAGCAAAGTATTGCTTACCAGCTTACACTGAAAAGTTGTGAAGAACCAGAATGTATAGTACTCCCTTCCAGAATCAGCTATATCAATAATCGCTTCGTTTTCTAACCCATAAAAAGGATCAGGAACAACTTTGTTCTGCACCAGGGTTCCCAAAACACTATAAAAAAAAAAAGGAAGGAAAATATAAAAAGTAGCGCACATGTGTTAATCGCGTTGCTATTGATATTATTAGCAAATATTACATAAAGATAAATCCTGCACTAACTAAACTGTAAGCTCATTAAACATAATTGCCATCATATTAACTATTTACGATTCAAAAATCTCAGCTACTAAGTTTACTAGCAGATGTTAAAGAAGGAAAAAAATCTGCACTAAATCAAGCTTATGGTTTATAATTTTAACATTCATGTTAATTAATTGCAATTCAGATAGTATTTACACACAATACAGTCACTTACCAAAAAAAAGGAAAAAAAAAAAGAATCAGGTATTTACAGGGACTGGAAACTGGATTCAAAGAAATTTCAATACTCCTTAATTGATTACTGATATAATTCAGTGATTTGGGCCATCAAATAAGCTTAAAAAAGGTAAAAGTAAGATGAGACATTACAGAATAATAAAGAACAATTGACCAATGAAGTCAACTGGGTCAACTGATAGAGCATTTTCTTATCAAACAGAAAACCGATTCCACCAACCAGTGACATCGAAATCCAAAAAAAAACACAGAGGGACTACAAAAACATGATCAAATTCAAAGAAAAAAAATGGGTTTCTCACAAAGTAGCCAAATTCAAAGAAAGACAGCGAATTTAACAAATTGAAAAGGAAAAATTTGAAAAATTGGTATCAATGCATTACGTTCCAGGAACAGCAGCTTCCATCCATGGCTTATTAGGACCAGTAGGAGAATGAGTGGTAGTGAGTTGGGTCCCACTGACATGAACCTCGGTTGATCTAGCAGCTAACCATCCTGAATCAAGCACTGCCTTCCCTATCTCTGCCATTCACTTTTTCAAAAAATAATTATGAAGGAGTAATCCACTTCAGATCCTAGAAAAAGTGAAGGGAACTCCACGATTCTCAGGTAAAATGTAAGAGGAGATAAGAGAAACGAAAGAGCAAAGACTCTCTCTCTCTCTCTCTCTCTCTCGGTTTATAGTCGGTCAGGCAGAATAAATAAAAGACGTGTCTTGTGAGCTGTCTTTTGTTCTTCTTTCTCTTCAAGACGGAGATTTCCATAGATTCTATAGTTTACCCGTTTATTATCCGACAAGCCAGACAGGATGTCTTTTTTTATCGTGACTGGAAGCACATGGAATTTAATAATAAAATAAAAAATTTAAATAACAACAATAAAAACTTTGAAAAATATATTGTCAATGTCATATGCAAAATGAAGTTTCTGATCCATCAAATATATATTAAGGGTTATTTGAAATTGCATTTCAAAAGTATTTTTTTTTAAAAAAGGGTGTTTAATTTTGATATACAGATTTGATTAATTTTAATTTCTAGAATTACGCCTGGGTAGATGGTAATGGAGGATGATGTCTCTAGAGAAATCCATGATGCAATAATCCAGTGAGTGTTTAGTAAACTGAGTTCATAAAAAAGTCGATATATTAGTGTCTGGTTAAGAAAAAAAACTGAAAAATTTATGTGATGCCACATAATAAATTGTTAAAACACAATCTCAGGATAAGCAGTTAATTGTGTCTTTTCCACCATTTCTATCTTTCACTGTTAGAAGAAGATGTGGTTTAGATGTCTTTCACCGCTGCTGTTACTGCTCATCGCCATAACGGTTCCAACAAGGCAGGTTTGAGTGTGGGGACATGCCTGCATTAGTCAATATCCCCTTTGCCCTTCATTTGAGTATTTTGGGTAGACTTTTATGCAATGCATAATTAAGTTTGTGCAATTTGATAAGCTCGTTGTTGTTATTATTATTATTATTATTATTGCGAATGGTATTCACTCAATACGAGATTTATGCTTAGATCTAAGACTCTATATGATATAGACTTGTTAATCAATTCTATGACAATGGATTGTAATTATTATTATTATTATAAGAAAACGAAAAAAACAAGTGGGATCAAGAATAAATGATAAAAAAAATGAGATCTTGAACAATTGACATAAAAAAACAAAAAACAAAATATAATGCATGACTATATTAGAAAAAGATCGTAAGATTAAGTTGTTTTTATGAATATGATCGTAATCTCAATTACATTCCGGATGATTTATTACCAGATATTGTAGTTCGCGCAAATAGTCAGGGATTGCAAAGGCCTTCATGCATGAATTTTGTTCATAGTGACATTGCAAGTAGTTTGATGGGGGAATAAATAAAGTGTTCAGTTTACTTGAATTATTAATTATATTATGTTATTATGGTTATTCTATCTACAATATTTAAAAAATAATATATGTTTGTGTATGTTTAGGCTCTTTAAAGTAATTTCACAAGTTGACAGTAATATAAAAAGGATGGTAACCAAACACCTAGAACAACTTTTCATTAAACCTCAGACTCAATCATGGTTTTAACCAAACACTACATTTTCATTCATGAACTGCAACTAAAAGTGTTTTTTCATGAAACTGTTTTTTTAAAATCACTATAACAACAGCAATACCAAACACACTCTCAATCAATAATAAACAATCATATCTGTAAAATTTCGAGAATATGGGGACAAAAAATTAAAATAATTATATAAAAAAATCCAAAAAAGCAATTAAATGGAGGATTAAATCCAAAATAAAAATAAATAAAAGACCAGACAATCTAAAATCTTATATTAAAAAATAAATTTTAAAATAAAAATAAAATTCATTGTTTCTATATTTTTAAAAAGATATCATCTTGATTTTTTAGTTAATTATATTTTTATCAATCATTGAGATTATTCTTGAACCTATCGAGTTAACGGCATCATATCAAATTAATGTTAATATATAATATTAATAATAATATTTTTTATTTTCTTTAAAAAAAAAAGAAATTCGACTCCATGAATCTAGATGGTTTTATTTAATTGGCAATATCAAAAACCGATAAAAACGTGCAGGCAAAAAACCCAAGCCAATAGCCGCGACCACAACCATCTACAAGAATTAATGGGCCAGTAAACAAAAGCAAATGGACAGGAGAAGTGAAAATAAAAGCCCAAGGAAAATTCACCCACACGACGGGGCCCAGTCCAGCCCCTGAAGAGGAAACACTTTGGATTCGCATCGTGTTTTTTTTCCAGTTCTTTTATGTTTTTTCAGTCATTTATTTTATTTTTATATGATTTTATTAAGTTAGATTAATAAAAGATTTGACTTTATCATTTATTTGACTTGGCCTGTTACTGACTAACTGTGGTGTCAACAAACAAAAGTGATTCTCAATTTAATAAAATTAAATGACGTGAAATTAAATTGAAATATTTAAAACTATAGATGCCGAATTTTAACACTGGACAAGTATTGAGCTAATTTTAGTGCAATTGTCAGGGACTGAATTGCATGAATATAAAAGAGTATTGAGCTGATTAATTTATAATTAAGAAAACAAATAAAATATTATTGTTTCAATAAAAATTATAAAGTCGAGTTTATATATTAATCCAGATTAATTCTCAAATTAATCCAATAACGGGGTGTCTTGGCCAGCTTACATGTACCATAACTAATTTCCGGACTCACTGAACATCCTGCAAACTCAATGAGCATGTAAAGCACCGCGGGGATGACAGGTATGCATGATGGAACTAGAACTCTAGTGCAGAGTAAGGAAACAAGTCTTTTCAACCTTTAACCGCTAGAACAAGATCTCACTTGCTTGGTTTTTCTCTTTTAGAAAGCATGGGACTCTCCTTTATTTTTATTATAATTTGTAAAAAAAAAAAGAGTAAAAAAAAAAGATATAGGTGACACACCAAAGGCAAGTGAGTTGTCGATCATATTTGGACAACAATAATGTGTTTCGGTCACTGTAAATGATCTTTTTTATATTATTGAATTTGTTTTATGGAGTGTTTTTTAGCATTGATGATGTGATAATCAAGATTTTAATGTTAATCAAGAATTTATTTTCTTATATCTTCTATCTTTTTTATTATCGTAATTTGGGTAACTCATTTTATAATTTTTTTAAAAGAAAAACATGTTCTTTTTTAAAATTGTACCAAGCAAAAAAAATCTATGTTTCTATTTAGTAGTGTGGTTGAAGTTGCTTTTGAAAGTATTTTTAGTTCAAAAATACTTCAAATTAATATTTTTTATTTTTTAAAAAAATTATTTTTGACATCTGCATATTTAAATGATCTAAAAACATCATTTTTTAATTTAAAATAAAAAATAAAAATAAAAATTTTCAATTTTTTTCAAAACGCTTTTGAAACATAATGTCAAACATCCCTAAGCTTTTTTGGTGGACAACTTATTTAATGGTAGGGACCTTGCATTAAATATACACTATTCATGAATGATTTTTTTTGTCTAGAGTTTCAAAGATTACTACTGAAATTTTGTACAAAGCTATCAATCTAATTTATTAGCTCAACCCCCCCCCCCCCCCCCCCCCCATCTATATTAATTCCAACATGACAAACCAGAAAATTGACCATCTTCTAAGCAACAGTAGCAGCTAGGATTTAGTTGGAAAAAAATCAACCATTTATTAGGTGACCCTATAATATAAACTCGAGTTTCAAGGGTTTTTTTCCCGTGATTTCATATTCGAGTTTTATGGTTGCTAATATAATAGTCACTAGAGATTTATAGTCATTAACTTTAAATCAAGTAGAATTAGTCAAGGTGCATACAAGTTAGCTCGGATATCAATATTAATAAAGAAAAAGCACCTGAATCATTTCTCTACTTTTGCTTTAATTTGATTACACATTTACAAGAGATTTTAGGGAAGCAAATTGTGCCTCAAAATTATTTTGCTTTGCTTTAATTGAATCGATTAATTTTAATATATATATATATTTTTTTTTTCAAATTATTTTTGAAACTCAAAGCGAGTTCTCTCTCTCTCTCAATCAATCAATGCATACGCTTGGTTTTGAGGCTGAGGCTGAGGCTGAGTTTGCTTTTCTAGTTCCTGTGTCACCGACAACGAAAGACGAGCTGTTTTTGCTCTAGAGCTCGAGTAGAGGTAGGTGAGTCTTTTTTGAGGTTTCCACGCGGGTACCATCTCATGTGACCAGTTCCAGATTATTTTAAAAAATAACCAATACCGCGATTACACGCAAGCTCTTCGTATTCTAAACACCCTCCATGAATGGTGGGCCCTGACCGGATATCTCGCCTTTAGAATTTAGATTAAAATATTGTTCAGACCGCGTTTGGGCCATATGCGCAAAAGCACAAACGGGAGTAGCAAGCAAGTCACAACAACTCGATAAGCCATCAACACAAGCAAAATTGCCTTTATTTATCAATTAAGTCCTCATAAAATTAAAGGTATTTTAAATAAGTCCTCCAAGTGCCGTCATTGTCAGCAAATTTAATTGATTAATTTTATCAGAATTCACGTGGAAACAATTATTGACATGCCACATGGAGAAAAAATGAAGATAACTCTTAATTTTTTTTAAAAGGAATATTTGACTGTAATGCTATATATGCTACCATCACCTCTATTAAGGATATTTGAGAGTTTGTTTGGAAAATGTTTTTGAAAAAAATTAATTTTTTATTTTTATTTTTATTTTAAATTAAAATTTTTTAGTGTTTTTAAATCATTTTAATTTGATGATATGAAAAATAATTTTTAAAAAATAAAAAATATTATATTAATATATTTCTAAAAAAAAATATTTTAAAAAAAAACAAGCACAGTACAAGAACGAAAAACATGCAGTTACTGTACGAAGCAGTAAAATTTGTTCAAAAATTATTTTAATGAGGTGAAAATGTTCGTATAGGGACCACTTAATACTTTCTAAAAAGGACTAATTCGACATTTTCTATGAAAACCTACCAAGGACCCACCTTATCTTTATCTACTTTACTGCCACGTCATCATCCGTCTTAATTTTCGTGCCCACCCGCCAAGACTACCTTCTTCAATATATATTTACGACTTCCTGAATCGAACAAGCATATCATTTCCACTTATTTTCTTTCCCTCCAAACAAGCAAACACCAAAACATCATTTTCCCGAGAAAATTATCTTTATTTTCTTTCCATGGATTTACCGGCTCAACGTCGTCTCAAAGCTATCCAGAGTCACGTCCTCTCTACCACCATTGCCGATCAATCCGACCTCCAAGCTAACCTCACCTCCTCACAGTTCGTTCATCGTAATCTCTCTCTCTCGATGCTTGCTTATACCTGTTTATAAGTATTAACTTATGTTTCAAGTTTATAACATTTTTTTGATCGCTAGATTTTAGGCGCTAACTGATTTTGAATATATATTTTTTATTTTTCGCGATTTTTGCGTTGTTTTTAACGGTTTTAGTTAATTTAAGCTGTTAAATGCAGTTCCTAACTGTTTTTATTGCTTGCAAATGAGTAATCACACTATCATTCGGATATTTGTTTTTGGTGCATATTTGTGTGTTATTCTTTTAATGTTTTGGTGATTGAATTTATTGTTTTTTTTTTGTGGTTTTTATTTGCTGTGTAGGTCAACAATACAGTGTTTGTTTACCGGAGAAATTGCAAACAGGGAAGTGGAATGTGTATAGGTAAGCAATGCTTAATTTGCTTCCTGTTTTTTTCTTTTTTTAGTTTAATTTCGACTAGTTTGGACCTAATTATTGTTTTCTTATACTAATTAATTGGTTAAAAATTGCTTGATTGTGAATTCTACTTGTTATGTAATGGTAGATCTGCACGGTCGCCAATGAAGATTGTAACTAGGTTTCATGATCACCCTGAGATCGAGACATTACATGATAACTTTGTGTAAGAATCTCAACTACTCATTTTATTGCGTATGTAGTTTAAAGGGTCTATAATTTTGAAAATGAAACATCAATGGTTTGGTCAATGATAGAGTTTAAGAACAAATAGTTTTAAGGTGCTTATCATAATTTTTTTTGTGTGTGTTTATAGACGTGCTGTTAAGACTTTTGGAGATTACAAGTACTTGGGCACACGAGTTCGGGCAGATGGAATGATTGGAGAGTGAGTTGTTGATTAATGGAATTTGATTCTATATTTCTTCATGGATTAAAAATCAAGGATGAAGCTAAATGACTTCTTTGTGTGTGTGTGTTTCTTTTTAATCATTTTGACTTTCTGTATATGAAAGGTATACGTGGATGACATATGGAGAAGCTGGTGCAGCTAGGGAAGCGATAGGTTCTGCCCTTCGTTTTCATGGGTTACAAAAAGTGAGCAATTTTCTAGATAATTTGGATTTGTTTTTTTTAGGAGTTATTTTTTTCTTAAAAAAAACGTGTGTAATTGTTTTCACATGCGCATGTAATATTTGATGTTCTGTAATCTAATACTTAGCTTGTGTATTAGCTGACACTATGTAGCAGGCCTCTTCAGTAGACAGTAATACTCAAATGAAAAATCATACTTCCACGTGACATGTTACTTTTAATGTAGTTGCTTTGACATCAGTTTGTATCTTGTGGAACAGGGAGCTTGCATTGGACTCTATTTTATAAATAGACCAGAGTGGTTGATAGTGGATCACGCTTGTACAGCATATTCTTATATTTCAGTTCCCTTATATGACACACTTGGTATGTACATGACTGATAAAAAAATCATCTTTCTTGACACATTAGTCCTGTTCTTACAACGTCTGATTCTGTGCACAGGTCCTGATGCAGTTAAGTATGTTGTGAATCATGCTGATGTGCAAGGTATCTTCTGTGTCCCAGAGACATTGAATACTGTGAGTTTAATCTTTGCTTTATAAATCTTCCCTTCTACACGGTAGAACCCATGTCTAGCCAGTTAGCATCACCTGGGTTCTTGAACAAGACTTAGATACATTTTGACCAGGTTAAAGTCCTGTACAATATGAAAGAAACTGGCTTGCTGTGAATTATCTTCACTAAATCATCAATTTTCTGTGCATGCTCATTGTGCATTGAGTTTAACAAGCATTGTTAGATGATAGGTTGTTAATAAAAGAATCTAATTGTTATAAAACTTGTCTCAGGTCTTCCGAGTACCTTTTCATGTTTTTCTCTCTCTGCTTCTCTCTTCGTTTCCCTCTCTCATGCAACGGAAAAGGCTTAGGTTTTCTTCTACTGATTTTTGGTGCATATTTTTCTGCTAGTTTATCTTGGGAAACAGGAGACATCCACACTCATTGCACTTGAATTGGCTGTTCTAGATACGTCTGTTCTCATAACATGATATGATGATACAGTAAGGGGTAGAACTTTCTGATAAATAATTGCTGACTAAAGCTGGAATCCTGTGGCATACATGTATTTGGCTATGCTACATGTTCATATCTCATGTATATATAACCTATGAGGTTAGCAGATCTGATGTTAGCTTGATTTGAATTTGCAATGTGCCTCATGTTCTCTCCTGGAACTTGCAGTTGCTTAGCTTCATATCTGAGATTCCATCTGTACGACTTATAGTGGTATGTACTTCTATGGTCTCTACAAAAAGTTCCTAGTCAACTAAAGAATTCCATTGACCCTATTCTCATTCCGTGTTGTTTACTTTATGGCAGGTAGTGGGAGGTGTAGATGAACACTTATCATCACTTCCTTTAGCATCTGGAGTGAAGCTCATATCATATACAAAACTGTCCAGCGAGGTAAGTTTTATTCTGAAACTTTGCCTTCCTTATTTTAAGTAGGGTAGCCATATGTGGCTAAAAATATTTGGTATGTGGACCATATTAGAACTGTATAACTTGAGACAAGGAATCCCTGTTTTAAACTTGAATCTCTTTGAAATTCCTTCTAGAATTTTTTGATTGTTGGTTGTTGTTCTTAAGAAAAACATTAAGTACTTGGTTGATTTGACTTGGATGGTTTTTGGTCTTCAGATGGCTAACGAATCATTGTCTCCTGTGGTTTAAAAATAAGTGATCCCATTCTCTACTTATGTTTTTAGCAATGAGAATTTGACAATATAAACTGAACAAGCCAAACTGTTAGGATTATGTTGACGAGTTTAATAAATCAATTGCTTTTCCAGTTTAGCGATACATGTACTTTCTTTTGTGTGTTTCTAATGCTTATTATGTTAGATATTTATCAACATCCTCATAATATTAGCAATAGTTTGATCGTGGACAAGATTTCTACCTTAATTTAAAACTCCTAAATTGAAATTGAGAATGGCTTTGCAAAAATGTTTCTCATCAATTTTTTTACTGCAGATCAGCTTTATATCTTAATTCAAAATCCACAATAAGACTGGTCAATTCTCAATCTGCAGTGCGATAGAAACTGAGCATTTCTGTGCTTAACTTAGAAAAAATCATGTCACCTTCCAAATGGTTTTTATTTTAGGGCCGCAGTAGCCTGCAACCTTTTATCCCTCCTAAACCTGAGGATGTTGCCACCATATGCTATACGAGTGGTACTACTGGCACACCAAAGGTAAGTTGCATGCTTTTTGAAATATGGTTCTCAGCTTTTGCTGCTACTGTCTCTTTTCCACAATGATTGGCCTTGTATTTCTCTGGAAGGGAGTTGTCTTGACACATAACAACTTAATTTCAAGTATTGCTGGTTTCTGCATGGCAATCAAATTCAATCCTGCAGACATGTAAGTTTCATCTTCAATTCATATTAGGATTCTGTTGAAAGATAATTTATATACTTTTCTGATTTGACTTTTTTTTTTTTTAATCTTTTGCAGTTATATATCCTATCTTCCTTTGGCGCACATATATGAACGGAGTAATCAGATCTTGTTAGTTTACTATGGTGTTGCTATTGGATTCTACCAGGGAGTATGTGACAATTCTGTGAGACACACACACACATGTTGTCATGACTCCAATTCCTATCTTAGGGATTAGTTAAAGAGTTTTTGTGGTCTGGCCTAGTTCAAGAATGCTGTAGTGAGGTAGAAAACTTTGCCAGGGAGATTTTATAGTTAAGTCATTATGCATAGTAAATAGGTTTCTATCATAGTTTTCTTGGGCACAGTAGTCCAAAAGATATCTTGTTAGGAGACTATCTTCTGATCTGATATATTGGTGTCACAGATGTTCTGAGCATGAAATAACCCCTGTAATGAAACACATACATTTCAAGAAACTAAAGATGAAACGTAGGTCTGCAGTTAATACAAATATCTCTTTTTAATGCTTACCTAGGTACATTTTGGGTGTCTTCATGCAAACACATTTGTGGCTTAGTTTCTTGAACTTGCAGGACAATTTGAAATTGCTGGATGATTTGGCTGCTTTAAGACCAACACTATTTTGTAGTGTTCCTCGGCTGTATAACCGTATATATGATGGGTAAGATTGTGCCTTAGGAGCGCATAATTTATATCTTTATAATCTTTATGGTCATTCAGGCATGTTTGATAAATTTGATTGTCTCAGAATCATAAATGCGGTGAAAAGTTCTGGGGTTTTAAAGGAGAGGCTATTTAGAGCTGCCTACAACTCTCAGAAGCAAGCATTGATGAGTGGTATGTATAGCCAATGACTAGTTTTTAACGTAATAGTTGATATCTTCTCATTGATGAGTGGTATGTATAGCCAATGACTAGTTGTTTAGTCAACCTACAACTCTACAGAAGTGTTTTTTTCTTAACAATTATTTAAGCCCAAAACACTGAAGTTCTAATAGTAGATTATAAACCTGACCGCTACATTCCTTAAATAGGAGGTAGATAATGTGTGGAGTCATATTTCTTCTTGTTAATGTTTAATATCAATGCTTCAGGCCAGAATCGATCAGCAATGTGGGACCGATTGGTATTTAACAAAATAAAGGAAAAACTTGGAGGACGAGTGAGGTTTATGGGATCAGGTGCTTCACCTTTATCTCCAGATGTAATGGACTTTCTGAGGGTGTAAGTCAATTCCTAACCTAATGCATTATTATATTTGAATATGTCTCTCTTGTGTGTGCACGTGCACTTCTTTTTTTTGTTGGGAAACGGGGGGTGGGGTGGAATGCATCATCAATACATCAATAACTTACATATTTGCTTCAAACTTCTCATGGTTTATAGGTGCTTTGGCTGTCAAGTACTTGAGGGATATGGGATGACCGAGACTTCTTGTGTCATCAGCAGTGTGGACCAGGGTGACAATTTATCTGGCCATGTTGGGTCTCCCAATCCTGCCTGCGGTAAGTGTTACATACCTGGTTGATGATAGCATAATAAGTTTGCCATCTACATTCGCTGGTATATGAAATTATAGCATGGGTCAGTAATTAAAACATGTAGCTAGTTGATAAATATCAATTTTAGTTGGTGCCCCATAGTTTAATCGTTTGTAAATCTGATGCTAACACAAGAAATAATGAATTTCAAAGATGGCCATCACAATTACATCCTTTTATTTGTACAAAACATCTTGTGCCTTGAAATCGCCTTGATAACAAGGATTCTAGAAAAGGAGGATTGACTATGTGAATTGGTGGATGTAAACATCCTAATGCTATATGAAGAATAGAATTTTCGTTACGGGGCTTTAGTAGTAGTTTAGCTGAAACTGTTGGAAGATGCTTTAAATGAAAAAGAACAGGAATAAGCAGGTAGGAAAGCATAAGAGAAAAAACCATTACTGATTAATATTATTAAAAATGCTGATTATTGACTATTAGTGGATGATTCACCAAAAACAAATGATTACTATTCGGTTGGGGAAGTTTAGTGGGCTAAAAACATTTACAAGAGAAGCTCTAGGAAATTCATAATTATGCCTTGCAACTTAAGGTAAGATATAGAACTTTTGTATTTTAAGGAAAATGTTAGGACCACTTTGATTTCCTGGTACCGAGTAGTTGGTCTGAGTGCTTGGTTTTATTCACGGTGCTAGGGTAGTCAATCTACTAAACTTAACCATTTGAAGTCAATGGGCTGTTTAATGTATGATCATTTTGCATGATGATCAGCTGATGCAGGACCAACCTGTAGGCTTTGGCAGGCACTCTCTTGTATGTTCCGTGATTTTCTCATGGACATGACAACAGGTTATGAGTTTTAATTATCTAATTGACCCACGTTCACCGCTGGCCAATTTTTTTTATCTATAAAAAAAATTGTATATACTGACTTTTTAAACGATTTTTTTATACAAAAAAATCATGTTAATTGAAATGTGCATGTATATATGTAATCAAATAAATTGAGAACTATATCTGCTAATAAGCAGGGGGGAAATCATTAACAATAACTGCAAAAATTAAAAAAACATGTATAAATCAAAATATTTAATCTTGCAAGACAATATATTTATCCAATTATACTTGTTGAATTTGTTTATAAAATTTATTTTTTATTCAATCAAATAGTAATAGAAATAGACATATACATTAAATTGATTGAATAAAATAAAAGAAAAAAAATTATATAAGGTTGCATGTATTATAAATTTATCTAAAAAAAATATTTTTTTTATTTTCAAAAATAAAGTTAATCTATATGAAAGATAAAAAAAAATTATAGATGAATCACAATGTTTTTTTTTTAAAAAACAAAATACACATGGTACCTTGCAAACAATTCTATCAAAAAAAAGTTAAATAAAGAAAAATCACATGAAAGAGAGATTAATTGAAACATAAATTAAAAAAATATTTAAGAAAGTAGACATTAAAAAAGATTTCAATTAAAAAAACAATATCATAAAAAAAAGCTCAGATGTTGTGGCTTAATTCGTCAAACTCGTGTTTTGGGTGATCGACTTTATTGGCTTCAATAATATTTTTCATAAATGTATATTTAACCTTAAAAAAAAATAAAACACTAAAGAGAGCCAAAATAGCCCATGCTCCCGGGGCCATTGCAAGGAAAAACTCATGCTCGTGGATGGAGCCTAGCCCTGCATGCCACTTTTTGTTTTTTTGATAGTCATCAACCCTTATTGTTTTTTTTAAAAAATACGCAGACGACACGTTGCTTGTGAGTCTAAATTCAAGCCATCCAGTTGTGGCTGGAAAATCAGGGCAGCCTCTATTTTGTTCAAAAAACCTAATTTTTAAGTCATTTCAAACCAAAAAACCTCGTCAATGCTCTTTAAACACCTATAAACCAATACATAAACTCGAAATACGTTAAAAAGGTCCAAAAACACGAAAACAATCTGGGTTAGATTTATGTTCCTTGTGGAAATATTTATGTTTAAAACAACCACAATTAAGCTCTTCACATCTAACGGAACCAGTGGACACAATATTTTTTTTTTGTGGTTGGAAATGACTTGAACGTCTACTCGCTGTCATTGCTGAAATCCAGTGATTCTTCTCTCTCCTCTTTCTAACTAGGGATTTAAAAATAAAAAAAATAATTTTTTGTACAAAAAATGATTTTGTTTGAATTTTTATACCGTGTTATTTTTTAAGTTCAAGAATTTAAGTGTATTTTTTACATAATGTCTGACATGTTATTTATGTCTGACGTGTTTTTAATATGGTTTCCTATTCTTTCATTTCTATCATTGCCTAAGAAATCCAAATCAATTGGTCTCCAATCAGGATCAAATTGCCCAAATAAAACTTTAAGAACTAAAATGAATTTTTAAAAAATAAACAATGTCAATCACAATGTTTTGTGAGGGAGTGAACAATGCCTGCTGCACAGTGTTCACTCTATGCTTTCAGTTTTTAAGTTAATTTCTAACTCTAGTATTCTTGAGTTTATATGTGCACATGACTGATTTATGGCCTATTCAAGATAGATGGTTTCTTTTAAATTTTCTGACATACTTGATCCATGATGAACATTATAATTTCTAAACCTAGCAAAAGGCCATTTATGACCTATTCAGGATAGATGCTGAAGTGATTGTTGGAAAATTACATAATGAAATTCCTAGTAGGAGTTGATTATCCTCTATCTTGGTGTGCCTGGCCAGTTAGAGTGTAAGTTTGTTATCTATAATGATTCACATTTATATTCCTCTTTCAGAAATAAAACTGGTGGATGTTCCTGAAATGAATTACACCTCTGAGGATCAGCCTCATCCTCGTGGAGAGATCTGTGTCAGGGGTCCCACTATCTTCCAAGGCTACTACAAAGCCGAAGTCCAAATGTAATCAACTTCAGTATCCTATTAGATCTCGTTACTGAGATGTTATGCAAATGATTACTCTACCTGACTGCTTGCTTAATTGGACAGGAGAGAAGTAATAGATGATGATGGTTGGTTGCATACAGGAGACATTGGTTTGTGGTTACCTGGAGGCCGGCTCAAGATTATTGATAGGTTGGTTGTTTACCTTGGTTTTGTGTGGAAAGATGATTATTTTTATTATTGGTTGTTTACCTTGAAATGTACTTTTAATATCTTAATATCGGTTGTCCGTGTCTTTCTTGCAATACCGACTATATTGATTGAAGTTTGAATCCTGTCACCGTATTGAAACTGTCAGTTAATTTATGACAGGAAAAAGAATATTTTCAAGTTGGCACAGGGTGAGTACATTGCACCGGAGAAGGTTGAGAATGTGTATACAAAATGCAGATTTGTATCCCAGTGTTTTATATATGGTAAGAGCATGGGTTTTACATTGAATATCAAACTTCTCAATTATGATCTATTCCCTGATGGCTTAATTTGCTTGTAGGTGATAGCTTCAACTCCTCATTAGTGGCTGTAGTTGCAGTGGAGCCAGATGTTTTGAGAGATTGGGCTGCGTCTGAAGGGATCAAGGTTGTTGCTTAATTTATTATTTAATTTTCTGTTGGTGAGAAATTTCACTCTGGGAACTCTAGTCAGGAGTCTTTTTGAGCTTTATAAAATGAAAGAACTTTCGGTTGGGATTCTACTGGTTGCTATTAAACCTAAATGATTGATTCTGGCCATAATTTACTAAATGCTACTAAGATTATCGATGATGTCTTTTGTCAGAAGCATGATAGAGCAAACTTTGAAACAGCGCACCATAGATTGAAATGTTGCATCTTTATCTTTTACATATTATTAAGAGATGTAAACTTTTGACAATCACTTTTGTCTGCAAATGTTTTCTTTAACAAGGTCTAGTGGTTTAGAACACCTGTTACTCAATTTTGTTAATGCACATTTTCCATGAATGCCATTGGCCAAACTCAGAACTTATTTCACTGTTGAGTGTTAAGATATAATGGCAGGCTAGATTCTTGAAAGTGGATTGGTCTCGTTAAATACTGCGCCTAGAATTCTTTTTGTGATTATACGGTATGTTGAGATCATTAATGACCAAACAGCACTGCTTTGCGGTTTTCATGAACTTTTCTTGTGCAGTATGATGATTTAGGACAATTATGCAATGATCCAAGAGCAAGGGCTGCAGTGTTAGCTGACATGGATCTGATTGGAAAGGAAGCACAGGTAGCGTTTTTAGACAATTATGCTTTGTAACCCTTCAATCTGCATTTCCTTCTATTTATTTTTACTCACTTACAAAAGCACAGTTGAGAGGTTTTGAATTTGCAAAAGCTGTAACCTTGGTGCCCGAACCATTCACCATGGAGAACGGACTACTCACGCCAACATTCAAGGTAAAGCTGTCACAAAACATTTTATCTCAGATGACCCCTCGATACATATTTTGGATGTGTATGAGTGGTTATAACTTACAAGCTTTCATATCATCTTTCTTACAAATGCCACTTGTAGCACCAAAATGTGACAGCAATTGGGCGGAGAATTTCTTGCGTGTTTTGATCTGGGTAACCTTGCAGGTCAAGAGGCCTCAAGCGAAGGAATACTTTGCCAAAGCAATATCAAACATGTACGCCGAGCTTTCTGCATCGGATCCAAAGCTGCTGAAGTTGTAAAGAGTTCACCATCTTTGCACCACAGAGAAAAGAGCTATCCATTTGATTCTTTGATCTTGACACTTGCAACTCACAAAAAAGAAAAAAGAAAAAAAAGAGTAGCAGACTGTTCCCCCAATTGTTGGCCGAAGATGGTGATCATGCAAGGATGAAATTAGCTGCTGTTGTCATGTATTTTGAGTTCCGCCGGTTTTTATCTATTAACGGAAAATCAGGTACATACAAAAACATAGAATCTCTTATCATTCGTGATTTCTTCAAAAACATTAGTTGATATGGAGGATGTTTCCTGGTTCTCTTGGTCTGCTCGGCAGATGATTCTTGTTATACGTAACCGCACTTTGAACTTGGGTTTAGGAGTGCCCCGTTTTATGGCTTCAACGGGCTCTGTGAAAGCATGCTGTTTTTCTTAGATATGTTTATATTTTTTCAGACTTGCCAGTCTGATCTGTGAACGATATGCTAGCAATTCTACGTTACTTTGTAAATAAACGTTGTAGTTAATTTATTTTTTTTTCGACGTTACTTTGTAGTATATAACCTACAAAGTATATAACCTAGTATATAACCTAGTATTTTTTTTCTACGTTACTTTGTAGATAATTCTACGTTACTTTGTAGATTGTATTTTTTTTTCTATAATAAAAAAATAAATAAACTTTATAGTATATAACCTAGTATTACTAAAAACCTTTTCATGTTCAAATCCTCACAAATTAATAGAAACTAATTCAAGCGGGGGAAACATTGTAGCTGCCAACATTGTTTATCCTCTCATGGATTGCAATAGTTAATTTATTCGATTTAGTTCTCAAACTCTTTTTTTACACAATTTAGTTTTTAGGTTTGATTAAAAGATGCATATTCTTTTGGAAGAAAAGGTTTGATTAAAAGTCATGGATCAAAGTGAAAATAATGGGTAGAATAAGTGGTGACTTTGAATTTCATATAAAAATCATTTCCATCCCTCATCTTTTGAGGTTTATAGACAATCGTCTCCTTTAATTTTTCATAGTTCAATTTTGTTATAAAAAATTTATTTTCATTTATTTCGTATGAAATGAAAGATAGGATACTAAATTTCAGTTGAAGGAGAGAAAATGGTCATTGACTATGATTCTGACTAAAAAAATGATTGAAATCGGTGTTAATAATGGGTAAAATAAGTGGTGATTTTGAATTTCATAAAAAATTATTTCCATCCCCCATCTTTTCAGGTTTATAGATAATCGGCCCCTTTAGTTTTTCAAAATTCAACTATGGCCGTGCCAAGCTGCTTATGCCAGTTGCCGGGCGTGGGACAGCAACTACCTTACATTTGCTTAGTGAAATCGATAAAGAATGGCGTCCTCCTCTTGCTTGCAATCTTAAGAACCAAGTTATCTTTCACTTGAAAAAATGGCGTTTTGGGAATTAACTTCATAAATTATCTAAAACTTCGAAACAAATCTCTTTTGTAGAGCATATCAAGCGAGGCTCCTTTAAGAAATACACTTAAAATATACTTTCCCCCTTTCTTTGTGATCTACTACGCTGCTCAGCAAATTGTTTTAACTTCAGGTGTCCCTTGTTTGATGTTTGGTTTCGAGGAAAATCTTCCCCAGATTTGGACACATCATTTGTGGAAAGAAAGGAAATCAAGAATGTGATCAATACAAAAGGGTCTAGAAATCTAATTACTGGGCATAATAGCCATTCGTACACTGAGACTTAGGCTTAGCCCAAAAGATGGTATCATGAGTTTTTTATTTTGCAATCAAGCCCTGTGTTGAATAATGCCAACAATTGCATGTATACATCCATTTCCTAAGCTTTTCATACAAACAGGAATGGTTTCCCTTGAATCCTCAAATAAGCCTCCTCCTGAAAGCTTTACCAACAGCTGCATGCATTAAAAGAAACCACTCACAAATTTCCTCAAATCCCACTTCATATTTCAGCCAATCAATATTCATGCAGAAAAAACAGCTCTGTAAAGTAAAAATGATACCTTATATTATATGTAGTATGTACAGATAACTCGTAACTTAACAATCCAAAAGAAACAATGGATGGACAGGACAAGATCACTGTTTGATAAGCGGTCGTGTGTTATTCCAAAGCCATTCACTGGCAGAACCATCCAGCAGCGGTGAAACCTGCAAGTCTCTATGGTTAGGGTAATTGTAAATGCACAACCACAATGACTAACTAACCATCTGCCAAAATAAAATTGCAAAAAATAAGAAGATGAAGAAGAAAAGGCTTAATGAGTTGTGCAAGATTGATTGGAGAAATGGATTGTGCCCACAAGCAATTCAGGTTTCAGCCTCATTGATGAGAAGCACGAATTGAACTAAAACAGTGTCAACAGATTCATAGACCAACTTCTAAGTTACAGATAAATAAACATCAATGCTTTTCTTTCTTCTCCATTTCTCTTATGATACAATCAGTTATGTGAATGTAAATTGTAACAACAATAGAAGCATACGACGTTTTACAATATTGTGTACTTGCCTTTTCCCAAACTTGCGCGTGGTAATTATTGAGCCAATCAACCTCCGCAACAGAGAGCAGGGACAAATCTACTAATTTAGTCTGCAATGACATGTAACAGAAGTTCAGGACATGCAAGAAATGGAATATAATTACCACTTCGTAAGAAATAAATCAAGGGATTGAGTGTCTCAAAAACACAAAATTCAAGAAAGATAAAAACTACAATATATAAAAAAAAAAAAATTCAAGATGAGAGATAGTAAGATACCAATAAAATCAATTATTCTAGCAACCTAAGAAAGGTTATATTCTAACTTTAACTTAAGTTCTGGCCGAGGTTCAATTTCTCTGTTGTGGTGCAAACAAAGGAAAATTCAATACTTTTGTCTCTTTGACAGCTTCACAATTCACACATTAAACTTTACCAGGTGATCACTAGCATACCTGGATGGGGACGTAAGTGAGTTTTTCAAATCCCAAATACTCTATTCCTCCATAGCGGTTTGGGGTGTCAACCTCTTTAACACAAAGGAGATTCTGCAAGAAGAAAACCAAGATTAAACACAAGAAAATGCATGAATAATGAGGAAGAGGTTATGTATCAACCATTCAGCAGAACAGTTGACATAAGCAACAGATATCAACTTTACCATCAACATTATCCAGATAATTGTACAAACAAGGGCATGCGAGTACATATGTCCAAGTGTGTTTGCAAGGGGCATGAATGCTCACAGGGGTATATGGAGTGTGCTAAGGCATATACTCAACAAAACTAGTAGAATATACAACTCTAGTGCTGGCTTCACGAGATGACATATGAGCAGTGGACATTTCTACAAAACAATAAGCCTACTGCCCATCCAATCATGACAAGAAACATAAGAGAATTCAAACAAGTTTCCCAGCCACTAACTCAAGTTTTACAGCAAATAAAAATATTGAAAAAGTATGACTATCAATTATACAGAATTCCCGGGTGTAAATGACAGAGAAACCATGCTTCCTTCAAACTACATTAATAATGTGGTTGTTCTGCATCTATTAGTATTACAGTACAGATTCTCTCTTTTCTATCACTGTATTTATTGTGCATGATCCGTGAGAAAAAAATAGCATTAAGACCCCAACCAAGAGATACAAGATGCATGATAAAAATGAAATGGACAAACTCATTATTAGAGTTAAACAATCAAGTGATGTTGTAGCTACGGTAGATTTTCTAATCCAAGGAGATGTAGCTGGATTATGATAGTACCTCAATTCGAATGCCAAAAGCATGATCTTCATAGTACCCTGGTTCATTGCTTACAATCATTCCTTTCTGCAAGGGAGTAATATTTCCGTATCGAAAGCTAATACTTTGAGGACCTTCATGAACATTTAATGCTGCTCCCACACCATGCCCAGTACCTAATAGATTGAAGGAAGGAGCAAGTGAATTAAAACTTTATTCTTCCTCCTCAAATCTAGTCAGAAATGTATCCCCTCATAAAATTTCCCTTCACAGATTAAGTCCAGTAATAAATTGGCAGGACAAGTACCATGCCGGTAATCAAGCCCTATCTTCCAAAGAGATGAACGCGCAAATGCGTCTAATACAAAACCAGGGGTATTTTCAGGGAAAACTGCCTCATCCAGAGCTATATGACCCTGAAATGTCATAGTTCATTAGAAGATATCAAATTGATCCATATTCATTGTATATAAATCATAGAGACATATGTATCCAAAGTGGTATGCTTTAGAGAGGGAGGGAGGATTTTAAGGCATAAATCGTATCAGTCTAAATAATAATTTTGTAACCTATGATGCCAAATTATCTGTTCCCTTCAAAGCCCCATCATATGGTGCAACTCTGGGCATGTATTATGTAGGAATTAGACCAAAAAAGACCCAGCACCTGCAAAACCCGAGTGAAGCATTCCTTTTCTCGTGCAGTAGGTTCCCCAAAGTGAACTGTCCTTGTTACGTCAGTTGTTCCGTCAACATATTGAGCTCCACTATCTAATAAAAAGAGCTTTTTTGGATCCACAACACTACAACTCTCTGGTTCAGGTTTGTAGTGTATGATAGCACCATTTGCTCCAGAACCTGCAAGATCAGATCATCCTAATAATGAAACAGATTATAATAATGATCCTTTTTCAATATGTTACGAGTTACAAAAGGATGAAAAGTCAATATACCACTTATTGTATCAAAGCTAGTATCAATGAAACCAGCCTGCTTTGAACGGAATTCAAGAAGTTTGTCTGCAACATCTACCTCTGTTAATTTCACCTCCTTGGCAACTTCCTCTTCCAGCCAGACCCAAAACTGTGCCAGAGCAGCTGCATCCCTGCATATTAAGTATCACATTGAGCATGTGTCATAAACATCATCAGCTATTTATTTTTGGGTAATAATTATACAAACAGGTATAAAACTGAAGATGCAGATGCTTTTCATCCTTAAAGAACCATTAACCTGTGCTCGCTTACTATCTTTTCTTGAAAATTTCATCCAAAGCATGATATCGTTCTTACTAAGAATTTCACAAATCTGGCTTGATAACAACAGACACGACGAAAAAAATCTCAAGGTTAACAAAACCATAAAATTTTATTCAGCCCATTTAAGATGGTGTATACTAACGAGATGTGGATGAGGCTTCATTTTTCAAGATAATTTTATTGATAGTTCTTCCAAGGAGGATAGAGAATCAAATTCATAAATGCAGAAAAGACAGCAGCTTTTACTTCATGTAATAGACCTTTGATGGATAACACAATTTTCAATCTCAGTTTTTAAGGCATGCTAATTAATACAACATTCAAATGTAGAACAGACAGTAAAATACAAGGCAGCTTTTACAATCATGAACACAAAATAGATTCCAATGACAGAGGTAAGTACCTTAAGTGAGAATTGTGCATGCCTTCTAACTCAGCATGATTTTTCACAGCTTTTGCCAGAGAGATAGGTGATGCCCTGTAAACTCCAGAAGGGCCCCAAGATTGATCATTGGAACCATTATGTAAGTTACCTTTACGATCACTTGCATGGATTTCAAAATGCCTATCACAGGCAGACTTATATGTGTTGACTATAGCAGCATTAACTGAAGATGTATCAAACCAGAGTTCAGCCCCTTTTGCAGCCAAACTGATTGAGAAAAAAAATACATATTTCAGAGTATGGTCACATAATAAGCCTGTCAGCATATATAACAAGAAGCAAGTCCAATTCCAGTTCCAGAGACAAAACACACATTCTAGACTATGGTACACATCTGTATAGGCATCAATGTACATATTATGAACATGATACACTTCATTTTGTCTCACAGGCACCAGTTTAACATAGGCATATAAAACACTGACAGCAAGGCTAGTCATCAATGGCAAAGGCACAAGAATTGTTGTGCACATGTGAAAACCATTCATCAATAGAAACAAGGTTCTTTAAGCATGAACATAGAGAGAGTAACTTCTACCTAACAATATCCAGCAATAATACTGGCACGTTTCCAGTGCTGCTGGAAAGAAAAAAGCTAGAGTATTTACCTTTCTACCTCGGAAAGGATGGAGTCATATGGCTTCAATTCAACACCTGCATTCTCCAGATGATTCAACACTTCTGGCGTGACTTTAGAGTTGTCTACAAATAATTTGGCTCCATCAACCTCTACTATCAAGTACGCATACATAACAGGTGAATGAGGAACATCGCTTCCTCTCTGTAGAATAAATAGATACACAGATCACCATTTAGAAATAACAAGTATAGAAGTAGGAAGAATAATTGAACGACTAACTTAAGATTGTATTCTTCCCTCGTGTAAGTTTGACAAATTGATAAAAATTCCAGAATACAATGGCACTGCCATTATTTTAGATTATTTTTGAAGTTGCAAAGACTACAGTAATGTAAGGATAAGGTTTGCAAGCACCTCTGCTGCTGCAATGTTTAAGAGAACGTGTCCAAAAAAGAAAGGGTGGAGGTAATTACCAAATTCAGCAGCCAGGCAATTTCATCAAGCATGGAAACAATGATTGCAGATGAACAAGTATCAAGGAGCTCGGACCTCAGGAAAGACAGCTTTGATGCAACATCTACACCAGCATATTTTAGTTCATGTACTCTTATTGGTTTGTTTGGAGGCATTGGCCTAGATCCCTTCCATATTTCATCCACGAGATTTGGATTGTACAAGTAAACCAATTTGTGATTTTTCTTAGCTATAGCTTCTTTCAATTCCTCGGCAGCATCAAAAGAGAAAAGAAACTGCTCCCTTCACAACGTCAAAGACATGGCATCATACATTGGCTAGGTTGAAGAATGTCAAATGCATATCATAATTAAAACGATGGTTCTAGACACAAAAAAATTGGGTCGAAGGAATGATTAGAACAATTAACATTTGGATAGCAAATCATTCCAATAGAAGGAAAAAAGTCTGCAAGCAAAATCCGCACATGCTCACATGCAGAAAGAGAAAGTGATTCAGCATGTGCTCAAAACAAACAATGAATGATGATCAAATAATGAATACCAGAACTTCAATGTAAATTTACACCAGAAACAAAAAACAAGAAACTAGGGGAATTCAATTTGAGGAGGTTGAGAAATTGCTCACCGGATCAACGCCAACTTTGGCCCCAGGAGCCAAAACATCATTAAGCCATTCGCTTGTTGTCGGGACTCCCGGATTACCAGCCCGCATGAGAATCCAATTAGAATTCAATTGCTTCTCAGCCTAATCATAAAAGGAAAAGAAAAATTACAACTACTATTTCTTCTCCATTTAGAACCACAAACTCTACTTTAATTAAAAATAAACTATTCTTTCAAACCTGGAGAAAATATCGACCATCTGTCCAAAGTGCTGCCTTCTCCTTTGTGACAACAACAGTGCCAGCACTACCAGTGAACCCTGATATATACGCCCTCCGCATATAGCATTCAGCAATGAATTCACTCTAGCAACCACAATGGGAAAGGCTTATTAGAAGTAGTTAAAAAGCCCGGGTAATATCGTAGCAATGCACAAGCCGGACAATCTTAAAGCATATCCCGCAAATGCAGATGCTCTAGTATAAATAATTCATTAATAACCTTCAAAAAACACAAAATTAGCTAACACTAGTGATTAATAAGCTAAAATATTATAATTCAACAAACTAACACAAAGGGCATAATTCCATTCTCGTCAAAACTCCAAATTCTACTACTAAAAACACCGGAAAACATCAATTTTTCATTACGATAATATAAAACAAAACATCCCATTTCACTTTAAACAAAAATACACCAAAAACAAACTTTAGCAACATATCATAAGTTCCCAGCATGCACCACTACAACTTCAAATCACTACATCATTCAAACACCAGTACAAATGCATAAAAAATCCAAAACACAGTTGAGTTCTCGAAACAAATACACCAAAACAGAAACCCAAATAAAAGTTTTTCCTTAAAAAATTCTTACTTGGTGAGCATCCTGAGAAGGTATAATATAAGCATCAATACCAATCCCAGGCCTAGAAAACAACTCACGTAGAGCTTGAAGCTTCTTGTCCGGTTCCGACTTTTTTGTACGGTTCCATCTAATTTGTGAAGATGGTTTTGCAGAGACAGGAGGGCTAGTACAATTTCTGATAAAAGTAGGAACTTTAGTGAAATTTGTGTGAAATCCTTGATGGGTTGTTTTGAAATTTGAAAAAAAGGAACTAGGAATTAAAAGTTTATGAGAGAGAAAGCGAGATGAAGCTGAGAGAGAGAGAGGATGCATCACAGCTGGTGATGAGATTGAGTGCATGTTAGAGAAACTAACAGAGAGAATTGAAGGAAAAGATAAGGTCTTTTCAGTGTAAACTGTAAAGGGCAAGAAAGTTCACTCCTTTTTTTTTTTCTTGCAGAAAATCATGATGACACCCCATAAACGACACCCTGTTTAGGATCTTTTTGGGTTAACTACAGATTAGTTCTGAGACTATAAATTATTTCGATTATGCTACCTAATGATTACTATTTTCACGTTTTAGTTCCCCCTTCATTTTCCATTTATAAAACTTGGCGGAGTTGGTTTATTTATCTTTCAAGTCATGAGAAGATTAATTTGGAAGCAAACAAGTTTCTTACACACGCTCTAGTTTATGTATAAAATCTGAAAAACTATTTAATCTAGGATTTATTAAGAATATCATAATCATTAAAATAAAAAAAATGTATAAAATATTAATTAATTCAATATCTATTTTTTAAAGAAGAAAAGACAAGTTATATTATAATTAAAATAATATTTTTTTTTCTATTCATAATACTTTTTTAAGTTGATTCTAGTTGGAATATAGAAAGATATTAAGTTGTGTTTATAATAACTAGCTTGTGTTTTTTTCATTATTTCTTATGAATTTTTTTTTTATTAAAGATATACTTTGCATGAAATATTTTATTATAAATAAAATCTTGGTTAAAAATTTAATATAAACCAGAGGGTGAATATTAATATATTCCACTATCCTTTTTCAAGCCAATCAAAAGATTATATCGGTGGAATGATAACAGTTGGATGGTACAATTACAAGAAGATTTAGTTTGATGATTAATTTGAAATATTCACCATAGATAGAGACTGAGATGTAAAGTATAACTTTTTTTCAAAATGCGATAACTTCTTCAACATTCCTCCCTGTTTTTACTTTTGTAGTGTAACTTGCTTTTCCGATCGATAGATCTCTTCTTGTCTCTCAACATTAACAATGGCAATAATCACAGAGGAAGCAGAAATACAACCTCAAAATGGCCGAGAATCAACAGAGGAGCCAACTTCACCTTCCAAAGATCCAAAACGAAAGCCAAAACCAAAGCCAATGACACATACTAAACCACAAGCACAAGCACAAGCACAGACACAGACACGAAACAACCCTTTTGTTTTCTGGTTCTATTTCACTGTCTCAGTTTCATTTGTCACTTTTTTAGCTATTGGTTTGTCCTCTCTCTACTCAAATCCAGACCCCAAAAGTTTCTTCCTTTCTCTCTCCACCCCACTACGCCAACACTACTCAAAAGGGCGTACAATTAAAGTCCAATTAGCTCAAAACCAGCCATCAAGTGAGGTTTTTGTGTTAGAGAGTGGTAAAAGAGAATTTGCGAGTGAAAAAGTTGTGATTGTTCACGGGTTGGGTCTAAGTTCATTTTCTTTTAGGAAAGTTTTAGACCTTTTGGGTTCAAAAGGGGTTCATGGGGTTGTGTTTGATTTACCTGGAAATGGGTTTTCTGACAAGTCTATGGAAGCTAGTGAAGAGAGAGGAAATGGGGTCTTAGAGAGGTTTAAGGATGCCTATGCACTGATTAAAGAAAAGGGTATTTTTTGGGCATTTGATAACATGGTTGAAAATGGACAGATTCCTTACGAGGAGATTTTGTCTCATTATAGTGAAAAAAGGAGTATTGTTAAGCCTATTGTATTGGGTAGCGAAGAGACGGGCTTGGTTTTAGGCCAAGTGATCGAGACATTGGGGTTAGCTCCTGTGCATTTGGTTTTGCACGATTCGAGTTTAGGAATGGTGGCGAATTGGGTTTTGAAAAATTCAGGATCGATTAGGAGTGTGACTCTGGTTGATACAGGGTTGAGACCGGCTTTGCCTTTGTGTGTTCTGGAAGTGCCAGTGCTCAGAGAGGTGGTTTTAGGCGTTAATTTTGTGTACGAATGGTTGATTAGAATGTATTGCTCAAGGGGGATTGGTGGTTTGGATGTGGCGGCAAATAGAATGATGTTGAATGGGAGGGATGGGAGGAGATCTGTTGTGGCTACAGGCAAGAAATTGAATTCAAGTTTTGATATTGCAGAATGGGGTGGTTTGGATGGGATAAAGGGAATCCCAATGCAGGTTGTTTGGTGCAGTAGCTGGTCAAAAGAATGGAGCGAGGAGGGACGTAAGGTAGCCACTGCGCTTCCGCAGGCTAAATTTGTCACACACTCTGGTGGGCGCTGGCCTCAGGTGAGAATTCTTACTGTGCTGTATTGTATTTTTTTAACTGTGTATGGTGATTTGTGAGAGCATGAATTTTAAATTTTATTTTACAATGAATGTTTTTGGACATCGCATCATGCTTGGTGAAATGGTTCTATATGAACGCATGGACCAATGACTAATCTTGGATCTTGTTTAGTTTGACAGATAGCTAGATTGAACGGCATATAACAATGTGTATAGGTTAATACCTATTCTCGAATCATCTGTAACTATTTGGTATTGGTTGAAATTGGGGTTAGTAGAGACTTTGGTAGCTGGACTATGTTACATCTTAGAGCTCCCTACAATCAGGTCCAAATTATTGAACTATTGAATGACATATGCAACATGCTTGGAGCCATCATCAATGAAAAATGACCGCTTGCCTAAGTTTCTCAAGCATGTTCTTGGTTCTAAGCAGATGGAACTAGGAAACATTTTTTTGGATGATTAGATCCATTTTCTAGATGTTATTTAAAATTTTCCTTCTTAAGTTGTCCCTAATTGATGAAAAGAGCAAATTGCCTGCTTTGTCAAAACTGTCCTCCCATTTCAATGAGATGGTTCCAAATTCTGGATGTCCTCACAACAAGATTTCCAAAAAACATAACCTCACAGGTCCTGGAAAAGAGTTTCATAAAAAAGTGTTAGGTTTTCTACAAGATTTACCTAGTCTTTTCACTGAAAAAATTGTACTCGATCTTGCCTTTTATAATGGTTCTGTTTGTCGACCATGTTATTGGTTGAGGAATTAGAATTCATCTGGGTGTGCGTGACCATGTAGTGTTTTGACTAATAATAGGAAAGCACAAATAACCCAAAGCCTCCTTTACCTGTCTTCTCAATTTTCCTTTCATTTTTTTAATTCCGACATTGCAACTCATTTTTGTTCTTCTCTACCGGAGACCTTGAACTTATCATGTGACAGAGAGAGAACATAATTTAACTTTCTTGTCTAGAGAAATGCATGTAATGGATGGAATGATATGAGCCTAGTTGCTTTTAACAAGTTTTTCACTCAGTGATGAGGCTAAATCTGCAAATTTTAATCTCTTTACTTGCTTGGTCTTAGACATTGAGTGGTTTGACAGAGCTCAAACATACACAGTATCTCTTATATAGTAAACGTTTGAATCTCGAGTTCAACCGACTGTTGAATCAGTTGTGGCCATTTAGTACAGGTTGAAGTAGAGTGTAGTTGAGCATTGCTGGTAGTTTCTAGAGATGCCTGCTTTTAGTTTGCACTACAGACTGCTGATTGATGTATAAGATTGGTTTGGAGCTGACTTCGATGAACAATGACTTCCTACTATTTCATGAACAGATTGCATCACCAACCATGATGATTTGATTTCAGGTTCTAGATATGTTCTTCTTGAATCACCTCATCCCTGTATGGTAACTTAACAGGAATTTATCTGCCTTGCTAAAACTGCCCTCCCAATTAGATGAGCTGGTTGTGAATTTGTTCCCTGATATTTCTACAGCCAGCTCAAACCTTAAAGTGTATAGAATAGATTGCTAGAAGATATACCCTATCTTTCCATAGATACTTGGCACTATACTTGAAAATAGAATTTGACAAGGAGCATAATTCATATTGACGTGGCATGATGACAAAGACTTTGAGATCTGCAAAGTAGATCTCGAGTTCAAGTCAGGACATGCACCTCTTGTAAGAGCCTGAGACAGCCGAGGTTTTACTTGCTCACCAAGGCTCACAAAGTGCGCTTTCTGGGGACAAGGTTTTCTCGAATCCAAAAATAATAATAATAAAATCATATTATTAGATGTTGAATTTCTGTTGATCTTTTTTAACTATTACCAGGGTTAGTGACGAATTCCTTATATTCCAAGTCAAGTTTTTCAATTTGTTTTGGTGATCTCAGGAAAATGCTGCTGATGAGCTCGCTGAGAATATTGTTAAATTTGTTTCCTCCTTACCAAAATCAGTTAGGCGGGTTGAAGAAGAACCTATCCCGGAGCATGTACAGAAAATGCTCGACGAAGCAAAGGATGGCCATCACCATCATCATGGTCATGGTGGTCACGGCCATCATGATGGCCATGCTCATGCTCATGCTCATGGAGCTGGTTACATGGACGCATACGGGCTTGGTCATGGATGGGGCAGTTGATTTTTTTTAATTTTTTTTTTATTCAGTGGACAGACAGTATTTGTGAAAACCTATGTTTGGTTTCAAGTATTACGTCACCGTTTTCAGGGAATTCTGGTCTGTGTACTATCCTGATACCTATCCCACCACCTTGATGTACACGATCGTTTCAACCATTAGCAGGAGTTTGTAATTATAAGGCATTGCTTGTTTTTACGTAAAAGGGCTTTTAAAAAAAATAAAAATAAATTAATCTTTTTATATTTTATAAATATTTTAAAAACAATTATAATTGTACTGCCAAATCTTGTTGTGATTTGTGAACCTCCTTGTTATCTCGTGTTAATTATATGGAAACTCCTTGCCATTGGAGAGAAATGAAATTTATCTCAAAGAAAATCTAGTCTCTATTCTCTTTTTAATAGTTGTTGTTTTTTACAATAAAATATTTTTATTTTAAAATATTTTTAATATCAGTGCAGTTTAAAAAAAAAAAATCAAGCTTTTTAGAAACAGAACACAATCCTAAAGAGCATTGAAATTGTATGTTTGGAGGTTACATTGAAATGGTATTTTACAGTTGTTTTTTAAAATGATTTTTTAATATTATTTTTGATATTACCATATAAAAATAAAAAAAATAGAAAATTTTAATTAAAAAAAATAGGAAATTTTCATATTTCTTTCAATAAGGCTTTTAAAAATCAGTGGTGATCCCAGGTATTGAAGAAAACAGAATCCCTAATCTCTTCTTCTTGTAAACCCCAATGTTTTTTGGAAAAGAAAAGGCTTTTCTCAAGAGATACCATAGAAAGAAGATACTTAAAAGATGGAAGTTGAAGAGCCTGCCAGTAAAAAGAGAGATAAAAGTCAGTAGATGAACGGTCGATGAAAAACCTGGAGATTGAAAACTTACACATGGACGGCTAATAATGCTCTCTTCACCACTAGCTAATAGATATCCCAAAATAGCCAAAACGACACAACATAGAAATTGTCGAACACAACGTTAAATTACCATGTCTCAACCATACTTGTCTGCTACTTTTGATTCGATCAAACAGTCAAAACATTTTATATTAATTAAAAAAATAAAATAAAATGATATTAATTTTATTTTGATTTAAATTTTAGTTTGTTTTAGATTTTTCGGTCAAATAACAGCTGAAATATTTTGGTTTCATTTCATCCATTCCGTTTCGGCCAAATAATATTTTTTAAACTACTAAATAATTTTATAATATCAATCATATCTCTTAATCTAACTGTTAGATTGAGATAAAATTTTACAAGGAGTCTCTTGACATATTTATATATATTATGTTAAAATTTCAGAGCAATTAAAGAATGTAATGACCTTGCGAGATTGATGATGATATTCTTGTAATATTATATATGTTCATAATTTTGTTCAGAAAAATCATTTTATTATGTCTGTTTTAGATTAAATTGCACAATTTCAAATAATTTTATTTTTGGATTTGAGCTAATATTTTTTGAATTAATATATTTAATTATATACATACACACACATAAATAGTACACCCCTGAAATAACGTGCAGAAACGCTCTGAAATCGAAATATTCCGTTCCAATTGAAAAAATAAAGCACCAACCAAAATAGTATTGATAACCTTGGTCTGAACTCTCAAGTACTTATTTTTACATTTAAAAAACAATTTTTTTTAAAACAATTTTTTTTACTTCAAATTAATTTTTTTTGGTGTTTTAAAATATTTTAAGATTTTGGTGTTAAAAATAAATTTTAAAAAATAAAAAAGATATGTTATTTCAAAATATTTTTAAAGAAAAAACATTTTAAAAATACTTTTTGCAAATTCCATGGATGCAGCTTCCATGAATCTTCCCAAAAGTTATGCTTTGGGATTATTCTTTCAGTTGGAAAACTTTTCTTCTTAATAATTTCTTTCATTCACATCCTTTTGAACTTCGAAAAATCAATAAAAGAGGTTCTACAGCCAAGCAATGCACAAATTCTTTGCTGATTTCTGCGAAATGCTTCGCGTCCTCTGCAATATATTTTAATTTAGTTTTTATTTTTATAAAAGTTTTATATGTTTTCAATTTTAATTTATTAAATATTATATTTTTGAATTATTTTTCTTTTGATCTTATGAACATTTTATTGAATTGATTCTTCTTTTAAATCAAACCCTTCAACCAAAAATAGAATCGCACACCAGGCTAATCAAAACAACACAGAGCTTTGTTTTGACCGATGGATGGCACGGACTCCCTTTTCTACTATTACCCTCTTCCCACAAAGAAGCCCCCTGCTTCTTCTCCCTCTCAACCTGACCATCAAAGCACAACCACCATCGCTAACGCCAACACCGACACAACTACCAAAACCGCCACCTTCAACAACAACAACAAAAATTCAATTCCCTTTTACAAACCGATAGAAATTAAAGAGAGAGATTTTCTCTGCAATTACAAACTTTCTCACAAACACAAGGCTGTCTCCACATCTTCCTCTCTCGATTCACCCCCCGCCAATACTAAAACCAACAAGAAAATGGACTCACACGTGCTTCTTGAAGCCTTCACTTGCAGGGATACAGTAATTATGATCTTCCGAAAGCTTGGAGCTCGAGACTTGGCACGTGCAAGCTGTGTTTGCAAGCTGTGGAGAGATATGGCTTCTGGTGATGAGATTGTGAGGCCAGCTTTTATGGAACCATGGAAGTTGAAGGAGATAGTGGGGAAGCCCAAGTATGGAAGATTTTGGAGAGATAGTGGGATTTCGAAGTTTGCTATTTCACATAAGATCGTTAAAGGGGATTCTGTTGCTAGTCTTGCTGTTAAGTATTCTGTTCAGGTAATCAACAAAGTTGGAAACTTTTTGGTTCATGGTTAATGGGTTTCTTGCTATATGTTTGTTTTTGTTTGTAGATTTGGAAGTACAGAAAGGTTGGTTCTTGGTATGTGGGTATCTTGGGATATGCTTTTTTTTTTTTTAGATCTGGATAAAGTGGAATTTGTGGTTTATGGCATGCTTGTTATACGATTCTCTTCTTTGTAGAAGTGGAAAAGTTTGTGTTTTTTGGTATATGGAAAATGAGTTTTTTGTGATATGATTGCTTTTTAGTTAGTTTTTAGTTGTGGTCAGGTAATTGAGAGATGGGATCGGAAAGTTATGGCCTTTTCCGTCTGCCTTTACTCATTTTCATTTGATTGATTGAGAGGGGGGAATTTTGGGGTTTTAATAGATATGAAGTTTAGGGAGTTTGTTACACACATGTCAGTAATTTGGTATTTGGGGTTTTGGACGAGTTAACTGGTGATAGCATTGTTTTGGGTTTTGTTTCCAAGATTTTGATATGTAACTTCAAAGAAATTTAAGGGATAGATGATGATGATATTTAGGTGGATTTATGGGGAAGTAGCATGGATGGTAGATGAAGTCGGGCAGATCATAATAAGAAGTTAAAAGATGACGGGCTCATTAAAAGGGGAATTTGCTAACTCTGAGGAAAGGCAGGTGTTTGGCATCCATGATTGCTAATTTTTTGAAAATTAATTGATGTTTTGTGAAGATTTGGAGAGTTAGATATGTTAATCATCATTGTAGACAAATCAATTAGTACCATGAAAGTTGCTATCACAGTATGTCCTCCATTTTGCACGTGATTGGTTTTGCTATCGAAGAATTTACTCTCTGCAATGAGATTTGTTTCAAGAGCAGTATTTTTTTTATTTATCAAAATGATCAACAGGTTAAGGGGTGAGAGTTGGAACCAGTTATTGGTTTCCTTGCGCAGTATATTTTTCATTAAAAGGATATATAAAGGGATGATATTTTCCTGATCATGATGGGAGAGTTTGCAGCTTAAAATTTATTGGGTCAAGACTATCTGTATTAGAATGAAAGAAAGAATTCAAGAGGTTGATCTGCATATCAACAAGTAAATTACAAATTCTCTGTAGAAGCCATGAACGTAATTCATTTACGAAGGCACAAAGGGTAACAAGCTCAGTGATGCAATTTATTTGACAAACCTGGCGATGCTACTGCTCACGCCTGTCTTGGTTTGTTGGTAAAGGTGCTGGTGGCTTGCTCATGGCTCAATGGCTGAGTGGCTGCCAGTGAGTAAACAGGATAAGAAGGATTAGGGTTGATACTGATTTACATAAAGGCCTTGCCATATCACTCGGTTAAGCATAGATTAAAGCACATCTTTTGATTATGGTAAGCAACAATAACAGTGAAACCTTTGTATCGACTGAAAGATAATTTATAATTTGCAATGAAAATCTCGTGTAATTCCCTCTAGAAGCTTGTACTGCATCATATTGGTTATGCTCATCTTTCTAGATAGATGAGTAAATTATCCTGTAAAAAGGTTCAAGCTGGACTACATCCAGTGCATCACTGCATTTTATTGCCCCTGACGAGTCCGAGTTGCTATATTTTTCTACATTAAAGCTGGACTAAATCCAGTGAATCACTGCATTTCTTTTATTTGTTTCTTGGTTGAACTATGGAGTCTTTTATAGTCTATTGAGTCGGTTTTTTTCTTTGTTTCCGCAGGTTATGGAAATAAAAACGTTAAATAACATGACGAGTGACCATGGCATATATTCAAGGGAGAGGTTGTTGATCCCCATAATCAATCCAAACCTTCTCATAAATGAGACCTGCTACATAGAGTTTGATACCGACGCGAATAGAGAAGTGGCAGTGTTATATCCAGAAGGCAAGCCTGATGAAAAACTAATGTCAAAGGGATCATCCTCTGACCATGGCAAAAGAAGGGTTATCGATTCCTTAAAGAGAAGCATGCAGGTAGATGATGGAACTGCTCAATACTACTGGTCTATTTCAAATGGTGACCCTCGTGCTGCGCTCACAGAATTTTCATCAGACCTCAGGTGGGAGAGGGATGGAGGGCTGGGCTAGCAGGAAATGTGAAAATGCAGTGCACCTAAGAAGTACTACTCCGAATCAAATTCCTTCCATTTATGGTCTGGTATTTTCCTTACCCTGTACAATCTTAAACAAACACCAAGTTATTATCATCATTTTCATCTTTCCTTGGGATATTTGCTCGTCAATTCAATCAGATGATGATGTGTTAAAGCTTCTGTTGTGCCTATGCTTTGACCAACTTCACAGTTTCGGCCTTCCTTTTCTCTACCATGTAATGATCGCTCAAGCTTCATATGCTTTGATCCTACAACTGAGTTTGTAATATTGGATCTTGACCTGCCTAGTACAAGTTTGTATGGATATATATTCTCAAGACATTTGAAATGAGTATGCCAAATTTATATTTGAGATGTCGAAGGACTTAATTGTCATATCCTTTGAAGTGCTTTACTGTGACTGCAATATTGTCTGAAACACCAATTAGTCAAAAACCATCGTCCATTTCATTTGCATGGATGGTTTACATTGTTTTCTACCCTTTTGTCTCCCCTCTTGACAAACATGTTTTTTCAAGCATTTTATCATGTTACTTTCGAAGGAGTTCAAATTGAGGTGACGTATAGTTGAAAAATAAATAAATAATAAAATTTTGAATGGTATTTGCTGTTGATGATTGACTACGACGAAAGTTGAGGCGCTAAAGACGCATGGTGATGTTGTGAAGGCAGTTTTTTGACAAACATAACAATCTCTAGATCTTTAACCTTGAAGATTAACACTAGTTAAAGATTATTAATTCAAGTAAATGTATTTTTAGTTTCGCAAGTCCAATCATTTGTTGTTTTTATTTTTAAATGCTTAATTCAACCTTTTGCAATGGCACCCTGGCAAACCAACGGCGCCCTTCATGTTTCCTTCTATCGTCACTGGTACGCTAGTGACAGTAAAATTTTCTGCCACCAAAGTTAAAATGACCACATAAAAATAGAAATATATGAGGCTGAAGTAAAAATATAAATATACATTCATAACAATGATTTGAAATTTGTGAAATCAAGGAATAGAATCAGAATCCATTCTTTGATAAATGATACCAATGACATAGCACAGTGGCAGCCAATGTAGGCAATGGCCGTGGCAAGTCCAGGAACAGAGCTGAGCAATCGAATCAGCTCATTTTCTATCTAGTCAAGGATTGATGGTTGCATACTGAGATGATGAAAGCTGTCTGCAATAATAAAGACAACATTACCGATGCCAACCAATGATCAAATATAGATTGAACTTAAAATATTTTCACAAAAAAAATTGAATCTGCAGAAACCAATTGGAGATGGTACAGCGTGTTGCATAGGTAACACTTTTTATTTGGATGAGAGGAAACATCATCTCCTAGAAAACGTATTTTGTGGATCCAAATGAGCGAGTAAAATTCTGGTTGTCCCAGGTTTTTACAAGGGGTGCACATCCTGATTCGAACTCAAGACATGTTGTGCAGATCGTAAGCTCTTTGCCATCACGCCACGTTCCTTGAGAACTGCATAGGTAACACGCGTGTGAATACAATGTAACAGGATCAATGTCAAGAAGAGCTTCCCCAAAATGGATCTCCAGATTGCCTACACAAGATACCAGCAAGGTCAAAAAGAGGATTTGGCACCTGCAGTATACCATTTAATTCAAAATTTCAAATTCAACTAGTGTTGATGGTGCTAGCCATAAGATCGATGATCAAAAAGAATTTCTCATGAAAGAAATTGGCATTTACGTTTGAGAAAGAATAGGGAGTGCAGGTATGAGTAGTTGCAACAGCCAGCATGGGACCAATTTAGACAAGAAAAAAAACATGTCTATATAATGACAAAGAACATCACTTGATGAGCTAGATCAGGCAGAATAACTGCAGCTGCAACTCTTGAGCTAGAACAGGGTTCGGTCCCAGTGGTTGAGGAGGGCGCCCCCCTTCCTCGGGACCAAGGCTCGAGTCCCAGCAGGTCCTTTGGGGGGTGCCTCCCTCATGTGGCACCATGGTTTGCTCCCTGTTTGGTATGTCTGTCACCCCCGCGGTGCCTTACATGCTTATTTGGGCTTGCAGGGTGTTCAAGTGAGCCCGGGGAATAGTCGAGGTGCGCGTAAGCTGGCCCGGACACCCCGGTCATCAAAAAAAAAAAAACTAGTATTCTTGTTACAGTTTAATTGCAGCACAACAGGCCCGAGCTACATGACGAATGGAATGAATAGCCACAATTCCATTTAATTCAAAACCATTTTCCAGCTGATATAAAAAATTATTTTTTAAAAATAAAAAAATATCATTTTAATATATGCTGAACGAAAAACACTTCAAAAGCAACTTCAACCACACTCCCAAATAAACACTAATTGTTTAAGACGTCAGCGCCACAGAGAACAAATACGAGAGAAATGAAGATGGAAAGAGATGTTAAATATACTTGTACAGATGCATTAATCTCTTCTATCTCCAGGAAAAAAAGTTGGTTGTAGCAGTGGAATGCTGCTGATATGTTCACATCCACTCAAGGACATGCTACTTGAAAAATTATTAAATTGTTTTTTAAAAATAATTTTTCATATAGTTTTGGTATGCTGATATTAGAAATAAATAAGAACCTGAAAATTGTTTTTTGTTATCTTGTTTGTGTGATCAGAATCAACTTGAAGTCACTGTAAGACTCAACTTATAATTGCTTAATATAAAATCATTCATGAATTCTTATAAAATAAATATAAGTTTCTGAATTAAACTAATTTTTTAGTATATCTTTAATGATCATACTCCGATTACGATCTATTACAACTTATATGCGAGGACCACAGGCAGCTTGCGTGTTGGCTAGGTAAGGCATGAAGCCCGCAACTCCTTCTTGATATGGATAGATCATGGTGAGATTAGTTTTCAAGTAACTATCTCATCTAAAAATTTAAGTTGTTATGTAAGTTACAGAATATGATTTATATTATTCTCTAATACATCTCTTCAAGTGAAAACCCTTTGGGCTTGAAACTTGCACACAGACCCACTTTACCTTGTGTTTGAATTTTATCAAATAGAATGAGGGTGGTGAGATTCGAACTCGTGATTTCTGGGTTAACAAGACTTTGATACCATATCAAAGAACTATCTCACCTAAAAACCTAAGCTATTAGGTGAGGTTCCAGAATATGATTTATATTATTCTCTAACACTAGGGACATAAAAGACTGACAGTTTTGTTTATATATAGGCCAACCAGATCAAAGGCATCAACTCAAGTGACTTTTTCTTTTTCTTTTTTGTATAATATCGATCATTCATATATTGTCCATGGTGATCCTAGTTTTGACAAGGTGTTTTTGTCCCTGCTATCTCAGTTTTTCTGTCTTGATAGTGAAACAAAGTTCCCAAGAGTTCATTCTAGTACTTGACTAAGCTGAACTAACTTAACTTTTAAGTAGAACATGGCTTAACAAGATCCATTTACAATTTAACTGTAAATGGACCTGCAATTGTTTAAGGTAGTACTGTAATAATTAGCTGATTGACTAGGATTTTGGTGCTCTTTTGTAGATAATGATTCGAAAGGGAAGCTAGGAGAGCCTGCAAATTTGGAAGAATGGGTTACTACAAATTTACCTTCGATTGGGACGAGGAGATTGGAGTTCCTGGGGCATTCCTGATAAAAAATAATCATCACAGTGAATTCTACCTTAAAACTGTCACACTTGAAGATGTTCCTGGCCCAGGCCGAGACCACTTTGTTTGCAATTCATGGATTTATCATGCAGAACATTACAGTAAACCTCGTATTATCTTCGCTAACCAGGTAATTATCAAGTAAAATAGAAAGATGAAGATAGATGTGAATATTTGACTGCGATACAACAAATTCTGATACATTTGTACAGACATTTCTTCCACAAGAAACACCAGCACCGCTACGTAAATGCAGGGAAGAAGAACTGGTTCATTTGAGAGGAAATGGAGAAGGAGAGCTTAAGGAATGGGACCGCGTTTACGACCATGCATACTGCAATGATTTGGGAAATCCTGACAAGGGTCCAAAGTATTCCGCCCTGTTCTTGGTGGGTCTTCTGAGTATCCTTATCCTCGTAGGGGAAGAACAGGCCGAGCAGCAGTAGAATCAGGTTATTACCGGTTGATCCAGCATCTCCCATTTTATGTTATCACTAATTTGCATCTTTATTTTGCTTGACATTTGCAAAAAGTTTCCAACACTAAGAGCAGACAGCCACTTCTGATGAGCTTAAACATATATGTTCCAAGAGATGAACGATTCGGTCACTTGAAGATGGCAGACTTCCTTGCTTATGCACTGAAATCTGAAGCTCAATTTGTCAAGCCTGAACTGGAAGCTTTATGTGACAGCACCCCGAATGAGTTTGACTCGCTTAAACTTTTAGGTGAGATGGTTCCTTAACATGGTATCAGAGCCTTGTTGACCCAGTGGTCACGAGTTCGAAACTCACCACCCCCATTCTATTTGATAAAAACCAAGCACAAGGTGATGTGGGTCTGTGCAAGTTTCAATCCCAAAAGGCTTTCACTTGAGGGGATGTGTTAGAGAATAATATAAATTATATTATGGGACCTCATCTACAAACTTAAGCTTTTAGGTGAAATGGTTCCTTAACATCCTGAAGGTCCCCTACTAGATAATCTTAGGAAAAGCATTCCCTTGGAGATGCTTAAGGAGACTTTCAGAAATGATGGAGGAAACCTTTTCAAATTTCCAAAGCCTCAAGTGATTCAAGGTTTGAAATAAAACACTTAACTCAATGTGTGGACTATTTTATAAACATACATTCACCCATATCCCTTTCAGAAACTTAAATTATGATATCTTTTGCAGATAATCATTCTGCCTGGAGGACTGATGAAGAATTTGGCAGAGAAATTTATTTATTTGTTTGTTTTTTATTTGTGTCTAATAACAAATCATTGCAGGAATTCCCTCCCAAAAGCAAGCTAAACAGCAAGCAATATGGTGATCAGAACAGCTCAATAACAGAGGAGCACATCAAGGACAATCTGGATGGACTGACCATGGATGAGGTAAGCCATCTCTCGATTAGTTTATTCGACAGTTGAGTTTAAGATCACATTTCACAAATGGAGATGCTGAATTTAGCAATCCCAATACAGAAAAAAAACTACTGTAGCTGAAATTATTTTTTGTGGAATAGGCAATCAAGAACAACAGGATGTTCATATTAGATCATCATGATAAACTGATGCCATACCTGAGGAGGATAAACACTACTACGACAAAGACTTATGCCTCAAGGACTCTACTTTTCTTGAAAGATGATGGAAGCCACTTGTAACTTAATTAAGCTTGCCTCATGATAAGGGCGATGAATTTGGAGCCATTAGCAAAGTCTATACCCAAGTCTATACCGAACTTGTGACCGTTGAGTCAATAAAATTTTGATATTATGTCAAGGAATCATTTCATCTAAAAATTTAAATTATTAAATGAGATTTTATGATATAATTTATATTATTATCTATGATCTTTATAACTAATGAGTTTAAGCATTTTTAATCACCAATATCTGTAATTCTTGTTATATGCTTCAAGGCACATATGTCTTGATTTAATACATTTTATAAAAAAAATGAAGAACAAAAGTTCTTTTGTCATCATATTGGAGCTGAATTTACTTAAACAGTAAGCATTGTACTTGTGGGCTAATTTGTTGACGAAAGAGAGGTATTAAATCCTCTAATTTAAGAGGATTACTTTCATAAACAATTAATCATTTGTTAATTAATGTCTAAACTAGTCTTCCACTTACTCTGTACATTCCTCCACTGCACATGATGCTCTTCAAGCAATCATATAAAAAAAGAGGTAAGTAAACCTTAATCTAATCACAATTTAAAGGCTGATCCACAGAAGTATTCATCTGTAACAATGCCCACTTGCCTTTCTTTTATTCACAGAGATAGTTTTTTATTCCATTTGTAGATTCCCCCATCAAATTAAGCTGAATCTGATATATATATATTGTAAATTAACACAGTCAAGATCTTAAAACACAGAAAAGTAAACGAGGTTCACGCGGGCCTGTATAGTACTTGTCATGGTAAGAAGTAGGTCAATCTTTAATGAACATATTAAATGACTGGAGACAGGATTGTTTCGTATGAAAAGAAGACTTAATTGAGCACAAAAAAGTCTTCTTTTCCTAATGAAATGCAATAACTAGAGCAAGCTGCAGTATGAACAAGTGAAGCTGTTCCTCTCTATAAATACTACCACAGAAACTGCCCCTCGACTCACAAACTGCAGAAGTGAGCATCCAAAGAGAGGAAACACGATGTTTCAGAAAATTATGGATGCCATCAATGGCTGCTGTGCGGGGGACTATAAAAAGAGGATCAGAGGCAATGTTGTGCTGATGAAGAAGAATTTGTTGGGCTTGACTGATTTAAATGCTTCGTTTCAAGATTTTCGGGATGAGCTTTTAGGCCAAAAAGTCTCTCTTCAACTCATCAGTGCTGTTAACAGTGAACCTTCAGGTACAACTTGTTCTTCTTTTTTCATTTTGTTGCTTTGCATTGCTCGATGCCATGCCTTTTCAGCCATAAAAAGCCATTTTTCTGTTCTTTTTTGGTGGGAGATGCTCTTTTTTCTTGGATCACTCGAGAGGAGATTCATTTAAAACACCTTGAATTATGGAACAAGGAAAAAAAAAGCCAAAGGAGATGCATGTACTATTAGAGAATAATATATAAGTTATATTCTAGAGCCTCACTTGATAGCTTAAACTTTTAGCTGATAGTTCTTTGATATAGTATCGGAGGCTTGTTGACACAGCAGTCACGAGTTCAAATCTCACAATTCTCATTCTATTTAGTGAAAAATTAAGCACAAGATACTATTGGTCTATACAAATTTCAAGATTAAAAAGCTTGTAATTGAGGGAGTATATTAGAAAATAATATAAATCATTTTCTGGAATCTCATTTAATAATTTAAATATTTAGATAAGATTATTCCTTAACAGTTACCAGTCTTATATCATAAAGAAACCACCAACAAAGTCTAGGCTGCAGATAATGACTCATCTCGCCATAAGTTATGTGGGGTTGTGGAGCCAGAAGACTTATCCACAACTATGGCACCAAGAAGACCAAATGATGACCACCCAAAACCAACCAGTAGAAAAATATCCGCAAAGGCTTTTATCAGATTAATTACTCACAGATTAATTACATTTACCAAGCAGTATCATCACAGATTATTGGTTAATGTGTTAGCTTTTATGAGTTATGGACCTGTTTTATTGTTCTATAAACCAGAGAATTAAAAAGTTTCATTAGTAGGCTGATAACAACCTGATTGCCTGCTCTTACTGTAGAATTATAGCTTCATGATTTAATCATAAAGTAAGATATATCTTTGTTTATTATATTGCTTCATGTTTTTTAAAATTAGTAAACATGTTTGTTATCGAATTCAACCAGGTTTAACAAGTTAACTTAGTCTCCTGAGCCTGAACTCGGCCACTAGGTTGACAGAAAAACATGTTTTTTTTAACTGAAAAATGTCGTTTCAGGTTTTTTATTTTCTTAAAAAACCAAAGTTTGAATTGATTCGGGTCAATTCATCTAAGATTGCACGGCTAGTTGAGTAATGTGGATTTTGATGCTCATTTGTAGAGAATGATTTGAGGGGGAAGCTAGGGAAACATGCATATTTGGAAAAATGGAGCACTACAGCCACTTCCTTAGCTGCAAGCGAAGCGGAATTCGAAGTTACCTTTGATTGGGACGAGGAGATTGGAGTTCCTGGGGCATTCCTGATAATAAATAATCATCAAAGTGAATTCTACCTTAAAACTGTCACACTTGAAGATGTTCCTGGCCTAGGCCGAGTCCACTTTGTTTGCAAATCATGGATTTATCACGCAGATCATTACAGTAAACCTCGTATTTTCTTCGCTAACAAGGTACATAAGTGACCATAAAAAGCTGAAGGTAGTTGTAGATGTTATCCCGAGCTAACGTTTTTGATTCATTTGACAGACATATCTGCCACATGAGACACCAGCACCGCTTCGCAAGTACAGGGAAGAAGAACTGTTTCAGCTGAGAGGAAACAGCGAGGGAGAGCTTCAGGAATGGGATCGCGTCTATGACTATGATGTTTACAATGATTTGGGTTCTTCTAAAAAGGGTCCGGAGTATTTCCGTCCTGTTCTTGGGGGGTCTTCGGAGCACCCTTATCCTCGTCGGGGAAGAACAGGCCGAAAAAAAGAAGGTCAGCATCCGGTTGAGAATCACAATAATGTCATCAATGGAAATCAGATTTTTATACTGTTTGATTGTTTTTATCCTTCTTGACATTTCTAAAGTTGTTCGGTGATCTTGTTATCTTAAGCAGATCCCAACACTGAGAGCAGGCTGCCACTTCTGAAGAGCTTGAGCATATATGTTCCGAGAGACGAGCGATTTAGTCATCTGAAGATGGCAGACGTCCTTGCTTATGGACTGAAAACCGTAGCTCAAGTTGCTAAAAATGGCCTGGATGCATTTTCTGACGCCACCCCTAATGAGTTCGACTCTTTTGATGATGTATTGAAACTCTATGAGGGAGGAATTAAGCTGCCTTGTGTTCCTCTATTAGAAAATATCAGGAAAAACATTCCCTTGGAGTTTCTTGAGGAGATTTTTCGATCTGATGGGGAGCGGTTTTTCAAATTTCCTAAGCCTCAAGTGATTCAAAGTTTGAACTTGAACACCTAACTCTTATGTTTGGACTATTTTATAAGCATACATTCACCTATCTCCTTTTCTGACAACTTAATTTTGATATGTTACAGAAAATCATTCTGCTTGGAGGACTGATGAAGAATTTGGCAGAGAAATGCTGGCTGGAGTAAACCCTGTTATCATCCGTCGTCTCGAGGTACGCGGAAGTTCCGATACATATTTCTGTTTCGAAAATTTATCGAGACAAAGAACCACTCTGGGAGTTAATGGATCACAAAACTTCTCATTCTTTGTTTCGAATAACAATGCATTGGAACGCAGGAATTCCCCCCGAAAAGCAAGCTAGATAGAGAACTATATGGTGACCAAAACAGTAAGATAACTGGGGTGCACATACAGAATAGTCTGGATGGCCTGACCATCGATGAGGTAATGCTCTATCTCTATTAGTTTCTTTTACAGTTGAGTTTACAAACCGGATCGCGGGCTCTTCGCAGATGGAACTGCTGAGTTTAATCTCCTCGAAAAAACAATTTTAGCTAAAAGAGTGTTTGTTCATAGGCAATCAGGAACAACAGGATGTTCATATTAGATCATCATGATGCACTGATGCCATATCTGAGGAGGATAAACACTACTTCCACAAAGACTTATGCCACAAGAACTCTGCTTTTCCTGAAAGATGATGGAACTTTGAAGCCACTGGCAATTGAGCTAAGCTGGCCTCATGAAAAGGGAGATGAATATGGATTCAACAGCGAAGTCTACACCCCAGCTGAAAATGGTGTTGAAAGTTCCATTTGGCAGCTGGCTAAAGCTTATGTGGGTGTAAACGACTCCGGCTATCATCAGCTTATCAGCCACTGGTATGCTTCGGCAAAGAAAAAACAACTACCACTAGAGAAAATATTGATGCGGTTTATTAATTGATTTCTGTTTCTAACTTTTTTTCTTGTTTTCTTAACAGGTTACATACTCATGCAGTAATTGAACCATTTGTGATTGCGACAAACAGGCACCTCAGTGTGCTTCATCCGATATATAAACTTCTGGAACCGCACTTCCGGGACACAATGAACATAAATGCACTCGCAAGGCAGATCCTCATCAATGCTGGCGGATTTCTGGAATTGACAGTTTATCCTTCGAAGTATGCCATGGAAATGTCATCTTCACTTTACAGAAGCTGGGATTTCACTGAGCAAGCACTTCCTGAGGATTTGAAGAAGAGGTAAATCCTAGTCTATTTGTCTACTAAAAAGATAGAGAAATGTGTGCTGATGTAAGACTCCAGAAACTATAACTTAAGTAAATTCCATAACACTTGTGAATTTAACTTTGATAAGAAACTATCTCACCTAAAAGCTTAAACTTGTAAGTGAGGCTCCATAATATGATTTATATTATTTTCTAACACACCCCCTCAAGTGAAAGCCCTTTGGGCTTGAAACTTGCACAAGCCCACATCACCTTGTGCTTGGTTTTTATCAAATAGAATGGGGGTGATGAGATTCGAACTCGTGACCGCTGGGTCAATAAGGCTCTGATACCATGTTAAAGAACCATCTCACCTAAAAGCTTAAGCTTGTAAGTGAGGCCCCATAATATGATTTATATTATTCTCTAACATGCTCTAATGATTCCACGCTGCCTTGCTTTATTCAGAGGAGTGGCAGTTGATGATCCAAATTCTCCACATGGTGTTCGTCTTCTGATAAAAGATTACCCATATGCCGTCGACGGACTTGAGATATGGTCGGCAATCAAAGATTGGGTCCGAGACTACTGCTTTATCTACTACAAGACTGATGAAATGATTCAAAACGACACTGAAATCCAATCCTGGTGGAAGGGACTGAGAGAGGAAGGGCATGGTGACCTGAAAGATGCCCCCTGGTGGCCAAAGATGCAGACTCGTGAAGAACTGGTAGAATCCTGCACGATAATCATATGGGTGGGATCTGCTCTCCATGCAGCTGTCAACTTTGGCCAGTACCCTTATGCAGGCTACCTCCTGAATCGTCCGACCATAAGCCGCAGGTTCATGCCACGACAAGGATCTCCTGAGTACGAGGAGCTCGAGTCGAACCCTGACAAGTTTTTCCTGGAAACAATCACTGCCCAGTTGCAAACACTTCTTGGCATCTCCCTCATAGAAATTCTGTCGAGGCATTCCTCAGACGAGGTTTATCTCGGGCAGCGAGACATTCCTGAATGGACAGCAGACAAAGAACCATTAGAGGCGTTCAAGAAATTTGGAAGGAAACTGAAAGTTATTCAGGACAGGATGCTCGATATGAACAAAGATGTGAACCTGAAGAATCGTAATGGCCCTGTCAAGGTGCCGTACACTCTGCTGGTTCCTACCAGTGCAGCTGGGCTCACTGGAAGGGGAATTCCTAACAGTGTTTCAATCTGAAGTTCGATATCATTTGTTGTCAAGCAGAAAGTTATCAATAAAGTGTTTGAGCATTCTCAATCACTACATCTGTAATTCTTATTAGATGCCATCTGGAAAATATGTTCTGGTGTAATAAACTTGATAAATAATGATGAACAGAAGTTCTTTAGTCCTCTGTCTGACATTCAATTAACTTAAACATTGCATATATTTGGCTAATTTCCATACCGCGAAGTGTTTGTGCTTCCAATGGCCTGTATCGCCAAAACCAAATTCAACTAGACTAATAAATGGAGGTTTTACAGGGAAACGCCATTTCTTGCTTCAGGAGCTCAAAATGATGGCATATATTTCTTATCAAGACTGAAACTACAAGCAGAGATTATATTTTCTTGGTTAAAATTGTTAAAAAAAATATAAATAATTTATTAAAACATCTCTTAACAGCTTAAGCTTTTAATTGACTTGATATGATATTAGAGTCTTGATGAGTAAACGATTATGTGTTCAAATCTCACTATCTTCATTTTATTTGATAAAATTTAAGCGTAGACTCGTGTAAATTCCAAGCTCAAAAAATTAACAAATATATTTATATTTAAATATATATAAACAAACAGTTCTCAAATTATTTTAAGAAATGTTTTTATGAGTTATTAAATTTCAAAATATATTAAAACAATTTTTCTCGTAGGATTTAATTTTAAAGCCTGGAAAAACCGAATTAAACCTAATTATATGATGTTCTCATCATAAAATTTGTTAGAAAATAACTACTTAATAATTAAATTGTTTGTTTTAATTAAAAATCAAGATGTCGAAATTCGTTCACCAAAGAGTTGAGAAACCTTCTACAAAGTCTTCTTTGAGAAAAGACTTTAATAAAAAAAACTAGACAATTATAATGCTAAAAAGTATGGTGTCAAAACAAAATAAGAAAATAACCAGGCACTCAAATGCAAATAGACCAAAGTTAAAAGGTCCTCAAATGTCAAACAAAAACAAAACAGTACACGAGAAGCTTGGTTTTGCTTCAGTACCTTCACGTCCACCACACATTCCTTAATGGTTATAACACCGAAAGTAGAGTCACGAAATAACTGCATATCTCGTAATGTGTATACTCATTGCTCGCAATTACATTTGCCATGTCATAATAATTCATATGACTTAAGAGCACCATAACATTTCCTATGATTTATAAAAATGGAACCCTGGCGCCAAATTAAAAACAAACAAACAAAAAAATAACTGCAGAATTCAAAGTTCTGCATTTCTTCTCTCGATTTTGTAATGGTAGATTTGGTAAATTAAGTGAAAATAATGGAAGATTCACAGTCTACGAGTTCTTTAAAAATCTTCAGCCTTCGAATCGTATCGATCGATCACTACATGTCGCCTCCGATTCCCGGCGTCGATGTTTGTTACAGTAGCTTTCAAGGTAACACGGAATTTACACCAAAACGACTTGTCGCTCTGTTAATTTCAGAGGCCTTGGGTTTATGGTTTTTTGATTTGTATGCAATTTTGAAGGTGGAAGAGTGAATGAAGTTCCAGTAATTAGGGTTTATGGCTCTACACCTGCTGGTCAGAAGACTTGTTTGCATGTTCATCGCGTAAGATTTTATTACTTACTTTTCCTGTAATTAATTTGGTTATTAACTTTTGAAACAGGTAAAAATTAAGGATTTTGAATTTGACTATTGTGTAAAAGTTTAAGGCTTTTGGACTGATTTTTTTTTTTTTTTTATGATGACTTTGAGCTTAATCAGTTTATTGAATTTTTGTAGGCTTTTCCATATTTATATGTACCCTGTTCGGATATTCCGATTAATGGAAATCCGGAAGGTATGATTTACGATAGGAGTATGTTTTTTTTTGTGCATTACAATAAATGTGTAAGTGATTCTTGACGATGTTGAATTGATGCAGGTGATGCTTACACACACGCTATTTCGCTTGCTCTTGAGAAAGCATTGAAGGTATGCGGGAGTAAATCTTGCTTTTGATGCTGTTTTTTTATGCACATGGATGATACTTTTAAAAGATGTGATTCATGTGATGTTTTTTTATTTGAGTGCGCAGCTTAAAGGAAATGCAGGTTCAAAAAGACAGCATGTGCATGGCTGTAGTCTTGTGACCGCAAAGAAGTTTTATGGTTACCATTCTGATGAGGAATTGTTTGTTAAAATATACCTGTATCCAAGTGTTTTGTTGTGCATATTTGTGCTGTACTCTTTCTTTCCGTAGTACTTTGGAGTTACTGTACTGAGCTCCTTGATAAATTCTAGATATCATCCACATGATGTCTCTCGTGCTGCTAACCTTCTTCGGGTAAAGATCTGCTACCTGGTGCGGATGTTAAGTTGTAGTGGGTTTTTTTTTGCTGATACTCATATCTGTGATCTTTGCCAGTCAGGTGCAGTTTTTGACAAAAGTTTGCAGCCTCATGAATCTCATATTCCTTTCATTCTCCAGTTTCTGGTAAATTTCATATTCATTCTATATGATTGGCATGTGTGTATTTAAGTCAAGTGTATGTACACGCATATTGGTTTCATTGACAGAATTTCTTAATCTGTGATTGGTTTTGTGCTTGCAAAGTCCAATGTGTACTGTAAAATATACCTTTAAAAAAAAAAATTGCGGTTTCACTTAATTCCAAGTAACTTGCAAGAGTTCTTTGTAAGTTGCTAATCTTCTCGTCCTTGTAGGTTGACTATAACTTGAATGGAATGGGTCATTTACATCTATCGAAGGTGAAGTTCCGTCATCCATTACCGGATTCTTTTACCCCAAGAAAATTTAGTAATAAACATCAGGATAGACCAGAGATGGATGAATCAACTAGCATTTCTGCTGATTTTCAGGTCATTCTTTTGACTTTTCTGTAAACATTCTCTTCACATGTTGGCGGACATATTCCTGTAATTCACTTTCTCAGACTTCTTATGTTGTTGTGAATCATTTTCATTAGGCAGATTCAAGTGGTGGTCAGGGTTTGGTTTCCCCAGTTTGGATCTCATCTACTATTCCAGGAAGTTGGATGTGGCAATTTTCCAGTGAACTCGATGCACCATCAGACCAAGACATGCAACGTCTTAAACGTCAAAGCGTTTGTAACCTTGAAGGAGATGCCACCATTGATGGTTTGTTTGCTCCATTTTTGTGCTGCTGAAACTATTTAAATTATGATTTCTTTGCTAAAATCGTTGACCAGTTGTATGTTAGCAGATATTCTTAATCAGCAAAGTAAAATGTATACATCCCTCTCACAAGTACATTCAGATGTGAAAATGGTGCAATCACTTATACCCATTTGGGAGGTTTGTTTCATATTGCTAGTTTTATATGCAACATGTGAACTTTTTTGCTGTCTAGATATTCCTTTTTCAACAATTCCCTCTGGTGATACAGGAAGAGCATGAAAGGACTGGCACTAATGAGGTTACCATTCTGCCTGATCCTGGAAAACCACTTCCAGGGGATGTTTTGAAAACTCTGTTAAATGATCTTGAATTTGAGAGGAAAAATTCTGAATTGTGTATCAAGACAGTAGGTGATTTACCTATGAGTGAAAGTAAAATAAATTCTTTGCTGACAGTGACTTTTACAACTGATGGAGAAAATTTGGTTGAACATGAAAATGTTAATTCTGGTAATGCCAATGAAGAATTTTTGAAGTGCTCTGCAGAACAAGACACTATTCAATCTTCAGCACAAGATTCTGTATGTGAAGAGACTGATGCAACACCCACAGAAATGAAGGGTTCGTGTTTGAAACTATCATCTGAAATAATTGGAACAGTGGATCCAAAGGTAGCTCTTATCTTCTTCCCAACTATAATTTTCTTTTCTTCAATGTTACCTGGTGTCTTTCGTATACTTGCTGTAGTGTGACTTGAAAGGGTGTTTTGAAAGTTAATGATTGGGGGATCTTAAGATTACCTTGAGTGTCTCTTGATTTCACTTAGGCCTTGTTTGTTTCAAGGAAAGTGGTTTCCGGGAAACCACTTTCCAAACTTTCCTGTGTTTGTTTGCCTTCCGGAAAGTTGGTCAACGGAAAACACTTTCCAGTCAAAGAAAAATTTGGCTTGGTTTTCAGGAAAGTGTTTTCCGGAAAATTTGGGAGGAAAACACTTTCCGGAAGTTGTGAAAAATTTAGAAATGTCATTATTTGCTGATTATATCAAATTTGATCCTCAAACTTTTGATTGCTATATATAATTTGTTTTGAATATTTATTTTTCAATTCCATCTCTTAAAATTTAATTTTTATATTAATTTTGGTCCTTATTTTTATAATTGCTATTTGCTTTTTTTCTTATCATTTTTTAACTGAAATTTTTTATCTATCAAATTTGGTCCTCATTTTTTTTATTGTTACTTATTTTATTTGAAATAATTTATGAAATGTTAATTATTATTATTTTAATTTATTCACTTTTCATTTTTGAATATTTATTTTTCAATTCCATCTCTTAAAATTTAATTTTTATATTAATTTTGGTCCTTATTTTTATAATTGCTATTTGCTTTTTTTCTTATCATTTTTTAACTGAAATTTTTTATCTATCAAATTTGGTCCTCATTTTTTTTATTGTTACTTATTTTATTTGAAATAATTTATGAAATGTTAATTATTATTATTTTAATTTATTCACTTTTTATTTTTTTTTTAATTTTTTAGATTTGATCTCTATTATTTTGATTATTATTTATTTTATTTGAGATAATTTATGAAATTATATTTTTTTTCAATTTCATTCTCATTCAACTTTTTAATTTGTAAGATTTGTTCCTCATTATTTTAATAAACTTGAAAAAAAAATTAATTTATTAATAAATTATTTTCCAGTTCATTTTCCATAACACAAACAAACACTGGAAAGTGTTTTCCAGTTCATTTTCCATAACACTGCCAAATATCGGAATTCACTTTCCAGGAATTCACTTTCCCCGGAATTCACTTTCCAAAAGGAAACCACTTTCCAGCAAACAAACGGGGCCTTAGTTGTTGTTTCATTCTATGTTTGTAAGTACTGACTTGTTGTATCTATATCGGACATTGCTTTATAATATTCTTTTGTCATCATCATTGTTATGATTTTTTTTAAGCTAGCTCAAATCTTATAGCTGTTAAAGGAGATTGTTACTTGACAAGCATGTAGCATTACTCATAGTCATACAAAGCCAAAGTGTCACCACAATCTGAAAACCAATCTCAACAACGAAAATTTCTAGTGAGCAATTTGACTGCTAAACTCACAGAAAATAGTGATATTGTGTTTTCCTAAGTAATGGATCATCCATGATCATTTCAGAACTTACTGAACAGCAAAGAATTATAACTATTGTTGGAGAAGAATCAGCTCAGTCTTTTGTTTTCTCATTTTGTGCTGTATATGCTAGAGGGACTTAATGTATTCCTAAACATGTTTTTCAGGTTGCAGATGAAGAAACCTTGGGACTTTTAAGGTGGCTTGCCACTTCCCAGGCTGCTGAAGATTTAAACTCTGATGATGAACTTATTTGTGAGACAATTCTGAGTCCCCTTTTACCTGCAGCAACCATTGATGAAGTTCTGGAGAGAGCTAATACAGATTATGAGAGTGAGTCTCAAAAAGAGTGTCAGGATATTCTTGATTCAATTGAGGATTTAGTTAACTTTGAGGATTTTAAGGAGAAACCTTCTCATTCTGTTGATCATAGTCCTCAAACTTCATTAGAAAAAAAAGTTCCCCAAGCAGATACTTTGCGCTCATCTCCTTATGGATCAGCTGGAAGTTCATTTAAAGTGGAGTCGAAAAGTGAATGTAAAAGGTATTTGCAGGATCAGATATTACCAACTACTGACAGCTGCATCAGTAATAAGCAGAAAAGGAAAAGGTCATTGTGGTGCTCTTTACCTTTTTCTATAAACCAAAAGGCGAATGATGACCCCGAAGTTGCCAGGTCCAAAGTTGTTGATCTTCATGATGATGAAAGTAAAAACCATGCAGTAACAGTTATGACTGGAAATGAAGAGGCAAAATGCTCTGATGCTTTACTAAAAAGAGATAAAAATGCTTGTGAAGCAAGTGTTTTGGTTGGATGTTCAGTGCGTGATATGATGAGAAGAAAACGGTCCTGCCGAACTGCTCCACATGGTGAAGGATCTGTTCAAGTTAAAAATGTTCATTTGGGAGGAGAACAGGATGAATCCAATATTCTCTTTCCAAAACAATTGGATTTACATATACTGCCTAATGATGGCAATGATAAAAGAGTTTATGGACCTCTGGACATTAAGCCATCAGTTAACAACCAACAAACAGAGTTTTTAGAGATTCGTGCCCCTAAAGCCATACCCCATGTATCCAGCAGTGCTAGCTCAATGCAAGTGGGTGCAAATCCTCTCTCGGCGGACACAAGCAGAGAAGAATTACAATGCACTTTCACTCCCACGAAGCAAGATGCTGTGGTTTCTATGGTTGACTGTGAAATTAACAAAGGCAAAGAGTTTAATTTTGGAGGTGTAACCTCTATAGAACCCGTAACCTCTACTGTCAGTTCCAAGTTGGATTCCTTACCTGATAATTGCTTGTCCAAGCAAATACTTTCGACTGATAAGAGATTAGAGAGAACTGAAGCTGCTGGTTCAAACTGTTCACCAGCTTTGCCTATTGATCATGACACGTTTGCAAGTGATAGTTATAAGCCCAAATATGTTCATAAAGGCAGAAGTTCCTTGCAGAATTTATATAACATATCAACTACGCATCTGAATGGCATGGAACTGTCAGTGGACACTGGTCTGCAGAGTGAGAACTGTGCTGCAAACCAGGAAGGAGATTCTGGCTTATCTATACTTGGAAGCTCAGCACCTGTGTCTTTCAAAATGGGAGGAGAAACCATAGGCCTACTTGGGATGACCTTTTGCAAGAAGCCCCCCACTGCAGAGTGGAAAGATGGAGCATCTGAAAATGTTTCATTTTCACCTGCTCCATCATTTCTCCCCTCTTCTGCCAATGTGGAAAACAAAGACAGTACATCAGGTTGCCTTTTCAATTTCCTTGGTAGTAAATTTAACTTCTCTCTCTCTTTCACATACAAAAAATTTGTACATGTGGTCTAGTTTAAAAGTGATCCACTAGTTATGGCTAGTACTGAAAGGGGATTTTATGCAAGCTTAGCATTTTATTAAGTTCATGCTTTTGGTTGTTTTGACATTTCTTGTTTTTTGCACGCTGTGTTATTAGTCCCTGTTGGATATTATTGCTGATCAACCTTTTTTCTATTCATGGGAGTGCTTTAGGTGAACATCTCCCTTTTTTTGATGGAGATTATCATGGTAAGAAAGGAGTGGAAATCGAGTCCTCTTCGAACATTGATTTCAATGCTCAACAAGAAGCTATCATTGGTGTCCCAGCTCACTATCTTAACGATGGTTCAGTCTTGTACCCTTTGACACATGTGTTTTCACCCCCTTCTGCAGATAGTGTCCATAGATGGTTATTGTGTGATAATAAAGGTATGATCTAGAATTTGCTACTGAACATGTCTGATAATTTGAAGTACTTGTATAGTTTTCATCTCAAACTTTCGGTTGTGAGTTTCCAGATGCTTTGAGAGAACTCAATGAAGTGTCAGCAGAGCCTTTACTTATGAAAGGTATATTTAAATGCTTTTTATGGGCCCAGAAAAAATAAAATAAAACTCTAACCAAGGACTCTACTGTTTTTTCCAGGATCTTTTGAGATTGGTTCACAAAGCTCATTACCCATTCATTGTGATAAGGTTTTAACTGAACCAACTCCTGTGGCTCATTTGATGCCTATCTTGGATCAAGAACCACGAGCAACAAATACTAACAATAATGCAGAATCTCACCTTTATAGTGATGAGGCTAAAAAAAATTCGCATAGTGAAGCAAATATCATGAAACTCAATCCTTCACTATGCGATCGCCCCATGGATGTCTCTCAAATTTCAGGCCCAGAGAGGACATCAAGGCTCACTCCCCTTAGTCAAATTGGATTCCGGGATCCTGCCAGTGTTGGTGCTGGGCAACAACTGACATCATTAAGTATAGAGGTATTGATAACAACACACGTATGGTTTGACCACATTAATATTTTTCTTGTTTCTAAGTGTTCAAATTTCCTTCCACCTATATGACCTTGGGCATACAAGTTGGCTTGAAACTTTCCCAATATGATGAAAAACTGTATCATGCAATCTAGTGTTTGGCTAAAAATGTACCTTGTGATTGGAATGAAACATTACTTACAGGTTCAAGCAGAATCTAGAGGAGATCTCCGACCAAATCCTCGGTTTGATGCCATCAATGTTGTGGTTCTTGCGTTTCAGAATGATAGTGACTCTGCTGTCGAAGTTCATGTGCTTTTATGTAGTAAAAGTGAATCTTGCCAAAGGTATGAATTTTGATTTCATACTTAAATTTGCTCTGCCCATTTTTTTTTTTTATGATATTTGTCAAGTTACATATTTTCTATATCTAATATTCTTGATGGGTTTTTGAAGTGCATGATTAGTGAAAAAGCAGTGGTTCGCATCACATTTTTCTAGTATTGTTTGAGTTTTGGAGTAGTGAAAAATGAAGATTGAAATCTTCTGATTGGTGAAAAAAGAAAGAAAGCGTAGACTATACTAAGTTGTACTTCATTCGTCTATTTTGCAAATTGATGTTATTTTCAAGGTTTTTAGGTGATACCAATTCTGAATTTCCACAATTCAAGAGCCACATCTTTTTTTCCACCTAAATCACCGCACATTCTGTATCCTTGTATTTCCGTTTTTCCACAAATCTTCTGCACAAGAATATTTATCACCCTTTTGTACTTGACTTCATTTATTTGCAGGAGTTATGATGGAACATCCGGGTGTAATGTGCTTGTTTTCTCTGAGGAGAAGCACTTGTTTAGTCATTTTACGGAAATTATTGTTTCATTTGATCCTGATATTTTAATGGGTTGGGATGTACAAGGTGGTTCTCTTGGTTTTTTGGCTGAGAGGGCTGCACATCTTAGTATAGGCTTACTTAATAATATCTCTCGGACACCATTGGAAGCCAACATAAACATTGGAGAAAGAGAAAATTCAGAAAATGTAATACTAGATACTATGCTTAAAGAGCCATTAATTACTGATTCTGCACTTGTAGAAGATTCAGTAATTGAGGATGAATGGGGCCGGACTCATGCCAGTGGTGTCCATGTCGGTGGTAGAGTTGTCCTCAATGTATGGCGACTGATGCGTGGAGAAGTAAAGCTTAACATGTATACTGTTGAAGCTGTTGGTGAAGCTGTTTTGAGGCGAAAAATACCATTAATTCCTTACAGAGTGTTGACAAGATGGTTTGCAAGTGGTCCTGGGCGAGCCAGATATAGATGCATTGAATATATGATAGATAGAGCAAAATTGAACCTTGAGATAATGAATCAACTTGACATGGTACATTTATAAGGACTCATTGTATGCATCTGTAATTGTTCTATCACTTGCCATCTTTGTGAACTTGATGTGAGTGCTTTTGCAGATAAATCGAACATCAGAACTTGCTCGTGTATTTGGCATCGACTTCTTTTCTGTTCTTTCTCGAGGTTCACAGTATCGTGTTGAATCTATGTTTCTGAGATTGGCACATACACAAAACTATCTTGCCATTTCTCCTGGGAATCATCAGGTTATTGCTGAATTGACAAAGCCTCTGATATGTTTCTAATACGGTTCTATCTACTTGCTGTTATGCATTTACAGAAGTTTTGGCACATAGATTCTGTAGAATTCTGTGGAAGGTTTGCCAAGATGTTTTCTGTGCTGCTTTTCTTATTATAATGCCAGCGTATTGAGTTATTGCCTGTCTTCAAGTTTCAAGTTTGAAGACTTGGCCTGTTTGTTCTTCTGCTAGATTCTGGCAATTTCTTCCAGCTAATAACTCATAACTGCTTTCCATTGATGTGACTCCACACTTCTGCACTATATAGTTTTTGTAGTCAAACATCAATGAAAGTTGCAAAATATGATATCTTTATATGTTCACAAACTTACTGGTTGTAGTGTAATTACAATGTTTTTTTATCCAGTTTACTCTGAATCCGAGGACCTGATCAAACTATTTTGCTAGCTACCTTAGATTCCTGATCACGTATATGTCGAGGATCTTGATTTTCTGTTTTGTGGATTTTAAAGCATCAAATAATGTTTTCTTTGTTGTTGGCCCATACTAGTGTTTGCGTTGTTGGAGGCTATGCTTGCCTAAATGTTTACTGTAACTTTGGTTATATATAGGTGGCTTCTCAACCTGCAATGGAGTGTTTACCTCTGGTGATGGAGCCACAATCTGGTTTTTATGCAGATCCAGTTGTTGTCTTGGATTTTCAGTCTCTTTATCCGTCGATGATAATTGCATACAACCTTTGCTTTTGTACGTGTCTTGGAAATGTTGCTCCTTCAAAGGCAAATACACTGGGGATTAGTTCATTTTCAACAGATCCAAGTGTTTTAGGAGATTTGAAAGATAAAATACTGCTTACTCCAAATGGCACTATGTATGTGCCTTCAGAGGTAATTCATTGAATGATAGATATTTCTTCTGTAAAACTTGAATTTACTTGCTGAGAATGTTCATTAGTTCTGCATATCCCTAACTGGCTTTGGTTCTTGTGGGCCTTTTTATAGCCACACAAGTTCTCTGAAAGCTGTCATGTGGTTGTGCTGCAGCCTCAAGTTTAGCTTGGAGGAATTATTATTTCATGTATTGTATGTAGAAAGATTTGACATCTAATTAGGAGAGATTTTGACTGCTTCACTGTGTAGTTTAAATATGACTCTGCTTTGAGTTTTAATAACAGAAGATTTTGTTTGACCGTTAACATTGAACACAAGTGGGATTATATTTTGTTTTATCCCCTTTTTCTGTACATTTGATGCTCTGAGATAAATCTTGCCCTTTCTTTCAAATGCTTTTTGTAAGTGATGTGCGTTTTTCTCCATAAATAAAATAAGTGAAGAGAGAGAATAATTGTCTCTCATCCATGTCATTCACAGATTCGAAAAGGTGTTCTGCCCCGTTTATTGGAGGAAATATTGTCAACTCGAATAATGCTGAAACAAGCAATGAAGAAGTTGGCTCCCTCACAACAAGTTCTTCACAGGGTATGGCTGTACTGAAATAATATTTAGTCAGTTGATCAATCTGCTCTTAGGTACAGGCTAAAAATAATAAAATGAACTGCTTCTTGACTTGCATAGCTTTTCTAATTCTTGTTTGAAGTGGTTTAAAAACTCCCTGAATTCTGGAGCTTTTGCAAATAACATTACACTGAAGGTAATTGCAAGGTGTAACATTTTGAAGAACACAAGTGAAAGGCATCATTTTGTGTTCTCTCTCTATATGTACTTTTAACTTTCTCCTCCCTTCAACACCTGTCTTATTTTATCTGTCAGATTAAAATACTCTTGGTGAATAAATCCTTTTCCAATGGATCTATTCTAAATTATATAGAATTTCTTACTGCATGATTTTGTTTGCAATCCTTCTTGAATAAATAAACATGGAGTTCTTTCTTTAGCTGTACTATAATTGGTTTTATGTGATAATGCTTGGATATGAATCTTTAATACGCTGATTTTTTATTCTTTCAGATTTTTAATTCAAGACAGCTTGCTTTGAAGCTGATCGCAAATGTAACCTATGGCTATACAGCTGCTGGATTTAGTGGTCGCATGCCTTGTGCAGAGCTTGCTGACAGTATTGTTCAGTGTGGCCGAAGCACACTGGAAAAGGCTATTTCTTTGGTAAATGCGAATGAAAAGTGGAAGGCTAAAGTAATATATGGTGATACTGATAGGTATGTGATATCTATTTCCAATTCCACCAATTTAAAAGCAATTTATTTTATTTGGAATTTTACTCAAAGTCCGATCACAAGTTGAGGTGATTTGAAGGTTATATGCTGTTTGCTGGCAGTCTTTTCAGCATTTGTGAAAAGACATGTTTGGTTGATATACACAGAAACACATGCAAACACACATTCTTCCCAGATAGTTTACTAACTAGTGTTGCGAAAATGTCTTCCTAAGGAATAAAATTTGCTCAATGCCTCGCAAGCTTGAGATTTAGTTCTCTTTTTCCAGTGTCTCTTACATGTATGAGGTTTGGTTTATGCAGCCTGTTTGTCCTCCTCAAGGGACGCAGTGTCAAAGAATCTTTTCAAATTGGTCGTGAAATAGCATCAGCTGTTACTGCAATCAACCCAGATCCAGTTACTCTCAAATTGGAGAAAGTCTATCATCGATGCTTCCTCCTTACTAAGAAACGCTATGTTGGTTACAGTTATGAGAGTGCTGATCAGATTGAACCTATGTTTGATGCTAAAGGTATCGAGACAGTTCGCAGAGATACTTGTGGTGCTGTTGCCAAGATAATGGAGCAGTCGCTGAGAATCTTCTTTGATCGTCAGGACATCTCTGAGGTGGAAATTGATATGTTCTTTTGCCCCTTTTTTAATCAATGTAATTAAAATGCCAAGAATCTACTTTCAAACTGTTGATTTCGTATATAGGTTTATTGGAAATAATAGTGAATGGTTTGCTCATCATTGAAGATGAAAAAAATGAAGTCTTTAGTTACTAGATGACATGGCCAGTTGTGGAACTATATATCAATGAGGACTCCCTTTATGTTTGTTTTGGCTAGAGTTTCTCTTTTGAAGTTTTATGGATTTTCCATCTCTGCTTTTTGAGGGAAAGTTTTCCATGTCCTTGTGCAGGTTAAAACATATTTGCAGCGTCAATGGACTCGAATTCTATCTGGAAGAGTGTCTCTTCAAGATTTTGTTTTTGCAAAGGAAGTTCGGTTGGGTACCTACAGTACAAGGGCTTCTTCAGCACTCCCACCAGCAGCAATTGTAGCTTCAAAAAAAATGAGAGCTGATCCCCGGGCAGAGCCATGCTATGCAGAGAGAGTGCCGTATGTTGTGATCCATGGGGAGCCAGGCGCTCGACTAGTGGATATGGTTGTTGATCCATTGGATCTCTTGGCCATTGATTCCCCGTTCAGATTAAATGATGTATATTACATCACCAAGCAGATAATCCCAGCTTTGCAGCGGGTTTTTGGACTTCTTGGTGCTGACTTAAACCAGTGGTTTTCAGAGATGCCCCGGCCAGCCCGAGAAGCTTTTGCTAAGCGCCCTTCATATGCTCCAAATCCTCAAAGAACCAGAATAGATTATTATTATCTTTCAAAGCACTGTATCCTGTGTGGTGAGCTGGTCCAAGCATCAGCACATCTATGCAACAAGTGTTCACATAGGGAAATTGCTGCGGCAACAGCTGTGATTGGAAGGACTTCAAAACTGGAGAAGGAAATGCAACACCTTGCTGCTGTAAGAATTCCAGTCATTCTCTCATGAATTTTATTTGATATTTGGATTATTGGAGTCAACACTTGTGATGTATCACTGTTTATTACAATTAGATCATAATCAATGAAGTCCATCGACTTCCATGATTTGACACACAATTCTATTTTAGCCTTCTCATCACTTCCGGTGCTTATTTGGATTAAAGTATTGGGTTGCAACAACTTAAACTGCGTGTTCGAGTTTTTGTATTGGATTGAAAGAGTGTTGAATATCTTGCAGATATGTCGACATTGTGGAGGTGGGGACTGGGTTTTGGAGAGTGGGATCAAATGTACTTCACTTGCATGCTCCGTGTTCTACGAGAGGCGTAAAGTTCAGAAAGAACTACAGGGTCTCTCCGCCGTTGCTGGAGATGAAGGTTTCTACCCCAAGTGTATGGTTGAATGGTTTTGATACCTGTTTCTTGTACTTATCTTGCTTGAACCCAGGAGGAGAAGGCTCTTTACGCTTCCCATATCTTCTATCCTCTCGTTAAAGCTGGCGGAGCCTGGAGAGTTGTTCTCTTCTGACCTCTTGGTAACGTTTTGAATCTATATGTGTCCATTACAATCATGTCTTCATATTTTCTTTTTTTAATGTACAAGGATCATGACAATGAGTATATTTGCCTAGGTTTCTTGATATTTTACTCTTTATTTATTTACCATGTAAAAAAGTTAGATATCTATAAATTAACTACTCATAGATTTCAGGTATCCAATGGTTTTTTTATTATCTATTACTATTTATTAATTAATAAAAAATAAAAATAGTTAATATATATATATATATATATATATATATATATATTTGAAGCATGTGTGTATATATATTAAATAATAAAATGATTAGTATTATTTATATGTGTTTTATGTCAATATTAAGTTATGTATATTTCATATTATATTACAAAATCTAATTATTGCACGTGCGCACATACATGTATATATTTCGGGTTAGATTCAGATATATTTTATGTTGAATTAGATAATATTTATTGGGTCTAAAATGTTTTTATCTGTTCAGATCGGGCCAGGTGGTTATTTATCAAGTTGATGCTGAATTGTCATCTCTCTCTATATAAAACGGAGAAGAAGAGGGGTTATTGGATTCGTAAACTAAAATGTTTTTTTTTTTTAATTATGTTTCTTATGTACCAAACATTCCTCAAACGAGTCCATCCATGTCCGTTACTTATGTGACTGTTATAATCTGATGTTTTAGAGAGAACTCAATATTTTTTATATTAATAAATTATGATACTAATAACTTAAGAGACGAAGGGGGCATTAATATTTGAAAAGGTGATAATTCAGTATGCATGTGATATGAGAGAAGTACTGAAAATGTATCAGGTCTAACAAAAACATCTTTTTGATTATTAGTTTATGCACATCTACATAATTTAGATTAAAAATAAGTACAAATTAAGAATCGATAAAAATATATAAATGTTACGCAAATTATAAATGATTTTGAAAATAAAAACTACAAGTTTTGTTCTAAAATTTGAATATCTTATTACATGATAATCCTGAAAAAAAATGTATACCTTGAGGATTGCATTATTGTTAATATGAAGGGGGAAAAAAAACCCGAAAAAAATTTTCATTTAAGAAAAAGAAAAAAATACCGGCTTAATTTTTATTTTTTTTTATTTTTTTATCATACTGTTTTTATTTATTATTATTATTATTATTTTATCATTTCGATTTCAAGTTGCCTGTCGAGGCCCATGAACACTTCGGACACAACAAAAGCCTAAAGGGTTTAAGACCTAAACTAAAGGGTTTATGGCTTAACAAGGATTTGCTCTCTCATCTTCTTCATCTCCTCTCTCGGTTCCAATGAAGGTTTTTGCTGCCTTCTAATCTATCTTTTCTCTCCCTAAAAATGGCACAAACACCGATCTCTCTCCTTCTCTTAAGACGCCTGACTCTCACTTCCCAAATCCCTAAACCCCCACCACTCTCTCTCCTCCTCTTTAACAACTTTTACCTTAAACCCTACTCAACCACCACAACTGCTAACCCCTCCACTGAACAGCCAAAACCCAGCCCTCTCTCAGCTCGATTGAGCTTTGTGTTTGATCAAATTGATTCCATTGAACGTGAGCGTGCTGAAAAACACCATACCCTCCAAAAAATCCGTGTTTGGCGCCAATCCAAAGACATCCCACAGCAAGAACAGCAAGAGCGAAACCCAGAAACCATTAGCACCCAAAGCCCAGAACTTGTTGGGACTCAAAACCCAGAAACGATTCTCTCTCAAAATGAAAATCTGGAATCTGGACCAGGTGCTGATGGTAATTCTAGCGTTGATTTTGAAGAGTCTGATTTGATAGAGTTGAAGAGAAAGAAAGTGGAGTTGGTGCATCCATGGCCAGAGTGGATAGAGTTGATGGAGAGATTGGTGCAACAGAATTATTTTGATCATAGAAGGAAAGTTTCGGACAATATGGTAGAAAGTTTGGGGCTTGATATTTCTGGGGTTGGGTGTGATGGTGATGGTGATGGTGTTGGGATTGATTTTAATGATTACAGAACTGTACAGATTGCTTGTCTTAATTTTGGTAAAGACCGGTTTGATATCTTCAGGTTTGTGGAATTTCTGTTTTTGTTTTAAAGTTGGTTGCTTGGTTGCTGAAAGTGAATGAAAATCGTTGTTTGGTTTACTTCTTTCTCTGTCTGTTGAAATGCATTCGAGTTTTTCTGGAAGTGTTTTTGTGAGGGTTATGGGAGAAAATGGTCGGAATTGGTTTTGTGAACTGTAAAATACAACCTGTAGGATCATCTAATATATGCACTGTCCCATATTTGCTAAACTAAGCTTTTTGGCTTGCTGTTTCAATCTCTCTGTTTTCTCAAAGTGAAATAGTACGGAGTGTAACATTACATTCCTGAATCTGAGAGGTGTAGCAACGAAATTATTTTATTTTTTTAATATATTTAGCATGCTTATTACGGAAATAAAATCATTATAGGATTGGTTTTGAGGATTTCTAGACTTCACTGACGACCCGTCTTAATTTCTCTAAAGATCAGTTTCATGTCATGAGTTTGGTGGGCAGAGTTCATATTCTTGTTCTAAAAGTTTCTAACTTGTTGCTTGAATGAAAAAAACATTTTTTGGTTTAGTTCTTTCTGTGCGTGTCTGGGAATGTATATGAATTTTTTTGATTGAAGTGTAATGGGATATGGAATAAATCTAAATGCAATCTGGTGGGATTACACAATTATTATCAAGCAGATGTTTTGAGGTTTGATGTGGTTTCAGATTTTCATGTTGCAAAGCTGTTTTCAAAGCGCATAAGTTTTTTTGGCTGAGGCTGTGTTGAATTCTGCCAGAATTTTAGTTCATTCAACCATGGAATCTGGCTTTGTAGGTTTGGGTTCTGTGGTGAACTCAACTGTATTAACGTTCATTAAATTATGAATGGAAGAGGTGGCTGCATTTAGCTTGTGAACTATATAAAATCTATTATACTCACAGTTCAATCTTTGATGATCTAAGTTTTTGGCTATATGTTCAATTCTGTGTTTTCCAAGTTTAAACAGTGTCCCACATCCTAGATGTATGAAACAGCAGAAGTTTTAAATTTGTATTTTATTTTGTGATGCCTATCATTGAACTGCATGTTTTAAGTGCAACATTTGTAATCTAGGTTTATATTCTTGATGTTTTACAAGTGATTCTATTCTAGTAATGGTCACTTTGCTTGACTTGTGACGAGAAAGAATTGATTTCAGGTCACTGTCAAGACAGGATATTCAAATTTTGGTAGGCTATGGATGCCCAAGCGTGGACAAGAAGGTAGTCTTCTCTTCAAAGCTTTTGAGGAAGCATGTCCACCTTGATGAAGGAGATGTAAGTGTTACTTTCTTAGACTTCTTGCCTATTCATATTTTAAAATAGTGACATCATCTGAAGTGGCCCTATTTTGAAACGTATCTTGTGACATGCTCTTATAATTTTTCCTTCCTCTTGAATCTCATTCATCAATACAACTGTTTGCAGGGCCTTCATAGTATATATGCCCTTGTTTTTTGGGTGTGTCACATTCTCCACTTGTTAAACCTAGAAGTGAATATGTAAACTGTTCTTTTCTTATGCTTTCATACTATTGTCTCTGAAGAGGATAATGTTCTTACTAAACATGTTATAAGCTTGATGGGGTGTTCAAGTTAAGATAGTTGTATTATAAAGTCCAATATGCATTTGCACTTGGATAAATTTATAATTGTTTAGCAATGTCTATTTTAAAGACAACTGCCTTTGTTTTTCAGGTCTGTAGTAACTGCAGTCTGAGGAGCTCATGTGAAAGAGGATATCTAATAACAAATAAAGAGGATGAGGCACGGACTATTGATCTTATGAGGGTTTTTTTAGCTTATGGTTTTGAATCCATAAATGGATCGGTAACCAATAAGTCTCTTCTGAAACAAAAATCTGTCAGAACTGTTGTTCGTAAGTTACTTCATGAGGTTGTAAAGTTGGCTGCAGTTCCAATAGATCCAAATCTCCCCCCTCCAGTGATTAAAAGGCCTCCACCAAAAGTAAAGCAACCTCCTCCTCCTCCCAGGAAACGAGTCGGACGTGATGACATTGAGATGAAAAGGGGGGATTGGCTGTGTCCCAAGTATGTTCCTCTTTATGAGATTCCCATGTGCAGTTGTGTATTTATTTATTTTTTGCTCTTAATGTAAGACTGCTGGATGCCAAATCTGGGGATGCACTTAGGCATTTTCTGAAACTTCTGAAATAGTATTGGACTCTTTTTCTCTGCTGCTCTCTAGGTAATCATATGAATGTTTTGTCCTTTTTGGCCCAGTCTATGGTTCAACCTAGGTAATCTTATGTGCATCCTTGGAATATCTGTAGTTACATGTGGTACATTTGCCAGGAAGATCTTAAATGCAATTGCCATGACAAGTTCAAGAGTTTTAAGACCATAACTAGCTAGTTGTTTCAATTACAAAGACAAGTTTAAACTGTGTTTAAACAGCATTATCTAATTTTTCAACCATACAATTATTGTCATAGTCTAAGTGCTTTATTGCTAAGAATGCTGCCTATATTTTCTCAGGTGTGACTTCATGAATTTTGCCAAGAATGCAGTGTGCTTACAATGTGATGCAAAGCGGCCCAAGAGACAGTTGCTTCCAGGGGAATGGGAATGCCCAGAGTAAGACTTCCATTGCAAATCACTAGTGTATTTCCCCACTTTTCTGTCTCTGTTGCCTCATATTTCCAAATCATGTGGTGTTCATAAGTCTGCTTATTCTGTATCATTTCTATACTAGTAAACAATGCAGCTTCTTTGTAAATTTTGAAGGGTTGTGCAGTTTGTTGGTAAAATTTTGAAGTGTTTTGCTATATGCTATGGCAGGTGTAACTTCTTGAATTATAGGAGAAACATGGCATGCTTCCATTGTGATTGCAAGCGTCCACCTGATGCATTTATGGAAAATAAAATGGAAGAAAGGCAGTATGGTAGCAGAACAAGGTCGGAGAAAATTATCAGCCGCCCAGAAGTTTCAAATGCCTGGAATTTTGACTTTGATGACAATGAATCAGATGGGGCAGATGTTGCTGCTTTTGAGAATGCAGATTCTGCATCAATGGTTGAAGACTCGCCTATGGAGAGTCAAGCAAAGGAAGGAAATTTTGGACGGAATGCAGATGCTTTAAATGGAACTAGAATAACTTCAAGGGTCCATGAAAGAGAATATTCTGATCCTAGGCTTGAAGGATTTGGAAGGGGGTTTGATGATTTTGATGATGAAGATGATATTGACAGTTATGAAATAGATACCCAAAATGATAAACCTGCATGGAAGGCTTCTCGAAACAATTTTTCTGATCAAGGGGTTTCTGAATTGGAAGACGATGGAGGTTCTGATGACAATTTGGGCAGCCGGCCCATGACAAATCCTTCTGTTAAGCCATCAAAGCCCAGGAGTCAAAGAGATGTTTTCTTCGGCTCAAATGAGAACGAACTGGATATCGATTCAGATGAAGAGCGCTCAGTTCATCCAAAATGGAAATCCAGTCATGTTGCTGATGTTAGACACAAAAATAGAGGTGGAGGTCCAACAGGCCCTTCCAAGGGATTAAGTTTTGGGTCAGACGAAGAGCTTGATTCTGATGTGGACGATGATTTTGGTTCCAGCCAGAGGAAACAGAGAACAAAGGGTTCTGGTAGAAGAAATGAGAGAAATTCTGATTGGGAAGATGCTTCCATTTCTGGTTCAGAATCTGATGGAAATGATCGGCGTTCCTGGAGAAACAAGTCGGGAGGTAACAGAACTGGATTTGGTAGAAGAGATAACAATTTTAGGGATCATGATAATGGCTTTGTGAGAGATAATGAGATGAGAACTAATGGTAAGATGGGTGATAGAAGAAAGTCTTGGGGTGATGATTTTGATAGATCATCACCTGGTCCCCATGGTAAAAACAGAGGATTTCAAGGCAATGACCGTTCTGGGTGGAAAATGAATGGTGCAGGTGGTGACAGAAGAAAGTCTTGGAGTGATGATTTTGAAAGATCATCGCCAATTCCTCATGGTAAAAACAGAGGATTTCAAGGCAATGGCCGTTCTGGGAGGAAAATGGATGATGCAGGTGGTGACAGAAGAAAGTCTTGGAGTGATGATTTTGATAGATCATCACCAGATCCTCATGGTAAAAACAGAGGATTTCGAGGCAATGGCCGTTCTGGGTGGAAAACGGATGATGCAGGTGGTGACAGAAGAAAGTCTTGGAGTGATGATTTTGATAGATCATCACCAGGTCCTCATGGTAAAAACAGAGGATTTCGAGGCAATGACCGTTCTGGGTGGAAAATGGATGATACAGGTGGTGATTCAAGGAATTTTAATGGACCAAAACGAGGAGGATTTAGAAAACAGCAAGGAGGCAGGTCGCATGAATACAATATGGACAAGGATCCTGGTGAATTTAGAAATAGTCGACGTGTTATTGAAAGGTAAATTTGAGCAACAAACGACAAGCATGTATCGTTTCAGAACATGATTAGTTTTGCTGCTAATAGATGCAGCTGTGAAATTAAGTGGTCATGTTGACTTTACCTGGGAAGGCTTTGATCGGAAGACAGATGAAAAATGGAAAAATCTTCAAATGTGCTAGTGCTGCTTTCTTTTGTATACGCGGACTGCCACTAGTTGCTCCACCCTCAGGAATAATGCCATACATGCTGTAAGTGAGATTTGGTGGGTCACCTGTTTTTTTATTTTTCATCGTACTGTAGTCAAATTTGAGATTGAATGTCGGTAATAAAAGGAAAGAAAAAGAAAACTAATGACTTGCTTTGGTCTTTACATCCTAGCATATGATTTATTTATTTATTTTTAATTTAATTTAATTTTCTCTCCCAGTTGCATATATTTGATTTATATATTGTTTGATTTGTACTATAACAAGAACTTGCATCTCGATGTTTTTTCAAACAATTTACAGATCCATTTTCGTTCATTTGTGTGCATGATATTTATGGTTTGAATTAAATCTACTTTTCCATACTCAAAACCATGGCTTAGAAATGATACTGGTGTCAGGGAGTCTATTAGAAGAGATCAGATGGTATGATGTCAGTAACTAGTATTGTGAGTTTTTTTGAAGAAAATGAAAGAATTGCATAAAGATCTTTGCATACAAGTCCTCAAGTAGCGTGACGTGATGACAGAGAGCTTGTGATTTGTATAGCAGGTCTTAAGTTCGAGTCAGGGTATGCAACCCTAGTAGGAGTCTGACACAGCCGGGTCTTACTCCCTTATTTGGGCTCATAAAGTGTTTTTTTTTGTTTTTCGAGAGGTGAGGTTTCCTCGTATCTAAAAATAATCTTTTGAGTTGTTGAACATGATAAACAGCATGATTATCCTAATTTCTCATGCACTGGCTGTGATCATATGAGTGGATTAACATTGAATGACATGGCTAGTTTCAATGAAAGAACACGTTTGCTTAATTAATTAAGCAGGCACATCTCTCTGTGATCATTCTAAACCTACGAAAAACAGAGATGGCAAATCCATATCACGAATTTCCTGTGCTGGGACTCGTTCAGAATTATCCACAAGAAGGTCAAGCAGCTGGGGCAGGTGGAAATGGCGAGGCCGGTTAGCAGTGATGTCCCTGAGCTTGCTGTTAATCAGTGAATGATGATACTGCATTAACGATATTAGTTTCTGTCCTTCTAATAAGACTACTATTTTGGTGGTATCCATTTGAGAGTTGTCCCAATTATTTTTTCATAATTTTCAGATGAGAATAAATATGAAAATAAGATCGTTGAGATTCCAGTTAGTCAGATTGAAAAATTGAAAATACAACTTTCCAGGGTCTCCATTGAAAATCAACTTACTTTACATGTTATTTTCCTTCATTTATTTTCATTTTGTAGTCCCTTTGCCACCATCAATTCTTGATTATTAAAGTATGATTTTATATGTTGAGTGAACCATTCCACACAAAATCTAACAAACTTGGTTTTATCACAAATTCTAGTCATAAATATTAATTTTATCAAAGTTCAACAGCTAACTCATCAAACTTGTGATTTAACTTTAAATGCACATCAGATTTTAATTAAAATTAAAAAGATTAATACATGGTCATACTCAATTGATTTAAAATGTTAACCTATGACTCAATTAGCACAAACCAACTTGAAATCTGGTCAGGTGGACACCAAAAGAGTTCTTTTATCTCTTAATAAAAAAATTAAAAAAAAAATTGATCCAAGTTAATCTATAGTGAACCAAAAATTTTTAGAGTCAGCCAATGAATTTCTTGGTATATTTTGGAATTAGAAACGAGGTTCTTGAGTATCTCCTGACAAAGTAGACCCAATTTTATTACTCAACTCTAAATTGGACCCCAAACTAACAAATTTCTTGTTTGGATCCCTCATTTATTTGAAACTACCTAATTAACCTGCATCTTAAAAAAAAATGCCTTCAAACTTAAGAAACATGCACCTATTTGTCTAAAAACCATTGTCATTTTTTCAATATATTTTAATGACAAGTTACTTCGGTTAACGAGCACGTGTGATGGGGGGGTCCAATTGAGAATTATTTTTTATTGAGGACTCTCAGGTAAACATGTAATGCTTATACTTTGACAGCTAAAATTTGAATAACTGTCGCCCGTTTTTTAAGATCCTAAGAAATTAGAGTTGCCACTTTAAGGCGGTGTTTCGGTCGTGGCTGAACCTAGAGTTTTGAAATAAAATGATTTTTTTTTGTTTTATTTTTTATATATTTTTAAATTGTTTTAATATACTGATATCAAAAATAAAATTTTAAATAAAAATAGAATAACATTATGATGCATTTACAAAAAAACACACTTGAAGAAATAACTTCTGCTACTTTCTCTAACACCCTAAGCCAGCTTGTCAAAGAATTGCTACCAAGCAAAGAGGATTGGGTGGCTGCTGTCAAGAACATGGTTAGTAAACCCAGCTCGGAGTTTAACATGGTTCAAGATTTAGATTGTAGGTTAGGAGTCGTGTCATGCTGTTGTTTTTTGCTGATATAGAACTGTTTGGGAAGGCAGTTGCGGTTGCTTTTGAAAGTATTTTTCATTTAAAAATACATCAAAATGATTTTTTTTTATTTTTTAAAAATCATTTTTAACATCAGCACATCAAAATAATTTAAAAACACCAAAATAATTCATTTAAAATGAAAAAAAAATCAAATTTTGGGGAAACAACGGTACATCCACCCTCCCAAACAGCTTCATAGTCTATGAAGTTCCTTTATTTTTATACAGAACTACAACCTGTATTCACAAGTTCATAAACCATATGCTCTAATCTGAAAGAGATTAGCCTGGTAATGAGATAAGCCTAACAAACTGCAGGTCTCGAGGTGCAAATACCACTAGGTGTAAATCAAGGAGACATTGATGAGGATCAGCAAAGCCCTTGAACAAGCAATCAAAGTTAAGACTATCATTTATTTCAGAGAAAGACTAACAGGCACAATCAAATCACCAATGCCCTCCTTCATGTATATACTTTAAGCTACAGCTTGCCATGTCCACAACATATTTACTCTTTCATTGATAGATAAGAACATGATAACCCCTCAACACCACTCACACACAAAAGGTAAGGAAAGAGATAGAAGAAACCGGTAGAGCAACAAAAGGAACAGCTCAGACAAGAAATATATTGAGACGGCAAAAACAGACGATCTCCAAGGCACATAAAAAGGCATTGAACTATAAGAATTTAACGGTCAAAACTTGGATTAGAGAGAATAACTTAGCTAGACAATAAATAGATAAACAAGCAATCCTCAATTGTCTTCTATGATTCATCAGTTTCTTGATCTACCACCTCTTCCATAACCACGGCCACGGCCTCGTCCACCTCTTCCACCAGGACGACCTCTACCTCCACCTAGAAAGTTGTCAGATTTTACTTTCATGTCCTCAGGTAGCGGAAGTATGTGATCCACACACTTCTTAAAGCTGAAATCATCAACAGAGTCATCATCCCTAATTAGGAAGAAGCACCGACTCTTAAACCTTGGATGAAACCGAACTTGGAAAGCTTGGATGCCACAACCAATCTTTTTGTCAGGCTCTGAGTGACCAGTCTTAAGCAAGTCCACCAGCACCATGTGCTCATACTTGTTGACTTTAAGATTGGGAGGCCACTGATTGAGGATATTGTAGAAATAATCAAGCATCTCCACTGCTGAACCGAAAGTCTTAGGACCCAAGCTGACCGGACCAGACCTCTCCTCCTCTTCCTTCTTCTCTTTCTTCCCCTCTCCCTTCCCCTCTTCTTCTAGCTTCTCCAACCGCTCTTCCTCCACAGATTTATCCACCTTTTGCTTCTTCGATAAATCTTCGTTTCCGTCCTCCTCCTCTCCCTCTCTAGCTCGCTTTGCACCGTTTTCTTCCACATCCTCCACCATATCCATGTCCACAGCAGCTGAGTCAGGTCTCTCCAGGTTAGCCTCAATGGCTTCAGCTACTGTCTCCTCCACCATCAGTATATGAGGAAGTGTAGCTCCTATTTCATAGACAGAACTATGAGTTTAGAATGGCAGCAAAGAATAGCACACAAAACAATAAAAAACAAATCAGAAGATAAATTATTAACAGTCCACACAAAGCAATCAAACATAAACGAAACGTGGCCAGCCTTCTTTTACCATATCCTAGAAACTGAATCAGTAAACAATATATAAAGTAATGCCAACTCACAATCTATCCCCAGTCTTCAATTTTCGTTTAAGACTTCAATTTGAATTCCCTCAAAAACCAATTCCTCTGCTTAAGTAAATACTAAAACAGAAACAAAACTTAAAAGGTGAAACAATCTACTACATTCATATTTAAAAAAAATAAAAAAAATCAATAGAATCCAAACAGACTCAATCAAACCAAGACTTCTAAGAATCACTAAAACCCTCATGTCCGTACAAGAAAGCTGAGAAAGAAAACTACCTTAAGATCAAGCCTTCTACCTCCTTAACACAAAAAAGCTAACAATTTTACTAACTTCATCAATAATTAGATTGATATAGCTTTCATAACTCACTCATTAGTCCATAAATATAAGCATATTGGGGGCAAAAAGAAACCAACAATTCGCCATAACATTGACATCCAACTATTTCTAAACATCAAGCATGCATGATAATATAAGATGCTTCGGTTTAACTTACTTCAGAGAGTGGAAAAGCGGAGCTGCTCTGTGTGAAGCTGGAAATATTTTAGGGTTCCTTTTATAATTAAACGCTATTACTGCTTTTAAATACTCCAAAACGGAAAGCTTTTTTCGGGTCAATTAGACTCGGGTATTCTGGAATTGGATATTCGGGTTATGGCCCATTTAAATGTACGGATGAGTTCTTGGTATTGTAATGGGCTTAGTATCCTAGCCCACTCAATTTTTGCTAATTATGAAGTACATAGATCATTCTTAAATTAACCGAATTATTTGGAATATTCATTTGACCTAATTTAAGATTCATTGAACTAAATGGGTTTTGCGTTTGTTGAATAATTTTATTTAGAAAATATTTTAAGAAAACCGGTTAGGTTTTATTTTGATTTTAAAAACTAAACTTAAAATAAAAACAGATTGTTTTATATAAATTAAGATATATTTATTTATTTTAATAATATAAAATCGAACAAAACTAATCAAGGTTAATTAGAATAACGGATAAATTGTATCAAAATTCAATTTTTCATTGATGAATAATTAAGTTCATATTTTGAATTCTTTTTTGGTTATATCTCTTTTATGTTTTTAAAATACCCTCTTATATATGAAATTGATTTCGTAGCTTTAATTATTTACTTTTTTTCTTAGGAACATGCAATCCAGACCTTTATTTCATTGACGTTTTTTCTATGTATTAGATCCTTTAGCTTGTATAATATATTCAAGTAAATTATGATAAGAAATATCATAAAATTATTAAAATATTATTAAAATCTCTTTTTAATATTTAAATACATGCGCATATTAATGATTCGCTATTGAAAGAAGGCCTTGTATAAGATTGATACTATAAAGAGTAAGATGCTAGATCAACGTGATCATTTTTTGAACTGAGAGCAAAAGTAGCCGTTTGCATGCGTTTATACTGAGGATGGATTAGACCGTTGGAGGACATTTCCGTTATTCTAAGCTCTAAAGTCTCTCAGTTTTGACTTCTGAACTTCGAAGACAAAACTAACGTGCGAAGAAAAGGAAGTAATCACTTGTGAGAGGCTTTTGGGTAAAGAGCGACACACCCAAATTTTGTGTCTGTCCCCCATTTTCGAAGTCTCTGATTCGATGGTTATTGAGAGAGAGAGAGAGAGAGAGAGAGAGAGAGAGAGAGAGAGAGAGAGAGATTTGAGACCCACTTGTGTAGTTTGTTAGCAATCATGGTTGCAAGAACCCCACCAAAGCAGAGGAAAATGGTGGCTCCTCTCAACCCAGTTTTACTCAGAGAAACTGTAAAGAAGGTACATCTTTTTTAGCTCAAAACATGGTACAAACCCGCCAACCCCTCATTTTTCTTTTTTGTTGTTTGGTTCATAGAAAACTGAAGAAAAAGATGAGAGAATTTTCAACTCTGGGTCTTTGATTTTCAATTAGCTTACTTCTCTGTTTACAAATTTTTCTTTTCTGAAACTGGGGTTTTGATTTTTGATTGATTTATATGTTTCTCTTCCACTGGAATAATGGGTTTGCTTTGTTTTTTGTAAATTCTGTGAAGGTGGAAAGATGTATGGCTAGATTGCAAGAGCTTCAATACACGGTGGCAGGTGGGGAAAAGGTGATAGATGGGGTTAGTCTCAGTCCTCGAAGTACCAGGGGGTATCTAAGAACTAGTCTTAGGTGCAAGCAAGAATCTTTAAGGTAAACTAAGTATTAAGCTGTGATCAGATTTTAAATTTTGCTGCTTCCTGTTCATTTCTGTGAATATTTACTAAAATGTGTGCTATTATACTCTTACCACTTAGAAGAATCAAGAGTAGTGCCCCTAAGAAATCTCCAGTGGGGAAGCTGCCAGCACCTTCACTAGGTATCTATCTCTCTTTCTCATTGATTTCAGTTATTGTCTGTGTTTATGTTGCAAGGACATTTCTTTTTCTGAGATTTTGAAGTGTCTAACAGTCGTTGATTGAATTATCCGAATGACTTGAATGTTTTTATGCAGGCGAATGGCGGCAAATGTCCTTACCAGCAATGCTAGTAGGTGAAACAGTGGGAGAAATTCTACAGGCAAGCCGATTTGCAAGAGAAATCGTTGCAGCTGTTGCTTGCAAAACCAAGAAAACTACCATTGAAGACCCCAAAACTCCGGTGACTCAACGGAGAAAACAAAAGCCTCACCCTGAAGACACTGAACTCAAATCCAGAAGGAAGAAGGAAAAGCAAACTAAATTACAGTCAATTCGATCAGAATCTGGTTCTCCGTGTCTTCTAAGAGCTCGATCGCGTATTACCTTCAAGGTTTCACCTCCTAAGAAGAGTGAAGTGGATAAAGAAAATGCTCGGTATTTGGCGAACAGAGTGTCTCCTAGGAATAGGCCATGGGCTAAAAAGACTGTACTTTTTCCAAACCCTCTGTTCCTTTCTACAGATTCTACACAGCAGCAAAAGTTTTGCAAGACAAGGTCTCCAGTGATTGGAAGAAGCAAAAAGCAGACAACCCCACATAAGTTCTTGATTAAGTCCCCTCCATCAGGTTCAAAATTCCAAGTAAAGATCAAGAACCCACCAGTTGTTTCCCTATCACCTACAAGACCTGCAAACTTAAGCAAGAAATCACCCAAGTTGTCAACTGCGTCGAAGTTGCGTCGATCATTTTCACCTTCAAGGCTGGCCAACAAATTGGTGTCTCCATTGAAAGGCAGAAAAATTGTGCAAAAGAGTGATGGGTTAATGAGTGGACTGAAACAGCGTCCAATAGCAACACCTAGACGGTTCTCACTGGGGAGAATTTGAGCGGTGTTAGTTTTGTTCTGGTTTGTTTGAAGATTGAGGATTCATTTCGGATACTTTATCAATGTCCACAGTTGATTCTTTTATTTTCAAACAAGTGTGTGAATTGTTGATTCTTGAGGTATTTCATCAAGGGTATCCACTGAAATCCTAAAATTTAGAATAAATTATTCTCTAACCCCTAAGTTATGAACCTGATTGGTACTTAGTCCTTCGACTCTCGTGTGGCCATCCTCGTAGCCTCCACTTAGTTTATTTTTCTCTAAAATATAAAAATTGTCCAAGGGTTACAACTGGGATTTAAAAAAACACTTAACATATTTTTCAAACATGAAGGATCAAGTAATGATAAGAGTCAAATCGGCCAACCCGTAACCCGACCCTCGGGCCAAGTCAGACGCAATGCACACGGACATTCCATCCCAGATGGAATTACAGTTACAGTAAGCCTTCCTTCTCTTCGTCAAATTTGCAAAGCTGCACAAATAATGTGGTGTAGCAAGATGAAAAGAACACAAGAAGGCAGAACAATGTGTTGCAAAATTTCAGAAGCTTGTGAATATTTCACTCAATATGATTATTGTACACTGATGTTACAAACCTGAGAGGCATGCATCATTCTCTCCAGCCTCGAAAAGTAGGAGAAACAAATATTATCTCCAAACATTACCACTCTTTTCAACGGTGCTCTCTATATGGTACAATATAACAAACACCATTCAGGCTGAGCAATGAGAAAAATGCTTCAGTATTCAAGCATCTGGCAAACCTTCCACACCGAGCCATATTTTTACCACTCCTGATGAAACTGCAAGTCTTGCATTCAAGCTCTAAAGGGGAAACATGGAATCCGCCCAGGCAAGCATTCATTTACTTGGAGATGCAAATCTTGTCCGCTCTCTCTGCCGACCCAGGGCTCTATCCTTGGGGGATGATGTCTTGCTTCCCACGGCTGCTTGGCGCATCATCTCTGCAAACATAGTTTTCAGAATCAAACAAAAATATCATTAATCATAGAAGCCTGATTGCGATTGCCAAATCAACCATTTTTTTTTCTTTGTTTGGGAAGAGGGTGGAAAAGCAAGAAAACTCTACCTCTCTTTCTCTCAAGCTCTTGGTCAAGCTCTTCTTTCCACTTCCTTTGTCTCTCAGAAAAGCTCACACTGTGAGTAGCAAATCATCACACTTCAGATTAATTCACACTGAAAAGAGAATCATGGAAGCGCAAGGTTAAGGATGAGATATATGGGCTAACCCTGGGCTACTTGTTTCTGGCTGATCATCAACTTGAAGCCCTTTCCGATCATTGCTCTGAGGGGAAGAATTGTCCTCTGAAGCTTGATCACTTGCATTGCCAACATTAGATGCACGTCTATTACTCCCAGGGCTTCCAGTACTAACAGCATCGGTTGCTGTAGATGGACTTCCAACTGGGATCCTACTGGGTGACTTGCTTTTAGGAGGTAATTTCAAGTAATTTGGAGGAGTTTCATCACGTGAACTTCCACCAAAACTTGGAGAGCAAGATGCATTCAAACTGTTAAAGAACTCTTCATATAAAGGTGTTTGCAGTTTCTTCAGTTCTAAAGCCTGAGAAATAAAATTACAGTTGAATATCACAAAGCTGTAAATCCAGATCCAAACAACAGAAGGAAATGGATAGTTTTCAATGTCAGAGATAAGCAGTAGCACCTTTTCACCAAGAAAAGCTCTAATTTTTGACTCAGTAAGCTCCTCATCATCCTCAGAAAGCGATGCCTCACAGGAAAATGAAATATTTTGGTCCACTTGTTCAGGTTTACCAGTGTCCGCTTTGCTTCCTGCTTGTTCCAGTTCTGGACTCTCGTCAAATTTGCGCCTCCACTCTCCAGACAGCTCACATTTGAGATCAGAACTCTAAACAAAGCAAAATTTTCAATAAACAATGCAATAGTAAAGCTGCCAGATGATTCAAAAGCTACACCAATAATGGGAATGATTTCAAAGCAGTTTCTCACCTTATTGAAGTCATTAGAACTCAAACGAGAATTGAGCTTTATTTCATCTATAGTAAAATCATGGCTTATCAGACACATGTCATCATTGCTGTTTGGTATTTCCCATGCATCCTTACATTCAAACAGTTTCTTAGGGTCAATTGAGCAGCCTAGACTACCCAAATTACAAACATCCATTGAGTCATGGGCAGATGGCATTTGACTGGCAACAACAAATTTTGATATTCTTAGAAACCTTTACAAGTGCAGCACATGCAATTTATTAATACAGAAAGGGAAAATATACAAAGGTACTTACATGGTTTCAGGGTTAGTGGTGCATAACTGCAAAGGAATTCCAGAATGTTCCTGAAGGTAATGATCTTCCATTAAAAACATGAAATCAGAGAATGCATGAAAATCAGAGTACAGAATCAGGTCCAACTATACCAACCATGACTGGACTATGAATAACATGATCAGATGCGCCCATCTCCCCAGTAACAAACGGATGCTGTATTTAAAAACAAATTTAGGGTAATGAAATGTTGATAAATACTAACCAGCAATAAAACAAATGTAGTAGAACATAAGAGATGCCCCTACCTACAATGTGCTTAGATAAATAAAAGACAGTAAATAACATTAAAATCACCTGCAGCAATTGAGATGCCTCTGGCCTCATATTTGGTTCCCTGCATTAGAAATTACATGTCAATGAGATTCAGAAGGAAAAAGACATTAGCGGGCATACTAATTGTATCCGGGGGTTGAATGTTTATTTTAAAGTAAGAACGCAACCCACATTTTTTGTTGATAGGATTTGAACTCATGAACTACCGTAGCACTACCCACCTATTTCACATTAAGAAAGCTAAACCCAAAGGATGAATCATCCAAGTCATTGCAAATTTCATACTGATATTGCTCAAAATAAAAGAGAAAAAGAAACAGTACTTGTGCAAGCACTTGAGCAGAAAATCTTTGGCCTCTGGAGTGAGATGCCCAGGGATTTCCGGATGAGACTTTGTCGACCCTATATAAAAGAGTGCAGCAACCTAAAAGAAACATTGTCAGTGAAATATATAGGAAAAAAGCACCTTATGGAATACCATATATACACATGTTCAAGAGCTAGAAAATTAGGTACCTCTTGGTATTGTTGGCTCCAAGGAGGCTTTCCAGTGGCCATCTCAATGACTGTGCATCCAACACTCCATATATCAGCAGAGCTAGGGAATTTTTTTATAGTATATTAGTAAGTTTCGGTTTTTTTTTTTAATTTAAACAATCAAGAAAAAATCCCAACTTATCATGTTACTTATAGATGAAGAAGCACTTGGATACATCAGGCACAGACCAGCAAATTCAAATACCATGATTCACTTAAACTCTTCAAAGCCTTCATATAAACCTTTTATGTTTTTGCATATAGCACACATGGCGGAAAATTATCTGTAGAAGCTTCTGGATTAAACAGATCACAATAATCAAGAATATAAGATCTGCAACTAGATCTGCCACATCATTTAATGTCCAAAAGAAATTATTTTATGGCAACAGAGGTAATGCCAAGACAATTTTGTTTGATATTCTAGTGTAATTCAACAACAAGAAGCTTCTGGATTCCTGGATTTTATAAGACTTGGTTTTTTTCTATATTAATAGGTATGCATGGAACTTTGCTTTCATTGCTACGACTTTCTTCATGAATTATTTTCTGTTTCTTATAAAGTAAAATGGATATGAGAAGTAAATGCCCTGACAAAATCATTATAGATTTTGGAACAAGGAGATACTCTCTTGGACATACGGGTAGAGAAAAAGACAGCTGTCTTTAAGAATATATGTACACTTTAGAAAATGCAATGATCTGGACTAATCAGGCACATCCAGGGCCTCTTAAGATTCCAGGACTTTTTAAAACATTGTAATTTGTACCATTTAATGTCGGCTCTCAGAAACATGTGTATAATTAAGTAGGGTTTATACTCATTCTTCTTGTTCATTTTTCAGCAAGACATCTTTCTAAACCTAAATTCTCCGGTCTTTATATCAATAAATGTTTTTTTCCTGTCAACATGTAGAAAACAAAAACCTTAAAAAGTACATCTTGTACCAAATTCAGAGGGTACTGTACTTTCTAAGCATAATGTAATCATATAAAATTTCAGAGAATTTAGTTGTCCTTACAAGCCATGGCCTGTCTGCAGAATGACTTCAGGAGCCATCCAGTATGGCGTGCCCTTCATCGATTTGGCCCCTGAAACAGTAGCCTACAGTGACAAAAGTCTCAATTAGATGGATATACATATTAGAAGTGATTTTTGGAAAAACTTCCTGCAACATAAAGAACAAGGTAAATATAGTAGATAGAGGATCAACCATGTGCATACCAGCTCAACGACCTGTTTAGATGCACCAAAATCTGCAAGTTTAATGCATCCTTTATTATCTACAAGAATGTTTGCTCCCTAGGAGAAGATGAAGAAGACATGTCATTGCTCAAGAATTAAAGAGAAAAAGGCTAAAGACCTTTTCTCACATGTAGCATCAAGGGAAGGAAATTCAAACTTCAAAGCTACCTTGATGTCCCTGTGCATAATTCCATTGTTGTGTAAATACTCCAACCCCAGCAATAATTGCTTGGTATAGGCTCTTATAACCTGTTCAAATTAGCACGCATTATTTACCCCAAGTCATGTACTATGAACAAGCTCAGTTGGCAAAGATTCAAAGACTTACTTGCTCAGGGAAGGATCCAAATTTCCCCAGAAGAGATGATATTGATCCACCCGGAACAAACTCAAGCAAAATATTTAAGGTTTCCTCCTCCCTAACTGTACCCAAGTATCTCTGAGGACCAGAAATGACTTGCAATGTCAGAACTGTAGTAGACTTCATCAATTCAGTAAATAAACCGGATACCAGTCTCAGTACTCACAACAATGTTAGGATGGGAGAGATTCTGTAGAAGCTTCACTTCTTCCTCAAGCTCTCTGATGTGAGCCTACTTATAGCAACAACCAAATGAACTAAGAAAAAAATATTCTAGTATTGACATTGAGAGAGCCTATTACAGCAACTAACATGCCTATTAATTCTTCCTGACAAAAAATGCAGCATAAGACAGGACAACAATCCTTCAGTATACAAGGAAGAGGAAATAATCCTCCTCCTTGTTTCTACTACAATGAAGCTAACCACTTGGGTACTAATCTTAAATATTATAATGCTAGATTGAATAGATTCTCATTATTCAGAGAACTTTAAATAATCAGAATCCTAAAACACTAACTTCACTATTTCGAGGAACAAGATACAAATAATTGTTTTAGATTCATACCTGAGCTCTCTCCCTTGTAGCCCCATTAGCTGCAATCAAAACCTAAGAAATAACAAACAAGGAAAAAAGGCTCAAAATCACATCCAAACCCATCATTTTCGAGAACAACAGAAAGAACACTTTTCGCGGTCAAATTTAACATAAACACAGATACTACCTATCAACAGTCAAAAAAGTGCAAAAGTAACAGACTCCATCCCAACTGTGAATCAATCACTGCCAATAACAAATATAAAAAACCACACTCGCAATTGTTAAAACCAACACTAATCAACCCAAAATCAGAATAAGTGCGAAAACTATCAAACTTGAAAGTCTCCGAAACCCATTTCAGCATCAAACCCCAACCGATGGCCCAAAAAAACCAAACTTTGAACCTTAAATAAATAAATAAAATCCCATTGCAAATTCAGAACCTGAAACCAAAATAAAAACAAAAATACACTAAAAACAATCCCCCCGTCAAAATAAAAAACTAACCAAAACCCAATTATAGAAACCCACTGAAAACTCAAAATAAACAAAAACCCAGATAGAATCAATAGAAAAGTAACCTGCTTTATCGCTAGAAGCTCTCCAGAATCAAGATTCATGCCCATATAAACATGGCCAAATGCACCACAACCAATCAACTCCCCTTTACGGTACCGGATCGGAGGAGGCATTGGAAGTGCAGACGGTGAAGTGGGTTTGTTAAAGATTCTTGATTTACGAACGCAAGAATTGAACTTGTCAACTAATGCTGAAGTTAATGGATTGTTTGAAGTGCAGTAATTGGTTTCTTGATCGGGATTATGATCTTGTGGGGGTGTACGGAATACTATTGATCTCCTAACTGATCCCAAGAAGTCTTGCATTGTGACATAAAGAGAGATAGAGAGAGGGAGTGATTGATGGATTTACTTGAGGGCTCTTTTTTTGATCAATGTGTAAGGCTTGGGAGGTAGAGAGGGGGAGGGAAAAGTGGGGGAGATTTTGCTTTTGAAAAATAAGAAAATGAAGAAATCATAATTGAAGGGCACCTTGGTCCTTTTATTTTTCTTTTATTATCGGTCAAAAGTAGATAAATTAATTGCCTTGACTAGATTTCATTTCAAATAGATTTTTTTTGTTATTTTTTTCAAATATAATATGATGTTTTGATAAAAAAAAAAAAGTTGAAATGTAACTTTACAAGTTAACTTATTAATCTGCAATTTAAATATTGAATTTAGTCTTATAACTATTACTTAAATGATTTAGAGTAAAAATATATATAAAAAAAGGTTATGTATAACAATTTACAAGTTAACTTATTAATCTATAAATTCTCATACTATATTAAAACTTGCTTGAATGTAAACAGCAGTCGGTGCAATATTATAAGCCACTGGACTTAGAATTAGGTCATGGCTTGTTTTTTTTATATATAATCAGGATGTTCAGATCAATTTATATATATCATAACTAATTTTTGAATTTATTAAATATTCTACAAGTCCAAATAAATAAAATAACAATAGTGCATATTAGAACTTGAACTCAAAAAAGTTCAAAAGTAAGGGAGACCCCACTTGCAGGTCATGGCTTGTTTACTTCCATGGAATCTATACAAAAGGTCGGACTTTTTTCAGCTTGTCAAAAGGTGGTTATGAGGAAAGTTTCTGCTCATGTGTAATTGCTACCTCGGATACCAGATTTCGGCACCGTTTGTTATTTTGTTTCAAAAGTATTTTTTAAAAAATTAAAATTTTATTATTATTTAATTTAAATTAAAAATATCATTTTAATATATTTCTAAATGAAATATACTTTTAAAATCATAGTCCCGAGCCAATCGGTCACTTAATTTGACCATCCAAGCCTCTATTCTAGTTCATGATCCCGAAACCAGTTCGAGTTGAGATCAGACCAAGTTGGTTCAATGAGGTAAAGTCTTTTGTCCAGACCATAACCAAGTTGGGCAAGGTAACATAACCAGAAATCATGATTTTTTTAAATTTGTGAACGCAATGAGCAAGAATACAAAAGGTCAAACAAAGAAACACAATTCTATCATGTATAGAATGGATTCAAAATATTAAACTTAAGCCAATCAATAATTGATGGATTGGTTTATTCTCTGAAAACAGAATTTCTAATGCTGAATTTGTCAAAATTTTAGTACAAACTTAATAATTTGACTAGGAACAATAATTAATGTCCTAGCTAGATAGCTACCTACCTACAAGAATATATAGCAATTTATTTAAATATTAAGATGGTTTTGTCTGGGATCTTTAACATTAATCTTCCAATGACCATCTGGCAAGTTCGCATTCTTAGCCTTCCCTCTCCATTTCCTTATCCTCGCATCCATATGCTTCGTTAGCCCACAGTATTTCTGTAATTTCCTCGGCATGGCGTCATAAACCCGCCACCAGCTCCGGTGAGCCGAGTCACTGGCAAAAACACGGCGATCCACCATGTCCCAGTTACAATCATAATCTCTGTAACACGCCCATGGCTTCAGTCCCAAGAAATGGATTGTGTAGGGACCCTTCTGAATTTCATGATCTGGGTTTCCCTGTTCTTTGAAAATCTTAAGATAATTCAGCCTCGTCGGCAGCCGATGCCACCATGTGAAGACCTCGTTGAGAAAACCCTGATCACCTCCATTGTATGAAAACAACTTATCTCTCTTCGACATCATCTCTTCAAACAAGCACGTCGATGGCTCAATCACCATGATCCCCGAGTTGAACAGCACCCCGTCGTTCGGAGCTGCTGATAATTGCGGGTAAGCGAAGAACTTGTCGATGTTTCTGAGGACTATAAGGTCAGCGTCTATGAAAATAACTTTGTCGTAATCTGTGAGCTGCCATAGTCGAAGCTTGCTGTAGTTCCATTCGTTGTACGAGTTTTTTCGAGCAAAAGGGCTTCGGATAGGTTGGATGAGCTTCGTCTTCCACCCGGCAGATCGAAGACCAACCAGAGATTGTGGACTTAACGATGAATCATGGAGGAGGACGAGGTCACGAGTAGAGTTTTTTTGTATTATGCTTTGGGCCAAAGCAATTGCTCCACAGACATAAGCTTCTGAGGAATGGATTACTGTTGCATAGGCAACCCTTTGATGATCATACAAGATGTTGTCGGTGAGTTTTCTTGTTGATGAATACTGTGCTGCCATGGGATGCCTCTGAATTCCTTGGCTTCCTGCATATTAACAAATTATTTAAAAAAAAAATAAACATAAAAAGAAAACAGCACAAATTCAAGAACGTTAATTACAATGTCATGTGAGTATATAATCAGTTGTTTTAACGTTAATATCACATGACAAAGAGGGTGTTTGACACTCCGTTTCAAAAGTGTTTTTAAAAAAAGTTGTTTTTTTTTTAAATTAAAAAAAAATAATGTTTTTAGATCATTTTAATATGTTGATATCAAAAATTATTTTTTAAAAAATATATAATTTTAATATATTTCTGCACGAAAAACACTTTAAAAAATAACTGCAAAATCACTCCAAAACAGACACAAAGTGTGAATGGTTTAAAATTTAGCTAAAGTAAACCCATTTTTAATTCAAAATGGCGTTTTTTTCATGAATTTTTTATGTATCCTGGTGTTAATAGATTATATCAATTCATTTTTTATTTAATTTAATATTAAAATTATTCCAAAAAAAGTTTTAGATCAGCGATTATTAAATTAACCCATCAAGTTAAATTAAGTTAAGTAATATTAATAAATATTTACAATTGTGTATACTTATATATATATATATATAAAAATATATATTCTCATTCTCATTTAAAAGTTCAACCCTCTGCAAAAAGCCAACCTTATACGTAAACGACATTCCAACCACATTTGTAAGCTTCAATAAGACTGTTGCCTACTTGTGGTCCTTAATTTAGAGATTACCAAATTAATCACTGTATTTTAATTAATAATGTAATCCAGCAATTGCCTAAGAATTATGGCAATAAACACGCTACCTGTTTATCGTTCTTTTTATATTTTAATTAATTTTGATGAGTCAATGATATATAAAATACAGATACTTGTTAGGTGTGTGCACTTATTTCGTGCTTAACCATTTACTAAAAACAATGTTTTTAAATAAAGAAACTGGAAAAATGGTATCTTCATGATCATGAAGAACACTCATAATTGAGTGAGTGAAGATATTAAAAATCTCTTGATTTAATTTATTTTTATATTTTCTAGTTAATTATCATCAGCATATTGTTTGCTCCTAATTAATTAACCCAAATAAAATAATTAAATCAAATTGAACTAAAACATACCTGTGAATCTATCAAGAGGAGCAATCTGGCATGACCCAACAGGCATTTGCACCTTCTGTCTGAGTCTCCTCAACTCGGGCTTGTAAACCCAGTAATCTCCTAAACGAGTCATCAGATCATCGCACCTGAAAATTTCTTGCATGGGGCCACAAGAACCCATGAAAATAACGTACACCGTCCGATCGCCACCGTCCTTGGTCAATCCATTGGTCACTGCAAGGTTAGCCACCACCAGGTTCACCTGCAACCTAAACACGTCCCTGATCCCTTCCTTCTCCGATCCGCTACCACAAGGAACCCTAGCCAGAATAACATCTAGGTCACCGTAATCCTCCAGCCTAGGCATCGGCACCTCCGGGCACGACGGCTGGTGCCACCTGGCGTCTTCATCGATCCACTCCGGGAAAAAACTCTCCCATTTTAGCTCCTCTGATACAGACCTGAAATCTACAGTGACAGTCTCTAACTGTCCATGCATGCGATCATATGCATGCTTGACGTGATCGTCAACATTAACCAAACCAATCTTGATCGGCTCGCTGTCGATTTTCTTCTCGACAAGTTCATCGAACCACGATTTCTGCTTGATGATTGAAAAGGGTTTGTTAACGTTACGGGCTGCTGTTTGACGGTGATGGTCGTCGAGCTCGGGGGCGGGTTTTGGCTTGAAAGAGAAGAGCAGGAACATGAGGAGTAAAGAGAGGAACATGGAAGTGATGGAGAGTTTCTGACACGAAATTTGGGGCTTAGAGGAGGCCATTGATTTTGATTGACCTATACACAGATAACGTTTGAGTGTTATATATATATTTATTTGCAAATCAAAATGAGTTTGGTGAGAAAGAGAGTGCATGGCTGCACGTCTGTGTGCAAATTTGTCTTCTTGGCAATATATTATTATGTAATTACACTCACTCTTCATATAACCAGCTTGGATATTTATATATATATATATATATATATATATATATATATATGTATGTATGTATGTATGATATGATATGGAGAATAATCGAGGTAAAGAAAGGCAGTACGGTGAGGAGAAATTCGCTACAATGAGTTGCAATCCAGATTTAATTTATGAAAAAACTAGATTGATGGTTTATACTATGATATGTAATTGTTAAGAAAAATAATGGGAAAATATATACATTTAACCATGTTCAAATTCTGCTAATATCTTAAGATTAAGCCACAAAATGGTCGTTTTTCATATGAGTGTTTTTTTTTTTCCTTTCCAAAATGGTTTTGAAAGAAAATTTAATTTTGTTATTAGTAAATTTACCAGAGAACACCGTTTAAACCAACCGTTAAATAAATTAAAAAATTTATTTTAAAAATTAATAATCATAGGACTCGAATTGAATTTTTTTGATAATAATCTTTGATTTGTCAAGTTGCTGCTCATAATTATTGAAGTGCTGTTTTTTTATATATAAAAAAATATATATATTCATTGGAGTTGACCCTACTAAATTTGTATTGAGTTTTGATTAGGGCAATCAAATCGATTATTAGAAACTCAAACAAATTTAATAACTATAAAAAAATAAATCATTATCTGTAATAAATTTTATTCGATACTGCAAGTAAGAGAGGATGTCTTGCATACATTAATTTATGTTCTTATATAAACAAAAAAACAAAGCCCTAATCAAGTTTGTTGGAGGTTGAAGCATGGGATCATAGAAATTCCAATGACAGAAACCCTAATAAGCCAAAGAGAAAGTTGAGAGCACATAAAATAAATATCGAACATGTCACCCAACTAAGAAAAGACTTTATTCGATTTCATAGCAATTTATTTATTTATTTATTTCTGGAAACATTATTCCATCCTTCGTGTATAAAAATTCTAAGTAGAGGTGGGTGCCATGAGCCCACAAGTGGGCCACTAGTTTGGTACGTACATTGACCCGTTACTTATGGTATTGTTTTCTTTGGTTTAAATTATCATAGGGGGGTGCATCAATTTATTAAATACCTGAACGTGCATGAACAAATCAATTCTGAAATTTGTGATGTATATATTGCTAATCATATATCATTTATTCATTCATTTATTAATGATAATGATACATAGATTATTAATAAATTAATAATAATGATACTTCTTTTAAAAGGGTTTATCTCAAAAATAAATAAATTAAACTTGATTTATTTTATATGCAAGTCACCATTCCCACCTCCCTTTTCCTCAGCCAGGTTTCATTCCATTCGAAATCATCAATTGAGTCCTTCCATCTTAATTATTCATAATCTTTTAGATGGAAATTAGACATCAATAGATATGAAAGAGGGACCTAATTGAAAACTCTTCATACATTGGAGAAGAAGATGTTTGGTGACTCATGCAAAGTCACCCCTATAATAAATAAATCTAGAACATACTCTAACCCAATTATTAGATCAAAAGTAGTTTAATTACTCCCAATCGACTTTATTCTTAGGGATTTTTTTTTGGTGTGAGAGAAGCACGAAAGGACATCCCACCACAATTTCAATTGGATTTTATGTTGTCCACGTTTGATGAGGTGTCAATTTATCCTATGAAAACAACAATATAAATGTTAAAAAGAATTTGGGCACCATGACATGAGAGATTCCACCACATTCTAATTATCTTGAAGGATAATATTTGATTATAAATAAATCTCTTTCTTCATCTTTTTTTAGTCAACAGTTGATTAATTTAGAGCCCAAGGTGGTATTTCAAAAGCTTTTGTGAATACAAAATTGGAATATGTGTTCATGGCTTTGGACAAACAGGTTGGATAACTATATTCTATCCTCAAATCAAACATTATTGCATTGCTTAGAAAATTCATAGTATCATGTTTGAAGATTGAAGTCTCTAGTTCATGCAACAAAAATTCTTGTTCTTGTTCTTGCTTTCTCCACATGTTATCGTACATGGCGTGGTCATCAATCAAACCTATATAATATTGATTTTGAATTATTAAATTTTATTCGGTTAATAATTCAATCTGAAAAACCCATAATTTAAAATTTCATCTAAATACAGTTTTATATTGAATTGACCACGCCATGTATATCAAAATTTTGATTTACTTGCCTGGTTAATCCATGAACTGGTTGATCCAGCCGAATTCAATCTAAACTTGATTGAATCAATATTTAGAAATAAAAACACTAAACAAAATCAGTTTAATTATATATATATATATATATATATATATATATATATATATATATATAAAACGTGTGAGGTTTCACTGCACACCATTTACTCTGGATTTCAACATTAAAATTATTATTTTACCCCTATAATCGCCAAAAATTGACCCTGGAGGTGTTCTAGTCTTTTTCAATTTTTATTGTACAATAAAACTATCTATTTACCCCCGGGAGATGATAAAAAAAAGAAAGTTGACGGAGAGTATTCTGAATTTTTCACATATTTTTGTACGTTACTTACATACCTTCAAAAAAAAAAGGAACGTCTGTGCCTGGAGGCAAGGCGGTACTTTCACGGTCAATTTTTTTATGTATTGAAAAAAATATGATTCTGACCGCGGCGAAACACGAGAAAGTGACTAGTATATATATAGACATGATGACTAAATGGCTCAATAATCTCAAGTTAAATTATATTGAAGCTAAGTAAAAAACAAAAACTTACTCGAAATGTTGAGGGAACTTGTGATATCCCAAAAGGATCAACAAATACCCTTCTAATTATCAGAAACTAAGAACTCCAATCTGATTCATGTTCTTCAAGAAGCAGCAAGTCAAGACCAGCGTTACAGAAAGTTATCCATGAATCGACGTGTTCTGTTTTTTCTACTCGTGTGCAGCACATGTATGCACAGTAGTGGAGCATTCCTTTGTCTCCGAGAAACTTGTGTAGAGCAATGAAAAGGCTTGAATTATTGTCCCAATTGGCCCACTTGGAATAGAGTCTTTAATTTCTCAGGTCACATAAGTATATATGTTCGATGTAGACCTTATCTGAAAGATAAGAATAACTTGGAAAAAGATGCACTTCATGTTGTTTATCTCTGGTTTTGGCCATGACAAAGTTCTTGTCAGAATAATTTCCAGACAGAGAAGCTAGCTAGCTTAACCATGGTTGAACCCTAATCTTTAATTACAGCATGTTTTTCAGTTATTTGTAAGAATCATGCAAGTATATATATATATATATATATATATATATATATATATATATATATGCATATTTGCAGGTTTGATTCAAAAGTATGGCTGCTGGATCAGAAACTTTCATGGCTCTGGGTCTGCTAGATGAATCCAGCAAAGGAGTTTCGGGAACTCCGAGAGTGGTGGTTCTTATTGCATCTGTTCTTGAGAAATCCCTTCAAAAGAACGAAAAGCTGTTAGAAAAGTCAAGAAGAGAAGATGCCATCACCATCTTCCATGGCTTGAGATCTCCCGGCTTGAGCATTAGACAGTATATGGAAAGAATATTCAAGTACGCGAGGTGCAGCAATTCTTGCTTTGTTGTTGCCTATATATACATCAACAAGTTCCTTCAACGGACGGATTCCTGTCTTACTCCCCTGAATGCTCACCGTCTTCTGATCACAGGCGTCATGGTAGCTGCAAAGTTTTTGGATGATGAGTAAGTAGTGGCATTATGTTTTAATATGAGTGTGGATACATATATCAAACTAATATTTTTTTTAATTTAAAATAAAAATAAAAATTTCTCAAATTTTTTCAAAGCAGTTTCCCAATGCATTCCCAAATACACGGATTCTCAAACACCCTATTAGTTTAGTTCAAAATCATTGCTTAGCATTAGCCAGTCCATGAGTATCTTTCGTGATCGTTTAGCTTCTTATTTCTTGAAATGCCATCAGCTTCATGTTCAACTATGTAGGAAATAAATTATAAAGCAACTAGGAAAATAGATGCAGTTTCTTACATAATGCAATCGATCGGTTTGAAATATTTACATTATCTAATCATCATTCCCAAATCTTGGTACTGAAACCAAGATTTGTGTGGTACTGAAATGCGGTGACTTTTTAGAAATACATTACAAGTTATTTTTAAAAATATTTTTCGTTTAAAAATATATTAAAATAATATTTTTTATTTTAAAAAAATATTTTTAAAATCAGCACATAAAAATAATTTACAAATATATATTTTTTAATTTAAAATAAAAAAAATTATTCAAATATTTTCAAAATTATTTTTGGTTCGCTAATTTTCGGTGGCAAATTGCTCATGCACATTTTATTGCAGGCTTGTCATGAAATTTGACCTAAATCCACTCAAGCTTGCAGGTGTTATGACAATGCCTATTATGCCAGGATTGGAGGTGTAAGCACTGCAGAGATGAATAGAATGGAGATGAAATTCTTGTTCAGTTTGGATTTCAGTCTCTATGTTACAACTGAAGTGTTCATGAACTGCTGCTTGAAACTGGAAAATGAAGGTGGGAAGTACCAGAATGGCGACGCCGATCCGCGATTGTGGCCTCGAAGAAGGCCGGCAAGACAAAGATGAGAGGAATCATGCTCCCATAATTGCAGGTTACGGCAGCGAATCCATGGTGAAAGCACTCTTTTCTTCTGCTAAACAAGAACAATTAGTTTACCATGGAACTGAGTACATGGAATGTGAATGTATCCTGATCTGCAAATCGCAAAATAAATAATCTCACCATCTTTTAGCACATGGTGTCAAAGCCAGAAAATATAATGACAGTGATCATATCATAAAAATCTGCAGCAAAATTTTTTATTATTGTACAAGCCCTGCACAATAACTGATTTTTCATGGTATATCTAATGTTTTTTTTTATATATAACAAAAACTCTTCCATCAAGCCTGATAAAACCCTATTGGGTGGCGAATGAGTTGGAAGGCAAATCCAAAGAACAAATAGGTCATATTGCAAACTCTCTGCAGGCGAGCGATACAACCAAAATGACAAACTGGATGGGACCATGAGTGACTTGCATCTCATTAATGGGCGAATCTTCGTTCTTCAACCAGACGAGTTCTTTCTTGCAGCATAGACTCGGTAAGCTGCTAGCCCAACAATGGCCACCGCAGCTCCAACTGGAATTGTGAACCACAATTATTAATATGGTAGATGATTGACAGGACAGACAAGTGAAAGGATTTCAATTAACAGCAATAAATTGATTTTCATCCAACATAGACAAGCACCAAAAGACACTGATATTTTGTTAATTTGGAGTCAGTACAAAAAATATTTTGAATGTCTGCTAATCTGGCCATCCTGAGTTTAATTAATCCCTGACAATTACATCAAAATCCTTCAAGTCAGTGTCGGTAAATAAAACAAGCTGAAAATAATCGTGTCATCCTTTAGACTTTTAGTATTGACACCTAACATAATTGTTGAACATCCTACTATAAAGAAGAATGGCTACACAGCTCCTAGAACAGAATAAGCTCATTTTCTATAGCATTCAATTCAGAGTAAGAGCATAAAGTTAAATAAAGAGTTAACATGAAAAACATGATTGCTATGAGAGAGTAACTGAAAATGCACAATACCCAGAGATCTGTTTAAAACCGGGCAACCTTACATTTTTCAAGTGCTGAGTAGTTCTAGGAGTTCCAAAGACCAACATACCTGAAACAAACATAAGAGAGCGGTTGACGAGTCGATTGTATTGCTTGCGACTTCTCCCTGCTTCAGTTTCAGGAATGCTCAAATGTGGGTGCTCGGCTGCAGTTACAATCCTACGGAACACATTATTGGTGTCACCCATCTTTGAGCTGATGGGGACAGGCGCCTCTATTCCCATATCCTGACTAACCTGAAAACTCAAAAACTTACAATTAAGGACATTGTTATAGTTTCAGAATCAATAGTCCATCCAATCACTTTTAGATCCCAGAAAGGACTGCAGAAAAAAACCTTCAATGAGTCTAGTGCCCAGGAAAAGAGAGAGACAATGAAAGGGGATTACCGCCCGGCAGGCAAACAGGCAACTTGTAATTGATACTAACTAACATCCAACTAATAATCTAAATGTGAACTTACAATTTACCAAAAAAAAAATAATCTAAATGTGAAGAACAAGGCCCAAATAACCATAGAGCATTATTAGCTAGACATAAATTGTAAACCAAACTAGAGAAATCTGCAAATTTATAATAAAGCAGAAGGTTTTGAAACAAAGACGTAGACTGAATTTTCATGATAAAAAATTTGATGAAGTCATCTGTTGTACTTATCTACCACCAAGGGAAAAGAATCAGCTAAGAAGTGAATACCCTGGTAGATTCCTGTATTGCCATTGGAAATGAGTTCAGATCATCTTTAGCTGCAACAATTAGGCATGGCACCTCATATCCTGTATCCTCACCATGGCTGGCAACTTCCACAAGCAATTCAGTTGCTCTCTTCCACGAGGACTGATCAGAGCTGCAATAACATTTGATACCTTGAATGGATTGAATTTAATTCTTAATGACATGCCAAAACAACAAGGTCATGTTACATTCTCAGCCTTTAAATCCTTTGGTCAAGGTTCCTATCTATGTTGGAAGGCATTTTCTCCTATAAGGCAGCCATGAAGGCATCAGCCTATGAATTTGTTTACAAGCTTTTCATTCACATATACAAAATCTAATATATGCAATCAATAACCTGTATATGGAAGCATAGAAAAAATATGGAAAATCAAACTCACATGAACAAACTATCGAATTCCCATACCATAAAAATTAAGAAATGCACCCTTAAAAGAGGTGACTGAACTGAATTCAACAGACACTGCTCTGTTACCTGTCATAAACAAACACAGCTATGTCACATGGTGCCAAAGACTCCTTGTTCAATAATAGTTTCTTAACCCCATCCTCAGGAATCTCTCTCAACACAAGGGTTTTCTTGATTCCCTGTGAGCAAATTAAATTGGAACCGAAAATGAGCTGCAGTGTGATTAGATAATGTAAATAATCCAAAGTAAGAACCAAAAACATATTCTGATAGCTGTAATAGCACTTACACCAGGTAGATCAACAACATGAACTGCATAACTTTCCTCAGTGGTTGGAGCATAATTATCATAAAATGGTCTGAATATAAAATTAACAAGCTCGTATTAATTAAAAAAAAAAAAATTACAGGAAGAACACAGACAAAAATAAATATAATTAATATGAGTTTCTCATAGATGGGTTGAGTTGAACCTTCCAATAAAAGAATTTACTAATGCAGACTTTCCAGATTTTTTTGGTCCAAAGACAAAGCAATGGAAAACATTTCTGTCTGACTGTTGCTTCTTGCGATCTAACCGTCTTCTCCTTGTCAAGCGGACAGCAGCAGCAGCATCACCAGGGTATCCAATGTAGATCAGATTCTCCACAGCTCTAGATGGATCTAGAAGAGTCATAAGGGCCCACTGGAATATATATTTGTTAGTAGGCATACACACTTATCAACAAACTAGTGTTCCAAACATTCAGCCGGAACTATTTTTGTAAGAAAAAAGTCAACTTTACATTAATTAGCAAATTCCATCTGATATGTTTGTCGCATATCTTACACACTTTTGAACTGTTTAGACCTTATATCAAATCTCACGGCATGAAATACCAGAAAAAGAATTGTACAGAAGGAAAAGAGGAAAGTCAACCTCGCTCACTCTCTCATGCACACAGAGAGGGGGAGGGGGAGAGATACCTCTGACAAAAAAGCATTAACTGATAGTCCGCTCAATGCAGTTTTCTCAGCAGCATCTTTATATGGAGGTTCCTCCCACGGGCTGAAGTTGAGAAGCCAAGAGTCAGTGTAACACAAATAGTTACAAATTGACAGACAAGTTAAAAACTCATTTGAGAAAGCATGTAGACAATAGGGTTAGGGCATAAGTTGATTAGTTATAGATATAACATGCTGGTTCATTCTTTAAGCCAAATGACGAAAAAAATGACAATAGATGAAAATGCATGTTGCAAATTATTAAGGGAATCGACATAGTGAAATTTTACAAAAACAAACTACAGTACCTTTCTGGTGCAGTAGAGAAAATATCCTCTAGTTCTGCAGGTCGCAAATTGTTATCCTGGCAGTACATTTTCAAACAGTCAGATTTAGAGAATTCAGAATTGCTTAGCAAGTTGAAAGACTACAACAAGTCATGGTGACAGATATAATTGCTTAAAACAAAACAGAAGCTTAGTTAATCACACTTTCTTGGTTAATCACACTTTTGAGACTTCACTCACTAATGATTAAAGCTCAGAGTGAAACATACATTATCACTGTCAAACAACTCATAGATATTCCTCAAGTACTCAACAGCTTCACTTGTGAGTTCTGCACTCTGCACAAATGACAACAAGAGATAAGCGGTTTGGTACTAACAATGGATACTGCAAACAGACCATAAAATGACCATCAAATAAACCCCTTTTCATAAAACTCCTTGTAAGGAACTAAGATTAGAAAATACCTTCTTCCAACCCTGGTCAGTTAAATAAGCCAAGTATTTTATATTAGCTAATGTCTTGAGTCCAGGGATGATCAATGTCCTAGAGAAAAATAAACTACAGCATGCATCTTAATTTCGAATAGGGTAAACTACAGCATGCTCCTGTGTATGCTATTTTGATGCATCAAGTGCAGAATTAATTAATTGTCCAGAAAAACAAGCCAAGAGAAAGAGTAGATGATAGACTAAGAAACCTATTGGCTGGTTTATTAACTCATGGAAATCGTCAAACTTTTACAACCTAATAAGATTAACTATAATGCATGAATGGTCAGCCAGTATTACCTGATCAGGAGCACGTTTGAATGAGGGAATTATTTCATCAGCAAGTTTAATATCATTGTTGTACCCAAATTTCCTTAGCACAGTCCATGTTGTCTCAAGGCGCCCTTTTTCTATGAATAATGCATGGAGAAAGAGGAATCCTGTCAGAGTAAGGCCACGTTCATTGACTCCCCTATCATTGACTCCTCCACCAGGCAACTTTTCTTCCACAACCTTCTTAACACCAACTATCTCGGAAGGTTGTAGTGGAGCATTGAAACACTTGACCTGATAAAAATTAAAAACTATTAGATCCTTCAAACACCCTAAGCCCAAGATATCACAACTTATAATATTTGAACATTAAAAATTGTATCTATGTCCAACCCATCCCACTGCAAGACTTGACTTGAGCTTTTCTCCTCACCAAGCACAAGAAGTACATGCCAATTAGCCATTAGGTCATTGACAACATAACAAACATCTGAAGACTGTTTTCAGATATTACAAGGTCAAGTTTGGGCAGCTAGAAATAAATTTCCAAGCAATGGAATAATTTAGAGGTAAAAAAAAAATATCATAATCCATCTCCTTGACCCAAAATATAATAAAAAATACAAAAAACGAGGATAGGAACATGAATATACACCTGAAATTCATTTAACTCGGCATCACTAAGGGCACCATCTCTATCAAGATCACAAAGAATGAATATACGCTTCAAGGCTCTAACACATCTGGGCTTCAAAGTTTGTGATTCCTGATCAAATAATGGACCAGTAGGGTGAAGCACGGCCTTTTGAGCATAGTAGAAAACCTCAGGAATCTGCAGAGAAGGGAAACCAAAATCAGAAATTGGATTGTCAATTCCAGAACTCCACCAACCATAAAACTTCAAACCAGAGGAATCCATCTAACTAGTTCAAAGATTAACATAAATCAGATCCTATCCACCTTTGGTTTAAAAATAAGGCATTAAGAAAATAAATGTTACCATTATAAGGGAAAAAACTTGAAGCAGTATAGGAACTCCCCATTGAGGAATCATTTTGAAGTAAGGCATACTAGGATAAAAGGGGACAAAAAATGCTTTCAAATTGCAAATTGCACATACTGTTGAAACAATGTTATACCGCAATGGAAAAATTAAACTACTGACAAAGATTCATACAACAATATCGCATTGCAATGATCAGCAGATTAGATAACTCCAAAAGATGCATGCAATAGCATCTATAAAAGCAATTCGACAACCAGCATACCTGAATATGTTTGAATGCTGAGCACTCGATACAAGTTTCAATCTCTCGGAATTGTTGCATTATTGGTGACATTACTTGTTCCAAGCTCACCTGCTGGTTCTCATCTCTTAAATCCAACTTACAACCCACAACTATAACTGGTACCTTAACCTGCTCATCATTCACATTACCATCAGAAACACATGTTTCTCTCCACCAACAAACTACAATGAAAGATATTCCAAGGAAAAATAGCAACAAGGTTCCAATTGCTCCAAATAACTTTACATTACCAGCGAAAATTCATTACAAAGAATTCTTCTCACAGCAATACATGAATTAGTAGGATTTGGCTGAAAACATGTCTGTTGACATTTTTTATGGTGACGGTCTCTTCACAAACTAAGAACAGATCTTTTACAGAAATGTGACAAACAGCATAGTGGAAGTCAGGTAATATGTATAAAGACACATGTATACAAACACAGAGGGCTGAGAACAACGAATTTAAACCTCTAATTGACGAAGCTCGGGAAGCCAGAAGGTACTCAATCGGTCAAGAGTTTCTGGCCTATCACATGCATATGTGAGAACAACTGCATCAGCTCGCTTCAATTCTTCAGCAACTTTACCAGCATCCTCTGCTCTGAAACACACAGAACAATTGCACAATCATTATTTAATTAAGAATGTTACTTTGAATTAATGAATGAAAATGACAATGCACCTTCCCTTCCCAACCAAGAAAAATGGGCTGCAAGCAATCTAGAAATTTAAAAGAAAACAAAACTTGAATGTGGAACTTCATGTCCAACATTATCAATCCTTCCAAAAAAGATCTCCTTGGTTCATTCACACAGACATATCCAACCCCAATGAACATATGGTTCTACCTAGCTCAGCCAACAAAATATACAAAACTCAAATGTCAGTTACATCTTTTGCACAGATAATTATCAATAACCAAACAGAAATTTAAGTAGGGACACAATTTACCATTACAAAACTTTGACTCCTTTTCCTTTACACTTCAAAAGTTGGTTTTTGCTTTCCAGTCATACCAACTTTCAAGAATTGAGAAAACCCACTAATTATATTACCTCCACTTCACCCGGAAAAAAAAATCAGCCCTAGTACCAAACAGAGTTCACAACAAGCTTTAAACATCTCCACAGTTTCCCCTAGCGATAACAGCATTACAAAAATTCCCATTCTTTCCGTACTCCCAAAACCAAATACACTATAGCAACTCAAGTAAACAAGCTGCAATTAATTAACAGATAAAAAGATGAAGATACTTGGCTATTTTTAGAAAATTAAGCTTACCATAAGCAAATAAAACCATATTTCTACACATAAAAATATACATATTGAGAGGAGTGTGTGTGAATTACTTAGATGAGGTATCAATGATGGTGATTGGAACGCGGTCGGGGTAAAAATCATCGGGCATCCGAGTAGGTGGCAGAACAGGAGGAACACTGGACGGAAAGGTATCGGAGATAGCAGTGACTATCAAACTAGATTTGCCGGTGCCTCTGTCTCCGGCCACCACGATTCTCACTCCACTTTTAACTCCTGGATTGGCTGCGGCAGCTGCTTTCGCCATCTAAACGACAAAAACACAATCACTACAATAAAAAATCAAATATCCAAAACCCTTACTAATCAGAATATCCACGAGAATGGAAAAACGGTGTAAAAAATCTGGATTCGAAGGGATAAAAATGGAAATAAAAAAAATACGAGAATTCTATCAGAGGAAAACTGTTATACAGAGGCAAAAGTGAAATTATAGTTTTCTTTATAGAGTTTTCTGGATGGGTTGTTGGTGGAGTGGCAAAAGTGTAAATATGTTAGAGGATTAGGAAATACCTTGAGGTTTTGTTAGACGAAGAGGGTAGAAAGAGAGGGTAGGGGAACCAGAAACCCTAGATTTTAGGGGTTTGTGGTGGTAGGGAAGGTGGCGCGGGCGGGAGCTTGGAGATGAAGAACGGGAAGCGTAGGCGAAGGCGCACGAGAGAGTGAAAAGGAAGGAATACTGCGGGTTTTGTATTTCTTAAAAAAACAATATTTTTTAAAGTTTATTAATTATTATAAAATAAAGTGAATGGAAGATATTCTTTTTTTTTTAGTCATAAATTCTTATTTTTTTCATACTTTTTTTGTGTTAGAGAGTTTAATTCAAGAGAATATTTATAATTAATATTCATTCAAAATAGATAAAAAAATAAACAGGAAAAAGAGATAAAGAAAAATTATAATATTAAATTACTTCTGGAGAAATATGAATTTTCTGTTAATATAATCATTATTTAGTTTTTTTTTCTTGAATTCATTTATCTTCTCAAAAAATACAATAATGGTGAAGGAAAAATATATGCTGCACCCTTGAGTATTTGGGGTAAATCGCACATCAAATAATATATTTTTTATTTTTTAAATATTATTTTTACATCAATATATCAAAATAATTTAGAAATATAAAAAAATTAATATATATATATATATATATTAAAATTAATATTTTTCATTTTCCCTGCAAATTCAAGAGCATAAAGTTGTAACTAATGGCTTCTGCAATCCATGTAATTTCATGCTTGTATCGAGTTCTTCAGCTGCACAACGTTTTCATAAGTAAATTGTTAATTTTAGAAATAAGGTCATGCATTTGTAGTTTTGCTTTTAACCTTACTCTAAATAAGGACTTGATTGAAAGATTTATTGTTTTATTTTTAGGCTCACTCTTTTCCACTTATAATCACTTAAGTACTCTATTGACTCCGTTAAATCCCCACCGTCCAACCTCCCGCGTAGACCGTCCACGATATGAAAACAATTGTAAACTTTAATTTCATATCTTTAGTTCAAACACTTTTGTATAGTGCCCCTAATCGTTGAATAGCCAACTTATCTAATAGATTTTTTTTAAAAATTATTTACTATACTTCTCTCATTTTCTATCTTTTATAAAATTTATAAAACACATTTTTCAACCACCACCCTTCCTCAAAATAAAATAAAATCAACCCTCTACTACCAACTTACACAACCGAAAATAATAATAAAATTGTAAGTTAAAATCCTTAAAAATCAAAAGAAAAACATGTAGAATATTTATATTTATCATAAAAACATTTTTTTTCAAAAAACTATTACAATTTTTTTATATAAAAAACTCTAGTAATACGAATTAGAAAAATAAACAAATTATTTTCCTCAAATAAAAAACCATAAAAACTTAATAATAACACTAAATAAAAATAAATCTGAAAATAAAAAACATTTATTTCTAAAAAAACTCAACAACACATGATTATTTCCAAACAACCTCCTCGTAGCTATTCTAAAACTATTTATAAACTAAAGAGAAGTGGTGTGTATAGAAGTCTTAGATTATAGGGGCATAATTGCATCATTGGTGAATCTATAGGGATTAAATTAAAGTTTAACAAAAAAACTCTAACCCGTAACTCCAACAAACGCCACGTTCTTACAATTCCGAAGAAAATCCAAAAACCAGTTTCTTTCATTTTGATTTCTCCATATTTGTAATTCCACTTACCAGCTACCTGCCAAATTCTTGTTTCTTCCTTCTCTCCCCCCTCTTCCTCTATATAAACACAATATAAATCACTCTGGAGATACCATAATCATAGAATATTTATCTTTTGAGAGAATTTTGATTAGAAAGATGGGTGTTGATCTTGAATCTTTGTCAGAGGCAACATCTGGTGCTATTGGTTCATTACTAAGCACAACGATTTTGTACCCTCTTGATACGTGTAAGACCAAGTATCAAGCTGAGGCTCGTGCTCATGGACAACAAAAATACAGGTTTTTAAGTATACCCAGCTCTTAATTTTCTTATTTTTTGGGTTTTTTGATTAGTCAACAGGGTTGGATGCATTTTTTAATTTTAATTTTTGATGTTTGTGAATTTTATGGACGGTGGTAGCTGAAAGTTTCAATCTTTATGTATGGTAATTACTGATATTTGTAGTTACTAGTTGCTTCATAGAGCATTTGTTTTGGATGAGAGGTATCTGCCATTGTTAATTGTAGTAGACGAGTTTATGCCTAATTTTACTGTAGCTACCTGATCACTGGGATTGACATTTTTTGCTGTGCTATTATCTACCTTGTCAGTATTACTCTATTAGGCTATTCATATAAAATCTTATGTTTTCCCGATCACGATGGATTTTTTGTTATCCAAGTACTTATTTTCATTTCCTCATAGATTGGTTTCACCGTTTCAGATTTTCTCTTTCTGTTTTTCGCATTCTTCATATCAATTTAGTTTAATATCATAACATGTTAGTGATGTCTTCAAATGTATCCTTGATGTATTTTCTAATTAGTGAATGAAGTGTTGAAACATGTCCTGGTCAATCGCATTAAGAGCATGTAGCATTGAGCATTGAGCATTGAGCATTTGTATTGAAATTCTTTTAAATTTTGTGTTTAGCCTTTTAGATTGAATTGTAGCATTGGCGAATGGTATGCTATGTTTAAGCTTTAAATTTTCCGTTTTTCCTTTTCCTTTGCCATTTACCTTATGGACCATTTGTTAGTTCTACAGCCTTGCGCACATATTACTAGACCAAGTAACATCTTTGAGAATGTTAAGCTAGTGTCTGCTATTGTAAGGCTTATTGTTTATTTGGTGTTGCTTTTGTGGCTTATGTAGGAACCTTTCTGATGTTTTATGGGAAGCGATATCCACTCGACAAGTTCTTTCACTATACCAGGGCCTAGGGACAAAAAATCTGCAGTCTTTCATTTCACAGTTTATCTACTTCTATGGTTATAGCTACTTTAAAAGACTATATCTGGAGAAGAGTGGTTCCAAAAAGATTGGAACAAATGCTAACTTGATTATTGCTGCTGCTGCTGGGGTTTGCACTTCCTTTATCACTCAGGTGAGTCACTAATTACATTTTGCAAGTCATGCTATCATTTCTTGAACACTATCGAAGTCGTGAAATATTCTTTCTTCACAAATTAAGCATATAAAAGACTACAGATGAATTTTTAAGTGTGAGAGAGAATGAGAGGGAGTTTCCATAAAGATGGATTTTACATCTATCAATGCCATGATGTACAGAGAACTGGAGTGGATAACTGGATATGCAAGTAAAAGAAGTGTTCAAATCTTAGTTTTCATAAAGATGATTTCTCACAAACACAGAGCTTTTCAAATGTGAGAAACCTAAAACTCTTAGTTTCACTGCCTTTATTGGTATTTCAAAATGCGATCTCTCGTAATTTGACTGTGGATTGCAATTTGGCATAATGCACAACTGATTGTTGTGATGACAGTCTTTTCATGAAATTCCTCAACTGTTCTGATTTTCTCTTGGGTGTCATTGTTAGTGTTTCTTCTCTGTTTTCTTCCATCAATATTAATGTTAAACTTATTATCAAAATGTTTGGCTTAACATTATGTAGCCCCTGGATACAGCCTCCTCAAGAATGCAGACAAGTGCCTTCGGCAAATCAAAAGGACTTTGGGAAACATTGACAGAGGGCAGTTACAGTGATTTGTTTGATGGCCTTGGCATATCTCTTTTGCTGACCTCAAACCCTGCAATTCAGGTACTTGACCCGGCCTTGTGGTCTTATACTATAATACAAACTGCTTCAAAATCTTCGTCTGTTCTTTTGCTTAAGAGAATCGACTACCCTGAGACAAGAGTTACATATATTGCAGTATACGGTATTCGATCAGCTCAAACTAAAACTATTGAAGACAAACCAGAACAACTCAGAAAAGACTGCGGTAACCCTTTCTGCCTTCACGGCTTTTTTTCTGGGTGCGCTCTCAAAGAGTATAGCCACCATTCTGACATATCCTGCAATCAGGTGCGCAGCTATAACCTTAAACTGTAGTTTTAAATGCTTGAGAAGAAGAGCCAACTGATATTTATATTATTGATACAGGTGCAAGGTAGTCATTCAAGCTGCCGACTCAGATGATGACGAAGCTAACAAAGCTCAGCGAAAGTCTAGAAAGACATTGTCTGCAGTCATATGTGCTATATGGAAAAAAGAGGGAATTTTGGGCTTCTTCAAAGGATTGCATGCCCAGATCTTGAAGACTGTACTGAGCTCAGCATTCCTCTTGATGATCAAGGAGAAAATAACCGCAACCACTTGGGTTCTTATACTCGCGATTAGAAGGTATCTCTTTCTCACAAGGGGTAAACTAAAAAGTGCCTGATGGTGATTCATCGATGGTAACATGCCTGAAAATCTTTGTAGACAGTGTTGCTTATTTAGTTTCAAGAAAACTCGAGGATCTCACAAGACCTGGTTTCAATTTATCATATAAGAAGCTTAAATTGAGATGAATTTAATCCGGGTTTTCTCTCTACAAAGATACTGATTAATCTGTGTAATTTATGACTTGTATTGTTTGTAATTCAATTTAAATTCTCCCCTGTAATACCTGTTTTTTTTCTTCTCGGAAATCCAAATAAATGATCTGTAGCTGTCAAGTGCTTTGGAATTCAAAATAATGTCCCTTTCCCCATTCTAAATACAATTCTAGTTTACTTTTACATCAAGAAACCATGGTTTTTGCAAATTCTGTGTATTGCTTAGTTGAAGCTGATGTTGAGTCACTCACGAAGAACTTGTTCTGATTCTGGTCTAGTTCCTTTTTTCCCCATTACCTTGATAAAAATATGTTGAATGCTTAGCATCATCAAGTGAAGACCATCATATATTTATCGAAGTGTCTTGTATTTATTGACCTAGTCTATAGATGATGTAGCAAACTAAATTTACCTAACATTTACTTAACAAGTTCTCCTTAATGCCTCAAGTTCATACAAAGATGCTCTTTGAAATTGTCTGATAAAAAAATTGAACTTAGTTCACACATTATTTTAAAAAAAAATGTAAAAAACTAAATCATTTGTAAAGAGTGACTTGATTTGATCTAATTGTCTGGAAAACTGGAAAAAAATCATAGTTTTTACTGTTAAGGATTATTATGGGAGATGATAATTTATTGGATGATCTGGTTTAACATGTAAAATATGTGATCTCGATTATAAAATTATAATAATTTTATAAAAAATAAAATAAAAAACATATTGAAACTTAATTATCAATAAATTTAATATTGAAAAATAAAATATAAAAAATTAATTAAAAAAAGTGATATCTGGTTCATTTGTCAAACTAAAATCATGAGACCGAAACAATTTAATAAAAAAAATAAGAATAAATTATAAAATTTAATTTTCAATTAATTCAAAATAAATTTAAAAAAAATCATATGAAATAAATAACCTAAAGAGTCTCGCTTAACCCGCATTAATGATAAAAACTAATTAAAAAGTACATTGATGAGAAAAAGCTCCATGCTAATAGTCTATATCAGTAAGGTCCAGCTCTAGCATATAAAGCAGAGGTCCATGAAAGTATTTCCAAACTTGGTTGTTGTTTTTAAAAATATTTTTTATTTAAAATTTTATTAAAAAAATGTTTTTAATTTTTAAAAATTATTTTTAATATTAGTATATAAAAATGATTTTTTTTTAATTTAATATAAAAAATAAAAATAAATTTTTAAAAAATATTTTTGAAATACAATGTTAAAAAACCTTAATCAATAAGAGTTATGCCCCGTTTGTTTGCTGGAAAGTAGTTTTCTTTTGGAAAGTGGATTTCGGGGAAAGTGAATTCCGAGAAAGTGAATTTCGAGAAAGTATTTTCCGATGTTTGGTAGTGTAATGAAAAATAAGTTGGAAAACAGTTTCCAGTGTTTGGTTATGTCATGGAAAATGAGCTGGAAAAATAACTTATTAATGTTTTATTTTTCTCAAGTTTATTAAAATAATGAGGAACAAATCTTACAAATTAAAAAGTTGAATGAGAATGAAATTGAAAAAAAAATATAATTTCATAAATTATCTCAAATAAAATAAATAATAATCAAAATAATAGAGATCAAATCTAAAAAATTAAAAAAAATGAAAGGTGAATAAATTAAAATAATAATAATTAACATTTCATAAATTATTTCAAATAAAATAAGTAACAATAAAAAAAATGATGACCAAATTTGATAGATAAAAAATTTCAATAAAAAAATGATAAGAAAAAAGCAAATAGCAATTATAAAAATAAGGACCAAAATTAATATAAAAATTAAATTTTAAGAGATGGAATTGAAAAATAAATATTCAAAACAAATTATATATAGCAATCAAAAGTTTGAGGATCAAATTTGATATAATCAGCAAATAATGACATTTCTAATTTTTTCACAACTTCCGGAAAGTGTTTTCCGCCCAAAATTTCCAGGAAAACACTTTCCTGAAAACCAAGCCAAATTTTTCTTTGACTGCAAAGTGTTTTTCGTTGATCAGCTTTTCTAATGGCAAACAAACACAGGAAAGTTTGGAAAGTGGTTTCCCGGAAACCACTTTTCGGAAAACAAACACAGCCTTAAACTCAATTGAAATTGAAAATTGGAAGTTTATATGTTGTTGTTGTTGTTTTTTCTTCTTTTTAATTATTATTATGATTAAAATGATTTAATATTATATTTATTATATGATCATGTAATTTACTCTTATAAAATTGGTCTTTTATTTTTTAAAATGTTTTTAGAATTAATATTTTAATTTCATAAATTCGTCAAGTTATTCATGTTATTTAAGTTGAAAGTGTTTAGGAATATGATAATGGTTATTTTTTAAAGTATTTTTTATTTGGAAATATATTATTATATTTTAAAAAAAAATTATTGTTAATATTAACATATCAAAACCGTTAAAAATATAAAAAAGCTTTAAATTTAAATTTCCAAATGACCCCTTAATCTAAATTAATTTGAAATGAAATTCAACTTGAGTAAATTTATAAACTATCAGTGAACCAAATGGATAACAGCTGAGAAATATAAAAGCCAAAACAACGCGGGAGCATCAGAAACAGAAAGCAGTTTGGAAAAGAGAAAGAGAAGAGAGGAGAGGAGAAGAGAGGAGAGAATCGGAAGGAAGGAAAGATGATGTCAGGAGGAGTAGGCAAATACACACACATTGATAATCAAAAAGTCTCTGGATCTGTTCCTGTAAGTCTCTCTCTCTATACGTGTCTTCATACGTATATCTATACGTACCTTTTCGTATTCAGATCTATTTCTCAGCTGTTATCCATTTGTTTCGATTCTCTAGTCTGTTCCAGATCCAGGCCACGTCACCGTTCAATTCACCGGTAAGCACAAGTTTTTCTCTCTTTAATTTTCATTTCCTTTACTGTTTGGTAGCTGAGAAAATGCTGTAATCGAGAAGACAATTCTCATGTTATCGAGATTGCTGCTGCTGCTTATTTTTTATTTATGAGCCTATCAGTTTGATTACTCTTTTAATTTTTTAATTCTTGTATCTGCTATATAAAAATATTGATTTTTAATGTATTATTTGTAGCTGATTCGAATCTGCAGACTTTTCCTCCATCAGGATCGCAGGGCAAGATTTCTGGTGAAACCCGTCCGCCACTCGATGCTGATGGTATGCTATTATATTTCATAATTCTCAGCTATAATTAGCAATATGAGCTTATATTGAGTGGTTTAGGAAATTTGCAAGTTCAGTTAGGCTTTCTGGAATCAATGCAATGCTATTTCTTGTTGAACACCAAAAATGGAGTCAGGCTTAGGCTATAAGTTGTCAAGAGTTTTCAGTTTATCCGCTGACAAGTTTTAACTAAGGTGATCGCATTTGTGTACATGTTGAAAATAGGTGTTTGGCTTAACTTTCATTGTCTTCCTTTTTTTATGCAAACTATGAATTGTTGATTTCTTGTAATTTGTACAAGCTTTTCAATTTATAAGCATGAAAATAGGCATAGGTTCTGTTCTTAAGTTTGAAGATAAGATGAATGGTAGTTGAAGGAGTGTGATGTGTGAAGTAAAGGATCAGTCAGTAGCTCTAATGATGCAAATTTTCTGCCAATTTGACTGGCTGCAACTTGATGAAAGCTGTAGTTAGAAGAGGTTGCGACTGCCTTTCTGTTGTTGCACCCTTGTTAGCTGAATAGTTTGATCATTGAACAAAAAAAGATGGCATTCAAGGGAAAGGCCTGGGAAAATGAATTTCTGATGGTCAAGGGGTTTGACCTAGAGCAACTTGGTGGAAGCTGTAGTTAGATGTTATGAATGCCATTTTCTTTTTGCACCCCATTTTATTTGAATATTTTGACTGCTAAACAATGTTGGAAATGGTCTTCTTGGAATGGCTTGGCAAACTAGACTTGTTACTGTGACCAATCCCTGAGGAACTACGCAATGGCCAGGGTTAATGGCGACTCATGTTAATTTTCAATTTTGTGGTTTTTGTTTTCTGGCTTGGTCTGGTGAAATCTTGGAAATAGTGTTGTTACAAGCTGTTAAAGACTGTTTCAAATGTCATATAATATTCACTGTTTTTGAAGCCAATTTTAATGGTGTAGCGTTTGATAATATTTATTGTTGAATGGCTAAATTTCTTTTGGTTCAGATACATTTTCAAAACCTGTTTCTGGTTCTGAGGAATCCCAGCGAGGTGGTTGGTTTCAAACATTCACAGTTGCTGCATATAAGCCATACTTTGATGTTGACACGACTGATGTTTTGGAAAGGATCAAATATTCACTTTTCCCATTTAGAGGAACTTTCACTGAAAAAACTGTCAACAACCCAGATTTGTGAGTTACCTTTGCCTAACTTGACACTTTTGATACATGGTCTGAACTGAATAAAATGTCAAATTGTTTCCCAACATTGAATTTGTGAGGAACTCTTTGTTGTGATTGTCTCACTTGTATGTTTATTAATACCTGACTAGGAAAGTGTAACTATGTAAAACGAAAGAAAGTTTACAGCCATTACAGAGAAAGAAACAATCAACATGATCTTGTCTTTTATATTCTCAGTTTAATAGTTGAACATGTGTTAAGAGGGTGAACCATATGTAGTCTAATATATTGACGGGCAACACTTTGTATAATTTTATGGTTTTCTACACGGTGATTACTAGAAGTTGGTGCCCTCTAAAATTGTTGAGGTATGATGTGGCTAGTACAAAGCTCTTACCGAATGCTTGTACAATTTGAATGTTATATCTCTAAAAGATAAACCTCACAAGATGTTCCTAGGAAATATAATGTAGTTTCCAGCTGCGCCAGCCATTTCCTTATTCTTTATTGCAGAAACCATAAATGTTAACGTGCTGTTGATGTTTTATAAAGAAACACCTCTCCAAATGTTTTTAGGGAAATAAAATGTAGTTTTAAGCCTTTTGGCATTGCTTGGTGATGATAAGCTATAGAATTTAGTGATAATCTTGATTTTTTGTGGTTTAATTGTTATATTTGAGTTCGCCCCCATCATAAGTCAGAAGCCCTTCAGAGGGCCTTCTTATTAAGGTTCCCAGGACCTAAGTTGTCTCGTGGATTGTCAAGATGATGTTATGAAATGTGACCATTACCATACCAACCTTTTGCAGTCTGATCACTTACGGTTTCTGCAATAAGTAATCAGTTTTGCAAATCCCTTGTATTTGACGAACAAACTAAGCTCATTTTTCCTTCTTCCATCTTCTCCGCGTGTCAGAAACATTTGTCATTTTAAGCTGATATCTCTGCAGGTACGGACCATTTTGGATATGCACTACCCTGATCTTTGTAGCAGCCTCCATTGGCACTTTTGTGACATATATAGCACACAAGCTGCAGAAGAAAGAATGGAACTATGACATAAATCTGGTGACTTGGTCTGCTGGAGTGTTTTACGGCTATGTCCTTCTGGTTCCTCTTGTGCTGTATGTCATCCTCAAGTACTTCTCAGCACCATCAGGCCTTGTCCAGCTATTCTGCCTCTACGGCTACTCCCTATTTGTCTTCATTCCCGCGCTGGTAATGTTCCTTTCCTCCTCTTAACCATTACTAATTGCTATTCCTTCAGCACAGATCTGGTATCATCCTCTCACTCCATGGTTAACAGGAGATATTTTTACAAACGCGAACTTAAATTCTCGTGTTTCTGGCTGCAGTGCCTCTCGGTCATACCCGTGGAAATTTTCAGATGGGTGATTGCAGGCGTGGCAGGGTTCATGTCAGCAACCTTTGTGGCACTTAATCTCCGAGCCCATATCATGTCTGCAGGTGAAAGGTGGTTTTTTATCGTAGCAGGCATCTTTCTATTGCAGTTGGCTCTGTCCGTTATTTTGAAGCTTTATCTGTTCACTGTCACTGTATAAGAAAGAATATTATTCCATAAAAAGAGGTATGGACAGGTTGTAGATCACAAAAAAAAAAAAAAAAGAGTATTCTTGCAACAATATTTAGCAGAAATATTATTCAACCACTAGGATCCACGTGTGTTCGTCCATTCGTGGCAACATAATTCAAATCAACAATGTGTCATTGTGTTTTGTTTCTGCTTGCTACAGTCTGTTCAAGGACATTGACAGTGGTCTAGACTTGGCCTATGAATGAGAGATCCAGTCTTACCTGTTTATGTATTTTCATACAGGAATTCGTAAATGCGAACTTATTTACTCAAGGCTTGTCTACAAAAATGTATTTCCATGGTATGTTTCTCTAATTCTGGCATGGATGATATGTTTTTGTTGGACTAGGGAGTTGGGTTTAGAATCAACTAGAGACTTTGACCTGCGCTAGAATATATATTTTTCCAACAAAAAGACTTTTATATAGGTTTTATGGTTTTGTAGTTAAAATAAATCTAAGTGAAAATTAAAAAATTAATAATGCAATAATACAATTAAATAAATTGAGAATTTTGTGTTAATAAATCTATTTGCGAGCTTAAAAAATTGTTTCAAAAACTGAAATCAAATCGAAATCAAATATCTACTTAAAGCTCAATATGTTTTATCATGAACTCAAAGAAGGTGAAGAAAAATACTATTGACTTATTGAGTGTTAGAATATGATAACTCTTCTCTCAAGGATTAAAAATAACAAAAATGATTTTTTATATCAAAATTGAATTGTAAAAATATTGAGGTAATAAAATTATATAATTTGTATTATCTTTAAAGTTCAATCGTATCTTTTCTAAAAAATTTGGCATGTTATTTTCTCTTCTTTCAATTTTACTGTGAAAAGCAATTGACTTTATTCAATTAGAATGGAAATTGCACAAAATAAAACTATAACAATCAAAATAAATTATAAAAAATACACGATAACCTCCACAATATACTGTGCGTCGATGACCGACCGCCTTAAAATAAAAACCCCAACGTGTTAGAAATGTTCGAAAACTAGCCGGGACGGGACGTAGTTTAGGTGAGTGGAAACCGAGTGGAAACCAGTGATTAGTGGGAAATGGCTGCAAATTTAGCTGTCAAATAATAATAATAAAAAAAGTATACAAATTGTGAAGTCATGTATTCTGTCGTGGTGTCCCCAACTCAAAAAATGGAGCTTGAAATCTCCCCATGGGGCCTCAAGTCGGAGATGCTTGCAATTAGTCTGTGCCTAATCAACATTCATTCAAAAACATCTGACTTGGTGGAATGCTCCCTTTTCTCACCTGCTGAACTAACTTCTTCTGTACCATTATCAAATCCAGTTCCACTACACACCCATGAATAACATACAGAGTGTATTCACTATATATATATATATATATATATATATAAAACCTCCAAGTATCAACTAGGGTTTGATGAGATGATGAAGATCCAAGACTGAAATCTGTTGGTGGGTCAATCAGCACAATCGATCATTCCTTGCACTGACATGGCCATGAATTCTCTTGACATTAATTAGGTCTGTGACTTCCCACAGAAAACCTATTCCTGACTGTCTTTGGTCCCTCGGGCGATTAAACAAATCAAGGACCCTTACATAGGAATGAAATTAGTTAATGACCACTGAAAAAATAGATGCTGGTCAACTTCTGAAGAAGAATACGATCGATATCATTATGGAGTAGTGAAGGTGTGCTTGGGTGACTTCCGTTTGATTGGCCTCAACTTGTCCAACAGATTATAAGGCAGACAAAATCTTGCAATTTCTAGTTTCTTAATTCATTTCAAACAAAAATTTCCCACTCTTGATGAACAATTATTAATTTTTTTGTTTCTTTTCCCCTTCGTGTATGTTATGATCATTTCGAGAATGAAAGTAACTAAATAGTAAATGGCAATAAGTTATTTGTTTAGTGGTGTAAGATTCGTTGCTCATACAATAAAATTATAAACAGATTAGAGAAGAAAAAACTTGGTGGCCAGCTCGAAAATAATGAAACTTTCAAGGGTTGGATGAAAATATTGGATTAAAGATATTCTTTTAGTATATTTATTTTTATAAAACTGATTTTTTTTTTCTCGATAGACAAAGATGGCGACGACAACCCTAGATTTTGAAGGCCAAAACTTCGTCAACAAATCATTAACTGTGATAAAAAAATGGAAAGAACTTGTAGTTGTTGTCCTAGGATATTACTATATGGAGATGGACAGTAGCAATTATAGGCCTTGGAAAAAAAAAGCAAAACCGACGATAACCAAGGGGAGAGTCAAAGCCAAGATCCTGAAATTGAGGTATTTTTGGAGACAATATTTGAGACAGAGTTGTGTTAGGTTTAGAAAATAATTTAAAGTATTGGATTTGAATAGTATTTTCTAAATTGGTATTTGACTAAAGATGGATGGTCGGTGGAGATCGGTCATGGCTACTGTTTTGAAAGTATTTTTGAAAAGAAATGATTTTTTTTAATTTTAAATTAATATTTTTAGTATTTTAAATAAATTTCAAGTACTAATATCAAAAATAATTTAAAAAAATAAAAAATATTACTTTTAAAAACAATCTCAAATATATTTTCAAACAATCACCTCATTATACATTATCTTGACGTCCTCGCTTACCCTTGAAAGCATTTCTTGCCCTAGCTGTCGCCATGCAAGTGCTGCAACTTCGTATGAAAGCATTGAAATTGACAACATGGGGATGGAGAAAGTAAGTGGGACATAGCTACCTCAACATTGACAAACTCCATAGCCATTTCATGTGCTATCGTCTTTTCTTCGTTTTTATTTGCTAGAGAATTTGACTAAAGTGTGTTTTTTCCTTACAAAAAATAATAAATGGATTATTTATACATGAAAGTACTTCCTTTTTCACATCCATCCACGCATATTTGAAAGGACCTACTACTTCAAAGTTTTTCACCTTTACAGACAAATCCTCCACTTGACTATTCTTCGATCTTTCCCTTTTAAATTCCACCAGCTACTTACACCACAAGTCTCAACTCTCTCCCTCTCCCCCCCCTCAAGATCCTTGAAGGAGAAGCAAAGCCTGTAGTAATTCAGAGAAGCCATGTTTATGTCAAGGAGTCAAGTGGGGTGTCTCTTGTTGGTATTGCTGAGCATTTCAGCTTTTCACCATGGAGTTGTAGGAGCAAGAAACCTGAAAGAGAATTTGAAAGCTATGGAGGAAACCCAAAATGAGAAAGAAGGTGCTAATACAGAAGATAATAATGGCGATGTTGCAAATGTCAATAGAGAGGTACCCTCATGTCCTGACCCCATACACAACAAGTGATCTGCAAATCAGCCAAAACATTCAAATCTTTTCAGGAAATGTGTGTGTGTGTGTGTATATTTTTATAAACTGGAGCACTGCTCATGCCATGATTGCAATAGCTTCTACGAGATATATTAATGAGCTCAAGAACATATTTTGTGCTCTTATAACTTCATAGTTAGTATTGTTCAAACATGTATTAGAGTCAAAACAAAGATGTGAAAGTGATGCTGCCTTTTCAGTTCATATATATATATATATACACATATAGCTTTGTTTACTATATATGTTCTTGTTGTTCATATATATATCCCAGTTCGGCAGTTCCTCTCCCTCTCCCTTCGTACATGTCTGTGTGTGTAGTGAATCAAATGGAGCTCTCTCCACGATTACTGTCTGAACAAAACCATTGTAAAAAGTTCAACTTTGCAGATGAAAGAAAAAGTTAAAGATGAAAATGATGTTGGCTATATATTATCCATAAGGTGGTGGTTTCTCAAGGAACTGAATCATGAGTTGGAGCTTTGTGGTTTTGGGACAGCTGCTTCTGGGTTGCAGCAAGGAAATAATATTGTCATCATGCTGCATGTTTCTCTGAATCAAATGAAACTCGATCGTTGAAAATTAACAACACAGATGCCAGTTTTACAAGTCCACCACCTTTCCCCCGTATCCTTCCAAAGTTTAGTGCTTGTATGTTTGATGGTGTGGTTGCGATTTCTTTTGAAAGTGTTTTTCGTTCAGAAATGTATTAAAATGATATTTTTAAAAATTATTTTTGACATCAGCACATAAAAATTATCTAAAAACACCAAAAAATTTAATTTAAAATGAAAAATAAAAATATTTTTTTTTAAATTCTTTCAAAAACACTTTTGAAACGAATTGTCAAACACCCCAGAATCACACACACACATATATTTTCTACCTTCTACAACTAATAAATTGAGGCTATATTCTCAAGTGTAAGAGATGAGTGTTGGCTGAAGTAATATACGGCTTCACAGCATATGCTCTTGTTTCCTATATTTCGATTTTCTCAAAGGTTTCTTGTCTAGATGTGGAATGATTGATCTCTTGCATCTCGAGCTGTAACCATCAAACATTTACCGATCTACATGACATGCAAGGTAAGATCAAAGTGCGTGTGGTGACAAAAATCTACCGATACATTAGATAAGGAAAAACAAATGTTTGGATATTAAAGAAAAATAATTGTATTATTCATGTATTCTTTTTATTTGAAAAACAATAAAAAGTTTTTTAAGAAATCATGAAGGATGTGTTTGAATTGAGAAATATTGCATTTGAATGGGAAACTTTCGTTTTTTCTTTTATTAACTTTATTTCTCTAACTTAAGATAACTTTGAATGCAAGGCACTCTCTTAGCTCAAAATGTCCTGTAAAACTTATTTTGTGTGCGACCATGAAATCTCTAATTTTCAAGGAAATTAAAAATATTAGCACTAAACCAATATACCAACATTAATTTGTTTTATCACGTTGCCTCCTGTTTCTAGAAAATAGATGGCCAGCCAAATATTTGATGATCAATTCAAGCCTTTAAGGGTCGATGTTGAACGAATAAATTCTTGATTTCATGTGAGATTTCGCATCTGGTGGACCATATTGTGAATTCAAAAGCAAACTGAAATATATTTCATAGAAAAAAAAACAGGGGAGAGGAATTCCTACTCCGATGCTCATCTTCCCAATTTTAAACTCGATCTTCATGTTAATTTTCCAATTTCTTTGATAGTAATTATGACTTGCTGTTAGCGATTTGACCCTTGGCATGTCAAACATCTTCTCTTACAGCTAGAAGCATGCTAGATGGAGCCGACAACACTCTTTTCTGTCAATAAATTCTACAACAGTGGACAAGCCAATCGTGTTAACTGGGATGTCCAGGTCAGCTTACACATACTATAACTAATCTTCAAATCCACTGAATATCCTACAAACCTAGTGGACAGTTAAGATACTACGGTGATGACATGCATGCATAATAAAACTTGAATCCGAGTGCAGAGAAAGAGAACAAATCCCTTCCCCTGCTAGGCAAGACCCCCACAAGCTAATTCACACTAGTTTCCCTTCCCTGCAATCTAGCTAGTAAACCCGGTATTACTTGATAGATTAGCATGAAAAACCAGGAATTTTGGAGATCGATTGGAGTCAAGTTTGTAGTTTAATGAAACAAGACATCAACTCAATTAAACCCAATCAATTTAATATGATTTAAATCCCACTAGATGGATGACTCTCATGAGAGTAGATTCGATGATCTATCAACCCACTAGTGTATGGCGCTTGTGGATTCCTCCGTATGGATGGAGACCCACGATTTTGATTTGAAAAGTTCTCTAAAAGATTGCGAGGAGAGTATAATCCATATATGCAGAAAACAAAATATGAAAATGCAAGAGCATAGATACAAATTGAAATACAGTAATGTCTGCACATATATGTGAAAACATCACTTGCATGAGTCCTATCAACGTGATTGTGGACCCTTGGATTACGCTTGATTGAGGGGAAGCACAGATTTTTAGTTATTAGCAAAACAAGCATTTATGATACATATGTAATCAAATGTTATCCCCCATCCTTGACTCCTAAAACTCAATAATGCAGGATACTACTTTCCAACTAATCATTAAAATCTTGATTGAGAAATCAATCTACTCATCGCAGACCAAACCCTTTGAAGTTACATCTAAACAGCCTCTCTAGGTTGAATTTAATCAATCTATAAAATATATCCCTAGGTGCTGATTTTCAATGCATGAAAATTTGCCGACCATGATTTTCAGCGTGCTTGTAGCCACAAGAAGTTAAATTTCTCTTTGAATGCTCCAGTTTGGATGCTGAGAGCCTACCTAAGATTCAAACCAAGGCCAAAGAGTTGATCTGTGCTTATGTTACTTAATCCTAGGTTTAACATTTTTTTTTGGGATGCAAGGGAACTTTATCCCCGGAAAGCACATTTTGTCGGCCCAGGTGAGCTAGTAAAACCCCGGCTGTCCCAGGCTCTTACAAAGAGTGCATGCCCTGACTCAAACTCGAGATCTGCTGTGCAGATTACAAGACCTTTGTCATCACATCACGCCATCACGCCTCTTGGAGACCCTAGGTTTATCATGCTTCTCCTAAGAGTGGAAAAAGCATATACCTATTTCAAGATTATGCTAGAAATTGTAAAGATGTACAGACAATGGAGGCTAATTGACCTCCAAATCGTCCTAACCTCTTTTACGAGGACAAAATATGCTGCCTTCTTTATATAAATAAGTTGAAGTCCCAGAAAATATTGCATCAGCAAATAACTAGTACAGCAGCCAAAGCAATGGTAATTCTCTATCAGAGTGGTTAAGTTCATATTTCTAATCTTCATTCTAGCATGCTGAAAAGGTCCTGTATGCAGGCACCTTCTGGAAAATGTCACAAACATGTTCGTGCAAGAAAATCTGTTTCTTTATACAATAAATTTGATGCCCTTTATTCATTGACTAAAAAATGTCTGGTAACTTTGAAAGAATGTAGCACTTGACAACAAGCACCATGACTGAAACTGTGATACAGCATTAAAAAGGTAGAATAGAATGGGAGGTGGAGATATAGAACAAATAATTATGCATGTATACATGCCAAAATCCTATTTCTAGGTATATGGGTGTTGTATGATTCACTCATTTCACAACTAAAAAACACACCAAAACAACTCTAGACCCAATTGATATGCTAGAGCCTTGATGTAAAGAATGGCAACCAATAAAGATGCTGGCTTGGTACCTGGCTATCAGATCGAGTTTCAAGGAGGCACCATTTGGGTCTTTTCTTCACCGGCGGTATACTTGTGACAGTGCAACTGTGGCTTATGCCCTAGAAGCCTCATCATGATCGAAACAATTGGACTCAATTAGACAACTACAGTCTCGGACAAAAAGCTGCTAGTGAATATTTTCAACTCATCCTTCCAACCTCATCATCCAACATGTATGTGTGGCAAATTTGGAGGGTTGCAGCTTACTAAATTTGCCCACAAATTAGCAAGCGTGAGAAAGTAGTGCTCCCCATTCCACACCACTGTTTTCATGCCTGTTCAAGGAAGTCAAGATGGTTAAAATATTAATTTGTTCAACCTAGTTTATAAGTTCTATGAATGCATTTCAGCATCATCTTATAGTGCCATGCCAAAAAAGGTCTCCAACAGAGGCCAAGAAAATAACAAAAAAGCTAGCAAACTACTACTCTCACAGTTCCACAATAAGGGGCTACTACAAAGAAAAGTAAAAATTATAAAAAAAAATTAAATAATAAAAAAATTAAAATTTCCGTTCCACTCACAAAATCAGAAAATCTATGATTTGTAATGAAAAAAGAATAAATATTTTGGACTGATGACTAAATTACAACTTTTATTCTTTCCACAGGAGTCACTTATTTTGGACTGAGTGTGATTTGCAAATTAGAACACTTCAATTTTCTCAATTTATAGAGAGAGTGAAAGGCGACAATTTCTAAGAACTCAAAATTGCAGATTGTTGGTATGAGTTTATGGACACTCAAAAAACACAAACTAGTATCTTTGCCGCTTCACATTTCATGATCGATATGAAGGAAACTGATTCTTTCAATGGCCTAGACTCATCCAAAAACAATATAAAAACAATATTCTGCATACCTGGCACTGTTCCTGCTGTTAAAACCGACAGTTGACAGATAGGACCTTGTCCACCGAAAACATGGTTATATAGCGTACAAGTATCAAGATTATGAATATACTTGATCGATTCAATTAATGTAGTGAGACCTCCATTATAATCAAGACCAGCTGGATCAGAAATGCTTTGCAGAGCTTCTTCAAGTCCAGAACTTGACCATATGGTGAAACACTCACTTAGAAGAGTGAGCAAACACATGGGATTTGTAGAGCTCACTAATAACCATGGCTTATAAAGTCTGGCTGAGGACCCAATAACTTCAACAATTCTATATATTTCTCCAAGGGCAACAATATAGTTCTTGCCTGCAACAAAACAATGTCAGGTTAAAATATCAAACACATATACAAGGCATCTGTGACCATAACCAGATCTCCAGTTACACATGAATGATAATGTAGTACCTTGAGGTTTAGATAATATTTGATCATGGACATCTTTTTGTAATGACTGCGTCCAAATTGAGGCACCATGTTTCAGCTCTCGAGCACAAACAGACAGGATTTCAGACCAAGTGGAAACATAACTAGATTGCTCCGTCCCTGATACCAACGTCAAAATCTTTATTGTTGATGCCACATGTTTGAGGAGTTCCATGGTCACTCTCAAATCATTCTCAACCTGTCAACATATGATATAATATATCATTAGCATAAAACCAGACCCAGTAAAAAAAGCAAATCCAGCATTATAGAGGTCAAAATGAAAATACTATTCCCAAAATGTTCTGCTGAGTTTTAAATATACACAACTTCACATAAATGAAGCATTAGCCAACTTATAGTGTAGATGCCACAAGAGAGAGATGCCAGATTCTCCAGTCCAATGGTTCTTCAATAATAAATTAAGGCAAAAAAGACTTACTAATGACAATTTACTTGTTAACTGATATTCTGATTCAAACACTTGGAACTTCGGTTCTTGCAAAACCTCAACAAATTCATCGAGGCACAATTTTCTTGGGGAGTGATTCCCTGTGTCAACTTCACCAGAAAACAAACCATCTTGCTGCAGTTCATCATGAAGATTCTAGAAGAGCAGATAACAAAGCCATATTATGAAATTTTACACCCAAATATATTTCTTGCACTATAAGCATAAGGTATCAATACATATCCAGAAAAAAAATGAAATCTGAAAGAAAGGGGTAACAAAATTAATGCTTAATTTCCACAGTTAAATTCATACTGAGGCAGCACAGAAAGAAAGATAGTTGTAACAGATGCTAGATAGAGAGAATGAATACTGAAGTGAAAAAAACCAACAAAGAAAGTAAGCGAAAGACAAAAAAACCAAAGCAAGTATCTCCAGAAACTTCCCAGATACAGATTTATCACCAGTTCTGAGGGTAAATAAAAATATCTTCTAAGAAAAAAGAGAAACAAGTAACCGGATTATGATGCTTTTTGAATTAGTTCATTGATCTTTTCAGTGCAATGTCTTTGAAACAGGAAACAAACCAAAGAAGAGATTTTGCATAAACAACGAGGAAACAAGCGACCAAACAGAGCTACCAACCTGTATTTCCTTTCCAAGGGCTTTCACTTCAGCATCATCACTAGCAGCACCTTGAGCTTTCTAACAAAAAGCATATTTCAAAATTCAATGCCATTAACTTAACCTTTAAGAGAAGGGAGGTGAGTAACTTAACAAGGCTATTACTAACCTTTAGATTATCAAGATGACACAGGGCAAGGAAGTGTAATTCTTCCTTCAATTTGCAAAAAAAATCCACACAATCATTTAGCTCTATTTTGGTGGAATATTTTGTATTAGGCTCTCCAAGACCAATAAAAGAGGCCTGATCTTCAGCTCTGATCACTGAAGAGGCATCTTTAAATTCCCAGGAATCATCATCAAAATCATCACTATTGCCTGCTAAATTAGACTCTATTACAACATTGGCAGGGCTCAATCCACTACCACTGGGATTTTGACAAAGATTAACAGCAGTATCATGCTCAGCTTGACTGTATAAACTTGATATAAGATCGTTGATAGAAATGTTTAAATGAGGACTCGTAACACCATCTATTGGCTTCGAACTGGACAGCTGAGGTGAAATGTCTTGATCACTCACAGGATCATTGGAATCCTGTTCTTCATCACCAAAAATGGACAAGGGCAGGGCTCCTTTATGACTGATTGACCTGGCCATGCTTCCCTGATCAAGAAGGAAAGATCATCAATATTTGCTCATGAATGCATACACTATTAGCAAACTTCAGGGTGTCAAAGTTTCAAACATAAATCAAAATTAATCAATTTAGCAAAGATGGCAAATAAGGGTTATAAGTCTCCGCAAAGGCATCTTATATCTACTAAAAACAAAAATAGATATCCTGGGATGCACTAGTTATGGTTTTTATGCTATATGTTTAGATGCAAACTGCCATTTTATATACTTAACCACATACAGTTTTATTAAAACACGGAGCATTTGAAGTGAGGAAGCACCTTAATTTCACCATCAAATGGAAATGCTTCCACAGCAGCAGAAACTTCAACAACATTTGGCTCTTCCTATAGCCAAAAAGAAAATTGAGGTTACATATATCATGTTATTCAAGAAATTTATACAGTTGAATCACAAAAATAAAATCAAGTAAATAAAATTGTCACCTTTTCCTTTGATCTAGTTTCTGAAAATGCATCTTTAAATTCCCAAGACTCCTCATCAGAATCAACTCCATCATCTGGGGAGGAAAGCGAGACTTTTTTGGCATCATTCTGCTCATTTTTAGTGTATGAATGGGACATGTTGTTGTCTTGAGTGAAAGAGGTGCTGAAATCAAACCCAAAGTCCCGTCCTTTTGATTTATTAGAGGTCTGTTGTGATGCACCAAATAAATCACCAGCACCAAGCACTCCACTGCCAAACCCAAGTGCATGTGTGGTTCCCTCAGGATTTTCCACCTTTCTCTCATCACCCTTCACACTAAAAAAAGTCAGACTCGATGAATAAAATGAAATCACTGAAGAAATGCACAAATCCTTGTTTAATGGCCCTTGTCAGAATTTTAGCCAATGGCATTAGGTGTACAAAAGTTTAGCCATCTCAAGGGTACATAATAAATACAAAATTAAGCAGCACTTATGCAAGAATGCTCAAAACGAAAAGAAAGGAAGAAACTAAAACCAAGCTTAGAATATGGTTTCGTTATGCAATCACAATTTTGTGTTTCTGTGGGTTCTCATGAATCAAGTATCTATCAGCTTGTTCTGATTTCCTAATGATTTTCAATCTTATTAACTCAGAGGACCCTAATCCCTACTATGATTCACAAAACAATAAAACACTATTTGTTCATGTTATTTTTAGTTGCTGAGAAGTGAAACGTCAATAACAGCTGCTTCATTGTTATTTAGGACTGCGAACCAAACAAGACAGTTTATATTTTAATTTTATTAAACTGAATGGAAAGTGAACTAAAATAAAAATATATCTAGTAAATCATGAGAACTGTGCTACCTTAGTATCCTTGTCTCCAGTCCCAGATTCTGATTCTGCAGCCTTGAATTCCCACTCATCATCGCCACCAAAATCCTCATTTTCATCAGGTGAATTCAGATCCATCTGTTTTCTATCTGAAGTCACTTCATTTAAGTTTGAATTCTTGAGTCCATCCAAACTCGATGAATTCCAGGTTGAATTGGATACATCAAAACTCAACGAATTCCAGGTTGATATGGATCCATCAAAACTCAATATTGGCTTGATTTCAGCTTTCAACTGCTCACCCTGAACAAATTGCAGATGATATTGTTAAACCACATGCAGAATAGAAAACAATAACTTCCCAACAGCTCACTTGCCAACAGCCGTTTTATCACTCTATGCCAACATAGTAAACAAATATATATTATACTCAATTGCCAAACAATCTAGTAAATATCAGGTAGATGTTCATATATTTCCACAGTTGTCTCCGCATGCAATGCAAAGGGACACACAAGAAACTTCAAAGGTCAATGAAATCTTTAGAACCACAGAAGTGCCATCTCAAAATGCAATTCTGATTCTGCACCACACTCGAACTTCCATTCACAAAACTCCACAGTTTCATAGACTGTGTATTAAATTGATCCCTGTCTGAATTAACTCCACTTAAATTTGAACTCAACTTATCCGAGATCAACACACTGAAACTAGGTGCTACGTATTCCAAGTCAAACCAGACGTGATAAAATTCAATTATAACACATTTTTAATCTTAATAAGACAACTATCATTGTTCCCATCAAATCAACCACAAGATTCCAAAACATCATCTAAATTTTCACTAAGGAATTTAAATTGCATTGAAGGTGGAAAACGTTAGTCAACACCTTTCATGGTTTGCAAGCTGAAAGTACAAAGTTTTTGACTAAATGTGCCTGACACAGCTACTTAGCCTAGATGAGGAGACATCCTACTTGTTCAGAGACAATCTACATCTAAACTTCTATTTCTTGTCAGAGAATATCTTATTGGTGCACGTGTCTTCATTGTCCCTTAATTTTATTTATTTATTTATTTTTGAAAAAATGAGAGCAAAGTAGATAGTGAAAACTGAAAAGAGGTAAATATCGTGCCCTCAAAAGAGACGAAGCTACAACAGTCTACGATCAATAATAAAAGTTAACATTACCTTCTCCTTCTCATCTTCAACCTGGATTCTGGAACCTGTTTCTTTGAATTCCCAGCCATCACTATTACCAAGTGCTGTATCTCCATCAACCTTACCCATATTCAACCACTCCCAACTTGAATCATCTCTATTAACATGCGAGGTCCATCCATTCAAATCCAAGCTCAAAGGATTCCATCTTGAATTTAATCCATTAACATTAGACACCAACCCATTCACAGCCTTCATTTCAGTAGCCTGATTCAATAAAATTTCATTAACAAACATCACTGAAACAAATCCCACATTCAGATTCTATTATAACAAACAATAAACAAATACACTTTCCAAATCTAAAATGTATCACAAACAAGTAGATGAACCATATAATCTTAACTGCCTAACTCAATTAATACCAACAGATAAAAAAATTGAAACTTTACCTTAGAAATCTCAACCTCAACATCAGTTTTAGTGACTGCACCTTTAAATTCCCACCCGTCGTCGTCGTCGTCGTCGTCGTCACCACCACCACCACCATTAAAAGCGAATGGCTCATTACCATTAACCAATCCCAAATCCACTCCATTTCCATTCCAATTCTTATCTTTTTTAACCAAATCCGACTCGGTTATATCTGAGTTCAACCCGTTTTCCTTCAAATCCAAATCCAGCCCCTTGGAATTCATTTCATCCTTATTTACACCATTGACGTGCAATCCATTACCATTCAAATTTGCCCAATTCATATCCGACCCGGATCCGAACCCATTATTTCTCTCCTTCTCTTTATACAAATTAGCTATCAAATCAATCATATTAACACCTCCTGATCCCTCTTTATTTTTCGAAAAATGAGCACTTTCATTTTTTGGAGGCTCGCCCGCGCCTGATCCTTCCTCCTCTTCTTCAATTTCTCCAAATAACGAAAGAGGCAAAGCTCCAGCTGGCCTTTTCCACTGAACCAAATTATTAACTCCACTCGGTGCCGATCCAGGCTGAGTTGGTGACTCGGCCAAATTTTGATTTTTGGTAGAGAATTCAAAACTGGTAGTTGACATTTTGGGAAGTGATAAGGTGTGGCTGAACCCACTGGAATTACTGCTGACAAAATTGAAATCCCCCCAATCATCATCATCATCAACATCATTGGTATTGGTGAAATCTGAGCCGTTGATCATGGTGGAATTGGAATTAAAGACGTGATTTGTCGGAGAGAAATTGAAGTCTCTAAGGAATTCTTCTTTCTTCTTCATCGTCATTGTTCACTGCCATTGCTGTTCCTTCGAGAGCTTCCTCATGTTCTTCTGGGGGCGTTTTATTTTTCTAAGTGCGCAGGTTAAGGGTGTATTCACATGCGGTTTATTTTAGATTTTGATGGAGAGAGCATAAAATTCTGAATCTGCTGATTGGACCCAACTAATGGGAGCTTAAATGGGTTGGGTCTAGGATTTTTAGTTTTATTTTTATTTTCTCATTTTAACAATTAGAATTTTCTATTTATATGTGTTTTGATGGGGTAGATCAAAAAACATTTATAAGAAAAATTCAAGTGTTGATAATATTTTTTTCTAAGTAAAAAAATAAAAGTATGTGAAGGTTAATTTGATTAGTTTCGTAATTTCAAAAACAATTAAAATAATTATTAAAAACAACATAGTTTAACTAAAATAATTTTAAAAAAATATATTGGAATAGAAATATATTGAATCAACTTAATTTAACCTTGATTAAACTATCAAATTCATGATTTGGTTCATAAGATTTGAATAACACAATAAAAAAATAAATTTATAATATATTATAAAACACAATTCTCAATCAACTAAAAATTCTAATCATGAAATTAAAATAAAAAATAATTAAAAAATAAAATTGATGCTTTATGAATTCCCCTTCTCATTCTATTATTTAGGCCCCGTTTGTTTGCTGGAAAGTGATTTCCTGGAAAGTGAATTTCTGGAAGTGAATTCCTGGAAAGTGATTTCCTGGAAAGTGAATTTCTGGAAAGTGGTTTCCTGGAAAGTGAATTCCTGAAAAGTGAATTCCGATGTTTGGCAGTGTTATGGAAAATGAACTGGAAAACACTTTCCAGTGTTTGTTTGTGTTATGGAAAATGAACTGGAAAATAATTTATTAATAAATTAATTTTTTTTTCAAGTTTATGATTTATCTAATATATATTAAATATTTAATATAAAATATTTAATCACTTAAAATAAAAAAATGAAATAAAAAAAGTATAATGACGAATTTTTTTATTATATCCTATATTCATACATAGCTTATTTTATAAAATATAACAATATATGTCATATCATATTATAGAGAAATAAGCTTGTGAAATATTTTTTAAAGCCATACAATTTTCCCGCACTCTTTTCAACAAACCTTCAGGAAAAAAGAAAAAGGAAAAATAAACCGACAAGAAGAAATTATTGTGATAATTAATCTACAATATAGTACTGATAAATTAATAATCACAATTAAATAATATTTTTTTATCAATATGAACCTGAACTAAATATAATTAATAACAATTGAAATTAAAAACAATTAATAAAAGATTACAGGATCTGTAAGATGACAGCATTGAAAATCAATCTGTATTTTACATAAAGCTCTCAAGTTCTCTATAGCATGTTAATTCAGAACAATGAGTTATTTCATTGCTTGCAGATTCATCACAGTATAAACAAATTGTGGGGAACACTATACTAAAATTTTCATGGTGTTGGCAATCAACTTTACCATGGACAGTAACTCTATCCTCGCCAAAAACCCAAAACTTCCGAGGTTGAGTTTTTGTACATGAAATATTCTATATGTGAATATACAATCTCCCATTGCACACATGTACATCTGCAGTATTTGTTTTTCTTTTGCCAGACTCAGCAGAAACTGCAGAACACTTGTCGTTACCATTTTTGTAGGTGTCCATCTGATTTTTTTCTAGAGATCTCCTGTTCAGGGTATGTGAAAAGAAAAAATGTCTCATTCCCATTCCTTCTCTGCAATAACCACAAAAGCATCTTCTAGTGACCACCTCCTTCTCTCACTTTTGGCAGTTGGATTGATAACAGCTCTTTCAGCTTTAGATACAAGATATCCAATGACAATCTCTCTTCTCTGTCTGGCTCGTAAGAGTACTTCATAGAAACTCAATTCCTCACCTTCAAAAACATAAAGATTCGCTTGCCTTATTTGTAGCTCATTTCCCTGATGAACACAAATGTTTCATGAATGATGAGTAAAAATGATCAGAGGATTATAAATTTCAACATCATCAATAGCAACAAGTTTAACAGCACAACCAGGAATGATGCTGATAGGATGTGGGGGATTGCCTAAGGTTCTAAGCAATAAAGACAGACAGAGAGGTTACTAGCAAAACCTTTGTTGTTGTGGCACAACATATTTAGTTTAGCTGACTTAAGCCGATTGAAGCCACAGAATGCATCAAAACAATCCAACAGAATCATGAGGACAATATAATAGCATAAAATTACAAGAAGTGTAACTGATTCAGATCCTTATCGAATTAATGCATCAAAACAATCCAACAGAATCATGAGGACAGTATAACATCATAAATTACGAGAAGTGTAACTGATTCAGATCCTTGTCGAATTATGGAGTGCGTGACAAAGAGGAAAAGCTTTCTAGAACTAGCATACAGTACACAGGATGCAAGCTGCTTCTTTTGAGGGGAAAAAGGGTTGAATATTGTTAAAAGATGTTTCAATTTCTCCCTGCTTGCAAGAGTTGGCTAAAAAACAATAGCATTCATGTAAAAACTGTCAAGTGATATGTCTGTCAAATCATCATCTCCTACAAAGAATTTCCCAAATTTCATTGAATTGAGCAAGATTGCAGGATCTCAATTATTATCTTTTTTTTAAACAGTAAGTGCATTTGATTTAAAAAAAAAATAGTTGTGAACCTAAACAGCTACTGAAATTGGCATCACAGCACATGTATTTGTCTATCTATAAGGCTCAAAATTATATCACAATTTTCAGTAGACAACATCGAATATATCTAGTCAACCAACTTCTTATGTAACTCAGAAACCCAGAAAATTGTTCTCCATCCATGTGATGGCCTCAAAACCTCGTACAATTAATGGCTTGCTCGCCCAATCAATCACAGTAAAGGTGTCAAATTCATTCAGAATCACAATCATACTATAATCACAGATTATAGTATTTTCACAATCTAACAGAGCTATGTTGATTAGGTTTTTCACAATCATCAAAACCCACAATCCATTTTCAATAACAATGTAATACAAAATCACGAACAAAACCTTCTATCAACCACAAAATCACCGCAGGGAGCATCACAAAAAAATCATTAACATCCCATTTTTCTCCCAAACCAAATGCAGGCATAAAGCTCAAAAATTAATTTTAATTAATTACAATTAATAAAACCCAAATTACTTACCTTTTCCGAGAGGGAAGACGCGACCTTTGCTTGGTGAAAGGGACTGAGAGAGGCGAGAGACGAGAGGACACAGAGGGACAGATGCGAGAGACGAGCTGGGTTTCAAGGACAACGGTGAGAGATGAGATGGGTTACAGGCGAGAGATGAGATGGGTACCGAGAGAGGCGAGAGACGACACAGAGGGACAGAGGAGGCGAGGGACAGAGGAGGCGAGGGATGACGTGAGGTCACAGGCGAGAGGTGAGGTTAGGCGACAGAGAGTGAAAGAGAGGAGACGGTCTGGTGGTGGAGATAATGACGGGGAAGGAGAAGTGAAAGGGAAAGGAAAGTGTTTTCCTTTACTTATGAAAGGAAAACACTTTCCAGAGATAAGGTATATTAATTGCATTGACCGGAAAAGTGGGGAAAAGCAATTCAGTTGACTTCACTTTCCAAAGTGTTTCCAAACACTGGAAAGTGAGGAAAGTGAATTCCAAAGTGTTTCCAAACACTGGAAAGTGAGGAAAGTGAATTCCTGGAATTCACTTTCCTTGAAACAAACAAGGCCTTAATTTGATTGAACAATGATTTGTGAGGAAAGAAAAGTGAATTCCTCTTGATTTGTTTTTAAAAAATTTAACCTAAAAACGTTATAACCTCTTAAGAATATGTGAATTGAATTTAATTCGAAGGGATAAATGAGTTTTTGACTTTAAAATTATTTTAAGGGTATTAAATTCAGTTTCAAATGAAACATAATTTATATAAAATAAATGCAACATTAAATTAGATTGATTTGTTACACCAATCTCTTTTGAAATTAATGATGAAAGCAATTTTCTAAAAATACTTTCATGCTAACAAAATTATATTTTTGCTTAGTCTCTTTCATACAACTCTTTTTTCCCCAACAAAAACCCATGGAAGTACTATATATTTTTTTTGAATTATTAACATTTTAAAACTACATTAGTCATTGACTTGTCTATTTGGTAATAATGTGAATTATGGTAGTTTGATATTTATTTATTTTTAATTTTGATTTGAGAAAAATGTTATAATTTTAATTGGAATATTTCTAGAATTTGTTTTTTTTTTCTCAACACTCCAATGGAAGATTTTGATCAAAGATTTTTAACAAGCATATGTTTTTTGAATTGTTTTTGAAAATATTTAATAAACAATTAATATGAAATATGTTTATTTATATCTTCTTTAAAATGTCTATATTTATATTATTTTAAATAAATATAATTGTCCTTGAAACAATTAGAAATGATTTCTAAATTAATAGTAAAATATTTAAAATTGCTAACTCGATTTATTTCAACAAATGTTCCAAACAATATAATTGAATTCAATTTAGTAGTTTAATGTTTTATTCCAAACATAATAATTGCAAATATATTATCAATTGAACTTAAATTTACTAATAAATCGAATCTAATTGTGATTTAGTTTTTTTAAAAAGTGTCCAATCTCTTATAACTTTAATTTATTTAATTATTTACATTTTTTTACCTAAGTATTTGTTATGGAATGGACTATCCTCCTATCTTGCAATTCAATATATATATATATATATATATATATATATATATATATATATATATATATATTTCTGTGATTTCCTTAATTATCAAGAGAATGGAGGTTGCGGTCCAGCAAAGGAAAGTGGCCAGAAAGGATGCGATGGCGCCGACATTTTGCATTATTTTTAATTTAAACCTGTTTTTTTAAAATATATATATATATATATATATATATATATATATATATATATATATATATATATATATTTTTTTTTTTTTTAATTTTTTTGGATTTTTCTTAATATTTTAATATTAGAAATAAATTTTAAAAATTATTTTAATATATTTTTCAAATAAAAAAACAGCATCACTGTACTCCAAACAAAATTACAAGGCAAGCTGGAACCAGAAGCACCATGTCATGTCTTCGAGAAAACAGCTCATCCGGGACCAACTTTGTCATCATTAACCTATAGCTCATGAATTCATCACCACAAAGCATCCTGCCATGGCCGCGCTGTCCGGTATAAATTATGTTCATTAGTTTCTGGGTAAATGGAAATGCTTTGGTTTCCATTTATGAGTGGTGGTGACAGAAAAAGAGGAATTCATTACACAGCTGTAGAAGATATCTAGAGAGAGAGAGAGAGAGAGAGACGATGCAATTAGATGAGAAAATGACATTGTTGAAGGGACAGACATGGTGGGATCTTAGAAAGAAGTCATAAAACCAGATGATAAGAGAGCAATAGCCCTAGCAACAAAGACACCAAGCCATGGCCAAACCCAAACCCTGAAACCAAACTGTGTTTTCCTCCTCCTGCTGAACTCCAGCTTTTGTTGTTTTCGACAAAAACAATCACCATCCAATTCTCGCCAGCACCAACTCCTGCCCCACTATAACTTGACTCATTTGCGTACTTTTCATACTGACTGCGACTGTAATTTTGAAAATTTACAGGTGTCTGCTCATCATTTCCTGGTATGCAAATGGGCAATATAGCAAAATCTGTGGTGTGGCTGCTATCGCCATAGCAGTGTTTTAATTCTGTGGGGTAGTCGTCTAGCTGAACGAACTCAGCTGGGCCATCATCAGTAGTGCAAGGATTCCATAGAGTGTCAGCAATTTCCCTAGCAAGGCAGGATGCTTTCTTATTCTTGGTCAGGGCCGGGAGGCCTAAAAGTGATGTCCTGTATGAATTGATGTTTTCCAGAAGGTTGTCTTCTCCACCTGCAAATTGAAGGGTATATCAGCCTGTGGAGTTGACATTGTTGTCCCCTCAGTGCTACATCAAACTTGTTAGAACAACAGGGGAAAAAAAAGGATTGCAGCCCAAAAACGGAGTAATTTTGATCAATTTATGACAAAAAACCATCAGCAGAGATAAAGGGAGACAGATGGTACCACCACAACGCATTACTGATGCAGAAGAAAGCAAGAACATGGCATGGAAAAGCAGAAAGGGAAAGAATATTTTAATTTTGATAGAGGCCATTTCCTGCAACAATGCCAAGACACCCTTGTGAATCCAAGAACATAAAATGATTCACCAGAAGAAGAAACGAAGTAAAAATGGCAGCGAACTTTCTTCTGTATAAGCTTCTTTAGAATCGAATAGTTCTTTACTTGTCTAAAAAGTTCATCCATACATGTGTCTTGACTGTTAAGGGAGGTGCCTCTCTTCACTATGCCTGACAAAACAACTAGCCTTTTCATCAATATGGAAAAGATTGCATTTTTTGAGTTTTCTCAGGAACCGAAAAGAGTAAGCTATAGCCTGAAAGATCAATCAAAATCTACAAAAATTAACTAGATCTTACCCTCGATTTTTTCTCTCGAAATGGATTTCGATTCTGCTTCCTTGATTTCCCATAAATGAATCCAAGGTCATTTTCATCCCAACTTGAATTGAAGTCATCAAGATTAGACAGCAGACCCTTTGTCGGAGTCAATAACAAAAAACAGCATAATGTGCCCTTTAGAAATCTCAACCCCATAACTACTGGTTCTTGGTTGTGTACTTCGCACCCTTTAATCTGTTTAACCTGATTAAACTCTGATAATCTCCTTTAAAAATAACATTTTTTATTCTAATTAAACATGAAAATGATCTCAACTAGTTACATTAAGATGATTAACTGTATGTGCTAACTAGATTTTAAAGGCAATAGAGAAAAAAATTAATTTCAAGCCCAGCAACCCTTGAATGCAAGGCTGTTAAAAGATTCTTTGCAGTTAAATATTTATTTATTTTCTTGTTTTCTTGTTCATACATGCATTTTCCTTGAATGTAAAGGCTGTTAACAGATAATCCTTTGTGTCTATGTTACACAACAAAGCCTGAGACACCAAACTATTCTCAGTAGTGGAAAATATAATTCTGACCAGAGGACTCCAGTTCTCAGCCATAGACAATCCTCAAGATTAAGCTAGAAAGTAGAAACTAGGAACTCCTCCATATCCCCATGTCAACAGAACTGTGCGTTTCCACAGACGTGTACCCTGGATGATCAGAAGACACGTTGAGTCCCATTTCCAGCCACGTAGACCTCTACTTGTCATCATAAGAACACAGTTCACATGCACAAATTTCAGCAATTTGTACCACCTTAGACGGGCAACATAAATTGTAGCTTACTATAAATATGTTGTCTCGGTCGTTTCCTGCACCAAAGGTTTTCGCTGGAGTTTCTTGGTTTTATAGTCCAATCAAATCCAGTTGAGAAGTTATCGGATAAGTCAGTTTCCGGCTATATTTCAGGCATTCATAGACCTAATTGAGTGTTTGTGAGAATGGTTTGGGTGGAAAAAAGTTTCCTCCACCAAAGCAGAATAGCCAATTTCCAAGATCAAGATTCATCTCTGGCAATTTCAACCCCTGGAAAGGCTCTCTCTGAACTCGAAGAGTAATAAAATCTGTTTTCATGGCCTTGCCTAGTTTCACTTGTCCATCATCTATCGTGCGGAGTGGATGCTTTGTGGTGTTCACCTCGCCAACAATCTTGAATGGGGGGGTATTTTTCCTGGGCTTGGACAAGTGACAGAAGTCTTTACTTGCTTAGGTTAACGGAAGTGACTCAAGGGCCCCACTTTTTTTCCGGAGCAACATGCTGGTTTTTCATATCGATTAGAGGTGCCTTGCTAAGAAAAAATACGTGCATGGTTTATGCATGGATTATCTGATTTGTTAGAAAAGAGATTTGTAAACTAGGTCGATGAGATCTGGAATAAAATTAAGAAATTCTTTCAAGGTATGTCTGTATGTGTAGTGGTGGATAGCAGCCAATAATTTTGAGCATACTGGGTCGTTTTATTTTGTTTTATTTTTTTGAAAAAAAATATTGAGATAATCAGTTTAAAAAACTAGTTTTTCTAGGTTAACTGGATGATTCGAAATTGTAATTTTGAGTAATTTTTTATAGCATCGATTCAAACAACATTTTGTGAAAATTATTAGAGGTCATAAAAAGTTTTGTACATTGAAAAGGATCTTACTATTGGCTCAAAAGATCAAAAAGTCAGCAAGATATGCTTGAAGAAGATACAAGTACGTAGTTATGCATGCCCAACACATGCACAAGAATGGTGAAAAACATTGCCTGAGATTTTCTGAAAGAAATGGAATGTTCTTCATCACCAATCAATTTGACAGGTCAATATGACATATTCCATAATGATCCGTGAATATCATGCATGAAGGATCAGGTACTATTATTTTCTGAATCTTTCCCAAGAACGAGCAAATTCACTCATCAATGATGACTATGATCAAGGTTTACAGTAGCTTGGTGTAGTAAAGACGAAACATTCACAAGGAAATCATTTTTTTTTGCAAAGTTTCTTTATCGGCCACAAACAATAGCCAGAATGAAGGTGAATAATCCCAAAACCATCAAAGAAGTTCGGACCAGCTCAAATACGGGGAAAAAGATACAACAACAAACTGATGAATAATTAGACATGGATGAAGAGCTTGAAGAGCAAAGCATACATTTTTAAGCTGTTATTTGACAATTGACATTAGATATCAGATCTTACTCAAATTTATTTCCCTTCCTTTCTCTAATCAGGAAGAAGCACTGAAGCAAATCTCGGCACCGTTCCCACCAATTCCAGCAATCAAACATTGGAATCCGCAAGACTCTAGTTCAGCAATTACTTTATCTACAATCGTTCCAGACAGTACTGATTCATATAGTCAAGGAAACATGTAGCAAATATGAAATAAAATGGCATGATGTCAGTTTTTAGATGATTTACATTTTTTTATTGATTTTCAGGATGGTAGGTGGGTGGTCCTCCCTCTTTAGGATTGTGAAACTCACAGAGATGCGTGACTAGTATCATTCAAAATGTTATATTTCATATCTTTAATCACAGCCCTTAGAAATGGAAATGAAAGAAAATATGAAGCTATTTAATAAACAAGCAGGTAACAATACCTCCTAATAAAATCAAACCACTGCATTCCAACTTTCAAAACCATGGCGCAACAGGAAGCATTACTTTCTAGTTTATCCAATGTTCTACTTCAAAAGCATAAATCATAACAGATAGGTGTATGATTATGTGTTGTAACTTTTTGAGGGGATGCAGCACCTATCATTTTATGTAAGAAATCACATCAAGCAGGGCAAACAAGAAGAAACTTTTGCAGATTCATACTATAATGCAATGTTTCTTAACTAAATATCCAAGTCATTCATATAGAAGAACGCCCAAACATAAACTAGAAAATAAAAACAAGAATTAGAGACCCACATATGCATAGAATAAAAATTAAAATAAGTAACTATAGAGGATACAGGTCGGCAACAGTGTCAGCACGCAGCCACCACCCCCAGCTCCAGTCAACTTAGAAACTAACTTGTATTTCAATGTGGTTCGAAGAACAGTTTCTATTGAAGCATGGCTTACCCCCATGCATTGGAGCAAACCCTGATTCATTTCCATCAACTCTTCTAGCTTCTCTTCCTTTGCAATTATGGACTGATCATCTGGAGCAGGTGTCTGGATGACATTTGCCAATTCCTTACTGATCAAATCAACAGCATCAAAAACAAAACTCATGGCATCGGAGTGTCTTAAAGTTCTCTCTGAAACACCAGCAACCAATGCTTTTGTGTTCCTCCCAACTTTTGTGTTAGTAATGAGCATTTTGAGTGGCATGCTGGACTTGATGCGTGTTAGATTACCTGACCTGAACTTTATCATGTTGCCTGTTGCATGAGGAGTTGAGGTTAAAACACACACACAAAAACAGAGCCTGCAGGTCAAGATACCTCCTCTACTTGCAAATCAGAAAGGAAATACTTCAAAAAATTTGGACATGCCAGCATGAATTTGTCACCACATTTTATTTTTTGCTGATCTTACAATTTCAGCAGGAGAAACACTGTATTTTATCCAAGTAATGCTTAACTGCAGAACCTAGTCAATAGTCACTACAATGCAAAGGACACAGGAGTGTAACATGTAAACATCGAAAATCTGGTGCAAGAAGATAGATTTAGCTAACATGAACTTCTACCTACCATATGTGCTAACAGTGTTGTCAATCCCAGATGGCTTTCCATGAATTATCTTTTCGCCTGCAAAAGCCCATTTGTTCAATAATTCAAGCTCAGACTCCCCAAACACTAACCACCCTTCTTGCTTCATGTCCATATTCACAGTGTCCGAGCAAGCAAGAAGAGCTGCAGAGAATGCAACACAAAGTGCGGCAGATGAACCTAGGCCGGCACCCAGTGGAAGGTCAGAAGTGACAACTACAGTAGCAGGTTTAAATCTGATGCAAGAAGAGGACCAACTTAGAAATCAAAATAGCGTAAGAAAAGTAGTCAACATTAAAAAGGAAGCACTACATACCCTAGGATTGATGTGTATAGCCACAGAAAAGCAGACACCCCAGAAGCAAGAGATGTTTTTGCCTCTGGAATATTTTGTTCTTCAATCATAGCTAAAATTAAATTGAATGTTTCTGATGAGCAGGACATGGGAGTTGATGGGAAAGGACCTCCCAAGCTTGACAGTGCGTCTTTGATTCTTCCAATTGGCCATGAAAATTCTAAAGACGTATCCTTGAGCTGGAGTATCAGTCTATCATCATTCTCTGTGGGGAGAAGAATATCAATGAAAATCCATTTGAGAGAAGTTGTATCATCACATATTCAAAGAAGGGTGGAACCAAAAATAAGAAGTTTTATGTCAATAAATGAAGTCCATGATATTAAAACTGACCGATGTTTCCACACTCCTCAATGAATAGATAAGAAATCAGATGGGATTGTACATATCAAATCCTTAATAACGTGTGAAATCCAAATCTGATAGAACATTTCCTGATCATGAGATAATGTCTTCTTCTTTTTTTCTTTTTTTTTTTTCTAGAAATCAAGTTTGGGAAACCTTAATTGTGCTTAACAGTCATTAGAATCCTGGCAAGAGCAGAACTTGATCGTTTGTAATTCAAATGCATATAGATTGCAAGTTGATTATTTAACCCTATTGGATTTATAGTGTTTTGGCATTCTTCAAAGAGTGAGATTAATAATGGCATCATTTTCTTTTAAAAATTTGAGTTCGTAGAATACAAATTAAAAAAAGAAAAGAAAGAAAGAAACCCCACCTCATGCAATCAATAGTATCAATTAATATGTTCAATATTATGAAATGTCACCAGTATTCCTCGTACTGAAAACAAGCTCTAAGTTTGATGCACTTTAAAGCAAATCAATTACTCACAGACCACATAGAAAATAAAATTGTATCACACTTTGCAATTCAGGTAGCCATTCTTATTTGTGATGGTTGCTTTATCCTAATGGATCCTAAAAGTTCAGTTGTGTGGGGCTTGTGAGGGCAGATATAGTTTCGAAAAGATCCTTACCAGACATATAGGAAAGGAAGCTAACTGGTAAAAATTACCACTGACAGATCGTGTACCATGGCCCTTTGTATCCAAGAAACTTAAATGACTTACTATGAAATTTAAAGTAAATCCTGGAAAGCTCTTATGCTGAAATAATAACCAAAAAGAAATGACTGCTCCAATTAGAACAGTAGAGAACAGATTTGTAATTTGAATCACTAATGAAAATGATTGGGCAGTTCTCATATCTGAATCACTGTGATGGGGACCCTACCCAGTCACTCATCACAGAAAAAAAGTCTAAAATCTAAATTCATTCGACCATGTGTTGACAAACCAGCACACTCCAATCTGAAATTCTTCCTTGGATTATGAGAAAGAGACAAGGGATCACGCAAGAACCTCAAAAGCTTTTCCTTCAATCACTGTGAAGTTTTAACAACTCACCTCAACCTCAAAAGCCCAACTTCTATAAAGTTTAGGTGCAAGAAATGTAAGCATTCAAATCCACAGGCATTCGAATCAAAATCTTGCAGAAAACATACACCTACACTCAAACGTCAAAAGATCCTTGCAGGAGAAAAAACCTCAAAAAGGTCTCTTCCAATCAGTTGTTCAATACCACCCCAATAGACAACAATCCAAGAAAGAACAACGAAAATAGAATCTTGCAGAGATCGGTATACACCTTCAATTGAGTTCGAGTATCAATCTCAAGTTGTCAAGGCAACAAAAACTATTAACTTCCGAAAGGAACCTCAAATCAACATTACAAACAATCCCAGAAACACCAAGCCAAATATCCAAAGCTACAACACACATCTTCATACCGTTTCAAAAGGGTATTTCTCAATCAACACTCCAAACAATTCCACTACAGAAACAACCCCAAAGAAACAACTTTTATGCATATTCACCTCAACAAAACATCAAAGTCTACATCTTTCAATCAATCAATAAATAAAAACCATACGGAGTAATTACTGGTATAAATGTGTTAAAGCTCAATTTTTTTACCATTAGAAGGGGAAACTTGAAGGGAAACATAGGTGTATAGACCAATGGATGCAGCAACAGCAGTGGATCCATGAACAACTGCATGTTCACCAGCGAGAATGATTTTCCCTGGAGCTCTTGCTTTCACTTCCATTCTGTCTTCTTTTCTTTTCCTTGTCTGTGTCAAGGATCTTGGGCTAACAGTAACACCATTAGCTCATTGTTATTGTAAATGTAAGGGTAACACCAAATTATGGAGATTTATAAATATCAATAAATTGATTTGATTGACAAATCGAGTTGGTCAAAAAGAGGCATCAGACTCTTTTTTTCCTTTTTTTTTTTTGGAGTTTGGCAAATACAAACAAACAAAGTTTATAAAATCCTTGTTTCTTATCCCATTTCTATTAAATAAACACTAGGTGAGGTGGATTTTGTACCAACATGTATTTTTTTATCTATCCATAATTTGATATTATTTCTTAATAAATAAATAAATATGTTTTTTAATTAAAATAATTTTTTTAATATCATCACATTAAAAATTAATTGAATATTTCAAAAAAATTAAAAATAAGAATCTTATTATTAAGATAAATCAAGAGGGTATTTTAACATTATTGTATTTGGATTTAATTGGGGTCATATATTTCATCTTGCATCTTTGTGATTTTTTTTCTTGATCTCGTTTTTTTAAAATAAATAAATATTATTATTATATGAAATTAATAAAAATTCTCTCACCAGTCAATCATGGAAAATTCAAAAAAGTATTATATAAAAAAGTACTTCCTCAAAGATGTTGAATTTTTAAGCTGAGGGTGAATTGACTTCAAATGTCTAAACTATTAGAGATTTAAAAAAAAAATCGTACATGGACCTGATTTATTGGACCGAGACCACCACTTTGTCTTAATTTACTATATGATTTCGTTCAAAAATTACATTTATTGTTGAAACTTAAAGAATTATGAAGATTTTATAGATTCAATGTATAATGATGATATATGTCATTTAATTCAATTCCGCTCACGCTTAAAATAAAATTAATTAAGAAAAACGTTAAATTATGATAGTGTTGATCATAATCCCCCAAAAGAATTTGAGTTTTGTGTCATGATGATGACTTTAGAGGGAGTTATTATTATAATGAAGTTGTTCTAATGCCGTTGTGTTTACTTTGTTGACAAGGTCAAAAAAGTAAACACATGAATTAAATTTGTCACCTTTGAATATTTCCCATGGATAAAATATATATTCATTAATGTTACTTTTATAATCCCAAAAAGTTTCAATTTTACCTATAACCATGAAATAACTTTCAAAATGATAACAGTTTTAAAATATGAAACAACAAAATTCGATTCATGAATTCTAACTATCAATTCAGGTTGATCCTATGTTTTTTTATGTAATCAAAATAATATTTTTTTTTATGAAAAAAAATAAATCATGAGGTTATATTGAAGTCAAGAGTCGACTTACATTTTAACGAGGTTATATCAGGCTAATTCTTTCTCTATTTTTTTACCGATCTCGACTAGTCCAAGTCTCAGGTTATTCTTGATTAACTCACTCGATTGGTCTGAATTTTAAAAGAGTTTGAAACAATTTTCATTTTTGATTTTAGATACTTTTTAAAAGTGTTTTTTGCTTGATAGGGCACTAAATTAATGTTTTTTCAGTAATTTTAACACGTTGATTTCAAAAATAAAATAAAAATAAAATTATTTATATAATTCTCATAATGAGAGACTAGTAATTTTTTTTTTTTTTTAAAAAAAAGTTGAAGCAGCATAATAAAAAAAATGTCAAGGGTATGGATACAAAAGATATATTAGAAGTCAATGTTCTTGGTCATTGTTAAACTCAGCTGGCAAATTGCTCTGGAATACAGAACCTGACTTTAACCATGGTTTTAGTTGAATCCGATCAAAGTAAAATCTTGATAAAGATTTTACTATGTTTGACTTGACCAAATCTAGTCCAAACTTGACTAGATAAAAATAGTTGACTAACTATTCAATAACCTTCTGCTCTTAATATTCGATTTGGTAAACATGAAGTACTGCTGCAGTGAACATTCTAACTCTGATCAAGTGCCAATCGATATATAGAATTTGGATGAAATATAATCATTTCCAAATGTTCTTGATCAAGTAATTTTTCGATCTTAGGTTAAGCTTACATTCTTAGATTCTCAGTCAGCAAGTTATTTTCCAGTGATCTCAACCTGTTCTTTGAGGGTACCATAAAGACTCTCGACAACATTGAGCAGGAAAGCATCTGAACCTTGTTTTGCCAACAATGAAACAGCTACAGGAAGATTCTCATACATCCCTAGCGGTATGCTAACCTGATTATTGGTATGGAACCCACATCAGGAAATAATCTGAAATTTCTAAAGAGAACACTAAAAAGTAAAATTTACCTGGCAGAATCCTGATACTCCAGCAATGGACAGCAAGCTAAAAGCCTTAGCGCGGAAGATTTCCAGTGTTGTTGGATCTGTTTGCAGTTTCGGTGGAGGCCCTGGAACGGTGGGGATAGCTAGGATGCCAAAATCCTGCAAGTGTCAGGAACTCACAACTGAACAGGAGCATGATTTGTAGCCTGATAAAATGTTTACTATAATAGATTATAAGTATATGATTTCTTCCTTGGCTAAACAAATCTTGAGAGAGGTACCTGAAGAAGAGTTGCAAGGGTAGCGTGTAATTCAGTCTTTACAGAGTGGCAGGCATCAATGTTTTCCCCAGTTGTTCTAACAGCTTCCCATACCCTTTCTGATATTCCTGGACCCAATTCAGGTTTGACTGCAGTGATCCATTCACCATGGTTATCCTTGAATTCATACCTGCAAATCAAATAATAATGAAATTCAGGAGTCCAGGATTGGTTAGGAACAGCTTCGTAAGGCCGTTGCCCCGACGAGTATCTTGATTATCATTTAGCTTGATTGATCAAATCCATTCCAAGAAAACTCTGTTGAGTTTTTTGCACCTTTGAAGTGACCTCAAGACATTTGAGAGGGCTGCCAAGGATGGAATGTTATACTGTTGTTCTTTTATTTCTTTACTCATAAAATGTTTCAGACTTGGAACTTTTTCCTTGACATAGTCCCCGAGGACCATATGCTTCACAATATGGCCTGCGTAAACAAAAATAATAAGTGATATCCCAGAAAATGATAGCAAACTGATGCAAATACTAAAATGCTAGTCTTTATTACGTGATGTTCTAATGGTCATGTTTTGAATCAAAACTTAGAAATGAGTCTTCAAATACTTTTGAAATTAGAACAGTTATTTTAAAACTTCTGGTTTCGGGATTGGACAGTAGTAATGGTATCATAATAACATATTAACTGACCTCCATATATCTTCTCAACTGATTTCACAAGAACTTGACCTAGTCGGTCGTTCGGAATGATTGAAAGCTGGAAAAGATCTTCTGCAATAATAATTTGACTAGGTTTGGCAGGACCCATAGCAGATTTTTGGAGTAGAGTATGTCCTACCCGACTCAGAATGACAGGGTCCCTGGCAAACCATCCTGGTTGAGGAATTAGTGTCAAAACAGTGAACCACCAGGTTAGAGGATGATGAAAATTATAAAGCTCTTAAAATGTTAAACAACTACTAGTTTCATAAGAGTTTATTACACACAAATGCGGACAAAAACTGTATGGGCAACCTCAAACAAACTAGAAAGAAGTAGTTTGCTGGGGATTAAACTTTTATCAAACCAGTAAAATTCAAAACTTCCAGATGGAACATTCTATTTAAAATGCATAGTAGTCTTCTGCAGCCTATGATTTAACAAATCTAGAATGTTGTCATGAATATTGGAAGCTCAAAATAGTTTGCAACACATTTGTCAAGAATACCTTCAAGGTACTACTTGCTAGTTGATTTATAGATTCACTTGTGTGCAATCAAATTCAAAATGAATCCATCACACACTCAGTTTCTTACCCACAGTATCAAAACTCTGTGCCATGGGAATAACTCCTGCAGACGGAACAGCATCATGTGAAGGTCGAAACCCCAAAATTCCACAATATGATGCAGGGACTCTAACACTTCCTCCAGTGTCAGTTCCTATTGTAACATTTTACCTCACTTTACTTCCGGCAGATCAAAATACATCAAGAATCATTCATATTGGAGTACTTACCTAAGGAGAAGTCTACTAGTTTTGCACCAACTGCAACAGCAGAACCACTTGAAGATCCTCCGGGTACACGATCGGGAGCACATGGATTTATAGGCGTGCCATAATGTATATTTTCTCCATTTATACTGCCTCATATAAAGAAGTTCATAGAACAACAACAACTAAACCTCAATAAAAAAAGTGGTTTATAATTGATGAGTGTTATGTGAGGTTTCATAGGACATTTGACCTTCTAAAAAGTGCTGCAAGACACTTGAAAGATGAGAAGCTAACTAGAATTCTCAACTCTTGTGTTTATAATTAAATTTACATGTGCTATTAAGATGAATCACAGGATTCAATAAGATGGTAAAATATAAAAATGATTATACTAATCATTTTCACACAGCAGAGCAAATAAAATCATTTCAAAGAAACAGCAAGCTCAAATGCAGCAAAAACTACTAAAAGAATTCATTTTCAGAATATTTTAATTACTATGAAATTGAAGTTGAGCATGACTGGCATGTCGATGCCATCTGTTGGTGGTTACCAAAAGACCACCAATATCACTAACCTAGGAACTACCTAGTCAATCACAGCTGCACTAGCATGGTAGAATATACCGGTAGATAGCCTAATTATGCAACTGATAATAACTTATAACTGAGCTATCACATGAACACTGCCGTCTAAGAGACTAATTCAACTACGTCTACAAAAGTTCAGGTTTTAGAGAAAGTACGAGTAGCAATAACAGATATCAAAAAGTTCCTCTTACAATTAGTACAGTTTTGTGAGTAGCGAGTGTGTGTTCATTTCCAACAAAGTGGTATCAAAGCTTTATAGTTCCTGGTAAAACTGCAATGGCAAGTGTTTTAGTTCCATTTCAATTTGCCAGACCATGTGTGAAAGCGCTATCAGGATTCCAAGATTCTGGGATATTCTGGAGAGATGCTATGTAAAGCCAGAAGATGGGAAACCTAGCAGAGATCAAGAAAGAAAGGCCAACAGGGACATACACTCATCCACCAGTGTTTGGATGATACTATCTTTGAGATACTTGCCAATGTAACCAATTCTAAGCAGGCTGGGGAAATTCCTCAAAACACCTGCACAGGTGTTGACAAAGTGAAGAAATTTTGCCTTCAAACTCTTGGATGGAGAGATTGAGGTCCTTTGTATGACGCTGTTAAGGAACCATCTCACCTAAAAGCTTAAGCTTGTAAGTGAGGCCCCATAATATGATTTATATTATTCTCTAACACACCCCCTCAAGTGAAAGCCCTTTGGGCTTGAAACTTGCACAGGCCCACATCACCTTGTGCTTGGTTTTTATCAAATAGAATGGGGGTGGTGAGATTCGAACTCGTGACCGCTGGGTCAACAAGGCTCTGATACCATGTTAAGGAACCATCTCACCTAAAAGCTTAAGCTTGTAAGTGAGGCCCCATAATATGATTTATATTATTCTCTAACAGACGCAAGCTGATTTAGTTTCATATTATTTCATCCAAGATTCTCTGCTCTAATACTACTTTTTTGGAATAAACACACACAAACTAATCACAAAAGTGGATTAATTGGAAGAGGAGTGTTTACAGAGTGTTTTTCACTTCTTATCACAGCGAGAACCTTACAAGATCTCCCCTGTTTATGTTCACAGTCCTTGCAACTTTTAATAAACCCACAACTTCGCTTCAATTGCTTAAAGTTATGAAACCCCCATCATTTATCTTCAAAACACTGATGCAGTGAAAATTATTTTCCAACAAGGACTTGTGAAAATTCGTAAACTCTATAGAGCTTAACTCCATAACTAGTTTTTTACTTGTTGATCTTGTGTGATTTTATCGGGGTATAACCCAATATTCACCAAATGAATTAATCATATCCTCTGATAGCATGAGCTCTTGTTTAAGAAAATTGAAAAAGAAAATGCTCTCACATTCTCACCTGTAAGCCATTTCATCCATGACAGTTTTACCAACACATGTGGCTCCTCCTCCTAAGACGGCCAAAACAGCAGGAGCAGTTGATGTGGCGGCAGAATGAGTCCTTGCCCAGTCAGGATTACCAAATCCAGTCACATATCCCTCCACATCAAATCTATTTCCATAATTCAACTCACAAAAAACAAACCCATCAATCACTACAAGAAAAAAGAACCCCCAAAGAATTCATATAAAAGTTAGCAAACACAAACACCCCCACAAGCAAAAACATAAACCCAAGACCAAGAATCGGAAACTTGGCCTATAAGCTTGAAAATAAATAAAAAGACAACCCTTCCCTTTACTCTTTTCTAAGAAGCTTTCATAAACGTAAGAAACTAACAGTATCTTTGTCGAGGAAATGGAGGCAAAGAAAAAGGTGAATTGAAGGGGCTTACATATCTTTAACTGCAAAAGTGAGGCCATGCAATGGTTGATCATGAGCTGAAGAGGTAGGCTCAAGCACAAATTTGTCCGTGAAAGCTCCATAATCCGGGTCTCTTGCCATGCCTTGTTCTGTTCTAGTTAGTGTGTGACTGTAACAGGACTCTATCCCAAACGTTGTTTAAGGCAGAAAAATGCGGTTGACAGGTCAGCATTTGTCGGGTAAACTTCTCGCCCAGAAAACTTATTAGGTGTTGCATGACCACGCTCCGTTTAAGTGTGATATTAATTGTATTTTAATAATAATAATAATAATAATAATAATAATAGTAGTAATAAAAATAAAATCCAACCGTGATACTATATTAAAAAATATTTTAACCAAAAATTTAACATATTAAATAAAATCTGATTTTATATTATACTCTAATAATAATTTTTTTTTATTAAGAATGTATAAGTATATCATTTTTTTTTCTATGGATGTTCATCAAGTGTCTGTTCAACTTTTTCACACATGCAGTTATGATTCCATTTACTAGTTCATCGACTCGTATTCTTTCATCTAAGCAAGGTGATGTAGAATAACTGATAGGGACATACATGTTGAAGAAAGAACATTCTAAATTCAAAGGTAATTGAATTTTTTAGTATTCTGGATATTGAAGTTAGAATGACAAAAAACTCATTCGGTTAATGTGTTACTGCGAGTTCGGCATTAGTCAAAAGCTTTGTTGTTGATGAATACTTATTTTTGGTCGAATTCCGTAGTTTAGCTCTTGAAATTATCGTTTTTGTTATTTTAGAAAAGTTTTGTCTTAGTCATAACTCTTGACCTTCTAAGAGGTTCGAATCAAATTTCGTCATTCTTGCTTGCTCAGGATTTCTAGTAGTTTTAATTTCCGCAATTATCTCAATTTTGCTATTTTTTTGTATTTTTTAATAATTAGTCCTATTTTCTTATCCAACAAGGATTAAGACTAGGATTTTCGCTTTAAATATAATTGTAAACCTTCTAGCCAATGCAATCAGTTATTCAATAAAATTTTGAATTTTCTTAAGAGTTTCTCTCATTTATAGAGGATCCCAAAATATTAACATTGATCGTATTCTTTTGTATTTTTCGCTGTGTCACAGTGTCAAAAAGATAAACAGATATCACAAGGTCTACTACTCCTCGCACTTTAACTTTCTCAACTGAACATCATACTGTAACTCCCTTTAACTAACACATGCTTTCTTCAAAATGGCATCTCACTTTTGTTATAGAATATATCTTGATAACTCATCTTAAAAGCTTAATCTTTTGAGTTAGATCTGAATTTTTGACATTATATAGTAGTTCAGGTTCGGAAACATGTAAGAAATTTGCAATATCTGGGGATATTAAGATAAAGAAAAATAAAGATTCTATGCTACAGAATGCTCATAGAACAGAAAATTCTCTTTAATATCAAGCATCTTTTAGCTCTTTTCTGGATCTGCATTTTGCATATTTGCAGTTCATTTAGTTGCATCTTCATGCTGTCAACCTCTTTTCTCATCATCTTTATCTCGTTCCAGGACGTCATCCATTCATTCCCCAAGCATTTATCTACCTTGATAATTGCCTGTGTCTTTGTTCTTTGGTAATTGGATCCAGTAGATGTCATTGATCTTGCCATATTTACCTGTTCCAGAAGGATAAGCCGTGCTGTAATATTTACAGGCAGCCTGCCATTCCTCGTTGCGTGCTTAAGACCTTCTTGTGATAGTTTATGGTAGTCCATGGCTGTGCACAGACTTGTTCTTTCTTCTTCTGTGAGTCTAGGATGTGCCTGCATCATTGGCAAAGTAAACATGTAAACAAGGTGGCTTCGTTTAGTGAGATGAAACAGAATTAGTGGAGAGACAAAAAAAAAAAAACTAGATTCAAAGTTTATTTAAGATGAACATCAACATGCTTCGAAAAGTTTCATCCTTGCATAACTTGTTAAGAAACCATCTTACTTAAAAGTTTAAGCTGTTAGGTGAGGTTCCAGAATATGATTATATTATTCGCTAACACACTCTCTCGAGTAAAAACCCTTTTGGGCTTGAAACTTGCAAACAGGTTCACATTACCTTGTGCTTGATTTTTATCAAACAGAATGAGGGTGGTGAGATTTGAACTCGTGACCGCTGGGTCAATAAGGTTCTAATACTATATTAAGGGATCATCTCACCTAAAAGCTTAAGCTGTTAGGTGAGGTCCGAGAATATAATTTATATTATTCTCTGACAGAATTGATAAAAAAAATAGCTTACACATTAGTTTGATATATCTAAACAGTCAAGGCTTAAGAGTAACCTCTTACATACCTTTAGGTATGTGTCTATGGCAGTATAGAGGGTGTCATGGCAGTATCGAGCATCTTTCGGCAATGCTTCTGCAAGTGGCCGGAATTGTTCAACTGAAAGCTTGTCATCCCGTGAAACTAGTGCGAGATACCCATCTACCAACTTTCCGACAACAAGTAGTTTTGGAGTTGGGTTCTTCAACATAGAAGAAACATAAGCTTCCACCACCCTGGTAACAGTTCCCACATCATAAACAGTAGCATCATTGTCATAATTCTTGACCAACAGATCAGAAACCCGGCAGTTTTCCAATTTGAGAGCTATTTTTGTTCCTACCTCATTCAGTAGTTCACAACTAATTCTCATCATTATTCCCAGCTTGAGAAGGTGAAGCAGAAAATTGGCAGAAATTGAATTTTCCTCCTCAGGAAGTATCCTAATCAAACTTTCTGTTGTAACTCTCAGTAGATGGTGGGTTAGATGTTTTGGCAGATTTTCTGGTCCAGAAATCCATTTTTCTGTCCAATAAGCTACGCATGATCCAACCAGTTTTGACCTCAGTACTCCTTTCTTCTTAATGGATTCAATGACCTCAACAAAATGATCTATTCGAAGGCATGAAACATCTTCAAACCACCAATTCTCCGCTATTCCTTTATGTTTCAAGTTTTCTGCATCATTTGCAAGAACATTCAAGCTAATTGCATCATTTTCGCTGAGAGTAAATAATTTGGGGTGTATGGAGGCCTTCCAAGCAATGGCGTCAGTGCATCGTTGCAGGATTTGTAACTTCATCGCCCACAAAGAGATTGGTTCACAGCTTTTCAAAACCCGAAATATGTCTTTCCATGCTGAAAACAATACAAAACTTAGAAAAGCCTGTGTCTTGGAAATCAGATTTCCTTGTTCCAGATCATCGCTCATTTCCAGGAAATGTGCAGCACAGTGTACTGGTGCAATGTTGGATGCTGTAAGATCAACCTTCATTCCATAGCAGAACTTCACTACTAACTCAAAGATTTCAGATCCACCAGGAAAACTTTCTATTTGAATCTTGGGGAGGGTATCTTTTGCTCCATTGCTTCTTTTCTGGAATACTAATCTATTCAAGTATTCACTTTTTGAGACCATGGCAAGCTGAGCACACAGAAAATGACTGGAAGTTCAAATCTGAACGATGATTTGTCAAAAGAAAAGGAGAGAGAGATAATCCATTACATCATTTCAATGCTGAGAGGATAGAAAGAGTTTGCTAGAACTGTTCCCTGATTCCAATTTTTGTAAGCTAAATATTCTTTTCAACCATACCTTTGTATGGATTCTATAACATCTAACAACTATAAGATTTCCTCTTGTCTGGCTGTAATAGTAATCCATAGCTTGTTTCCATACTATTACAGAGAGGAATATGGTCCAGCCTCAGGATAAACTTTCCAGCAGCTCAACCAATAATTAAACACAAATTTATCCACAATGATAATGCATATGTTCATATAGATTTCATTTCCCACAAGACTAGTGTGATTCGATTTCATACTACATAAAGAGTGGAAATATTCACCGGGTCTACTTGATTAAGGCATGTTCACTGTACCTTATGCAGCTGAAAGCTGGAATCTCCAACTTGTATCATCAAATCATTTGCAACTCTTGTGCGAACCGTCCTGCAGACAAGAAAAAAAACTCCATTATTGTTGCAGAAGAGAATTTTTGCAGATTAAAGGGGAATAATTGGATTTTCAGTGCCAATTTACAGAAGAACATGTATATTTAATTGTTTGCACAGCAAGAAAAGAGTCTACCAGTTCTGGTTTCTTTTTTCTAGAGCTTCAGGAACCATATTCTCATTAGCTGGAAGAATAACACACTTGCTATACTTCCTACCAGATAAAGTAGCTTTTCCACTATCAAGACTTCTCCTTCCCATGTTAGCCTTGCTTTATCAAAAAAGGAAAGAAAGCTGTGCTGATCCAACTTATAGATCCACTTCAGGTTTCAGCCACTGCAGGAAATAATTTGAAGGAAGTAGTTAAGCCATTAATAGGGTTAGGTGACTTTTGCTGTCTCCTGTCACTACAAGCTTAGGTGTGGCCAGTGGAAAGATAGAAACTTAAACCAGGATGATTGCTGTTCTAAATTCTCATCCACTAATGTAGAGACATAAATTCCCCTTTTCTCTATCAGAGTTGTCACCACCACAAGACTTTACACCATTATGGACTCCATTTCGAATCAGAATAAGATCAACCCTAATAATTCAGTGGTTCTTACGTACGTATACTTGAATGCAATAAAACCCTAGGGATTCAGGGTGAAAAAACTCAACCTGGGAGGGGTTATAAACTTATAATACATGTACAAGCATTATAGGTTCAAATGAAGCTCATCTCCTACAGTCTTGAAGTGTGTTTTGGAGTTAGATCGCTTGTTTTTTTTTAGTGTTTTTTAATGGTTTTAGTATGGAAAAAAAATTAATTTATTTTCAAGTAAAATTTACTTTTAAAAAACATGTTACTTTACAATGTCAAATACACATTTAGTTATTAGATATAATATAGTAGGGGTGAGTATTTTCGGTTCGGTTCGGTTTTTATCAAAAAAAAGTAACCAAACCGAAATTATTATTTTTTTTAATAAAAATAACCAAACCAAACCGAACCCAGTAAAAACCGACCATTTTCGGTTCGGTTCGGTTCGGTTTTTATGATTCAAAAAGTGTAAAAACCGAATTTATTTCTAGAATCAAGCCTTGCCAAGTAAAATGGTGGCAAATCTATACCATAAGCAAACTTCTTGCAACAAGACGTAAGAAAAATCAAGATCATTAAATCATTATATCAGAACTCATCAAATTAACCAAGATTAAAGTGCTTTTTTTTTATATATATATATCAAAATAACATTTATTTATTTTTAGAAGAAATTAAAATTGATTTGATTTATTTTCAAAATAAAATTAAGCAAATCATTTTCAAAAAGTCTATGAAAAAAAAGAAAAGGGGGGAAATTCCAGAGATTTTTTAGGCTTTGGCAAATATTCCCAATCAACCAAAATAAATGGCCCACATCTTTCAAAATCCATCAAAGTATTTTACAATTTTTCATTTGGGAAATTCAAAATAAACCCCTCTTTTCCAACGGTCACCACTTCTTCTTCTTCTTCTGGTTCTTGCATCTCACACCAAATACAATAAAATGCCTAGAGCTATTCACTTCAAACCCCAACCTCTTCTCTCAAAACCATCCCTTCTCTTAAACCCATTTGGTGAAATAACCTACACTGACCCTAAAAGCAATTTTTTTGCATTTAAAGCTCACATTTTTCACTCTCCCCTTTTACTTTCACACAGGAACCATGTCCAGAAACCGATCATTTGTGCAAGAAAGAATAAAAGAGGATCTGGGTATCAAAAATTGATCAAAATTTTGCCAAAAATTGTGACCTTTATGGCATCTGATCTCAACATTTTGCCAGAGCCTTTGGGTTTGGTTATTGAAGAGTTTTCTGGTGGTGGTGGAGGTGGAGGGAATTTAGGATTTTGGAAGGGTTTTGGAGGTGGAAGATTTGATGGGTGGGGAAGAAAAGGGAAGATGAATTCAGGGTTTTTAGGTTTTTTGGTGGTTTCTGGATTGGGATTGATATTGTTTTTGTTTGGAGGGAAGTTAAAGATTGATGTGATTTCTGGGGTTCTGGTGTTAAGTTTATTAGGGGCTGTTTTGATTAAAGGGTTTAAGAGAGGGATTAAAGATTGGGCCTTGGGGTTTTGCTTTTTTGGTGTTCTGTTGATTTTGGGATTGAAGAAAGGAGAGATGCAAAAATGGGTTGAGAGATGTAGGGTTCGTTCACCAGTTTTGGTGCTTCTGAAGGGAAAGAGAAGACATGGTAGGAGAATTTGGTAACAGAAGCTACAAAGGAAAGATTTTACTTTTCTATAATCTTTGATTTAGTTAGACTGATTTTCCATTTCACATTTGTATTTCATGTGTTCTAATTACAAGAAGACCTTAATTTGGCTAGTCTTGAAAGTATAGGAAAGTTTTGCGGCTGTTTACAGTTTCTCCTCTGAGTTTTGATTGAGTTACAATACAATAGAGTTGCAACTTTTGATTTCGTTTTGTGGTAATGCTGCTTGAATGTCTTTTGATATTTCCTCTTATGATATACAACTTCAGTATGATTCTTAAGGCCCCCCTATATGTTGAGCTTGTGTGTGTGTGGAGTCATTTCAAAGAAATTATATTATTGAAAGATCATCAGTAAACTCTCTCAGTCTCTTTCTGCAACAAAGGTTTGTTTCACGGAAGCCAGGCAATGCTCTTGGCATTTTGCTTTCCCATTTATGATCATGCTACACATTATTATCTTGACTTCTCTAAATAGCTTTTTTCCTTGGAGATGCTCTTAGAGTTTGTAGTCTGTGGAAATCAGGCTAGAATGGAAGTGTTTGATGGTGTATCAAAACTGGAATATGGTCACTTGGACCAACTTGAGAGCCTGTAACTTTAGCTTGATGCTAGATCATCGAAGTATGGCATAGTCAAACAAAAATATGTTTTTAATGTATTTAAATTAATTTTGATATGCTGATAACAAATATAATTTTAAAAAAATATAAAATTATTATTATTTTAATGTATTTCTAAATAAAAAATACTTTGAAAAATAATCACCTGTACACAAGATTTCTGGGTTTCACACTGAAAGCTGTATATAGGTTTTAGATGCTCTGGCATTGCTCCGGCTGATGAGAGTTAAGTTCAGAAACTTTGGCTAGTATTGTCATGACACAGAATAAATACATGTATGAGGGAACAGGTGTTTGGTTGAAACCTTGTAAATAAATGCCTGGAAATGAATATCTGAAATGGAAATGTAGATTCAATAACTTTCCAGACTCTGTTAGGATACTAAGCAAGAGCGATAAGAAAATTTAAGCCATGATTTCATTTTTCAATATCTTTGAAAAATGCAATGGACACTCAGGATTTGACAGAGACGCGATCAAACAGTCTAATGGAAGCTGGCTAGACTAAAACAGAGTCATCCATTTCATAAATGGCTTCTTTCATGTTTGAAGAAGCCTGACCACCTACTTCTAAATAACAATCTTTACCTAGGAAAAAAAAAGAATTCTTTCTAGAAATTTGTTATGAGAATTGCCTTAAGAAGTATGGTGTGTAGTCATGAAAAAGAAGAAAATCAAATGCTGACATGGAAAAAAATCGGCCATTCTTCATGGCCGATGCTATAAAGACTTGCAGCAAAGTTGCTTAGGAGTGGACAACATTTTTTTGTAATGCTGGTTTAATTTCATAACTAAAATGTACATGAGAGACATTATCTCGCATCTCGACCAGGCTCTCTGGAAGAACATGCAGCAAATGGAATAAACGAAATTCTCTAATGTTTGCTAATTTTAGCATGTTCTCAACTCAACAAACCATTTTAACAAAATTACAAGGTTACAGCTGCGCAAATTTGTCAATCTTTATTGATATTCACTTCTTCTCAAAAGGCGCGGGGGTATGAGGATTAAGGTTGTACTGGAACCCAAAAATCACAAGGTCCTTTCTTCTATGGAAGTAAAATAGGCAAGGGAGTTATCTGATATGAAGAAACAAGGAATCCAACATACTCTATGATCATCTTTTCTTTACAATCCCCTCGAGCATCCCATCAATTCCAAAATTACCTTTGAACTGTTGGCGATCAACAGGACCAGGTAGCTGGAAGGTGATGGAGAAGTGACCTGGTGGACATAGATTTCGTGTTTGCATTCTGAAGATCTGAGAGTGCTTGCAAACTGTATTCTCACCGGTTGTGGTCACTCCTTTTATGAACACTGTACCGTCAGGATCGATGTCACAACTGAAATCTTCTACCATTGGGCAAAAGATCAGGTCAGTTAGCCACAGCAGCATCAATAATATGACAAGGCATATGAAAATATACGGTCTAATTTTTTAATATCCATGGCATATGAATCTCTAGTTCAGATCAACCAAACTAATTAAGTTTTAGATAGCCTAAATCAAGATTTCGATTCATTAATTAGATTTACAGCTCTAACACTTCAAGCAGCTTGCACTAGTTTGTGCCACATAGCTAGTTACACCCAAATCATTTTATTAGTTAGAATGAAAGAAGTGCTATCTCTTCTAGCACTGTTTGTAAGGATGTAAAGCAATCATGAATATAGTGACTAATAAATGTTAATATATGAACAAACTTACTTTCATCCCTTGAAACTCCAGGAAGAGAGACTCGAAACAAGTAGGCATCATCGCTTTCACCAATGTCCATTGCGCCCACAATCGGTCCCACATTTCCCGCTGCAGCACTCCCCGCCAGCCCAATTCCATTTCTGGCAGAATCCATGATATCATCCAACTCCTTTTGAGTTGTCTGGGATGGGAAAAATACCATAGAAGGCCCAGCTTCTGCAGCTTTAGTATCCACATCCCCTCGGGTTGGAGATTCTACCTTGTGCACTTGAGATTGAACTCCAGGGGTTGAAGATCCAACCCTGTCACCAAATGGAGCAGGAGGACCAATATACGGCACACTGTTGAGAGGTGCCACCTCAAGGACCTGTTGATGAGGATTTATGGGCTCGGGTACATTATTCCCTCTTCGTATGTCAGAAGCCCTAGAGTCCATCAGAGCTCAGCATATTTAATTTTCAATACCACATGAAAATGTAGCAATGCATCAGTGATTAGAATTAGTGTTGTATAAATTGTTGCAGAAAACTCAAAAGTATAGAGTTATGTTCCTAAGGCAGATACAACCAACAAAATATCTGAACGACTCATTACAAGAAAAGAAAAGGCTAAAAAAAATAGAAATAGATCGTTTGATGGATAATATCCACCAAAATTCATACTGTCAAAAAGAACTCAAATAATGATTCTGTTAGAGAATAATATAAATTATATTATGTGACCTCACTTAACAGCTTAAACTTTTAGGTGAGATGATTCTTTAACATGGTATTAGAGCCTTGTTGAGGTCACGAGTTCGAATCTCATCACTCCCATTCTATTTGATAAAAATCAAGCACAAGGTAATGTGGGTCTGTGCAAGTTTCAAGCTCAAATGACTTTCACTTGAGAGGAGGTGTTAGAGAATAATATAAATCATATTATGGGGCCTCACCTACAAGCTTAAGCTTTTAGGTGAGATGGTTCTTAACAGATTCTATAAATTGTGACTGTAAGCAACATCAAAACGATATCTTTTGTAAACTAATTCTTCTGCATGACACCCAAAAATTGTATTGACTCACTGCTACAAAAAATATTTGACAACATCAGTGTCATTTATTATAGGGCTATGTTACAAAATTCAGCCAATCTAAAAAACCATTTGATTTCAAACATTAAAAAGTAAAAAAGAAAAACACAGATTGTAGTTACTGCAAAGTTAAACAATATAAAGATCAATCTAATTTTATTTTTTTTAGGTGACCGAAAACAGTCAGGAACAAGAAAAAACTCAAAACTATTCATTTCAATGATAACTAGGACAAAATTTAAGACATGGGATAGAATTAAATATGGAGAAATCACTAAACCTCTGATGACTAGTCTTCTTAATCCCTAGAATTTCACCAAGTAGTTGTGTTCTATTGCTAAACCCTGCCACCTGAATTTATACTATTGACAAAACCATTCAGAGGGAGTTTCAAAATCACCCTCAGTTACCATTTCATTTTTGAAAATTACCCTTTTATTCCTACATGTTTTTGCATTTTAAACATGTAGTTCAAAGCTGTTAGGGCATTTCTGAACTAAAGATGTTGTGCAAGTAACATTGTTTTACAAGAGTTGTCAATTAATAGCGCAAATTGAATACCTCAATAAAGAAAATCAGAGAACAGAGATACAAACATTAACCCTATTTCTCATTTGGCATATAATGATCCCCCCCTAAGTAACATAATCTTCATATTAAAGAAGTTAGCCCTTTGTTTTCATTAAAACCATAGGCACAAGCACAACCTAATAATTGTTTTGTTGAGTAAATGACACCTAGGTGAAGGCGCACGCGTGGTTCTCCACAACAAAATTGGCACTTTGTTTGAAAACAAAAGGTGCCCGCTATTAATGAGCAATCCAAGTCTAAAAACTGAAAAGCTATGTGAGTAAACATGAATCCCCTATAAAGATGTTGGCCTCTTGTTTTTAACAAAATCTAAGTCACATATAATCCATGCCTAAGAAATGAAAAGCTACGCGAATGCAAATGTGATTCTCTCTCTGAGGAAACTAGCTACAAGTTCACTAAAACTTATAGCACATGCACATACATTGTTCACTGGCAACCCATATCCAGCAAATCAAAAGCTAGGTTAAAACACAAGCATGCACACAAAGAGGAACATGATAAGATGTTAAATTTTAGGGATATCCTTTATGAGGAAAAAAGACTGCATCCACCTGATAGCAAGGCTGAATCAATAAGCTTGTTATGGAAAAGACCATATTTTTGAATGGGGATTTGGTTTCCATTGTCAATTGGAGATCACTTCATTAGGAAACATTATGAGAATATTGCTGCATTGAGTTGGTAGTGCCATCTTGTTAAAATGACAGCAACAAATCTAGTTATAATACTATCAACATGTGGTGCCTTGAGTCTCACAAATACAAACATGAAATCTCAAGCCACTGATCCTTTATTTCAGCAACCATGCTACTTTTGCCATACAAACTATTATACTGTATCTATCGAGCTCTGAGGTGATAAAATGATCTGAAAATAAGTCTAGAAAACTTGAATCATCACAATAATGTCCTAAACTCCTGGGTTTAATAAACTTGATGGACTCAATTTTATGCTAAGAAGAAGCATCATTTTGTACTTGTGCAGCTTTGAGCTGAAAATCACCATTTGCCATGACATGTCATCCTACATATTATACATTTCCACTGCAACTCATCCTAGATTCAAACTGCCTTATATATTATTTTGTTTTATCTCCCTTCAGTATGCTTCTACAACCTCCTAAATTTTATTCAATAGTTTATAGATTCTTGTTCTTTTGAAAAAGGTTTCACTTACCACTGTTTTTTTCTTTGCAGAGATGAAACAACATCATAATACTAGAAAGAGGCAGGATAACAATGGATATTTGAGAATATGCCATCTTTGAAAGAACATAAACTAGACAGTAACAAAAATCGACATAAATGAGCACCCTAACCCTTTTGAATACCATCTAGCAAAGTGCTCCTAAAAAACCTGCCGCATTGTATTGAAAAGAAACAAGAATCTCTGTGTTATTCCCCAACTTCCTTGATGACAAAATTTTTGAAATTTTGCATTTGTCTCCATCAAATGGACTAAAGATTCTCACCTTCAATGATTATCATACTTTGCTTTCTATAATTTTGAATAGCTACCAAAATAATCCTTGAAACTTAAATTAAGGATATCTGATGCATACACTATACCACTTAATTTCTACCAAGTATCCTAGTCTGTTCTGAAGGGAAGGAAAATAATAATCAAATCACAAGTTGATGCCAGATAATGGATCCATGGACTAACATGAACCTAATTGAAGCCACCAACATAACATTACAATCATTAAAGTCAATTTGGCAGGTCTGAAGAATCCTGTAAACACATGAGGCAAACAGCAAGCATTCTCTGTCAGGCCATGTTGCCATTTTGCGCTATATACTTTTCTTTCTTGAGAATTTGGCAGGAAGTTTTGAAACCATAAACGAAAAAGGGAAAAAATGGTGCGTATAATGCAAAAAACTATTAAACTCGTTTCTAGTAAATGGGATTCATTTTTTAATTTTATGTACCATTTGGGCGGAAAAAAATTTAATCTCGTTTCGAGAAATTGGGGTCCATTCTCAACAAAAGATATCTGAACACAATACAAGAAAAACCGAAGATCTACAGCACCAAATATTCAAGGCCCTGAAACCACACCATTTCACTTACTATAATATCATTCCATCTAAATAGAAAACCTTTGAAGCATTTTTAAAAACTACCCACCACCATAAACATCCTAACATCAGTTCAATTTTCTTTCTCCACAATTCTTATTACAAAACCATAAATTATTTATGAAAACACATTGTTTACATTTTTAAAAGTACCCTCATTGTTTACTTTGCTGATTCTGTTATCAATAATTACATGCAACTAAGCAATCCATCTTTACAGAAAATAAAGGCAAGCCCATATCAGAAAACACAGCATAGTAGAATGCATCTATAAAAATCCAGCTTTATCAACAACTCCAGAAATAACACTCTTAGAAACCAAAAAAGAATGAAACTTTATGCATGTGTAAGTAAATAAAACAGATACCTGTATGGAGAAGCCATTGATGGCAGTCAGGGAAGACTAGTTCTGTAATAAAGAGGAAATTATTTGAAGTTTTGTACTGTCTTATGACCGTGTTTCTTTCGGGGTAACAAGGAGGTAATGTGTGAATGACTAGTCGTCGAGTAAAGTCATTTTGGTCAATGTTAGAACTTGAGATCACTTGAACATCGATTGTCCATTTGAAAAAAGAGTGCGAATATTTTTGTCTATATTGAAATAAATAAATTTGGTCATGTCTATTGATTTAAAAACAAAACTATATTGGTTATATGTGTATGGGTTTATGCTATGCTACGAGTTCTTGTTTTTCTCACAAATCATATTCTATTTTAGAAAAATAATGTTAAAAAATAAGAGAGATATATTATTATATCCTTTGTGTTAGAGAATAATATAAATCATATTCTGGGACCTCACCTATCAACTTAAATTTTTAGGTGAGATGGTTCTTTAACATGATATTAGAATCTTGTTAACCCAACGATCACGAGTTTGAATTTTATTATTCTCATTCTATTTGATAAAAATCAAACACAAAGTAGTGTGGACTTGTACAAGTTTCAAGCCCAAAGGGCTTTCAAATGAGGAAATGTGTTAGAAAATAATATAAATTATATTCTAAGATCTCACCTAACTGCTTAAATTTTTAAGTGAGATAGTTCCTTAACAATTCGGAAGATAGACAAACATTTTGCTGTCAAATTGCTGCCTCTGCAATAGTTTTTTCTTGGCAATCTCCTTACTCCGGGAACTAACAGATACCCACAATTTACAGATATGTTTCCTGCTCATCTGCATCCTCATTCAGTAATGGAAAATGGGGATAAATTTGTATCAAGTATCATATTCATCAGCAGCCCGGATACGTCTCATATTGATTTGAAGGACATTGAAAGGTTCAAGAGACTAACTGGTCTTGAGAACCTCTTTCTAGATAGAGATTTTGAGGCAACATTAATCCGATCATATGTAGATGGTGATCTATATGATGTGATAGTTCATGAGGCTGGACATGGAATAGAATTTCCTCCTACCAGTAATCGTTTCTCGTTTCTCTCGTGAGAGAGCAGAACCTGCAGATAGAATCCCGCAGTCTAGGCACCAACTAGAAGATTAGCAGAGGATGGCTGCCATTAAAACCGGCCTATTTTGACTTATAAAAATTATTTGATTTAAAAAAAAATAAAAAATATATATATATAATTTTCACGTTAACACAATCAACTATTTTATACAACTAAATTTACCAGCGGATCAACTAAACTAAATTAGAGAATTAGCAATGAAGTTACAAGGTGAGTTCTTGCAATTTAAATTCACAACATGTTCAAATATTACACAAAAAATATTGTGATTCAAATGTTATTGTTTTATCAAAAACTTTTTAATGTAACTCCTTTATGCTTACCTCAGTGGACCCCAGAATAGTTTTTTCGAAACCCAAACTACCCTTGTCATGTTTTGGGAACGCTCCAGACCAAAACAGCGTTGTGCTGTGCTGCAGTTACCTTGTATGGAAAAATGGCATGGCTTCTCTTCCGAGCTGCCAAAACTACGAAAAGACACAAACTTTCTTAAGTTATTCGCAGCAAAACCCAAAACAAACAACGACCCATTATTTCGCTTCATTGCATTTACTCTCTCAACCTCACTTTCTTCCTGGTTAGTTCCTCTTACCGCTCTTTCTCTACATACATAATGTATGCATGTGTTTTGATCACCTATTGCTTTGTTCATTCTTTTTAAATTTTTATTATTTGTAATTCAACCTGTTAATTTATTTTTGTAGAATCTGAACTTGGGGTTTGTGTTTTTTTGCTTGTATCAAAAGCAAGGATTTTGAGGAGGAGCCCTTTTTTTTTTTCTTGACTTTTTTATGTTTAAGGTGATAAGTGTTGTATTGCATGTATAATTTCACAGATGCTGATTCTCCCTCTGTCTTTATCATGATTTGATATCAGTTTATATATGATACAATAAATGAACCTTTGTTATTTTAATTATGTGATTATTTGTTTTGGTTGTGTTCCTAGCAGAATCTTGCTCGTTAAATAGCTGATTTTCTTTCATTTTTCCCTCACCTGAATCCAGTTTCGCAGTCACAACAGTCAATGAGACGAAGACTGTAACTTCTTTTGCCTTAAATTTGCCGAGTTTTTTTTTTGGATAAGTAACCTTGTTTTGGTAGAACTATACACAAAAAGGAATTGTAGTTTTTCAAAAATTGGATTTTTTTATGAGGTGTGGCTAAATCTTCCTTCAAAGTAGACGCCTTTATTTATTTCTCTCGTTATTCAAAGTTGGTATGCTTGATTGGTTGCCAGACTTAATGATTCTTGCTCTAATCAGCAAAATAGTCCATAATTGGAATGAATTTCATGTTAAGTTGAACAATCTTTTTATTTGTATCTTATCATTGTGGCCAGTTTTGCAATTGTTCGTTTGCTAACGATGAGAGAGCTTTTGTATTCTTTAGATTCCAGCCGGACTTGGTGGCTAGAAGTTTGCAGATCATCAAGCACCAACTCGCGGGAAAGATCCTGACTCCTGAGCTGATCAAATATTATTGTAATCAGCCTCTCTATGTTTTCCTCTTTACTTCATCTCTTGATTTAATGTTGGCCTTAGCACGTCCAGTGATTTTATTGTTCAGTTATGGTTATGTCACACTTTGGTTTATTGTTATTATCTACTTGTCTGCTCCTTGCTGTATTGTTAATGACTGGTCCATTGTGTGGAAGGTGAAAGGAACAATTCTGGTCCGGGTAATTGGCAAATTGATTTGCTTCATGCATATTCTGTGTTTGTATTTATTCGATTCCCATCAACCAACTTTACAACTGGAAGAGGTTCTGGTACATTTTTAAGAGTAGTTCTTAATTCACAGAACTTGTGAGATCAATAAAAACAAAAGGTGCCAATTGTCAGCCATTTTTTAGGTGGATTTAGCATCCCTCCTATATTTGTTTCCATATTTCTTCCTATGGACCTTTGTGGTTTGGGCCATGTAAAAAATTCTGCATATAGAGTTTTTTTTTCCATTGTTTTATGTGATTCTGCCATATCTTTTCTCAATCCAATCTTATCTTATCAGCGTTCCGATGCCTAAGGACAGATCAGATTCCCTTTTGATAACCTTCCCATGGTTTAAAGCACTGCAGATACTCCATCACACCCTTGGACATGTATGTTTCAGCTTGGAGTGATATTTGTTATATTCCTACTTCAGTGATTAACTGAAGATAAATATCTAGTTTGAGCCATTATAAATAACAAAGATATATAACTTAAAAATATTTTCTTGCTTTACCGAAACTTTTGTTCCAAGGAATTGTTAATGACAACACTTTCCCCATTCACTGGAAAGATTTCGTACATGCATGGCAATGTTTGCTAAAATTTATAAGCAAAAACTAGCTATAAACTTTCATTCTTTTGTTTAGAAGTTGCATTTCTGTCTTGATGTCTTCCAACTTGTAAATGATTCTGTCTAATTACTAGAAACATTTTGAAATATGTGAAAGTATATTGGGATTGCCATTTTTTATGGGTCCATAGTCTTAATGAATTGCAATTGGCTAGCATGATCCAGGTTGTGGTTCAGCATGGGACCTAAGAATGCTACGGTTCTCCATGGTCATGGTCTAAATCAATGTGGTTATTTTAGAGTTGTTGGTCTATCGAGGATGATGATGATGACATCTTTCATTCCACAGACATGGTGATTGACACGTTCTCTATACATCATGAGAGTTTGATTTCAAATTCCAGTAGAAAAGAACTTGTCCAGAAGTTGTTATGAGAGAAGCATCAGACATCAAAACTCAAGCTTATAGCTGAGGGCCTAAGAACTTGTTTTTATATTTTTATGATAGTTAGATTCCCTTTTAATCATGTTAAATAAGGAGTAAAACATAGGCAGTTATGTTGCTAAATCTCCGCTGATGCTAGAATAGATTGATCCAGATTGTATCTATGAGTAACAATGATATGTTACCATTTAAAACCTTATTTTTGCTAATGAACAGTTGACGCTCTAATATTTTGCAAATGAATGTGTAGGTGTTTGCATGCATACGTTTATGGCTTCTTGTCAATTGTAGAAGTTTGGTAGTTCATGTCATTGATTAGAGGTGTTTGGCTATCTTTGATACTATACAGTGTACTTGATGTATTTGCGCTGAACTAAGTCATTTTTTCAACGCATGGTTGTATCATAGCCTACCAATCTGCCATCCATCTTATGATATTACTTGAGCTCATAAGTTGTTTTAGTGATTCAGATATTAGTTCATGGCAAAAATTTCAACAAATATGGAATGATATGTAAAACGATGCCAGGAGCATGTGTTCCACTTGAATCATATGATAACAATATGATTAATTTAGTTTCAAACAAACATTAACCCCCCAAACAATTATTTTTTAGGCAGTGACCTGTCATCATAAAATGAAAATAATATGATTAGTGATGATAACGTCATGTATATTTAAGGCACTGGCCTGTCAGCATATTTTTTTATATGAGCAAATTGAATGATTTTTGTCAAATTTATGAGAATCATTATTTGTTCTTTTCCTAAGTGCTTTGAGTTCTTAATGCAGATTCCGATTTATTATAGTGCAAACATATGGATACTCCATCTCAGGCTGCAAATTCTATTTTGACTGCGGGATCAGAATCCTTTGTTGATTCAAGTGTCGTAGCCAACAATGACCAGCTTTTCCTCCTTTCTTTCATCATCGGAAACTTTTTTGGGCCTGATCTGAAAGGTGAAGGACCAAAAAAATCACTGTTTCAAAGAGCAGCTGAGGGGCTATCAACTTACTCATTAGAACAATTAACTGGAGGCTACATCAAAACTGAAGAAATAGAGCATATATACTATTATTCACTTCGAAAGGCAGAGAAGTATCTTGCTCTGAAATTATCCTTGTTGCGCCAATTCTTTCTAGGCAACCTTCCTGCTTCTGGAACTGCTAGTTACCCGCAGTTTCCCCATATGTTTCCAACCCACCTACACCCTCATTCACTAATGGATAATAGATACAAAATTGTGTTAAATGTGATATTCATCGACAACCCAAATACCTCCCATATTGGCTCAAAGGACATTGAGAGGTTTATAAGATTAACCGGGCTCGAGAATCTTCTGCTGGATAGATATGCAGCAAGATTTCATTCATATTTGGATGGCAGTGCTCTATATGATGTGACAGTGCATGAGGCTGGACCTGGTGTAGAATGGCCTCCTACAAGCACTCATCATTTTCATAAGAGAGCAAAATATGCAGATAGTATCCTGCAAGCCAGGGATCTGCATGTCTATGATGTGCAACCTCTTAACTGTGTGCCATCTAGAGGTTTGCCTCCTTCGCACAGCTGCATAACATCTCTACCAGCCAGAGATTCTGGAAAATCTGTTGAAGAAAGTCCACGGATGGTTTTTCTTCCATCAGGAGCAAAAACGGAAGAGTGGGACAGTCTGATGGCTGCGTGTAAAAGTGGACTTGGATTGACTGGTACTGCTGCAATGGGCCAAGTGCGACAGACTGTCGGGCTTGTTGATATTGGCGAGTGTGAAGATGCATACCTTTTCCGGGTGTCTCTTCCTGGAGTGAGACAAGACGACAGTAAGTATCATTAGTGTGATTAAATGCTTGCTTCTTACTGAATTTCCATTTTCTTTTTCAGGATGCTGTAGTTTACCTTTAGTAGATATTGTAAGCATAAAGTTCTCATGAATCTCTTAATTTTCCTTTTATATGTTATCAGCTTGTTATGCTCTAAATTGTCTGTGAAATAGAAAAATCGAATGATGTTGTAGCTTGCCATGTGCATACCATGCAGTTATGACATTCAACCGATCTGATCATATTTCCAATTCCATAGAAAACATCTCAGCTTTCACATGGGTAGACAACATTAACTGTGTAACTTACACTTGTCACCACCAAGATTCATAATATAATTGCAGGGAACATCTTTAATTTACGCTGGTCACTCGTCATTAAAATTTCTGTGATGGTCACTTCTTTGCTTGAAAATGCCAAACAGGTAGGGGTGGCCAGCATTGAACCTTATTAATTTTAGGTTGCATCACCTCAATCATAATGGTGTTTCCACTCTATTAGCAAATTTTGACACCATATCTTTTCCTTTACCCTTTGCTAAGTATCTTCTTTAAACTATCCTTCTTTCTGCAGATGAATTCAGCTGCAAAATCGAAAATGATGGCAAGGTGCTGATAAAGGGCATCACAACAACAGGTGAGAAAACTGTGTACAGGTTCTCCCAAAAGTTCGAGATGCTATCCCGAAACCTCTGCTCACCAGGGCAGTTTTCTATTTCATTTCAACTGCCTGGTCCGGTTGATCCTAGTCAGTTTTCAGGCAAATTTGGCTTTGATGGGATTCTAGAGGTGATTGTCATGAAGAGCAGATAAAGTAGTTGATAACTTAATCCCTGTGCATCAGCTAGAAATGCAAGGTTTACAAGGAGCTCTCCACCAATACATGGAATATTACTACCATTATATGAAAAAAATTGAGATGTTTCTCTTTTTCAACATTTTTTTTTCCTTCTTTTTCTGATTTCGTTTCGTGAGGTCAAACAACGTAATTTTTAAACGCATATCTTTGGAAGCTGCACTTAGCAGATATGTATCAGCTGAGCACATGCCTTTCGAAATGGGGATATGTTGTTCAGCAACATAAGATCAGGTCTTAAAGGGGTACAGGATACTGCTTGGTTTTGCAGTGACACAATCCAACCTGGTAGTGGTAGAGCTTGGAGATTTCGGGGGGCATATTTATTTCCCAATAATACTGTACTTTTCACATTTCAATCATTCTACGATGAAGGTACACGAAAGCGTTTATAAAGAGAGAACCAAACATAAAAACAACCAATCTGTTCAGTGCTGAACAAGGATTCAAACATAAAAATGAGGATAACATCCAAGACTGAGAGAAAAGCTCCGTCGAGATCAGCTATAATCTTTTCTGCATGTTATTTACAAAAAGTCGTGCTTCTTAACAGCTCCTTTTCATGAGATTACAGTCAATGAAAACATTTATGGAGCTAGGAAACCGAGTTAATATGGACATGCAAAGAGAAAATTAAGATCGAGCAACCATAGTTCAAATACCATAACAGAAGGATGATGCCTGTGGCTCATCAATTATCACGTACATATAGGGAAAGGGGGGAAAACAACAAAGTCTGGTTATTACATGACACACCATTACTGGAATTTCCAACATCAACTGTCATCTCCATAAATGGTTTTTACTAGAAAAGGAGTGTGATATGCGTACTAAAATCTGGTGGAAAGGCAAGAAATATTGGCACTATCAGTTACATGAAAGCATTCCTGTACAGCATAATCATCTGATCACCCTGGTCTTGGTAATCAAACACAAACCCAGCAGTGGATAAGTTGAAGTGAGCTTACATTTCTTAACTTCCATGTTCCAGTTACTAATGATCTGAGGGTGACGGCTGCTGCTCTGATCCCTGAGGCCACATATGCTGTGCCATATAGGGGTGAGGTTGCTGGGCATACATAGCTGGGTCTGTCACAGGCTTGCCCATTATCATCCCAGGATTCCCGACCTGAGATGCATGTGGATGTGGCATATAGCAGTAAGGGAGTGCATCAACAGGCCCTCCAACAGGAATTGTTCCTCTCGGGATTGATGCAAGAGCTTCATCTTTCATATCCTCCCTAGGTACAATGTCAACCAGGAAATCAAAGATATCAGTCCTGGTGATAGCTGCAGCAATATCATTCTTCTGTAGTGTCCTCCTCTTGTTCTCCTCCGTGTGATTCCAAGACTGCAAGGTCAACTCTAAAATAAACATTTCACAAGCCCTGGCAAATATAACTGGTGCCTCAGCGGATATCATCTTGACATCCTCATCAGCCTTCATGATCTTCTTGATCCTTGCCAGGGGAAGACTATGATTTTTGAAATCAGTAACTTTGTCAATTTCTTTATACTGATTTGTCCAAAAAGACTGCCGTTGTTGCTGGAGTTGCTGTTGCTGTTGCTGGTGGATCTGCTGATAGGCAAGTTGATGCTGTTCAAGCTGAGCTCCTGCAGGCTGACCAGTAACTGATCCAGGATTCGAGGCAGCAGGCATATGGTTTGGCTGATATGGATTTGTTCCATACCCTTGCTGGTCCATTTTGATCCAACTAAACACAATAATAAGCAACTTAATGACTCGGTGTTTAGCAAGATACAAGAGGAAACATGAAAAACTAACTTTGGCATTCAATTTGCAGTATATAGATATACATATCATATGATTGCATGCTGAAAGGAAATGTCATGAAATAAATTGGCTATGCTATGAATAGAAATTCTCTGAGGTGAAGAGCAGATGCAACTAAAAGGTGATGCAAATCCAATTTACACTATCCAATCAGGTGTTTGAATTATTAAAAAAATGCAGCAAACCAAGTTTGTCTGATTTCAAAAACATAAACAAACAAAAAATTCTCACCAACAATATCCAAGATGCAGAATACCAGCATCATCCTTGAATTTTATCACGGATGAGCTTTTACGGATATTATCACTTCAATTAATGAGGGTATATCTCAGTATCCATCAATCACACTTAATTAACATTCAAGCATGGCAACAAATGGCTTACACCAGCCAAGTTTTGATAGGAATATATCCTCTTAATGCTAAGAAAAGCAGAGAACCGCATAGCTGTAATGGTTCCCAGTTAAATTCAAAAGGTGAAGTCTTTAAAATTTATGATGCCCACTTTGATGATGAAACTAATTGGAGACAGATGCATTTGGGAAGGTAGAAGCCCAGCCCATATCCTGACAACAACATAGTGCAGTTGTAGAAAGAAATTCATTACTAGCTGACATTGTTTAGCTCCCAAACAGAAACAGAATATAATTAATTTCCCAGACCTTTCCCAATACATCTTTGATCTACTTCCTATTCCTATCCTAGAAGTAAATCGCCAAGATATATGCAAACAGCTACCTCTTCCACAGCAGGACCCAGACAAAATACATAGATGCTAAAATTTCCGAGTGTTAGTATAATATCTAGAAAGAAAAGAAAAAACCTCAGAAACCATTACCAATAGTATATCCATAATCACCATAATATTGACGGAGATTCAACCGACTGGCCTTTCCTTCTTATTATTTTTATTTTTAATGAAATATAGTTTGTTTTACTACCAGTATTACATCATGCCTTTAGGCAATCCACCATGAGCCCAAAGCAAACTCGTGATGATCTTGATCTTCTTCTGGTAATTTTGGGTACGGACCAAAAGGTAAAAGAAATCAAACAAAAGAATTGCAATTCATTTCTAGAACCACAAGCAGCATCACATCACACACTAATTTGAGCTGAAAAAACAACAACTCAGTAAGTAAAAAAGAAAAAATATACCATACTGATACACACACAAACTCCAAAAACCAAAAATTCAGACTTGCCTTGATTTCTGACCAAACAAAACAAAGCCTTTGTAAGAACACATGAAAAAAGAAAACCCGGAAATCTTCTGGGATGGTAAAACACAAGATCGATAAAGCAAAACAACAACACACAGTAAGTGACATGCATGTGTGTCTATGAAAGAAAAAAGATTGCGGCGCTACCTTTTCTTTCTGCAGAGCTTGCTCTTTCGCTTGCAAGATCAAGAACCTGAAGAAAAGTAGAACTTTCAGCAAGAAAAGAAATATGGGATCTACTTTATGAAAAATCTGTGTCCGTATACTTATTTTTTTCTTTTTAGTTTAGGGTTTGATGATGAATCAGCAGAGTTTTAGTCCCGAGTGATGACGTTTTTGTATTTACAATGAGTGGTGTTTCTTAAGAACAAACCTCTGATTGGAAACAGCAGCTGCTTGTGCTTTGTCTTGTGTTCCTCTCTGACTCTTGAACTTATATATTGTCAGAAGCTTAACCTCTTATGGCTTCCTCTCTTTTGTTTCTTTTTGACGAACTTACCCTTTTAAGGAAATTACCTTATCTTCTTAAGGTCAATCAAGCTGTACCTGGTTTTGTTTGTTTCATTAAGAACGACCTGTGTTACTGTTCATAATTAATTTCTCCAACAGGGCTTGCTTTCTGCTTTGACTTTTCCCTTCTTTTGGCTGCTGTTTTCTATGCGGTTTCCATGTTACCACGAGTGGCGATGTTGCTCGGGGGGTTCTTCGATGATTGGATCATGTAAAAAAGTTTAATAAATTTGTTTATGATGACAACCCTAAGTTCAAGAAAACATGTCTTTTTGTTAAATAATAAACTTAGACGAAGCAAACTCATATCTGATCTTTAAATCTTTTTTAAATTCAGGTGTAAGATTTTACTAGCCCGGTTCTATTGAAAGCTCGGTTGATTCTTCTACCCATTTATTGTTCGAAAATCTTTGACTCTAAATGCTTGTTTGTGAGTGTAATTTTATTTTTGAAAATATTTTTCATTCAGAAATATATTAAAATAATAATTTTTTGTTTTTTAAAAAAATATTTTAGATTTCAGTACGTGAAAATGATCTAAAACACCAATATTTTTTAGTTTAAAGTACAAATTAAAAATATTTTTTAAAAAAAATACATTTTGAAATACAATGTCAAACAGAACCTAGGTTAGACTCGAAAATATTGGTTATGTCATTTTTGTTATTTTACTTTTTATTTTGGATTAGTAGTTTAATTTATGATTATTATTTTTTCTATTTTTCTGATTTAGAATTCTAATTATTATTATTATAATGATTTTACCTTGTATAGGTTTGTTTCTAACCTATTTCAAAAGTTATAAACCACTTAAAATAGACAAACTATTACATATAGAGAATTTAATAATAAAAATCCAATAAGGATAATATTGTCATTTTTTAAGGATCCATTGGTCATTGTCATATTAATTAAGAACAACATTTTCTTTTTACATTTTCATATCACTTTGTAACAAATAAAATATTTTTAAAATAAAACTAAAATTTATATGAAATCTAGAGAATGTTTCATCTTTGTCTTTTCAAACTAAATTTTTTAGTTGTTAACAAGTTGGCCAGGTGATGATTTAAGTATGTGAAAGTCACTTTTAAGTATAGTGTTGGAAGTTATTCGTGGTGCACTTTTGATTAGTGCACCACCTGCGCATGGTGAATTGGTGACTAGCCTTTGGGGGGATTTATTCTTCGCCTCCCCCCTCTAGCTCTCTTTAATTTATTTTTTATTATTTTTATTGCTATTTGTTTTGTTTTTTAATGTCTTTATTATGTATGTCATCATTTTGATTCATTTAATTCATATATCAAATTTGATTATCATTCTTTTAAAAAAAGAATTCTTTTTTAATTAAATTCAATTTAATCCCTTGATATTTTATTTCAAATTGTTTTTATTTTAAATTTAGTCCCTATTTTTTCATTGTTATTTTTTTGTATTTTTTTTCAATCTCATCCTCACACACTTTGTTGATTCAAAATTTATTTTTTATAGTTGGTCCTGAACTCACGACTAGGATCATGAGTTTTGAAGGTTGACACCTGATCATGAGTTATTTTTTTAATTGTTTTTTTATACAATTTTTTTTCCAGATATACTTTCAGTATTGAGTTGTTTGATAATTAAACTTTATATTATTGTCCAATTTGCTTTCGATGAGTTAAATATTTTTTTAAATTGTCATTTTTACTATTATCTTTGCATTATTTTATTCATATTATTTAAATTAATCAGACTTGTTAAACCCATCCAAGTCAATTATCTTTTTTTAGAAATGCGTCTCCTTAATATTTTTTACATTGAAGAAAATAAGGGACAACCCCAATATAACACCCCACTTGTCTAGTTGAGTATAGCTCTATTAATGGTCGAGTGTTTCATTATGTAAGGCTCCACTATTCTTCCTTTTAAACATTATCATGGATGGAGTGTGCTATTTTTTTTTCAATTTAGTTCTCAATTGTTTTCCCCGGCAATTAGTCTCGACTGAAAACTAATTGATTTTGATTTATTTTTTTTTATATATAAAAAGGTGCGAGTGAATGAAGAAGAATCTAAATGAAAAAAGTGTCAAACATGGATGATGTATTGTGAGTTTTGCAAGAGATACACTTTGATCCTTAAACTTAAATAATCACACAAATTATATAATTTTGATACCTCTAGATTTATAACACAAAGCTCAATAAACACTGCATTGTACCTGATTTTGAGACATTCATCAGCTCTATTACTGGCTTGTCCAAGACAGCTCAACTCTCTGCAAACATGTTTTCGCAAGAATAGAATTTTACATATCGTACGAACACCAAAATTAGTTGATAAGCAAGACATTCATTAGCCAAAAGAAAATAAAAATAATCAGAAATCAGTACTCAGCAAATAGTATGTAGCAAAGTTTGCAAAAGAAAGTTAGGACAAGGAAACATAAGCATAGAGCAAAGATCAGCATATAGAAGAGAATTATGATGCAAATTGACAAACCGAAGTATCGATCAAATTCAAGACATTAAATTACTATATATTTGTATATGCATTGAAATGGTGTTATCATAAAATTCAGGGATTGATGGGAAATCTGAGAGAATGAAATGAACACACTCAACTCTGTCGATACAAACTATAGCTATTTTCAGATTACAGATAAAAAATTCCATAATCTTGGAACTCTTTATCATCCAGCATCAAGGCTTGTATATGTTCCCTCCCCTTTATGGATGACAGAATTGCAACATATTTTCAACTTTGTGAATCAAACCAATCACCCTGAGAACATAGCTATGACTAAGCTAACTGCCACAAAAAAGACATAAAGGCCAACAAGGCAGAAACCCCAGAACCTTGGCACCCGAAATCTGGACCAAGTGATGACTAACAGAGATCCCATCAGTCCAAAAAGCAAGAACACAAATGCAATCACAATACTAATGTGGAAATGGAGTCTATAAGGTTTTGGATAAACATCAGCTGTTAGTATCACCAAAGCTGATCCAAGCCCAACGAGCATGTTAAACATTGGTCCAGCAAAACATCCAGCCATGGCCATAGCTGGCTGACCAGCTTTGGCAACTGCGACATCGGCAACTAGATCACCCACAGAGTTTCCCCAAGCAAGTACTGTAAGCCCAAGGAGAGATGGGGGCACTTCAAGAAGTATCCCAACTGCTTCCAGGCAGTTGAGAAGTTCTCCAGCAACAGCAGATATCCAAAAGACACTCATTACAAATGCCACAAGCACCACCAATATTTGTTCGTTCTTTGGGGGTTCCTTTTCAAGTATAAAGTGCAGAACTGCGAGTGAAGAGCTTGCCAAAAATACTATGAACCAGAGAGGGAAATGAGTGTTTGGAAAGAGGAATAGAATGGGATGGTCTAATGGCATGAATGAGTTGCAAGCATACAAAAGAGCTACTGGGCAAAGAGCAATGTTGGCAGATATGAAGAACCGGTTCCATTCCAAAGGTGCACTTTGAGGAATAGTGAGCTTCAATAGAGAAGAGACAGGAAACGCCCAAACTTTTGAGATCTGTACAAATGACAGAAACATAAATCAGAAAAGATGGCTTCTAATACTTATCATATATAAAATGATCTAAATATAAATAATAATTATGTAAATATCAATTAAGGAAAAATAGGAGCATTTGCAATCTTTTGCGCTGGGTATTTCATATGTCAGAAGACTTAATTACTTTAGGAAACTCATTGCGAAGCGCGAAACATATGCATGAGAATTCACGACGATAAGAGATGAACTGGATTGCTTATGAAGCCAAAGAGCCTCCCAAAATAACAGAAAAGCAACACAAAGTATTCTTGGGTAGCATAACAATAACATATTCTTCTGGGTCAAAAGGTAAAGCCCAAAGTTAAAAATCAGCCTTCAATACAGTCATAATTTATACAAATGGTTTTGTTAGTGTTTGCCCCCTATATTAGTCACTTTATATCAGTCTCAAGGCATAACTTATGCTAAATCTGTTATCTAGAGTAAAGCCACAACAGAGGGAGCCCTAGACTAAGATGAAATAAAAAAACTCAAAAAGAAGGAAGCCCCTGAAATATCAACACTTTTTACACCAATCTGAAAACAACATCGGACATTTAAAATCCTCAATTTAAACCCAATAAAGACCCTTATTTATATGTTGAATGAAAAATTATCACAATGTACATGGAAAATTAAAGATTCCCATTGTTAAACATTTCTTGCATCAAGTGATTAAACTAACACTCAAATATGCACCATTTGGTTGCAAGCCCAGGACATTTTAAACTTCATGAAATGATTTATTCAATTTGATTGAGAATGCCTTGAGGGCCATCAGTATTCTATTCTAACACTAACCGAACAAAATGAGGTTTCTCAGAAGTGAAAGAAACGTTACAAATTCCCTTCTTGAATGGCTAAAAAAGTAAACTACATGAGATACGAATTTCAGCTCTCTTCTCCAATGTTGACAGAAACAGAAACTCCAAGAATTTATTATGAATTAGTAAAAATTATATTTGTATCTATCTGTTTGAATTTCAAAAACATTGAAGAGAGAAATACAGAGGATAAGTTTTTTAACCAAGTCCATGTTCCTAATACAGGTTCACCCATGCTACAAAATTTATTTTTAGCCCAATCAATGAGAACTTCAATCATGTTAAGTTTTCAGAACAAGATCCACGTGAATGCTTCAGTTTTTCATTGTCAAATCACATGATTATTCACATTTAACCAAATGTAACAAAACTAAATTCATTCGCCTCTCATGGTTTTAACTTCGCAGACTTATAACAGTCAAGACAACACAAACAACATTCCATTTAATCCAAATACAGGATAATCCAACAGATAAAAAGAAGAAAGGAAAAACACAAGCCAAATAACAAGGCATTACCATTCCATAAGCCCTCTCAAAACATCCCGAATGCTCCTTCTCGCCCGCCAAACTCCCCACTACCACTTTACCACCTCTCTCGCAATCCATTTCTCTCCCATCCTTTCCATCATCATCACCACCGGCACCGCCAGCAGCAGCAATACCACCACTTCCCAAATCCATCCAAAACACAAATCCAACAAAAAACAAATAAAACCCAACAAAACCAACTGCCTGCCAAAAGAATATCTCCCCACTCAAATAAACATAAAACAAAATCAAAGCACCTAACAAATAAAACCCAACATCCCTTATAAAAGAAGCAGGATCCACATTAAATGGTGCAGCATAAATAGCAACAAAACCAACAACAAAAGCAGAAACAAAAGTCCCAGCAGACAATATAGCACCAAACCCAGTTCTATATTGCCCTGACCTAACAGCAGCAAGTGATGCAAAAACATCAGGTGCCCCATTACCTAAAGCCAAAAGGGTCACACCTCCCATACTTGGAGATAGATTTAAACGATGGGTTAGCTTTGTTGTCACTATAGAGAAATGAGATTGTGCTGTTTCAATAAGAACATAAAAATGAAGAAGTACAAATAATGTAAGGCAAGGAATTGAAAGCAAAAAATTCTCTTTGAAGAGGCAAAAGTGAAGGGAAAGGTAATCAATAAGGCCATTTGAGGAGGGTAAAGTTGTGCAAGAGAGAGTAAAGTTTTGATCTTGATTTTGAGAGAGGAGCGATCTATGGGGGATTTGAGGAGATGGGGTGGGGTAAAGTTGGGGTTTTGAGAAGATGATAGTGGAGATAAGGGTTATGGAGATTGCTACAATGGTGTTTAGGAGAGGAGGGAAAGAGGAGAAGGCCATGCCATTTCATACAAAGTTTAGGCCTTCGAAGCTGATTTGTTTGCCACTTTTCATTGAGTCAGTGAGCGAATGACAGTGAGGGAGAGAGAGAGACGGGTTGCTGCTTTGAATTGGTTAAATTTATGGATCTTTCATTTGATTGAGGATTTTCTTTTTGGTTTCAGATCTTGTTAGGAGTGATTAGTGATAATTTTTATTGTTTTCATGCTTAATTGTGATAATAATCTTAACGCGTTTACATGACTGGAAAATAGAATTAATGAAACTGAATAGAGTAAAGTGTCTGTATTCACGTCAGAAAGGATAAAGGAACTTTCTTTAAGAATTATTTTTTATTCTATTAACAAATAACTAAAAGAATACGAAAATTACTGTTCATACACACTCAGAGGCACTGTGGACGCGAGCTTTCTCCTCCGTGCGTCGCGCGAGTTCGTCCACCCTTTTTTTTTTTGTTTTTTCTGTCGATGAACAGTGTAATGACGAAATTAGCCCCCGAAAAAGACAAAAAACGCCGCCGGTTTCAGGGGCCCCGAGGTAATTGACCATTCCGGTCCGGTCCGGCCCGGTTCGTCCGGGCGGTTTTTTTTTTTCTTTTAATATTTGTTCAAACAGTGCAATCACCGTTTTAGCCCTCGATGACGACAAAATAACGCACAGGGTCGGAGGGCTAGCACGGTAATTAGCCAATTTTTTATTATTATTCGCTCCGGGTTACTGTTGGCGCGTCCCTTCACGCGCCATTCATTTCCGCGCGCACGCGTGTTTCGAGCGGCGCGTGCGGAGTCATACGGCGTCCAAAAATTATCAACCGCCGTCTAGAACGATGTTTCGCCATGCTCTCTTCCACATGGGGCGGCGCGTGTAACCATGTTGTTCCTAGGTACGTGTCAATGGGCGTTTGAATTTCCCCCCCTCATTTCTCTCTCCTCCTGCGCATGCTGACGTCAGCGGGGCAGTGTTTTTGGCAAAGTTCATTTCAGTCCCTGAACGCCCGAATTTGTTGTTTTGGCCCTTAATTCAATTATATTAGTTTTGATTTGTTTCAATTGCGTCCTTAAATTTAAAATCAGTGTAATATATAGTTTCAGTTCGGTCCTTCTACTTTTAATTTCCGGTTTTTGTCTAAATAGCTCAATAAATTCGGTACACAAGTTTTGATTTTTTCAACTATGTCCTTTGATTGAAATTCATAATAAATATGGTTTCCATTTCAGCCCTTGGACTTTTAATTTTTCAATTTAATCCCTTTATATTTGATTTTCATTTCAGCCCTTATACTTTAATTTTTTTATATTTCTAGAATATTCCCTACTTTTGTCCATGTATATATAAGTGTACTTAACATAATAATAATAATAATAATAATAATAATAATAATAATAATAATAATAATAATAATAATAATAATAACAATAATAATAATAATAACAATAATAATAATAATTATAATAATAATAATAATAATTTGATTGTTTTTCTTGCTTGCTCTTTTGTTAATGTTTTTTTTTCTCCGTGTAATTTAATAATTATTATTGTTTTGACAGTAATGCCAATGATATTTTATTTTTTCCCTTTTGTTAAAGTTTATATGATATTTTTAGTCTTTCATTAATTATATGTTCTAATATTTATTGAATATTATCTCATAGGAATATATATAAGGAGAAGAAAACATGACCTAAGATTTTTTGAATAAAAAAAATTAATATCAGTATTCTTAAATACATTTAATATAATGATATAATTAATAAATTGGATAACATAAAAAAAATTTGTCTTCGAATTTTAATTTTGTGCTTGACACAATAAGAATAATAATAATAGTAATAGTAATAGTAATAATAATAATAATAATAATAATAATAATAATAATAATAATAATAATAATAATAATAATAATAATAATAATAATAATAATAATTTGATTGTTTTTCTTGCTTGCTCTTTTGTTAATGTTTTTTTTTTCTTCGTGTAATTTAATAATTATTATTGTTTTGACAGTAATGGCAATGATATTTTATTTTTTCCATTTTGTTAAAGTTTATAGGATATTTTTAGTCTTTCATTAATTATATGTTCTAATATTTATTGAATATTATCTCATAGGAATATATATAAGGAGAAGAAAACATGACCTAAGATTTTTTGAATAAAAAAAAATAATATCAGTATTCTTAAATACATTTAATATAATGATATAATTAATAAATCGGATAACATAAAAAAAATTTGTCTTTGAATTTTAATTTTGTGCTTGACACAATAAGAATAATAATAATAGTAATAGTAATAATAATAATAATAATAATAATAATAATAATAATAATAATAATAATAGTAATGATAATAATAATAATAATAATAATAATAATAATTTGATTGTTTTTCTTGCTTGCTCTTTTGTTAATGTTTTTTTTTTCTTCGTGTAATTTAATAATTATTATTGTTTTGACAGTAATGGCAATGATATTTTATTTTTTCCATTTTGTTAAAGTTTATAGGATATTTTTAGTCTTTCATTAATTATATGTTCTAATATTTATTGAATATTATCTCATAGGAATATATATAAGGAGAAGAAAACATGACCTAAGATTTTTTGAATAAAAAAAAATAATATCAGTATTCTTAAATACATTTAATATAATGATATAATTAATAAATCGGATAACATAAAAAAAGTTTGTCTTTGAATTTTAATTTTGTGCTTGACACAATAAGAATAATAATAATAGTAATAATAATAATAATAATAATAATAATAATAATAATAATAGTAATATTACCCGGGGAAAAATACAACTCAAAAAAACAAAAGGTAAACAAATTTGCCTAGATTATATACAATTAAAAAATATATTAGGCACTTTCTGTTTCGACTACACTGTTCTTTTTAGACAGCAAATAAATAATTATAGCACACAAAAAATATATATTCCTTTTTTGAAAAATATTGCAATGTTTTTATTTATAATGTGTCAGATCTAATATTACTGGGGAAAAAATGCAACTCATATTGTTTTTTTTTTAACAAATTTACCTAGGTTATCTACAATTAAAAAATATAAAAATCACTTTCCATTTCGATCACACTATATAATATGTCAGACTAAGTATATGTGTTTAATATTTATTTAATATTATCCCCTAAAAATATATAAACAGAGAAAAAAAATGACCTACAATTTCTTAAAAAAAAAAAAATATCGGCATTCTTAAAGATATTTAATATAATAATATGATGAATAAATCTTATAAAAAAAAATTTGCTTTGAATTTAAATTTATATTTTAGACCCTTTGTTTGTTTCTTTTAATAAACAATAACCTTTTTTTCACATGTATTTTTGATTTTTTACTGTCCAACTCAGTTGTTCTTTTTTAACTGGGTTTCTTTTGTTGTTTTGTTTTTTTAACCAGAGTATCCGTGACAACAAATTTCTTATAAATCATTTAACCGTCTTAGCAAATTTTCTAACAAATTTTATCAAAAGTTTTTTACCAATAACAATATTTAATCACATATTGGTTGAAAAAAACCATTTTTAGCATTTTTATCAATTACAATTATACTAATTAAATATTAAAATAACAAAATACAACATTTATAAAATCAATTAATTTTCTTAATTGATAAAAATGCCCAGCGAAGCGGGCTAATCAGCTCGTTATTGCTAAAAGGCATTTCAATACTTTTGCAATGTTTTTACATAATTAAATTATTTAATTACCCTTAGTGAACAAACACTTCACCATGTTCTAAGTGAATTTTCTTATATATATTTTTTACTTTTTAAATCATAATGTAATAACTATTACTCTTAAATATAAAATTTTAAAAGCATGATTGTAGGGGCTTATTCGGATTTTCATAATGGTTTTTTTGTTACAATAATTTGGTTACAGGGGTAATATTGTATTTTAATAATAAGAAAAAAAACTAAAACATTATTGAGCTTACTTCAGTGATTAAAAATCATTATTTTGCCGTTTTATTTTATTCATCTCAAAAAAAAAAAAAAAAACACTTTAAATAGTATGTGTATATTTTTAATTGTGATTTTTTATTTATTTGAAAAGCACATTTCTAATTTCACCCTTCTTTAATTTTTTTCATCTCTTATATTTGGTTCTTATTTTTATATTGCTATTTTTTTTATTATTTAAGATGATTTATAATTATTATTTTTACAATTTCATCCTCCTTTTTTTCACATCAATTAGATCATAAATTACCAGGACAATTTGGTTTAACCATGTAAACTTTCAAAAAAAAATGAAAAAAAAAAAAAAAAAAAACTTCACTTAGATTAAGTTTTGGATATACGAATCATCATCCAATAAACCTAACACATCAGACCAACAGAGTAAGCTTGCAAACACTTTTCTTAGGATTTCTGTTTACTCGATAGATAATCGTTTATACTTCCAAAACCTACCCAAAATGTTGGTGGCAAATCTCAAGTTGGAATCCTTCTCCCCCCCTGAGGGAAGATCAGGTTTCAGTTTAAGAGGCAAAAGAAAAGTGAAAAAGAAATTGCTTGAAAAATCTGGGAGATCGAACAGCAGATCACTTCAAAGAACTGCTTTACATTAGCACTGGATCTACTATTTTACACAGACCAGACTTTGAACTGTACAATGATAATCACAGTAGCTAAGTCAGATACATGATTATGCTATCTGTAAAGCTTTCTAAATAGCCATTTTCTTCTCTGTTTTACGTCCATTGCCACAAATACCTTGGCTTTTTCCTCATTTTCTAGAAGTTTACAAGCTTCCAAGAAGATCTCGTCGTCCATGTCTGGTATAACTTGAAGTGCATCAACAATTACTTCAATTGAGATCCGTTCTTCATTGTGCTTCTCCATAACTCCCACTGGTTTCGGACAAACTGGTTCTTTAGCCTCTCGTCGCTTAGGTCTGTGAACTTTCCTTGAAGCCGTTGTCGTGGAGGAAGACAGAGACTTCCGTTTATGCTTTCGATCAGACATTTCAAGTTCTCCAGTAGGATATGGTGCATCTCCAAAAACACCATCAATCCCCATATCGAAGGCATTGTTGTCGATCACCGGGATTACACCCATGTAACTCGCATTCCCTCCTGCCATGCTATTACCATATATTACACAAAGATCGTTATAACTACCCAGGAATCTGTCTTTGTATTTCATTGCACCTGGGTGTTCCTGCAGAAAATTTTCATAAAATGAGAAGCTAATAAAATTTTTGGGGAGGAATTGTTAGAAATGAAATTCAGGTTGCAATCTCTTCATCCAGAAAGTACCTGTACAGATTATTAGTTTTTTATTTACAGCTACTACTGCTACTGTAATTTTGCAAGCAAAAGTACAATTATCTAGCACTACTCAGCTAATTTCTAATGGTTAAATGACATAGAAGGCCAGCCATACCATGCTAGGGGAAATAAGGCTGGAAGGACGACATTTTTATGTTGACAAGCGAACATACCTTGATATAAGCAGACCAGTCATCATCATCAGCTATCACCATCTGCTCTGTTTCATCCCAAGCAAAACCATTCTGATTGAGAATATTTGCAATGTTGCTATACTCTTTCATCAAGCTTAGATACCAGCTTTCAACAGCATCTCTCTCACATACAAGTCCAAATTTTTCATTGAATGCTGCAACTATCCGGGCCCAAGCCTGCTCATTGAAAGTCTCATGGTTTTTGTTCCCTTCAAGCACCTGCTCTGACATGAGTTTTATAAAATATATTTCCATCGGCTTTGTCCAATTTATCCATGGACGATTAGCATCAATAGGGGATAGTCCATCTTCTCCAGCTGTCAATCCAAGCGAAAAAATAAATAGTTCATTTAGGGTATCTTTAACGAGAGTGATTGTATTACTAACAGCAATATCTTCACAGTTGCAATGAATACAGAATACTTATTTCACATGGCCTGGGCTCATATTGTGCTTGTGTCTCTTGTTCATCATAAAAAACTGAAAAGTGAAGGAGTGAGGAGTGGAGAGAGAGATGTTCATACCAACATTTGATCTGAAGACATGGCCATTGCCAACCACTGAGTGATGGTGGTTACTCTCATGATTGTTTACATCTCCATATATCAAGAACAGATCATTGTAATTAGGAAGAGCCTTAATGCGGTATGGATGTGCATCAGGGTAATCCTGCATGTGAAAGGTGAAATTTTATATTCGTCACCACATAATTCGTGTGGGCATTATTAAATTCAGAAAAACTACCTTCAGATAAGCATTCCAAAGACTGTCACCAGCAATTATCATGTGTCTTTGCTCATCCCAAGTGAATCCACCCTGATCAAGTAAATTTTTCATCTCACCAAATAGCTTCCTTAAATTAATAAAACGCCTTTCTAAGACATATTGGTCATGCTGAGACCCAAATGCAGCACTGAACTTTGAAACCATATCACTCCAGGCTTGTTTATTAAATCTTTGATCAACCATACTTCCTTGACGAACATGCTCTAGCATTAGATCTATAAGTAATTGGTCCATTGGTGGAGTCCAATCAGCATTCCAGCTGTGGTGATTGCAATTTTTGGCTCCTTTAAGAAATTTCAGAACAAAAGCAATTAAAGATTTTAGCCATGTCAATAATTAATTAGCAGAATTGTTAATGCATGATAGCAAGATGTTCCACACTCATTTGAAAATTATAATAGAGCATTCTTACAAGTCTATCAGTGAGCAAAAGTGGGGGGGGGCGGCAAAAAACACAGTACCAAAAACTTTTTGGAAAAATAAAACTCACAATCACCAATACAGCCAGTACCTTGACTTGATTGGTTATGGCCTTCATCTGAAATTGAATTTCCATAAATCAAGTACAGGTCATTGTAATCTGGCTTCGGTGTGGATTTGTATGATCTGGCATTAGGATGTTCCTACATTGTACCATATGTTAGCGATTTGTGAACTGTAAATGGTGGTTGTAAGATCAAAAACAAACATAGCACCTTCGTATAAGCCTCCCAAACTTCATCATATGCTTTGACTAACTGCTGTGTTTCATTCCAAGAATACCCTTTCTGGCCAAGAAGATTCTTCATGCCATTAAACAACTTCCCCAAACTTTCATGGCGCTGCTTCAGGATATCTTTTTCATGTTTTGATCCAAATCTTTCATTGAGCATAACAGCCATATCAATCCAATCTTGATCATCCAAAGTGTAATTGCTCTTATTCCCTCTATGAACTTGGTCCAACATAAGATCGATAAAATAGCGGTCCATTGAAGGTGTCCAATCTGGCTTTGAACAATCACCATTTGCAAGACGTCGATCTTCTTCTCCTGCATAGAATTTTTTTGTAATCAACAAATAAGATTGATGATCTCATATTGATACCACTCTATTACAAGTTTCTATCATTTGCATCTGGCATGCTAGGACTCTTAATAGCATATATATTAAATAAATTCCAATTCTGATGATAAAAATAAAAAATCCAATTCTCTAGACTGATTCATGTCCATTCTAAACGATACAAAATTAAGGGGGAGGTTTGAAATTGTGAGTTTTGAAGCAATGAAACAGATAGTATCATTCTCACAGAAGACAGAACTATGGTGTAAAATGCAACGAAAGAAAAACAGTAACTCAAACCAAACAATGTCACTCTTAAACCATTTCAGGAATATATATAGCTAAATCTAACACATTTTATTTTTTGAAGGATAAAGATTACAATTTTGCTAGATAGATTACCTTCTAAAACGGAATTAATGGCATGCATTACTTACTTCATTGATATTAGACAATACCATTAAAAGTAATATTCTATAACACAATGTTCTAACCAAAGTAGATAATATTATAGGGGCATGGATGATTAATCTATTTTCCCTTATAAATAGGATACATTTTGCAACATTAGCCTTTCCTTCTTTTACTTCTTCTGTGTATGCAAATGCCCCCATCATGAGATAACATTCAAATTGACCTTTCAAAGTACATGAACATTATTGGAACAGAGGGGAAAGAACAAAGAAAGAAAGTTGAAAGCTTTACGGAAAGGGCAATATTTTAGAGATAATAAAGGCAGTTATGCAGCAATTATACTGGACATACTAAACAACTTGCATTACACAACATTGTCCTCATTCAGACTTGATATAAGAGGCACTTTCACTCAATTTTTACCTGTCAGTTTCACTGTTTGATATAATATGCTTTGAATTCCATGCAAAATCATTTTTATCCTAATTTTCATGGCTGAATAAAAAACATACCACCCATCAACAGTAGGGGTTTGCTGTCAATATCCGCCTGATGAGCCCTATCGCTGTATCTTTCACTGGAACTTTCTTCCCCGTATATAACACATAGCTTGTAGTAGCTTGCAGCAGATTTATTTCTGTATGATCGAACATGAGGATACACCTGCATATAGTACTTGTAAGTTACAAAATAATGCTAAAGACATTTCAGATAAATGAAAAATGCAAATTTACCTTGGTATAAGAATCCCAAACACAATCTTCTGCAGTTACCATGTCTCGAGTTTCATCCCAAGAAAAGCCACTCTGCTCGAGAAGAAATTTTATGTCATTATACTGCATCCTCAAATGGTTGAACCGGTTTTTCAGGATGTTATCATCATATTGTGACCCGAATTTTGCTTTGAACAACCTGGTTAATTCAACCCATGCTTCGGTTGTCAATTCATGACCAATTTTATTCCCTATAAGCGCCTGGTTTTGCAACAAATCAATAAAGTAGCGATCCATTGATGATTTCCAACAATGTCCCATGTCACTTCCAGCAGAGTGATGGTGATACTTGTTTTTGTCTGCATAAATCATAAAATTGGTTTGTATGTGAAATAATTCATTTGCAAAATATACAGTGGCTTCAATAAAGCATAAAAATAATTTTAGAAAGAGATATCAAACATCTCGCAAATCAGTTCCACAAACTTCATATATAAACCTGGCTTTTTTTTTAAAATACATTAAACTTACCGTTTTTAACTTGTAAGGTTGTATCTTCAAAGTTTTCATCTTGGTGCATGCAACCTTGGTGTCCATTGATGAGTTCATTTCCATAAACCAAACTCAAATCTTGATAGTTTAGTAAGGTCTTATTTCTGTAAGAATGCATATCAGGTTGTGCCTACATCTAAAGTAGTGAGTGCAAATATACCAGTATGATATAAAATCTCAAATAGGATTTAACATTATATAGCCTGATATACCTTTCTCTCAAGTAGACCTCTCATCTCGCAATAGTACTTGAAAAGTTTCTTATACCGGCGCTTCAGAACATTTTTGCCGTATTGAGAACAAAATTTTGCATTGAACAAAGTAAGCATGTCTTTCCATGCTTCTTTGCTGAATGTATTATTGTTTTTGCTTCCTTTTTTGACTTGGACCAACATAAGCTCAAGAAAAAATCGGTCCATGGCAGATGTCCACTTTGCCTTCATGCAATTAGTGCTTTCTGAGGGAAAGCCACCCATTCCAACATCTACATTTGGGAAAGAAATTGGTCCGTGAGACATTTCTTTGTAAACAATGAAAACTTGCTGTGAGATGTAAATACTACTAGCTAAAAGAAATGTGATCAAACCCAAAATATTTCTTATTTAGACAATGATGCACGGTTTCTGAAAAAAAGAACTAGAATCTTGTCATAAATATAAACTATTACATTCTTATTACAAAAATGTTAAGAAAACTGTAAACAAGGCTGATAAAAGCCATGGCACCATGGCACGTGAAGGTATTTAGCTTAGCTTCAGGCATTTGATCATGCTAATAGTGCTAGAAAGTAGAAGCCTATGGTTGATTTCAAGTGAAATGAAGGTTATGTGTTGGAGATGATAAATGGCCATTTGCCTCAAGTACTATAAATAATAGCAGCAATATTATCATGAAAAATCCTTACAGAACTATAAACGACCAAGCAGGTGAGGCTCTTAAAACAAAAGCCTTGCATAAATAATCATAGACATTACTCAAGTTCAGATGCCAAAAGAAACACAACCTCACTGCACATACATTTTAAACAAAAAGCATACCAAAGTTCAGGCCTTGAATATCATCATCCAAGTCTATATCATGACTTGAACGGCTGTATCTACCATCTGCTGCTGTATATGCATATATCAAGCACAAATCATTGAAGTTCACCAAAGACTTCCTCCAGTAGTATTGCGCATCAGGGTTTGCCTGCACACATACTTCATCAGTTTATTTCCCACAAAGCCAGAGGAAGAAAAAACAATAACCCATGAAAAATGACTTGCCAGACCTTGATAATGGTTGCCCACATATCATCACTAGCTACAACCATTTTTCGATTATCATCCCAAGAAAATCCACTCTGTTCAAGAAGATTCTTCACATCATTGTACTGCTTCCACAAATTTGAGTAATGACTTTTCAAGGTGTCTCGGTCATATTTAGTCCCAAATCTTGAATTGAACATGGTCAGCATATCTGTCCAAGCTTGTTTGTTGAAGGTGTGACCCATTCTATTTCCCCTATGCAACTGATCCAACATAAGATCGATGAAATACCGTTCCATCATTGACGTCCAATTAATTCTCATTCGATCATTAATCGGAAGCATTTGGCTAGCCATTTTCTTACCCTGCAACATCCAGTTCCAGATTTTCACTATAACTACAATTTTGGCTAAACATATATACGTATTAATAACACAATCAAATCATCAATTTAGTAACTAGTAAATAAAATTATTACCATGCAAAAAAGAAGAAGCTAAAACAAGTTCCTTTCAAATGAATGTAACAATTCCAATCAGCACCAAAAATTCATACAACGCAAAATTACTAATCCGTTTCATACAACAAAAAAATGGCCTTTGTTCATTTACTCTTTCAGTAGTTTGACGTCAAGTAACTGGAATACTCTCAAACTCAGACACTACTACAATGCTGCAACCCAAGATTTCAACCATTATAACCTCCAAGATCAAAACTTTCATTGGAAACCAAACCTTTTGGCATGAAAACAAAGCTGACGCTAGGGGCAGCTGGGTCTGTCGAGACTGCCCCATCTGAATTGTCCATTGCCCACAAACGCCAATGGGACCTGAATGGATCAGGTGGGGCAGCTACCTCTTAACATCTAAAAGAAATACTAGCCAAGCAATAACCAAATAAACTCATTGCATAAAAGAAATGGGATTTTAAAATAACTAAGAATCAAGCTCTTTTTCAACAAAAATGGATGCTCATATTGGAAGAACAAAATTACCCACCAAAAAAGCCAAACAAGACATTATTCATTAAATAAAAGTTCATTGATTTAAGCTTTGCAGGACCAAACTGAGTGTGTAGTACAGAAAACAAACAAAGATAAAATTATTAATATATCCTTACCTTTAATTTTCCTACATCGGCGAAGAAAAGGGCAACTGAAGAACGGTTGTCCGGGTCTGTTGTACGGGTTATTTGAATAAGTGACTGCTTAGATTAGTATGTTCTGTTGTTGGAATTAAGTTATCCTAGAGTGGATTAGGACTATTCTTCATTTCTTACTCTATTTTTTCAATTGGAAAGTATTTTGATAAAAACAAAATTGATTTTTTTTAATTATTATTTGAATATTTTATATTATTTTGATGGGTTATATCAAGAATAAATTTTAAAAAATAAAAAATATATTTTCAAATAAAAAATACTTTAAAAAATAATTGCGTCAAAATAGCTCTAAAATAATGGTGTTATGTATTTTATTGTTTATATAAATATAAAAAAAATTATATCTTATTTTCATCAATATGTAGTCAATTCAAGATATAGTTAAGTTGATTGAGGTGCACGTGAAAGTAAAGGTGATAATTGGTACTAGCTTTCAAATTTCTTGATATTTATACCTTATTTATTATTCTTCAAATAAAAAATTTAGATATTTATAAATTATTCATCGGGTTTCATGTATCTAATAAGTATTCATTATCTATTATTATTCTATTAATCACTAAAGAGAAGTAGGTTGATGCGAGTCAACAGTAGATTTAGGAGAGTTTGGACAATCCAAAGCAGAAAGTAAAAATAGCATATTTGACAATATAAAATAACAATTATGTAGCAGTGTGATAGGTTGTTACAACATTTAAAATCATGATTTCATAAGAGTATGATCATGGACTAAGATTATTTCTCAAGACACTAAGATCATGGAATCATGATCAAAAGCAATCACTAAGTTAATATGAATATAGGGAAAAAAGTGCTCCACCACTTTCTTCCTTATAGGGATGATAGCTTTATGCTTCATAACCTTTCATATGTTTATCTATAAATAGGTTAAAGAGCTTTTATTATATAAAAATGCTAGTTGCATGTATAGCATGCAAGTTTTATGCATAACACACATTTATGAATTTGTGTATTTCCTTTGTTATTAAGATTAATAAAGTCTGGGAGATTTTCCTGTGATTATTCATGTTTTTATATATGTTGTATATTTTCTACTTGTATGTTATGTTTGTTTTGCAACAAGGGAAAATGTAGTAAAACCTCCAAAATGATAAGAAACACTTAGTTTCTAGGAAAACAAAAATGAATAAAAAGAAGGAAGATTGAGTTTAGTAGAGGGCTAGGTTATTGCATAGGAGCTAGAAAATTTCAGCAAGAAATTAACCCTATAACAATTAATACACACACACCCCTTACCTATTATTCATCGGATAAAAAATTTAGATGAAATGCTTTTATACACTAATGATTATATTGATTTCTCTACTGATATATTGGTTATATGTATACACACACACACATATTATTGTATGATTTTCATAAAATGTATCAAGACTAAAATCTATTCTTGTACCTTATTGAAGGGATGATTCTGATTGATATGCATTCATGTCTTCAGATTTGGTTGTTGTTTTTCTTATTAGCCAGACTATTACCTTGGTTTAGTCTTATTGCTAACCCTAAATTATAGATATATATTATTTAGTTTCTTACCTCTTTTTTATTTTAATATATTTCCTATTCATACATGTTTATATTCCTATATAAGTAATATGCAAGTCAACCTCTTAATCAAAGTGGTTTTACAAACATTCTCATTGTATTAAAACCATTATTGGATTAACATCTTTTTTTGGCCACATTATTCTTCTCTCCCTCGCATGGTTATTGATCCATTCCCTTTCAATACCACAGTCCACATGTTTACAATCAAACTTACAACAACAGATTATCTTATCTTGAAATGCCAATCCATTTCTCTTCTTGACTACCAAAACTTTTTTAGTTTTGTTGATGGTTTTTTATCGCAACTAGTCTCCACCATTGAATGCTCCTCACATCCAAATCCTAAGTTTCTAAAATGGAAAGTCAAGGATCAATAAATTATGAGTCTTGTTATTTCTTCCCTCTCTAAAAAGAAATGGGTGCAACAATTGGTCTACCGGAGCATGTTTTCAGTCATGAATCTATGTGTCTGTTTGAGAGTATGGGTGCGGTTGTTTTTTAAAATGTTTTTCGTTTAGAAATGCATCAAAATGCTTTTTTTATTTTTAAAAAATTATTTTTGACATCAGCACATCAAAATAATCTAAAACCAAAAAATACAAAATTGATTTAAAGTAAAAAAAATAATATAAAAATTTATTTTTTTTCAAAAACACTTTCTAAAAACACCGCGAGATTCATATCAAATATAAGCTGCAACTAATAGAGAAAATATCTCGATTCATTGATGATTTTTCATGCAATTTCAAATCTTTTGTGTTAAGTTATTAGCCATTAGATGTCCTGTGGAAGAAATTGAAAAATCTCACTGGTTTCTCTATGGCTTTAGAACTGAATTTGTTGGTTTCTCCTCCATCTAATTGATGCTTTCTTCACTACTACCTTTTCCTGATCTTGTTCCTCTAACTTAAAGTTACGATTTCTTTCATAAATCTCTATAATATCAACTCCTACCTACTACCTTCTATAACAAATCGTTCCTCATTTGGACATGAAACTCAGTCTCATAATTGTTGCTCTCGTGGTAGTTCTTCTCACACAGAATTCTGCCTGACCATGCACGTTCCGTAAATCAAATTTAGTCATCGTCATCTCTGTGTTGATTTCTCTGCTGAGCCTATGCAGGTTTGCCATGCTTCTTTCCTATCGTTGATCCAGTGAGATCGATCTGGTCTCCTTCATGCCTTAATCCCCTTCACCACACCTCGTTGCTTCAAGTCTGTAGCCAGAAACTCAGGTTGGCTACAGCTATGGATGGAGAGATCAAATCTCTCAATGAAAATCGCTATTTGGTTTCAGGGCCACGTCCCTCTGATGGAACCATCAATTAATTAAGTGTTATACTTAGCTTTCTGACCCTGATTACACGAATACTTTTAGTCCAATGATCAAGCCATCCACTGTGCGAATGGTTCTATCACTTGTCGTTGCAAATGGCTGGTCTCTTCGCCAACTCGATGCCAAAATGCATTAATTTCTTAATGGTGTTTTGCAGGAAGGAGCATGTTTATATGGAGGAGCCCCCTGGTTATGTTCATCCACAGTTCCCAAATCATGTCTGTAAGCTTCAGCGCGCTCTTTGTGGGTTAATTAAAACAGGCTAAACGTGTTTGGTTCCAAAGATTTCATGATTTCTCTCCTCATGCTTGGTTTCTCCTGCAGTCTTTATTTGTTCTTGCAGCTTTTAAAACATTGATGTCGCCTGCAGCTTCTGAGACTTTTTTTTATTTGATTCGAGGAAATCCTATTATTGAAAAATATATTTTGTAGGTCTAGTTGAGCGAGTAAAATCCTAGTTGTTCCAGACTCTTACAAGAGATGCATGTCCTGGCTCGAACTTGAGACATGCTGTATAAATCTCAAACCCTCCTGGACAACTTAATGTTATCTTAATATATGTATGCAGCTTTTGAGACAGGGTTGATCAAACAGTATATATATATACACACACACACGTAGAGAAAAGATTCAGGATTGGTAATCTGTTTATTTGTTCATACACACATCAGGCCATTAAAAAAAGACAACCAGCTCACACCTAACCAGCACCTTCTCTCACTCTAGGAACTAGAAACCAACCTTGACCTACCCAGATCAAACTGCAGGAGCTTGTTCTCCAACTGGTGAGCAATGGAAGCAGCTCTAGGCTGTAATCCCGCATCAACAAACCAGGACATACAATTCTATGTACCCTAAAATTAACAAAAATGGTTATCGTAGTGTATATATATATATATATTTTTTGATAATTGGAGTGTTCGGGCCAGCTTGCGCACACCACAACTAATCTCCGGGCTCACTGAACATCCTGCAAACCTAATGAGCATGTAAAACACCGCGGGGATGACACGCGTGCCTGACAAGGCTTAAACCTGGGATGAGAGGAAGGGAGAAACTCTTCTTGATCACCAGGTCAAGACCCTGCTGGCATCGTAGTGTATATTTGTTGTGCATTTGATGGTGACGGTGCATGAAATTATTAATTAAAAAAAAAGATATCCAAAATGTATAACCAAACCTTCTCCTCCTTCGCTCAACCAAACCCTTTTATCTCCCAATCTCACCCTCTCTTTCTTGGCCCGACGTCACCTTCCAATCTCCAATCTTTCCTAACCTAACCTTCTCTTCTTCTTCTTTTTTGCTTCGATCTAACCCTCTCATCTCCAATCGAACCCTTCTCTCCTTCTGGCTAAATCAAACTCTCTCCTTCTTAGTCCAATCAAACCCTATTATCTTCAACCAAACCATGTCAGGCTCAACCGAACCCTCTTCAGTCTTGGCCCAACCAAAACATGCACCTAGTCTATTATGATCTCTCTCTCTCTCTCTCTCTCTCTCTCTCTCTGAATATGTATTATTAAGAGAGAAAATAAAATATAAAATAAATTATTTTACTCTTAATATGTATTATTACCATACTTATATATTTAAGAAATGATTAGATGTTATTTTTTTTAGTTTACAATAGTTTTTGAAATTAATAATTTTATAATAATTCTAATTATAAAATCGAGATTGACCAAGTGGTTCTACTTGAGATCTAGGAAAAGCGGATGGTTTTGGTGAAATCTTTATTTATATATTTTTTTTATAAATGAGGCACGTTATTTAATTGAAAAATAGTTATATTTAAGAAGTTGCATAACAAATAATAATTATGCTACCTTTTAAAAAATAGAAGTAAGGATTTATTTGATTTAAAATGCAGACATTAATATGCTCAAATTAAATTAGAATGAAGCCAATAAATGGAGGACAAGCAGCCGCAAACATGTCAATCAGTCACTATAAAGCAGCAAGGAAGGAGCCTGTTGGATCTAAGCATGGCAACCTGTCACCCTCGACAAACGAATCCCCATGGAAACATCTTTATTTTGAGAAAATAATTGCCATGTGAATTTATGATACTAATTATTATTATTTTAATCATTAAAGGGAAAGGGATAAACCAAAAGGACCCAGATCTTGAATTCTTGGGATCTCATCCAAGATTTGCTTCCCTAAGTTTTTTTTTCTTTTTTTTTATAATGATTAATCCCGTTTCTAACATTAGTTTCAAAAATATTTTTAATATATTTATAAGTAAAAATCACTTTAAAAAATAACTTTAATCACACTAAAAAAACAATAAACCTAGCACCGCGAGCATGTTAATCTATTATTCAGGGTATTTAAAAATATAAATAATAGTTATTTTATATATAAAAAAATTGTCTAAGAATATATCAAAAATAATGTTTAAAAAAAAATTAACATCAACACATTAAAATATCTCAAAACACTAAAAAATAATATATTTTTTTTAAAATAATAAACCAGATCTAAACATTTGACATGACTAAACTTATTTTTCATTTTATATTTAAAATTAAACAAGATAAAGAGTTAAATTAAGTTAGAGCTCATGTGATCAAGCTGATATAGATAAACTAAATTCCCATTAAAATTTTAAGAAAAAATCAAAATAATATCATTTTAAATTATCTATCTAAACTTAAATTTTAATGTTCGAAAACAAAATAAACTATCCCACTTATGGAATCACCCTTCTAACAAAGTTGATTAGACCTTGTAAATCACCACCAACATTGAATCATCCAAACTAATTTTCCCTCTGGTTGAACTCAAATCCTTCCCAAATTTACATGAAATTGTCAAGAAGATGAAACAAGTAGTGTAAAAAAACAGGGGATTTGAAGGAAAATAAATATATCACAAGGGGTGAAACAAAAAAAGATACAAAAAATGCCCACCATCTTTAAGCAGGCAAATCATATTTTGAAACCTTGTACAGCAGCAAAGTACACATTTAACCCATCAAAACAAGACAAGGACGTGGTTTAGCTAACTAGTCTAGCAACTTCACATTATACTGCAACTCTCGGTATTCTCGTCGCTGAAGAAGTGAGTGTACTGATCGGTCGCCATGGACGGCGGCATCTGTGGCGGCATCGGCATGTAGTTGACGGCCGGTGGAGGGCGAGCGTACATCATTGGCTGAAACATTTCATTCCCATGCTGTCTCTGTTGATTCATCATCATCGCCATGTATTGCTGCTGATTGTAAGGATTCCCCTGCCCCATCCCCATTCCTTGATAGTAGCCACCGTTCATCGCTCCCGGTGCCGGTAGTCCTTGCACCGTGGGTACGGCGTTGCTCATCTTGCCATAATTGCCCAGCGGACCCATTGGGCCCATTGGACCCATTGGGCCCATCGGTCCCATCTGGGCCGGATTCTTCTGACCGCCTTTACCTGCTCCGTCCATTGAATGGATCCCTTGTTTCATTTTGTTGACGTCATGGGCCCCATCGTTTTTGCCTTTCTTGGGCCCATTGCCATTATTGTGGGCAGCAGCCTTGGTGGTGGTGCTACTATCATCTTTTTTACTCTTCCTGCCAAAGCCCAGGAACCCACCGCTTTTTTTGCTGTCTTTTTTGTCTTTACCGTCTTGTTTCTTGTTCTCCCCCTTGCTTTTACCGTTCTTGTCATCACCACCTCCGCCTTTCTTTCCTCCCTTGCCGTCTTTATTGTCTCCCTTGCCCTTCATCACCACAGATATCTCAAAACCATCGTCGCCACCACCTCCTTTCTTTCCCTTTCCTCCACCACCACCGCCGCCGCCGCCGCCACCACCGCCCTTTTTATCATTGAAACCAGGCCCATTCATCATACCATGAGGCCCATGCCCATTGCCCATCATGGGCATCATCTTGTTAGGCATACCTTGACCGTTACCCATCATAGGGGGCATCATCTTGTTAGGCATACCATGACCGTTACCCATCATAGGAGGCATCATATTGTTAGGCATACCATGACCGTTACCCATCATCATAGGCATCATCTTGTTAGGCATGCCATGAGGATCTTGACCATTACCCATCATCATTGGCATCATCTTGTTAGGCATGCCAGGAGGACCTTGACCATTACCCATCATCATAGGCATCATCTTGTTTGGCATGCCATGAGGACCTTGACCATTACCCATCATCATAGGCATCATCTTGTTAGGCATGCCATGAGGACCTTGACCATTACCCATCATCATAGGCATCATCTTGTTTGGCATGCCATGAGGGCCATGGCCATGGCCATGACCAAACTCTTCCTCGTCGTCGTCGTCATACTCATCATCGAACTCATCATCAAACTCATCATCGAACTCGTCATCTAATTCATCATCACTCGCATCAAAATCATCCTCATTCATATTGAACTTAACTGACTTCTGGTTATTTTGAGGCATCTTTAGATCCTTAGACCCTTTCAACTGTTGCATCATCTGTACCTGTTGTCCCTGTTGACCTTTTCCACCCTTCTCCGACTTGTTATCTTTGCCGCCGCCGCCTCCACCTCCACCTCCACTGATTTGCATATTCTTGAATTGATTATTGTTCGGTTTTTGGAAGTTGTTTGAGCCCTTTTGACCTCCCCATAACTCTGCATGTTTCCCCGACTTCTCGAGCTTTTTTACGAGCTTGGCCGGATCTACATTTCCGGTGACAGTTACCTTCCCTTGCTCTGCATTTACTGTGGTGGTATACACCCCTGACCAAGCAAAATATCACTACCACATGAGTAAAGTTCAATGAAAACTGTCAAGCACTGTTTGGAAAATGACACTACTTCTAAGGCGAAGTCCCATCAATCAAGAGCACAATAATCTAAACAATGCTTCTGCTTTCTCGAAAGTATCATCTTCCATGACAATTTGACCATCTATCTCACTTTTTAACTGCTCTTCCCAACCAAAATCCCATTAAAAATTTAAAATTTGTATTTCAAGCATTGGACATGTCTGTAAACTCTGCATCTGCTATAATTTTTCTGAATAAATCTTTTCTCCTTTTTAAAAAAAAAAACATATCAATCTACTCTAGAATTTGAAGAACTAACTTCCAACCTTGTTGACCATCCATCTCATTAAATCCAAATCTTCCATAAATCAGGACAAGAGATGTAGCTAGTCAGATTGGTAATTAATTAAGACTCCCAGAAGAATAAGTAGACATAAAAATTAAATCTTTCTCGAGAAAGAGAGGGGGAGAAGAGAGGTCGCAGAGTAAGGAGCTTACCCTCAATTTTTTGAAGCATTTTCTTTATTTTCTTCTTGCATCCATCACAGTGACACTCTATGTTCACTTTCAAAATATGAGTCTGCTATGAAAAACAACCACAAAAAAACACCAACAGGGTTACACAAAGAATCAAGAACTAAACGAAAAATTGAAAGGGTCCAAACTAACAAGATTTATGAGCAAGGAAATGGATGAAGAGTTATACCTGCATCTTCATAACCTCCTGTTTATTCATACTTGACCACTCAGAATTGATAAACCAAGCAAACAAACTCAAACTGAAGTAAAAGAGAGTTTGAGTTGAGACAGAGAGAGAGAGAACCAGTAAATGGGGTTTTGTGTTTACTTGAGAGGTGAGAAATTACAAGAAAGAATGTGCTGGTGGTGGTGCTACAAGGTATAAGAATGAAAGAGAGAAAGGGTTAAAGTCGGTTGTTGGTGGGCATTTAAAACTTTCCTTTTTGCTTTCTTCTTCAATAAATCAAATATTTTTAGAGCTTTTCTCTGTAGCCATGCCAGTGCTGCTCGTATTTCTCTTCTTTTTTTTTTATCAGACAAGAGAGGCTCGAAGCGGTTGTGCAATGGGCAAGGTATCGCGACTGGTAGCTTTATTTATCTCACCTTCATCATATCTCTTGAGTGTCTTACAGCTTAGATAACTAGAATATTAATTGATTTCCATAATTAATTAGGTGTTGTTTATTAAAGTAATTTCTTACTGTTGAGATTTATCAAAAGGTGTTCGTGAAACATGTTTGTCAAAGGTTTTCTTGGACTTAACCGCTGTAATAAATTAGTTTCTCGTTATGATTCGAATTGTGAAAAAAAAAAAATTTGGAGAAATTATAAATGACTTCCATGAAAACCCATTATTAATAAAATGTAAAATTATTATACCAGGATGACAATGTAGTGTATATAAAAGAGGTGTGACGTGATGCTAATGAACTTATGATATCTTTATAGCAGATCTCAAGTTCAAGCCAAAAAATATATCTCTTGTAAGAATTTGGAACAGTCAGAGTTTTACTCGTTCATCTGAACCCATAAATACTTTCTAGAGAGAGAAATTTCCTTATATAAAACAAAAGTGTTGTATATATCATATTTTTATTATTATCTATCATAAAATTTATGTTGTATCATTAGACTTTGAATATTCATTACTTATTAATATTTATTATTAACATGGAGTAGAAAAATAATAGATAGATAGGTTGCGTATATTAAATATTTAAATTATAAATTTCATGATATATATGTGTGTGTCCCGCTTTAGTATATATAGTATTTTTTTTAGTATTTTTAGATTATTTTGATACTTTAAAAATGTATTTTAAAAATAAAATCCATTTTATACAGTAATCGGTGTCTATCTCTTAAACATTTATTTTACAGTTGACAACGATTCTTATGCAACGAATCGTTGTCTATCAAACCAACATGACGAAGATAATTTTTTCAGACCAAAATACAGTTAATCAGCTCACTAGATCGAAAGAGATTAGAAGATAATGAAGGTCGGTGGGGTTATGTCTGTGGGATTTTATTGAGCCAAGACGATACTGTTTACACTGTATTTATTTTTAAAAAATAAAATAAAATTTATCATATTAATAAATATAATAAAAGAAACAAATTAAAAAATAACTTCAGCCACGAAACAGTCATGACATTGGCAGGTATCAGTAAGGTCACATGGGTGTTACAGTACACACACTTAAATTCATGCAAGAGAAAAAAATAAAAAATAATATTCCCAGTAGCCCACTCGTCGTTTTCCCTGGCCATATTAACTCTCTGGTGTCCTGTTTGGGAATTTTATTCTTCCTCATTTGAGTTTTGAAAAAGGAAAACAAATATGGCTATTAAATGAAATGCGGCTCCCAGCTTTCCATTATGTTTGTTGTTTGCTTACATAAATGTTTTTGAAAAAAATATATTTTATTTTTTATTTTAAATTAATTTTTTGATGTATTTAAATCATTTTTATATAATGATGTTAAATATAATTTTTTCAAAAATATATTTTTAAAAACAATTTTAATCACTCTCCCAAACATGAATTTGATGGAGACTTGAGATGACATCTGGTTATAAATTATAAGGTTTATCAGAATGGATTCAAATAAAATTTAATAAATAAATAAGTTCTTCATCCATTTATATTTAGTGTTTGTTTGGTATCATGATACATAAAATAATCTTTAAAGGGCGTGACATGGTGTAGAAAAAAAATTGACATCTTGGATTCGAGTCAGAATATGCTTATTTTGTAAAAGTCTGCGATAATTAGAACTTTACTTGTTTATACCGGGCCCATAAAAAATATCTAAAGGGGGGCCTATTTTCTCATATAAAAAATAATAATATATAAAATAGTTTTTGCTTAGTGATATATTTAAAGTAATTCTATATATATATATATATATATATATATATATATATATATATGGTTGAAATCATCACATCAAAACCATTATAAAACATTAAAACAAGACATCAAATTGATATTATTTTCAACATAAATACACTTGTAATAAGTAAAGCCAAAACACTCGTAAAAGAAGGATTTAAATGGATGAGAGTACTGATTTTACACTCTGTCTCAACCTGGTCAACTCATCGCTAGGTGCCAGAAGAATATCTTTTTTTTATTTGAGTTATCACTTGATTGGAGGTCTGGTTGAGATGGATGCAGCTGAATTTATTACACTTTTAAGTGGAAAGTGCGACGATATAAGCCCTTCCTTTATTTGGTGATTGGTGTCTTTTGAAACAACTGTGTTTCTAGTCAAAAGTAAAAATAAAAATAAAAATAAAATAGTGAGCTTTCCACTAAAACGTTTTGGCTTTGACTTATGGTGTGTTTGGAAATATTTATCTTCTTTTATTAAATGTTTTTTATTCAAAAAAAATATTAAATTAATATATTCGGTAGTATTTTTGTATGGTTTTGATAGGTAGATGTCAGGGATAAAAAAAAAATATTTCATGCATTTTCAAAAATGAAACAGAAAGCTATTTCAAATAGAACTCACACCTAGACCCATTTATTTTTGTACTTGGGAAGCACTTTTACAAAAAAAAAATAAGATTTTGATTATTTTAGATGTTTTTAAATTGTTGTAGCGTGTTAAAATCAAAAATATCTTTCAAAAATAATATATAATTTACATATATTTTCAAGTGAAAAACACTTTATAAATATAATCATCACCGCAATAAAAAAAATGATATTACTAGTCATACCGGCACAACCAAGTTCAAATCCAGTTTAACTTTATCCATTTTTTAAAAATCATTTTAATTATATGAATCAATCCACGAAACTATATAGTAGAGTCTTATGTTGACCCAAGTTTAATAATACTACTCAATATTACAAGTTATTGGAGTTCAAACTCACTTTTATGCATACTAAATGTCTTATTGATATTGTGTTTCAAAAATAATGTTTTTTATTTTTTATGTATTTATTTTCATGTCCTTATATCATTTTGATTTTGCTAATATAAAAAAAACATTATGATATTTTTTCTGAACCAAAAACACTTTAAAAAGCAATATCAAACACGCTCTATGAAGTGTTTGTGTTAAGAATATGGTAGAAGTTGTTTTTCATTTAAAAATACATCAAAATTATATTTTTATTATTTTCAAATTTTATTTTTAATATTTGTATATTAAAATGATAAAAAAAGCATAATAATAATAATAATAATAATAATTTAAAACTAAAAAATAAATAAAAAATTAAAACTTATAAAAGCGTAACCCCGACACCCTTTGAATAACTAGGAGGGAGCTAGCTATAATCTTTAGAATTCTTTCTCTTATTGGATTCTGATTTTTTGTTAAAATATTTTTTTATGTTTAAGACCAACATATCTAAATATAAAAAAAATTAATTTAAAACAAATGCAATGAAATAAAAAATAAAATAAAATTCTTCGAAAACATTTTCAAAACAGAAAACAAAAACGAGTAGTTTTCTATTAAAGATTCCAATCTTCTGGGGTAGAGTGCTGTGGTAGATAAGTTTGGAAAGAATATTCATGGCCCATCTGTGAAGTCTCTTGGAGCGGCCTCACTCGCTGCTTAGTTTAACCATTTTGTGCAAAACACCATGCATGGGGAATTGTGAGGATAGGAAAGTAAAAACCGACATGATTTTGACGAGTAACCTGATGGAACATTACTTCAATTATTAAAAATTGCATTATTGATCTGCCATTCTAAGAGATCTCAAGAAATTGAAAAGAGAGCCCACCCATTTTTCAAGAGGAGGAAAGGAAAAGTCAAGGACAATTTAAAAAATAAACCAAATTGCACAGAAATTTGTTTTCAATCAAGTTTATTTTTTTTATTGCAGGGCTAACTAAGTAATTTTAATTTAATTACACAAAATATTGCAAGTTTATTTAATAGAAATTCTTTATGTATTTCCCATTACAACATATTTGTGGAACCAATTCAGATCTGGTGCGACTCAGAGTATAAGTTACGGGTGGATCAACCCACGAGTTAGCCAAGTTAATCTGTAATTCGATAAAGTCGACTCCCAGTTTAGCAAGGTTAGTTTATGGAGTCATCAAGAGTCAACGTGGTGATAAATAACTCGAGATCTAATTTATAGGTATTAGGTTCGAGTCAAAATATTATTACTTTGTAAGAATTTGTGACAGTCAGAATTTTACTAAATTGACCTGTTTTCATAAAAAAAAAATGTTTAAATTGAGGCGGGGTTTTCCCGGATCCAAAAAAAATTAGTTTATGGATCAACAAGTCAACTTGGATTTATCATACAATAATATTATTTTGAATATAAAATATAAAAATTAAAACAATGTTGAAAACAAAATTTAGAAATACTCTCAGATACAACAAGACTGTATCCCACCAAGATTTTATTAGGTCAATCAAATTATAAATTGACGTATCAAGCAAAAATGAATCAAATCAAGTTTTTAAATAAGTTAGAAATGATAAGCTCTTAATCAGCGAAACACGATCCACTAGAAACTATGCTATTCAAAACTATTTGCAGCATATAATAAACATGGAGAGAATTGACGGACACTAAAGATTTATAATAATTATTAACTTTAAAGTTTATAAAATTAATCAAAACAATACAAGCCGGTCCACACAACTCCATTGATAAAAAAAAATACGGGGGGAAGACAATACTAGCACGTCTCAGTGGGGTAGTGGCCATCGTAACTTGACAATAATGCACTCTAAAAACAAAATCACCCGTGTTGGCAACAAGCACCAGTGCCACTAATGAACAAAACAGCTAAAATATGAAATGTGCGATTGCGGTTGTTTATGAAAATATTTTTTATTCTAAAATATATTAAAATGATATTTTTTTTATTTTTTTAAAATTATCTGATATTCACGTGGGGATATTTGATGGCATGCCAAAAGGGGTGCCCCGTATGGAGGAGGCAGTGGGAGCAAAAATAGGAGCATCTTGGAAGTAATTATTCCTGGTTGTGCTGTGATGCAAACAAACACTAGGAGTCAAGAATATACAGTATTAAAAAGGTGGCTGAGCAATGATTTTGCCAATCGAAATTATTGTTTGGCCACCTTAAAAGCCCAGCCACTTGATCCTTGAACAAAAGAAAATGCTGTCGTCCCTTGTTCTTCCTTTACGCTTCCTTTGCCTGTAAAAGATGCTTGAATGGTGACAAAAAGTGTTCCTCATGCCACCAGACAATCCCCAGAAATATCTAACCCTAATATATATATGTTTGTTTTGCTTTAGAGGTGGTGACAGTGTTAGGTTACAAACTGGCTTTTCTAGGCCAATCTTTGACTGATCAAAAACCCTTTTCATCATGGTTCAATTACATGTGAAATGAACATGCTTGGAGTTTGATCTACTTTACTTGTGTCTGAAACCTCGGGCTTGGAGAAGAGCCGATTACCTCGAAGAAATCAAACTAATCTCACCTCGCAGGGTGAGTTGATCTTGAACGAATAGCAGACAAAAAAGGGGGTGTTATGCTGGCGATCCATGCGAGATCACCTCGCGGAGGTTTGAAGGTTAAGCCAATAAATAAATGGAGTTGCACTGCGGTAGTGTGCACTGCCAGCACACGTGAGCGTCGCCTGGTGGTGTTTAGGTGAGACGATGATGGAGAAGAGTGGTGGCTCGTCGGGAATTCTTAATTCTGGATTTCTCAATAGATTATAGAGCCCGGACCTGACTCACAGTTCATCGTATGCTGCTTGCCTTGTGCTCAATGCTGTCAACCCAGTTGGGCATGTGGCAACACAACTATTAAATTCCTGATCACATCTGATGCCATCATTACCCAATTCTTTTCCTTTTCATTTTTTTTTATTAACTTAGTTGTAAAATAAATAATTATAAACTTGATCCTGAGAGCATATTAAAGTAAATGTTTTAATTTCAAATTTGTATTACTAAACAACGTAGATTATTTCTTATTCTTCTTTACATTATATATTGGATTTTATTATTATTAATAATAGAGCTTAAATCCGAGGAGCACAAAGAAATAAATTTATAATAGTTTTCAAATCTAATTCAGCACTAAAAGAAAATTACTTAATAGCCAATCTTCTTTTTTGAAATATTAATTATAAAAAGACAATAATTTATAATAGTTTTCAAATCTAATTCATCAAACTACAACTACAGCTACAAAAACTATCACAATACAAAACACACGATTTAAAAATATTTAAATTTTATAGTTTCAAATTAATATTAATTTTTAAATATTTTTACATCAATATACTAATATTAAAAATAATTAAAAATAAATAAATTATTTTAATATATTTTAAAACAACACTAACAAATTCCAGTAGTTTAAGCTATTGTAATCCAATTGCACCAACTTATTAATTAATATAGGACTGAGCGCAGTCCAGTAGTTCCACAGTTCAGGACACTGAATGTACTAACAGTACTATCAATCTATTATTAAAAAAATACTGAGATATGTTAAGGTGTGGCTGATGAGTATGGTGACTTATGTACACGTTTCAGGACAGCTTTGATGTGATGAAGATTTGACAATCTTCAGTGGGGTCTTTCACCAGCAGAAAACAATTACAGAGGCACAGTACTTCATCACGGACTCTGACTGGCTTTATTTATAGACTTGACCGGTTCAGCTCAGGGTCCCCTGCCTGCAGGCCAGGCTTGAACCCTTGTTGCTGGACAAGCAACGCAGGCTAGTGGCTGGTGACAGCCAGGGCTGAGCTAGAATCTTATCGACATGATAAGGTTCACAGCTTGCTGAACCCATTGCCGAAATGGGTCCGCTCGAGGAGCAGACATGGTTGGGTTTGGTGGGATGATGGAAACTAAACCTGTCGAAAGAGGCTCACCCTCTACACTGCTGCCAAACCCTTCCTTTAATTTTGGATTCCTTTTACTTGTCGTTTTGTTTTGTGGGATTATCATCGTGCAAATCCTTCTTCTAGATGTTTGAAAAGAAAATAATTTTTTTTATTAAATTGATTTTTTTTATATTTTTAGATATTTTCATGTGTTGATGTTAAAAATATATTTTTAGATATTTTCATGTGTTGATGTTAAAAAATATTTTTAAAATCAACCATAGTTTTAAACACATAATTCTTCTTCTTTATTTTCCTCATAAAAAAGCTGCGAGTAAACCTTGGATAGAAAAAGTTGTTACGTAATAATATAGATCATATTTTAGGATTATTTAACAATTTAAATTTTTAAATGAAATAATTTCTTGATATAGTATCAAAAATTTATTGATGCAGCCGTCACGATTTGGAATCTTATCATTTTATTCTATTTAATCAATCATAAAATAGTTTGTTTGTGCGAATTTTAAATTCAAAATACTTTAACTAGAATGCTTTAAAAAATAATATAAATTCTGTAACCTCATCAAGTTAAAGCTCGAGATGGTTATTGAACAGAAGCATGCATCTGGTCTCTGGTTGGAGGTGAAGCTCAGAAGGTACAACCACCTTGCAAATCAGACAGTATTCTCAGTAGTCATCGATCATGCTCCTCGTTCCATGACTTCTAGTTGTTGGGAAATATTTTTGTGTGTGTATATATATATCAGCTAAAATAAGTGTATATGTAAAGCATATATATGCATAACTTTGGCTGAAAAACATGAAAATAAAGAACATTATTGTCAAATACTGCACTATTTATTTATTTTTAAAGCTAAATTACCCATAAATTACTGCAAAAATCTGGACGTAAACAGCCCTTCAAGATTCCACTAACTTTATCTCAAACGAGTCATGCAGTTCCAATTGAAGCCTCCGAACAAGAACACTGACACGATTTTCTCTCGACCGCAAAAGAACCGAAAGGCAGAACAAGAAGACAAGAGGTCAAGAGAGAAGAATATTTTTTTCTCGTGTCTCCAACCGAAGCACCCCTCTTCCCTATGGATAATTGGATATAGCCTTGTAGGAGGTCTGCGCTGCGAAATAAATAGAAGTAATTTTAAAGAAAACTTAAAATCTAATATTTAAACGTTTTAAAAAAATTAAAAAGGCGTTTCAACGTTTAAAATTAAAGACCAAGATTGTTAAGATAATGTATTGCAGCTTATAATATTGCAATATGTTATTAATTATAGTTAATTATATTTTGAAAAAAAATCAACAAATCTTTTAACTCCAAATATAAGTGGACTTCACTTATAATTTGTGTTAAATATACATTAACTAGGTGAAAACAAGATTTGAAGCTGACTAAACTCACATAGCACCATGATACTATACATTTTGTTTGCTTCTAAATGATTGTTAGAGAGTTTTATTTTTAGATTTATTTTAAAAGTGTATTTCACTTTACAGGTATTAAATTAATATTTTATTACTTTTTTTTATGATCTCGATGTATTAATGATAAAAATTAAAAAAAAAACTTTTAAAAAACACTTCACACTTCAATGCCAAATACGCGTTAAACCTCACCTCACCTCACCTCATATGCATGAGACCGTTTGGCATTGCAGCTAAACCGTTATTTTGCTGAAATTTAATTTTTATTTTTATTTTAAATGAATATGTTTTGATATTCTTAGATTATTTTGATGTGCTGATATCAAAAATAATTTTTTAAAAATAAAAAAAAACATTATTTTAATATATTTTGGCACAAAAAACACTTTGAAAACCGCTCTCCCAAACAGGCCCATATGATAACTTGTAATGCAAATATTCCCTCTCCTTTTCTTTCTTTCCCTCTCTCTCTCTATCTCTCTAGACAATATCTTGTTTGTGTACTCGAGAGGAGAAACTTCAACCCTAATAAAGGGCACATCAATTTTGATCAAGTGTTCCAAAACGAAGATAATAATAGTAAATGGTATGGGAATGAAAATTCCAAAAGAAGAAAGAGATCATTGAAAGTTTGATCAAGTAATGACTAGAGCCCTCTCCTTTTCAAATAAGTGTACACACTTGAAGAAAAAAAAGAAAGTGCGAGCAAGAAAGAAAGGAATACCAAGATAGATTCTGTTCAACTACACAGAAATGTATTGTTTTTCATCACTTTTCTTCCGTGTGTGTGGCTTTGGAGTAATTGCCTTCCAAGCATTCATGCTAACTATGTGTTTTTAATTTATATTATTTTTTAAATAAAAAAATTTTGGGTTTAAAATTTATATAAGCTAAAGTATTTTGTGCTTGATTTTTATTAAATAAAATAACAGTGATGAAATTTAAATTCATGATCACTGGGTTAATAAGACTCTATTATTAAGGAATTTTTTCACCTAAAAGCTCAAATCTATGATATAATTTATATCATTCTTAATATATTCTCTCAATTAAAAGCTCTCTGGAATTGAAATTAACATATATAACCACATTATCTTATACTTATTTTTTATCAAATAAAATAAATATAATAAGATTCAAATTTATGACCATCAGATGAATAATACTAATTTCATGTCAAAAACCATATGATATAAAAAACTAAACCGACAAATGAGATTATAGCACAATATCTACTTAAAATTATAAATTTACTTTTAGAGAAGAGACACTTTTACATGCCATTCAAAACACCGCAGCTGACATGAAAGTTGATGGTCCAATGCAGATTCAAACTCTTGAAAAAAGTGCGTGGCCATTGATTCTCCCTTCACCTTTAGACACTATTCACCATCGAAGCCTTCGCTTTTGTCCCCCTCTTTCTCTCATACGATAACTTGCAATGCAAATATTCCAATCTCTCTCTCTCTCTCTCTCTACAGTTTTTTGTTTGTGTATTTGAGATGAGGAAGAAAGAGGAGGAAGTTCAACCCTAATAATAACGGCTCTATTCAGACTTCTATCTTCAAATTATAATCATGGACATTAACTAATATGGCAAGAAAAGTGCAGGGTTTTCTTTTCTTACAAGATGCAGATTCTTTCATATAAACTAGATATCTTGGGGAATTTTAAGATCAAGAACAGAACCACCTTGAGATCTTGCTGTAACTATGAACATGGTTTGGTTGCTAACTGTAACGTTTTATAACCATGCAAAAAAAAAATATCACAAGTTTCCACCATCTCATTTGAGAGAATCCTTTAGCATGCATCTATATGATTTGATGTTAGGCGTTGATGTGTAGAGATTGTTGGGGGAGTCTGATTAATTAACTTTTAAAGATGTTTTTTTTTTTTAAAAAATATATTAATAAGATTTTTTTAAAATTATTTTTGATATCATCGTATAAAAATAATTTAAAATTATCATTTTTTTAATTTAAATATTAAAAAAAAACATTTTTAAAACACAGTTCAACAAAATATAATAGAAAAGTTGGCGTATTTTTGAGATGAATATATTAAAACAATATAAAATTACAAAATATAATATAAACAAATAAAAAATTAAATTAAATTATTATTTTTTGAATATTTTTAAAACACAATAACAAATAAGCTCTTAATTTTTTTTATTTAAAAAATAATACAAATGATCCAACGAAAGTGATAATAATATACATACCTAGAGTTTCTATATTCTACATCTATCTATTTTAAAAAAAAAAAAAAAAAAATTCCCCTAATGAATACCATAAATTTTCTCGATTCCATATGACTAACTTATGAAAGCAATAATTTAAATTTATTATATTTTACGGACTTCACTCATGGATCAAAACCAACACAACAAAAGTAGCCAACAAAATGATATACTGTAACACAGCCAAATAATGGAAGAAAAGCCCAAACCATTACCAGGCCCGACAAAATCGATTGCAGTCAGAGAATAAGGCCTAATATGATGAATCAGTGTCTCTACATTAGTTATATAATTTAAATATTATAATATTTATTATGACATTATCGAGTATTTATTACTTCAGTACTATTTATTGTTAATATAAAACAAACAAACAAGTAATGATAAAGTTATATATATAATTATTATCAAAGTCAAATTGAAAAATGAATTGTATATATATACACTATCATACCATCCCTTGATCTATTTTGAAAATATTTTTCGTTCAAAAATATATTAACATAAAATATTTTTATTTTTAAAAAAATTAATTTTAATATCAACACATTAAAATTATTATTATTTTTTTTTTTGAAATATTTTTTTTAAAAAAACATTTTTGAAACACAATGCTAAATACTCCCTCTAATAAGATAGGTAAAATAAAAAAAATCAACCAGCTATGCTTGTAGTACCAACACTGTATTTTTACACAGAACAGAGAGGCACAAGCTAGTGTTCCTCATTTGGAGTGAATACCAGAACACTTGAAATCATTGTGGATGTGTTAAAGAGAGTATACATTAATTAACAGAAAAGAATTTATCTTTTTTTGTGAAAGTATATACAATACAACCTCTATAATAAAATTAAAATAAAATGATGATGCTCTTTCCTTTATTTAAAAAGTATCAAATTTATACAGAAAAAAAGGAAAAAAACTATATCAGCCTTTCATTGTATAAAGAAAATTGCCGTCTCACAAACCCTAAGGCAGCTGTAGTGTACAAAACCAGTGCTTCAATTCTTCATAAACATTTTCAGCAATCCTCATTCAATGGTGTATTGGTTATTTACTCTGGACGAGCTATAAACAAACAGGGGAGAGTATAAGTCAAATGGAATATTGCTATGCAAGAAAGTAAGAAAAAAGACAATGGTAAGATTGTTAGAGAATAATAATATAAATCATATTCTGAGGCCTCACCTAACAACTTAAGCTGTTAGGTGAGATGGTTCCTTAACAAGGTATCTGAACCTTGTTGACCCAGCGGCCACGAGTTCCAATCTCGCCACCCCTATTCTATTTGATAAAAATCAAGCACAAGGTAAAGTGAGTCTGTGTGCAAAGTTTCAAGCCCAAAAGACTTTCACTTGAGGTGGTGTGTTAGAGAATAATATAAATCATATTCTGGGATCTTACCTAACAGCTTAAGCTATTTAGTGATATGATTACTTAACAAAGATTTCATCTAGACAAATGAAAAGAGAACAATGATAAGAAATAGACACTCTGGAAATTTTGCATGAACTAAAATGGTCAAGAACTCTCACATTTGTTAACCTTGATCTCCATCAGTTCCTGGATGGGCTGGCGGCATATAGGACACGTATCTGATCGAGACATCAACTCCTTTGCACATCCGCTGCACAAGCACTGCCAATGGAGAAATTTGATGTTTGCTTGATTCAGTAACAGATGCAAAAAGATGGTATTCAAGGATAAAAGCTTGATTCAAGGCTAACAAATTGGATCCATTACAAGAGCAAGGATATTATTGCAAACAAACATTTTTCATGTCAAAATAGATAGAATCAGAAACTTACAACTGGATATGGCCTTAAAATTATATCTCTACAATTAGATCGCAAATATTACTAATGATATTATTACCATATGTTGTTCCTCGATCAAATAGTAAGAGATCACATAGGCATTAACGTATCGATTTAGTTAGTGATGAAATTGCAAGTAGTTTGATGGGAGAATAAAAACAAATATATGCTTTTTTCATGAGTTATTAATTATATTTTATTGTTATGATTATTAATCTACAAAATTTAAAAAACAATATATATATATGTGTGTGTGTGTGTCCTTTAAAGTAATTTCACAAGTTGACAACAATATGAAAAGCATGATAACCAAACACACGGAACTGCTTTTCATCAACCTCAAACTCAACTGCAGTTTTAACCAAACACCTCAATTTCAATTATGAACCGCAGCTAAAATTGCTTTTCATGAAATTGTTTTTTTAAAACCTCAACCACAAAAGCAAAAACAATACCATATACACCCTAAACCTGTTCAATAGAGGTTCACCCTCTACACATTGCTGCCAAACCCTTCCTTTAATTTTGGATTCCTTTTACTTCTCATGTTGTTTTGTGGGATTATTATCATCCAAATCCTTGTTCAGGGTGTTTGACACTATATTTCAAAAGCGATTGTCTAAAATGGCAAGCCTATGAACGATACCAGAATGAAAATGGCTCATCAGGACACTGGTTGTTAATAATAATTATAAAAATTCCATGGTTGGTTAATATTAAGAAGAATCATGACACAAATAAATAGGTAAAGTCCAGCAGCATACTAACCATATGTCGACAAGGTAAAACGGCTGTATCCTTTGGCTCACTGATGCAGATAACACATTCTGTTCCTGAATCATTCTCATCAAAGCCTTTACTGTCAGAATTGGCAATGCCGTAGATCTCTCGCAACTCATAACGAGTCCCGTCAATCCATAAGATTTGCTTGACTACTTTTACTTGAAAATGGCCTGCATTATCTTTCTCCAGGACAGCTTCAGTTATTTGTGCATGAGTAGACATGGTAGGAAGAGGCTTGTCAGGCTCCTGGCTCGTAGAAGTAGAGAGAGGCGGCGGGCATGCTTCGGCGAAGATAACAAGCGGGAAAATATCTTCCTCCGGCGAGGGCTTTGATAGCTGATCCAGCTCGAAAAATCCAAGGTCAATGCCAGTTCCTGATGGTTGAGAGAATTTTTGACCCGCTCCTTTCTCAAAGGGGATTTTCCTTGGCATATAGATCTCAGGGTATGCTGGCATAAATGTGCAGTTCTGTCCTTCCTTTCCAAAATAAAATATGGTGATGCTGCCATTGAAAAACAAAGGAAGTTTCACATATCTGTGGAGGAATGATTGGACCTATGCTGGATTCATATTAGTTTAGAGCAAAAATCTAAAACGAGAGAAATATCGCCAAGCAATCAACATATCAGCAAATCAAAGCCAGTAAAAGAACATCTTAATCACCGAAGCACCTGAACATCTTAATCAAAGCAAGTTTTTTCTTGAACTCCACAAGTCGGTATAAAAACGAGTATATTCCAAAGCTTGCAGCATATTGTAAAAGGCAACTTGAAAATCATAAATCAGATCTTCATTATTAATGGCCTTGAACCAAGAATTTCAAATTTCTTTTGTAGCAGCCACTTGTATTTAGTCTAATAGCAGTCACTGCCAATAGAACTTGGAGGGATAATAACAGAGCTTTAGATCAAGCTAGCCAGCTAGAGAATAAAAAAGATCTAAACATCAATTTCAACAATTTATATTTTCTGAACATTGAAAACTAACAAGATCTTAATAAGCAAACTGCTATGAGTTAATCAAAATTTTAAAACAAAAACTAACTAGCTTGAAACACAATCCCATCCACACCACCAAGGAAATTACTCTTACTTCAACCCCTCCAATCCCCTACTAGAATTGTACCTGAAAGGGCTTGAGCACCCTCAAAGTTACTATCCATTTTCACAAATCAAGCTGTCACTTCAACATGGTTCCAACTAAAAAACCTAAACATTGAATGGTTAAATACCTAACCATCAAATAGTACTTGAACCGAGGCAACGGCTCTTACTCTCAACGCTTTCAAATTATCAACCGGAATAGTACTTGAAGGCACAGATCTGTATCTGAGCGCTGAGAATGGTGGTCCGCTTCTGCAAATTAAAGTCATCGCTCCAATTTGGATGTGATGAAAAAACTTAACATCAAACATTACTTACCCTACCCTAGATGGAAACAAAAGATTAACCGGAAGGTATTTCATAATCTACTACAGATGCCAGTCCAGCCAACACCATTCCACAATAGCAACCTCAGTACCAATTTCCACTCCCATCACAAAAAAGCTAGCAGGCTCACAATCATCCATCCAGCCATTGCCAAAAGTATATTAACATGACCAGCATGCCACCTTTATCATATGATGAATACAAGCTCTTCTATCACAACCGGCAAAGGATCATTGCCAAATCGCCTCTATACCGGCCCCAGCTAATTGCAAAGAAAGAACTACCACCGCCACAAATTAAGATCAACTAAATTCCGCCCACCAATCTAAAACCAACCAGAAAGAAAATCCTTATCCCTTTATTATGAAAATGATAACCAAAGAGGACTGATGTTTTGTTCCAACTAGGAAACCAATAATAGCCTGCAACTTTATAAACCACGATGAATAATTAATCTGTACACATACTGATTCACTCATCGATTTGCTCTCAACATAAAATCAAGGAAGGATTTTATATTCTAAGGCTCTTACAGAATAGTTTCAACACAATTTACCAGAAAATTCAACAGGAGGATTTTTGAAAGTCACAACACCAAACAGCATGAATTCTATATATTTCCAGCACCAATTCCCTCTAGACTATAAGGATTTTCAATTACCAAACATAAACTATTCAACTTCACACTTCAAATCACAAAAAACAGATCCCCCCCACAATAAAAATCACAAAACAAACACTAGCTTTATTAAAAGAAAGTAATTTGAATAGTACCTGCCATCAACAACAGCATCAAAAGTGAAGGAAACCAAGTGACAATCCAGATTATTCTCATCAGCAGCAACTTGAATACTAGCCTTGTTCACATTCACAACATTCTTGACTGTCTTTGCGTGATTATGGTCAACATAACGTGGCTGCTGAAACAGTCCTGAATTATGAGGCTTCACCTGTGGTGGTGGTATTTGTGGGCCCATGAAACCAGGTTGATGATATTGATACGGGCCCCACCCATTATTATTGAAAGGAAGAGGTTGCTGGGGAGGAGGAGGAGGGTGATGGTAACTAAAAGAACCGTAAGTAGAACTTGTGGGAATCACAGGAGTAGCAGTATTATATGGTGCATTTGCTGCAAAATAATAACTTTGTGGCCCTGGTAGTGGCGGTGATGATGATGGCCGGATAGTATTTGTATAAGAATTATTACTAGATGGTATCGAACTGTTTTGTGAGGGAAGGTTACTAGAATCGTTGGTGGAGAAATAGGTAAGTTGTCGAATTGGGGTGGTTGTGTGGGAAGGTAGGGAAGTGTCTGGATGGTTTTGACGGTGGTGGAGGTGGTTGTCTTGGTGGTGGTTTCTTCTATGTCTACTCGGGGAGGAACCCATCTTTGAACTGCTTTTGTTCCAAGTTCCAAGTTTTCTTATGGAGACTTCTGCTTTGTTGGTGGGATCTACATCAGTTTGCAGAACATCTACGTCAGTTATGTTCATATTAAATTCAATATAATTGTTAATTCCGAAGAAAAATCTTTTTATTGAAGATATTTAATAAAGAAATTTATATAAAAACAATTCAATGTTGGTGTCTGCTAAATGATAAGATAATTAATAATTGATGTGATTATTATAATTTAATTTTATTTCAATGGCAAGGCGATAAAATTTGGTTGACTTTCATTGAATGGGAAAGTTCAGAGGAGAGAAGAAGGCAAGAAGGCTCCTATAAGAAATCCACACGCTTTCGTTACCCGTCCATTGGTGAAAGAGTCCTCGCTATGATATTAATTTCATGACGGCAACCTCCCTTTCTTGATTTTATTTTATTTTATTTTTCAAGCTCTACTCCACAAAGCAAAAAAACGACACCGAATAATCATGTAATATATAATTAAATACAAAAAACTTGAAATTAAAATATTTATTTTTTCTATAATCTCATGTTTGAGCCTTGTAATTGTTAATAAAATAATTATTAAAAGTTTATATAGTCATTAACTTCAGGATTATGAGATTAATCAAGAAGCGTGTGAGCAGACCATGACAACCGCATTAATAATAATAAAAAAACCTGCAACTATTTATGTAGCAACATCCATTTAAGTTTAAAGTTAATTTATTTATATAATTTGTATTTCGCATGTAGATTTATGTGTTTTAGTTGTTTAATGATAATAATTTTACTGTATTAATATATAATTTGTATTTTAGAGTTTGTGGGAGGAATCAATCTAATTTGTCAGTCGAATTGAAGAAATGATATGTAATTTAATAGGTATTAATTATTTCTTTTTGTCAGTTTTATAATCAAGTTGAAAATTTTACCAAAAAAATTTTAAAAATAGGGCGCATGCCCCGATCTTTACCAAAAAAAAAAAAAAGTTGAAAATTTTAAAAATAATTGATTTTACATGAAATTGATAGTAATTACAACAATATCAATTTAGATTGAATAAATTTGAATTGATGGGTATGGTTTTTTTTTTGTTAGTTTTATACTTAAGTTGATTTTTTTAAAATAAATTAATTTTACATGAAATTGATAATAATTAAAAAATTATAAATTTAGACTGAATAAGTTTTGAATATAAAGAATAATGGATAATTGGTTTGATATCAATTAATCTTGCTCCATTTTATGAACCGTAGGAAGCTGTCCATTGAACCTAGGCCGGCTGTGTTTGCTGTCGGCACAGACCCTGAAGATCCTTTAGCTTCGAAAATGCAGATTTCTTCTTCTTCTTCTTCCTTCTTCTTCTTCTTCTTCTTCTTCTTCTTTTAAATAAAAACAGTAACGAAAATGCTGACGAAATATTCTTCTGAATGATTCGAATTCGAAATAGAAAATCTCGCCGAGCAAGTTTTCGACAACAGTATCCAGTCGTCTATTCTGCTAGAAGCATTGAAAAACGCTAATTGAATTTGTACAGCAGAATATTTCATAAGTAGTGAAATGATGGTTCACTAACAGAAGATTTATGGTGCAGGGAGCAGCAGAGAAGCATCCTGTTAGTTTCGATCTGCTACATTCCGCGTGCAGATTGCTTGTAATCGGACATGTCCTTCTTGGTATTGAACTCTTGAATTTTTCATCTCCAAATTCATATGGAGATTCTAATTTCTTACTCTTCCATTATCAGACCCATAATCATCATCCACTTCATTCAATGCTTCCCTAACATTCTGTTTTGGGACTCTAGGCTTGTTATGACCACTGGTTTTGTTAGATTCATCATGGACAGTTTAACTTGCACATCGAAATATGTCCTCGAGGATTCGTCAACGAAGAAACCATCTCACCTAAAATCTTAAGTTATTAAATGAGTTTCCAGAATATGATTTATATTATTCTCTAACTTTTCGCCTCAATCTCTTCCTCATCCTGAGCATGATAATCACCACCATCATTCTCTTCATTCTACTCATTATCATATTCTCCTCATCAACCCCACTCCCTCCATTCTCTTAACAGTCCTTATCAACTACATTAACCTCTGGCCTATCAACCTCAAATTCATCAAAACCATTATCAGCACTATCTATATATTCATTTCCATCTGCATGGTAACCAACCTCATCATTAATTGCATCAGCAACTATACTGTCAGCTGCATTTTCTCCATGACCAGACATGATAGCACCACCAGTAAAGGTAATACCCTCATCCACACCATCACCACCCTCAACAACTTTCTCATTATGAGGTAATTGGCTGGGAAAAAGGTCTTATCGCATTACAAGCAACATAATCTTGTTATATCAGGGTCCATCAACTCCGTTCAGAATCCTTACATCCACAGCCCCATTAATATATTACCTAACTTTGTTGTCAAGGATAAACTATTTCCTACCTGTGTCTGTGTGTCATTATTCTGCATACAAATTACGGTATGTGGTAAATTAAAACATGTTTTCTTTATCAGATCTTCAATTATTATAATTTCCCAATTTGTCCACTGTCCACCATTTTAAAATTATAGCAGATGTTTTTTAGGAAAAACATGTTAAGATTATCCTTAACCTAGTGTTGTCTCATCGTATAAAATATGCATCCTAAAAGCAATATATTGATGGATTTAGAACATGGTACTCAAACAAGAAATTCCAATAGGTGAGAGATCCAAATGAATAAATGTTTAGTTTAAGGACCAAATATAAGGTTTCCCTACTTTCGAATTACCTGTGACCAATGACATAACAGAGTTACCTCTGCTTCTCTTCCTCATCAACGACAGGCTCCCGCACTTTTAACTCTGTCCCCCCCCTCTGTGTCGAAGGAGCTACCTAAAGACTGGGGCTAATTCATCTTCCATCAAAACAAGGTAATCCAAAGTCAAAACCCCTTTTTTTCACTGTCAATGTATTGCATTTTTTACTTATCAAGAGATGTAAAGATTTAAACTTTGAACAAAATACATAAAACCCAGCTGCTTTTATCATCATCTGCCATTCATTTCGATCTTCCTTTTTTTCCTTTGAAACAAATTTTAATATCTAATTAGTAATTGAATTCAATATGGATATAGAATTATATTATTTCTCATGGTTTCAAGTTGTGGGATTTGCTATATTTATAATGTTGTTTCTAAATTCCCATTTGGTGAAATATAATTTGTTGTATGAAATGTAAAGTAGGAAACTTTAAACTGAAAAAACATAAACTTTCAATTTTTAAGGAAGAAGTAGTTTGAGTTGTGACTTGTAATTCCTCCACCTTGATAAACTGGATGTGATTTTTGCGTTTAGTGTGAATTTGAACTTAACGTTGTGATTATTTTTATTTGAATCGGCCTCGCTGTTAATGATTGGTTGGTAATCAAAATGCTACTTATAAAAGTGTAAGGTATTATTCTCTAACTTTATGCTTAATAATCTGATACAAGTTTATTTTTTAACTGTCCATATCTATAATTTGCAGTCTTGCTAATTTTATGATTTGATCTTCTAATTTATTTATTTTTAATCTAAGAATGACATAAGATGTGAGATTATATTTATAATTTTCTCAACGTGTGGAACGTGCAAGTTTAAGGAACCGAGAAGTTGAATGAAGACCCGTTGTTTCTAACCCGTACTCGTTTTGTAATGTGTTCCCATGTTTTTTATTTGGGTTTTGTAGTTGGCCGGGTAGTGAAAAATCATCAGAAACGGTGAAATGGGAGATGCTGGGGATAGTGCGAAGCAAGAGAAGAAAGTGGTATTTGTAACTGTGGGAACAACATTGTTCGATGCTCTTGTGAGAGCAGTGGATACTAATGGAGTCAAACAAGAGTTATTAAGAAAGGGGTACACCCACCTTGTTATTCAAATGGGTCGAGGATCCTACAATCCTACTAAGGTATTCTCTCTTATAGTTCATTCCCCTTTTCACCCTTGTCATCTGTCCTTCTTGGTTTCATCAGATGTTGAGTTTCTGTTTTCCTGAGGGTGAACGAAGGGGTTTTATTCAAATTCATGTTTTCTTCACATTCTTATAAGTTCCTTTTAAATGCAGTGTGATGGAGAAGATGGATCTCTGGCTGTTGATTACTTCACTTTTTCTCCAAGCATTGCTGACCATCTGAGATCAGCATCTCTTGTCATCAGCCATGCAGGCAAGCTATTATTTATCTTTGATATTTGGTGCATGTCAGGGTTATATTCCACTTTGTCACAACTATATTATTCACACCTAAGCTCACATGAACTATCATATTTTAGCATGAGAAAATGCTGGTAAAATGTACCTATTTTTAGCAATGGAGGAGATTACCTGACAGGAAAATGCTTGTGGGGTTAAGCCAGGCTCCGTTGTGGTATACAGCACCATAGGCTAGAGCTTGAAAGTATTAGACAATAGTTAGACATAGGTTAATTAGTAAACATGGGGAAACATCATTGTCAGTGCTTATCTGGAAGAAAATTACAGATTTCATCATTAGAAGCAAGGTTATCTTGTGCCCCTTGAACCTTTTTTTTTATAAAGGAGAATTATCAACACAGAAAGTTTCATTATTCAAAATGAGGTAGATACCTTGTGCTCCTTTTACTTTTATAGCCCATAAGGATTTCTTTTCCTGCCCTTTTGTTCCACAAAAGTGGCAAACTGATCAAAGTTGTTTTACTGCTCTATTCTTTTCTGTAATGGTGGAGATCATCGAGAGAGTTGCCAATATAATGTGGTTCACAAAATAATTCAGGCTCTCTGTTATTTGATAAATGTACCAGCCTGTGAGTATTTAGGAGAATGCTTAACTTCTTTAAATTAAAGATAAATTTTACCAATTTGGTTGCTGAATGTCAACTGGAACTTTTCAGATTAACAATTAATCTGGTGATTGTGGTGTTGCACTGTGGCCTTTTCAGTTTTTGCTTGGAAAGGTTGAGAGAATATGTACTTTTTTCATGAAAGAAAGGAAGAGTTGGGAGGGCAAGGAAGGGGAATTTTTTAGCTGGTCAAAGCTACATGATGTCTTGATATATGCAATGATGTCTTCATAATTTAGTGAAATCTCTGTCAAGGTAAAAGCTTTGAGATAAAAAAAATAAAAAAAGCCGGGTAACTATGTGCTACCAAAGTGATAAGCACTTAATTTGGATGCTGGAGTGTCATTAACTGGTTCTGTCTGCTGGGCAGGGTCTGGGAGCATATTTGAAACTCTGCAGCTTGGTAAACCTCTAATTGTAGTGGTTAATGAAGATTTGATGGACAATCATCAAAGTGAACTTGCAGAAGAACTAGCAGAGAGGAAGCATTTATATTGTGCTCATCCTCAAACGCTTCATCAGACAATATCTGATATGAACGTGGAGTCCCTCCTTCCGTACCCATCAGGTGATGCCACACCGGTTGCCAAGCTTATAAACACGTTTCTTGGTTTCCCAGATGATTGATGAAACTGTAAAACTCTGTAACTGAAGTAGATACTGTTACTATTCGCCCGCCAATAGAAGCATTGCCAGGCCATTGAGTTGTTTGTTTTGATATTTACTTTCATGTCACATTGTTTAACAGTTTTGTTTAATGGAATGGTAAACTTGTGGAGGTTTATATGGCTAGTCAATTGGAAGAGGTAGAACGGTTCATGCCAAGATTTTGCATGGCAATTCGGTATAAATTGATGCGGTTCCATTTTGCAAATATAAATTGGTATTGTTTTATATTAATGTAGTGTCCGAGTCAACTTGCATATATCTCGACAAATCTCACGGGTCCTGAAGTTAATGATCATGTAAGCTTCCAGTGATCATCATATTAGCAACTATAGGACTGACTCGGACCTGAAATGATAGAAGAAACAATCTCTTAGTTATAAACTATTATTACTGGGCCAACCATATGGTTATGTATCCTTAGCAAGCAGTTGAAGATACCATTGACATTGATGTATGCCGGAGCCCTTGATGTACGAAGATGGCAATGTGGTGGTTTAGGTAGGTGAGAATATTATACTGGATTTAGAATTTGAATGCCTTTTCTGATAGAGGTAACATGAGACGGCATTGCAGCACAGTACCAGCTTCGATTAATTATTTCGGACCTGGTCCCAGCTAGAATTTATTTCTTTTCTAAACCAAAGGCTTGCATTTCTGTACCAAACTGTGATTGCCTCATGACCTGTGAGACTCACAGATGAGCATTCACAGCCCTTGATTATCTCTATCTCATAGATCGGAGGGTCCCTGTTTAGAGACAAGGATACAGAGTAATATCCTGCTATAGCTGGGGTTGAGCTGGGTTCTAGTATCATAAAAAATGAAAAAAATTGCCAAGGAAGATTGACTTTTGAGTGGGGCTAGATAAGGATATGGTTTTAGCTTCATTGACTAGCAATCTTCCTGTAAATTAAAGAATCTTCTTACACATGGGCTATGGCTGCTCGATCACGGGGTATTTCTGGTTTCCCTGAATTCAATGCAACAGTTGAGTCTATGATCACAATTCTTGGAGTAATCCTGCAAGACAACTTCAACCATAGTTAGGAATTTTTGACCTATGCATGTGCAAATTGGAAGCCTAGGGTTATGACAAAATTTGGTTTATGCCATTGCTTAAGAAATCAACAATATCAACTCCAACTAGGCATAGAAGCCATGATCTTTTTGTCTTCCATCGAAGAAATGTATTGATTGAGCTAATGAGTGTAGAAGTGAGAATGGTGCAAAAAGTTCCAATCTTTTTCTGCTACAATACTGACAACGACTACTCCTTGGAGAATACAAAAGAAGGGACGAATGAAGTACACAAAAAACCTTCAGTACTCACGAGCAAGAGAGAGAGAGAGGGAGAGAGAGGGGAATTTTGTGTCAGCTCAATCCTCTCTTATACATTCCTGTACCGCACATTATCGTTCCCATCTCTCTGACACCTTCTTTTTTCTTGCTCTGTGTGGTCATGGAGCCTAGCACCGCTGGTGAATCTGCGAGGTTTCATGGAAACCATACCAATAAGCACCATAGCTTTCATTCTCAGATCCATGATCACCACCATGGCTTCCTCTCTTCCACCTCTATCCTCATAATCATCATATCTGCTATTTCTGTTGTTCTAGCTCTCACGATCTTTCTTATTATAGCATTGCTAAGAAGACTCAAACCTTCTAAGAATGGAGGCGGTTGCACAGACTTGAGCAGTTGCAATACTAACAAGTTCATTGCTCATACCACCATAAGCTTCACTTCAAGCCCAGGTAATTAATCGCTCCATTTCAAAGTTCTTACTGTGATTTTTCTTCATTTTGATCGCTGGAAAGTAAATTTTCAACATCTAATCATCTTAAAATGGCAAACATGGCAGATGTTAACGGTGGATGTCTATATGGAAGCAATTTGGGTCATAAGCCTCCGAGTAAATACAAAGGGGTCCAAGTTTTCACATACAGAGAGCTTGAAATCGCCACGAACAAGTTCAGTTCATCAAATGTGATAGGGAGTGGAGGGTACGGAGTGGTGTACAGAGGAACCCTAATTGACGGGACTGTGGCTGCAATTAAGATGCTCCATAGAGAAGGGAAGCAGGGAGAACGTGCATTCAGGGTAGAGGCAAGTGACTTCATTTATTAACTTTTGGCCCCATCTGGCCTCTCTTGTTTCCTAATTTCAATATATTTTCCATTAGAGTTTAATGACCTAGCTAAGTCCCCAACTTGCATGGTGTGATGACAAATAGCTTGAGATTTACACAGCAAGTCTCAAGTTCGAGTCATGATATGCATCTTTTGTAAAAGTATGGGACAACCGGGGTTTTACTCGCTCATTTGGGTCCATAAAATACGCTTTCCGGTCCCCAAGGTGCATGGTGTGATGACAAATAGCTTGAGATTTGCACAGCAAGTCTCAAGTTCGAGTCATGACATGCATCTTTTGTAAAAGTATGGGACAACCGGGGTTTTACTCGCTCATTTGGGTCCATAAAATACGCTTTCCGGTCCCCAAGGTGCATGGTGTGATGACAAATAGCTTGAGATTTGCACAGCAAGTCTCAAGTTCGAGTCATGACGTGCACCTTTTGTAAAAGTATGGGACAGCCGGAGTTTTACTTGCTCATTTGGATCCATAAAATACGCTTTCCGGTCCTCAAGGTGCATGGTGTGATGACAAATAGCTTGAGATTTGCATAGCAAGTCTCAAGCTCGAGTCATGACGTGTATTTTTTTTGTAAAAGTATGGGACATCCGGAGTTTTACTCGCTCATTTGGGTCCATAAAATACATTTTCCGGGATAGAGTTTTCTCGAATTCAAAAATAAAATAAAATTAATGACCTAATAGGGTTGCAAAGTCAAAAAGTATTTAAGAAAAAAAATGCTTGTAGAACTTGAGATACATGCATGAAAATATTTCTATCTCCAAATTGCAGGTAGATTTGCTAAGCAGGCTGCACTCGCCATACTTGGTGGAGCTACTTGGTTACTGTGCTGACCAAAACCACAGACTCCTCGTATATGAATTCATGCAGAATGGTAGTCTTCAACTCCATCTCCATCACAAGCAATACCGACCGTTGGATTGGGGGACGCGACTGAGGATAGCCCTTGGATGTGCCAGGGCTCTGGAGTTTCTTCATGAGCATACTATCCCAGCAGTTATCCACCGTGACTTCAAGTGCAGTAACATTCTACTAGACCAAAACTTTAGGGCTAAGGTTTCTGATTTCGGATTGGCCAAGATGAGTTCGGACAGGATCAACGGTCAGAATCCGACACGTGTTCTGGGGACCACTGGTTATCTAGCACCAGAGTGAGTGATATCCATCATCTCTGTCCTGCATCTCATCTTTAACAATCAAACAATGTCAATTGCACATGCATGGCAATGGAATTGTCCATTAGGCAGCACGTCGTTTTCTTCATCTTCTGAGTTATGCTCAAAAGACAATTTCACATGAGATTTTTAGCTTCACTGCCAAGTTTTCTGATCCCAAATATCTTGGGATATGAAATGATCTCATCAACCAACAAGTTTATGAACACACTTGATTATTTTCGGTGATGTTTAGGTATGCTTCAACTGGCAAGCTTACCACAAAATCAGATGTATACAGCTATGGAGTTGTTCTTCTACAGCTCTTAACTGGTCGTGTACCGGTCGACACCATGCGGCCCTCCGGTGAACATGTTCTTGTCTCCTGGGTTAGTTTACCAACCATTAATTCTCCATAGTAAGGATTTTCCAAGGTTATTTGCTACAGATTTCTCGGTTCCTGTAACTATATGAATTCGCAGGCTCTTCCAAGGCTAACTAACAGAGATAAGGTGGTGGAAATGGTGGATCCAGCAATGCAAGGCCAGTATTCAATGAAGGATTTGATTCAGGTTTGCCTCTTAGTTCTAATCTTTTCATCATCTTGACGCGTCCCTGGAGCTAAAATATCCAACCAAGCTCTTGTTTTCTCACAGGTAGCTGCCATGGCAGCAGTGTGCGCGCAACCAGAAGCAGATTATCGGCCATTGATGACAGATGTTGTTCAGTCACTCATCCCTCTGGTCAAGAACCTCTCCTCTGTATCCTCCTCTGGCTCCTCAAGATTTATGAATCAGACAAGTCCAAGGCCGATGTAGATTTATGAATCAGGAAATTGTTGTTTTGTTATGCATTCATTTAAAGTCACAAATTGGCGTGTAATTTGACTATGCCAATGGAGAAGGCGAAACCTTTTCACTGCTTTGACCGAAAAAAAACAATTAACTTCATATCAGAAAGACAAATCCCGGATCGAAAAAACAAAAGAAACCCATTGCTTTACGATACCTGGTGGTTGCATAATCATGAGCCCCATGTTCAGACTTTGAAGGTGGAAGGGGAGGAGGAGAGTCGAATTCAGAGTTTTTAATAAAAGAGAATTCTTGAGAAAAAGTATTTGATGGTTTAGATAATGAAGATTATTGTGTTTGCGATGGTTTTATTTGTGAACTTCTTGTTTTTATCTGATGGTTGTGCGCTTTGCTCTTCACCTCATCTTTCTTTCCTATCTTGATTGCTCATTTTTTGTTTCCGGGAAAATTTTAACAAGAAAGATAATTTAATCATTAAGTATAATCTGTTTTACACTATGCAGCCTCCACTATTTATCCTTTTACGTATTATTTTAGAAAAAGGTTTTTTTTTTTAACATTTCAGTTCTAATTAAAAATTAATTGATTTAGATTTTTTTATATAAAAAAAATTAAAAAAAAAATCGAAATGAAAAGAATATCAAATATCGATATCGTGCTATATGTTTTGCAAAAGATGCATCTTGGTCCTGTAACTTTAAAAATCATACAAATTATACAATTTCAGAACCTCATTTTTTCATTTCAAATTTGAAAAAAAAAGTTTCATTTTTTTGTAGTCTCTAATTGAGAGAAATGAGAAAGAAAGATAGCAGGATTCCAACAATAGAGAGAGAATAATGTTATTAACACCGATTTATGCTATCAAAATAGATAATATTTGAGTCAAATTATCTTTTTTGATGATGTGGGTTCATATTAAATGTTTTTCAACCTTTAAAAGTATGAGAAAACATATTTGAGTTCAAATTTATTTTTAGTTTCAAGTTGATTTTAGTTTTTATGGTGATTTTTGAGGTCAAATATACCATGATTTCTAAAGGATTTTATAGTTTTTTTTATAGTAAAAATAGGTTTAAAATGGATTTGGGGTTCAAAATAACTTAAGCTTTGATTTTCCAACCATTATAATGACCAAAATCCGAGTGAAATCAAACAATATATTATCTATTTTTTAAAAAAATAAAATTAGGGAGAACAACATATTTTCTTCCACAGGGAGAGTAAAAAAATGACCCAATAGCAAGCCCACGCGTGGGCTTTTACAACATGAACTAGGCAAGCTGACCTAACTAGTGAAACCCTATAACTGCTAAGCTTTTTTTTCTTCTATTTTTTATTAATGTTTTTTTTTTAAATATTTATATTTGGATTGAAAAACAAGTGACATAGGTTGTCAAGCACTACCGCTCCTAGCCATTAATTTAAAACTAATATTTTTTTTCAAAACATTTTTTATATTTACATTAATATTCATTCTCTATTTTATTTTTTCTAGAGTCTTTTTTAAATGATGATCATCCCATGCATCGATTAGAACTATATTTTGGGGGAGAAAAACAATTCCTGAAAAAAAAAGAATTAACAAATTAGAAAATCACAAATGTCTTTGGTTAAGATTTCAAATATATAAAACTAAATTAAAAACATAAATTTAACCCTTGATGATATCAACTAATGCATTAATTTTAAGGAATTTATAATAATTCATGATATCATTTAATTAAAAAAAACACCAAAATAGTCCAATTAAAAAGACAACAACTTTGCCCTTAACCTGTAAAAAAAAAGTAAAAGAAGTTGTCTGATGAATTCACCATTTTTTTTAATGATGTTCATGATGACAGCATTCAATTGACCGACGTACAGCTTTAAAATATGGGGCATTCCACTTAGTTAGCATCCAACAAATCTCTGACCAAGCAGCTGCAGGCTGGAGCTCTTGTGGACTTTGATAGTTTTTTTTTTTTAATTAACTATATGTCCGGGCTAGTTTGTATATATCTTGAATAATTTCAAGAATTATAAAATTAATGATCATATAATTTTTTAATAATTATTATATTAATAATTATAAAACTTAAAACCACAGAAAAAACAAACCTTTTAACTATAAGCTTATATTATCGAGACACCTCCTAGATGGTTATGATCCTTGATATGCTTAGTACCTAGAGTTTATAATTTACGCGTTTAATGCAGACCAACAAAGATACTAAAATGAATGACAATCTAGTTAAGTTTATTTTTAAAATGTTTTTTTTTATTTGAACTGAATTTAAAAATATTTTTTTAAAAATATTTTTAAAATCAATATATTAAAATGATTTAAAATAAAATATATTTTTAAAATGCAGGAAAATTGTAAAAATCTAGAAGGGTACCAAAAATCTCCTTAATAAAAGCTGAAAGTATCCACCTTGGAACTAGCAATCCCCCGTTCCATGAATTCTATCCATTCATCTATCTCTCGTGAGCAGAGCCCCTTGTCATTAAAACACTTCGATCATCCAATTCTCTATAATATTTAAGTGATAAGGAATTTAATTCAGTCTAGTTCATATATATATATATATATATGAGTCATAAACTATTATATAAAATCTTCACTCGACTCACCATGAATTTTACCCTCCACCGGCAAAACATTTCCAGGAAATTTCATTCATTTTCTTGACCAGCAGATATGAACTCGAAATTTGGATTTTTTATTTTGAAAGTCCACCTCTTCTATGTTGATGATCTTATATTAAATTACATTAATCATCAAAACAATTTAAAAAATACACATTTTACATATGTTGACAAAGTAAAAAAAATAGAAGAAAATTCATGGTAGCCTCCTTAAGCTGTGGACAAACAAAGATTGCCCTCCTAAACCGGCGGTCTGCCAGATTCACCGACGTCCGATCCCCCAAGTCTCGACGAACCCCCTTGGCTCTCACCGGCCGCCACTTTTGGCGACCTAACCGATGATGAAGCTCTCGATAGAAACGACGACGCTCTTGCTAAGAACGACGGGTTCCTAACTAACCCCCCCCGGTCTGACCTCGGTTCTTGCTCCAGTTTTTCAAGTCTCTTGTAATTTAACACCTTTCTTGAACTCCCTTCACCAACTCCGGTTCTATAACCCTTTCTTGAACTTCCTTGTCGAGGCAGCACCACCATACTCGTAGCCCGGCTCAGCTTCTGGTTCATCACTTGTTTCCTGACCTCAACCGGCAATCTCAAAGTAAAACGATCAGTGTTTTCTCCCTGTTGAACCAAAGAATGCCCGGTCGAATGTGACCGAGGAAACCTCAGTGGCCTACCCGATCTTGACCCACGTGTCCGGTTCCTATTCAAAGTTCTACTCATACTCGCACTCCCATCGCCAGGCTCCGGTCCGATCACCTGCACCTCCACTTTAGCATTCCCGTTTTCTGGCTCGATCACAGTGGCGCCGTTTTGGGCCTCGAGGTCCAACTCGGGGTTGTGCAATTCACCGAGTTGGTATACCGAGTCGGCGGGTTTGGTCAAATCAGCTCTACAAACAGGACAGGTGGTGTGAGACTGGAGCCAGGCATCGATGCAATCAGGGTGGAAGACGTGGTCGCAGTTCGGAATCAAACGCAGCGTTTCATCGTCTTCGAATTCGTTTAAACAAACGGCGCATTCCAACGCGCCTTTACCAATCTTCAAGCCCTTCACGACCGAGTATATTAACGTCGGGAACGTCTCTATAACGCCAGGATCAAGCCCACGCGATGCGGCAGCGCGTCGAGAGAGTCCGACCATACCAAAAGCCCCGATACTCCCGTTTGCGTTGGCATCGTTGCAGTGGCGGATGTAGATTGAGAAGAACCCCATGAAGAAGAGAGCAGCTATCAAAACGACAATTATAATCGCCATCGACGGTGTCACCTGCGCGTAGTTGCTGTACATCCCATTGTCGTTCGAGCTGTTGTTTTGCGAAACGACACCGCAAGGAGTTGTGAGGAAGAAGAGAATCAAGAGAGGAAGGATCCTGTGAATGAACGAGTAAGAATCCATGATGGCAGATATCGAACAACCAGAAGACAAAATCGTGATTTTCAGACAGGAGAGTTCAGTTTAGGTGGTGTTTATTTTCAGGGGTGTTGTGGTCGTTACAGTGCGCCGGGGATGGCACAGGGTGAGGTGTAGAAATGAAGAGGGAGAGGGGTGACAGTGGGTTATAAAAGAGGGATCGGGTGGAAGCCGGATCAGGTGGAAGAACAGAAGAGGAAAGTCTAAGAAATGGGGTCCATTTATTTGTTTGATCTGTGGTGGCGGTGATGTAAGTGCTTGGGTCAGACATGGTGAGCCCACGTGGACAAATTTGTTTACCTAGAAGCTTCCGAAGAAATCCAATGAAATTACTGGATGAGTGTTCCGTGAGGTAGTTAAACCTCATAATTTATATTCAAGGGTCCTGACGTAAGTGGTGAGGACGCTCTCGTCCCTTAAGAGAGATCAAGGGTTCAAACCCTCCTCTTGTATGGAGCCGGCCATTTGGAGAGCACTTTCACGCCTTTCAAGGCCCACCCGGTGCAAACGTGGATTAGTCTGGGCCAGTGCCTAGGACACCGCGTGGTTTATACCAAAAAAAAAAAACTCATAATTTATCAATTTACAATATAATTTTAATTAAGTTTTATTTTAAACTGTTTATATATAAGCTCCATAATTAAGCTCGTTTTAAACTAATTAAGATGTTTTTCTTGTATTTAATCAACATTGTAGGTTTTTTTGTTGAAAGCTTATTGAATTATTTTTTCCTCTAATTATATCAGAGATTTCTCAACTACAAGGTTAAAACCTATAATTGTAGAGAAATATAAAGAAAACTCTAAGGTTTTATAAAAAAAATAAAATTTATTTAATTATAAAGATTATAAGTATTTGTTTAGTTTAAGGAATCTTAATGTTAATTGGAATTTATTAGCCTATAAGAATCATTTTTCTTTAAGGACTTTAGGTTTATAATTAATATAAATAAAAATATCTAGCATATGCTTTTATTGGAGTTATGAAAGGTCAATAAATCCTTAAAATAAAGCCCAGAAATTATTGTTCAAGATTTGTTTTTTTATTGTTTGTGATATTTTTTAATTTAAATTAAATCTTTTAATTTAATAATAATTTTACTAATTAAGATATATATATTTTAAAAATTTACACAGCATCATAGGCTACTTTTCTTTATGGAAGGTCATTGAATTCATTTTTTTAATGCATCAAAGTTTTATTTATTCTATACATGCTATGTGAGAAACCTACTGTGATATTCATGCAAACATACCCAACATTTAAATTTCAAGATTCAATATGCATCGTGTCATCTGCAAATCCAGTGAAAATCCTTGTAATTAGGTATTGGTTAGGCAAAGTCTTTAAATAAAAGAGTCAACTGTATGACATGTAGTTCAACAAACATTACTTATTGACCGCCAAGTTCCTTATCATGATTAAAATTACATGATTTGTCCATATTAATTTTAAGGATTATTTAAAAATATATATTTTTAGATAAAATAATTAACTACAATTAAATCGGATCTGAAACCGAGCGGAGCAGATTTGAAATCTATAATCTGTGCAAGAATTCCCATTAAAGTAGAAATAATAAAAGGTAATCTTTCTATCTTGTAGATCAAGAATGTGATTCTTGAACGACGAGATGTCATAGTCAAGACAAGAAGTCTAGGTGCCGTTTGGTACCGCGTTTTAAACTCCATTTTCAAAAAATTCATTTTTTTATTTTAAATAAATATGTTTTGGTATTTTTAGATCATTTTGATGTGCTGATATTAAAAATAATTTTTAAAAATAAAAAAAATATTATTTTAATATATTTCAGTATAAAAAATATTTTAAAAAGTTACCGCAAACACTCTTCCAAACAGGTCTAGAGACTCCCTAGAGTGGTCGCTAGGAACAGGCTAGGAACAAGGGAGGCATAAATACTTAAAAAAAGGTATTTTAATAATTTAAAAACATAAATAAAAAAACATTAATATATTCTTAAAAATATTCGTGATACACGAAAATAAACATATTCTAAATCCCATTTTAAAGTCAAACAATGGGAGTCTCCCAGCCAAGGACGCCATTGTTGGACCACTTGGGTGATTGTCGTTCTTATGAACTGCATCCAATTGACAAATTCAGCCACCTACAACAGCTTTACAAGCTTCTTCTTTTCTTTTTCCTGGAAAAGATTACTGTGTGCTTTCTTCCTTGGAGTGGTCACAAGCTTTTTTCATGGATGATGTTGATGGACGAATAAAATTCTAACTGTTCAAAGTTTTTACAAAAATTACATATTTAGACTTGAACTCATATTCAGTTTTCATGGATAAGGCTGAACAAATTACTTTTAATTAATCATTTGATAGGGAAAGTTCAATTTAGCCATTAATATATTACACATTTGAGTTCAAAATCTTTTATTTTATCATTTTTCTCCTAATATATTACAAGTTGCTGCCCCATAAGATTATTTTGTTTAGCATGAAATAGCAGTAAATTCCCTCCGCTTTCCTTTTTGTACACGCTAATGAAATGAAAGCAAAATTTATTATAATTTAATGCTAAAATTGTCACCAAGCTTACTAATTTACTTAACAGCTCTACTCTACTTGATGTTTTTTATTATAAAAAAACTAAATAATAAGTAAAAAAAATATAATTTGACTTTACTCGAAATTCAAGATGACTTTTTATTTATTTTAATATTGAGACAATAATGTATTACATCAATTTATAATTTAACCCTTTAAACCCATCACTTAAATTACGGACTCTATTGAGTTTAACAAAAAATATTTACATAATATATTATAAAAAGAATATACACTTACAAAATTTTGTACCAAGAAAACACCAAAATATTTGTTCAAGACTGTAATTACCTCATAAAAATATATCAAAATAAATTATGAGATCAATTCAAAATAATTCAATATTAAATAATAAAATTAACAAAAAAAGAAGATTCAATAGCATATTTAATAGAAATTGTTAATTTATAAAGTGGTATAAGATACTCCACAGGCAATACATACATCACAAAAAGAAGATATGCTCTTCTTCGATCACTAAACGAGAAGCCTTTAGTTATTATATAATAATGGACACTTACTTGGAAGCTTTTAAAGTAGATCAACGAACTCTTATCTCTATCTTTTCATCTTTTTTTAATGGTTATCCTTTCTTCCATGGAATTTCGCATGAACATGAAGGAATCTCGTTTAGTGGAGATTCTGGCATCTTGCTTCGTCATAACGTGGAAAGTGTATCCATTCATAGACTATGTAGCACAATGATAAGAACTTTATATGGTTGTTAATATAATAGTTATAAGAGTTTATATGGTTGTTAATGTTAAAGAATGATATAAATCATATTATGGGATCTCACCTAATAGTTTAAATTTTTAGGTAAGATGGTTTCTCAACATGGTATCAGAGCTTTGTTGATCCAACGGTTACGAGTTCGAATCTCACCGCTCCATTTTATTTGATAAAAATCAAGCACAAGGTAATATGAATCTGTGCAAGTTTCAAGTTCAAAGAGCTTTCACTTGAGGGAGTGTTAGAGAATAATATAAATTATATTCTGGGGTTTCACCTAACAACTTAAGTTTTTAGATGAGATGATTCTTTAACAGTTAATTTCAGAATCTATGGAATTAATTGATATATGTACAAGCTAACTCGAACATCCAAGTCAATAATAATAAAAAAATTGTATCCATTTAGTAAAGACTGATAGCTCGTTCACGATGCCAACCGGCTCTAATATGCCTTCCTTGAAGAATAAAGTACTCGTTATCTTTTCTTTCTCCCTATGAAGTTTCCTGTAGTTTGAAGGTTTCATTGACTTGTCAACTCGAGCTGCATTCTAGATTAAAAACTGGCTTCTTCTTTGTTCTGTGCTGTGTTTATGAAGTAGCGATTTTCTTGTCAACGTGGGCAAGGAGTTAATCACGCATCTTTAAAGCTTTTTTAATTTTCTATTTAATACTTTGACAATTCATCTAGTGTGAAATGGGTTGAACGATTACCCCTTGATATTGTAATAAGTATGGTTTTTTAAAGTGTTTTTCAAACTATTTTTTATATGGAAAAAAATATCAAATTAATTTTTTTATTGATGCCAAGAATATATATATATTTTTAATATTTTCAACTAAAAAAATATTTTTAAAATCATCATATACTATAATTAAAATGTGATCAAGCAATACACTATATAAAAATGGGGTCATAGTTAAGGCAACTTGATAACAATTTCTAAAGTTGACCAGTAAATTCAAAAGTGAACACTCAACAGAAATATTGCATCATGCATGATATAGTAGTGAATCCAAAAAATTTAAGATTTGTTTTACAGGTTTCGAGCTCGAGTAATGCTTAACTTGTGAGGTTTTAATCGTTTAACCTGGGGCAGCAAAAAATACCTAAAATAGACGCATAAAAAAGAGAGTGAATCGAGTCTTTTCAAGAACTCAAAGAGAACAAGAGAATTGACTTTTGATTTTCAATTTCTTAACATTAAAGTTTTTCATTCACTTCTAAACGTTTTTTTAGTGTTTTCTTAAAAATTCAAGCCCTCCAAATTCATTGATCAATCTACCCTCAAGAACTCTATTCCATCTGGGTATTTGTCTCGTGCACCACGATACAAAACACGCAATTTAGGTTTTTAGTGTTTTTTTTTTCTTGATTAAAAATTGAAGTCTTCCTCCATAATCATATATAGATCCTCTCTACGTGCCCTCAAGAACTCTATTCTATCCCAAGTTTTCGTTCCTAAATCTGATTCACATGTGAAGTCAAGACATGGAAACCATGCCGTCCTCCTTTTCTTCCCCCACCTATTTTCTAGGTAATATATAGAACGTTCCATGATGAGTTTGAATCAAACCTGTACCTAGCAAAAAGGAATCCACCCTCCCTAACTTTGTGTTCATACCGTTATCAATTCTGATTCGGCTGGTGATTTGTTTTTTTTAATTGGAACATAATATTTTAGTTTTGGAGTGTTTTGGTATACCATTTCGGAGTTGTATTATATATATATATATATATATATATATATATATATATATATATATATATATATAGATTCAATTTTTTTTATTCAAATTCAAAAATAAAATTATTTATAATTATGTAATTTAATCTAAAAAGAGATACAATAAAATAATTTTACTGAGCAAAATTATAAACATTTGTAATATTATGAGAATGTCATTATTAATCTCGTAGGGTCATTATATTCTCTGATTGCTCTAAAATTTTAACATAATATATATAAATATATCAAGAGACTCCTCGTAAAATTTCATTTCAATCTAACAGTCGAATTAAGAGATATGATTGATATTGTAAAATTATTTATTATTTAAAAAAAAATACTATTTGGCCGAAACAGAACGGGCAGAATGAAACCAGAAAGTTTCGGCCGATATTTGGCTAAAAAATTTGGAATGGACCGGAATTTAAACTGAGATAAAAACAACATCATTTTATCTCTTTTTCTAACTAGTACAAAATATTTCGATAATTTCGACCAAAACAGAATAAAACTAATAACACTGAGTTCAACTGAGTTCATGATGACGAAATCAGTGTTAGAGAGAGAGAGAGAGAGAGAGAGAGGGAGAGGGAGAGCAAGTCAGGCACATTTAAATCTTGGTGGCGACGGATAACTGCGATGTTTTTCTAAATGTAATTTTGCAATAATTAATTAGAATTTTGTGATGCCTTTTCACTTACTTTTTACGTTGCAGAAACTTCTATTTTTTTTTAAATATATCTTAAATTGTTTTCCCATTTAAAAATTATTAAATTAATGTTTTTTTCATATAGTTTGCAATATTAAAAATATTTTAAAAATATTATATAGTTAATGTGCGGCAGCAATAAATTGATTGAAAGCTCAATACGGTTGTTAGGTGTCTTGGAAGTCAATTTATATTTAGCCCTAACGTCCGGAAGACGTCCATCATAGAAAAAAAAAGAACTTTGCATACACAAATTAGGGTAGACAAAATAATTTATTTTGTTGGTGTACTTCTAGGGATTATATTTTTCCAGATAAAAAAACAAAAATAAATAAATTTCAGGTTTATATTTTGAAATATGAAGCATATACAAGCCATTGAATCTCTTGAAAGGGTGTAAGAAAAATAGTCACGCATATTTATTATGCATTAATTTGACGATGACGTGGAACTATAGAGTTAGCAAAATGCAATGAGCGATGGTCAACATTTATGGCTAATTGATAGAAAATGCTCTCTATTTCTTATTCTTCCATTTCTTTGAAATATAGAGATGGACTAATCCCTGCCGGACAAAAAAATCTCTTTCTTGACCCAACTACGAGCTTGATTGGGAGGGTGGTTGTACCGCTGTTTTCTCAAAATTTGTTTTTTTTTAATTATTTTAAATGAATTTTTTTTTTGTGTTTTTAAATCATTTTGATGTGCTGATATGAAAAATATTTTTTTAAAAATAAAAAAAATATCATTTTGATGTATTTTTAAATGAAAAGCACTTGCAAAAGCAATCACAACCACCCTCCTAAACAGGCCCTCTATATATGGATGTTGCAAACAAGTTCTTGGTCCAAAGTTAAAGTTATGTTTTAGCTTTGACCCAACTAAGTAAGCTTTCATGTCTCTCTCCCAGTCCTGAATACGCATGACTAGAGTTAAACCCAAAAAAAAAAAAAAAACACCATATGAAAAAAAAGAGAGATTAATTATAAAGTAAACAAGAATATAGAATGATATCTTGCATTTTAATTAGGTTGAATCTTCTTGAATTCTCTTTAAAAAATACTTGGAAAGCATATTTTACCCATATTATACTTATATGTTTCATAAATCCTAGTAGATAACAGATTAATAGATGGAAAAATGTCTATAACCCCCATCATATATAAGGCTCTCCTTTGTATAGATGATCTTTGAATACTTGAATATTTAAAGACTATATTTCTATAAAAATAAGTATAAATAACTATGATTGTCTTGTTGACCGAGGAAGAAACCATAAAACATGTGTTTGACTTATTGGGCATACATGAAAACAGTAGATATATGAATTGATTCATGTCCTATGTAGATAAATTAATGGGCTGGACATGCTTTATCCAAGCCCAACAAAAAACGTATTGGGCTGACCTAGTTTGATGGGCTGAGCCCAACCCATATAATAATATTATAATAATAAATATTAAAATAGTAGTTTTTATTGTTTTAAAAAGAACAAAAAAGTTCTAAAAAAATTTAAATGGGTATTTGATAGATTTTAAATGTTAATATTTTTTAAAAGCACTCAAATCAAATAAATCGAAAGAAAACTCAAATAAAACTCATGATGGACTTAATTTGGACATGAACCTAACTTTGACTAGCGCTAGCGGACCAATCCCGTAAGAATTTGAGCTCGTAAAAAATTGCTATTCATTTGACTTGCTAAAACTTATTCTTAAATTTGGATTTTTTATTTTTTATTTTATGAACATATAATAAAAAATTCAAGACAAAAATCACAAAACAAACCTCCTCCGCATCACAACATTAGAGGCTCGTAGAGCTCCCCAACCCACGAGACAATAAAGAATTCCACCAAAAAAGATGGCATACTTGATTTCACCTTCTTCAACACCAGTAATTTTCAGTCGTTTTCCAGATTGGATCTCCTCTGTGATCTGTACTGATGATCATCGTTGTATCATCAAACGCTTTTGAAGACAAGGTGAAAAACACAGTCTAAACCAGGGATGTCAATCTTGTTCCGTTTTGATTGAAATGACTGAAACATTTCGTATTAGTTAAAAAAATGAGATAAAATACCGTTGTTTTTATATTCGATTAAATTCTGGTCCATTCTGGATTTTTCAGCTAAATTCCGGCCGAAATGCGCTGGAATCATTTCACCTGTGTTGTTTTGTCCAAATAATATTTTTTTTTAAATAATGAATAATTTTATAATATCAATCATATTTCTTAATCTGACCGTTATATTGAGATTAAATTTTTTAAGGAGTCTCTTGAAATATTTATATATATTATGTGAAAATTTCAGAGCAATCAGAGAATGTAATGACCTTGCGAAATTGATGATGATATTCTCGTAATATTATACATGTTCATAATTTTGTTTAGAAAAATCATTCTATTATGTCTTTTTTTTTAGATTAAATTGTACAATTCTAAATAATTTTATTTTTGGATTTGAACAATTTTTTTTTGAATTAATATATTTAATTATCTATATATACATAAACAATACAACCCTGAAACAACATTCCGAAACGAAAATATTCTGTTCCAATTGAAAAAACAAAGCACCAATCGAAACGGAATTGACAACCTTGGTCTGAACAACTTGGATCCGAGGAGGAAGGCTGTTTTTCCGAGACTGAAACCAAAGTATTCATAATATTCTTCTTCAACTGGAAATTGGAAACCACCAAGATCCAATCCAGGTAGCCAAAGAGTCCCAATGGTAAAAGGATAGAATGCAAAGAAGAATACAGTAAAGTTGGGTAATTAAATGACCTTGTTTTATACAAAACAAAAACACACCACCACCAAAATTCCTCCACACTTCTCCATTGAATCCATTCGAATTAACCTTAACCGTGTGAGTTTCTTGTTTGGATGGCACAAAGATCTTGCATACACTTTTATTACATCCTTTACCAAACATTCTCAAATCCTAAAGCATTAACCAATGAATTCAAACCACGGAGTAGAGTGGAAGAAGATGGATGTATTGATGGCCCAAATTAAGGCTATATTGGGCTGACTTTTATCCATTCTGAGATCCCCAAACTCTCTTACTTGCAAAGTTTCTTCCAAAATTTTATTTTACTCGGACTATGATGCCTACTAGTCCCTGTCTGATGGGGTTGAATGATTGATGGTTGGCTTACGAATTGTGGGTTTGATTTGTTACCATCCAAAATACCTGTACCTTGTCGACGAGGTGAAGAACCAGTCGTTAAAGAAAAATAAAATGCAACCCAGTAACTTGATCAGGATCTAGGGTTTCTGTTCGTCGTCACTAGATTTTCTGTTTGTAATAACGTTTCCTTATAGAAAGCAAAGATTGCATATACGTATAGTAAGAAGGTGTAAGATTGCAATAATGCAAAGGATTACTTAATGAAAAACACGATCAATTCCTATCTTTCAGGTGTTTCTTTCCTTGCCATTATATATAGTTGGAAATCTGTACACATATATAGCTAGGTTCTAGCTAGTCTCCATCTAAAATAAAAGAAAAAAAATGATCAAAAGTTTGTCATCTCCAAGAACATGCACAAGTGCTTTGTAGTAAGAAATTATGACTGTAAAAGAATTATTTCTCTGTGTGATGTAAATTTCAAATTGGGGGTCCATACAGGCTGGAGGAGGAACGAGACATGCAAGTTCTCTCTAGGTCTCTCTCTCTCTCTCTCTCTCTCTATATATATATATATATATATATATATATATATATATATAAACGTTGTTTGGAAGTTTGTTTAGGTTCAATGTAACTATCATTGCAATCGTAATCATGATCTATAATTAGTGATTAGTGAAACTCATTTGTGCATGGCCGTCCAATTCGTTTTCACCTTTTCACCTCGAGAAGAAATGCAATTAGTAATCTATCTCATAATATTGGGGCAAGGAATTGCAACTTCTGAGCTGATTCCAAGTGCCTAAGGCCCATGCCTAGTAGCATCTCCAGTTATTTTATAAGAAGAAGCTTTTCAATTGATTGGTGCTTTCCTTTTTATTATGAATCTTGGAAGGAAGGTTTTAGCCCTAGCCAAGCCCTAGACAGTCTTAGGGTAATCAATTCAAGTCAAGAGCAATGCTATTTGATTATTTATAGAATAATACATTAATTTATTTGAAAATTAAGTATGAAAAAAAATGTTTTTATATACTTTTTTATATGTACAGTGAATCTAAATAACTTGTTATGAATTTAATGGGGGCAATTATCAATAATTTCATAGGAAATTCATGATGAACTCCAGCTGTTAGCCGCCATGAAAGATCAAGAATAAAAAAAGGTACTACAGCTAGTTTCTTAGAGAATGATTTCTTCATATTTCTCCATTGTCAACGTAAGTACATAAAATTATCACAACGTTTCGAATGTGATCTGAAAATCTGGAGTAAAAGTCATCATATGACATTCGGATAATCTAGTGACATTAATTAATTTGTAGTGTCAGCACGGCCAGTGAAAAAGCTCATGATAGAATTACAAACATTTGAGTCACGAAATACTATTAAGGGTGTTGAAATTAAATTTGAAAAATCAAATTAATCAAACATAAACGAATTAAAGAATTTGAAAAGTAAGTTATCAAAACTGAATAATATTAGAATCTGATTCTTTCTTAGCAAACTAAGCCGAATTGAGTACAATTAAACTGGGTCTTTTCTGTTAGAGAATAATATAAATCATATTATGGGGCCTCACTTACAAGGTTAAGCTTTTAGGTGAGATGTTTCCTTAACATGGTATCAGAGCCTTGTTGACCCAACAGTCACGAGTTTGAATCTCACCACCCCTATTTTATTTGATAAAAACTAAGCACAAGGTGATGTGAGCCTGTGCAAGTTTCAAGCCCAAAGGGCTTTCACTTGAGGGTGTGTGTTAGAGAATAATATAAATCATATTATGGGGCCTCACTTACAAGCTTAAACTTTTAGGTGAGATGGATGGTTCCTTAACATTTTCTCCGTTAATTCACCTAAATCCAATCAATTTTCTTTTCTTAGAGTGTTTATTTCGTATTAGTTTTTGTTTTAAACTTATTTCAAACATTACATTTGCTATGAATTAAGATATGTCGACATTGAATTCGAAATAACACATACATACATTCGTACAAACAGATTCAGGCTTTAAATAGTAAATGCAACATGTGAATCGAATATGCAATTTCTCAAGTTGAAATTTCTAAACACAACTACAAATTTTGAGGCCAGCATGGATTGGTATGGAAGGGTACTCATGGCTCAAGCAACCGACCAACGAGCTGGCACCCATAGATTTCTACTGAGAGATGGGCCCTACACCTCTCATGAATTATCACCATATCAAATCCATTTTCCAGGTGAGCATGACAGGTCACAAGTGACGTGGTAAATTCCATGCATGGGTCCCACTTCCTCTAAAGCAAAGAAAGTCTCAGCAGTCAGCACCAAACCCTAGCTAACCATCGTCCTCATCAGGCGAAGGAGAGGGAAGGGATGAAAATGAGGGCAAGAGCCATGACCTAATACTATTTCCCTTGAAAGAAACTACACGTCGTCCATTGCCCCCACACACGTCAGCCTCTATCACCCTCACAAACAATAGCCTACGAGGTTATTTCTTGCAGAAAATAATAATCCAAAAATCGAAACCACTCTATTTCGAGAAGGTGGTTTGGCATGCGCCGTTGTTTGTCACACAGTTTGCTAGTAATTGTTTCATAGATTAGCAGTGCCAAGCAAGAGAGGGAATTGTACATTGATTGATGAGTGCAAGGACGCCATCAATGGCCGTGGTTGCTGACACGTGTATGGATGACAATGAGTGATGAGGTGCTCTTCCAAATGCATGATGACAAGTTTCTTTATGTCGAATCAGAAAAACATTGTCTCATACTAGTCCTTCATCGGCAGTTTTGCATGAATTTCAATTTGCATGCATAAGCTAGCGAGCAGAGACCCATCTGAGGGGACAAACAGCACACGAATAGATTTGATGGCCGACTTGAGATCATGTGATGTTCGTGAAAACGAAAACAAAAAAAAGAAGAATTTTTTGGGCTTCATATTTATTATAAATTAACATTCATATAATAGCAAAAGAAGAAGAAGAAGTTAATCATATGAGAGTAGTACCTATTTGGAGTGTGGTTGTAGTTGTTTTTTAAAGTATTTTTCGTTCAGAAATGCATCAAAATGATGTTTTTTTTAAAATTATTTTAATATCAGCACATGAAAATGATCTAAAAATACTATTTTCAAAAGCATTTTTTAAATGCAAAGATTCTATTCATTCTCTCATTAATTAGTCATAACAGGAATAATTGTGCGTGTCAAATTCTAGTTAATTATTGTACTCCAATAATTAATCAAGTGGTTAAATGGTTTAAAAAGCTGGATACTAACTAAGCAACACAAAATCATGTAAGTATCCTGAATGGGTGGATCAATGACAAAAGGGAGAGCTAAAGTAATTGTAGTGTTGCGTGGGCATGTAATTTGTTTGAATCTTTTTCCAGTGAAAACAATAGAACTCAGTCGTTGGCTAACATGATTTTCATAAATTCAAAGAGGCTTATATCAGAAAGAGGATCTTCGAAACAAAAATAATAATAATGAAAGATGTCAATTTCAAGAGTGAAATTGTCATTCAAAAGAGACTAAAGACACAGGGAAAAGGAGCTTAGAAGGGTGAGGGTAATAAAGGGAGGGTTTGTGGATGTATTTATGAGCTAAATAGACATGGTAAAGTCTAAGAGAAAGCTCAGATACACCAAACATGAACTAGTGTTACAAAAAAACATTCACAACTTTAAATTCAATTAGTGAATTGAAATTAAATTTGACAAGAAGATTCTATATGTTTAGTTCTATAGAGAGCCAAATTGCTATAATTAGTTGAGGTTGGGATGATCCTCAAATTAAACTTAAAAGATGTTGTTTTTTGTAGTTTTCATTATTTCCCTAGTTATCACCACCACAATTCTTGCATTAATTGATGCGATATTCAATCGGTGGTTAGATACTAAGTCCTTCGGGACAAGTTTTGCCGATGGACTCACCAACAAATATTTTTTGTCAGAAAAACTTTCCTTGGTAATTCCTGTTTTGTTTGCAATTTCATTGTTGAAAAATAATCAATGAATTTACTGACGTGATAAGGGCGTCAAACAAAAAACTTTACCTGTTTCATTCTGTCGGTGTATCCCTCAATGAACATGACATATCAGTCATTCTATGATTTCATATTAATTCATTGGAGTTTAACCATCTCGACACTAAGTCATTCTATCTCAACAACAAGACGAGTCATTCGAGTTTCAATCTTTTGGTTTAAAATCATCTCGAACTCTAGAGTTCAAATGCTCAGACTCGATTACGAACATCTACCAATGTTAAATTTTGGTTTAAAATCATCCTCAAGTCCTCGACCATAGTGTTTGAGATAATATAAACCTGATTTTTACTGGGTCCACCGGATAATCCTACCCTTGGCCACAATTCTAGATTAAGTTTTAGATGGGTTATATGTTTTATGAAAAAAAAATAGCAAATTCAAAAAAAGAAATAGTTGAAGAAAAAAAGTTGAAACCCAACATTCTGCAAAGCACTAAGCTCGACCATCCAAGAGTTGTTATACCTTTTTTGACGACGAGCATCGTTCTACTTGTGCATCTCTATAAAAAAAAAAACCCTATTAGTCTTGGTTCATGTCCAAGAACTATAGCCTTTAAGAGAAAACAATTGTTAGTTAAAAATATTAATAAGAAACAACATTTTTTAAAAAAATAGATTTAATTAAATATGAATCTTACAATGTGCTTCATATGCCAAATGAACGAAATGGATCGAGTTGGTATGCGTGATAATGAAACCTATATTTTTTTTATTAAATTTATTTTTTTAAAAAATAACAGAACTATAAATTTGCTAGATTTGGTCCCCCAAACTAGATTATAATTATAGTATAAAATGATCAGATATCACATGTTGAAAATAAAATGATATTAATCAGTGTGTAACACTATTTGCATTTCACAATGATTTCTTGAAAAGTGATTTTGCTATGCCCCATGTTTAGTTTTTTTTATAAATATAATTTGTAATTGCATGTAATTAGAAATAGTGTTCTTACTATATACGTTCAATTAATTTACTAAAAAAAGCGCATCATTATTAAGAATTACAGATGATAATGATCACTGTGATTATACCTTAAAGCCTACGAAAAGGCTACCGCTCAAGATCATGATAGAAATTATAATTTAAACTTGCTATTTTTCAATTTTTTTATGCAACTCAATCCAAATGAAATCCTAAATCCAATCTGTGGATGTGTGAGAGTGTTCATAAAACTATTCACTAAAACTTCGATATGTGTGAATGGCCTTTAAATACATAATTTCAACGGTTGAAAGTGAAAGTAGATTTCAAATAATCCAAGCTAAAGTAATTCCAATATTTGTAAGCAATCCAAATTAATATCATTTTATTCTCCAATTATTTTTTGTCTTCTGACATCTTTTATGGTACCGACCATGTACTACTTGCTGGTCACATTCCCTTGCTTCAAGGTAACATGAGCCAGCCTTGGACACATTGACAATCCAAACTTAATTATTATGCCTTAGACAATAGGGCAGGCTATGTCAAACATTGAATGCACAACACTAGAATTAACCTCGAGAAGAAATTCAATATTTTTCTTTTTTTTTAAAAAGAAGAAATTGATTAGACGGGGATCAACTTTTTGCTACAAGATTCAAGAAATAATGAATCAAAGATGTATCAAATGTGGGGTTGGTAGGTTAGAATTGTGAGAAATAGATAGATAGATTTGATTAAGGTTTTAGATGACAATGATTTTGCCAGGTTGTTAGGATTGATATGGAAAAGTGTGTCTTTTTGAATTAATTTAAGATTGGGTTTCTTTTAAAATATTTTACATGCTTCTGGTAATTATGAATTACGTTGTTATTTTTTTTACTGTAATAATAAATAAATATTACTGAAGATAGTAATAGTGATATTATTGTTTTGCCTTGCTGTGTTAAAATTTAATCCTCGGACTCAGTGAGTATTTTTGACTTTTTTTATAGGACAAGACTTGTTTGTTTGGGGGTATTTGTGTCTTTTTCGGGTATTTTTGTGTATTAAAAATACAATTTTACCTGTATCAGGAGATAACAATAGCTGTCTATTTAAGATATTTTTGATTTTTTATATTTTTATACACAATAAAATAACTATATTAACCTCAAATAAAATAAAAACTAGAAGTTGTGGGCGAGGTACTTCAGATAATATAGTATACAAAGACGTTTCAAGGTTTGGTTCAATTAATGGAACCAAATACAAATGTTTTTAGATTTCTTTTACTGTCCAATGAGAAGAAGAAGGCAATGCTTAAAAACTCACATGAGCCACTAAGATATTGAGAAAGACAAAGAGATAGAGGGAATATATTAGTATAGATTACGAGACCCCACGAAATTTTGTGCTTTCACATGATGAAATGACTTCAAAGGAAGGAGTCTTTGTCACCTAATTCCTTTTTTTTTTTTAATCTTCCAAATCAATCCTTTGTTTTCCTACATGAAATGGGTGTAAAGCTCTCATTTTTCTCAACAAAGCATGGGTGACAATTGGTAAGACAGAAAATGAGTAATGCATGGTGATTAGTGAGTAAATCATAATTATTTTTAGTAATATGTTATTTATTTTATTTGATATTGTGATCCAAAGTCTCTGAAGATGGAGCATGTTGACAAATTGTTTGAGATCTATCTTGTAGGTCTCAGGTTCGAGTCAGGGCTTGTTCATCTTGTAAGATTCTGAGATAGTTGGAGGTTTACTCTCTTAATCCAAACTCGCAAAGAGTGTCTAAAGAAAAGGATGAAGTTTCGTCGAATCCAATTTTTTTTATCCAAATATATTTTAAAAGTGTATTTCATTTATAAATATATTATATAAAATAAAAAACCTAAAAACAGATACTACCATAATATATTAACCTTTTCATATTCCGTGTGCAGCCATGTCTTAAACAGTGGGAAAAAATGGCATTTTCATGAGTATTTTTTTTTTTTTTTTAATTTTGGGTCTTGTCTAGTAGAAAAATTGACATTACAGAGGGAAAAAAACACATTTTTGAAAGGTACAATCGATGATTTTAGTCATTACCTGGAAGTTAGGTTCTCTGCCCTTGATCAAAAGATGGATGACCCATCCATGAATCCTGCAGAGACATTATTTGGAAGCGTCAAAAAAATCATAGGTCTTGAAGACTTTAATAGAGTTGGAAAACGAGCTTTGAAAAAGGAGAAGCCTTCCCATTTAATGTTTATCTAGTTAGATTTGGATTTCAATTTATTTTTCATATATATATATTTTTTAATCAATGTATATTCATTCAATTTGCTTACACCTCGATTAAATTTCTAAACTCTTGTATTTTTGTCCACACATATTTCTCATACCAAACAAATTAAAAATCACTAGATATTCAAAAAACTATAACTAATGAGATCAAGCCTTGAATCTAAAAAAACATATTTTTTAGAACCACGATGTTTACCACTAAACTAACCCCTTTAAATTCTATTCCACATAATGTAAATCTCACCGTATTTTGATACACACACACATATGCATGCATCCTTGCTTTTTACATGAATATTCAAATATAAATCTTGAGATGTCGTGGATAGTCTTTAATCCACGATTGTTGCTTGGCAAGATTAATTTGTGAAAAAAGATTAAAAATCATAAATTAAAATATTGAAGATGGTGACTGTCGTTGAATTTATCCAGCATGTACGTGCCGATTCTGCGATTCTGCTATCTTTTTTCTCACTTAGCATCACTGGTCACATTCGTTGTCTTTTCATCTCTAACCCACCACACACAGCACAATTTCGACTCTTTCGAGAGTGGTATTAGCTACCTGGTTGACATACTCAGAAAGAATGTACGAGTCTCTTTGCTAATATTGCCAGCCAAAAAGAAAAAAAATAAACATTATTTATATAAACTGATGGAGAGCAAGAGAGAACAGATGAATAATTGAAAATCCAATTATTTTTTATTTTCTTATAAAGTGTTCCCTTGATGACATCCTATGAACTGTCATGTCAACACGTACATAATTCCTATTTTCAGAATTATTTTTATACCTAGATTATGGATAAAATAATAGCCAACCTCCTTCTTTGATTTTTCTCCGTATTACTGAATTTCTTAAGTTTTCATAATACCATATTTTATCCATTCTTTTTTATTGCGTCGAATAGAATTATTTGCTTTTCTTTCTATGTATATCATGCATTTATTCACATAAATAACAGTAATTGGCCAATAATTTGTTTTTTCAAAAATTGTCGAGCTAAACTAGCTTGGCATAATCTATCTTGACATTATATATAGTTGATTTTGCAAATTTAGAAGTAATAAAAATATTCTCATATGCATATCTTACTTCCAACATTATGTGAAATTAGAAAAAATAAAAAAATGAATAAGAAGTCGTCACCTTAGTTTATGGTATCTAAGAATCTTAACTGGATTTTAGAAATTTTTAGATAATGAGTTGGCTATACTAAAAGGAAAACACATTTTGTAGAGTATGCTATATAAAATAAACTACTTCTATGTTATAAACTAATGATGATCTACCTATTAAGCCTTTCTAATTATTTGTCTAAACTCACAAGAGTTTATGAAAAGTAATTTGGGAACAAGGTCTAGTTTTAAGGCTCGATATTCACTTCTAAAATACGAGTGTTGGAGCCGAGAGGATGATGCATATTGGATTGGGCTTCTGAGCCCATTTTCTCTGTTATGTTCTAGGTTACGCTTGTAGATCATCACTCACTCTCAATAAACTTTTTGAGATCATGTAGACATAGTCACAATCGACTCGCGATATGTACAAAACCAAAAAACTAAACAATATATATTCTCAAAATTGTCAATTCATGTTCAAACCATGTTTATCAAGTTTTCATATTAATTATTTTGCAATTCTCCATGTGCAATAGTTAAGGAACTCCAAGTAAATTAACTTTTTTTTTTTTTGGATATCCTTGAGGAACGGGGGAACCACATGACCCGGAAAGTCCAAGTAAATTAACTTGTGCATCCATAGTAATCCAAGAGCATATGAATTATATAAAACTCACACCAAAGTATACAAGGATTTAAACCATTCAGAATCAAAACAAATTAACAAATTGGGTTTAGGGATCAGAAAATTGATCAAAACAAATTAACATATAAGGAAGATAGATGAACAATGTTTTGGGTTTTTTATATATTTTCTTTGTGAGGAAGAGGAATAATGTGGAAGGCATAATGTAAGGTGAGTTTTAGTCTTTCTCTATCTCTTCCGCCTCTCTTTTCTTCAATGTGCTAGAGCTACTATTTATAATAATATGCTTAGAATTCAAAATCTTGCACAAAACTTAAATACTCTAAAGAATTAGCTAAATCCAAAAGTTGGTTTTATCAAGAAAAATAAACATGCATTGCTGCTTCTAATTTTCCACACATTTACAAATCACACCCTTTAGCAAAAATGAATCTCTACCCTTTTTTTATTTCTAATTCTAACCCCACAAATGAAATTAAATAAAAAAACAACCGTTCAAGATTAGATTATGACATTTGACAGCAAGAAATATATATTTAATTCAGATATATTGCATTTACAAAGAAAAAGCAAACTGCTCGCAAGTTATACATAGTTGTTGACTACTTGGATCAACAAAGTTTACGATATGGGAATATAACATTACCTTGGGACTTTTAAATTGGATTCTTACATAGCTATGAGCAAGAACCCATATATTCTGGAACAGATTAGACATATGTATCTTGAATAGTTGCTCTTTTCTAAACTACATTGGACAGCAGCTGAAAAAAACTATATTATGAAATTTCTAGAGTCATTTATTGACTTAATTGCTCTGTAGAATGCGTGTTTGTCGATGATAATATATATTAATTAGCCTAGACCCTATAGAAAATACAAAAAAAAATCAATGAAATGTTAATTGTTAGGTAAGTTAGTGTGTCTAAGCATGTTTATGTATGGTCTAATTACTCAGAGGGTGAGCTGTGATTCGTAGGGGTCATTTCCTTAGATTTCAAGATTTCAAAAGGGGACAAACCCTAATATAGACCAGCTCAGATCTTAGGAACACAATTCACCCTCCATCAACAACAACAAAATCTAAATCCTTGAAAACAATTTGGTCTCATTCACAGCTTCAATGGATACTGCCAAAGTTGCCAGTATCCCTATCGATCACCATTTGGTCAAACCAAATCCTTCTCAATTCTTCAAAGTTCAAACCTACATACATATATATATATATATATATATATATATATATATATATATATATATATATATATATATATATGTCTGTATGTATGTGTGCATGTGTATATACATGCATGCATGCATGGAGACAACCTGATGGTAAGCCACTGTGCTTTCTATGAACACCAACTCCCTGAGGAAGGCGGCAACCACTGCATTTGAACTATAAACCTCACTAAAATCCTCAAAAGATACGTGAGTTAATTTAATGTTGACTTGGTTTAATAACTTATTTGGAGAAGGTTTTGACTTGGATTTGGAAAATCGTCTCCATTAGTGGCTTAGCTTGTTGCATTCCCACTTTTTTTACTGCAAGGATCAATTAATCTTGGAAGTAGTCTAAAGATTGATTGGCCTAAACCCTAATACCTAATGCCTAATGTAATCGACCTAGCTAGTCTCAATTACGGTCACTTTAATAATACTAGAAAGCAAAGTGCTTTACCTACTCGATTTATAGGATCCTCGGACCGGTCAGCCAATCCCTTTTAGACACTTCATCTTGTTTTCCCTTATTTTAATTTCTGGTGGTGGTCGAGGTTTGATTGTTTTCTCTTTTATTCATTGTATGTGTGCTTGGTTGACAGGCAATGATGAGTTGCTGATGATATAATTATAAAAACTATTAGGGAGTCGAGTCTGTATTTTTGTAGACACGCAGGAGTCTCTCATTTTTTAGATTATGAACTTCGAGAAATCTGAAAAATTAGGTTAGCCAAGCAGAATGAAGATTGTCAAAGCTATTCTATTTCCAAAGTTTGATTTTGTAGGATGGAGGTATAAAATATTGGATATATGATGGCAGATAAAACATTGGATTTTGTGCTCCAAAGTTTATTGAGTTTTATAATAAAGAATAACGAAAATTAGGCAGAAAGTTCTGTCGTAACTCATGACAATGCATGCATCAGGACATTGGAGGGTCTAGAATCTAGCAATTTCAAAAATAAATTCTTCCCGTTTACAGGATCCAATGGATTGTGCATGCCGATTCTGACAGACCAATTTTAAACCAGAAGGGGAAAAAACCCAAAATTTTATACCTGCTAACTTAGCAGTCTATGATATTTGTTGGCACTTTCTCAAGTGCTTTTAGGTTTTCCACTCGCACTAGTTTCGAGATGATTTCTATAATGAGAAAGAAAAATGTCTCGAGAGAGTTTGAGACTTATCTGAATAATTTATACAAAATCTGTAATAAATGGATGAATTGTATAATCATATGGTATTTTGTCACATCTTTTTAACTAAATATTTCAGACATCAAACTCAATAAGTTTTAACAAAAGACATTACGTTTGTTTCTAGCATGAGGTATTATCAAACCATGCCTTTTCGTAGTTTCAAAATGTTTTCTTGGATGAGATAGAAAATTGTCTTGATATAGTTAATTAGAGCTTTTTGAACATTGTCTATACCTTTTTAATGAAGATGTATTGTAGAAACATACATCTTCATAGTTTGGAATGTTTTCTAGAGTAAAATAAAATAAATATCTTGATTGTTAGTTTACGAATTTTTAATATTACATGTAAAAAAATCTGTAAAGGATGGTTGGATATTCTAAACAAAAATGCATTGCCTTTGCTTTCTAAAATGAGATATTTGTATTTATGTATCCATCCAACATATACTAAAACTAGAAGTACCTTTGAGATATGTGTGGATCCATTTTAGTGTTGATTAATGTTATTTACTAGGATTTAAGAGGAACTATTTAACCACACCAACAATAAGAGCTATATTTGGCCTTATGCAAATAGTAATATATATATATATATATCAAGCTATTAACTATGATTGTATGACAATCCAGAACAAATGATTTTTAACGTGGTCATATTGAATCTCTCAAGTACTTTTTAAACATACCTCTCTAAGATAGCTGGAATTTCCGATTCATTCCATCCTAAGGAATCTTTATGCCAGGGATTTGTTTTATATGTATAAGTCTTTCATTACAAAAGACTTAACTCTTCATTCAAATTTTTGATCTCCTTAACATTATAGCCAATAAACAACATAACATCCATATATAGCAAGAGAATAATAAAGTTATCATTATGAAATCTTCTTATAAACACATAGTGATCATGAGTGGTTTTACCACAACCATGTTCTACCATGAATGAATCAAGTTGCTCCATATAGATCTCATTATCTTAGTCATTATAGATAAAAATACTTTTCACATCAAGTTGTTTAATTTCAAGATTCAAACTAGTAATTAAATCGAGCACTACTCGGATTAAAGACATCTTTGACATCGATTGAAAAGTATTACAAATAAAACAAGTGTGAAGGGGTGTGTATTATTTTCATAATGATTATTTTTTTTGTTTTTTGATTTGAGTTAAGGGTTAGTTTAGTATTTTATAAAATATATAAAGATACAAATAAAATGCCCTTAAAAATAAGTCTAAAGACAAATGGTTTCTTTTCACAAATTGTTTTTGTATTTATCAAGTATGCAGTCAAATGGTGTGTGTGTGTGTGTGTGTGTGTGTGTGTCTATATATATATATATATATATATATATATATGCACTGTCTAAATGGGTGGGTGTGAATGAACTCTGCAATTCAAGTTCGAGTTCCACCGTTCTTCCCAAGTAAAATTAGCAAGAAAGAAGGAAAAAACACGATATATAGTGTGAAAGCAGATGGTACGAGTTGGGTAGCAGAAATAGGCAACAATGACATTTCTCATATGAAGACAATTGCCCTAAATCTGTTGGATTGCTGATGCATGAACCTCTCAATAAAAGATTTTGGTTTTTGATTATATATTAAGTAGACTGGGACAGTTTCTTTTCTAGACAAAATGGTTATTGATTTTTTCTGTCTGGTCTACCAGCTGTCCGATCATTCTCATAAGATTCATAAATACTCCATTCTTTTTTTTTTTTCCTTTCACATGCAAGTGGTTTATTATCATGTTTCTAAAGGGTTTGACGTGATGATAAAAACCTTATGATTTGTACAGCAAGTCTTGAGTTCGAGTCAGGACGTGCACCACTTGTAAGAGTATGAGACAACTGAGGTTTTACTCGCTCACCTGACCTACAAAATATGTTTTCCTGGTGGTGGAGTTTCCTTGCGATCTGTACAGCAAGTCTTGAGTTCGAGTCAGGATGTGCACAACTTGTAAGAGTATGAGACAACCGTAGTTTTACTCTCTCATCTAGACCTACAAAATACGTTTTCCGGGTGATGGAGTTTTTTCGTATAAAAAAAAGATTTAATATCACCAGCCAACGTACATGAAGAAAATCCAGTAGCAGCCAACAAGATGTTCAAGCCGACTGATAAACCTTTATTAATTAATATCGAAATTCTTAATGGGATTTAATATATATTTGCATATGGATATAGCAAAGCATCACAGTTCTGTGTATCAAATCACATTGCAAGATCATTGATTGCTCACGCAAAAGCAAGAGATTAGCAGTGCAGCATCTGTTTTATTATGTCCTACACCTTTTTTTTTTTCTTTTTTTTTTCCTTTTTTTGTGATGGAATGTCTGCATACTTTACTACTATTAGTGACTGATGGATTTAAAATGAAAGGATTAGCAAAGTGCCAAGAGCATAACCCTATAAAATAAATCAGTACTCTCCTTGCTGTAGAACTAGCCAGGACCACTGAAAAATTGTCAATAGTGTGGTAGCTGAAGATCACTGGGAAGCAACTTGGATTATTGGGCACGAGATATTTGGAAGAGGATGCCTTATATATATATATATATATATATATATATACTGTTCAAAATTACTTAAATAATTGATTCCGATGGAAGTTGAACGAAAACAAAAGTAGAAATTAAAGAGATAAAGTATTGATTTGTACTTTCTGTCTGTTGCTGTGGACTTAAATCAATATTATCGTATCTCTTGCACTTTGTTTTCTTTTTTAAGATAAGAAAAAAAAATCCAAACCAATAAAAAGCTTCTCACCCAATTAATAATAGTACAGTGAGAATCTAGTTACAAATTTTTAAAATATTATTTTTTTCAAATATGTAAAAAAGAAAGAAAATGAAAAGGTGTATTGTAATAGCAAAAAAGGAAAAGAAAATCTGAACTAACAAACCCATATTTTTTATATAAATAAAAATAGCATCAATTTTTTTTTTTGTAAATCTAATTTATATCAAAAACACAATTAACCACAAAAGATTTTTGATATTCTAAAGGAAAAAAAATGTCAAAAAAGAGTTCGGTAAAGTGTGCGGGTCTCAGTTTCCTAGCGTGTCCGAACGTTAAGAAACGCTTAGGAGTGAGGTCCTACACAGGCCTGTACGTCTCGACTAGATCAATTCTTCTATTTTTAACGGGCCTACCAATTTTCTTGAATTTTTTTTAAGATAAACACCGTGTCGTCTACCTATCCAGAACATAACCATGATTTAAAATTAAAAATGACCAATCTTCAATCATTTTCTTTCAAGTATATACACTCCATCATTTAAAATGAAGGTGAAATTAATCTCAACAGCTTTAAAGAAATATTGCCACTACAAAGATGGTAGTGAAAATGAGATCCATTTCTATAATGATTCTTGGGCAGATCATGGCCCTCTAAAGATTCAATTTTCCAAGCTGTATGCTCTTTCTATAGATCCCTATGAACAAATTTTAGAAATGAAATTTTTCTTTAATGATTTACCCTTTTTATATAAATTTATATTTAAATCCTGTATAAATCTATCTGAAACTGAGATAGAATAATAAATTCTTCCAATTTTCAGGATCTCAAGATTGCCTCGCTCCTTTTCACTACTCTTTGTAACCTAAATACATCAAGCATGATGAAAAATTCTCATCATAAATAATAAAATTCCCAGAAAACAAAGAAATTTATCAAAAATAAGTGTAGCAAATACAGATCGAGGGGCTCACATTCCTTCGGAGCTGTAGAAACAGAAGCTGCCTTTTGCAGAACTCTTGGGAAAGCAATCGATAAATAATAAAATAAAATAAAATACGAGCAGTGCCCTGCAAGAAATTATAATGTGATGAATTGCTTGTTTGGTTCCTCACATGGATTCCTCACGTACAAATAATCAGACAAATCAAAGCCATGTAACTTTCAGCTTTGCTCGCTGTAAGAATCTTTGCTTTGTCAGCCCTTTTTATTTTCACGTATCTCAATGAGCTCGTACATCCGACCCTTACCAAAATGACGATCTTTCTGTGTCAGCTCACAAATTTCGGTGGTTCACGGTGGCGCGTGTCACTCGCTCTCCGTATATCATATAAAGATGCAGTACGTACTTTCAGCAGTGTAAAGTGAAATGGTGGTCAGCAGGCAGTGTCTGCATAAAATTCAAAGATATGATTTGAACAGAAACAAGAGGAAGCTAACCCTTCATTCGTTGCTACCTCTGGTATTTGGCTAGCAGTCGGTGTCTTAAACCTTTTTAGAGCATTTAAAATTTTATTTTATTTTTCTCTTTTTTTAAAATATTTTCTAGATATGTATCCCTTAAAATACCATGTCCACGAAGCCCAAGTCAAGTCAAACATGTTCAGCTGGATACAAAAAATAAAAGACAAAATAAGAAATTGGCTATTGTAGGCTACATGAACAATACTTATGTCAGTTCTGCCCTAATTCAGATACTTCTGCTAATATCATTTTCACTCCATTAATAAAACAGTTTTTTTTTGTTTGATAGAATTGACAATTGTGTCGTAAAGTGTCTATATATATATATATATATATACTGATTCTTAAGAACTTGTTTACCGTCAACCAGGTAGGAGGTAAATATATGTGGCCAAGGATTCAAGCTTCAAGTTTCAGTGGCTGCTGTTATTTTTCTTATCCAACAGGATGAAATCTCATCAATCACAAACCATGAAAGAAAGGAGAACAATTTGAAAACTTGCCATGATGATTAAAGATTTAATTCTTATAATTTATATATTAGGATTCAAATTCCAAAATAAGTTGCAAGAATTTCTTCATGGTAGTCCCTCAATTGCAAAGGATGTCATGTAGACAACAACAAAAAGAGGTAGGGTTTGACATAATAGAGTTAGCACACCAATAACTTTTGTTTTTAGTTTTATTTACTAGAATAAAATCAGATATATTATCAGTTTGTAAGAGGTTATAACTTTTTAAATAATCTAAAAAATATCTTAACAAGGAAGAACAAAAACCCTAAAAAAAAGAAGGAAAAATAACAAGAGATTCAAAATTATCATAAAATCCTGGAAAATCAAAGAAAATAATGAATTTAGCTCGAACAACATCTAATTTTAAGCAAATCTAATTTAAAATCTCTTAAAGAGGGTATGATAAAAGTGTGTTGACCCGAACCTAGAATTGAACTTTGAAAATCACCTGTAAAATTTTAAACTCAATCTTAAGATTAAATTAAAAATTATAATTTTTTTATGTCAAGTTGTTAGTTTGACGACGAGATCTTTTTATGTCCATGGATATATACAAGAATATCCATATAATTGGTTGATAATAATTTTTCATGTCATTTAATTACTCAAAATCTTTCTTTTTTCGGTCACAAAGTTGATCAATGGATGTGAATTATGATTTTTTAGAAGCTAATATAACATTTTAAAAAAATCACAAGTCTTTTTGTTTATAGTCAACAAGTTGATTGTAATTTATTTTTCTACTTAACAAAAAATTAGGAATAAATCAAAATGATAGTAATTATTTCATTTAAAAACCTATGAACATATATAAACCTCTGTCATCTTCTAAGGTACTCTCCTCTCATTTTTTCAACAAAAACTCAATACCATTTTCACGTGCAATATGCTGTAGATAGTTTGTTTCATAACAAGGCCTTTAAAAGCTCATCTTCTCCATCCATTCAAGACCCAGAACGCAGAAAGCCTCTCTTCTTTTTGGGTGCTTTCTGTGCTGCTACTCTTTTCTCTCTGTGTTGCGTTCAAGAGAGAAAAAAAGAGGAAGAAATACACTGAGTTTCTGAAAAGAGATCGAAAAGAGATGGCACTAGAGGCTGCGGTCTTTCAACAAGATTGGTTTGGCCACACCAGCAAAGAACTCTACAATTTGGCAGGTGGGAATTGGAGCTATGACTTTGGCCTGGACCAAAACGAAGAAGATCAAGACAAAAGCTGCTCTTCTTATTTTCTCGAGAACCAAACAGAAACATTTCTTCATGGGGATTGGAACCCTTTGTCACCACCTGTTTCCATGGCGCCTCCCTTCAATGATCTGCTCCTGACTTGTAGCAACATTCCATCCTTATCAGATGCTAGCATTGATGCGGCAAATGGACTGATGAGTACCACTCCAACCAGTGATCATCACCACCGCTTAGGCGAATCATCAAAAATGGCTGCTCCTCGTGTTAAGAGAAGAAGGTCAAGGAGTAAAAAGAACAGAGAAGAGATTGAAAATCAAAGAATGACTCACATTGCTGTAGAGAGAAACCGAAGAAAGCAAATGAATGAGTATCTTTCAGTTCTGAGATCTCTAATGCCCGAGTCCTACGTTCAAAGGGTATCCCTCTCATTCCCAATTTCATTTCGTGATAACTTCTTCTGTCACCTGCAAAGTTTCTTTCTCTCTTAATTAAGCTGTAAATTTCTGTAGGGTGATCAGGCTTCAATTATTGGAGGCGCCATTAATTTTGTCAAGGAGCTTGAACAGAAGCTACAAGTTCTCGGTGCCTGTAAAGAAATGAAAGAAAAATCAAATGGTGGTGACCAGCAACGTGTTTCTTCGCTGCCTTTCTCTAAATTCTTTATATTTCCACAGTACTCAACAAGCTCAATTCATTGCGAAAGCTCGGCTGGCAAGGATGAAAAACTGATGAAGTCTCAATCTGCTGCTATAGCTGACATAGAAGTGACCATGGTGGAGAGCCATGCCAACCTCAAAATAAGATCGAAAAGGCGGCCGAAACAGCTCTTGAAGGTTGTTTCTGCGCTGCATAGTATGCGGCTCACTGTTCTTCACCTAAATGTCTCAACAGCTGATCAAATCGTGCTTTATTGTCTAAGTGTCAAGGTAAATATATCAGAGCAAGTTTATCAAGGAATCAAGTTAACACAAATCCTTTTTATTCAAGGGGAAAAAACACCTAATCTGACTATTATTGCAGGTAGAAGACGATTGCAAGCTGAGTTCAGTGGATGAGATTGCTACAGCTGTGTATCAGATGCTAGGTAGGATTCAAGAAGAGTCTGTGCTGAACTGTTAGAAAGTTTACTGTTAATTTTCCTCTGTGATTGGCCCTCCTTTTGCCCTTGACATACCATATGTGGGCAATTTCTGCATTTTTTTGGCAGTCTCTGAAAGGCTTATTGCAACTAATATCTTTGCTATTTTATCCTTAGTGTAGCTTTCTCTGGATGGTCTAATTTGGATGTTTCTGTTCCTCTTCTTGTAACTTTTTTTTACCCTTTCTTTTTGTAGTATTTTTAGAGCATCTTGTGTATGAGCCATACATGAATGCTTGGTCAATTCAAACCTTCTTTACTGTCTTGCCCATGCATATTTTTTTGCTCTACTGTGTCAACCTATATATATATTATAAGATATATGATCAAATTATTATTATTATTAAAAAAAAAAGGGATCACATTATATAGCTCTACCACCAGTAGCCAGCTAGCACTACAGCAAAAATAATCCAGATGGGTAGACAGATAATGCATCTCCATTATCATTCAGAAAGTCAGAAGGAAGCATACTCTCAGTAGCAAAGATTTTGAACTCAGAAAATCTTCATCAAAGTGAAATACCAGAGAAGAAGGCTTCCATGATTGAGCAGCTTTAGAAGAACTAACCTTTCCCTGCGTCTCTGGATTTCTTTTAACACATCATGCACTTTGAAAGAGTCATGTACCCTTATAATAATCCACTTGACCACCTTCTGTAGGACTAGAATAGGGTATTGATGATCTTATGTTTGTGGCATCAAATCAAAATCATTTGAGCATTGGAGATCATAATTATAGCCTCATCAAACTGTACGATGTTCGCGGTCGAATCCCTAGGCAAAAAGTTGATATGGTGGTAGGGTTGAGTGTCTTTTAAGAGAAAACAGATTCAAAGAGAATAAAGTTCATGACAGTGAATTGATAAAGGGGACAGCTGATAATTAAGTATTGTTCGGCAAATCTTAACACGTAGACCATGAATTGGCATGTTTCAAATTTCACTCGACAAAAACATAATTATAATGTCTCAACGGGACCAGGGTTAAAACAACAGTCTTTTCGTTCATAACAGTGTCTCTATTTCTGTTTTCCTTTTATTTTTTTGTTGGTGATGAACATATTTGAAGTTTCAAGTATATGTTAGATCTTGATCAACTAATTAGTACAGCTAATTTAGTAACATATATGGAGTACAGTAACATCATTGCTAGTGGTGAGGCTGCCGAAGCAGGCCATTTTACTCAATTATTAGCGGAGAAAACTAACTTTTTGAGGCTATAATTAATTTTGGAGCAAAACTAGCTATTTTTCTGGTGTTTTTATGAATAGCTGCAGGACTTGGAATATGATTGAAATGATTTACTGTAAGTGAATGAGTTTGATTGAACCAAAGAGGAATATGATTTCTTACCGTGTAACCTTACAGGTGCAGGACTGTACATTCCATTGTTAAAGATGAGATCATCACCATTGTTTTTGAGATGTGATTTTACAAGCTCAGGAACTATTGAAGGGTCAAGACTCCATATATAGTTAGGTGGAGAAATCATACTTTTAATTCTTCACACTAGCTTGCTCTGAGTGTTATTTTGGAAGATTCTAACACTAGACTGACTGACTGACTGACTGATTTTTCCCATCTGTTTTACTTGCTTGTTTTCTAGTGGGGTAAAATGTAGTCGAAGGATTCCAATCTTAATGATTTTTTTCCATAGTTAATATCTCATTTAAAATTTTAAGTTGTTAGGTGAGGTTTAGAATATGATTTATATTATTCTTTAATACACTCTTTCAAATGAAAGTCCTTTGAGTTTGAAACTTGCACGGATCCACATTATCTTGTGCTTGATTTTTTATCAAATAGAATGGGGTGGATGAGATTCGAATTTGTGACCGTTGGGTCAACAAGACTATGATACTATATTAAGAAACCATCTCACCTAAAAGCTTAAACTGTTAGGTGAGGTTCTAGAATATGATTTATATTATTTTTTAACACCAAAAGCTTTATATTTTGAAGTGATCCAAATGTTGTTTCTCAAACCCTGGAAAAAGAAAAATACAGTAAGAGATTCAAGATAATCTAGACAGTGCTCCTTGTATATCAAATTGAATGATGCAAAAGTGTAGAGCACTAACAAAACATGGAACCTAGAATGGACATTATTTTTGCATTATATATATTTCCAGATAAACTACACTATCTTTCCTTCATAAATTTCTTACTCATGTATGAAAAGATTTGCCAATAATGTAAATCATATTCTGAGACCTCATCTGATTACTTAAGCTTTTAGATGTGATGATTCCTTAACATGGTATCAGAGCTTTGTTGACCCAACGGTTACGAGTTCAAATCTTACCACCTCCATTCTATTTGATAAAAAATCGAGCACAAGGTAATGTGGATCCGTGCAAGTTTCAAACTCAAAGAACTTTCACTTGAAGGAGTGTGTTAAAGAATAATATAAATCATATTCTAGAACATGTTAATTGTTCATTTAAAGGGATGTTACTCCAGGGACTTTTAATTTTCTCAACTGTTCGTTCGTGTGGGCTAGTTTCTTTTCATTGTTCCTGGCTATGGCTGTGTTCTTTGCCGGTCTTTTCTGTGTTTGGCTCTGAGTTCCTTGCTCAGTCATCTCCTTTAGTGCTGCAGTGGATTCTGGTGTTTACAGTACTTTGTTTCTGGGAAAGGTTGTTGGCTTCTTCTTTTTCCCATTAGTTTTGTTGGGAAGTCATGTCTGTTCCATAGTTATCGTACCAGATCATGTCTGACTTGAAAAGAACCCTTGTTACTGGGGTTGCCGAATCAATTTTGATCATTATTTTTTGTTTGAAATCATGTTGTTTTAGTTTTTAGTTTTTATTTTTTAAAAAATAAAATAAAACATGGAGCGTCTACACCAAATTTAGCTAAATGAGCCGAATAGTAAGTCAATTTGAGCAGATTAATAAAGTTTGGTTAAGTTAATATTACGACCAACTTAATTAAAAATTCAGTCCAATTTAGATTCTGAATCACAGTTTTTTTTGAGTTAATCCACTAGATTAAACCAAGTTTAACAACTATGGTTTTTTCTAGTCATTCACTCTTGTGGCTTGTACTCTATTTTCTTAAGTGGTTATTAATGAATTATTAATTTTATTCATATGAAAAAAGCAAGTTCATTTAGAGAGACTTCATTTGGCTTTAAATAGAAAAGAAAGGAGAATATAAAAAATAAAAGTTATAATTATATTATGATATTAAAAATGAAAAATATAATGCTACACTTGACTAACAATTACAAACTTACTAAAATTGCAACACTTAAATAATGATTTAAAGTTTTACATCTGATTTATGAGTACGAATTAGTTATACACTTGGGAGTTAATCACTCAATAAACAAATCAAATAACTTGGAAATTGTGGTTGAAATTCAAGAATAAGAAAATCTATTGTAAATTGAACTTACAATTATGAATCTATTTTTAACCCTAGTGTACAGCTACACAATGAAGATTCGTGATAGGGAAACATTGTTCAAGCCCAAAAACACAAGTAATATCTTTGATCAAAACAATAAAATATTTATGACAAGTTTGATTTGCAATTAAGTTTAGCATGCTATATCTAGATTTTACTTGGTTAATTTTGTGCATAGACATAATTAATATGTACCAGGCTGGAAAATAAATTAAATAAAGAGGCGATTTTTAAATTTGACTATATTCTCTGGTTTGGAAAACAGAACCTTTTGGGATTCAAGGATATTACATCATCAAAGTTGATTTTAAAACTTTTTGAAACTCTTTTTAGGATGATTGCTATGATTATCAATACTATATTCCCTTTAAAACACAATCCGGCAGCCTTTGGTTTTAAAACACTAATGGGGCTGCAGAAATTGGGAGAAAGTTTTATACTTGGGTTGGTAAGCTTCCCATAAAACAGAGAGGAAACCTCCTTCATCAGCCTCTCTCTTTCTGAATTAGAGGATACGTCACAGCCTGAACCAGTACTTTAAATCCCTTCTCATTCCATTCATGGATGCATTCATTGAGCTAGTCTTGGTTCTTAACACTTGTATGGACGATTGCCCCACGCGCTGTCAACTCATCTACAACAGTATAATTGTTCATAATGCATTAGCAAACCAGTTTTATACTGTTTCAACTGATTTCAAGAGATGAATGTCTATATACTGGAGCCCAGAATCAAGATTAGTTATGAGCATTTATAAGCATATATAAGCTAGCGATGACTGTGAGCTAAGAACTAAAAGAAGCCTGGTGTTCAAGACTCAAATTTTTTTTCCTTCACTGGAATATCATTTCTCTTCGTTTTGACTGCCAAAAGTAAGCTTGGATTGAATGCATTCTGAATAAATTCTTCAGACTGATGAACTAGTCTTTTCTCAATAAATTCTAGGTACGAGTCAATTCTTGAATAGTTAGCTTAGACAGATCCTTGGTTTCTTCAACAGCAGCAACAATAGAATCAAAATTTTCAGGCCAGCTAATAAGGACTTTCTTTATAGTTTTTCTATCAGGAATTTCTTCCCCACATATTCTCATTTGATTTACAAGTTCTATCAACCTATTAGAAAACTCTTCAACCGATTCATTCTCCTTCAATTTCAAATTCTAAACTTCTTTTCTAAGTGTTTGCAGCTTAACAACTATTACCTTCACATCTCCTTCATATTCCAGTTGTAGAAAGACAGGATCAACTGCCCCACTCTGAATTAACCCAAAAGCTCCAGCATTTCTACTCCTTCTATCCTTCAAACCTCCTACTTGTTCTGTGGGCAAGTTGTCTATTGAATCAGGCTCCACAAATTAAGTCTCTATCATCTCCCACAAGTCAAGTCAAGTGAGCAAAGTCTTCATCTTTCTGCTCTAAAATTCATAATTTTCTCTAGTACACATTGGAGGCTAGACAGAACTCCAGTTTAAGTTGCTTGCCTTGGTCATCTCTTGCAAATTAGCCTCTTTTACTTGATTTCACCTCCAAACTTGATACCCTTTAACCTCAGCTCTTATACCACTACTGCTGGCTAAATTATTAACTTGTGTGTGGTCAACACAACATAAAAATGCAATCTTTATGAAAAACAAGTATGCAATAAACAGGGGACATAATCCTCTTCTTTTTTCTCTCTCTTTCTTACTGTATTCTACATATTTCAGCACATATTTTATACATGCAAAATCATCACACATCAGTCTTACACATGGTCACTTCAATCACCTCTTAAACTAACCAATTCCATTTATTTCGACTTAACACGAGTTAAACTAACCAAAATTAAGGTCAAATATGTAACTTAACAGCATATTAACCTTAACAGTTTTGTTTAAATATAATTTATATATGCTTTTGGCTTTGTTTGGTTGCAAGTTTACCAGGTTCTTATAATTTCGAAGGAGATTATAAGCTAAACATATATGCTCGGTTGTTTAGCCATCTAAATATTTCGTGATTTTTTGACAACAGAAAACACAAAGCTAAGAGATTTGGGACCTTAACGCATTCTATCATCTTCCAATAAAATTAACAGGTTTAGACTGATGTATATATGAAGACAATGGAACTAAAATACACATCAAGCAAGGTGAAGATGGAAAGGAAATGAAGGAGCGAGAATTACCCAGGTCCTTTGGTTCCAACAGTGACATGGGCACCATTCCTGGGAGACCCAATCCCATATTTTCGCCATTGCTTTCTGCTTGAGACATCTTCTCTTTCTCTCTTTCAAGCTCAATACCTATAGGTTATAATACACATGGTAGCCAGAATAAATGTGGAAAGTAAGTGAGAATGTTAGCAAATCAAGAAAAAACATATTATTGAAGGTCAAGACCACCGTCGCTATGTCGGTGTTGACTATGGAGGAGAGCTGGAGCTACCGTTCTGAAGAAGGAAAAAGGTAGGGCAGTGGCGGTGGTAATGATAGCCACTCAGACTAATGAAGTGGCAGACAGCAGCTAGCAATTGTATACCTCTTTCCTCGGAATTATATTTTGGCTGTTTTGCATTGAGTTTCTATATATGTTTTATTTTATTCTATTTTTCATGATTTCAATGTTTTTAATATTAAAAATAAAATATCATTTATTTTATGTATTTTAAAATAAGAAATATTTTTCAAAAGTACTTTTTATTACAATACGAACATACACATAAATAGTTTAAAAAATAAAAATTATTTGTTCTAGGTAAGAAACAATTACCTTTAAGATAAAAATAAAATGGGTGCATAAAACAAAAGTTAAGGTTAAATATTATTTTCATTTATACTTTATTTTTGCACGGATTTTTTTATTTTAGAATTTCAATGTCAAAACGTACAATTTTTATTTTATTTTGTATGTGCATAATATTTTGAAAAGCTTTTTCTAATTCATTTATGTTTTATATAAATAAATTTTATCTTTAAAAATCAGGATTATTTATTCTGAATAAAAAAGAAATTTAAGATAAAATAAAATAAAATGTGTGAATCAAATAAAAAATTTAGGGTTAAATATCATATTTATTTATTTACTTTTACGGTGACAAGATGAGTATCTTTTTATTTTAGAGTTTCATGGTCATTTAGTTCAATCATAATTTATCAATTCATGCATTGTATGATTTATTTTATTTTGCTTAAATAATATCATGATAAAATGAAATATACTTGTAATATTGTTTTATTTTTCTATTACATTAAAAATCAACTTGAAATCCTACACATTTTTATTAATAAATATGATCCTTATTTTTTTTTTATTATATATAAAAATCGGGTTTTTTTATTCACATTTTTTTCTTCATGTCGAAAAAGAATCTACAACACCAAAAAATTAATTATTTTATGCTATACAAATATTCAACCTACAATAAGGAGAGTCAAACAGATGTCTTAACACTTTTTTTTTGTAATTTTTAGCATAGATAATTCTCAAATCATTTAATTAAATACAATAAGCACAGACCTTTTGATTTATGATTAAAAACATTATAATAAAAGGAGTTAGAAAGGCCTAGAAATTCTTTTTATTTTGCTGGAAAATATTTGTCCAACTCATAGCAAAGCTTGAGTTAAATAGCTAGTATATCTCTATAAATTATAGACAATTTTTTATAATAATTTTCAAAGGGATGCTAGAGAAAGAAACTATTCAAATAATTGGTTTTGTGGTTTCCTCAAATTTATTTTTTATTTTGTTGTCTATTCTTTTCTTTTTTTAATTATAATTTTTATGTTATTGATTTTTATCGTGGTTATATCCTTCAGTTTTTGATTTGTTTGACACAAGTTTTAAGAGTTTATATAGTTTGAAAATCTTTTTTCCTCATTTTCATTTATGATTTTATTATTGTATATTATTTAAGAAAAAGTTTTTTTTATCGGCTTGTCTTGCTCTCATTATCAAGATTACGAGTCTTGCCAGCTAATTTGGATAAAGATTTTTTTTTAAATAACTTTTTTGTATTTAAATTTTGCAGATTTTTTTTTATTTTGTAGATATAAGCTTTGTTTTGTAAAAACAAATAGTTATTTTAAAATAATATTTCTATTAAATAGACAGGCATAAATAAGCAAGTATTAGCTGCAATAATAGTTTATTGACCATTGAAAACAACAAAATAAAGAGTATTAAATTGGCTACAAGTCATTGATCGAGAAGAGGTTGAAAGAATCCTCTTATTTTGTAGAAGACAAAGAAGGCAGTCAACTTAAATCATTATTGTAAATCATTTATTTCCTTATTTTAGACATAATTACAGGCAATATAGTAGGATCTAAACATACTTTACTTGTATATATATATATGTATAATGTACCGAACAAACACACAATACAAAACAATACATTATTCAATCTTTATACTTGTTCTTCATACTCTGCAACCATCACTTTCTTCATGGTATCAGAGCATCAGGCTTAATGACAGAACACAATCAAAACCAGTCGGCTCCTATGGCAAACACAAACCAAGGAAGCACGGCTAGGGTTGCAGAATGGGATTACCCCAATCACCAATTATATCTCCACCATTCAGATCTGAAGAATTTGATGTAAAGAAATTAAGAATGTTGCTCTCGGGCAATTTGTTATTGAAATCGTGAGAATAAATGATTTGTACAGGATGCAATTTATACATGAGAACTAACGGTAATAATACCGTTGGTATTAATTACAGAACAGTAAAGAACAGTAAACAAGATATGTAATATCTTCAACACTCCCCCTCAAGCTGGATCAAGGGGGTTGATGGATCCAAGCTTGCAAAGAAGACGATGAAACTGGGAAGAAGGCACGGCTTTGGTAAACACATCGGCAAGTTGGTCACCGGTCCGCACATAATGAGTAGTAATATTGTTTGATTGAACTTGCTGACGAATAAAGTGACAATCAACTTCGATGTGTTTGGTTCGTTCGTGAAACACAGGGTTCTTGGCAATATGCATGGCAGCTTGATTGTCGCAAAACAAACTCATTGGAGTGACTGATAAACAACCCATATCTGTTAGAAGGCTCCGAAGCCACACAAGTTCACAAGCCGCAGCCGCCATTGCACGATATTCGGCTTCGGCACTGGAACGAGCTATGACATGTTGTTTCTTGCTCTTCCATGACACAAGATTACCTCCAACAAACATACAATATCCAGTAGTCGAGCGTCGGTCAAGTTGATTTCCAGCCCAATCGGAGTCGGTATATCCCATTATGTTGGTATGGTTGTTTCTGGTCATGACAATTCCGCGACCGATAGTGCCTTTCAGGTATCGCAGTATTCGCTTGACCATGCTGAAATGATGAACAGTTGGAGCATGCATGAACTGGCTGACCAGACTGACTGCATAAGTAATATCTGGACGAGTAATCGTCAGATAAATAAGTTTACCCACAAGCTGTTGATAGTACTTAGGCGATGTAAGGGCTGTACCTGCAAGAGATAATTTTAGTTTGCTATCAACAGGAGTAGGAGAAGGCTTAGTTGAAAGCATACCTGCATCTTGAAGGACATCAAGAGTGTATTTACGTTGATTAAGAAAGAATCCTTTCTTGGAGGAGGCCATTTCAATCCCAAGAAAATATTTTAAGGCACCAAGATCTTTAATAGGAAATAATTGTTGAAGAGTTTTCTTCAATTTAGCAATGGAGTCAATATTATTTCCTGATATAATTAAATCATCAACATAAATTAATACCATCAATTTATCATCATTTTGGAACCGGATATATAAAGAAGAATCAGCAGAACTCTTGCTAAAACCTAATGTAGCAAGAGCTCCACTAAGCTTCGCATGCCAAGCACGGGGACTTTGCTTTAACCCATAAATAGATTTATGAAGTTTACATACCAAATTAGGAGTGACACTCAAGGAATGGCCCGGAGGAAGCTTCATAAACACTTCTTCTTCCAGATCTCCGTGTAAGAAGGCATTTTTTACGTCCATTTGAGATAAAAACCATCCATTATTGACGGAAACGGATAAAAGAACTCTTACAGTGGTCATTTTTGCAACAGGAGCAAATGTCTCCTTGTAATCAACACCGAATTCTTGGGTATAACCTTGAGCCACCAGGCGAGCTTTGTGCCGATTAACAGATCCATCAGAGTTGAACTTGGTTCTGTATATCCATCGGCTACCGACGGCATGTTTACCTTTTGGAAGAGGAACTAGACTCCAAGTATTATTATCAGCTAGGGCGGTCAATTCCTCCTCCATGGCTTTTCTCCACACCAGTTGAGATTGAGCTTCAACGAAATTTCTAGGTTCATGCTCATTGGATATAGCTGACAAAAAAGCAGAGTGCGAGGGTGAGAGTTTTGAGTAATCCAAATAATTTGAGACAGGGTACCTGACTGTATAAGCCACATAGTCTTGAAATTTGGAAGGGCACTGGCGCGGTCAAGAAGGATTGCGTCTTGGAGCTGGCGCCTCTTCTGATAAAATTGGAGACACAGATTCAGTTGGCATGATCGCGGATGACGGCTCGTCAACCGGGATAATCTCATTTGGAGTATTTGGACTAGTCACGTCGAGGCTGCAGAATTCCGCTCTAGGAAGAGGTATTAGATCCTCCAAGGACTCCCCCTGATTGGGAGTAGTGAAATAAGGGCTGGTTTCGATAAATCGAACATCCCTGCTGACATAAAGCTTCTGACGCACGGAGTCATAACATTTGTACCCTTTTTTGGTGTGAGAGTACCCTAGGAAAATACATTTGGAGGCTCGAGGGTCAAGTTTGTCACGTTGATTGGGATGCAGGTGAACAAAGCATTGGCACCCAAAGATCTTTAAGTGCGAAATAGTAGGAGGTTTACCCTGCAAAATTTCAAGAGGACACTGAAAATCCAGTACTTGACTGGGTAAGCGGTTAATAATATAGGTAGCAGTAAGAATTCCATAGGACCAGAATTTTTTTGGAACATTCATTTGAAACATTATAGCTCTAGTTTTTTCTAATAAATCTCGATTTTTGCGTTCAGCAACTCCATTTTGTTGAGGAGTATTAACACAACTAGTTTGATGAATTATGCCATTAGAGATTAAATAATTTTCCATATCATGGGATGTAAATTCAGATCCGTTGTCAGATCGAAATATTTTAATGTGTGTGGAAAATTGAGTAGAAACTAGTTTGTGAAAGTCTTTAAAACAATTAAAAACCTCATTTTTTGCTTTTAGCAAATAAATCCAGGTAACTCTTGAAAAATCGTCAATAAAAGTGACAAAATATTTGAAACCATCAATTGACATTGAAAAGGGGCCCCATACATCTGAATGAATCAGTTCAAAAACTTGAGACACTTTGGACACAGATAATTTAAAAGGAAGTCTGCTTGATTTGGAAAAATGACACGTATCACAATCATAATTTCTTTTGGACATATTAGGTTGTATTTTTGGGATGATGTAGTCGGAAGCATGAGCCAGACGAAAGTGCCACAATTGATGATCATTGACCGGAGAATAAATAGCTTGAAGTCCTTTCGGAACTTCGGAATCACAGAAAAAATAAAGACCATTCAAATAAAATCCTTCACCAATCTTCTGTTTGGTGTAATGGTCCTGAAATAATCACCTTAAATGGAGTAAATATTACGTCACAATTAAGAGAAATAGTTAACCTTCGAACTGATAATAACTGAAAAGGAAATGAAGGCACATATAAAATATCAGAATTAATATGTTTTGACGCAATTTTAATTTTTCCCTTGCCTTTTACTGCTGCCGTAGATCCATTTGCAATTGAGACAAAAGGTGGTATCGGGAACGAGGTAAAATCATGAATTTTGTTTAAATTATGTGTCATGTGATCACTAGCACCTGAATCCACAACCCATAAATTATGAAATTTACTTAACTCTAAAGCAGTTAAAAGAGCAATATAAGTACCTTCAAATTTTTCCGCATCCTCACGGTTTGAAGTACCAGTAAAATCACGGGTGGATAAGCCACCAAAATTGCTCAAGAAGGCTGTATTTCCACGTGTCGAAGACCCAGCCACGTCAGCAGCCACGTCAGCAGCCACACCAGCAGCATTGCCACGTGGCAAATGCCCAGCCACGTCACGGGTTGCTAACCCATTAAAATTGCTCAACCGAGCATTTATCCCGTCTCTTCCCAAATTTGCATCTTCAGCCGAAGCCGAAGACCAGTTTCTTCCCAACCTTCTCCCATTTTCTTCCAAATTTCTTTTTCCTTCCAAAAAGCTTGCAAATTCGTTTAGTAAATTCATAGGACTAGGATGGGTCAGTTCATACGCAGCAACATTAGCCCTAGATTTAACAAATTTCTTTTGGTTTCCACTTTGCCGATTACCCAAATTTCTGGGTTTCAAATCCGGGTGAAGAATCCAACAACGATCTATGTTGTGTCCCATTGAATTACAGTAATTACACTTTAGGTTAGGACGATTACCTTTGAAGTGTTGTTTGTCTGTGAATTTGGAGGTGCCCTGTTCATGGGTTTTCTGGGCAACGAACGCACGGGCTTCAGCAGTTTTGGATGGCTTCAGCAGTTTTGGATGGGTTTTCTTGGGTCATCACCCTCCTTCTGATTTCTTCACCAATGATCACTGCTCTTGACCAAGGTAAGTAGTTGAATTCATTGAGTAACACTGTGGTTACCTTTTGTGAAGAATTGACATCACTGTCAATGTTTGAATGAGGAATAATTTTTTGAGAATTATTCCCAGATTTTTGACAGTCCATGTCTGTCAATTTGAGAATCGATAGAAGGAAAAAATGGGTGTTAAGGAGCTGAATCACAGCTCTGATACCATGAAGAATTTGATGTAAAGAAATTAAGAATGTTGCTCTCGAGGAATTTGTTATTGAAATCGTGAGAATAAATGATTTGTACAGGATGCAATTTATACATGAGAATTAACGGTAATAATACCGTTGGTATTAATTACAGAACAGTAAAGAACAGTAAACAAGATATGTAATATCTTCAACAAGATCAATCCGGTGCCATCCTTGTACCACAACCACTGGTGGAAGACAACTATAACACATGGAGCCAATCCATGATTATGGCTTTAACAGTCAAGAACAAGATTGGATTTATCAATGGATCAATCTGTGATCCTGGGAAAGATAAATTAGATGAACAACAACAATGGAATAGATGCAATAACCTTGTTAAGACGTGGCTGCTGGGATCCATGTCCAAAGAAATCTCCAGTAGCGTCATCAATTGCAAGGATGCCAGACAGATGTGGCTCGACCTGCAAGAGAGATTTTCACACGTTAATGTAGTTCAATTATTCAACATCGAGAATGAAATTCACAATTGCATACAAGACAACATGTCTGAGGGATCCTATTTCACCAAATTGAAAAGCTTATGGGATTAATGAGATGCCATCTGCAGCCTCCTAACCTGCACATGTGGGTCAATCAAGGAGATAAATGCATATCTAGACATCCAGAAAACCATGAAATTTCTCATGGGACTCAATGATACGTATGTGGGTGTTCGCAGCAACACCTTGCTACAAGACACACTACCCACAGTGAATAAGGCGTACTCACTGGTTCTTCGCCATGAGAAACAAATGGAGGTGGTTGCAGGGAGAAGCCATGGACAACCAGATGCCGCTGCCTTTGCCGTGAGAGAACCCAGCAGCCGTGAATTTGACAAAGGATCAAGATGCAACAAATGCAACAGAACCAATCACGCTACCAAGGACTGCCATGCACACCTCAGATGTAATTTTTGAAAGTGGAAGGGACACACAGTCGAATATTGTCGCAAGAAGAAGGCAGCGATGGAGGGAGAAATCAATGGGTCAATGCCCAGAGGAAATCAAGCTGCATCGCAGCTAATTGAGAGAAAAGAGATGAACATGAATTTTCCCGAGAGAAGGGAAATGAATTTTCCTTTTTTTGTTGACGAATGCAGACTGATATTAAATATGCTGAAAACAAAGAACTCATCTGCCAATCACGTTGGTAATTGCTCAGCTCATGAAGAGCTCTCGGGTAAGGCCTTTTCACTTATTTCTGATGAGAATAAACACACATGGATATTAGATAGTGGATGCACTGATCATATGGTTTATGATCAAAATCTGCTCACATATTCAAAAATTGTCACTGGCCGCACCGTGGAATTACCGAATGGCTCAATTAATCAAGTAACTCACATTGACAAAATTTATTTATCCCCTGATTTGATTCTTGATAATGTTTTATGCGTCCCCTATTTTCGTTTAAATTTAATTTCAATTAGTAAATTGGCTTATGATTCATTTTGCATAACTATTTTTCTCTAAATTTTTTGTATAATTCAGGACCTACGTTCGGGGAAGATGATTGGGACGGGAATTGAACAAGAGGGTCTTTATCATCTCCAACAAAACAAGAAAAGAATGTGCAACCATGTTCAAATAACCAATCCAAGCCTTTGGCATCAACGCCTTGGACACCCTTCTGCTAAAGTTTCCCAGTTATTTACATTTCCGCAATTTAAAAATAAATCTAGCTATAATGATGCATGCTTAATTTGTCCGTTAGCTAAACAAACACGATTGCCATTTTCTTTAAGTTCAATTACTGCTACTCTTCCATTTCAGGTGCAAATTACTTTCTTACCATTGTTGATGACCACACTAGATGCACATGGATTTATCTTATGAAACACAAATCACAGACTAAGGAACTTCTAGTCAATTTCATCAACATGGTCGAGACCCAATTTAATTCCAAGGTAAGAATAATTCGTGGTGATAATGAATCAGAATTTAAAATACAAGATTTTTTTGCAAATAAAGGAATAGTTCATCAAACTAGTTGTGTCAACACTCCACAATAAAATGGAGTTGCCGAGCGCAAGCATCGCCATTTGTTAAATATGGCACGTGCTTTGCTTATTCAGGCTAGTCTTCCTAAATATTTTTGGGGTGACGCCATTCTTGCTTCCGCTTATCTCATAAATAAAACACCAACTCCTATTTTCCAAGGAAAATCACCATTTGAAAAATTGTTCAATAAAACTCCAAATTACTCCCACTTACGAGTTTTTGGTTGTTTATGTTTTGCTTCTACTCATTCACAAAATCGTTCTAAATTTGATCCTCGCGCATCTAGGTGTGTTTTTCTTGGATATCCATATGGACAAAAAGGATATTGAGTTTTTGATATTAGTAAGAAACAAGTAATTGTATCTAGAGACGTAATTTTCTTTGAAAATATTTTTCCTTTCCTCAAAAACACCTCACATAATCAACCTGTGGCCCCATTTTGGCCTAACACCTCTACTAATCTTCCGCATTATGACACAAGCCTTGACTTTCCAGCTAGAATACATTCTCCTACTCCACAAATCAGCTTAACTCCAAATCCCAACCCATCCATACATACTGCACCTCCCTCACCTACACCCCCATTACCAATCCCCACTGAATCCAACCCACCGCCACTTCGTAGTAGTTGTCATGTCAACACACCGCACTATTTACAGGATTTCCACCTCGCCATGACCCTCCCTTCGAGACTGGACCCAACGTCATCCACGAACTCGGTCTTCTCTCCAGGTACTGTTCATCCTCTTTCTAATTATTTATCTTACAAAAATCTTTCTCCCACTCATAAAGCATTTACTACTAACCTTTCTCTTTTCAAAGAACCATCTAGTTTTTCACAGGTTGTTCAACACCCACGATGGCGTGAAGCTATGCAACATGAAATCACAGCCTTACAAAACAATCACACTTGGAGTTTAGTACCCTTGCCACCCAATAAATGACCTATCGGCTGCAAGCTGATGGCCAGATAGAATGCTATAAAGCCCGACTGGTGGCTAAAGGCTATAACCAAATTGAAGGGCTTGATTACCAGGAAACTTTTGCACCAGCAGCTAAATTGGTTACCGTCCGCTTACTCCTCAGTGTGGCTGCTTTGCGTGGTTGGCATCTATACCAACTCGATGTCAACAATGCATTTCTGAATGGCGATCTGTATGAGGATGTTTACATGTCCTTGCCTCCTGGTTTCGGACAAAAGGGGGAGACACGCGTATGCAAGCTTTATAAATCACTATACGGGCTAAAGCAAGCCTCCAGACAGTGGTTTATTAAACTATCCACAGCACTTAAAACTGCAGGATTTCATCAATCCTTATCTGATTACTCTTTATTCGTCCGAAGTCGCCAAGATAACTTTTTAGCTTTACTTGTATATGTTGACGATGTGATATTGGCTGGAAATAATTTGCAGGATATAGAAGATAAAAAATTATTCTTGTCTAAACAGTTCAAGCTCAATGACTTGGGGAAACTTAAATACTTTCTTGGAATAGAAGTCGTAAGATCGCAACATGGAATCAGTTTATCACAACGAAAATACGCACTAGAAATCTTGGAGGACTCTGGATTCTTGGGCGTCAAACCATCTCAATCTCCGTTAGAGCAGAATATATCACTCACCCAATCTGATGGAGAACTTCTGGAAGATGGGTCAGTATATAGAAGACTAGTGGGGAGGATGATCTACCTGACCATAACCAGGCCAGACTTAACTTATGCAGTACACATCCTAAGTCAGTTCATGGACAAGCCTCGACAACCACATCTAGAAGCAACTCATAAAGTACTGAAATACATCAAACGAACACCTGGACAAGGAATCATGTTACCATCCAAAGGATCATTGCAATTACAAGCATTTTGCGACGCTGATTGGGCTCGTTGCAAGGACACATGGAGATCAGTCACAGGATATTGTATTTTACTCGGAAAATCACCAATCTCTTGGAAGACAAAGAAACAAACAACAATATCCCGCTCAAGTGCAGAAGCAGAGTACCGATCCATGGCAACCACATGTTGTGAAATCACATGGTTAAAGAGCATCTTGAAGGACTTGAAGATAAACCACACACAGCCTATGACCTTATTTTGCGACAATCAAGCAACAATACACATAGCCTCTAATTCAGTTTTTCATGAGCGAACCAAACACATAGAAATAGACTGTCATTTGATACGAGAGAAAATTCAAAGAGGAGTGATTCAGACCGCATACATTCGAACCACAGAGCAACCAGCATATTTATTTACCAAGCCATTAAATTCCACACAACATGAAACTTTACTTTGCAAGTTGGGTGTAATTAATATACACTTCAACTTGAGGGGGAGTGTAGAAGACAAAGAAGGCAGTCAACTTAAACCATTATTGTAAATCATTTATTTCCTTATTTTAGACATAATTACAGGCAATATAGTAGGATCTAAACATACTTTACTTGTATATATATCTGTATAATGTACCGAACAAACACACAATACAAAAGAAAACATTATTCAATCTTTATACTTGTTCTTCATACTCTGCAACCATCACTTTCTTCATATTTGATAGGAAAATCATCAAGCTAGAGGCAACAAGAAGATAGTCTTCTTCAACCCTACAAGTAGCTAGCTCGATGAATGAGACCTAATTTTCAACCCATGGAGAAGCCATTCACTGACATCCCTCCATCAATGCAGATCACCTGTCCTGTCAAGAAACCTGGTGCTGGTAAGCACAGAAACGCGACAACAGAAGAAACCTCCCCTGGTTCTCCAACTCGTCTCATCGGTGTTCGGATCAAAACCTCCTTAAAACTGTTTTCATCATCCAGACTCTGAATGGTAAGAAAAAAACTCATTATCTGATCAGAAAAAACTTGCTAGCCTGGGAAGAATAAATGTGTTGCTGTGCTAGCTGACATTAGTTAACCTAGTTCACCTAGCTGATCCGAAACCGATACACAGATATATAGCAGTGATGAAAATCGAATGAAAAATATTATGCAGAAAATGAGAAGCGTTGAGTTTGGATATACATGTGCTGTGAGTGGAGTTCGGATGAACCAAGGTGCAACTGCGTTAACCCTTATGCTGTCCTTGGCCCATTCGCATGCCAAATTCCTTGTAAGTTGGTTCATTGCCGCTGCAGTATCCATGGCCATGGAAATATATATCAGAATAGAACGAGCTTTTGCAGAAGAAATAAGATGAAAATCCAAGTGAGAAAACACACAGCTTAAGAGAAAGAGAGGTGGTAGTAAAGTACGTACGTACCTTTAGAAGCTGAATACAAAGGATACTGAGTGTTGACAGATACCACGCTAGTGATGGAAGACATGAAGACAATTTTTCCAGCTCCTGAAGCTTTCAAAAGGGGATGCGCAAGTTGGGACAAATGGAAAGCAGATTGAAGGTTTGTCGCCATGAGAGATGTGAAATCGTCAGCTGTGTAATCTAAGGTTGCTTTATATATGTTTGCCCCAGCATTGTTTACCTAGAGATAATTTGGGAGATCGAGTTCAGGGAATCAGAAATTATTGTTTATGCATTTATGTTACAACAATTATGGCTTCTTAATAAAGTTATAATTGTTGGTGTAAACTCAATTTGTAAATATCAAGAAAGACAATCATTGTCAATCATCTACTATAGTTACCCACTGTAGTTGTCGGCCGCTTTCACACGCACCTATTATTTATATTCACACTTAAAAATCTATTTTATCAAGCTTTTATTTTATGTATAAATAAGAAGGTTAGTTAAGGTGAATTAACATGAAAAATTATTAAGAAATCATCTCACCTAAAAACTTAAGCTGTTAGGTGAGGTCCCAGAATATGATTTATATTATTCTCTAACACATCTCCTCAAGTGAAAGCCCTTTGAGCTTGAAACTTGTACAGGTCCACACTACCTTGTGATTGATTTTTTTTTATCAAATAGAATGCGGGTGGTGAAATTCGAATTCGTGACTGCTAGGTCAACAAGGCTTTGATACTATGTTAAAGAATCATCTTACCTAAGAACTTAAACTGTTAGGTGAGACCCTAGAATATGATTTATTTTATTCTCTACCAAAAACAATAGAGAGAAATACTAGAAAACAATGGGAGGAAGTTTAGCGGGGTTTAAACTTGATATTATTGTTAAAATAAAACGGTATATTTTATCTTCTCTGAGTGATCGAATCCACCACCACCACAACCAACAAAAAGAAAAAACTCTCTAGGATCACTGCAGCAACTATCAATCGTCGTACTGTTTTTCTAAAAAAATATTACTGCGAATGTGTTAAGCAATAAAAAGAGAAAGGAGTGGAATTAAATATTTACTTACAAGGATATCACTACAAAAAAAAGGGTGTTTTACAACGGAAGCATCCGTTGCAAATAAGTAAGGTTGCCGTTGCAAATTTGCATTTGCAACGGATGCATTCCGTTGCAAAACGGTGACTGCAAATTGATTTGCAACGGCTAATCCGTTGCAAATTGCAAAGTATAATTATTGATGACGTCACATGAGCAATTAAATTGTAGTCCTTGGAGTTTTTTTAGTTTTCAATTTGATCCCTCAAGCCTCGATTATTTTAAATCAATAAAATTAAATTCGTTCTTGCAAAATTGAGCATCAAATGTGTGTCAAGATTTTTCAGGAAACCCAGCACTGAACTGTTGCCAGACGAATCCATTATGATCAAAACCAACATAACCACCATCATAACTCACATACCCCTCACTACTTTGATCAACCCCAGATTCGTCTTCTGCTCCAACCCCGCCAGAACTTGAAGTGGGGCCCTCAGTTTCAATCACAGACCTCCTTCCAGAACTAGAACCCAGCCCCTAAAGTAGATGAATTTTCTTGGTGCAGGTATACTAGACAAGAAACCCTTCACTGAAGAAGAATCAGATTGCAACAAAGACTCCATCTTTTTTCTTTTTCTCTCCTTCTCCATCTCCTCATCCTCCTCGTCTAAAATTGAAGGTCTGTTAATGGGAGGCTTAAATTGAACAACTCTTTTGGGATTACTTTCTGAAGGTGTTAAATTTGACGTGGGCTGCTGTAAAGTTTCGGTCTTTGGCTGGGGTTTAGAGGTGGGTTCTTGTTTGGGTTGTGGAAGAGCTAGAAGAGAAGAGAGAAGGAGAAGATTTGGGCTGCGGAAGAGAAGAGAAAAGCTTCACTTGCAAAGACCGAAACTTTACAGAGAAGAGAGAAGGAGAAGAGAAGAGAGAAGGAGAAGATTTGGGCTGCGGAAGAGAAGAGAAAAGCTTCACTTGCAAAGACCGAAACTTTACAGAGAAGAGAGAAGGAGAAGAGAAGAGAGAATGAGAAGATTTGGGCTGTGGTATAAATTATATATTAAATTGGGCGCTGCAAATGTTTTCAAATTGCAACGGAAAATCCGTTGCAAAACAATTTAAATTTGCAACGGAAAATCCGTTGCAAATGATTTTAACTTGCAACGGATTTTCCGTTGCAAATTTAATTTGCAATGGAAAATCCGTTGCAAGACATTTTAAATTTGCAACGGATAATCCGTTGCAAATGGTTTTAAATTTGCAACGGATTTTCCGTTGCAAAGTAATCTTCATTTGCAACGGATAATCCGTTGCAAATCGTTTTAAATTGCAACGGATTTTCCGTTGCAAATTAAATTTGCAATGGAAAATCCGTTGCAAGACATTTTAAATTTGCAACGGATAATCCGTTGCAAATGGTTTTAAATTTGCAACGGATTTTCCGTTGCAAAGCAATTTAAATTTGCAACGGATAATCCGTTGCAAATGGTTTTAAATTGCAACGGATTTTCCGTTGCAAAGTAATCTTCATTTGCAACGGATAATCCGTTGCAAATCGTTTTAAATTGCAACGGAAAATCCGTTGCAAATTTAATTTGCAACGGAAAATCCATTGCAAAGTAAATTTAATTTGCAACGGATATTCCGTTGCAAATTATTTGAAATTGCAACGGAATATCCGTTGCAACCCATGTTTTTTTTTTTTTTTCCGGAATGTGTTTAGCAACGGAAAATCCGTTGCTAAACAAAATTCCGTTGCAAAGTTTGCAACGGATTTTTGCCGTTGCAAACACCCCCCTTTTTTAGTAGTGTATCAAGCTTCCCGTCAAACAGAGAGGAAACCTCCTTCATCAGCTTCTCTCTTTCAGCATCAGACGATACAGCACAGGCTGAACCAGTAACTTTAAAACCCTTCTCCTTCCATTCCCTGATGGATTCATTGAGCTGCTCTTGGTTCCTCGCACATGTATGAACAATTGCTCCTAGTGCTGCTAACTCGTCCACAATAGCATGCCTGATCAAAATTTATCAGCAAACAGTCTTTTGTGCATAAATGACTTTAATTTTTTGGAGTTCATGCAGTGTAAATTGAAAGATAAGAAAAAATACTAGGGTTTTTTTGGAGTTCTAAGACTATTACAGTCCTGAATTATAGTGAAAACAATTAACTCTAATTTAATAAAGTATAAATAATAATAATAATAATAATAATAATAATAATAATAATAATAATAATAAGCTGAGAACTATAATAAAAAATAAGATTAACAAAAACTAAAAAAATTGAAGCGGTCACTATTATATGAACAATGAATTATCATTTAATGTCACATGTTATTTTTTTTAAATAAAGAAAATTATACCTATCAAGTTTTTTTTTCTACCTATTTCAATTTTATCTTTTAATTTTATTAGTTTTAAATTATTTACTATAATTTATTTTTTATGAGATTATCGTAGTCTTATACAATATTAATAATCTAAAAAAACAAAGTTTTTGAACTTAGTGGAGTACATGATTGAGTCATGAGTTTTGTAAGTTAAGTTGTGAAATCTTTAATATGTTATTATTTCAGTATTAATAAAAGCTATTATATTGAAATTTCTTTAAAATTTAATTTTTTATTCTTTGTTAATTGTTTTTAAATCCATAAAATCAATTGAGTTATATTAAGATAATTATATTGCTTAAACTTAGTGATCAGAACTCGTCTAAATCTCAAAAACGGGAAAAATGAAAGAAAAGAAAAGAAAAGGATGGGAGAGAGAGAGAGAGAGAGAGAGAGAGTTAAAAGTTTCAGTCTATATCGGAGCTGGTTTGCAAACATAAGAAAAATGGTTACCTAAATGTAGAAACAATGCTAAGATTTATGAACGTCTGTTGACAGTACTGTAGTATGATCTATCATCTTGCAATAATAAAATGAACAGATTCAGGCTAATTAATGTACGAGATTAAGACAGTGGAACTAATTAAAATAAACACCAAGAAATTAAGGTGAAGTGGAGAAGGAGATGAAGGAGCTCTAATGAAGTACCCGAGCCCTTTGGTTCCACCGGTGACGAGGGCTGTCATTCCTCGGAGATCCCATCTCTTGTCCCTGTTCTTGTTCTTGCTCTCTACTTCCGACGACATCTCCTCTCTTTCTCTCCCTGAAACTCAAGAACACTACACTGAGTAGACAGCCTTTCTGCGGAAAGCAGGTGAGAACTTCAGCCACAAAATTAAGATAAGAAATTACTGTGAGGCCTCATAAATCTTTTTTTATTTATATTATTCTTTAATATATATTTTTAAGTAAAAGTTATTTAGATTTGAAACTTTTATTTTATGTTTAATTTTTATAAAATAAAATAAAAATAATGAGATTCAAACTCATGATTATTGAGTTAACAAGAGTATAATACTATATAAAGATACTATATAAAGAATATTTTTATATATAAAAATTTAGATTTTTTAATGGATTCGAAATATAATTTATATTATTATAAGATGATGGAGCTGGAGCTACCGTTTACATGGGGAAAAGGTAGCTAGCCACTCAAATTAGCTTAGCTGAGGACTCTTCAGATATGCTTTGAACTGGCAGCTGGCGGTAGTGACTAGGATTTACATATTGAAAGATTCTTTTCAATTCACAAATAGTTTAAAACACTTTCTTTAAAAGAGTTTTGCTATGGTAATACAGGTTAAAGAATACATGTATAAAATGAAAAATTGAAGAGATTGTAAAGAACTTAAATTTTATAAAAGATACAGGAAAAAAAGTGTATAGTAAAGCAGGCAAGAATATTGTCGTTCTCTAACCTTACCTAAAAGTTTCATATCCAAAGAACTTTTTACAGAAATAAGATTTGAACATGCATCATCAACCTTCTCTCGGCACTCCATGTAACCGGGAAAATCCTTGCCAATAAGGAAATAATCAGCTCGATCGGCCATAACCTTCATTTCCTTCCAGAGATCCCATTAATTAGTTCTTTATAGCTGCAAGGGCCAAAAACACCACTTCTGACAAAACCTTCACTTCTTCAAACCATGGGTCAGGAATGAACTGCAAACAGGGTGAGATAGATAAAGTGATTTGGATAATGATAGGCTCGTCTTCTTCTTTGTTGGAGAATAAAGGAAATATACCCTGGAGCTTCACTTACAACTTAAACTTTTAGGTTGATATTACAACCTTGTTAACAAGTAATGCGCGTTCAACCTTGTTAACTGTCTTCTGACTCTCATCATATAGTCTGGGAACTCCAAGATTGGATTTATGTGTTGTTTCTCACCAAGCCCTTCAAATACATCCCTCAAGGGACGTGGTGTGATGGCAAAAACCTTGAGATGTGCACAGCAAGTCTCGAGTTCGAGTCATGACGTGCACCTTTTGTAAGAGCCTAGAACAGCCAGAGTTTTGTTGGTGGTAGAGGCCACTAGTGGTGGCTTGTAAACACTCAGAAGGGATAAAATACACCGTTTTATTTCAACAAAAAAAATACACAGAAGCTTGAACACACTGTCAAAACTCTCTATTTTTCTCTCGTGTTTTCTCTCTAATATCTCCCACTGCTATTTCACATTAACTAAGCTTCCTATTTATACACAAAATGAAAGCTTGATAAAATTGACTTCAAAGTTGGAAAGTTGCAGGCGGCTGGAGGCGGTGGTCATTGGCGGTGGTCGTGGATAGTGGCTGTCAGAGGCATTAATTGATGGATGCCGGTGGTTGCCTTTCTGGACTTTGTAGATTTGAGTTTATCCCAACAAATTCCCCCTTTAAACTCAATCGGAAGATGTCATGCCAAGCATGAACTTCAATCTGATAAATATATCTCCCTTCAATGGCTTTGTGAAGATATCTGCAACTTGATCATTTCTTTTGCAAGAGATCAATTCAACTTCTTTGTTCTTCACATGCTCCCGGATAAAGTGATGACGTGTATCGATGTGCTTACTTCTTTCATGATACACTGGATTCTTTGCTAATGCAATCGCTGATCGATTATCAATATAAATCTCCATCGGATCTTCTTGAGGAAATCCCAAATGCTTCGCATATTCCTTAACCATATTAAATGACATACGGCTGAGTTGGCAGCAACATACTCAGCTTCACAACTTGATAACGTCACTATCGATTGCTTCTTGGATGACCATGTGAAGGATGTGTCTCCCATAAAAAATACAAACCCTGTTGTACTTTTCCTTTCATCCAAATCTCGACCCCGATCACTATCTGAGTAGCTAATAAGTTTAAAGTTCTTACTTGATGAATAGAACATACCTTCACTTATTGTTCCTTTGATGTAACGGAGAATTCTCTTAGCTGCACTCAAGTGCGTCTGATCTGGTGTCTCCATATATCTGCTAATAAGTCTTACTCCATAGAGTATATCCGGTCTTGTACATGACAAGTACCTCAAGCTTCCCACTAAGCTTTTAAAGTAAGTAGGATCAACATTTCCTATTTCACTTTTCCTCAATTCCACTCCATTTTCAACTGGAGTTGATACTGGATTGCAGCTTTCCATCTTGAACTTTCCAAGAATTTCTTTGGCGTAGCCGCTTTGGGACACAAATATCCCTTCTTCTTTCTGAGTAACTTCTAAGCCCAGAAAATGTGCCATCAAACCAATGTCTGTCATTTCAAACTCCTGTACCATGCTTTTCTTGAAGTCTATATACATGGTAGGATTGTTGCCGGTGAATATCAAGTCATCAATATATAAGCAAGCAAATAGTGTGCTCCCATCATCTTCTTTCTTCACATACATGGCGTGTTCATATGGACATTTTTCAAATCCATTTTCTTGAAAATACTTGTCAATTCTGGTATTCCAAGCACGCGGAGCTTGCTTCAAACCATTGAGAGCTTTCTTTAACTTGTATACTTTGCCTTCATTGTCTTCTTCAATATAGCCAAGTGGTTGTTCAACATAAATCTCTTCTTCTAGGAAGCCATTTAGAAATGCTGACTTCACATCAAGTTGATATATCTTCAATCTATGTTGTGCTGCAAGTGAGATAATCAGTCTAATTGTCTCTAGACGGGCTACAGGAGCAAATACTTCTCCACAGTCTATGCCTTCTCTCTGTTTGTAGTCTTTTGCCACCAATCTTGCTTTATGTCGTTGAACTTCACCTTTTGCATTCTTCTTGGTTTTGTAGACCCATTTCACACCAATTGCCTTCTTACATTCTGGCAAATTGGTTAACTTCCAAGTATCATTCTTCTCAATGGCATGTATTTCTTCATCCATTGCTGTGATCCATTTCTCTTCTTTAATAGCCTCATCAAAGCTAATTGGATCACTATCTACGAAGAAATAAAATAATGTTGTATCTTCTATTACCTGAGTTGCATCGTATATATCTTCAAGATTTCTCATCCTTCTTGGTTCTTCTGATGAGGATGCTTCTGGTGATGTTGATGATGTTCCTGGTGTTGGAGAGTTTCTCCTGTTGAATACAGGATAACTGTGTACCGGAGACTGTGGCTCCTCTTCTGGTACTCTTGGATCTTCTGCAAGTACTATTGGTACTTCTACTTCATCTTCAAGGATCAAATCTGTATTGATCCATTTGATTTCTTCTTGATCCTCCTTCCATTCCCAGGTTTTATCTTCTTCGAAGATAACATCTCTCCTGATGATCACTTTCTTTGTGATGGGATTATACAGCTTGTATCTCATTCTTCTATCTCCATATCCCACAAAGATGCATTTCTCGCTTTTATCATCGAGTTTTGTTCTTCTTGCATTCGGGATCTTTGCATAAGCCACACAACCAAAGATGCTTTTGGTGATGTTGATGATGTTCCTGGTGTTGGAGAGTTTCTCCTGTTGAATACAGGATAACTGTGTACCGGAGACTGTGGCTCCTCTTCTGGTACTCTTGGATCTTCTGCAAGTACTATTGGTACTTCTACTTCATCTTCAAGGATCAAATCTGTATTGATCCATTTGATTTCTTCTTGATCCTCCTTCCATTCCCAGGTTTTATCTTCTTCGAAGATAACATCTCTCCTGATGATCACTTTCTTTGTGATGGGATTATACAGCTTGTATCTCATTCTTCTATCTCCATATCCCACAAAGATGCATTTCTCGCTTTTATCATCGAGATTTGTTCTTCTTCCATCCGGGATCTTTGCATAAGCCACACAACCAAAGACTCGAAGATGAGTCACACTTGGTTTGTGGCCACTCCATGCTTCTTCTGGAGTGATGGCTTGCAAACTTTTTGTTGGGCAGCGGTTCAGTAAATATACTGCACAAGATACGGCTTCAGCCCAGTATTGTTTGGGCAATTTCTTAGCTTTGAGAAGACTTCTTGCCATATCAAGAATAGTTCTATTCTTCCTTTCCGCTATCCCATTCAACTGTGGTGTATAAGCTGGTGTTGTCTGATGTCTGATGCCTTGTTGTGTACAAAAGACTTCAAAGTCATTAGATGTGAATTCACCACCTTGATCAGATCTTACGGATCTGATGTTATACCCACTCTGCTTCTCCACAATTGCTTTAAAATCTTTAAAGCAATTGAACACTTCTGACTTTCTCTTCAGAAAGTATATCCAGGTCTTCCTACTAAAATCATCAGTAAAAGTGAGGAAGTACCTGTTATGTCCAGTTGACATAGGCTTTATTGGTCCACACATCTGTGTGAACTAACTCCAGTGGCCTCTTCGCTTTCCAATTGACCTCCTTGGCAAAACTAGCTCTGTGGTGCTTGCTGAGGACACAGCTCTCACAGACTTCTTCAGGATGATCAATGTGAGGCATACCTTTGACCATCTTCTTACTTGCAAGCATCTTGAGGCTTGTAAAATTCAGATGTCCAAGCCTTAGGTGCCAAAGTCATTCTTCACTGTTGGTGATGGCAGTCAAACACTTTGCTGCATCATACTGGATGTTTAGTGGGAACATCCTGTTCTTAGACATCTTCACAAAGGCAATCAATCTCCCATTGTTGTCTTTGACTGCAACATGACAATCCTTCATGAAGAGAGTATACCCTTTCTCTAGAAGTTGTCCTATACTCAGCATGTTGTGTTTGATAGCTGAAATATAGTACACATCAGCAATGCAGCTATTATCTCCATTATTCAACTTTATCGAGATGTTGCCTTTCCCTTTAATTGGGACTTTGGAAGTATCTCCAAATGTGACATGTCCTTGTATGGTCTCATCGAGATCACTAAAGAGGTCCCGTTGTCCGCACATATGATTCTAGCTCCAGAATTTAGATACCATACATGCTCCTCATTTTTGCCCAGTCCTTGTTGGACAAATAATGCAGCTGACCCACTGATGATGGCATCTTCGTCTGCATAGTTAGCTTGCTCATGCAACTCTACTGGAGCTTTCTTTCGGCATTCAGTGCTATAATGCCCAAATTGATTGCAATTATAACACTGAATATTTCTCTTATCACGGTTATTGTAACCGCCTCCTCTTCCTCTGGGAGTCAAAGGTTATTGTCCTCGTCCTCCTCTGGTGGTGTTTCTACCACCTCTTCCTCTGAAGCTTGTATTCCAAGATCCTCTTCCTTGAAATCGTTGGAAGCCTCCTCTTCCTTGTTGATTTCTTCCTCGAGGGGTATATTCATGTGTTGAAATCCTCCTTTGCTCATATCTGTCTTCCTTCAGAGACAGTTTCTATTGCAAGGCAAGCTCTATTGCCTTATCTCCATTTCTTCTTGTCGTAACCTAATTTTTGGGTTACTTCCCAAAATAAAATAAAAATAACAAAAATAAAATAAAAGGAGACGGCGTGGGTAGAAAAATCAATGTGGAAATTTTTGGTTGTTTTCGCGAGTCCAATCGTATCTCTTTGGTTCCAAAAATAGAGAAAAATACAGATTTAAGGCAAAAATAATTTATCGTTGGATGAATCTGTGTAAAAACTAAGTTAAACAACATAATTATATTTTTTATGGGTTGATTCAATTTAATCATCGACAAATTTAAAGTTTAATTATGATCAGGAATTAATTTAAGGTCCAATTGAAGGATTTAATTAAGTGCAAGGACTTGATTATACTTTAAATTGGTCAAATTAATTTTATTAAGGGCTTATTCAATGAGAAATCAATTTCTTGAATTTAATTCGGGCTCAATTGATGAGAATAGAATTTTCAGAGAGCGATTGAATTTTTAAGTCAATTATGCGAAATCAGGGGCTGAATTGAACGAATTGAGAATCCAATGGTCAATTAAGGGTTAAATCGAGCAGATCGGAAACCAGAGACCAAAATAAAAAAAGGCACGCACATTTAAGGTTGCTGTTTGAAATTTTGACGGGGATACAATTGCATAAAATTAAAAGTTTAAAATTGATTGGGTATGCAATTAGAACAATTATAGGGTTAAGGACCAAATTGCACTTTACCCTCATAACATCAAAATTGCATGTTTCTTGCACTGTTCCGACACCTGAACAGTGCAGGAAGCATAACTCTGCAACCCACGGCTCTGCAGCCCCCATCCCTCTGCAATACACAGCACACACACACACAAAATGCATGCCTATTTCCTTATAAATACCCGTTCGCAGCACGAACGGAGGGGGGGGAAGAAGAGGAAGAAAAAATAGAAAAAAGAAAGAACAAAGAGTTATGTGAAAAAAGAATAAAAAAAGAGAAAACTAGAGAAGAGGAACGAGAGAAAAAGAGGGAAGAAATTCTGAAATTTCTCAGGAAACAAACGGGAGAAGAAGAGAAAATCACAAGAGGTAATACCCTCACCATCATCTTCCCGGACGACCAGTCCTTCTTCTTCTCTCTCTCTCGGTTTCTAGTCAACCTCTCTCTCTCTAGAACCAGAGGACCCGGCGTCTCTCTCTCTCCTCCAACAGCCACCATTCAACCACCCATATCCACCCTTATCACCACCGTCAGCCTCCCCTCAACTCCAGCTGCTCAGCTGTCCTCTCCGGCGAAGAAACAGATACGGTCCCGACGACAGCAACGCCAGCCCATCACCTTCCGACGACCACTCCGGCCACCACAGGCCTCCATTTCCGATGCCACCAAGACTGGAAGAACCACCTCGACCTCCTCTACCCAACGGTACTAGCAGGTACACCTTTTGTCACAATCGAAAAATCGATTGTTCATCATTGTCATCCCCGTGCATGCGAGAAGCGGGACGCATTTGCGTACCGGGCCGGGCTTCATGCCCGACCCGCCTGTTTAAAAACATCTGGGCTTCCAGCCCGTGAGGACTGGAAGCCCAGCCCACAAACATCTGGGCTTCCAGCTCGTGATGGCTGGAAGCCCAGCCACACCCTTTTGGGCTTCCAGCCCACTCAGGGTGGGCTGTCAGCCCACTGTGGCTGACAGCCCAGCCCAACCCAGAAATAAAATAAAAAATTAAAAAAAAAGTTAAAAAAATACAAATTGACAAAAAAAAAATATTTTTTTTTGTATTTTTTTTACTATTATTATTATTACAAAAAAATTCAAAAATACAAAAAATGTATTTGTTTTTATGCATACGGCCAAATTCCATGATTTTTCCATACATATTTTTCGTAAAAATTATGTTGCATCTTTCTCATATTTTGAAACGAAAATTGGATATCGTAACCGGTTTATGATTATCTGTTGGAATTTGGCCAAAATATCAAAAATAATTATAAATATTTTTGTTTCATCTATCAGGGTGTAAATTTACATTGTAAAGTACACCCGCGGATAAATTTTTTTACTACGGTGTAAAATTACATTGTAAAGTACACCCGTAGATAAAAAAAAAAGATTTTTACTACGGTGTAAAATTATATTGTAAAGTACATTTGTAGATAAAAAAAACTTATAACTGCGGTGTAAAATTACATTGTAAAATACACCCTTAGACAAAAAAAAATGTTTTTTTTGAAAATGCAGTGTAAAAATTTTAACTTAGAAAAAAAAATCAAACAATAATGCAGCTTGCTTTAGGTAGGGTGCACTGGGGGTGATGCGTCTTCCCCTTGCACAACAAGTCCCCTTACCCAAGACTCTCGCAGACCAATAAGTTTCCTAGTGACCGTAATACTAGGTGGCGACTCCTAATAATTATAGTCATAAATTTTACGGCTATAAACAACCTCATTTTCACCGCACGCCATTGTCCCCGCGAATCAAGGGGAGATGGCGGGGCGCGAAGCGCGTAGAAAAATCACCGTCGCGACATTTCTCACAAGCTTTTGTTCATGAGCTTATAACGAACCCGACAACTCATCTACCATCAATTTATCCACTTCCTTGGATTCTTCAATGGAAACAACAACATAATCAAATTTTGGATCTAGGGATCTCAAAATTTTCTCTGTAATCCGAGCTTCTGAGAGGGCTTCTCCATTTCGTCTCATCTGATTGATTATCACCATAATTCTCATGTTATAATCAGAAACAGATCCTGATGATCTCATTTGTAAGGATTCAAACTCACCTTGCAAAGATTAAAGACGAATCTTCTTGATTCTGTCAGCTCCTTTGTATTTTTGTTGGAGATCTTCCCATATATCCTTCAAATTTTCTGCAGAAGAGATAATCTCAAACGTGGCTTCATCAAGACCTTGATAAATGATGGTCTTGGCTTTATTGTCCTTCTTTCTGTTATTTCTGAGAACTTGCTTCTGTGCTTCTTGTAAAGCTTCCTCTGCTTCTCTGGACTCTGGTTCATCATAACCATAATCAACAATCTCTATGCATTCTTGTGAGCGAAGAAATGCCTTCATTCGGATGCACCAATTATCAAAATTATCTCTGGTCAGCTTCGGAATGAGTGTCTGAGCATTTTCTGTAGTCATTGTATTTTGAAATGACTATATCACCATCTATGCCTTCTCTTTTCACCAAACGGAAACCACGGATGGATCCAGAATGGTCCAAATAGTAGGGAACCGGTCTAAGTTGGTTCGAAATGAGGCCAAAAACGGGTGAACCGGTCCAAAAATCACTTCTGGATGCTGGTCGGTTCACTGTGATTGAACCGGGAATATTCTAGGGAATTTTTTTTGCGTCTCGGCTAGATCAGTAGTGACTTGGCTTAGCGGCTCGACTTGTCGGTAGCAGCCCGGCTTATCAGCTCGGCTCGGCGTAACGGCTCAAATATGGCGCGCATGAAGATCAGTCGTCTTCTTCCTCGGGGCGCGTGGATGAGAGTGGTGAATAGTGTCAGAATTTCAGAGGGAGAGTGTGGCTCACCCATAGATCCAATTGCGTTGATTTTTTGCATCGACGAGTTCGTATTGAAGAGCTTTGTACTCTGAAATGATCAAAATTTGTTTTTGAGAAACTTGAAAATTCGGATGTACCCCCAAAAACTTCTCTGTTTTTGACGAACGAGGCTCTGATACCAATTGTTGGTGGGAGAGGCCACTGTTGGTGGCTTGTAAACACTCAGAAGGGATAAAACACACTGTTTTATTTCAACAAAAAAATTACACAGAAGCTTGAACACACTATCAAAACTCTCTCTTTTTCTCTCGTGTTTTCTCTCTAATATCTCCCACTGCTATTTTACATTAACTAAGCTTCCTATTTATATACAAAATGAAAGCTTGATAAAATTGACTTCAAAGTTGGAAAGTTGCAGGCGGCTGGAGGCGGTGGTCATAGGCGGTGGTCGTGGATAGTGGCTGTCAAAGGCATTAATTGATGGATGCCGGTGGTTGCCTTTCTGGACTTCATAGATTTGAGTTTATCCCAACAAGTTTTACTCGCTCATCTGAGTTCACAAAATGTTCTTTCTAATTCATTTATGTTTTATATAAATAAATTTTATCTTTAAAAATCAGGATTATTTATTCTGAATAAAAAAGAAATTTAAGATAAAATAAAATAAAATGTGTGAATCAAATAAAAAATTTAGGGTTAAATATCATATTTATTTATTTACTTTTATGGTGACAAGATGAGTATCTTTTTATTTTAGAGTTTCATGGTCATTTAGTTCTATCATAATTTATCAATTCATGCATTGTATGATTTATTCTATTTTGCTTAAATAATATCATGATAAAATGAAATATACTTGTAATATTTTTTATTTTTCTATTACATTAAAAATCAACTTGAAATCCTACACATTTTTATTAATAAATATGATCCTTATTTTATTTTATTATATATAAAAATCAGGTTTTTTTATTCACATGTTTTTTCTTCATGTCGAAAAAGAATCCACAACACCAAAAAATTAATTATTTTATACTATACAAATATTCAACCTACAATAAGGAGAGTCAAACAGATGTCTTAACACTTTTTTTGTAATTTTTAGCATAGATAATTCTCAAATCATTTAATTAAATACAAGCAAATTAAATATAAGCACAGACCTTTTGATTTATGATTAAAAACATTATAATAAAAGGAGTTAGAAAGGCCTAAAAATTCTTTTTATTTTGCTGGAAAATATTTGTCCAACTCATTGCAAAGCTTGAGTTAAATAGCTAGTATATCTCTATAAAATTATAGACAATTTTTTATAATAATTTTCAAAGGGATGCTAGAGAAAGAAACTATTCAAATAATTGGTTTTGTGGTTTCCTCAAATTTATTTTTTATTTTGTTGTCTATTCTTTTTTTTTAATTATAATTTTTTATGTTATTGATTTTTATCGTGGTTACATCCTTCAGTTTTTGATTTGTTTGACACAAGTTTTAAGAGTTTATATAGTTTGAAAATCTTTTTTCCTCATTTTCATTTATGATTTTATAGTATATTATTTAAGAAAAAGTTTTTTTTTTTATCGGCTTGTCTTGCTCTCATTATCAAGATTACGAGTCTTGCAAGCTTTTTTGGATAAATATTTTTTTAAAAAAAATAACTTTTTTGTATTTAAATTTTGCAGATTGTTTTTTATTTTGTAGATATAAGCTTTGTTTTGTAAAAACAAATAGTTATTTTAAAATAATATTTCTATTAAATAGACAGGCATAAATAAACAAGTATTAGCTGCCATAATAGTTTATTTACCATTGAAAACAACCAAATAAAGAGTATTCAATTGGATAAAGAAGAGGCTGAAAGAATCCTCTTATTTGACAGGAAAATCATCATGCAAGCTAGAGGCAACAAGAAGATAGTCTTCTTCAACCCTACAAGTAGCTAGCTCGATGAATGAGACCTAATTTTCAACCCATGGAGAAGCCATTCACTGACATCCCTCCATCAATGCAGATCACCTGTCCTGTCAAGAAACCTGGTGCTGGTAAGCACAGAAACGCGACAACAGAAGAAACCTCCCCTGGTTCTCCAACTCGTCTCATCGGTGTTCGGTTCAAAACCTCCTTCAAAATGTTTTCATCGGCCAGAATCTGAATGGTAAGAAGAAAACTCATTATCTGATCAGAAAAAAACTAGCTAGCCTGGGAAGAACAAATGTGTTGCTGTGCTATAGCTAGCTGACATTAGTTAACCTAGTTCACCTAGCTGATCCGAAACCGATACACAGATATATAGCAGTGATGAAAATCGAATGAAAAATATTATGCAGAAAACGAGAAGCGTTGAGTTCGGATATATATACAGGAGCTGTGAGTGGAGTTCGGATGAACCAAGGTGCAACTGCGTTAACCCTTATGCTGTCCTTAGCCCATTCGCATGCCAAATTCCTTGTAAGTTGGTTCATTGCCGCTGCAGTATCCATGCATGGCCATGTAAATATATATCAGAATAGAACAAGAAGCTTTTGCAGCAGAAATAAGATGAAAATCCAAGTGAGAAAACATCTGTAGCTCTAGAGAAAGAGAGGTAGTAGTAAAGTACGTACCTTTAGAAGCTGAATACACAGCAAACTGAGAGTTAACAGATACCACACTAGCGATGGAAGACACGAAGACAATATTTCCAGCTCCTGAAGCTTTCAAAAGGGGATGGGCAAGTTGGGACAAATGGAAAGCAGATCGAAGGTTTGTATCCATGAGAAATGTGAAATCGTCAGCTGTGTAATCTAAGGTTGTTGCTTTAAATATGTTTGTCCCAGCATTGTTTACCTAGAGATTTGGGCGATCGAGTTCAGGGAATCAGCAAAAATCGTTTATGCATTTATGTTACAACAATTATGGCTTCTTAATTAACCGAGTTATAATTGTTAGTGTAAAATGAATTTGCAAAGTTGATGAATGGTAATTATTTACACGGAGATATCGGCTATAGCCACCAGCCGCTTTCACACGCATCTATAATTTATATTTACACTTAAAAATCTTTTTATCAAGTTTTCATTTTATATATAAATAAAAAGCTTAATTAAGGTGAATTAGTAGAGAGACAGTAAAGAGAAACATTAGATAGTAAAGGGAGAAAGTTTAACCGTATTTAAACTTGATATTGTTATTGAAATAAAACAATGTATTTTATCCTCTTTAAATATTTTGAAATCACCACCAGTGACCCCCAACAACAAGAATAACACCACCAACAACGACAAGAATAATAATAATTGTTTTCATTATCATTCATGTCCTTGAAATTCTCTAGGATCACTGTAGCAACTCTCAATTGTTGTAACAATAGCTACCGACTACAGTTATCAGCCGTTTTCACACGTACGTATTATTTATATTCACATTTTAAAATTTATTTTATCAATTTTTCATTTTGTGTGTAAATAAAAATCGTAGTTAAGGTGAATTAGCATGATAAATAGTAGAGAGAAATACTAGAGAGCAGAGGGAGGAAGTTTAACAGTGTTTAAACTTAAGATTGTTGTTAAAATAAAACAGTGTGTTTTATTCTTTTCAAGTGATTTGAAGCCACAACCCGTGACCACCACGGGCAACCACCACCACCACCACCAACAAGAAGTTTTTTATTGTCACTCATGTTCTTGAAACTCTCTAAATCACTGCAGCAACTATCAATCGTCGTACTGTTTTTCTAAAAAAATATTACTGCGAATGTGTTAAGCAATAAAAAGAGAAAGGAGTGTAATTAAATATTTACTTACAAGGATATCAAGCTTCCCGTCAAACAGAGAGGAAACCTCCTTCATCAGCTTCTCTCTTTCAGCATCAGACGATACATCACAGACTGAACCAGTAACTTTAAAACCCTTCTCCTTCCATTCCCTGATGGATTCATTGAGCTGCTCTTGGTTCCTCGCACATGTATGAACAATTGCTCCTAGTGCTGCTACCTCCTCCACAATAGCATGCCTGATCAAAATTTATCAGCAAACAGTCTTTTGTGCATTAACGACTTTAAATTTTTGGAGTTAATGCAGTGTTAATTGAAAGATAAGAAAAAAAAACTAGGGTTTTTTTGGAGTTCTAAGACTATTACAGTCCTGAATTATAGAGAAAACAATTAACTCTAATTTAATAAATTATAATAATATTTTATTAGTTTTAAATTATTCATTATAACTTATTTTTCTACAGTTTATCATAGTCTTATACAATATTAATAATAAAGTGAACAGGTTCAGGCTAATTAATGTACGAGATTAGGACAGTGGAGGAAAGAATGGCAGCATGGAGGTTGAGCACATAGGATGGAAATACTCATCGGAGGATTGGATCAAGCTTAACGTGGATAGATGCAGTAAAGGAAATCCAGGGATGGCAGGTGCTGGAGGAGTTATTCGAGACCATATGGGGTCGTAGATAGGGGGGTTTGCAAGGAATATTGATTGTTGTTCGTCCATGACCGCCGAATTATGGGCTATTTATGTGGGGCTATAACTTACATGGGATAAAGGGTTTAGAAAAGTGGTTTTAGAGTTAGATTCCAAGGTTGTAGTTGGGATCATTAATGGAGATAGTATGAGGGTAGGTAGAAATTATAATCCGATTATGTAGATTAGAGATATGTTGGGTAGGGATTGGGAAGTAAAAACATTACATGTTTACAGGGATGCCAATTATGTGGCCGATTGGTTAGCTAATTTTGGGTTAACTAGAAATTTGATAGATAGGGGGTCGGATGTTATAACTGATCCTCCGGCAGGGATTTATACTTTGTTGTACTATGACCTGATTGGATCTACTATTCCGCGTTTAATTTAGAAGGGCGTAAAGCCCCGATCATTATCAAAAAAAAAAAAAAAATGAACATGAAGCAATTAAGGTGAGATGAAGGAGCTCTAATTAAGTACCCGAGCCCTTTGGTTCCACCGGTGACGAGGGCTGTCTTTCCTCGGAGATCCCATCTCTTGTCCCTGTTCTTGTTCTTGCTCTCTACTTCCGACGACATCTCCTCTCTTTCTCTCCTTGAAACTCAATGATACTACACTGAGTAGACAGAGTTGATGCGGAAAGCAGGTGATTAGAATTTGAGCCACAAAATTAGCAATACAAGATAAGAATTTATTGGACGTCATGTCCATCGTCAAGAGTTAAGAATAATTACCCATTGCCATTAACGTGGGGCCCGCTTTATTAAGCATTAATGATATATTTCTAGTTGTCGATTTGAATGAGACATTTAATGCTTCTTCTATTTTGAAAATGTTTTTTAAAAATATTATTTTTTTTATTTTTTTTATTTTAAGTTAAGTTATTTTTGATATTTTTAGATTATTTTGATGTGCTGAAGTCAAAAATAATTTTATACTTTGAAAATCAACCTCAACTACACTTCTAAACAGATATTTACACAGTAAAATAATTTATATGACTTAGATTAAGTTTTTAATAATTTAATTAACTTAGTTAAAGTCGTATAAGGAAAACACTAAGAAAAAAAGAGAGGATAAAATGATGCTATTTTAATACAAATAGTTGACTTTATGACCCAAAAATTGACCTAATAACCTAGGGTTTTTTCCGGACCAATCCTTCAATCAAATCTAACAGCTATCATTCTATTTATATCCATGAAACCTAGCATGGCTCTCATAGCAAGAATTCTTGAAGAAGAAAAAACAGGAGGAAAAGGCGAAAAGACTTGATTGGTGACAAGTTCAGAAAAATCATCGAATGAATTTGGGTATTGGGTTGATTATTTCCTTTATTTTCCCTCCTCCCAAATAGGGTTTCACCGGGCTTAATTTGGTTGCCTTTAAGGACTAAATTGAAGATTAATGTAGAAATCAAGGACTAAATAAGAAGATTTACTTGAAATAAATTTAGAACTTAATTTCGTTGCCTCCAAGGACTAAATAAGATTAATGTACAACCAGACCTAGATTCTACAGAACTAAGAGATTACTCGACTCTCGAATTATGTTTCTAATCAAAGTTGTCAATTCTGTTTTAGTCGATATTTTATTTTTTCAATTGAAATAAAATGTTTTGATTTTGGAGTGTTTTGATGTGTTGTTTCGGGGTTGTATTATTTAATTCAAAAAAAATTAGTTTAAATTCAAAACTATAAGTATTTAGAATTGTGAAATTTAATCTAAAAAAAGACAATAAAATTATTTTTCTGAACAAAATTATGAACATGTATAATATTACAAGAATATTATCATCAATCTCGCAAGGTCATTACATTCTCTGATTGCTCTGAAATTTTAACATTGTATATTTAAATATATCAAGACACTCTTCGTAAAATTTCATTTCAGTATAACGGTCGTATTAAGAGATATGTTTGATATCATAAAATTATCAATTATTTAAAAAAAACACTATTTAACAAAAATAAAATAAACAAAACGAAACTAAAACGTTCAAATCAAAATTTGAACATAATTTCCAAAACATACTAAAATCTTAAACGAAATAAAAAACATTTTTTAACCGATAGAAAACATTTCACCCGTTTCAACGTAAACAGAATGAAATTAATAACACTGGTCTACCGACCTAAGAGATTAATTGAGTCTGAGTTATGTTTCTAACGGTACAACTCGTGGCTTATGCGTGCACCCAACAAAATATTGGAGTAAATTAGCGAGGACAAGGAAACAACACTTCAAAGTATGCTATGCAACCAAGAAAAGAAACAAAAAAAACTTAGGTTTTGGGGCAACGAGGCACTCATCTTGCCTCTCCACAACTCCAAGCAAGCATTCCCTTCGCCCATAAAAGAACCAAACCTCTCTAATTTTACTACACATCTTCTCGAGTTCTAGGATCGGGAAGCTAACGACTGACTAATCATGGCTAGAACAACAACTGCTGTCCAAGTTTTCACCCTCTTATCCATCCTGCCATTGATAGCGAACTCGACTGATTTCAACTACCCAGCAGTGTTCAATTTCGGAGATTCAAACTCTGACACAGGTGACTTTGCTGCTGGACTAGGCCTCCTCCTCGATCCACCTTATGGACAAACTTACTTCAAAACCCCCACCGGAAGGTTCTCTGATGGCCGGCTCATTGTTGATTTTCTAAGTAAACTTTCTACTCTCTAACCATTCCAAAGATTGCCATTTTTATGCACTTAATATGATTTTTCTTACGCGTTCAATAGCTTCATGCTCTGTTGCTACATCCAAGTTCATACCCTCTAGTTAAATAATGTTTGGAATGCATCAAATGTGATTTGTTAAAGTTAAGTTTTCTTAATTGATCGGCTAAGCTAAGATAAAACCAACCTAGATGGTTAGCTTTAGAAAACTTTTTTCTTAAGAACAGTAATAATCATTTCCGATCTCATATAGCGCCACACAATCATTCATATAACCGAACAAGATGATTAATTTCTTCTTTCCTCGTGCCCATTTCAAATAAGTACAAGGATTCTTGAATTGCACACAATGCCCCACCACCATTTTGATTTTTTCATGGCTGGTGACTGTTATTTAAAAGTGAAAGCTACACATGTTCCTGGACCTTTTCTTTTATTAGTGAAGATATATCCTCATCCTCTGAAGCCCTAGCCTGTCAATGGAAACCATGAACTGTTTCCTCCATGTTCTAACATTAATATCCATCTTCTTTCCACCGGCACTGTCCGTTCACTTCAAGTTCCCTGCTGTTTTCAACTTTGGTGATTCAAATTCTGACACTGGAAACCTTGTCGGGGCTGGCATTGAATGCATTACACCACCTTATGGGGAAATTCACTTTCAAATACCATCTGGGAGATACTGTGATGGACGTCTCGTTATTGATTTCCTCAGTAAATCTCCCACTATCATTGAAATCTTTCTTGCCTTCTAGTTTTCCAGCATGTCAGATCTGTTTCTATACGCTGTTATCTCTCTGTTTTAAAGAAGACAGACCTTTCCCTCTGTTTTCTCTGCTCTTTTTCTTTATTTTCTTGCTCTGTATTCCCCTGGTTCTTCTGGTGGAAGAAATCCCATTTTCTTGTTGATATATTGTATGATTGTTCCTTTTGTGTTAAATACCTTTCTTTTTTGATGAATATTTAGGAGGAAATTAATGTTAAGTACAAGAGTTGATTGAAAATAGCCATGCAGTTAGAAATACAAGAATCTGAAATTTTTTGTTTTTTAGTTTTTTTTTTCAACATTCACCGTCGGTTTCCTCTGTTTTCAAGTAGGAAGTATTGCAATTTGTTTCTTTCATTCATGTGGGTGTGTGCTTTCCAGTGGATGCAATGGATCTGCCCTACCTAAATGCATATTTGGACTCAGTTGGGGTACCGAATTTTCGAAAAGGATGCAACTTTGCAGCTGCAGGATCAACTATACTTCCAGCAACCGCAACATCTGTGAGCCCATTTTCCTTCGGGGTTCAAGTGAATCAGTTTCTACGATTCAAAGCTCGAGTTCTCGAATTGCTGGCCAGAGGTATGTGCATGGCTCACTCTCATAGTGTAAGCCACCATTGCTGAGAAAACTTGGTTGGCGGTGATGTGGATTCAGTTCTTACTCAAACGTAAATGTCTGATGTACGGCAAGAAGTGTAAGAATCATTGATGGTTTTTTCATGTTTCAAACCTTGTCACAGGTAAGAAATTTGTTAAATACGTACCAGCAGAAGACTATTTTGAGAAGGGTCTATACATGTTTGATATAGGCCAGAATGATCTTGCCGGTGCATTTTACTCAAAAACAATTGATCAGATTTTTGCTTCAATCCCAAACATTTTGGTAGAGTTCGAAACCGGGATCAAGGTTAGATCGTAGTTCTGTCATTTCCTTTTCTTTGAAGTTTTTTTGACACTAACCTGTATTGAAAGGAACATGAAATCTGGAACACTGGTTGATTATTTTCATGTTCTAGAAACTATATGACCAAGGAGGTAGGAATTTTTGGATCCACAACACGGGTCCTCTTGGTTGCTTGCCTCAGAACGTTGCCAGGTTCGGAACTGATCCATCAAAGCTTGATGAGCTCGGATGTCTAAGTGGACATAATCAAGCAGCTAAGCTTTTAAATCTTCAGCTTCATGCTCTCACTAAAAAGCTGCAAGGCCAATATGCTGATTCAAATATCACCTATGTTGATATCTACACAATAAAATCCAACCTCATTTCTAATTATTCCCGATACGGTTAGTAATCCTCAGCTCCTTGATTATGAGAATTTCCAAGCTTTTAGTTTTCATCTTGTTCTTATCAATAGAAATGGAAATGGAAATGGCAAAGGATAAGGATAAGGAAGGAAAGACGTTAGATTCTGAGTGAACATGAATTTGCAGGATTTGAGCAACCCATAATGGCATGCTGTGGCTATGGAGGACCACCGCTAAACTATGACAGCAGGATTTCTTGTGGGCAAACAAAAGTTTTGAATGGGACCAGTGTCACCGCCAAAGCATGCAGTGATAGTACTGAGTATGTGAATTGGGATGGAATCCATTATTCAGAGGCAGCAAATCAGTATATTTCATCACAGATACTCACCGGAAAATTTTCGGATCCACCATTCTCTGATAGAATGCCTTTCCTTCTCAATATCAAGTTCTGAGGAGCTAATTTGCTAACTATGCTGTAATTATTCTATTAATTCTTTCTTCATTTGCCTACCGCTGAAGATTAAATGCAAACTCTACTATTATATATTCATGACCAACAACTTCGGCCAAGTCTTTGGCAAACCTTCTCTCTGCATGCATTTACGTGGCAAACACAACACCTAATCTCTCTTTGCATTTTCGTAGCATCTCCTAGTCCAAGTACTTTGGGTTTTTTACGGCCACTCTTACAGATCTTCTTGGTGGTTTATCACATGGTTCTGTACACATTTCATGAGCATAAACCAAAAATCTGTACGTATATCCTCTGGTTGCAAGTTTCTCGTCAAGAACATTACAGACATTTGTACAACTATGTGCCACCAGGTTTTTTCGAGACCTGGAGGAAAGAATTTGAGAAACAAGCCTAACAACAGGGTTGACCTATTTCTCTGAAACATAAGCATAGTATTGCGCCATGGGAGCAACAGAAGCAATCACCAATGGACCTCCTCCAAACAATCAAAAGCTTGCTTCAAAAGAGGAAATAGTCATATTTTGCTACACTAACTACACATTCAAATCTACAAAGAAATGATACCAAAAGACTTACAGTAAGCTTTCTAACAGTAATGAAATTAATCTTTAAGTTTTTCCTTGATTCCAAATCAGATAACAGCTGCTTCAGATCAGATTTAGTCACTCTACTAAGCACACCAGCATCATCAAATATATAAGACTATTTTGGTGGCCTTTCATTGAGCAAGTCAAATTCAGATGCTTGAGCATTTCCAATATACAACTGTGGACTAAAGTTTTTTTTTTTTTGGTAAAGATCGGGGCGAAAGCCCTTCTAAATTAAACGCGGAATAGTAGACCCAATGAGGTCATAATACAATAAAGGATAAATCCCTGACGGAGGATCGGTTAAAGTATCCGTATCCCTCACTAATAAGTCCCTAGTTAGCCCAAAATTAGCCAACCAATCAGCCACACAATTGGCCTCCCGATAAACATGAAAAATATTAACCTCCCAATCCCTACCCAAAATATTTTTAATTTGCATAATCAAATTAGAATTTCGATCAGCTCTCACACTCTCCCCATTAATTAGCCCAACTACAACTCTGGAATCTGATTCCAAAACCACTTTCCTAAACCCCCTATCCCAAGTCAAATTTAACCCCACATAGATTGCCCATAATTCTGCCGTTACCGATGAACAAATTCCAATATTTCTAGCAAACCCCCCGATCCAAGTTCCCATATGATCTCGGATTACTCCTCCCGCACCAGCTATCCCGGGGTTACCTTTGCTGCATCCGTCAACGTTAAGCTTGATCCATCCTTCTGCTGGGAACTTCCATCCTATGTCAACAACCTCCGCTGTACCTTCATTCTCATTTCGCTGAATTCTCTTACTATCTTCAACCATCCGTTTTATAGCCAAAACAGTCCCATACCAATTACCTTGGTCCCCACCAAATGTTGTAGTGCATCTCTCCTTCCAAATATACCATAAGGTTATACCGAAAGTAAGATGCCAATCACCATAACGGGAGCTTTCCTTTCTGGGAGCTAAATTAGAAACCAACCAAACATACCAATTTTGGCTAAAAAATATCCCTCTCTCCTCGGCCCTAACAAAAACCTCCCAAATTTTATGAGCTTTAGGGCAATCTCGAAGTGCGTGGATAACCGATTCTACTTCATTAACACATCGACCACAATATTTATTATCTGTCATCTTCCTTCTCCATCTGGCTTCATTAGTCATAATAGCATTGTGGCCTACCGTCCAAAGAAAAACTCTGATCCGTTCCAATCCTTTCCACTTCCAAATAGTCCGCCACAAAGGGTCTCTATCCATCTCCCCTCCTTCCTCCTGAACTCTATAAGCGGTTCTCACTGATAACCGCCCGTTTGAGGAATGATCCCAAACCACAGAGTCCGCTCTAGTATCCTGCATAGGAGGGATATGACCAGCAATGCTCATCACCGTGTGTATAGGAAGTAAATGCGCGAACAAATCCCATTTCCAGTTTCCCTCACTATCCACCATATCTGCTACTGTATACTGAAGAGTATTAACCCTCGCTTCTGGGTTTAAGAGAGTTATAAGAGGGCCATAGTCTCCCACCCATTTATCTCTCCAAAAAGAAATATGTCTTCCATTTCCCAATTGCCAGCTAACATTCTGCCTCACTGTATCCCATTCCCGACAGATAGCCTTCCATAGCACCGAGTCACTAGCACTAGCCACCGGACAACCTTCCCCCCTACTAGGGTTCATATATTTATCTTCTAGGAATTTTACCCACAAGCTCTTCTCCTGCATCATCCCCCAAGCCAATTTCATAATGAAAGCTTTATTCATCGTATCCATTTTCCGCAAACCCAATCCACCTTCCTCCTTAGGCTTACAAATAGTCTTCCAATTAACAAGGTGAATTTTGTCTCTACCCTCCGTTTGCCCCCAAATGAATCTCCGGCAAACTTTTTCTATCTCCTTGCAAGTATGCTTTGGAATCACTGCTGCTTGCATCGGGTATAACGGGATGGTGGTTAAAACAGCTTTGCATAAAGTGATTTTTCCGGCTAACGATAAGTTGTTCACTTTCCAACCGGCTAACCTCTTTTGTATATTTTCGACTAAGTAACTATATGTTTGCTTAGTAACTCTTTGATGAAGCAGCGGAACCCCCAAATATCTACCCAAATCATTTGTGGTCTGAAATCCACTTCTTCTACTAATATCATTTGCCAAGGCTACCGACACATTCTTGGAAAAGAAAATTCTTGTCTTAGCAGCACTAACCTTCTGCCCCGAAGCTGAGCAAAACACATCCAAACAACTCTGCACTCTCTCTAACTGATCCAAATTTGCCTCAGTAAAAAGAAGCATATCATCCGCGAAACACAAATGAGAAATCTTCAACCCATTCCTTCTCACACTAAATGGCTTCCACCTATTATCCTCCACATTCTGACTTATTAGCTGAGATAATCTTTCAAGACATAACACAAAAATATAAGGAGATAGTGGATCACCCTGCCTTATACCTCTGCTGGGACGAAAACTCTGAGTTGCCCTACCATTCCACATGACATTTAGAGATGTAGTTTCAATACAAACCATGATGACCCTCACCAAATCATTAGGGAGGTTCGCAGCAATTAAGGTCTCCCTTATGAAGCTCCACCTTAGCCTATCATAGGCTTTTTCAAGATCAACTTTGATGGCCATAAAACCTCTTTTGCCTTTCATCTTCCTCATAGAATGAATAATTTCCTGTGCCACGATGATAATATCTAAAGTTGAGTGCCTAATAGAGAGCTAATGCTGCTAGGCCTTGTTTAGCATGACTGGCCCATCTATTTGGCACCGACAAAGATTGAGAAGTATGCCTTTTGAGGCTAGAAGTGATGCTCTTGTGGGTGAAAGAGAGTGAGTCTGATCTTGTTTGAAGAGAAGGTAGCAAATGGGATTTCGAAGAGGATGGCCTTGAGTTGAGGAGAGGAGAAAGAGAGTGCGAAGAAAGTAGGTTTTCCATGGAAAGAGAGTGAGAGAGCAACCGAACAGAAACAGTGGACACGGAGAGGTAGCAAATGGTATTGTGTTTTCAACATCATTTTCTGGTCTCTCTTTTAGGAATTTGGGTGTTTTGGATCTCTTTAGTTTTGGATTGGCTGGCTGTTATTTGGAATGGATAACAAACTATGGGGTTACTTCGGTCCATCCAGGATCGATAAATATAATTTCTGTGGCATTATCAGATAATCATAGAGATAATCCAATGAGAAAGATAATCAAACTACTTACAATTAAGATGAATGATAACATAATTTGGTAAAAGTTACTCCAAATCTCCAAAACACCCTTCCATGGTTAAGAGAATCCAAGATATCAAATTCCGACCACTACCCCACATTATCTTCCCTCCATTTTCTTAACTACCATGAATCCAACCTCACTATCTCATGGCCAATCTGCTCTCCCTCTCTCCTCACCATCATCACCACCCTCTAAACCCTCCACAAAACCCAAACCCCAACAGCCCAAAACCAACCGTTCTAGCCACTAGCCTTCCCAGCACCATCTCTAAGAGACAGTTCACCTTCAAAACTACTTCACTTTGTCTCGTTTCCTTAATCACTCAAAACCCTCTAGCACAAGCCTTATCTGAACCTTCTCCACCTTTAAAACCTGTTCTTTCTAGCCTTGCCAATACAAAATCTTGGTTTCAGTTCTATGGGGATGGTTTTGCCATTAGGGTCCCTCCTCAATTTGAGGACATCATGGAACCAGAGGTATATTTATCTTATTTTTTGTGATGACTTCACTATTCTCCCTTACATTCTTGTGTTTTTAACTGTTTTGAGTTCAAGTTTGAATCTTTTGAGTTCCCTTTATCAATGTTTTCAGTTATGGATATGGAGTTTTGGCTACCATTGCTAACATTTTGCTCATTTTATTCTTATAAATATGCATTGAATTGGCATATAATTTTAGTTTAGTGGGTTTTAAAGGATAAGGGATACTCCAAATTGACCATTAGTGATAGATACAGTAAGATTTGAAACCAAGACTTTCAAAATCAATTCAGTTTTTCTTAGAGTTAGATATCTTGATTGAGGGATTGTAAATTATTGGATGTCAAATGTGTTTCCCAATGTCAGAATTGTTTTTCATCAACTTGGTTATTGTATCTCGTTATTAGGATTACAGTGCCGGGCTGTCTTTATATGGAGATAAGGCAAAGCCAAAGACCTTTGCAGCCCGTTTCGCATCTTCTGATGGGTATATTATTTTACTGCAAGTTCATTCTCTTTGATGTATTTATTTATTCAGCTTTTCATTGGAGCAATGCAGAGAGCTTTATAGTAATAGTCATAGTTCATGCAAGTTTTTTTGTTTCATTTTCTTTTTGTCAACATAGATCTGAAGTTCTAAGTGTTGTCGTTCGCCCTTCCAATCAACTGAAGATCACCTTCTTAGAGGTTTGTCTAGTGAAAATTGTCAAACTTTCACCTTTATTCTTGTATTGTTTTGTTTCTGTATTGCCCATTAAACGTCCTTGTACATTTACATGGTTAGATTTGGAACCAAGGCAGTTGCTTTTAAGCATAAGTATTTATCAAGTAATACAACAAAAAGGCTGTGATGATTCTCACTCACTTTGACATATCTACTTCGTCAAATTAGTTTATTTCATAGATAACATCTGCGAGATTAAAACACTGCAATAATTTAATACCCCCAACTAAACATCTTATTGTCAGGGCACAATGCCAGTATTTTCCCTGATTTAAAGCATGGTAGGATATCTCATCCAAGACTACAATGATTTTCAGGTTATCTAGGGTTATTATCTTGTAACTTAACCTCTATATGAGTTTTCCTGTTGCCATTATGGTTTGGATGACAGATATCAGTCCTTCATTGTGAAGTCCATTATCCTTTTGCTGTTATAATTCACAACCTTCAAGTCTTGTACTAATTTCAAATACGAAAGAAAAGTAAAATGGATGAATAATGCCACCCACCCTGCTCCCTATTTAGTTTGTTCCAATTTTAAGATCTCAAAGAGTAATTCTCTGAAACTATGTACTTTGCTAACATGGACAGGCTAAAGATATTACTGATTTGGGATCATTGAAGGAGGCTGCAAAACTCTTTGTTCCAGGTCTGTTATTGCATTCAGTTGTGTTATTCTTGAAGTTTTGATTCTTAGAACCAGAAATCCTTTGTATACATTGAACTTTTCTTGTAGTTTTTTTTTTAAATATTAAATGGTTTCCACTTTTCCTGCCGATCATTTGTCATTTGAAAAAACAAGTAGATTAGCATTCTTCTCAGCTATCTTGTTCTGGTAGCTCAATTTATCTGCAATGGCAGGTGGGACAACTTTATACTCTGCCCGTACACTAAAAATAAAGGAAGAGGAAGGTTACAGGTAAATTTATCTATCTTTGCTTGCTCTTCAATAAATAATGCTATTAAAGCAGAACAGGCACCTACATGAATTTACATGTTTATTCAGTGTGATATATATATATATAACACTGAATAAACTGCTGTATTGTGTATAAACATTAGCTGTTTAGAAAATAAGAAATGGTTATAATGGTACCAATCGAATAACCTCCTTGCATTTATCAGCTATAGAAGCATATATATTTCCTTCTCCATTGACTTGGAAAATAAACACGAATACCATCACTCCTACAATAAATCTAAAGCAACCAGGATGCAGAAGGGAAATGATATTTTATTTGAACCAGGTCATGGGTGTTATAATTACAATACTTTCTGACATATGTGTACATTGTTTATTCATTTCAGGACTTACTACTTCTATGAATTTGGCATAGATGAACAGCATGCTGCACTAGTAGCTGCGGTTAACAGTGGAAAGGTTAATACATCCACCTTACATTTAGAATTTTGATTGCAGTGTCCATGTCTTTAGTGGAATTAACTCATTACTCTGTCAGAATTCTTTCGGGTAAAGCCAATATATATTTCTTGCTCATGTGCTCCAACATGGAAACCATAACTGATCTTATTTTAATCCTTGGCCTCGCTGAAAGTTCTCCTTAATCGTGATTTGTTAGTTTCTACAACTCACTAGCTGTAATAATTGTAATTTTCATGCAGGCAATTATCGCAGGAGCAACAGCCCCACAGTCAAAATGGGACGAAGATGGTGTAAAGCTTCGGTCTGCTGCTATTTCACTGACAGTTCTGTAGGAATTTGCCTGGTGTCTGATTTTCCAGGTTCATAAATCGAGTGCTTGGAAAACAAATCATATGGCATATTATGAATTGCATTCTTGAAAATATTGCATGATAGACATGCAGAGAGACCTAAGGTCAATGATACATCATCTTCTTTGACTTGCAGGCTTCTTTTTCTTCGGTTAATATTCTTAACGCCTGTAACATGACGAATCTAGTTAGTTTATTAAATTTGACAGCTCCATTCTGTCCACCTCAATCCACCTTCCATGTAAGTCCAACACAAGACTTGAGTTATGAGTTGAATTGGTATGAGATTCGAGCAGTGGGTTGTATAAGTTAACCTATACCTTAACATGTCAATCCAAGTTATGATTTTAAAAAAAAAATGGTTATAAACTATTCACTGCCTATAAGATGGTGACCATGGTGATAAGATTTCACTCTGTTAATGTAGCCTGATATTGTACTCGAATTCTATTGTACAAAGCTGAAATGCTCTATATCCAGTTGTGCATGATCCATGAGTGAGTACAACTGGTGCACCATTGTTCATGGAAGGTGAGATTTCATTCAGGGGCACTGTGGTCTGGCATTGTACTCAAATTCTAATGTACAGAGCTGAAAGGTTTTCTGTTAATTTCAAGTTTATCAATTTTGTTTCAGTTGGTGATTCATTTTTTCAATTAGAATGGATTGTCTTGGTTTCGAATTGTTTCGGCGCTCCGTTTCTAGGTTATATTGTTCATGTATATGTGTGTGTATAATTAAATATATTAATTCAAAAAATAATAATTCAAATCCAAAAATAAAATTATTTAGAAATTGTGCAATTTAATCTAAAAAAGACACAATACAATGATTTTTCTAAACAAAATTATGAACATATATAATATTACGAGAATATCATTATCAATCTTACAAGGTCATTACATTCTTTGATTGCTTCAAAAATTTAACATAATATATATAAATATATCAAGAGACTTCATCTCAATCTAATGGTCGGATAGAGAAATATGATTGATATTGTAAAATTATTCATTATTTTAAAAAAAAAAAAAAACACTATTTGGCCGAAATAGAACGGTCTGAATGAAACCGGAACATTCCGGCTGAAATTTGAGCCGAATTTCCGGAACGAGCTGAAATTTTAAACGAGATAAAAACTGCACTGTTTTATCTTGTTTTTTTTAAATGGTACAAAACGTTTCGGTATTGAACAACACTGGTTCGTTTGGTACATCCGGTTCTGCATGATCCATGCCCAAGTGCAGCTGATTCAACATCGTTCATGGAAAATGAGATTTCACTCAGGTTACATTGCCTGACTTCATGCTCAAAATTCTAATGTACAAAGCTCGAAAGGCTTTATGTCCATCCGTTCTATCCAGCTGTACATGATCTACAAGCAAGGACAACTGATGCATCACCATTCATTCATTCATGGAAGGTCCTGCTCACATGGGACCAAGTTGTCCCAATGTAAACAAACTTTTGTCTAGTTACAATGAGAATTTGTAATACTAGTCAATTTTATTTTCCATCAATAAATGTTTTTGTTTTTTAAAAACACTTTTGATAAAAATAAAAAAAATACCATCATCGCTTGATGGGTCAACTTATTTAAGTAACCTTTCCCAGTTGGGATTTAGAACAAAAAAATAGATATAAAATTGACTTAATATAATATAGTTAATTCATGTCTAAGTTTTATTTTATTTTAATTAATCTTAATCAACCTAAGTTTTGCATCAGCCTATCATATCTAACCAAATAATTCTCATGGATAGCAATTGCTTGACGAAGTGAGCTTCGAAATCATTCAAGAAAAAAGTTTCATCTCTGTGATCATCTTCGAAGTAAATGCTTTCTTGATAAGGATTGTGATCTGAAAGTAAATGGTTTGGTCATTAATTTCATTACTAAGTTTGAATTTCATGGCTTTTCTTGAATTTGAAGCAGAAGACAGGACCGAAAGCAACCTTTATCTGTTCTTCTCCTCAAATTTTGTTGGATTTCAAGTGTCTGAAACTTAGGTTGGAATAAATAAGTCACCCTTTAAAAACAAACATGGGGATATATAGTATAATTGTAGTTGGATGGGTAAAGTATATTCTTTTTTATTTTATTTTATGTTCAGTACATTAGATATTACATTCCCAATCTTCTCTTAAATGTAGTTAAAAATAAATTATTTATATCAAAATCTATGATATTTTTCAATTTGCATGATCTTACTTTATATTCTAATTATGATTGTTAAGGAAAGAACACATCTATAAGGATTTAGTGAATACTAGTTTGCGTCCCTAAAGGGTGTGGCGTGGTGGCAAAGGGCTTGAGAGCTTCACAGCAGGTCTCAAGTTCGAGTCAGTACGTGCATTTCTTATAAGAGTCTGGGACAGTTAGGGTTTTAATCACTCACTTGGGCACACAAGTGCGCTTTTCATAGGGTGAAGTTTTCTTCGAATCCAATAAAAAAAAAAATAGTTTACATAGTCCCGCAACATTAATATGATTCGAATAAAAATAATAAAAGTAAAAAAAAATTAATTGTAGGGAATTATTTAGTATTATTATTATTAAATATGGTTCAATATGTCAATTTTAAAATTTTCTTACCTAACTTTCTATTTAGTCGGTATTTAAAATTAAATTGTATAAATTTTTTATTGATATGTAATTTAGTCGACTTGATGAATTTAAAATTACTAAAAAACCTAGCAAAAAAAACATGTTTTAATTAAAAAAAAATCAAGATAACAATTCTTAAACAGTATAATCAAGAGTGCTATGAAAAATTAAGAATATTATTATTATTCATTAAATGGCAATTCAACAAGAAAGAACATTATTAATAACGATTTCAAAAATACAGCCAATAAACTGTCCGCCAATGAGAACCCAACAAGACAAGTAGCTCCAAGGGTGCTATTGTAACTTAACACACACTTGTAGATAATATCAGTCAAAGATACTTGACATTTGACGTGGCTAGTTCCATTAGTGACACCTTTCAGGTTACAGAATACTCAAAGTGATCTCAACTACAGAGAGATAAACCCACTCCAACTACTATTCTTCCCTCTATTTTCTACCCGGAATACAAAACTATCCAACCACTCTCATTCTCCTTGAAAAATAGCTTCAAACCATAACCTCTGAAATGGCCACAAAAATCTTGAATGCTGCTATGTTTGGCCTTACACCTGAAAACATGTCCTCTCATGAACATTTACCTTCGGAATTAGATTCTTCATTCCTTAATACTAGCACCGTAATAGCACTTTGTGTCTTCTTTGCTCTCCTTTGTGCTTGTATCATTATTGGTCACCTTCTTGAGGAGAACCGTTGGGCTAATGAGTCCATCACTGCACTTCTTTTGGTATCTCAGTTTGATTCTTGGTTGAAAAATAATGGGGTTTTCTCCCTTTTGTGCTCTTGATTGATTGTTTAACATGGGGTGGCTTTGTTTTTTGTTTTTTGTTTTTTCAGGGGTTGTGTGCTGGTGTTGTGGTTCTCTTGATTAGGAAAGGGGAGAGTTCGCATTTATTGAAGTTTAGTGAGGATTTGTTCTTCCTTTATCTGCTTCCTCCAATCATTTTCAATGCAGGGTATGACTTCATTCTCTGCCTTGATGTGAATTTTGGATGGTTTATCGAAATTGGTTTGTTGTTTTTGATATATTGTCTCTGAGAAAACCCTGAGTCGCATGTTTCTTTCTTCTCTCCTTCTAGTTATTGTTTCTTAAAATTTGAGAGTTTGTTCCAGATTCCAGGTTAAGAAAAAGCGGTTTTTCAAGAATTTCACAACAATCTTGTTGTTTGGAATATTTGGCACAGTAATTTCATTCTGCATCATATCACTAGGTAAGATCATTTGAAACATTTGTCTTTTTGCAATTTTGATAACTGAAGTTGTCGATTTATATGCTGATAATAAGAAGCAACAGTACAACCAAGTTTTCATCTTATATCTTGTCAAAACAGAAAGATTCTAATTCATATTCTTTGTATGATCTTGTAGGTGTTTTTTGGACTTTTAAGAAAATTGGTGTCAGATCACTGAATATCAAAGATCACCTAGGTGATTTATAGAAACTGTTTAAATTTAATTTAATTCACCAATCATTGTTGATACTAGCGAATCTTAATTACCGCTTCCTGCATCTGTAGCTATCGGAGCCATAATGTCAGCAACTGACTCAGTTTGCACATTGCAGGTACACTAAATAAAGTTAAACGTTAGAAAGAAAACAAGGTTGTTCTTGATAATTCCCTTACGTTGTTAATGTTTTTTTTTTTGCCAGGTTCTCAGTCAAGATGAGACGCCCTTTCTTTACAGTATAGTGTTTGGGGAGGGTGTAGTGAATGATGCTACCTCTATTGTGCTCTTCAATTCAGTTCAAACGCTGGATTTCGACAACATTGATGGCTTCACAGCCTTAAAATTGATAGGCACCTTCCTTTACCTCTTCTTCACAAGTACTGCTCTTGGTATAGCAGTAAGTCTAGCTATCATAGTCTTTTCACTGCCAAATTTTGATTGCGCCTAGTGGTAGCAGGTTCTTGGCTCTTTCTTATTTTTTGTTTGATAAATTGAGTGTTCATGTTTGTGGTTTGGATCTAAAGGAACATTATGCAATTTTTCAGGCGGGTCTTTTAAGTGCTTTTATCATAAAAACACTATACTTTGGAAGGTTAGAAATGTCTTTCAGTTCTCTGTTTCCTCTTTCATATGTCTATGTTTCTGTTTTCTAAAGCCCTCGTCATATCTAAGGTTCTATGCACAGCATATGGTCATGTTTTAAGTCAAGAAGTTTAGGTAAATTAAAACTGTTACCTTCTGAGGGAAAATGATGGTTTTCAATATTATATTAAAAAGTAAAGGTTTGTCTAAATCAATGCAGGAAAATGGCTTAGGTCTTCTAGTTTCATATGTGATCACAGTTTTGGAGAGGCCATTAAGCTGACTTTTATTCATGTTGGATTTTGTGTATTCCAACTTGACTTGATTGTTGTCTCATCAACAGGCATTCTACTGATCGTGAATTTGCACTTATGATTCTTATGGCTTATTTGCCATACCTTCTAGCTGAGGTACTCGCTATTAACTTCAAATGTTTCCTGGTATATTTTGAGGTTTACCATATAATGAGAAAAGGATGTGAAGTCAGTGTGAGGAACAAATGCATACTCCCTCTTCCTATTCATCACTCGTCATTTAGTAGATTAATACATGCCTCTAAATTTTCATTTGTTTCACCTGTGTAGCCTTACCACTCGCCTGCTGTTACTTAGATTAAGTTTGGATTGAGTTTATATCTTCTAATTGTGTGGGCTACGGTTATCATCTTCCTGTTGAACCATCCTAAAATACCTTTCACCTCAAAATTCGAAAATTCCTTCTTTTATAGGACTTTGGTGAGCTTATTTCATCAAGATATAAACTGCAGAGAAAAAAAAAAAGAACGAAGAGCTTGCACCAATTGGATAAGTTGGTTCCCCACTGGGATGGGATCAGTGGTTGAATGTTAATTTACTTTTCTTCTTACAGCTTCTAAATCTGAGTGGGATTCTGACAATTTTCTTCTGTGGCATTGTAATGTCGCACTACACATGGCACAATGTAACAGAAAGCTCACGGATAACAACCAAGTGAGAGTAGAAACCCTTTTCTTTCCTCTTAAACTTTCAGAAACTTTGGTTCGTTTAACAATTGTATCATGAGTTTCAGTAGAAAAAGTTATAATCTTCATGGTGGCTGATAATTTCAGGCATGCATTCGCAACAATATCATTCATTGCAGAAACTTTCATATTTCTATATGTTGGTATGGATGCCTTAGACATTGACAAGTGGAGAGAAAGCAAAGCAAGGTAAATTCTACCCATAAATTTTAAAGTTTAGGCCTGAGAGTCTATGCAAGTTTAGCACTTGCACAACTTGGTTGATTAACCTAGAAAAAGGACACAGTAGTTAGCTTAAGCTTGTTGATGCCTGCTGTAATATATGTGCTCCAGCATCCGCTTGTTATTCTTAAATTATTCATTATCGCTAGAGGGTTTCATTGGAACACCATTTTTTCAACTCTAACCCGTTTCACATCAATGATTCAGTGCAGGAACTTCAGCTGCCGTCAGCTCAACATTGTTTGCGTTAGTGTTAGTTGGAAGGGCAGCATTTATTTTTCCTCTAGCAAATATCTTAAATTGTTTTCAGAAAATAGAGACCTCAAAAATTCATTTTAAACAACAGGTGATTATTGGATGCATGATCTAGTCAATTGCTTTTATCGCGTAGTCATCAGTACTCCAAACTGTGCTAACTGTTTGAAATCTCAGTTTATTATGTGGTGGGCAGGGTTAATGAGAGGTGCAGTTACAATTGCTTTATCTTATAACCAAGTAAGTCATAGATTCATAACATGTTACTTAAATTATGATGTTTGGTTTCTGGGTTTCTCACCCGTGCACTCTGCAATTACAGTTTGCAAGTTCTGTGAAGAAGTCCCCAGAATCTGCACTCATGATTACAAGTACCATAATAGTAGTTCTTTTCAGCACAATTGTAAGTTCTGTATTTCACTGGTATAACAGGAAAACATTATTTTCTCTTACTACTTGAGTTCCATTTGCATGTTAAGAATTGCAAGATTATGTTTGCTGAACTTGTTATTGTCTTAGCACAGAAGTACAACAATTTTGTTTTCTAAACAGGTCTGCGGTTCGGTAACGAAACCTCTGATTGAAGCAGTGCTGTTAAGACATAGAAAACCAATGGTTTCAGATTTAGATGATAACGTAAGCCTGGAAGAATTGGGGGAACTTTTACTTGAAAGTGGTGATCCAAATAACAGCAACAACAATCAACCAGCTCGAAGGGCAAGTAGCTTAAGGTTACTAATAAGTCACCCCACTACAACTGTTCACTACTTTTGGAGAAAGTTTGATGACAAATTCATGAGACCAGTGTTCGGAGGGCGGGGATTTGTTCCATTTGTACCTAGCACACCCACAGGTGCAGCTGATGATAGTTCTTCTGCGTGAAGGTTTCATCTTTTTACTATCCCGTCTTATATTGTAGTGATAGAAAGCAGCTGCAAATTTCATTTTCCTTCTTTCTTAGAGTTAGGCTGGTGTAATTATTCAAATGATCGCACAAGCTACGTATAGTCGATAAATTTAAACACTAATAAGGGAGTCTCTTCAGGCACAAAAAAAAAAAAAAAAAAAAAAGAGAGCAAGCAAACCTTTGTTAATCTGTAAACAGGAAGTTGAAACTGAAATGGCTCTCACAAAAATGGATTTCTTTTCTTCTGCCTCTCTTGTGCATGATGCTGCATTTGAGTGTTATCGCTCTACGTGATGACAAACTTGACAATTCTAGATTTCGTGATGATAATTGTGGGCTTGATACACACACATGCTGCCATTATAAACATTAAGCTTTTTTTATTAAAAAAAAAAATGGGACATCTTTTATATTTATTCTTATGAAATTATATTATAAGAAATGGCAAATCAAAGCCTGAAAGACTAACATTTTTCATCCAATATACTCTCTACTGCTGGTTTTTATGACAACAATAATGATAAAAATAAAAATAAAATACAAGCAGATCTGGCTTTTGAACATAAGGGAAAATAGGCCATTGGAAGTGAATCATGAACAAACTAAATTGCACTCATTGACTTTGTTGGTTTTTATTTTGAAAATATGAACTTGACTGTCAAAAGAAAACCAGTAAAATAATCCCTAGATGATAAGAAAATAAACTGGCACACATTTTATTCACTATTTGTGTATATATATACACATGGGTTTTGGATATATGAATTTACAGACTTTAAGGGGGAAGTTTTTATAGGCTAATAAGTGGTTTTGATAAGTGGTTTTGCAGACTTACTAAACAAAAATAAATGTTCAAAATCCAATCTTTATCTATTCATATGACCTCGAGGAAAATACTCTTTCTCTATATTTGAGAACATCCATAAATGTAAATGCACATGCCTTTCATAATTATTAGGGTTTTTCTAATATGTTGTTATTAATACCAAGTAGCTTAGTTAATAGCAATCAAGTTCTTATAAAAAACAAATCTCCAGGCCATAACATTAACCGAAATAACAATTATATAAATCTCTAATTACTATTATTTTTATCATTATTATTTTTTTATTAGCGTGAGTATCCAGACCAGTTTGCGTGCACCCTCGACTAATTCCGTGTGGTCTAAAGTTAAAAACTATGTAAATTTCTAATTACTATTATATTAGCAACTACAGAACTCAAACCTAAAACTACAGGGAGAACAAACCTCTTTATCATTATTTTTGTCATGGCATTAGGAATGTTATGAAGTGCGTATGAGAGAGAGCACAATTTCTTCCAAATTTTGTGTAGCAAATAGCATATATCTTCCATGCTTGAATATCAGCTGCAGCATAAAGCATTTCCCAAGAAAAAGAACTATATTTTGACATCAAATATATTAGATTAACTTTAAAAAATTGCTATTTAAAGTCTGTTTCAAATCGAATTTCTAGTTAAACTTGGCATGATATTAACCTTGCTAACCTGATTTACTCATCTTGATTTATAATGATTTAGTCCATCCGATTAAACTTGAGAAAAACCAAACCAGTTTGATATTTTTTAAAAACAAAAATGAACAAAACACTTTTGTTGACCTAAAATTAACCTTATGACTCTACAACCAATCTTTTTTCAGTGATAGCACATTGCTTAACTTAGTGGTGACCAGCCCAATAAACAACGCCAAGCCCATAAATATAATGCACGCAGACTTTCAGCACTGTATGGTAGCCTATATTTTTCATCCTTAAACCCTTCAGCTGCAGGAACAAAAACCTCTCTGATCGTACCGGTTCATTTTTTTAAGAGGCTATACATGATCAGTAATGATGGCTCTATTAAGAAGATTACCAGCAATTCGTGCACTTAATCAAACCATTGGGATTCGAGAATCTTCTTCTTATCTGTGAGTGCTATTCTTCATTTCTTATTGCTCTGTTTGGTTTCTTAGAAAATGCAAGAAAAAGAAAAGGAAAAGGTAAGTTTGATTTTTGAGTGAAAGTTTTCATCTTTTTTAATTGGAAAGAAAACCCTTTTGGATTTATGTCTTGAAAGGGTGCGAGAGAGGTTTTTGGTTGAGGCTATGTTTGGTTGCTGAGAAAATGGAGGAAAAGGAGAAGTTTCAATTTTGAATTCAAAGTTTCTATTTTTTACAATATACAGAGCTACAAATAGGCTTATCTGTTTGGCTGTAGTTCATGAGGATAGATTTCTTGTTTTATACTCAGCTTATTTGGTTGAAGAGACAAACTGGGAATTGCAAAGAAACTGTTGAATCTGGAAATGTTGTTATGCTGTATAAGTATAACAAAAGGAGAAAAAAAAAAGGCTTTGTTGCGTTTTTTTTTCTTTTTTTATATTAGTTGCAGCAGAATTGGATAAGTTAATCACGTTTTCAGTTTTCTTTCCATTGCATTACTTACATTGTCTAGAACAAAACGATGTTTTCTTCACATGATTTTATGGCAATTGGTGTTAAATTGTGTTTGAAGGTAGTTTTATGAAAAATGTTGCTCTTTGTCTACTCAGGCTTGGGAGCTCAAGAAGCTACTCCAATAATTCCACTGATATTTCAAATGGTAAATTGTCTATTTTGGCTCTCATTATTAGTAGTTTAATTTATCTTAAATTTAATGAAGAATTCGTTGATTATATGTTTGTTTTGTGTTAGGTCTTAAGTTTAATTCCCCAAGATTTTCATCTTGCTTATATAATGACCGCAATGCTCTTCCTTGGACTCATAGAAGTACAATGACTCTTCATTCTACGATGGTAAATTTATGGAACATAAAATTTAGGTGAAAACAGGTGTAATTTTTATTTTATGATTGGAGTTTTTGAAGTATCAATGCTTCAAATGTCTAATTGTTTAAGAGACGATACTGTTCTTTTTAATTTGACGTGTTCTGTTTCTTTCAGGCCATGGATTTATCAATCTTCTTAAATGGCAAGAGGTCTGCAACAACAAAAGTGAATGCCCCCCCACAAGCACGACAGATGGTGTGTCATCTTTACCTTTTAAACTGTCATTTTTTGTTCTTCCTTACAGTTTGATTTTGGAAGTGGTTGCAATTTTCATGATGTAGAACTTTCATAAGCAATTAAGTCAAACAAAAAGTAAAGTAAAGAGTGAAATAGTTTGGGGAGAAGATCCCTGCAATATGCAAGGATTGAGTGCAATAAATAGTATTTAGTATATTAGTCATTAGCTTCAGAGCAGAGATACCTGTATCTTCCTTGACTTTCTTACACTTTAAGTCTTGATGATTACTTAAATAAAAGTCTCATTCTGAGCTTAGTTAATCTGTTTGCAGCAGAAAAATTTAGAACCAGAAATGATGCTTGATTGTGCCAGATCAAAAAAATCTTACAATTTTGTGAGCATTTATGTAATGTAAACCCATAAAACAATCGTAGATTTGTGTTTCCTGTGGACATGCCTGATGTAGGTAGAACATGCATTATAGTTTGGTGGTTTAGTTTGGGTGGCGTATATCCCTTCTTCTCCATTGAACTTATTCATGTCCATGGACTTTCATTTGGTTCATTCGGTGCTGTTTCTGGCTAATCACTTTAACAGATTAGAAATTTTGCATCAATATTTCATTCTTATATAAGAACATGTGTGTGAACTTACTCCTGTTGCAACTATCTTGGTTGTTCTATTATGGAGTAAGACAATAACTTGATGGCTTACTTATGTAATAATATATGCAGGGATCTCTTAAGGTGGCCATTTCAAGTCCTGGATTCATATATGAACCTTATGCTCCTCGTGATACAATCTCATTCTGGCGGAGGTTAGTTGGATGTTAGAGTGAAACTCCTCTCTAGATGTTGCTGAAGAATGGTTTAGTTGGTAGCCATGCCCTCTCTTCCAAAATGTCACACTATTGAAAATTTCTTCTGTGTCGAACTAATTATTGTTTGAACCAAATTAAACTCGGTAAATGACTTGGTGACAATGCTAGATATTCACATAAAGACAGTATAAATTTTTTTTTTTTGTTGATAAATAATCGATATATTAAATACGTTTGAGGATTTGACTGTTGAGGCTATGTAGAGGATGAGGTGGGGTGTGCAAAGATTAGAATTCTCAGCTCATTCAGACCATGTAGAAACTCTTCCAAGAAGTTCTTTACATTTTATTTTGATTGTATGGCAGTCAGCTTTCTTCATGTCATCTCCTTATACTGGAATGGTATTCACTGAAATTAGTTCCAAACTTCCAGCTAACTTTACTAGTTAGTGGTTTGTTTTTCTACTGTACTCTCTTAAGAATGTAATTAGGTTTCATAGTTCCTACGTCTTCTGTTTAGCAGTTAGTACAAGTTCCCAGCCATCAGCACCTTTTTTCTTCTTCTCTTGTATCAGATGGTTCACAAAAAGCGGCTGGAGAAGAACAAAAAATGACATCATTTTAGAGGTGGTTATCTTGTTTATTAAATTTGTAGCATTCACAAATCAACTTTTTGGTTGGATTTATTTAGACTTATTTTCTCTTCAAGCATTCTAGAATTGGTTTTCATGTAAATCATATTCGAATGTGGGCTTATTGTCACCTGAATTAACATTTTTTGCTCATTTTTGCAGCTCAAAAATGCCTATGCTATTGTCAAGTTAAGAAAAACTGGATACTCAAAACACAAGTTTTACTTAGAGGCCATCAAATTATACAAAGAGGTATCCTGATCTTTGTATTTCCAAGCTCGACCTAACCATTAAAGTCTCTCTGGTTACTTTGTTTTGTTACTACGCTACTGGATTCAGATCTCATGCTTGTTTTCCTTGTGTCTTCTTTTTGGGGGGTTTCCAGATAAACACTCTACTGGCAAACGGTGACAAAACAACACTCAGAAAAGCAGTTACAGAAAAAATGTACTCCGTATGCACTGTCCCTTTTCCTCCTGTCCCACTCCTGCTTTTTTCAGATTCAACTCTTCATTTTCTGTTCAGTTATGCTGCTATATGCTTATGCACTTTAATCAAATCTGGCTTAACATACAGATTGTCTCTTGAGTCATTACTATCAGTTATGTTACTGACAGGAACTCAAAAATGAAATTAAACAAAGAAAGTCTGAATGGAATATGAGCAAGCTTTATTGGGAGCTGATTGAACCAGCTGTTCTGATACGAACTTTGCGAGCTCGACTGGCAAGTATACTCTTTTTTTTACAATTAATCTACATCAGACTGGTCCTCATTTTGGAGACAACAACTACCAAATAGTTTGCAGCTTACTTTAACAAAGAAAAAGATGGCACTATGCATTTATACTTGTCCCTGAACTGAAGTCATTCAAATTTGGGACTCGTCCTTTTCCTTTATACTGACTACACTTGCCTTTCTTTCCTTCCATATTTACAGATTGGTGTTGATAAGAGCGACCTCAATAAAGTTTTCATACAGCTGACACTTGAGATAAAGACAAAGCAGGTACAACTACTGTATAGGAAGGAATCTTTTTTCTGTTAGTTGTGTCATTTTCTACACGTTTGTTTTATTGCCTGAATATGCGCATGATTTGGATGTTAACCAAGGCAAATTCCCCATGGTTCAGCTTCTTCAAATACGCAGCAATATTGATCCTTGTGAGGCTATTTCGTGCAGTAGTGGAACCATTCATGATCGGTGACTGTAATTTTAGATCTTTGACAGTGTTGTGACCAACAACATTATAGATGACAGAAAGTTAATGCAACAGAGTTTTACTAATTTACATGTTTAGTTGGTTGCTATACAAGTATTGTCTTTGTTATGCAAGTACTTCCATGATGCCATGATGTATATTAAAATTAGTTGCAAAATGGAGGATTTTGATGTTACATTGAAATTATGGCCTGACTGTCATGTTTCAAACTACCATCCTCGTGCCTGTCTGCCTTTTCTAATTAAACATTTTTCATTGATAATTCGGTAGACTTACATGTTGCCACCTATCTCTTGCAGAAGTTCGAGGCATATGATTCTAAAGGAGACAGAGTTGCTGGAGATAAAAATAAGGAGGTAGGCTTAATTGCATAATTATCCTTTTGGTTTTGTCCAGCCTATTTTATTAGCTCTATCCTATACTTGGAACTTTTCATTTCTTCTATGACATTGCAATTAAAACCTGCTTGAAATCTTATTTGAGAATGCTCATCATTCAATTCTGTGTGGAAAAGTAGTTTTTCTGCCATTTGATTGAACGAACTCGTGTAGGATTTGTATTCTACAATTTGGATGGTTAACCGTGGGATGCCAGGCTCAGGCCCCAGTTGAACAACGAAAGCTTACCCTAGCTCCATCATTTATTTTGGTAGTAGTTAGTGGACTTCTCCTGCTTGCCATATGACATTTCACTTGAAGAAACACTCATGTTTTGTTTGATTTTTTCAAAACCATAAAATGTTCAAGGAATTGCAAAAATAATGTGATGCTTTGAGCACATCATTCTATCAAAATTTTGTGCTTGAGTCTATCATTTAGCATTTTCCCCTTCTCCTCCGAATTATGATTGATGTCTACTATAATTTCCAGATCCTTGTCCGTGAAATCTGGGTATTTGAGAAATCCCTTTTTCATCCTGGAGCTTACTGGCGGCTTTGTGGACGAATTAAAGCATAAGCTGGCTTTCTGTGATGAGCGATCAAAGACCAAGTTCTGCCGATGAATAACCTTTCTTCTTCAATTTTGTAAACTGAAGACAAATGTAATAGATCGAGTATCGTGTCATACAATTTTTTTTTAAGAGTTCAATTTGTGTATTGAATTTCTAGGAAATAATAAATTGACTTGCATCTTTGCCATTTTCACCCTCCCCTTCAGAGTTCTGTGTTGTCTACAAAAAAAATACTCAGGAAGCATTCCTGCATCATGGAGATAAGAAACAGGAAATGGTAAATGTTGAAGACAAAAAGACTAACAAGCAACATCTATGAGTTGTTGGAGGAATTTATAAACTCCTAGCATAATATATATTTTTTTAATTTCATGATTAGGACTATCCTTCGATTCATTTATTTTATCAATTGAGACTAATTTTCCTTTGATTAAAAAATATGAATTTACCTTAGGATTAGATATTACAAGTGATTCACTCGATGAGTGAATTTATTTGCCTGGTGTGCCTCGATTCTATGGCCACTGATAATTTTTGCCTAGTATGAGCATCTCCATGATCTTTGAAGAATAAAACAAATATCACCAATCAATGCCCAGAATAGTTTTAAATTACTAATACAAACAGGAATATCTGATCTTTGTGGCTATGAATCTAGTGTTTTTGAGTAATAAATTACTCGATTATAATCATAATCCAATCCGGTTGCAAACTATCTGGGAAATTCAGCAAATTAAAATCTTCCCGGCTTTAGTTTCTGCTGCAATGAACACTCAACTTGACTTCTGATATCGTTCAAGCCACCTTTTGCTTCAAGCAGAAGTAAACTTTGCAGACCTCTGTTGTCCAGGGTCATTATCATTTTTCAAGAAAAGAAACGCATTCCTTACAAGCAATGTCTTCCTGCTTCCTGTTAACCTCTACTTGTAAGAAAAGCAGAGCCCATATCAACGCATCACTCAACAAAATCCCCCTCCCCCGCTCCATCAACTTTGAAATGGATAAAAAAGATCACCAGTTCCATTCTCTTGATATCTGCAACAGGCTCTACAACTTTTTCACGAAAATTGCCTCAGATCATGCCTTCAAGACTGTGAAATTAGGCCATCCTGTGCCTCAAAACTTGGCAAGAACAAAAAATGGAGCTAGGGCTAGGGCTATCCATGAAAGGGGTCACAGGGTGCGCTCCAGGAATCAAGGGGTGGCACCAGTTTGTGAAGGTGTGAAACAACAAGCCAAATATAGTTTGAAGAGATCGGGCACTTTTCCTTCATCCTGCTACTCTAGCGATGAACAAGATGGCAGGCAAGGAGCTCCCTACAGAGGAAGCACCATTGACAGGGTAGAAGAGATGGATACGAGGAAGAAAATGAAAAGGAGCACATGAACTGAGAAACTGCCTTCAATTGACCTGGAAGAAGATGTTGTTCAGCCAGTAAAATCAACTCTCAAGAAGATCTCGGATTTAGGTGGAAAATCAACATCTTTTGGTCACTGTGATTTAGGTGAAAGATCACATCTTCTTCTTCTTTTAATTCATTGTGGCACTGATTGATGAGTTTATTGGTTGAAACCATCTTTTTGTTTACGTAACGAGCTGTGCTGGTTGCTGATTTGTCATCGTCTAGTCCGAAGTTATTATATTTTGCAGTGTAAGTTTTTTATTACACGATTTACATGAAATGACTAACTCGCCTGAAACAATCAATAAAATAGGTTTTCTATTATTTTTTATTTAATATCTAGAGAGCTTTTCTATTAAATATTATTAATTTTACATTGAATAAAAAAATCCTAGGCAGACCATAGTTGTGTTTTTGAAATTTTTATTTTGAAATTATTTTTTTATCGTTTTGATGTGCTGTTATTAAAAACAAATTTTAAAAAATAAAAAAATATATATTTTCAAATAAAAAATATTTTAAAAAACAATATTCATTGTACTCTTAAATAAAACCTTAGTGGAATACCAGAGCTTGCAAAGATGCGACGATGTCTGCAGATATCGTCGTCAATTGTTATTCAGTGGTGCAAAGATTGGAAATAATTGTTATTGAAGTTTTAATCAATAAGATGAAAAGTGATTTTCTCAAAAACTAGTGTCATGACATGTAATAAAGGATGAGATAATTGGTTCTACTGTTGATGAGTTTGATAGATATTGGAGAACATGAGTGTCCCGAGTTAATTTATATGTATCTCAATTAATTTTATGGAATTTGAAATTAATGACCAGTTAAAATCTTTAGTGATCCTAATTGATGTGGAACTCGAACTGGTGATTTCTGAAAAGCAAATCCATAACCTGACCTGTGAGTCACACACCTCAGGGTTGTAGTTCATGCATTGTTAACGTGTTTTGAATAAGTTAATAAAACTTATAATTTGGGTTATAAATATGATTAAGTTTAATAAGATAGTTTTATTTAATTATACAATAAAAAAGCAGTGACGATATATAGATTGATTTAAAAAAAGATCAAATGACTTGCATAGGAACTTTTATCAATAAATAAATAAATCATGTAGTTCAATTCCTAGACAGCCCAATGCAGAGGGATGATATAAATAAAAAACTTGAGTTAGTTTATTAAATCCATGACTTGAATTGTGAGAATGGAAAAACTCTATAGAAAACAAATAAAAAAATTATGATGTTCAATTTCTAATAATCTAAAAATAAAAGGATAAAATTAGAAAGATATTTTTTTACAAAAAGAACAAAAAAGTCACAACAAAAACTAGACAAAAAAAAAATGCCATCACAAACGGTTGTGTATGAACCTGGAAGAAATAACAAAAGTGATGAAATGTTCATTAATTCCAAAATTTATTTATCGGCGAGGCACAATATATTCGGAAATCACTTTCTAGATAATTAAATTTTAGCCAAAAAGCTTTCCATGGAGTTCAAAAGTGATTTGTTCCTTAGCTTTATAACTCGCATAATGTCACAACTTTTCTGAAAACATTGGCAGAAATAGAGAAGGAAGGGGGGATTCTACCAGAAGGAGCTCTTCTTCTGTATGCAGCTTCCTGCATGCCATGGAAATCTAATATCACCTTCTAAAGGTTTTGTTGTGTAAAAATATGAAGATAAAGGAACAAAAACAGAAAACTTGAGGTATCTTCTGGGATTTAACAAGTTCTTTCTAAACATAAGAGGACAACACAGAAACAGCATGGAAAGAAAAAAGATTAGCGATTAGAAGAATAGAAAAAATATTTCGGGTTATGTATTGTTTTTAAAAAAAATGCATGGTATTTATAGGCAAGGGAACGAATCAGAGGTTTTTCTCTTACTCAACTCATCCTTATCCGCGCGAGTTCATTCTACTTTTTTTGTTGATTACTATCTCATCTCAAGTTTTATTATATAAAAACTTGATGAAAGTATTCCTTTTCCAATGTGATATATTAAATCCTATATATACTCTTTACACTTAGAAGATTAGTTGTGTTTTACCAACGTGGGATAGAGTTTTGAAATACCTTTTATAAACCTGACAACAGGTTTTGCTATGTTAGTATTTCTAACTCTAATATGCTATAAACATGCGTTTGCAGAGGTGGAAAAGAAATTTCAGTTGTTTATTTAAGAGCTGGTTATGCACCTACTGATTATCGTTCAGAAGCTGTAAGAATTTATTACTTTTTTTTTTATTCTGCTGCTGCTGCTTGCTATCTTGATTCGAGTCTGCTTCAGAAGTATTTCATTTTGGACTTTGCCTACTTCTGGCATAATTTTCCTGGTTATTTCTGGATTAGTTCCAATATCAGTTGCAAGATACTGATTTTTACCTTAAATGTTACTTCTATGAATAAAGAATCCTGTTTCCTGGATTATGATTGATATCATATGGGTTTTTGATGCTCATTCTTTTCGAGGAATGGAGAGCTAGGGCACTTATGGAGCAGTCATCAGCTGTCAAGTGCCCATCCATATCTTATCATTTAGCAGGAACCAAAAAGATTCAACAAGAACTTGCAAAACCCAGTATGCTTGAAAGGGAGTAATTTTTGCAAGATGAACACTTTCCGCCTTTACCCAAATCATTGCTGGTTTATGTAATTTCTTTTTTGGCGACAGAGGCTGAAAAAAGAATTAAGTCAAGATGGAATCTAGCGTTAGAATAAATTATGTCCCACCATTCCCATTTTTTTTCCAGAAAGAAACATTGATAGGCAGGAGTTCCCTTTCTTATCCTGTTCCAACTTTCTGATGGGTGGTTTTCCTTCCTGCCATTTTTGTAACAAGTCATTTGTAACTGTATCAGCAAACAAAGCAATTTGGAATTATACACGGCAACTCAAAATTGTTTTACACAGCAACTGTGATGAACTCAAGTGAGATTTGCAGTTTAAGATGGCTGGTTGCATCATTTATATTGAACTCCAGGTGCAATGTTGTGGAGTGTGAGTCGTCATATTCTAATGATTTTGCTTCACTTTTCCTCTCCCAAAGAAAAGTAGAATTGTTTTAACTTTTTTGGGAGGATAAAGCGACGTACGGTAGGTGCAGATATTGCAAGATGAGGCAATAACATGGGCTGAAGGAAGATAAACCTTAGAAATTTCTCTGAAAGATGTAAGAACTGGAGGTGTGTATTTGCATGGGATGCATAACATCGGGCTCTATGTAGGGATTTTGTCAAAGCTTCAGAAAGAATCCAATCTATCTCCGTGTAGGACGTCCCTCGTTCCCTTAGAACAGCTCGAAGAAAGATCATTATGTTTTGCAGTGCATAAAACTATAAAGACATGCTCGTATCAGAGAGGTGTAATGTAGAATAATTTCAGTGTTCTAATTTCCTTTTCATACAAGGCATCCTAACGATGACTCTTTCTTATTGAGAAGAGTAGCTAAAAAGTGCAAATTGAATATATATAAATATATACACACACGAGAGACCCTTGTAAAAAAAGGGTTAAACTAATGATTATTTTTGTTTCTGTTTTTGTTTTTGTTTTTGTTTTTGTTTTGTTTTTTTCCAAGACTATGAATAGTGTTTATATCTGCATAAGTTATATTTTCCGGCCACCCCAGTTCTAGAGCTCGTTGCTCCCACATTGCTGTAAGTTTACGCTCCTCTACTAGTCCTGCTTCGGCTCTCTCCCTTCCTGCTTCGCAAGCTTCTGTGTGAGCACTACATTTTTGTGCTTCAGTTTCATATTGTAAAGAAACTCTCCTGGCAGCTATTACCGAATTCCATGTCTGCACCAAAGTTTCATTAGCTACTCCTTTTTGCAAATCAATCTCCTCTGATATTAAATCGGCCACACCCTTCTTCATTTCTTCACTTATTTCTGGATCGTGTTTGCCACATTCTGCAAATACAATATAGAAGACCTCCGATAACTTGGTAAAACTAGCTTGACAAAGAATACATGTAAATCATCTTTAGCAGTGTACAAGTCTTCCATTAATTGTATGTGTAATTAAGATATCGAGAAACGTGTTCATCTGGTAAGGTGAGAAAATGTTCAAGGAAGAAAATCTCATCTACTGAACTTGTCCGATTTCAAAGTTTCCAAGTGAGGATGTTGAATAACATGATTTGAGAAACAAAAATCAAGTGTATAAAGGGTTAAATGTGAATATTTCAGTGGTTCCTGCTTGGGCCATTCCATTCAATCTCCAAGGAAAGGAAAGGAAACCATAGTTTAAAACAGCAAAGAAAGCAAGAGAGTAGGACTGACCAGGATATGAGTTGTTGATGAATTCTGCAGAATAAGAGATGTTAAAACAAAGTTAGTGGAAGCATCAGTATTTTTAACAGGACACAAACCAGTGAAAATTAAATTTTCGAAGTAACTTCAGAATACACAAGAAACAGACAATCAAGATCACAAGGAGAATTAATGAAAATCAGCACTCAAATGATGCTATTGTTTAATGATGTTTATGTGACTGGCAAAATAGTACTGAAGTTGGTGTTCTGCTTTGATATTCATCGAGATGAACTGAAAAAAGCCCTTTTGTCCGAAAGCAGAAGGTAGAAAATATTCCAACTCTCTAATTAACATCAAATGGTTTGATAACACAGACGAACACTTTTGAGCTTACAAAAGTTTTGCTACCAAGGTGAATACCTTCAACTTTTCTGCTTGTTAAAGCAGAGATTTGTACAAATGTCCATGCTATCTGCCATGGAAACAGCTATTCACTTAACTAACTTTTGAGCTTACAAAAGTTTTGCTACCAAGGTGAATACCTTCAACTTTTCTGCTTGTTAAAGCAGAGATTCGTACATATGTCCATGCTATCTGCCATGGAAACAGCTATTCACTTAACTAACTTCATTTCATTGGACTATGATTCAAATTGATGTCGTGTTTCACGGGGTCGACAGGAAAATCTACCATGAACGTACTTGAAGTTGCTCTTTGGGCATGAGCTTGTCAAAAAGTTAATACTTCGGAACAAACACCACCATAAAACTAAAAAATAGATGATGAAAAATGAGCAATACATGAAAGCCTCGTAAATTTCTCACAGAAGGATAGCATAACATCAAATGAGACCTTGTATTCCTGATATTACCATGAACTCCCAAAACCTCAAGACATTTACTAAGCCTAAAATTGGGGTTTTCAAAGTAAACCCTTTCAACCCTCAATCTCACAAGCCATACTCACTTAATCAACAAAAGATTTATGATTTTCTTTATTTCCTAGTATAAATTAGCAATACATGTCCCATGAAGAACTGATCAAACGTACCAGCCTACATTGGAGATTTTTTCTTTTATCAGAATAAAATCTCATTGAAGAGGTTTTCCATCATACCAAATTTGCTCAGATAAACTACACTTCCATGATGTTAAATGAATGTCTTTTCATTAAGAATTTCCCACAACTTTAACCATGTCGAGGCTGGTAATAACTTTAAATGCCGTGCCATATAAATTATACGAAGTCAAAAATCACCAAAATCATAAAACAAAGACAAATTTCTTCCTAAATTACATAAACAGAACACATAAAATAGTGCATTTATGAACGCATCGAAAGAGAGCAAAAAAAACTGAAAACTAAACTCTGAAACAAAGATAGTGAATTTTTTATATACAGAAGTAAAAATTATACTAAAAGTAGGCACATTTTTATGGTATCAAAACAGATTCAAAAGCGCAAACTAACTATCAACCATGTTTAGAAAGGTCCGTAAGAAGCTTTAACTCACCTAATGTCCATGATATTTCCACTTCAGAGCAATTGCAATCACAAGAGCATGAAGCCTGAGCATCATTTGAACTCCCCTTCGAAAACAATCCAAGTCCTAAAATGTAGACAACAAAGAACATAGCCACCAGCACCAAAACCACCCTTAATGCACCATTACTGAACCCATAATGCTCTGATGGGTAAGCCATCTCCGCAGTCCCCTCTTTCTACGATCAAAAAACAAAGAAACAAAACCCAAAAAACCAAACTTTATTTTATGCTTTCAAAGAAATGAACTTAACAACCAAAACACAGTAGTAAAAAAACAAGCTTTTATTTGCAGAGCATGAAAAAACACAGCATATAAAGATCTGGGTCTCGCTCAATTTGGAGATACTAAAAAAAGCAACTTCAGCGAATGAATGTACGTAAGAGAAATGTCTGTTCTTGAGTTTTTTGAGGAAATAGAAGAGACCCCAGATCCCTATAAAGTGAAAAAGGAAATTTACAAGACTTGTAAAAGATGAACCTGTTGTCCGAGAAAAAGAGAGATACTGTAGCAAAGGGAGAAAAACGTTGAAGTGGGGCACTGCTACTTCAGTCTTGTATCATTAATACTCCAATGCTTTTCTTTTATCATTCTGATTGCTCCATTTGTTGGAGTTAAATAAGATTTGAGAAGCTAATGAAGTTGCAGTAATCTGGTTGCGTTTACAGGCTGTAACTTGGTGTGATCCTTACTTATCAAATAGCTCGAAGAAATACATGAAAAATCTAACTGGAGATAAACATTTGTAGTTCTTCGATGAGCACCATCGAAATAACTGATAGACACTGTTGCCAGTTGGTATCTATCTTAAGAAGTCCAAAGCTAAATTGAAAAGTTATTTTACTGTAAAAAAAAAAAAAAAAACTTTTTCCTTGACTTTTTTTTTTTTTTTTTTTTGTGCTGGAGAGGCTTGGTTACAAAGGATAACGTTAAAGACAAAATTAAGAGTGTTCGGTAAACAAGTCATTTTAAAAAACAATTGTTTTAAATAATTTTTTATTGTTTTAATATACTGATATTAAAAATAAATTTTAATAAATATATTATTTTAATAAATTTTGAGATAAAAAATATACTTTGCAAAGCAATGATTACAAAGTCTATATTTGGTTTAAAAGTATTTGATAATACAGAAATGTATTTAATGACAAAGATAATGGCGACAATAAAATAAGTTAGAAAATGAGATAAAAACAAATTTGTATTTAGTAGTGATATATAAGATAAAATAGAGATAAAAAAATTATGATTGATAATAATGTAAAAGACAGTGACAATCTCGATTCTATTTGGTTAATGGACAATATAAAATAAAAAATATAAAAAATTATTTTACCCATGTATTATCGTCAAACTTATATATTTTAAAAAATAATTATATATATATTTTTTACTTTAACTTGTATGAGTAATGAAATTAATATAATTATAATTGTTCTAGTTATAAAACCATTAAATACTTGAGTGATTGACCAAACCAAAAACCGTGTCAACTTAGGTATTTTTCTACTTTCACTTTTAAATCGTGTTTAAAAATATAGTAATAATTATTTGTAATTGTACGTTGACTCAAGTCGACCTGGATCAACTTGATCTGTGACTCAGACCTCAAACGGTAAAACAAGCATTTTCACAAATTAAGTTTTAAAACTATAATTATTATTATTTTTATTCTTATATATCTTACCTGGATAATATTAGAGCTTAAAGTTTTTACAAGGATACTATAAAATAAAAACTAAAAATATTGTTACTAGAAATATACCTCCTCTTTTCCACCTCCTAGTTTAAAAAATACATAAATTTACTATAAAATTTATTTAATTTTTATATCTCTACCTAAAAACTATGGTCCGTGAGGCTAAGCTGAGTACTCATCGCTTGCAGGCTCTAGCAAAAGCAACGTGAATTTTCTCATAGCCTCGTGAATTTTCTCGTAAATTGAAAGTTATCTGCGTTTGGTATTATGGCGCAACCGCAGTTTCCACCGCAGTTGAAGCATGAATTTGCCACTGTTACAAACAGGCATGCACTAGTTGTCTGTTTGGAAGTATGATTGAAGTTGTTTTTGAAAGTATTTTTTATCCAGAAATACATTAAAATGATAATTTTTTTATTTTTTAAAAATTATTTTTAACATCAGTACATCAAAATGATCTAAAAATACCAAAAATAAAATAATTTTTTTTTCAAAAATATTTTCCAAACATATTATCAAACACCCCCTTAGGAGTGAAGAAGCTAGCCTTGTTAGGGAATCCCAGTTAAAGGGGTCACCAAAATTATCAGATGATAGAAGCTCCTTAGATGATTTTCAACCCCAAGGCTAATTCACACCCCTGTTTTGTTCCTGCAAGTAAGCCCAATTCAAAGCGCTGTTCTTAAAAGACACGATAATAAAAAAATTGTGATTTTTATAACAATTCTTGAATACGAATTAGGATATTTATCCCTTATAAAAACTTGAAAATATTGAGATTTCATTCGTTTATTTAAACTTTTATAATATATTTTCCAAATCAAAAAAAAAAAGAACGGGACTTGCTTTAAGAAATTAATTTTGCTGGATTGCCAATCAAAACATTAAGTTTTGAGAATGTTACAATCAATTTCATAACTTAGTGCTCCTCTTTGAGGGATGAGGGATGATCCTAGCGCGCAATCAAATCCAATATATATTTCGTTAAATTTGCGATCGATACCTTTTCCATTAGAAAACTACAGTTCGTACAGATTGAATCAAAGAATTTCAACTCGAATATCGAGGAAGCCTACTCACCCATGCATGAAGAACCATTTTCTTTGTCCGATCAGTCGGCTACATGATCCAAAATTTCATCAAGGCACAGTTGTAAATAATTCCAGGTGTCAGAGAAATGATTTTAAATAATTCATCTTCGTTCCGATCACCCCTGTTCGCATTGATCCGCCACTTCTGCAAAGCCATCGTTTCAGTTCAGGAGAGGCCAAGCTGTATTCTCCTGCGCGCGTTACTCGAACTTCGGGATTATTTAAGAGCTTGTCAGATCTCTCGAGTTCCCACCTGAACCACTTCACAAGGAAAGCTAGAAGTTCTTTACACATGTGAGGTTCAAGGACTACAAGACTAATTTTTGAAGGATTTCTCTCATGAATCTACCACATGCAGATATGTAGCACATCCTACCAAACAAAACCACATGGGGCTGCACCAAAAAAGATGAAGATTCAAGAATTCCCCCCCCACCGGAGATCTATTTTCGCTAATCGTGGCCAAACTTTCGAGAAATTTGGGCAAATATCATGTACGGTTAGAGAATAATATAAATCATATTATGGGACCTCACCTATAAGCTTAAGTTTTTAGGTGAGACGGTTCCTTAACATGGTATCAGAGCCTTGTTGACCCAGCGGTCACGAGTTCGAATCTCACCACCTCCATTCTATTTTATAAAAACTAAGCACAAGGTGATAAGGGTCTGTGCAAGTTTCAAGCCCAAAGGTCTTTCACTTGAGAGAGTTTGTTAGAGAATAATATAAATCATATTATGAGACCTCATCTATAAACTTAAACTTTTAGGTGAGATGATTCCTTATCCACAACAGTTTCTCCTAGATCACCATTTTCCTGTTTCTGAGGCTGAGGCAGATATGTAGCAGATCCTACCAAACAAAACCACATGGGGCTGCACCAAAAAAGATGAAGATTCAAGAATTCCCCCCCACCGGAGATCTATCTTCGCTAATCGTAGCCAAACTTTCGAGAAATTTGGGCAAACATCAAGCAGCAACAATTTGGGCAAACATCCTACAGAAATTTGAATTTTTTTCCATTTAAAATAAATATATTTTGGTGTTTTTAGATCATTTTGATGTGCTGATGTCAAAAATAATTTTTAAAAATAAAAAAACATCATTTTAATATATTTCAGCACGAAAAACACTTTGAAAAACTACCGCAATTATCCTCCCAAAGAGGCTACTAGATCACCAGTTTCCTGTTTCTGAGGTGCTATGAGAGTTGTAATGAAAAGGCCATCAGCCTTCACTTAGCGCTGGACGCATAAACAAAGTGAATAGCGCCATGCAAGTCATGTGAATCAATATGTGAATACACGAATCAAAAACAAATCCATATAGAATTCTGTGTGCATCTGTAATAAATATTCTAATACATATTAATTAAATCTGAAAATAAATTTTTTAATGAGATAAATATAAAGTTTTAATACATATTAATGAATTAAATATTTTTAGAGAATTCTTTAATACATATTAATAAATAGCATTTATTACAACTACAACCGCACTCAAGGTACTTCAATTCCGCCATGGAATTCTAGTCAGCGAAAAACAGAATCTTCGAGTATTATTTTTTGGGCCGGTGGAGTGCTTTTGTTATTTCTTCATTATGACTCAATAAATATCCCTATGGAACTCTCACTATTTTTTTAAAGCTTATCTCATCAAATCAAATTGCAAGGTGGACAAGTTATCTGGATTGATTTGACTCTTTTATATAATTGATTTTTTTTAATTATATCTAATATTTAGATTGACTAATAATTAAATATTATGATTCATTTTGAATTATTTTCTATAAAATTATTCTGATTTCAAGACACTAGTCGCATGATTAACAAGTTAACTATAGCTGACTTGAGTTTTTTTCATATCTTTTTATTAATTTTATTTTTCAATATTATGTTAATAAAAAAATTATAATTTGTTTTTTATTGAGATAATCTTGTCTCGTAATTTGAACTAGAAGTTTGACAATTCGATTCAAATTGTTTTTAAATTATTTTCTTAATTTATTTTTATTAAATTATTACAATATCATGATTTAATATATAAATTGACCGAATCCATTCTCTCATTTTGAAGGCTCCGTGGGAGATTAAACTACAATTTAGAAGAAGTCATGGTAACTTGGTGAATAAAAAATAATTGGTCAACGAGAATAGTTGGTATTGACCAGCCGCGCGCAACCGCCACCTCCCGGTATCATCCATGATCTTATCTTATATGCCTTGCAAAGTATCACAAATTTTGGAAAGAACCTGTGTATAATTAGTGAGTTGCAATTAAATTTAAAAAAATTAATTTAAATTTGTGATGGTTAAGTTATTATTTAATTAAAAATGATGTGATTATTTAATTAAAAAAAGTCAATGGCATCAATATATGTTACCCCCTCGGAGTATGGATTTTTGTTATCATTAATATATTAACCAAAGGAACTTCGTGTCTTATTTTTATTTTGTTCTGTTCATACAGTGCCGGCAAAAAACTGTATTTTAAAAGTGTTTTAAAATTATTTTAAATTGAATTATTTTAATATTTTCAAATATTTTGATTGACTGATATCAAATTTAATTTTTTTAAAAATATATAAAAAAATATTTTAATATATTTATAAATAAAAAAACATTTCAGTAATTAAAGTGATAGTTAATACGGTGGTTGGCAGCCAAGCAGAGCCATATAATAAAAGTAATATTTAAGTCTCCAACTCATTCGCTATGCCAAAAAACAAGGTGGGTACATTAAATGCCTTACCAACTACGGGATGTTTGGGGATGAGAAATTTTTAAAAAATATATATTTTTAAATTATTTTGATATGTTTATTTTTTAAAAAAATATATTATTTTAATATATTTTTAAATAAAATTAAAAAACAACCATAGACTACCAAACAGCATCTCTCAACACAAAACCTTATATTTAAAAAGTTCAATCAACGAATCTACTACGTTGGCAAGGGTCGCTATTTGGTATTTGGCATAACCGGTCTATACGGTAGGACCGGGGGAGAGGTTTTCTTAAAAACATTATTCAGTGTATTGATGTCATTCAACTTGGATTAAAGAATTAATAAATCATGAGATTTTGTGGGATTCTATTTATTATTTAATTTAAAATTAAAATTAAACTGTATACCCTACCAGAATATCAGGTAATTCATACAAAAATTAAATAAATAAAATCCAATAATATATAATAAGGAAATACTTAAACTCATATTCAATTGGATCCTAGTAATATGCTAAGCTTTAAAAATAGTCATTTGAACTTATTGTTCCTCACCAACTTCAAGTTTGAACTGAGCTCTCGATCAACGTTGGAAAAGCATATGAACACTTCAACGTCTCTAATTTATAGCCACAGCTTTTTGCAGGCTATAATTTTTTATATCAATACATTTAAATATTAAAATAATTTAATTTAAAACAAAAAAAATATTTTTTATAAAATAGCTTTCCGGGTTCTCCAAACAGACGATCATCTATCATCTTTAATGGTATTTACAAAGAAACTCGATCCCAATTCTCGCACCATTTTCCCTCTAATGTATACATAAAATACAAATATTTTTTTTATTATTAATAATTTATAGGAGAAGGATCATGATAAGCAAAGGAAAAACTTTGTGTGTGTGTGTGTATCGGTTTGTTATAATTAATTTTAATTATATCTATAAAAAAGTAGAATTAACACAATTAAATACTTGAGTGAATGAAAAAACAAACAATGAATTAATGATAAAAGACAATTGTTACCGCATCGATCTCATCATAATTCATAACCGACGGAATTGAAAAACAAGGAAGCAAGCAAGGGTTTATACAAGAAGAAAATATAAAAACATAGACACGTGCTATGATCATGAAAGGAAACAGGAGTAGCTAGCTGGTGATCACAGATACGTGTTTTCTTGATAGACAGTCCTGCTGAACGTGGAGCCACGCTCATGCAAGCAGCTCGGAAACAATTGCCATGGATGACCCGGCCGGCGCACTTCCGTCCGGCTGGTACGTGGAGCCAGATTAAAAAGGCCGGTGAGGATGATAATTGAGGCACACGCGCCGAATCAAGTAAAGAAAATAGATTTTTTCAGCATATTACAGCTGGAGATTGTCAAGTGCTGGACGTGGCACCGGCGCGCACACAAGTTCATGAAACCTTGGAGCAGTCAAGCCAGGCCTCTCGGTCATATCAACAGGGCGAGCAGCATTGCCTTTGATTTTCACTGCATCTGATGAGTCAACCACTTTCCACTCGAAACATTGGATCATGGCTGCTAGAGTCACGGGTAGTTCCAGCATGGCCAGGGCAATGCCAGGGCAGCTTCTTCTTCCAGAACCGAAAGGCAGCAGCTCATAATGCTGCCCTTTTATGTCCATGGCGGAAGCGGGCTGAACCATGTCCCCGTCAGGTTTTAGAAACCGTTCAGGTTCAAATTCCAATGGGTTTTTCCAGTACCTTGCGTCTCTTCCAATGGACCAGATGTTCACAAATAACAATGTGTCCTGGGGTATTGTGTAGCCATTGATCTTGCTTTCTTGGATTGATTTTCTCGCGATCATTGGAATGGGTGGGTGAAGCCTAAAAGTTTCCTTGATGATGGCCTGGATATAGGGAAGATTTGGAGAGTCTGATTCTTCTACCAGCCTCTTGTTTCCGACAACCGTGTCGATCTCCTGCTGCGCCTTCGCAAGTACCTTTGGGTTGTTTATGAGCTCTGCTAGTGCCCATTCGGTCGCAGAGGCTGTCGTGTCCGTCGCAGCTGTTATGAAATCCTTTCGAGAAAATGTAACAGTACAAATCAGCAGCGGACAAAAAAATAAAAATTAAAGATTCAAGATATATATACTGTTTATAGGGTTTTTAATTAATCTCCTTACCAAAACCAAGGCTTTAATGTGCTCTCTAGTTAGCTCCACCTCGGAGCTCTTATCTTCCAATGCATCAAGCATCATGTCCAGAAGATCTCTAGCCTTGTATTCTCCACCAGGACTCTTATTCTTTCTTTCTATCTCGCGGTTTGTGATGACTTTCTCCAACAATGCATCATACCTTCTATGGACATCCTCAAATTTCTTTCTATACCCCTGAAAGTCAAAGTTCCTGCAAAACCAGAAGAAGTCGGAGACATTAAACTCTCCGAACATCTGTGTCACCTCACGCACCAGGGTTCTAACACCCTCAGCCTCGTTATCAGTCCCAGAACACCTGAGACTCAATATGATTTGTGAAATTATGTTGCTTGATAATTTCAGCAGCTCTTCAGTGACATTAACACTATCACAGACTCTGGACTTGTCGTGTACAACCCCGAGGAACTCGCGCAGTTCCTTTCTTCGTATAGGGAGAAACTGGTTGAGCGCCCGGTTACCCAGGAACTCAAACGTGCTCATCTTCTTGATGAATCTCCAGTACGGTCCGTACGGCGAGAAAGCGAAAGAAGAGCTGTAGGTGAGGTGATCAATGGCTAGAGAATGCTTGCGGGACGAGAAGGTGAGGTCGTTTGTCTTGAGCAGTTCTTTAGCGAGCTCTGGCGTGGAAGCCACAACACAGGGGACAGAACCCAGTCGGAGATAGATTAGGGGACCATACGAAGAAGATAGATCACGAAAAGAATGGTGAATTAGGGGTCCGAGAAGATGGAAATGGCCGATGATTGGCAAGGGCGTTGGACCTGGGGGGAGGGAACCATGCCCTCGTCTGCTGTTTTTGACGAAGACTGCGAGCAGAAGAATGGCAAAGCCAGCTATTATAAGCTCAAACACCATGCTTGATAACCAGAACGGAAGGGAAAGCAAGTACTAAGAAATTGAGAGTTTTCTTGTGTTTCCTTATTGGCATATCCAGGCGACGTGTTTGTATATATACACGCTCGCGCGCAAGTAGAAGCCAGTGTTTGGTAACGTAGTAATTTTTTTTTCTTTAGTGCGTGTGAACAGAGTATTTTATTTGGGGAAAAAAACAACATAAAATTAATGTTTTTTATGGGTTTGATGTATATATGTTAAAAATAATAAAATCATTTCTATTTTTTATATATATAAAAACATTTTAAATATATATATATATATATATACTGCACTACAACAACAACAAATTAATCTCCTCCTGCTGGATAGCCTCCAATTTTCACTCTAGCTAGCTTTTGATAATAATAATAATAATAATAATAACCATCAATTAATATTGCTGGTATTAAAAGAAGAGAAGTAGGTGGAGCTCCAAGCAGCCACTGACAATTTGCTTTTAAATCGGATAGGGAAGAAATAAAAAAACAATTGTTGACCCGGTGCGTCGAGGAAGGGATTACAAGGAATAAACAAATATACAAAAAAAATAAAACGCGGTTTTTCGAGTGACCATAAGTAGTCCTTCCAACCTCTAAATAAATTTAAATATAAGTCAATAGTAGGTGATACAATAATAAAATTTTAATATTAAGAGTTTTGCTTCTTTTATAATTTTAGATTCCAGTACTGTGATTGTTAATATGATGATAATTAGAGATTTATATAGTCAAGGGGTATATGCAAGTTGATCCGAATACCTGCATTAATATAAAGAAATATAAACCTTATAATACTATTGTTTTCAATTGTATTCAAATATAAAAGTAAACTTTGAAGAATGACTTGAAAGGATGTATCATTCCAATCTGGGATTTTTTTATTAGAGAATCAATTTGTTCCTAACTAACCTAATTAATTTCCTATAATCTTCCACATGAATATCTGCATTGCTCTAGAATTTCTCCTTTACCAGTTCATCAATGGTTCTAGGACTTCACCAACAATGGATGTTCAGTCATTTCATAAAACGATCACACAATTTCGGTCCAAATATTTGAACAATGCACGCAATCCATTGTTTTAATTTATGTATAGCTTCATCACAAAGAGAACGCGTAGCTTCCACATGAATTGTGCAGCTGTTTTTAAATATTTCTTTCAAGAAAAGTTGCAATACTAAGCTTCATTTTTACTTTTAATTTTTTTTATTAAAAAAAGTACTTTTAGATCATTTTCATGCGATGAGATTAAAAATAATTTTTAAAAATAAAAAAAAATATTATTTTAATATATTTTGTTTTTTTTTATAAAAAATTACTTTAAAAACACAACACCAACTATACTTTTAAATAGATACCATCCATGTTCATGTATGCATCATGAGAAGAAATTATTTAAAAAAAAAGAAAAGGGTTTACTTTGAAAAATTCAATTCGTGTTTATAATAAATATAATTATAGAATATGACCTGCTAATAATATGTCCTTGGTTGCTCCCACTATCGCTTCGGAAAGGGCTGAAATATACTCGCCAACCCCAACACACGTTTCCATGACTGTTCATTATTATGTTTAGGGTATGATTAGTAATATTATATTAATTATTTTTTAAATTCATTTTAAAAAATGGATACAGACAAAACGATAAGTCAGATATTCTCATTGCTTCTATCATGTACGAGTTTCTTCTTTTCTTTTCTTTTCTTTTTTATATCTATTTTTTCAATAAAAAAATAATTGTTGATTATATTTTTAATACCCTAGAGTTTTCTACAGCCACCATTCCTCGGAGTCAGCTCTACTGTTCGGTGCAGTGTCAACATCGGGGGGAAAGGACAGCTTTATTTAACCATGCAATCAAATTACACATGACCCTGAAAACATCAGGGACCGAACTTATCTATTGAAATAAAAGGACTAAAGTGTAATATTGGCTATCAAACGATGGCTTGTGGCAAATTTAGAACCCCTCGAGCTACCAAACTCCAGCTTGATGACGTGGAATGGTGCTGGCCAATAATATCCTGTAGATGGCACGTAGCACGCCCCTGTCCCCGCAATCAACCCCCAATTTGAAAGTCGCTCATTCGATCTTGGACGTCCATCACAGATTAATCGTTACGCGGTCACTCTCTCCGGAGTTGGTCGGAAATTGTTTTTTATTTTTATAAAAACTTGAAAATATAAGAATATTTTTTTAAAAAATAAAAAAATCTTAAATATTTCAATACATTGTAAATCGGACTGCGAAACAATTGTTTATTTGAGAGTCGCTGTGATTGTTTTCAAAATAATTTTTGTCAAAAATATATTAAAATATTATTATTTTAAAAAAAATATATATTTTTAATATTAGCACATGAAAATGATATACAAATATTAAAAAATTAATTTAAATAAAAAATTAATTATTTTCAAAAATATTTTTAAAACATAATTTCAACCAAAATATCTGTTTTCGAGTGAGGTGATATAATAAATGCATGTTTTTTTTATTTGTTGATTTTTTTTTTATAAATACTCATCGTAAAACACAAACTCCCACACACCCACCACACCAAAATATCAAGTGCTCACCTTCAAAATCTATTTATGAGCAGCGTGAAAATTAATGCGGACAAGGATATCTTCATCATTTGAAGGAGGAGTGGCAGCTGGATTCGCAGACTTGGACAAGGATATCTTCAAAATATATATATTTTTTGTCCTTATTATTATATAGATTTTGATTTGTTTTAATTTTGTCATTTAATTAAAATTGATTATATACTGTAGTTTCAATTTGGTCCTCAGTCTTTTAATTTTACGGATTGGGTTGGAATCCTTAATATTTTTGGTGTCAACTTTTTCATTGATTTCAATTTCATCCTTCCATGCAAATTTATTATAAATCCTTAATATTTTTGGTATCAAAGTTTGATTTCTTTCAATTTTATCCTTCTATGCAAGTTAATTATGGATTTCAGTTTCATTTCGGTCCCAAATCTTTTAATTTCCGGTTGTGTTAGATTATTTAATTCCAATGTTTGGATTTACTTCAATTTTTTCCTTTAAATTAAATATATTATTGAAAATATGTCAAGTTAATTATATATATATATATATATATATATATATATATATATATATATATATATATATATATATATTCAACGAATTAAAGTATGTGAGATTAATTATATGTTTTGATATTTATTGGATATTATCATCTAAAAATATATATATCGAGAAAAAAATGACCTAGGATTTTTTCTTAAAAAAAAAAATCAGTATTCTTAAATACATTTAATATAATAATATGATGAATAAATCTTATAAAATTAAAAAAATTTGGCTTCAAATTTTAATTCTATGCTCTTTTATTTAAGTTTATTTCTTAAAAAAATATAACAATATTTTTATTTATAATATTTCAAATCTAATATTACTGGGGAAAAAAACAACTCACAATTTTTTTTTTGACAAATTTACCTAGGTTATCTGCAATTAAATTTAATATTCAAATAACTAATTTCAGTTTCATTTCGGTCCTAATTCTTTTAATTTACGATTTTGTTTTAAATTATTTAATTTCAATATTTAGATTTATTTCAATTTTTTCCTTTAAATTAAATTTATTACATGTGTTTTTTTTTTTATTTCATCTCTTATAATTTTAATCTTGGATTTTATTTTAGTTCCTTTATTTTTTATACATATTTCTTGCATAGTTCCTATTTCTGTCCATGTTTATATGTATATGCTCTTCGTTTTTCTTTCCAATTTTCCTTTATTTCCAATGTTATTAAGTTTCTCTATTTAATGTCCAAATTTGAACGAAATAATGTTTGTTATTATTTCTCTTTTTTTTTATTCTTCAAGTTAAGTAATTTCTTTAAATATAATAATATTTATTTTCTGTTAATATAGTTAGGTATTGAATTTTGTAAAAGTAATTTCTGTCCAAATTTGTGAGTTTTATTTTCTTTTAAATATATCAAACCTATTATATATTTTGATATTTATTTAATATTAGAGCTTTAATATATATAAATAACAATGATTTTTTTTAATATCATTGCTCTAGAATACTTTTACTATAATAATATAAAAGTTAAAAAAATATGGAATTTTTTTCTCTAACAATAATAATGGTCTCACCAAGTTTTATTATTTCCACTGTTATTAAGGTTATTTCTTTTTCATATTTACATTTGAATTTCTGGTCATGATCATTTCAAAAATGATTTTATTTGTTTTTATTTTTCGGTTCAAATAATTTCTTAAAATCTAATAATATTTTTTATTTTGTCATTTATTTAGTTTTTTAGTTGCTTTTCTATTAATATTATTAGGTCTTAAAATTTCTTGTTATTATAGATAATACATTCAAAATAATAATAATTATTATTTGTAATATTTTTTCCCTTATCAATATGTGAAACTAATTATATATTTTAATATTTATTTAATATCAACACCTTCATATATATATATATATATATATATATATATATATATATATATATATATAAATGATCTTTTTATTATTATTCTAAAATATTTTAAATCTAATAATATGAACAATAAATTTTACAATCAGTTTTCTACATAGATAAAAAAAAATTTAACAGATTTTATTAAAAAAAGAATTTGGCAATAGCAACATTCAATCACATTTTGATGGGATTTTTTTTTTTCATTTTTAACATATTTTATCAATTATAATTTTGCTGATTAAATTTTAAAATAACAACATATAACACACATAAAATCAATCAATTTTCTATATAGATAAAAAAAAACCTAACGCATCACGCGGGCATATTGCTCGTAAAAACTAAAAATATTGTTATTAGAAATATACCTCCTCTTTTCTACCTCCTAGTTTAAAAAATACATAATTTACTATAAAATTTATTAAATTTATATATTTCTACTAAAAACTATGGTCCGTGAGGCTAAGCTGAGTATTCATCGCTTGTAGACATTAATCTCTAGCAAAAGCAACGTCCATCACCAGCACAACTTGGGACCACAACTCTGCATTCTTAGATACCATGTTGCCATGGATGTTTGTCACAACCTTGTGAATTTTCTCATAAATTGACAATTATCTGCGTTTGGTATTATGGCACAACCGCAGTTTGCACCGCTGCTGAAGCATGAATTTCCCACTGTTACAAACAAGCACCAGGAGTGAAGAAGCTAGCCTTGTAAGTGAATCCTAGTTAAGGGGGTAATCCACTATTGTCAATTTGTCATCATAGAAGACAAGTTTAATATATTTTGATATATTTATTTTTTTTTATTTTTTTTAATATATTCTTAAATATAAAAACACATTAAAAAAAACCACACAGACTACCAAACAGCCAATCTCTCAACAAAAAAACTTATATTTAAAAAAGTTTAATCAACGAATCTACTATTGTTTTTTCAAACTCATTTTTTTTTCAATTTTAATCCCTATTTTTTTCAAATAATTTATACAATTAATATTTTTAAATTTCATTCTCTTTTAAATTTTTATAGATTATATCTAGTCTTTATTATTTTCATTGTTATTTATCTTTTCTAAAATATTTATGAAATTAAAATTATTTTTTTAATTTCATGATATTTTTAATTTTTTATTTATCAAATTTGATCTTAATTATTCAATAGAATTGAAAAAAAACATATACGGATTATTTTCAGCTTATTTTTTTTATCACAATGTTATAAATATTAAAAAAAAAATACTTTTCAATAATTTATTTTATATAAAAAATAATTTTCTAAAAAATATTACTTTCAACGAATAAACAGCATAAAAGCAATAATACTTGAATTCAAAAATAAAATCCAAACATCTTCGCTAACCTCCGGAGTTGAAGTTATTGACTTTCAGAGCTCCAAAAAGAAAAGTCAGGTGCACCATTTTTCCCAGATGGGCTTGAAAAAAAGATAAAAGCATGCTGTGATAAATTAGACCGTAGCTTCAATTAGATGGGCTCAAAAAATATTTTTGAAATCCGAACAGGTTTAAATTACAATACAATACAAATAAAAAATTCATACTAGTAATCAATCCAGATAGAACATAATTTAAATTTAATATTAGAACATTGACATGCTCTAATATTAGTTTAAATTTAATTTTCTTTTAAAATTTCATAGATTTCGATTTCGTTCAGGCTTGCCTCAGACCCAGTTTAGCTAAACATATTTACGAGCCTATAATTAATATTCCATCTTTATAATTATAAATATCTTCCAAGTAAAGAAATTAAATAAAAAAAATCCAATAATATATAGTAAGGACATACTTAAACTTATATTCCATTGGATCCTAATAATATGCTAAGTTTTAAAAATAGTCATGTAAACTTATTGTTCCTCAACAACTTCAAGTTTGAACCGAGCTCTCAACATTGGAGAAGCTCATGAACACTTCAACATCTCTAATTTATAGCCCCAGCTTTTTGCAGTTTCTATTTAGAGCATGTTTGGCATAACAGTTGATGTTGTGATTGAGGTTGAAAAAAAACAGTTTTATACTTCAAGTTTGAACCGAGCTCTCAACATTGGAGAAGCTCATGAACACTTCAACATCTCTAATTTATAGCCCCAGCTTTTTGCAGTCTCTATTTAGAGCATGTTTGGCATAACAGTTGTTGTTGTGATTGAGGTTGAAAAAAAACAGTTTCATGAAAAGAGCTTTTAGATGCAGTTCATAACTGAAATTGAAGTGTTTGGTTAAAACTGTGATTGAGTTTAATGCTTAATGAAAAACAGTTTTGTGTGTTTAATTATCATGTTTTTTATATTGCTATCAACTTGTGAAATTACTTTAAAGGACACACACACACACACACAGATATATATATATATATATATATTGTTTCTTAAATATTGTAGATTAATAATCATAACAATAAATATAATTAATAATTAAAGTAAATTAGATATTTGTTTTTATTCTCCCATCAAACTATTTGCAATTTCATTTCAAACTAAATCAATATGTTAATGCATCTATGATCCCTTGCTATTTGATGGATGAACAACATCTAGTAACAACATCTGCGATCTAGTTGTAGAGATATAATTCTAAGGGCAAATCCAGTTGCAAGTTTCTGATTCATAATCAATCGAAAAATAACAGGGTTGTGGAGTGAAATGAAATCACGTGTTTTTTTCTTTTATTAGGACTAATCTCTATCCATATATATATATATATATATATATATAAAATCAAATTGAGCCTGGCCCAACTAAATGGCGGTAGAATCGTCGAAATGTTACCGCTGCTGCTGACGTTAGGGATTATTGCTGCTGCTAGAGAGAGAGAGAAAGGAGTTACCATGACTATGAAGGAGAGAAAGGGGGTTGCCGTTACTGCATGTGGAGAGAGAGAGAGAGGCAATGGTCGTGACTGCATGTGGAGAGCGAGAGAGAGAGAGAGGCAAACTGCTGACGACGATAATGTGCAACAACACCACAATCAAATACTTGAGAGAATGAAAAAACAAACATTGAATTAATGATGAAAGACAATTGTGACCGCATCTCATCATAATTCATAACCGACGGAATTGAAACACAAGGAAGCAAGCAAGGGTTTATACAAGAAGAAAATATTAAAACATAGACACGTGCCATCATGAAAGGAAACAGGAGTAGCTAGCTGGTGATCACAGATACGTGTTTTCTTCATGCAAGCAGCACTGAAACACTTGCTATGGATGACCCGCCGGCTCACTTCTGTCCGGCTGGTACGTGGAACCAGATTAGAAATGCCGCCGAATCAAGTAAAGAAAATAGATTTTTTCAGCTTATTACAGCTGAAGATTGTCAAGTGCTGGACGTACGTGGCACCGGCGCGCACACAAGTTCATGAAACCTTGGAGCAGTCAAGCCAGGCCTCTCGGTCATATCAACAGGGCGAGCAGCATTGCCTTTGATTTTCACTGCATCTGATGAGTCAACCACATTCCACTCGAAACATTGGATCATGGCTGCTAGAGTCACGGGTAGTTCCAGCATGGCCAGGGCAATGCCAGGGCAGCTTCTTCTTCCAGAACCGAAAGGCAGCAGCTCATAATGCTGCCCTTTAATGTCCATGGCGGAAGCGGGCTGAACCATGTCCCCGTCAGGTTTTAGAAACCGTTCAGGTTCAAATTCCAATGGGTTTTTCCAGTACCTCGCGTCTCTTCCAATGGACCAGACGTTCACAAATAGCAATGTGTCCTTGGGTATTGTGTAGCCATTGATCTTGCTTTCTTGGATTGATTTTCTCGCGATCATTGGAACGGGTGGGTGAAGCCTAAAAGTTTCCTTGATGATGGCCTGGATATGGGGAAGATTTGGAGAGTCTGATTCTTCTACCAGCCTCTTGTTTCCGACAACCGTGTCGATCTCCTGCCGCGCCTTCGCAAGTACCTTTGGGTTGTTTATGAGCTCTGCTAGTGCCCATTCGGTTGCAGTGGCTGTCGTGTCCGTCGCAGCTGTTATGAAATCCTTTTGAGAAAACGTAACAGTGCAAATCAGCAGCAGACAAAAAAAATTAAATTCAAAATTCAAGATATATATTGTGTTTATAGGGTTTAATATCCTTACCAAAACCAAGGCTTTAATGTTCTCTCTAGTTAGCTCTACCTCGGAGCTCTTATCTTCCATTGCATCAAGCATCATGTCCAGAAGATCTCTAGCCTTGTATTCTCCCCCATTACTCTTATTCTTTCTTTCTATCTCGCGGTTTGTGATAATTTTCTCCAACAATGCATCATACCTTCTATGGACATCCTCAAATTTCCTTCTATACCCCTGAAAGTCCAAGTTCCTGCAAAACCAGAAGAAGTCGGAGACGTTAAACTCTCCGAACATCTGTGTCACCTCACGCACCAGGGTTCTAACACCTTCAGCCTCGTTATCAGTCCCAGAACACCTGAGACTCAATATGATTTGTGAAATTATGTTGCTTGATAATTTCAGCAGCTCTTCAGTGACATTAACACTATCACAAACTTTGGACTTGTCGTGTAGAACCCCAAGGAACTGGCGCAGTTCCTTTCTTCGTACAGGGAGAAATTGGTTGAGTGCCCGGTTACCCAAGAACTCAAACGTGCTCATCTTTTTTATGAATCTCCAGTACGGTCCGTACGGTGAGAACGCTAAAGAAGAGTTGTAGGTGAGGTGATCAATGGCTAAAGAATGCATGCGGGACGAGAAGGTGAGGTCGTTTGTCTTGAGCAGTTCTTTAGCGAGCTCTGGCGTGGAAGCCACGACACAGGGGACAGAACCCAGTCGGAGATAGATTAGTGAACCATAAGAAGAAGATAAATCACGAAAAGAATGGTGAATTAGGGGTCCGAGAAGATGGAAATGACCGATGATTGGCAATGGCGTTGGACCTGGGGGGAGGGAGTCATGCCCTAGTCTGCTGCTTTTGATGAAGACTGCGAACAGAAGAATGGCAAAGCCAGCTATTATAAGCTCAAACACCATATATGCTGGATAACCAGAACGGAAGGGAAAGCAAGTACTAAGAAATTGAGAGTTTTCTTGTGTTTCCTTATTTGGCATAGCCAGGTGACGTGTTTGTATATATACACGCTCGCGCGCAAGTGGAAGTCGGTGTATGGTAATGTCGTAATTTTTATTTTTTAGTGCGTGTGAAAAGAGAATTTTATTTGAAAAAAACATTAAATTTGTTATAAATTCATATTTATGTATATTGAATATTGTCCATGATTCTTGAGTTTAGTCTTTTAGATTTCTGTAACCCTTGAGTTCATTTTCTTTTTCTATAAATAGATCATTTGTTTTGTATTCTTTACACTTTTGGAATAATAGAAGAATTCTTATTAAACAAGGTATTTCTCTCTTGTCTCTTTTGATTATATTTTGATGTCTATGGTTTTCTATATTAATTATTTATTCTTTTTATTACACGTTATCAACACAATGCTTTAACCATCTTACATCAATTTTAATATTTTCGCTTTTCATTATTATTCATTAGAAAGAGATTTATAGTTCCCGAAGAACGAGTATTACAAGTTCCTGAAAAATTAAATAAATTAAAGATAGTTCCTTGAAACCCTGTAGTATTAGGTTTCCAGGGCTTCCTCATGATAATCAGATTCTCCTCCTGTATCCTTGCTAGCCCATAGGCCATAACTAAATTTTGTGGATTTAACATCCTTACTCCCATCTTAATTTCATCCTTTAACCGCCCCCCCGCCCCCAGGAAAAAAACTTAGCCCATGGAAGTTAGATAATCCCCTAACTCGGTTCGAAAGCATCTAGAATTGGGTTTTGTAAAGCTCCACTAATGAGGTCTGTTTGACACTTATAAGGGCCTCCATAGGATCATCATAAGACGAGATTCCAAAATGAATTTGGAGGGCCCTTACGAAGGCCTCCCAACTGGTGAGAATCCCGGTTTCTTCTAATTTTTGATACATGTTATTGCTTTTCCCTCCATGTGGAAACTGGCAATAAATAATTTGTGCTAAGCTGGAGTGTTGTGGAAAATAAAGAACTGATTGGCCTTGTATACCCAACTGATAGTGTCATCCCCATTAAACTGGGAAAACTCCAACCTTATTGATTTGAGCTGAAATGGTTGGGTTCCTCCTGGGTACTACTTCGTGCCTGGGGTTTCCATTAACGAACCTAGCTGAACAATTGGGTGGGGAACCCATGGGCCTTTTCCCTTGGGCCTTTGCCATCTGATCCATCCTTGTGGGCATGTTTCTCAACTGTTGAACTATGTTTTCAAGTATTTATTGTTGATTCTGTTGTTGTGCCTCTTATTGTTATTTCATCCCTGTTACCGTCTCTATCAACTGTGAAACTCTCATCCCTTTAACCATCCGAGGAACATGGCTCTGATACCGCTTATAATCATAGTTATCCATTTTGTTTCGAAACGGCCGAAATATTTTGTACTAGTAATAAAAATGAGACAATACGATGTTATTTTTATTCTAATTTTTATTCCAGTCTATTCGGGAAATTTCGGTCACATACCGGCCAAAACACGCTGGAATTATACTCGTTGTTCCGTTTCGGCCTCAGACAAAAATTCATTCTCGCACTTGGATTTTAGACAAATTGTGGGTCACCCAGACCATCAAATCAAATTCAAATTTCAATTTTCAAAAGCATTGCTTTTGTTTTTTTCATTATATATATATATATATATATATATATATATATATACTAGCATATTCCCCCGCGCGTTGCCGCGTGTAATCTTGCGTATATAATTTAACATAATTAAATTCACAACGATAAATTTATATGATATAAGTATATAAAAGTTATAGATTAGGAGATAAAATGTATAAAATTGTGAGTTGAGTTTGTTACGCAAGCATAGATTACATCTTTTAGAATATAGGTATTGCGTCATAAACGATCACAAAAGAGCGCGAACTAACATTAGAAAAAAGAGTAAAATATTTTTATAAGAAAAAAACAAAATTACTGAAATCATTATTGTGCAGATCGTAAAATAATAAAAATCATTTCATACAAAGAGCAAATAAAAAAAAAATCAAGGGGAAAAGGAAGCAATATTAATTTAAAATATTATAACAATAGCAAAATCGGAGTCTTAACATCTTAAATTATTATTGCCGTTAGTATAAAAACAATAAAAATTATAAAATTATACCGAGAGAAAGAAATAAAAAGCATGAACAAAATAGGAAGCAAGAAAAGAAATAAAAATATTATTATTATTATTATTATTATTATTATTATTATTATTATTATTATTATTACGAAAGAAGAAATAAATGAATGAAAGATTAAAAAATTGTGAAAACCACAAAAAAAAAGATAAAACAAAAAAATACAATAAAAACTCAAAATTATCATTGTTATCACTTTTAACACAATAAAAACTATGAAATTGTTCTGAGGGAATAAAATCATCAAAAACATTAACAAAAAAGTAAGCAAGAAAAATAATTAAATTATTATTATTACTATTATTATTATTATTGTTATTATTATTATTATTATTATCATTTATTTATTTTATTTTTGTGTTAATAATGAAAGGGAAAATATGGAAGAGGGAAAAAATCCTAAAAACTTCAACAAAATATTAAACAAAAGAATAATAAAAAAAAAATATTGTTGTTATCACTGCCAAAACAATAAAAATTATCAAATTATCCCGTGGAAGAAATATTCAAAAACATTAACAAAAGAGTAAGCAAGAAAAACAATTAAAAATTATAATTGATGATAAAACGGAAATAAAAATTATTAGCTGAAAAAAATCATCTAATCTGAAAATTTAAAAAAATATATGTTCTACGTTGCGGGTTGAGCAAATAATTTTTATAGGATTTGCTGGATCAAAATTAAAATACAATATTTATATATGCAAAATTTAATATAATAAAGTAGCTCAACACACCTTATCATAACAATAGCAAAATCAAAGTCTTAAAATCTTAAATTATCATTGCTTTTACTATTAAAACAATAAAAATTATCAAATTATCCTGAAAAAAAAACACTTAAAAACATTAACAAAAGAGTAAGTAAGAGAAACAATTAAATTATTATTATTATTATTATTATTATTATTATTATTATTATTATTATTATTATTATTATTATTATTATTATTATTATTATTATTATCATTATTATTTTTATTATTATGTTAGTAATGAAAGAAATAAAATAAATGAAAGACTAAAAATATCCTAGAAATTTTAACAAAAGATAAAAAAAAAAAAAAAATTTATCATTGCTATTACTGTCAAAACAATAAAAATTATTAAATTATCAAGAGGAAAAAAAAACATTAACAAAAGAGTAAGCAAGAAAAACAATTAAATTATTATTATTATTATTATTATTATTATTATTATTATTATTATTATTGTAATTATTATTAATATTATTATTAATAATATAAAATAAATATTATCCAAGAATTAAAAAAAAAACAAATGAATCAATATAAAATAACAAAATAAAAAGAATAAGGACCACAATGAAAAATAAAATATATGATTAATTTCAATTGAAGGATAAAATTGAAAAGAAAACAAATCTTGGGACCAAAATAAATCATGAAATAATAAGTTTAATTGCTGTGTAATGTTACAAAAAAATTAGAAGAAGAGGGACTGAAATGAAAAGTTATATATATGACTAATTTTAATTAGAGGACCAAATTAAAAGCAATTAAAACATCTGTACCGAATAAATTAAAGGAACGGAAGAGAAATCAGAAATCAAAACATCAGGGACCAAAATAAACTTAGTACAAACTTCGGGGACCGAAGCAGAGTTTGCGGCGGCAGGAGAGAGAAAAGAAACAGCCGGCAAAAAACCGTCCACCGTCGCTTAACCGACCATCTATGGACGGAACGCGCCACGACAGAAGATAGAGGACCGTCAGGCGCATCGTTCTGTATGGCGGAATGTAATTTTTTACGGCGGGAAGAAGCTGCACGCGCCTCCTAAAAGCCGCGTTAGAGTCGTGCGCTGCTGTCGCGTCCGTACGACGCGCCAGCAATTAATCTGGAAAAATAATTAAAAAATGGGATAATTACCAAGAGGCCCCTGACCCTATCGATATTAACGGAAAAACCGGAGGGGAAAGGACGCAGCTGCCCCCGTTCACTGTGCGCTATTTTGTCTTTTTCGGGGGTCTGTTTCATCTGTAAACTGTGGAAAAAATTGGAAAAAACCGAGAGAGCCCCTGGTTACTGTGTACAATTTTAGCGTTTTTGGGGGCTAATTTCGTCGATACACTGTGCAATTAAATTGGAAAAACCGGTGAAGCCCCTGGTTGCTGTGCACTATTTTGTCGTTTTCGAGGGTTATTTTCGTCGCCACACTGCCACAATGAATAGTGCATTAACTCACAATGCACAGTGGCTCAAACAGGAAAACATCGACAACGTTTATTTTATAGTTAATATACCCACGTTAATAAAAAAAAAATTAAACCTTATAATAATATTGTTTTCAAACGATGGCTTGTGGCAAATTTAGGACCCCTAGAGCTACCAAACTCCAGCTTGATGATGTGGATCTGTGCTGACCATTAATATCCTGTAGATGGTACGGATGCCCCTGTCCCCGCAATCAACCACCACTTTGAAAGCTCGCTCATTCGATCCTGGACGTCCATCACAAATTAATCGTTAGCTAAAAATGTCTTCGAGATATGTGATATAATAAATGCATGTTTTGTTTTTTGTTTTTTTTTTTTATAAATACTGACACAAACTCCCGTAGCCTCACCACACACCCACCACACCAAAATATCTGTCGTCATAGTGCGGTGGAGATTGTAAAGTAGCTTTTCACAAGTGCTCACCTGCAAAATCTATTTATGATAATGGCCAGGGTGAGCAAAACAATACAAAAATCGAGAAAAAAAAAAAAACAAAGAACAACCAAACAATTAAATGAATCAATTAAACTAATTAGATTTTTTTTTAAATCCTCTAGTGGTCCGTTTTTTTTTATTTTCGAAGGATAAAACCAGTAAATCAAAATCGAACTGAATCGATTTAAATTATAAAAAAATATATTAATTTTTTTTTTATTCTTCTGGTTCACTTTAAATTTGTTGGTCTGATTCTATTTTGCTGAAATAGAAGAAGGGAGAAACTTGATTAAAATAAAATAAAAAAAGCTAAAAAAACCAAGACTAATTTTTGGTTTTTAGTTAAAAAACCAAACCAAAAACGATCAGTTTTTTGAACTGGTTTCTAATCGGTTTTTATTTTATTATTTAATTGTTTTCATAAATAAAAAAAAAATCAAACCGAAAATAATCACCCTTATAAATATCGAGACTGACCACATAGAAGTAAAAAAGCAAAATCCTCGATTAAAAAAGTTCAGTGATGGAAAAAAAACTAAGAATAATCAAATTATTTTACTATGCATAATATACATACGAAGATTGCTTTGTCCCCTGTAAATGTTGTGATGACAAACGGACTCGTGTTGAACATATAATTTTCCATGCATTTTAATATTAGCTATAATTATCATACCAATTAGAACTGTTTGTTTCATCACAAGAAGAACATTATATATTTAAGTAAGAACAAGAGCACATACAAATTCCAATTATAAACTTGTGAATTATATACATATCAGGGCACACATGCATTAAAAAACTATAAACATATAAAGAAAATAGTACATATAATGAAAATCACAAACCTAGCATGCATATTAATTATATAATGTATCTGTTAAGGAATCATCTCGTTTAAAAACTTAAGTTTTTAGGTGAAGCTCCACAATATAATTTATATTATTATTTAACACATACCCTCAAGTGAAAATTCTTTGTACTTGAAACTTCCACAGACTCACATTACCTTGTGCTTGATTTTTATTAAATAAAATGAGGATGATGAAATTCGAACTCGTGACCGCTAGGTCAACAAGGCTCTGATATTATGTCAAAGAATCATCTCATCTAAAAACTTAAGCTGTTAGGTGAACCCCAAAATATGATTTATATTATTCTCTAACAATATATATGTATAAACTAAAATAAAGTATAATATTTACTCTAAAAAAATAAGATGATTTTATATTTATAATATATTTTCTTAAGAAGGTGATTTGTATGGTTTCCTTTTTTTTCTTACCACTTATTATGTTGTTGTCATCTTGCATCGATATATTTGTTATACAAGGTGAACAAGTTTCACTTTTTGAACATTTTTTTTTTGTTTCATAGTAATTAATATTTCTTTCACTATCAGAAAACTAGAAAATACTGGCAAAATATTTAATTGGTGATTAGAAAAAAATTCTCAAAATTTGAATTGTCAACGGAAATAGTGGTGGAATATTCACGATAAAAAAATCAATTTTTATTGTCCATATTCAGTCACCACCTGAATTTTTCGAATTGTCAACGGAAATAATGATGGAATATTTGAAGTGTTTTGTCTTTCATTGGAAATTGATTAGATATTGTAGTTTCATTTCAGTTTTTTTAATTTTTGAATTGATTTGAAATCCTTAATATATTAGGTATCAAAAATTAGATTTGTTTCAATTTTATCCTTCAATAGCAATTAATTATACATTTGAGTTTCATTTCGATCCTCAAACTTTTAATTTTCAATTTTATTTGAAATTTTTTAATTTTTTCAATACCAAAGTATATATTTATTTTCACTATGCCATTGAAATTAAATTAAAGATACATTTGTTTTATTATTTCGGCCCTTATATTTTTAATCTTTAATTTTATCTTAATTCTTTTATATATATATATATATATATATATATATATATATATATGCTCTTGGTTTTTTTCTGAATTTTTTTGATTTCCTCTATTATTAAGGGTTTTTAAAAAAAAAATGTTGAAATTTTAATTTGTGTTTATAATCATTTGAAAAATGATATTTAGTATTTGTTTCCCTTTTTAAATTTTTTTTTTATTCTTCAAGTCAAATAATATTTTAAAATTAAACTTGAATGTTTAAATTTTAATTTGTGTTGGTAATCATTTGAAAAATGATATTTAGTCTTTTTTTCCATTTTTATTTATTTATTCTTCAGGTCAAATAATATTTTAAAATGTAATCAAATTTCAAATGATCACAAACACAAATTAAAATATAAGAATTAATTTTTTTTTAAATACAACCTAAACAAAAAAGGAAAGAATTAAAATTAAAAACCAAAACTAAGAGCGTATATATATAAATCTGAATAAAGATAGAGACTATTTAAAAATATATATAAAAAAGAAAGGAATGAAAATAAAGAATTAAAATTATATGGGCCGAAATGAAAACAAAATATGTAAAATATTTTAATCGAAGGATAAAATTGAAAAAATAAAAAGTGTTGTAAGGGAAAAAATTAAAATAAAAAATTAAAAGTCTAAGGGCTAAAATGAAACAAAATATGTAATCAATTTCAATAGAAAGATAAAATAGAAAAATGATGTACCGAAATTATTAAGGTATTTAATACGAAACCAAAAATTAAAAAAATAAGGACCGAATTGAAATTCCATATATAATCCATTTCCATCCACAAACACAATTGAAACAAATCAGAACTTATATAATAGATATCAGGACCATACCGATCAATCGAAAGTTCAGGGTCTGACATGAAACAACCATACACTACGGGGATTTCCGTGCACGTTGGCCTGTAAGAGAGAGAAAAGGAAAAAAAAACTTGACTCGACCATTGTCACATCTCTAGCCATCGTTAAACGCCACGCACACAACCGTGAGGTGAAGGGCATGGAGGGGCATTTGGGGAGACCCTGGAAGAACATTTTGTTATTGCCTACCGACGCTGCATATGCCACCTGAAGGGGGTGTGAGGCCGAAAACCGTTGGCACGCCTGTCAGACTCATCAACAGTAATTAAAAGTAAATAATAATAAAAATTGTAAATTATCTCCCCACCCCCGCATCTAACTCTTGCCTTTTATCTTATGTGGGGGTAAATTCGTAGTTACATATTTTCAAAAAAAAAGTGTAATATCTGAACTACCTTGCAGGAAAAAACTTTAGTTTTGTCTTATTGGGAGGTAAAAAAGTTATTCCACTATGCAATGAAAAATATGTAATTACCGGGATACCCCCTCTCACATTTTTTTTTGTCTTATTAGAAAGCACAATGATTATTTTACTATACACAAAATTATAAAAAATAAAAAATACCTCTAATTTAAAGGCTAAATTGCAGGCGCACACCGACTGAACTCCTTTAGACTTTTTATAATGGGCTGATCCAGACCCGAATCAACCACTAAATAGGTTTAATAAGTATAGTTGGAAAACATTAGCTGTAATTATTATTAATTTTTTTTATTATTATTATTAATTTTTTTTTTTTAATCTAGGAGGCCGCGTTGTCGGTGACGGCCAACGTAAAAGAATTATAAACTATGTAAGCCCTTTTAAAATTAGAAAGTAAAAATAAAAAGAAAATAGACCGTTTCTTTAGCAAGGAGAGCACTGTTGATTTCTCGTTGAGCAAAGTTGAAGCACAATGATAAACGGAGGGCAATTCACTGGGTGATGATTCTTTTGAGCTCTGAAGCATTTTTTAAATAAGATATAAACTTCTTAAAACAATATATTAATTAAAAAAGGTGGACACATTAAATGCACACTGAATTATGACGTAATCTCACAAATATAATATTTTAATTATATAATCTATGAGAAAATTAATAAATAATTATTTAGTACTTGTTATTAATGTGCTGTTAAAAAGTTTCAAATACTTTTTTTTAAAGTTTTACCAAAAACAAAAGAAAAGTAGAAAACTTTTGTTAGGGAAACGGGCTCTAATTTAATCAAACTGCACTTTCAATCCATGAAGGCTTGGATATGGAAATGCCCAACCGTACTTAGGCCTTTATAAGTGTAAAATAAAATGCCCACACGAGCACAAGCTAGCCCAATCGGAAACTTCTTCTTGCAGCCACGCCCCTCCCTTCTGCTCGAATTTGCATCCACGCGCCACCACAAATGGCTGCGCGTGTCGTATCTTGGAGAACATTTTTTTTCTTAGACTTATGTCATGCATAGTAACTGCGCTTTTAAATGTGATGGAAGTTGTTTTTAATTTTATTTATTTATTTAGAAATGTATTAAAAGAATTTTTTTAAAAAATTATTAATTTAAAAAAATTATTATTAAAAAAATATTTTTGAAACACAACAGAGATTATTGCCGTAGTCCCTTTCCATTGCCTTTTCTCTCCCGTGGATGGTTTTGACTTGTCAAAATATGATCGCACCTAGCTTCCATGATCATGTTCATCAAAGCATTAATTTGTGGACAGTTGAAAGTCTCCTATCCATTGACGAATTGTATTTTCAATAAAATCAATACAATTGCGGCCACATTCCCCATGAAGAAAAAATTAATTAAGGATCACCAACATAATTAATGCAAGAACAACAGCAATTTTCCATGAAGAAAAAATTGGATCTTGAGTCTTTTTTGTCTACAGTAACATGAATTGGTGTCAGCATCAACACATTTTGTCCCTTCACCTTACATTTTATTGGCGTGGTCCCTCCATTTTTTGTGATGGTCAAGAATAATCTTTTAATTTTTTTTTCATGCTATGATAAAAAAATAAAATTATTACCTTTTTTATTTGTTAAAGATAGAAAATTGCAATGATAAAAGCTGAATACAATGCAGGTGATGATAAATAGCTCTACTTTCAGACGACCCCTAAAAATAAGAAAAACCAAGTCAACTTTATATATATAACTATTAACTAAAATATAGAACACGTTGCCAATTCACTTTAGATTTTTCCATTGTTCACCTAGATATATTTTATTATGAATTACTACAGTAAAATTACTATTTTACCTCTATGACTGAAAATTTTTAACCTCCAAGACTGAAGGTATTTTAAATATTTTCAAGGTACATGGATGATATTTTCAGTTCATTGTGAATTGCTATAGTAAAATTACTATTTTACCCTACGACCGAAATTTTTTAACTCCCGAGACCGAAGGTATTTTAGATATTTCCAATATGTTCTTCTTCAATTGTTTTAAAAAAAAATATCATCTTGAATTTATATATATAAAAGTCAAATCAGGCTCTTATGAACCGTGTGAGTTAATTATCTTCGATCTCATTAAGTTAAATAATTTTAATTTGAAGTTCCAACAAAATAAAGAGTCGAGCTAGGAAGTTTAAAGGTAATTCGTAAGAAGATTTGAGTGAATACACATTCATTTCCTAGCTAGATTTTATGCCATTTGCAAATGCTGAGAAGGATATATTTCACATTTTCCAATTATTTCTTGAAGAAATGAAAACCTCTATGTGAATCAAACCATGACTAAAACTTAAAAATTTGGAAAAACAAGTGATACATGCAGTGCTCCTTCATTAAATTTATCCACTCCTTCAAATTTGGTCGAGACACAGCAACCATTTCTGCCTGCAGCGAAGCCTAATCGTAGGCAGATAAACTCGAAACACAACAGAATTACAAGCCCAGAAGGAGCATAAGAGTTAATTACACATCATTTAGAGACACTGCTTGTCTCTTTTTAACGTGGCCATGCTTGCTATCTTCACCTTGTTGGCACACATTGCTGGCTCCAAACATTGCTATGGTGGTGGTTATGGCGGTGGTGAGCCACCAGCTCGTGACACCTTGTTCTTAACCCTTCTCCATGAAATCCCCGTTCCTCTACACTCTCTTCTTCGTTGTCTTCTTCAACCTCCTCCTCTTTTTTACCTTCCTTTTCTTCCTCCAGATATTCTTCTTGTTCTCGCTCATGTTCATGTTCATGTTCTTCTTCATCAACCTCATACTGATCTTCATCTGCAACAAAATGTAATCGCAACCTTCCATCTTTCCGTGAAGCACGTAAAATTTCATGCCTATCAATCCTGACTTCTGTCAGTTCAAGCCTGCCATCTTTTCTCACCGACTTGAGGAAAAAATTAGGCTGGCCATTATGGTTTAAAGAGGAAAGAGGTGGTGGAAACTTCTTGGCTTCTTTTTTCTCAGCGGTTTTTCTCCATTTGACCTTTTTTATCGTTGATCTTTCCCTTGAACACAACTCAATATCATCATCAAACCTTCTTTCATCAGAGCTCTCAAACCCTAGACTCTCAGTGCAGGACATCAGACCATCAATCCCACCACCAATATCATCAAGGAATCCAATCCCACGCAGGTCTCTTTTAAAGATGGAGGCCATAGACGATGGTGGCGGCGGCGAGGAAGGTGGCGTGGCTGAAGGTGAAGAGGATTTGATAGTTGTTGATTCAAGAATGTTTGGTGTTTTATGGATAGGATCACACGTTGTTGCCGTTATTAACCCTAATCCTCCTGCCGGCCGGGGAGAACTACAAACACCAGCTTGGCATTTGCAATAAAGCTTTTGATCAACACCAGAATCATAATCTCCGTCAACACTAACAGAACTCATGGGATGATTTGTAAGAGCTAGAAAAGAGCAAACACTTTTCTTGCAAAAGCTCATCATGATATATTATAAAGTGGAGAAAGCTATGGAAAGTTGCGAGGGGAAGGGGATGAGGGCTTTAATAACATCCTCACAGAGAAGATAGAAAGAGGGAGGGAGACTGTGGTATCTATAGAGACAGCCAACGTGACGAAATGGAGTGAGGATTTAGCTGGATCGATCAGTGATAGATCGAGAAAATGGTGCCTGGTCCCACGTAAGATGATAATGGCCTGAGACCTCGTCCAGATCTTGCCTTCTCCTTCCACACACTTAATTTCTTCCTTTATTATTGCTTGTTTTTGTTGAGATCGGCAAATTTGAAAGTGATTATATATGGCTACAGTTGTGTTAGCCGCCTGGCAAAAGGGTAGGCCTAATTATTTCCAATCATAGAGGAACTGCCTCCACGTACGTATAATTACGTACCATGTGGATATGATTGGAAGTTTTGTAGTATTGGTGTGTGTGTTGAAACTTTAAGCTTTTGTGATTAAAATGTTACACTATATTTACATTCATACTAGCTTAAATGACTTATTTAAATTGGGTAGGGATGGACTTAGATTTGTTGGAGAATACCACTAGCTTATATATTTTTAATTAATTTAATTTGATGTATAACAAGTTTTTCTATTTGTCAAAAACATGCCGGAAACACTAGCTTATATATTTTTAAAAAAACTTTTGATGTTACCACCAATAGATCTCAAGTGAACTATGTAGCTTTAAAATTAATTGTTGAGTTTTTAATTGCAAATAAAAAAATAGTAATATTTGAAACATCATTTCAATTTGCTTGGCTTATTAAAAACATGTTCGTTTAAAGTATTATAAAATCTTATCTAAACATAAGTAGTTTCAATGTCTGTACAAAAACATACACACATCCTTTGAGATATTTTTTTTTACAAAAACATGGCTACCCTTCTTGTGGCCATCTTTTCTACAAGGGAGTTGCTTGGGGAAGTCTCTAAGAAGGGGATGTGATGATAAAGAGTTTACAATCTGCACAGCAGGTTTCAAGTTCGAGTTAGGGTATGTATCTCTTGTAAGAATATGAAACAACTAAAGTTTTATTTTTGCTCTTGGATCTATAAAATATATTTTTTATGGATGAAGTTTTTTCACATAAAAAAAATGTTGATTGGAAAAAAAAAACTCTCAAAGCTAAAAAAAACACAATGATATATAGTCTAGGATATCCAAAAGTGGGGTCATCGAATTAGTTTTAGCTGATAATTAGATTATGTACAAAGGATATTCTTGCACCATATATATATATATATATATATATATATATATATATATATATATATATATATATATATAATTTAAAAAAAAGAATCTCTCAGATGATTGGTTTAGGAAGGAAACTTTATCTATAATTCCAACTTCTAAATATAGCATATGAAGATCACATTACCACGTATGCTTTGAGAATGGAGAGTGACTGGCTTTCAGCAATGCGTGAAGCTGTAGCTCTTGCTCATTTCATACACCCATTTATTGAATGGTTTTCCTTCTCTGCAATATTATTCTTTAATTATATATTCTATATTTTAAGGATGGATATGCTTAAACATGCTAGAAAATATCAAAGGTCAATCAATATGTTCGTGGTGATCGTTGACTTAACCTTGCATGCTCAAATCCCAGGCCAACCCTCGTTGTTATTCATCACCTTGTAGAAGAAGAAGAAGAAGAAGACCTCGAAGAAGGGCTCCAGTCAGAACATGTTCATCTTATAAAAATCTAAAATAGTCATGATCTTACTCGTTTAAATCGGACTCATAAAAAATATTTGAAGAGGATGAGGTTTTTTGAATCCATTTTTTTTATCTAGATACAATATCATAACCATATTAATTATTCATCGATGCTCGCCTGATTCACATGTGTTCGGGAAGAATTATTTCATGTGGTGCACTCAATATCAAGGATTCAGGACAAGAATAAAAAAAGAAATCGATGGGCTCAAAAAAGAAAGAGCAAGGCAGGGAAATACGGAGTCCATACGAAGTTTCCTTGGAAATAATAATGGTCAATTAATGTGATGGTGACCAAATGTCTTCACATTGCGTACATTTTTGCACGCTTTAGAAGGTTTGCCACATACTTCTTATCTTGAATGGAAGTGACGACGTGTAAAGTGATAAAGTAGCCACGTGGTTAAAGGGGTGACACTTGTTAGAATGAGCCAAAGGCTTACTGAAGCATCAAGTGTGACTGTGCCCATTTGGCCTTGTTGGCTGGGTAGGATAGTATATTAATATATATATATAGGACAATCTTCCTATTCCTGCTTCAAAGTTCAAAGGGATGACTATATATATATATATATATATATATATATATACACACACACACATACACACAAACACACACACATACTAGCCAATGCCCTGTATTTCATTATGGGCGGTATCATATTTTTTTAATAGAAAAAAATTAAATATATGAGATTTTATTTATTATAATATAAATTTAGATGAAATAACAAATCTGTGCAGAATTCCTGTTAAGATAAAAAAACAAAATATTTTTATATAAAAAAAAAAAATAATCACTAAAATTATTATTATTATGAAGCAAATAATAAATTAATAAAATCACCTTATCCGAAGAATAAATAAAAAAAAAACATAAAAAAAAAAACAATGGATGTTTCTTTAGTTGGGTCTTGAAGTCTTGGGCTCGAAAATAGGTTAGCTTCTTTAGGAGGGTCTTCTTGTTGGATTCGGGCAAATTTATTACAATGGAATTTTGTAAAAAATAAAATTATTATTTCTCCAAGGTAAAATTTACCCTCCAATATATAATTTATTAAATTATCAAAATAATTGATTCACCAAATGAAACGTAATAGATCTCCATTCCAAGATAATGTCGAGTGAAGGAATTTAAACTGTTAGAATATTATTGAACGAGGATTAAAATATATCCCCAAAAAGTGTTGTTAAAACATAAAATTAAAGCACGAATAGTTTATGGTCAAGTGATATGCAACAAATTAAATGATAATGATGCCAAGCAAATCTAGAAAAAAAAGAAAAAGAAAAAGAAAAAGAAAGAAAGATTCTTGGAGAGAACTCGTGCATCACGAGGGGAATGAGATTTCAATTCCATTAATTATATGCTCCAAATTTGGTGGAGCACATCCTTTGTTCTACATTCTCAAGATTATTATTAATGAAGAAAAAGATTATATACCACATCTTGCCACTCAAATCCATTCTAGCCATACAAAGTTAGAGAAACTATTTTTAAAAAATAAATTTGAAGGGTATTTTTTATATATATTATCAAGTGTTGCTTTTTATTTTCAAATAGTCATCATTGTTTTTTATTATTATAATTGGATTATATATATATATATATAATTATATTATCAAATAGTCTAGATAAATATTTTATTTAACACACAATGCTTTTATGTTATTATTATTTTCGCTTCCTTATTGACTAGTCTCTCAAGAACATATTAATTAGAGGAACAAGGAAAACTGATCATGAGAAGAAAAAAATATTCTTGAATGCTGTTATGGTTTAGGGAAACAATTAAATCCTTAAAATTAGGAAGATCTTGAATTTAACTCTCATTACAAGAATCATGTACTACAGTTTCTCTCAAGAGTTATACAATGGTGAAGCCATTTTTAGCTCCGAAGCTAGCTAGGTCAAGAAAATATATTTCGTTAATGAACATCGCAGCAACTTCATACTTTTCCACTCACCTCTCTTGTACATGAACTGCTTCAAATTTCTCATATGATCTTCCTGTTATGGCTGCACGTACGGTATATATAGCTTTAGATCTGAGCTTTCAAACTAGATATTCTTGCTCATATATATATATATATATATATATATATATATATATATAGACACAGACACACATTTATTCCATTGATCAGCAGTACACAAGATGATCAAGAACATTCTATGCGATCTTTATACAGACTCTTTGTACCAAGGAGCATGCTCTTCTCCTCTTTTATCTAATTTGACAGGTGCTGTGTCGCCATAGCCAATTCCTCTTCGTGTGGTAGGAAATAACATGAACAAAAGGCTCGCCAATAACCCAGCTCCTAATGGAAGATTCATGATAAGTGTTTTCTCGTTAGCTCCTGCTTTGGGGAAGAAGCACTTCTGCACATTAGAATCACTCAGAGCAAAAACCAAGAAAACTGTTAGCGATGTAAACGCATGCACGAAGTCTATAGCAGTGATCTGAAGGGACTCTTTAATTTTCTCTTCTTCCCCTCCTGCTCCATCCTTGTTGTCGCCATCATTGAACACACAAAAACCGTTCCACGTGGCAATCCCGTAGTAGATCCTGTCATCCTTGCCAGTGAAGCTATCAGTGAAGGAGGAGAGAAAACAAGCCAGTGAGCAGCAGGCGATCATACCTAGGGTTAGGTATTCGTTGGCTAGCGCACATTCGCCATTGTTGGTGAACGAAGGTATCAAGGCTTGAGCTGCCAGAACTGTGCCTGTTGGCAGCAGGCTTGCGAGGTTTGCTGCAGAGACTTGCCCTAGTTTGAGCTGTTTCGGCATTGCAAGGCAGAAGGTTTTTATTTTTGTTTTTTCATATGATCATATGGTTGGGCTGTGCTTAATTTATAGGCAAGGAGGAAGAATTTAGTTGTGAAATTACAATATTATCCTCCTCGACTATTCCGATTTTATATATTTGATTGAAACCTCTGTATATTTAAAAAGAGTATTGTAAAATTCTTTTTTACCCCATATTTCCTTAATTAATATTTTAAAACTGTCATTTAAGAACATTAATTTTGGATAAATTATATATTTGATTGAAACCTCTAATATATTTAAATTCTTAGATGATTTCTGTATTTTTACATTATATAAAATATCACGAAGGTTAATTTTGTCAAAGAACCATCTCACCTAAGAACTTAAGTTATTAGATGAGGTCCCAAAATATAATTTATATTATTCTCTAATACACTCTTTCAAGTGAAAACCTTTTGGACTTGAAACTTCCACAATACTCATATTACCTTGTGCTTGATTTCTATCATATAGAATGAGGGTGAAATGATTCAAACTCGTGAGCGTTGAGTCAATACGGCTCTAATATCATGTCGAGAAAACATCTCACCTAAAAATTCAAGTTATCAGGTGAGATCTTAAGATAAAATTTATATTATTCCCTAACAAATTTTTTCATGATAATTATGTCATTTATATGACAATGGGAACTCGAATATTTTTTTGTTGGTGTCAAATTAACTTTATATTATTTTGTCATTTCCTTTCAGCACAACAGTGAGCATCCTGGAACAGTGATTAATTATAAGAACAATAAGAATCTGATCCAACAAAAAAGATAGAGATCAAAGCCATTCATATAGCATCCCGATTAACATGTGTAGTGGTCTCCTCCTTAATGTTCCTGTCTTCTGCTTGACGATATTTCTATTACAGGATCCCGTAAAATATTTGGTATTTTAATTTTATAAGCAATAATTTGATTAATTAAATAGTTTTTGTTTTTTATTATATATAAATAATCAAAGTAGTCAAATCCGTTCCGGGCGCCGTTCCGGTTTTTTGTTTGGAACGGAACGTTCCGGTTTCGGTGCATTCCGGCGTGCCGTTCCGGTTTTGTATTGTTTATATTTAAATAATTATATATATGAAAAAAATAAAATATTAATTTAACAAGTATAATTTAAATTCAAGATAAATTAACTTCAAATTATACAATACAAATACAAAATCAAAAAAACATAATCTCAAAATTAGAAACATCTCTAAAATTCCAAAACTAATTATGCTCTGTTATTAATTGAAATAAAACTTAAAGTTTTTTTCTTTAAAAAAAAAAATCTTGTTCAAGACCTGTTTATAAATATACATAATAAAAATACACACATTAAAAAACCCTAAACACAAAGAAAACCCTAAAAAAAAAAAGCATCTCTTTCTCTCCAAGAGGAGCTACAGCCGCCAGCCCCCGTGTGGGCTGCTGCAGCCCCCATGACCTCGCTCTCTCCGTCTCCCTTTCTCCCATGGTCGGCCAGTTGCAACAACCTCGCCCTAGCTCTCAATCACGGCAGCCCTGCTGCTGCAGCCATGTCCTCCATCTCCTCCCCGTGAGTTGTTCCTCTTCCCATAGCAACCGTAAGCCAACCCCTCCCTTTTCCTGTTCGTTTCCTCACTCTTTCTCTCCGTCTCCCTTTCTCCCATGGCTGACGTCGTTTTGATGGACCCGGAACGGTACGCCCCGTACCAAACTGAGGCGTTCCGGCCGGAATTCGCGGAACAACCCGGAATTAAAACCGGCACAAAAACATCGCCGTTTTGTGCCGGTTTTACGCGTGGAACGGAATGACTTTGACTACTCTGTAAATAATTACATTTTAAATCTCCATCTTTGTATAAAATATAATGATTATTTTTTAAAACATCTGCTTTTTTATTTATTTTGTAGAGGATATTAAATAATTTTTTATTTAATCAAATTAGTCAGCAACGAATTGGTCTTTGGCTTGGAAGAAATTAAATGCGACGTGACATGCAATCATGCACAATACATTATTTTTTTAGATTTTATTTTTGTGCATAGCAGTAGATGCATGTCAAACATTCTAAGTGTCATTCTACATCATTGTTTATTGGTTTCAAAAATATTTTTGATTATTTTAATTTTTTATTTAGTATTTTTAAAATATTTTTATGTGCTGATTTTAAAAAAATAATAAAAATATTATTTTAGTATATTTTTGAATGATAAACACTTTTAAAAATAAATTTAATCACACTTCCAAACAGACATTTCATACCGAAAATCAATAGTTAAAAGGGGAAAACAAGCACAAATGTTCTTTTTCATTCATGCATGCAAGAAAGTTTCTGATAAACTAGAATTGGGATTAGAGTTTTTTTTTTTTTTTTTATCGAAAGAGAGAAAGATTTTTATTTTTATCCATTGATATAATCCTAATATCTCTTATTGAGATTGGTGGTGAAGTTAAAGAAAATTGAATAATATAGTTATTAATCAGGTTGAACTGTCTCAAGTGCGTATCATAAATTAGATGAGTTGATTCATAGATAGATCAACGGTTAATTGAAGTTAATTTTTTTTTTTGTTTAGATAAATTTTTAAAATGATGATATTTTAATTAAAAAAAATATATAATTATTTTAATAATGAGGAACCCTAATTGCCGAAAACATAGGCCTGCATCTCCCTCCTCCTTTTTTTAACCATGAAATTCCCTGATTGGTAAGCGCACGCAATATTATTTGTCAAGTCTTTGTTAATAGTTGGAAGCTGATAACATTTTTTATAAAATTCTACTTAAACTTTTGGAAGAAACAAATTTTTTATTTGTAATTTAATTTTCATCAATCTAGCTCAAAACAATTAAAAAAAAATCATCACATGAACTTTCTAGAAAACATTTTTATACATTAGAGTCCATAGGGACTTGATTTTTTTGCCCCCCTTCTCGCCATTCTGCGTTTGAAGGCAAATTTCTAAACAAGCATGATGCTACTACCATTAGAGCCATTATAGATAGTTACATGCAAAATTGTTGTTCTACAAATGATTTATGATAATTATTAGAAAATAATATAAATCATATTTTGTAACCTCATTTAATATTTTAAGTTTTTAGATGAGATGTTTCCTTAACATAGTATCAAAGCTTTATTGACCCAGCGGTCATAAATTCGAATCTCACCATACCATTCTATTTGATAAAAATTAAACATAAGGTAGTATGAGTCTATGTAAGTTTCAAGCCTAAAGGACTTTCACTTTAGGGTGTGTATTAAATAATAATATAAATCATATTCCGAGACCTCATCTAATAGCTTAAACTTTAAGGTGAGATGATTCTTTAACAGTAACAAGCAGAGCAAGAATAGTTTTTTTTTTTTTTTTTCCAAAAGCAAACCTCGAAGCTTAAGCAAACAAGCTCCTGAACTTCGCCCAATTCTCATTAACATGGTTAGCACTACCCTCAGTTTCTCTTTGATGCCTATGAGCTTCAAACAAAGCATCCATCTGCAGTTCTAGTTTTCCTTTTCTAATGATTCTCTGGGCATGGAGACTTTCCTTGTTTCTTCGGATAAGATCTTCTTCTTCCTGAATTTCCCGGAGTCGCTTGTTAAGGGCATCCTTTTCTGCTTCAAGCCTGCTAATCTTGCTGCTGATATCTTCATCAGAAATATCCAGTTCGGCAAGTCCCCTTTTGTGATCTTCAATGGAGGACTTGATAGAACTAGTCCAGTCGATTTTCTGCTCCTCAAATGGGTGGCTTGTGACCAAAGTGTCGAAATTCTCAACGTAGAATTGAATGATTTTATGTTGCTGATAATTCAGAAAAGGACAGCTCTTTAAATTCTTCAAACTGGACAGCAGCAATAGGCGGTCAGCTGATATGGCTACTTCTGCAGGGGATTTTATCAAGAGCTCCTTCAACAAATCTATAGAGCACCTGTATATCTCAAAACTCACACCATGGGACTTTAGAGATCCAGAAGGAGTATTAGAGCTTGAAGCGGTGCCGAATGTGAGATCTTGAGAGGAAGTTCTGCTGGTTAAGGATGTATAAGTCAACATGGAGACTTGTTCAGCTGAGGCAGAACGAGATACAAGAACTCTGTTTCTCTGCTGAACTGAAATAGTAGGACTAGCATTGGCCAGTGAGGTCTCGCCCTGCAAGAAATTTAAAGTTTATATGAAGGTTCAAGCAAATGTATATGGAGTTATATTCCGACGGAGAAAATTACATTATCAGTTGCTCGGGAATCCTTCTGCTCTTGTAGAGAGATCTGAGCTTTAGAATCCATTGGAGTGGAGGAACTTTGACCTTGTTTAGAATCCTACATTCCAGACGCCATTAGCAATCAATTCAAATATTATTCTAGAAAGTATTTTTAGATAGATGAGAGAGTTACCTTATCATTTGAAGCTGCATGAAAATCTAGGTATCTTGAAGCTAATTGAGTAATCTTGGGTTCTAGTATAACACCTCTGATCCTATTGTGTTTGGTTCTCGGTATTGTTTCAACAACAGGAGAGATATCTCTTCTGGCTTCTGAGTTCCGAGTGAAATGCAAATCCTCAGTAGCTCGAGCACTTGGTCCATTTCCATCTGCTTTAGCCTCACAGGTTAATGTTGCCTGTTTGGGTATGCTTAGCAGTTCGGATTGTGCTGCTCCATCACCCTGCAGTTAACAGAAATGAGTTAATTAAAGAAGTGATTGGTGATAACAATGACTAATACATAATGATGAGTTTTTATTAGAGAATAATATAAATCATATTATGGGGCCTCACTTATAAGCTTAAGCTTTTAGGTGAGATGATTCCTTAACAGTTAGACTAGGTCTCAGATTCTGCATAAAGAAGGGTGATTTCATAAAGTTGGTGAGAGGGACAGCAAAATACGAAAAATAAATCCTGGAAGTGTGATGGCTAATTGATAAAATTGTTTGTGGAATTTCAGTTGAAACAACTAGTGAAGATATTAGCTACTTATGCTTCGTGCAAGCGAAAGAAAAGATCGAAATATAGAAAAGGTAAGAAGATTTGGCTAATTGATAAAATTTTTGTGCAATTTCAGTTGAAATAGCTAGTGAAGATATTAGCTACTTATGCTTCGTGCAAGAGAAGAACAGATCAAAATATAGAAAAGGTAAGAAGATTTGGTGAAACAATTCATACCATCTCCACAAACAATTTTCGTACAGTGGAATTAAGGTCCTCCTCCCAGCACCCTTCATCGTCCTCTTCTGATAATAGAACAGGCTCCAGCTCTGGTGTGGTTATGATTCCTTCAGAAAAAAATTTCATCTTGGGGCATTCTATCAAGAACACTTCTTCCAAAGATGGAAAAGTGAATGCACATTTCCCTGAGTGGAAACATGCGAGGCTTGGCAAGCATCGAAGTCTCAAAGTCTCTAATTTCTGAAAAATTATCTCATTTGCTACCTCATTCTCCTTGCTTGCTATAATTTCTTCAATCATTTTGCATTCAGTTACACTCATAGACGTGAGATGCACCAGATATTTGGCTGTTGAAGACGTCATCAAATTTATCAATCCATGACAGTTTGACACTTCCAGGGTCGTCAAACACTGGAAATGTAACGTTGATGGAATTAGAATTTTCAGCATGCCACATTCCAATACTCTCAAAGTTTCCAACTTATGAAAAATATTGCATGTCCGAGAACCTTCCTTTGACAGATGCATGAGTTTCGGCAGTTTAGACAGCTCCAGTGTTTTTAATTGTGCCCTGATATGACTTTCTACCTCTTTCCCTTCATACAATACTATTTCTTTGAAAGAGGCATCTCTTACAGCAAGTTTTTTTAAATTGATGAATCTTTGAAGAAAATGGGTTGGAAAATCAACATAGTCACAGGGGAAGCGCGTGAGTGCAAGAACTTCCAGATTGTAGAAGTACTCAGCTCGGAATTGGCCATTTTGTATTACCTCCATCACATCATTCCATTCCATTCTCAACTTTTTCATGTTTGGAAATGCAACCTGGGATACAAGTCAAAGACAAAAAAGAAACTTGGAGTTATTTCCTGCAATTTATTGTCAAGAACCACGCTGATTGACAGGTCCTACCACAAGTCTAATTTTAAAATGGTTTTCTTTTCCCTTCCCAATTTAAATTTATGATCATCTCTGAACCAATAGTATTCACAACGTTAGCATTTATAAGTATCAAAATTGGTAGTAATTGTAGAATGGTTTGAGATTTATGTAACTGAATGGTCACATATTGGAGGCAAAAGTTGTACTAAGTCGTGAAAAAGCCTCAGATAGCGAAACTGACCTTACAATTGAGAAATGGTGCAGTGGAAATATCATTGTCTCGCTCACGTAGTCTATATTCTTGTCCCTTATTGTTGACTGAAATTGGTATATGCTCACTCAAAAATGAGGAAATAAATGTCTTCAAATTTGGGCAATTGTCTATGCCAATCTCCTCTAAGGATGGAATTCCCAGAATACCAGTTCCTGAATAGATACTGGTCAAGCTGTGTAAGGACTCAAGAACTATCACTTTCAGTACAGGGAATATGATTCTATATGTTGCTGCTTCCTCTACTCTCTCTTCTGTGATGATCTTTTTCATCATGGCACAGTTTCTTATTTCTATCTTGTGGAGTTGCACCAGGGCAGATGCCATGGATGGTGTAAATAAATCTCTCAAACTGCTACAATTATGAATTTTCAGCGATTTCAGGTTTTTGAAGTCCAAAATTCCTTGAGGATCCCTGCTGCATATATCCCTCAACCTTGGCAGATCAATCAACTGCAATTCCTTTAAATTGGGCAACCGTTGAGCATGCCCTTCCTCAGCATTGAGCCCCTCCAAATCAAATACTTCTTCAAGAGAATCACAGTTTCTCACATACAGATGTCTCAAATTATTCATGAGCTGTAGTAGATTGGATGGTATAGCATTGGACACAAATGCGCAGTCATCCACTGTCAGGTTTGCCAAAATTCTACAAAAGTTGAAGGGAAGTTGGTCGTGCCATCGCTCTTTTAATTGGGGAAAATCAGAGAGCTTTAATTCCCATATATTACCAAATCCAACCTGCTCAACCATAATAATGCATTAGTATATAATTTTTTTGATGATTACTAACATGCTTGAGTTATCAGTACATACCATTTCTGTGTACAGCTGTTGTATGGTGTTATTAAGATTTCCCTGCCAACACACTTTATTCTTGGCAAAACATACTCCCTGTAGCTTAGGCGTGCTTACAACTCGGGGAGAGAAAATCCTCATCTTGGGGCATTGTCTCACTACGATTTCCTTCAATGATGGGAATTTGAAGGTGTGATTTCCTAGGCAGAAGCTGGTGAGGCTGTCTAACTTGAAAAGTTCCAAATATTCTAGTTTGCTGAAAATGATCTCATCTTCTGTTTCATCTCTCTCCTTTTTTACTATTTCCATCAACTTTTTGCAAGAACGAACGGTCAACTTTACAAGCTGCACTAGACTTTTCGCAGTTGAGGATGATATTAAGTTCAATAATCCAGAGCAGCAGAACACATCTAAAATTGTTAGATTTTCAAATGAAGCAGATGATGGTGCTAGACTGACCAAACTGTGACAAGAAATTACTTCTAGAGTGCCAAGATTTTGAAGAAATTGAACCAGTTGGTCATTATCCTTCCACATATGCCTCATATCGCCAACTGAACTTTTTATTTTGAAATTCCTTAATCGTCCAAGCATCCTATGTTTCTGATTCACGTCAGTAAGCCCATCATATGAGAATAGCCTTTTGAAAGAACTACATGTCACATAGAGTGTTTCCAGATTGCACAATATTTGTATGAAACCAAATGGAATAGTATCCGATTCTTCCTGAAAATAGTGCAGCCTTAGAAGTTTCACCGCAAAATAGTACTTCTGTGGTAGTTGGCAGCGCCAGATAATCGATGTTGTGGGATTTTCACCACTTAATGACAATTCCTCCAAGGTCGAGATCACCTGGAGACAAATTAGAACTCGTCCAAATAATAAGTAAATTTCAACTGCTGTTATTTATGCACACTGTTCTTTAATTTTGGATAAGAAAAAAGTAGAAGGAAAAAAGCATGGTGCAGAATAGATCCATACCTTTTCAACAAAAAAGAGGGGTTGCTGAATTTGGTCCTGTTGGCCTCCCCTTTGAATTTCTTGGGAAGTAAGAGATTCTGATCCAAATAACTTCACATTGCCACAGCCCGACACCTCCAAACTTTTTAAAATTGGACATTCCCAAGAATGTTTCCCTGGATAAAAGTTCCTAAATTCTGGTATTTTTTCAAGTGTCAATGAGGTTAGATGAGGAAAATTGAAACGAGGGGCTGTTTCATCATCTTCTGCATTTGCAACAATTTCCTCCACCCCACACTCCTTTATCTCAAGCTTTTCAAGTTGTGGAAGGTCTCTAGCTATGGAGACTGGAAAGAGATTCTTCAGAGCACTACATTTTCCTACCCTGACAGCATGCAGATTCTGGAAAATGAGTCTTCCTTGCGGATCCTTATTCCATATATGCTTCAATTTCGGTAGATTATACAAATCCAGGTCTTGTAACTGGAAGGCATTAGATGCTTGGATTTCTTCACAACCTAGTCCTTGAAGCTCAAATATAGTTTCTAAGGAATGACAATGACTAATTTCTAGCATCTCTAGTCTTTGGAATCTTGTTAGCAAGATTGATGGAAAAATATTCACCAGCTTATCACAATCTGAAATACTCATTGATCTTAGCTCACAAAAAGAACCGGCAGCAAGTTGATTGTGCCATATCTTATCTATGTGTAAAATTTGGATTTCAGCTAAGCAAGGGAATACAACCTGCAATAGACATTCCACTTTGTCATAAGTAAATCAAAATCATATTATATTAACAACGAAAGAATTTTCTAACTAAATAACAAATACTATTATCTATTTATGTTTCTAACCAAAATTGAACCATAATGGGGAAAACAAGAAATAAAAACTGGAACAAAAGATCACAGCTTGTAAGAAAAACAAAAAAAATGCAAAGAAATTGCCTTCTAGAGTTGTTCACCATATGAAGGGTTGAATAATTATGAAACTCACTAAAACAATTGTCACCTTTTCATCAAAGAGAGGTTGCATGGCATTGTAGCAGTTCTCCTCCAGGTTCACTTCTCGAGCATCATTTCTAAACTCAGAAACGAATGTCTGAAAGTCATGACACCAGTCTATCACCAGTCTTTTCAACAATGGACATTCGATTTGAGAACCAATACAAAAGTGTTTCAGTTTCGGAAGACTCGAGAGTTCGATGTGTTCTAGTTTCAGGAATAACATCTTGCTCGTCCTTTCTTCTTCATCTAATGCTTCTGTCACTATTATCTCTTCCACTGACAGGCAATCATGTATTGCAAGATGCTTGAGTTGTGCAAGACTTTTAACCATAGAAGAGGAAAATATATATTTCAAACTGCCACATTTTTTCACAACAAGTCTTTGTAAATTTTGAATGGAAAATGTAATTGCTGGAAGTTGGCCATGCCATAGCCTTTCGATGTTGATAGAATGCAATTTTAAATCCTCCAAGTTCGGAAACACAAACTGCATGCACATTTTTGAATTCATTAAGAATGCTATTCCTTAATTTAAGGAAATGAAATGATTGTTCAAGAAACAAAGTAAAATGAGCATCATTTTTTTTTTGGGGAGGGTGGGGGGATATAAATATGTAAGATACATATACAAGCAAGTACCTTTTCATCAAAAAGTTGCATTGGAGTATGTGGCTCATCCTCCAAAATGATTTCTCCAAAATCCATGCCAGTTGCTCTTGACGTTGATTGTGTTTGATATAAACAAGATGCCTTCTGTTTCGAGCAGAAGTTTCTGAGATTCGGTAAATATTTTAAGGACAAGGAGCGTACTTGAGTGAACTCCATCAAATTGATTTCTTCATTCTTGTTGTCAAATTCTTCACTTTCTTCAACAACAATCTCTTCCAGGTTCCGGCAGCAGGTGATTTTGATGCTTTGAAGTAGCAGAAGACCCCGTGCTATGGAGAATGAGAAGAGGTTCTTCAATTTATTACAATGTTTCACTTCCAGCATTTGTAGTTTGCCGAAAGATGGTGTGTTGAGTGTGCCATGATAAATCTTCTCTAAAGATGCCAAATTGTATAGAAACAAAGACTCCAACATGGGAAATGGAAAGATGTTCGCAGGAACCCCCTTCATTGTATCAATGATATATTGAATGTCTGGACTATTGTGCAGATGGAGGTACTTCAGCTGTGGAAAACCTTCACTATCCAGTTCAGAGATGACATTCTTAATACCCTTCATTTCAAGTAAATACAAATCTTCAGTTCTCTTTAGCAGCATCAGAACTCCATACTTCAAATGATCAGTGCTTTCATTGAGCTTCAACTTCAATGTTCTTAAGGTTTCATAGGCACCATCCCAATCCCAAACATCTCCTATGAATATTCTAAATCTTTCTAATCTTCTAGAAAACAAGTCTATGGACATAACATGGGAATCTAGCATATGTACGTCTAAATTAGTCAGGTGAGACAAATGTTCTAGCTCGATAAGACTAGCATTATTGTGCCCTTCATTATCCCAATGATGAAAGCTGTTGCCTACAAAGAATTCTTCTAAAAGTGATAAATTTGAAATAACATTTGGTGAAATCACTTCAAGTTCAGAACAATCACTCAAATCTAATAACTTTAACTTGGTCAATTGCCCTATTTCTTTCGGCAGATGCTTAATATTGGATTTAACAAAACTAAGGATTTCTAATTTTTTTAGCTCCCCAATAATAGCTATCTCTCCAAGTGAAGATTGATGAAGGCACAATGAACGGAGGTTTTTTAGGAAATGAAGAGATAAATTCGGGGCTAGAAGAGATAGATTGGTCAGGCCTAAGACTTTGAGTTTTTGCATTCCCCTAAAAATGTTTCCAGGTACTTCCAAAGAAGGATCTTCACTGTTCATATTCAAAACTTTGAGTAGTGGATATTGTATATCTTCAGGAAGCCCAAAGCTATTACCATGTAACCAAATCTCATGACTCTCCACTGAATCCTCATACTGCCATTTCAATTCAACCTCATCACTCCTCAAAAATACATTGTGATCTCTAAAAGCAATTGATATGGCAACATCACGAACAACATCATGAATAGAAAACTGCTTACTAGTATCACCATCGAGTAACAAACTGGAGGTTTTGAGTTTATGAAGCAAAGAATTCACTTTATCTCGGACTTCTTCTATAGTAGCAACATCAGAAAACAAACCTGAGCCCATGCTGTATTTCAACAAGTCATGAATGGAGGCGTTGTAGCCCATTCGACTGCAAAGAAGAAAAATCGCCTTCAGCTCTTCATTTCCAAGATGCTTATAGCTTAGTTCTATAGCACTATACACTTCTGCCTGCACTCCTGTGAAGTTCCTAGAGGACGGTCTTTTCAGCTCTCGCAATGCATCCTTCCACTCGGGCAGACTCTTATCCTTCAAAGCCTTTGCAACAGTTACAATGGCCAGGGGCAAGCCTGCACACTTTGATGCGATCTTCAATGCTATGGATTGGACATCTGGAACATCAACATTACCACCTGCCGTTTTCTTGAACAACTCCCAAGCTTCATCTTCCTTTAAATCACGAATCGGGAAGTTTTTCTCAACTTCCATTTCACTTGATAAAACATGCAATTCTCTTGATGTGAGCAGCATTTTGCATTCATTTTGTTCATCCTTAAATGAAATCCCAATTGCTTCTAAATCAAGTCTCTTCCATAGATCATCTAGGACAACAAGAATCTTCTTCTCCTGCTTCAACCTCTCACGCAGTCGACCTGCTCTTCCCCATTCACTTTCCTCGTTGAATGTTAGGCCAAGCTGGTCTGCAATTTGCCCTTGAATTTTCATGATGTCTGGGTTTCGAGCTACACTGGCAATAACCATCTTGTCAAATAATTTATCCTCTATGGCTTGTTTGGAGACCTCTCTCACCAGTGTGGTCTTGCCCACACCACCCATTCCATACACCCCAACTATGTTCACATCGGCAGCTTTTAAGGCATTCATGATTTCATTAAACACCGGTATTCTTGATTGCATGGCCTGATAGCCTTTTCCAGACATGCCCTCCACCCCTGATGGAACAACATGGTAGGAAATCGAACCAAAGCTGCGTTGTTTCTTTAGTTTAGCTCTAACCGTTGCTAATTTCTGCTCTGCTTTCTTTCCAAACCGGTACCTTGTTTTAAAATTTGGACACAATCCCATGAAGCATTTCTTCTTTACTCCGTCTTCATATTGAGCAAGTTCCCTTTCCACCATTTCAGTGATCCCGTCCACCTCAAGTATCCACTTCGCAACATCATCTTCGATCACCTTCCCTTTTCGTCTTTCCTCATCAACCAAGCGTTGCAACCTTTCTCGCTCATTTCTCAACTTATCAACTTCCTCCTTCAGATGTCGGAGGTTGCTCTTGCAATAAAATGCATGACAAATGTGTGTATTAATGGGACCAATTGCATGCTCAACAATAGGTGAAACAAAAGCAAGAATGATATCCACAGCCATCTTGTTTTCTCTCGGATTTCTCTACCTTTATTAATCCCCTCTTTGATTTTTGTTTTTCCCTTGAGGAGTTCACAAGCAAACGAAGGCTAGCAATATACACAATCCAAAAATTCAAGAAAAATGCAACAAGCAATGATCTTTGTTTCTTCCCCCTTTCTTCAGGACTGGATACAAAGCAAAAGGAGCAAAGAGAGAATAATTTCAAGTTATACAAAAATCAAGATGAAAGTAAACAAGCAAAAATTTCCCTTTTCCTATCGAGATCGAATACGAAGAAAACCATAAGAGAACAGCAACTTCTACAGCAAGAAGGGTCAAGGAAAGCGAAATACACACCTCAAACTATAAGCGCAAATCAGCAATGGTGTTTGACAGATGATTCACGAAGATAGAGTGAAGAGCACAGACAGCAACTGGAAGATCGACAGAATGAGGGAGTGGGTAGCAATGAATGGGGAAGAAGCTAAAAGGGTGCAGTCGGTGACAACGGAGTTGACTTCCATGCCAAATTGTCAATGGCAAGTAGTTTGTTGGGATGAGAGGCGGCATTTCTCGTACTTTCGATTAAAAATTCATGTTCAGACTAGTGCCAGCTTTAGCTACCTCAAGCGAAACTATTGGCCATTGGAATTAATTATTAACCTTACAATTAACAAAGAAATTAAACTACTAATATAAACATGTTATCTACAAAAATGGTTGATTATTTGTATTTTATTAAATACTTGCCCCACTCTTCACATGGGTTAGATATTTTTTAAAATAAAAAAGTTATTAGTTTTTTACATATTTTTGTAGTTGAAGAAATTAAATGAAAATAAAAAAAAGTTTATATAATCAAATAAATCAAGAACTTTAATGAACGAGAGAAATCATGAGCAATAACTGATTATTAAAATAATAAGAAACATATTGGATCAAGATATTTATTCAGTTGTGTTTGCTACGTGTGTTTATTAAAATGATTTTTTTTTTATTCAAGCAAATTATAATGTAAATAAAGCATAAATTAAATTTATTGAATAAAATAAAAGGAAAAAACATATTTTGGCTAGCTGGACATATCAAACTGTTTTATTTATTATTTTTAAAAATAAAATTCATCTACATAAAAGATAAATAAAGAATATAGATGAATAAAAAAACTTCAAAATTTCAATGCATAAAAAAATAACTGTTATTTAAAATAAGATTATAAACAAAATAAAAAAGGGGTATTCATATAAATATTAAATAAATAAGAATTAGAGAAAAAAACTATATAAAAAAATTAATAAAATAAAGTAATTTAGAAAGAAAAGAAAAGAAGCAAGGGTCAATATTGTTGTGCCTTGCACCTGACCCATTTAGTTAGGGCTTACGCACAAGCTTGCTCTTATGTTTTTCTAGTGTTGTTTACCCTAAAAAAAAGAAAATCGAGGCTTAAGTTTCTTTAATTAAAAACTTATTTTTAATCTATTTTTGACCCAAACACTTTAAAAAACCGTGATAAGCTTATACATGGCCTCAAAAACACCAAAAATATCAGAGTTTTGTTGACCCAACGGTCATGAATTCAAATCTCATCACCCTCGTTCTATTTGATGAAAAACCAAGCACAAGATAATGCGAGTCTGTGCAAGTTTCAAGCCCAAAAGACTTTTACTTGAGGAAGTGTGTTAGAGAATAATATAAATTATATTTTAGAGCCTCACCTAACAATTTAAACCTTTAGATGAGATAGTTATTTAACATGAATAACCTTCAACCAAGGTTGTCAATACCGTTCCGGTTTTTCTATTGGAACAGAACGTTTCGGTTTCGGAGCGTTTCAGCGTGCCATTTCGGGGTTGTATTGTTCATATATAATTAATTATATATATATGAAAAAAATTACAATATTAATTTAACAAGTATAATTTAAATTCAAGATAAATTAACTTTAAATTATACAATATAAACACAAAGTCAAACAAACATAATCTCAAAATTAGGAACATCTCTAAAATTCCAAAATATTATGATAGTAAAATGTTCTAAAATAAAAGAAATGTTATGATTTTGAGCCGGAACAGTACCGAGACGTTCTGGCCGGAATTTAGCCGGAATTTCCGGAACGGGCCGAAATTAAAACCGAGACGAAAACGACACCGTTTCGTTTTGGTTTTTTTAATGGCACGGAACGTTCCGGCCATTCCGGCTGGAACGGAACGGAATTAACAAGCCTGCCTTTAACTCTTCGAGAAAGGGTGGAAGAATGAGACCTAAATGGGACATGCAAGCATCACATATGCATGATCGCTACGCTTCAACCGGGCTATTATATTCCACCTCTTAGAACAAATAGAACTTGAATCAAAATACTTGACAGCATGTCTAGTCTTTCACGCAGAACCAAGGCACTTCCACGTTATTTTGTAATCTATCTTATGCTGGAATGATAGAATTTATCTTTTCGGTGAAAATGGATTCATTGTTGCTTGTATTTCTTCTAGTGTTCGCCCCTTGGTCTCCGGCACCAGCTTTGCCACGAACAGGACGGTCAGGCCACAGACGCATGAGAATATGAAGAATGTTCCTGAGGCCAAGGAGTATTCAACGGCAGCTTAGATTTGTTAAGGAACCATCTCACCTAAAAGCTTAAGCTGTTAGGTGAGATCTTATAATATGATTCATATTATTCTCTAACAAAATTTGTCTACGTAACACATAGAGAAAGGAGCAAGGGAGAACATTACCTGATGAACTCCAATCCATCAAGAAGTTGAAAGCATAGGATATAATCCAAGAACCTAACCAGCTAACCAGTGTCACCAGGCTTCCAGCAGAGCCCTTCATGTTTATAGGAAAGACCTGGTATTGGAACCATTCTTAAGGTCAAGCTTCATATTTCAAAAGTTTACCAGAGATTATAAAAAAAACTTTCAGCATTATGAAATTTCAGATGCAGTCAGCTTACCTCAGACATAATAACCCATGGAATCCCTCCCATGCCTAGTGAGAATGATCCTGTATAAATCTGGTTGAATGATTTGTAAGTGTAAGAACTAACATGGATATCAAAAACAAAGGATAAGTTGCTTTTATAGTTATTTATCATTACCAGTACACCAAAAAGTGCAAGAAATGGAGTGGCAGACACCAATTTATTAAGGTCCTGCAAATAGCTTGCGCTCTCAGCAAATTTACATAAAAATGGGGGAAATTTTCCAAGAGAATAGATTTTATTTCAGAAGAACCTGTAGCAAAAATGATAATGCTGCAAGAAAGCAACCCAAGCATGTTCCTGCTGCAGATACCTATAAAAAAGGGTAGACTTCAGGATGAGCTATCATTCAAATGAAATCAAAGACTTTTTGAAAAATAACTAGGCCTTCTTACCATCAGAAGAGGACGTCGTCCAGAAATATCCATCAAAACCACTCCAAGTGCTGTCATTGGAATCTGCAGAAAACAAATTCTAATGTTTGTCACTCTTTCTCTCTTAAAAAGCATTAACCAGAGTCCAATGTTAACAACAGTGAGAGTTGTAACCTGAACAACAACCATTGCAATCATCCCAATTCTACCAGAGAAACCTGTCATAGAATCAGAGATTCAAACGATCACATCTCCTGTTTGTATAATTAATTAATGAAAGATCCTTCATCTACCTGCTGATATAAATATGGAACTTGCATAAAATGCAATGCCATTGACCCCACCAAATTGTTGCAGTACCATCAGGCCAGTTCCAACCTAAGCAGATTTATTTCACTCCTTACTTTTATTCCTATTGAATGTTTCTCCAAATTCACAGATAAAAAGAGAACTTTGTGGTTAGGATGTATCACAGATAGCTCACAATGAGTGAATGAGCATATTTCCACTGGAATAATTCAAATATACTAGCTTCCGAAAGCCGCAGAATGGTTTCTGTGTAATCCTGTAACCATTAAAATCCATCTCTGTTATTCTTATGTCAAAGCATATGAACAAAAAACACAACGTAATGCGAAGTGCACTAACTTTATGTTTAAAATTTCAAGTAAAAAGCTTACTCTAATCTCAGCTGCTTCATCAGAAATATCAGCATTGTGCCCTCTAAGGCATTGTAGAGCCGCTTCACATTCCGAACCTCGCCCAATCTTTGCCTGCAATGGTCATTTGCCATGTACTCTCAAGTATCCCATGTTAAATGGATGCTAGCTTTTCATACATGCACTAACAAGAAATTTTAGCAATTTGCATGGCCACAAAATACTCCAGATCTTGAGCATCAATGACACAATTACAATCCCTTCATGACCATACAAAGCTGTTTACAACTTTGGAGTATTGCTCACCAGCCATCTAGGAGATTCTGGAATGAAAAATAGACCAACGATCTGAACAATACACGGAATAGTTCCTGGATTGAAACCAAAGACAAGCCAGCAGTCATGGAACTACCTTCACATTATCCTGTAAGATCACCGAGTTAAGCAGACAGAAATATTACCGATTAGAGCTAAGATTCGCCAGGACACGAAAGCTCCAATAAGATATGTAATTGACACCCCAAAGCATATCATCAACTGCAGAATCAGTGGTCAGTAGGGCGTCAGAAAATGATATTCTTTGTCTAGAGCCAAAAAGTATACACAAAGTGGACTTCATAATGCCATAGCATTATACCTGATGAACTGTCGTAAAACCTCCTCTAAGATTCTTAGGAGTGATTTCAGCAATGTATATGGGAATCTTTTTGTCAATGAAAACACAAATGACTTAGTCCTGGTCAATGAACGATAATCAAACGTGAATCAAATGCTGAAAGAGAATTACCACATAAGAAAGGAGGCCCATCCCATATCCTACAAGCAGTCTTCCAACATCAAGCCACCAGGATGCCTTTCAACACACATTGAAAAGTTTAACATATTGATTGGATAAAAACACAGAACTGATACTGAAGCATTCATATTCTCCTTAGAAAATGTACAGAGCATAAGCATAGTAACGAAACTGCGGGATGTAGAAGGAGATGAGAAGCGAACCTTGGAGAATGTTATTAGCATCCACCCTATAATGCAGATTATTTCTGAAAAGCCCATTGTCTGGTTTGTCAAAGCCAAAGTAAAGAAAAATCAAGAGTTGAACAGTGGCTTGATGTAGAATTGAATCGTAATGTGGTGCAGCCAGTTATGATTCAAGGGTACTACTTACACCTCTTCGACCAATATAATCTGCGATTCTCCCACTCATTATTGCGCCTATCATTGCCCCAATGGTCAATATTGAACCAAAAAGTGAGTACTGCATAAGAAAATGAGAAAGAAAGCAAACACTTGAGGAATTCAAAAGAGTATTTAGATACAATAAATTACACATGAGATTCAATTAATGGCATATAATTTTTAATCTTCCTAGACACATGCAATTAGGCTGATGATATCGAGTTTCTTGGCGGATGATAAAGTTCAATACCTGGAACTACTGCCTTTCATTACAAATCATGAAAGAAGATATTGTTATTCCCGTCAAATTACCATCTCAATCCAAAAGTATAAGCTATTAGTTCAGGTTCATGATGGCTTTATATTACTATGTAACAATTTCCTTCATTGCTAAAGGTCTTCTGTTAGTAAAGGATTGATAACAATGAAATCAAGATTATTTTCATCGACTAAAATCAATTTATGTTTTAAAACAAGACTCCATGTCAGAGATCCATGCTCCTATATACAGAAAAGAAGCATAACAAGGCATTTTATGCAGAAGGACAGAATGACGCAGTACTCTTTGAACAATTAAAAAGATTTTACTTAACCTTGTATTATAATTGCTTACCTCTGCTACAGAGAGAGCCAGGTCTTCCATGATTCCAGATTGAGTCGGTGATGAATATCCTATCTGTACATGAAATGTATGCAGTTTAGTCCACAAATCAGCTGGAACAGATAGCTATTCTCTTAGAGGAGATAATATTGTGCAATATAGGCCTAACAAGTTCATATTATCGCACTGCCAAAGATTACTATACACCCCAGAAAAGAGACCAATAGAATAGAAAACCTTCACACCTCACCATGCAAATATAAACATATTCATCAAAAGTTAGTACCAATATCGTTCAAATTCCAAGTTGAGATTTGAAGATCCTCAGATTAAATGCACTTGCTGTAATTGCAATCCACTAACTTATCTTTCATCAATCGAAATCGGGGGAGTTCTTTTCCAAATGTAACTTAGTAGTTACTTTCAAACTTCATGTTTCCCCCCCTCATAAATGCATTTTAATGGCGGAAGAAGAAGAAGAAGAAGAAGAAGAAGAAGAAGAAGATAGCTTCTAAGAATAATGAAATTGTCATGCCACTGCCTTCTGCTTTGCAGCATGAATTAAAAGCAAATCAGTATCAGGGGTACGACTCATGATCTTTTGTTTGTAATTCCATGATTAACGAATCCATCCATTGGTCAAGCCTTAAGAATTATTTACCTTTCAAAACCATACCATGTAAACTTAATCTAACTAGTTCATCATTCAAAAGAAATAAAAAATGGTGCCAATTAATGGCAGTTTGGCCCAAGATTCTGCACGAGACAAAATTCAATCCTGCTAGTAAATAGTAAAGGTAATGATGAAAAACTTACAGCTGATCCGAAAACATATGAACCTGACACAGCTACAAGGGTACTTAACACCACCATAGTTGTTGCTGAAGAACCTCCTCTCTGCTCTTCTCCTCCACTGCCACCGCCATGTATTTGAGTCCTTTCTTTGAGAAGTAAAGGGCTTGATATTTCTCCTTCCATGTTTATCCTACTCTTATCTTGAATTTCTTGAAAGATCAAATGGAGCCAAAAGAATTAAGGGACCATGGAGCAAAGATGAGTTCAACTGTTCAAGTTCAAGCATGGAAAGAGTTTTTGTTTGGTAGAACTTGATGAACACCAAGACAGCAAGACAGGTAGACTGCTGACAAGGGACCCACTCGATGTTGACTGTCTTGTCTTCTGTTTTTCTTGATGGGGGGACTATGGAGGGATAAAAGTGAATTAGGTCCCTGAATTTTCTAATCTTAACCGTTTTAACCATGAATTAAAGTTTCAGGCTTATAAGCCCTTTACTCTCTCTCTCCACCAGCCATCAAAAACTGAGAATGGCTACAATACTTTCGAGTAATGTTCATCTTGATTGAATAATTAGCCTCTAAACAGCAACGATGCTGCATTTTGTTGTTGATTCTTGCTAGTTAATAAGTGAGGATAACTAGGAAAAATGTGAATGCTATTATATTATATACAATATGCATGCGGTATCATATGACAGCTGAATAAGTTGACATAGTTTAATTAAATTAAATTAAAGAAAAACTAAAAGTCATAAAGGTAAACATTGTTCAGCCTTGATTCATTATAGACTTCAATAGCCAAAATAAAAAAATTATTTATTGATTTACCCCCTAGATTGATTCTTTTTGCAGCCGATTGGTGCCCAATTGCTTATAATTTGCTGACAAATTCCAAAATTAAAAGATATGAGAACCACAATGACAAGGGTAGAGAGTAATTTTATTAGTCCTCATAGTTTTCAAATGATTAGTTTTCGGTCCCTGTTGTTTTTAATGGTTCGAGCACGTGTTTGGTTTGTTTTATTTTTTCTCTTTGTTTGGTTTCTCCTTCGTTCCCATTCATTTTACACTTTAATCCAAAGATATTAAATTAATTTACTAAAAGATAATTTTTTATTTAATACAATTGAAATTACTTTTTATTACGAAATCATACCTTTTTTATCCTGAAAGAGATTACCCTGGTTTTTATTATTTTTAGTCCAATGTGTCTTTCCTATTTTTTTTCTTTCTTAAAGAAAACTGTTTTTTATACGAAAAAAGTCTTATGCACCCAATTATCATATGATTAAATAGAGAGTAATTTAGAGAGAGAAAATATTAAACGTAGTAGGATGCATAAACAAAATCTTGAGTTTAATATATATATATATATATATATATATAAATTTTTTATAATCAAATTATATTTTTTTTATCAATTATTGACTTATTGAAAAAAATATTTTTTTAAAAAAATACCAAACACTCGCTCAATCTACATATAACAAGAGACCTTGTTAATGGTGTTGGCCCGGATTATACTGGGCCTAGCCACATTTGAAGGGTGAAAATCTAACCCTAAAAACCCCTAAACCCCTCATCTTCCTCTTCCTCTTCCTCTTCCTCTCTCACAAACGGCGGCGCCTCTCTCTAACAGGTGTCTCTCTAGTCTCTCCTCTCCCTTCAGTTTCTTTTTTGTATTCTCGTAAGTAACCCAGAATCCGGGTAACCATTGTATTGTATTTCGCTTGCTTTACCAAGAAAATTGTTGGATCTGCTGACGAGTTTTTAGCTCTACTTCTTGTTTTAGCTAGTGGATAGCTATTGCCTGTTGGTTAGCTTGCACAAGAGTTATTAAGTGATTTTCTGTTTTGGGTTTTCTTCCGCCTCCAAGTTATTTTCCTTTTCTCTATTATTCTCTCAGTGTTATCCATCCTGCTGCTTCGATGTGTTGCTTGTTTTCTCCAATGGGAAGCTAGTTAATGGTTAATCTAATCTAGTTTTGAAATGGGAAACTCCGTAGAAACAAAATGAGGTTATGGCGTGCTTGTTGTTAGTTTAAGTTTTGCCTTCTTGACGCTGTCAGCATGATTCCGTTTCACATGGCGTGTCTCTCACTCTTTAAATTTACTGGTTCAGGTAAGACATGGTTAAGCATAACAATGTTGTGCCCAATGGCCACTTCAAGAAGCACTGGCAAAACTATGTCAAGACATGGTTTAACCAACCAGCTCGAAAGACCCGGAGACGCGTAGGTGAGTGGACCATGACCATTGTTTCTAAGGTCCTTTCATGGAAATAGTTACATTAAGAATATTTATGCCTGTGTTATATGTGAAACCATTTTCAGCTCGTCAGAAGAAGGCAGTCAAGATCTTTCCTCGACCTACGGCTGGACCACTTCGACCCATTGTTCATGGCCAGACTTTGAAGTATAATATGAAAGTGAGAGCTGGTAGGGGTTTTTCTCTTGAAGAGCTCAAGGTTAGTTTTTTTTTATTATTATTATCCTAACTCATTTAATTCCTCATGTTTCACTATCTTCTAGTCTTTTAAGTGCTTAATTTTTTATTTCCCCTGCTATTTATCGCACCCGCCTGCTTAAAACTTTGGGTTAGGGTGTCTGTATTTACGCCATATAGAGTTGTATTTTAACTTTGCACAGTTTCATATTTTAACTTGGAAATGTTTTGTATCAACGTTTATTAGAGATGGATATGTGTTTATGTATTTAGTATTCGTGGCACTTTTCTCTGTGAGCTTGGAGATATAAATTTACTTTAGAATTTGCAAGAGTCTTGGTAATGGTTTTCACCTTCTATGTAATGTTGGATATTTGTGATCTATGGTAACTTTAGATATTGTTTCTAGTTTTGTATTGTGAGTAAACCATTTCTCTTTCACTTCACTAGGCTGCTGGTATTCCAAAGAAACTTGCTCCAACAATTGGAATTGCAGTTGATCACCGTCGCCGGAATCGATCTCTGGAGGGTCTCCAAGTTAATGTCCAGAGGCTGAAAACATACAAGGCCAAATTGGTCGTCTTCCCAAGACGTGCTCGCAAATTCAAGGTACTTTCTGTGGTATGGCTGAATTATACAATGGCTGTCTTTGCTCCTACATGGAATTTAGATTTATACTTGTATTCCTTGCAGGCTGGTGATTCTGCTCCTGAGGAACTGGCAACTGCCACCCAGGTTCAAGGACAGTTTATGCCTATTGCACTGGAGAAGCCATCCGTGGAGCTTGTGAAGGTCACTGAGGAAATGAAGTCATTCAAGGCTTATGACAAGCTCCGAATGGAGCGCACGAACGCGCGCCATGTTGGTGTCAGGTTGAAGAGGGCTGCAGAAGCTGAGAAGGAAGAGAAGAAGTAGAAGTTTGACCCTGCCTGGTGGATTTTTGTTGTTTCTTGGTTCAGTTGTGTTTTAGAAGTTTCAAGGATTCCTAGTTTATGGACATGCTTCCAAATATATTTGAATATACTGCTTGCCATTTTTATTCTTTTGCAGTGCTAAAGTTCTGATAGTATTTTGATATCATAGCTGGGCTGGTTGTTTCTGCTCTAAAGGTTGATTAGATGTGTTCATTCCATCCTGGACTGGAACTCTAGATTTGTGCATCTCTTCGCCTGTTGCGGTTAATGTTGTTTTTTTCTTAAAAAGTTTTTTCTATATATATAAATATATTAAAATAATATTTTTTATTTTTGAAAAAATTAATTTTCACATCAGCGAAAACATTAAAAAAAATTAATTTAAAATAAAAAAATTCCAAAAACGCAGTCCCAACTACTCCCAAACAGCTTTGAGGCTGTATAGTAATTTCCTAACTTGCATAGTCTGAAATTTAACAGTTATAAAATAATTTCTGAATAAAGTATAATTTTTAGGTTTCAGGGTATTAAACCAGTAGGCAATCATAATACCTGCATTTTGCAGCCGGCCTTGGCATAGCAGGATAGGGTATTGAACTATGTCTTGTAATCTGTATAATAAAATAAATTTTGAGTTTAAGTTAGAATATGTATTTTTTATAAAAAATTAAAATAATTAAAATTTTACTTATTGATTTAAACCCATAAAATATGATTTTTGGATTTACTCGCATAAAAAGAAGAAGCTGAATTGTTGTTTTTGGCACCTACTAAGATAGGAACTTGCCTCGATGACTCTAAATTGCCATCTTTCTATGAATAAATGGGATTTATTTTTATTTGAAGTTCTGGAATCAAGGCTCAATGCTTGGAATTGCAACAATTTAATATATGTAATTCAATAATTATTCATATTCATAAATCAATTATGACGCGACGATGATTTTTTCGCGTTTCGCACCACACCATCCCCTGATTGGGGGGGGACAACGACGGGCGGTGAAAAGGGATGAATATTTTATAGTCATAAAAATTACAACTATAATTATCAAAAGTCGTCACCTAATATTAAGGTCACTTTTTTTTCTTATCCACGGATGTACTTTACAATGTAATTCTACACTGCAGTTAAAAACTCTTTTTTTATCTGCGGGTGTACTTTACAATATAATTTTACACCGCGTAAGCTAAAAAAATAATTGTTAAATTATTTTTGATATTTTGGCCAAATTCCAATGGATAATCATAAACTGGTTACGATTTCTAATTTTCATTTTAAAATATGAAAAAGGTGCAAAATATTTTTTATGAAAATATGATGGAAAAACTTTGGAATCCGTCCATTTGCACGAAAATAACATATTTTTTTGTTTTTTTTAAATGTATTTTTTTTGTTTTTTTTAAATTAAAAACTTAAAGATTTGGGCCGGACCCATTCAAATGGGCTGGGCCAACCAAAATATTTGGGCTGGATCTGGCCCAGCCAACTGGACTGGGCCGAGAGCAGTCTAGCCCAATACACACAAGAGAGGAAAACAGAAGGAAAAGACAAAATGGCACCGTTTAGAACATGAATTAATATTGTTCACGTGTTACGTGGATAGTAAAATGGTGGTCGGCCAACCACGATGAGAGGGTCACCTGCCACTGCCGCTTAGTAGAGGAGGTCAAGGTGATTGTTTTTGTGGTGGTGGCGGCGTTGAAAATGGTGGCATGTGGTGGCTGGAGGAGGGGTTGGAAGTCGTCGAGCTATGATGTCGTTCGCCTCTGTTGCTTTGTTGCTCATCGCCGGAGAAGAAGGATGATGGCTGGGGAGCTGCTGGCATGGAGGGGGAAGCTTCTAGCGGTGATAAGGGTGGTGTTGGGTGCTAGGTCAGCCGCTACTGGTGGAGAGGGAGAGCTGTCGATGTCGTCAGATGCCGTCGTGGGTTCCGAGGACTAAGCTGCTGGAGCTGCTAGAGCTACTTGTTACTGGTTCTTAAATGAAACCATGGGTGCTGCGTTTGTGTTGGAGCTGGGGAAGAAGACTAGGGTGGTGATCGGGAGCAAAAAATGATTGTGGTCGTCCCTGCTTTTGTGTTGTCCACCCCAATTTTACGTAAATATTTTGCCTCCCTCTCTATATGCTCTTATTTATAGTAGAACTTTGTCTACATCGGTGGTTGGCTGTCGGTGATGTGGTGACCTGCCAACACCGGCATGGTGGCTGTCAGCGGGACTGCAGTTTTGGGAGAAAGTGAAAATGCAATTTGGTCCTTCAATTTGTCATTGTTCTAATTGCACTCCCAATTGGCTTTGAACTTTTAATTTTGTGCAATTGTATCCGTGTCAGAAATTCAATGTTAGCCTTAACTTTGCGTTCCTTTTTTTATTTTGGTCCTTGGTTTCTAATTTATGCTATTTGACCCTCAATTGACCATTAAACTCTCGATTGTCTTCAATTTGACCCCTGATTTCGCACAATTGGCTTGAAAAAGTTCAATTCGGTCTCCGAAAATTCCAATCTTCTCAATTGAACCCCAATTAAACTCCAGAACTTGATTTTTCATTGATTAAGCCCTTAATAAAATTAATTCGACCAATTTAAAGTGTAATTAAATCCTTGCACTTAATTAAATCCTTCAATTGGATCCTAAATTAATTCCTAAACATAATTATACTTTAAATTGGCCCATGATTAAATCAAATTGGCCTATAAAAAATATAATTATGTCTTTCGACTTAATTTTTAAACAAATTTATCCAATGATAAATTATTTTTCCCTTAAATCTGTACTTTCCTCTATTTTTGGGTACAAAAAAGATACGATCGGACTCTCGAAAACAACCAAAATTTCCATATTGATTTTACAACCAACACTGCCCCTATTTATTTTATTTTTGGATAGAATTTGGGGAGTGACCCAGAAATTGGGTTATAACAAATTACATATAATTGTAAATAATTAAGAAAAATCTCATGTCGTCAGCTCAGCATAGCACTTCAAGCTAGGCACCACCATCTTTAAAATTTCCCAGCAATTACTACTAAGAGGTGGTCATTGTAGATTGTATTTCTTCCAGTGCCCGTCCCTTCGTCTCTGGCACCAACTTCCATATGAAAAAAATAGTAAAAGCACACATTCCACAGAAGATGAAAAATGTTCCTGCAAAATAATATCAAATTCACTATAGTAATTAAAAAAATCTTCAATATCTGTATGTTTTGCTGTAGGAGGGAGAGGGAGAGAGGATGATTCACCTGCTGGACTCCATTCCAACATGAAATTAAATGCGTATGTCATAACCCAAGCACTAGCCCAGCTGTTTAAAACCACAAGGCTTCCTGCTGACGCCTTAATGTTTACAGGAAATATCTGCAGTGAAAACTCATCATGCTTAGGTTCAGGTTATAAATTATTTTCTTACATCAATTCTCCTGTTAAAAGTACGTATAGATGAACAGTTGAAGCATAATCACCTCTGCCATGATGACCCAAGGGATTCCTGACATGCCTAAGGCAAATCCACAGCCATAACCCTGGTTATAAAATCAATCAGAAATGAGAAAAGAGAAAAAAATCCTGAGTTTCTGGTGGTTTTCCAGGCCAGGGATGATGAAAGTTCAGAAAATAATATATTTTGGCTGGATTAAGTTACCATCAGGCCAACCACTGCCAGAATTGTAGAGAGCTCTTTCAGATATTGGATTTCCTGCTCAATCACAAGGAAAACAGGATCGTTAGCTACATTGTGAATATAAATAGAAATAATTATCCATGTTTGTGGTTAAATTACCTGCAAGCAGAATGATAATCCTACAAGCAACAAGCTTAAGCATGATGTAGTAGCAGAGACCTGCAACAATGGTGGTAGATTTGGTTACAACCTTGATCATCAGCTACGTCAAAATAAAAATAATTTTTTTCCCTTGCGAGTTCTTACCATAAGAAGTGTTCGTCTTCCAAAAAAATCCATCAAGAGTATAGTTACAATAGATACTGGAATCTGCAAAAAAATTAGCTACTGTCAGTAAGATATAAAAAAGCAAACTCCTTTATTCACCTTCAGGAAAATAAAATAATATCAACTCATGTATCTACCTGTAGAAGAGAAAAAACTACAGGTCCAATGGAGGTTGAAAAATCTATGGAAAACCAAACAGAAGCCATTATTTTATCTTCCTTCTTCACATTGAAGGTCAATACATGGAATCCATGCTTATATCTTCAATTATAAAGAACTTTCTCGTGTTCTGGATACTTACTAACTTTAGCAAATATGGTACCAAGATAATATGCCACAGCACTATTCCCTCCAAGTGCTTGTAGTAATACGAGTCCTACTCCAACCTAATCCAGTTAATCAATTCAAAGAAATATGTAGTGAGGGAGAGAATTTTTATATACAAAATAGAGAACTTATTCAAGACTCAACAAACTTAATTACAGTAATTGCATAAGCATATCTCTTCTGGAACAACTCTAGAATCCCAGCTTCATCTGAGGTGTGCTTCGAAGTTTCTACAGCGTCCTACAAGAAGAAAATGCCATCTCTTGTTAATTATGGAGCTCAAAAACCATCAGAACTGGAAACTTGATTCAAATTGAGAAAACTTGCACCCAATTTGTTTTAAGATACGAAGATGAAAGTTACTCTGATATCATCTGCTTCTTCAGAAATATCTGATTTCGCCCCCCTAAGACGTTGCAATGTAGCTTCAAACTCTTTTTCACGACCTCGTTTTGCCTGTTAGAGAATTTTAAGGACATAAAAGAGACAAAAACGTGTTTGGTCGAGGAGAAAGAAACGAAGCCATGAAATAAATATGTTTTCCGAAACAATTTTAGAGTGAATTTACACGCTTTCAGAACTTGAAGTGTATACAAAAACATAGCCTCTCACTGTCTCCACCATTTTTATCCCAAGAAAGTAACCCATAACTGTTAGAGACAATATAAATCATACTCTGCAGTCTCACCTAATATCTTAAGTTTTTAGGTAAGATAGTTTTTTAATATGGTATCAGAATCTTGTTGATCCGGCGGTCACGAGTAACCCATAAATAGTTTTTATGGGTTATATTGTCTCTAACAGTAATCCATAACTGTTAGAGGCAATATAAATCATACTTTGCAGTCTCACCTAATAACTTAAGTTTTTAGGTAAGATAGTTTTTTAACATGGTATCAGAATCTTGTTGATCCGGCGGTCACAAGTTCGAATCTTACCATCCCTATTCTATTTGATAAAAATCAAGCACGAGATAATATAGATTTGTGCAAGTTTCAAGCTCAAAGGGTTTTCATTTGAAAAAATATGTTAGAGAATAATATAAATTATATTCTAGAATCTCACCTAAACTACCTAAGTTGTCTTCATTTTCACCTAACAATATTTTCACGTCTCCAAGCACTACAACAATGGCAACAATATCATCATAAATCGACTCACCAGCCATCTTGGAGACTCTGGAACGAAGAACAAACCCACAAACTGCACTATGTTTGGAATAGTAGCTGAGAACAAGATCACATTAACTCAATTAATACTCTATCATAGACATATTAATGCTGTTCTAATCTCATAAAGAAAGATGAGGAAAAATGTGTACCTATTAGAGACAAGGCACGCCAACTAACAACACTTCCAACGAGAAATGCTACTGCAGAGCCACAACATACTAACAACTATATAGATAAAATAAATAACATTAAGGTTCCATTAAAAAAGGGGAGAAAACTCCTTGATTGTTCATCGCAGCCATTAATTTAATTCAACCTGACTAGCTGAAGTGAATCTTCCTCTGAGATTCTTAGGTGCTATTTCTGAAATATATACAGGCACCTGTTACAAAAAAATGCAGACTGCATTATACCCCACAGATCAGAGACGGTGTTCATACATGAAATGGAAGCTTGTGAAATCATTACCACATAAGTAAGAATCCCCACGGCGACTCCCACCACGAATCTTCCAATGTCCACACACCAAGCACTCTTCAGACAAGAATTCAAACTCATGTTGGCTCCATTAGACATTTATATATGATGTGATTAATACAGAAAGAAAAAGAATTTGATGGGGGGAGAGGAAACAAAAACCTCAGCAAAAGCTATTGCTAGCCAGCCAGCCATGCAGACTACTTGGCATATCCACATTGTCTGCTTGACAGAAAAATTACAGCAGATTAGAAAATAATATAGGGCATAATAATATAAATAAATATTGAACGTTTAAATTTAAAGGGTATGTTGTAAAGGAGATTACTCCTCTTCGACCGATGAGATCTGTCATCTTCCCACTTAAGATTGCACCTACCATTCCTCCTATCGTCAATATCGAACCAAAAACTGAGTACTGCAGGTTTTAAGACAAAAAAAACGAAGAACCCGATCAAGCCATGAAAAATGTAAATGTAATTAACGGTCATAAACAATAAATATTTATCAACTAAATAAAACTGAGGATTCTTGTTTTAAAAAGATATAAATTCACTTAAAAATTATCTTTTAGATTTTATTATTATTTTTGTCTCTTCAGTCAAAGACATTTATGTCTGTAAAATACTAACCAATTACAGTAAAGATTAATTGAAATTTCAGGCAGTAAAGAATGGCATGGTGTTAGTAAATATGATCAAAAGTGCTAAATACACTCTTCACTGGCTAAAAAGGAGAGAGAGCTGGTTAATTTGAATAATTATTAAGACTAACTGCAGCAACAGAGAGGCCTAAATCTTCCATGATTCCAGATTCAGCTGGAGATGAATAACCCACCTGACAAGAAATTCCAATATTAGTCAATGCAACAGGTATTATTATTATTATTATCATTATTATTATTATTATTATTATTGCATGTGAATAAGAAACGTCGATGTGTAGAAAGAACTAGCGATTTGTGGCGAGTCAAGTGTTCTTTCCTTCAAAAAAGTTATTTATGCAGACTTTTACGATGTAATATTTGACGTAAAAAAATGTCATGCAGAATTCAAAAATTATATACATACATTTAATTAAATAACTAAAATATTATTAAAACAATAAAAAAGATTATAAAACCTGATCCTTACTTAGTCGAAATGAATCATATAAAACTTAAAAAAAAATCATTGTAATACACATTACATTTACTTTCCTCGCCTTAATTAAATGCCATGAACTTTTCTTAGAATCCTGCTAAGAAAAAACTATAATTCATTGATTTTCTATTATTTATTTATATTTTCAAACTGCAACGCAAGAACTTACAAGGATGGGTAAAAAACATTTAACCAACTGCGATTAGTTCTGTATACTCACAGCAAATCCATAGCTGAAGGAGCCCCAGAGAGAAACAAAGGAGCTAAACACGAGAAGAGGAGTGAGGGAGGGATCGATGGCTGGTTTGAAGCTGTCACTGCTGCTCGTCTCCGCAAGAAGCAGAGGGCTTGCTGCAGATTCCAGCCCTTCTTCCATGGCGTCTCGCTCCATTAATTGTTTTAGTTTCTTCGAAACGCAGGAAACAAGGCAGGGTAGGCGAGATAGGCTGAGAATATTGCGTTGGGTTTAAAGCACTTCCAATTTAGCATATATGCTTTATACAGAGTTAATGAGCAATCGAGGTGCATTATTTTAAAAAAAAAATATAAACTTTAAAGCACCAATTATTATTCACAAAACGTTTTTTTGATTTGATGCGAGAAACTTTATATTTCAGAAAATATGTTTTATAGATTAAAATAAACGAGTAGATTACTGATTGTTTTAAATTTTTAAAAAAACAAAAAAAATTAAGACCTCGGAGCTTGGTTTTGATCAAAGATTAGTTCAATAATGTAGTTCGGTGCTGTTAGAGATGCTGATTTTTATTGTTTAAAATTGTTTTTGAATTTAAATTTTAATAAAAATATATATTTAAAATAAAAATATAACTTATTTTAAGCTTTTTGAATCGAAACCGCACTAAAATATTAATTAAAGATGTTAGGTGGCGGGGTGTTGAAGTTGGAATGGTAGAGAAATGCTGTGGTAGAGGTAGATCAAGTTTCACGTGGTAGAGGTAGATCAAGTTTCAAGATGCTGTTGAGCATATAATAACAAAGAAAGGGTTGCAGAGAATTGTGTGTATATTATTATAATGACTCATTTTTGTTGATATATATATATATATATATATATATATATATATATCATTTTTGTTGATATATATATATATATATATATATATATATATATTATACACACACACACGAGATATGAAATATGACAGAGATTGCTAATATCATGCGAAGCAAATCTTGTACAGTCAAGCAAATCATGTGTGGATGTCCACTAATCATGCTAACACCCTCCCTCAAACTAAGGTGGTATAGTAGATGTCATCTTTAATTTGCTTAAGAGATCCTGGAAAAGTGTTTTAATGAAGATATCAGTTGTTTGATGTTAAGAGGAGACATAAACCAATCTTATGGTGCCATGAGAAACATGATATCGGGCCTGTTTGGGAGAGCGGTAGCGGTTGCGGTTGTGGTTAAAAATGGAGTTTTTAAAATGGAGTTTTGAAAATGGAGTTTTTAAAAATGGAAAGTGTTTGGTTAAAACTGTGGTTGAGTTGAAGGTTGAAGAAAAAGGAGTTTTGGTGTTTGGTTTCCAAACTGCTTTTAACTTGTGAAATTACTTAAAAGGGTATATATATATATATATATATGTGAAATTACTTAAAAGGGTATATATATATATATATATATATATATACCCTTATATATATATATATAATTTTTTTAAATATTGTAAATTTAATAATGATAATAATATTATGAAATTAATAATTCATGAAAAAACAAATATTATTTTTTATTCTCACATCAAACTATTTGCAATTTCATCACGAACATATATTTTCCTTCCATTAAGACTGATCTGTATCTACACATTTTTTTTAAAAATATATATTTTAAAATTTTTGGTGGGCCGAGGACAGCCCAACCAAATTGGGCCTAAGCCCAACTTTGCTGGACTTGGGCTGGGCCGAGTGCAGCCCAGCCCAAGCCCAGCTTTAATTCTGAAGAAGGCAAAACGGTGCGCTGCACTGTGCGTCTTCTTCACAGTGCAGCGCACCTGTGCACGTGAAGTGGCTTCCGACCGACCACGACGAGAGCTTCAACGGAGGATACCTACGGGTAGAGGACTCCGAGGTGGTTCTTCCTGTGGTGGTGGCGTCTGAAATGGTGGCCTGTGGTGGCCGGAAACAGCCTTGGAAGGTGGCGGTACTGTTCATCGACCACGACGAGAGCTTAAACGGAGGATACCGACGGGTAGAGGAGGCCTAGGTGGTTCTTCCTGTGGTGGTTTCATCGTAAATGGTGGCCTGTGGTGGCCGGAGTCAGCGTTGGAAGCTCCGGCCACCATGCACCCGTTTGTCTGTTTGGGTAGAGAGAGAGAGAGAGAGAGAGAGAGAGAGCGAGAGCGCGCGAGAGAGAGAGAGCCCTTGCATGTAATTTTTGCACAGTTTTGCATTGTCAAATTTTTGCATGCAAACGGAGAATGAAAAAAATGAAACGCGATGGAAAAAGCTCCTAATTCCAGCTTCTCGGAAAATGGCGTTTTGATCAATTTTTTGGTGGGCCCCACATGCTTTTAAACTCCATTTTGTTCTTACCAAACACACTAACGGCACTAAACCTTCATTTGGAATGGAGTTTGGCAAACGTGCCGCCCTCCCAAACAGGTGCATCATATAAAATGATAATCAATCTCAATGTATTTTATACGTTTATAAAAAACATTATTATGAGAAATCTATATTGTACTTCTATTATCACAATGAAGTACAATGACAGAAGAAAAAACATCATTATGAGAAATCTATATAGTACTTCTATTATCACAATGAAGTACAATGACAGAAGAATGTGAAACACCTATGTCACCCAGGAAGAAACAATATTCGATTGTAGATCGATTATCAATTGGATCTCTATCCCAATCAGCATCAAGTTGATTGGGATAGACCAGACAGACTCCCAACAAGTTGTCAATACAAAGTAGGATCGACAAGAGTAGTGACACAAGTTCATAAGGCTCCTGTTTTGTTTTCTTTCTAATAGGGTATTCGTTCCTTTATTTTTGCAATTTGAATGCATAGAGCTCTAGAGTTTTTTTCTGATTATGAAATATAATTAAATTGATGAATTATTATCCTTGATATAAAACATGTATCACCATTCTTTTCTTCATATTATTATTAGAAAATCTCAACACCAGATAAACTAATTAAGCAGAAGAAACAAAACACACTCCCGGCGTCATTCCACATGGTAATCTTTACACATAATTGATTCATTACAATTTAGTAGACATAAGTTATTAGCGTTGCATGTATGTCTTCCAATGAACGTCCCTTCGTCTCTGGCACCATTATCCAGGTGAATAGAAAAGCCAGGGCAGACATGCTTGCGAAGAAGAAAAATGTCCCTGCAAAAAACGATCACAAATGTTAACCAAGCTTATCAATCGTTTAGTGATTCATTTTTTTAATTGGAACAAAATATTTTGATTTTAAAACATTTTTACATGTTGTTTCAGGGGTATATATATATATATATATATATATATATATATATATATAATTTAAAAAAAAATAGTTCAAATCTAAAAATAAAATTATTTAGAATTATTCAATTTAATATAAAAAAAGACACAATAAAGTGATTTTTCTGAATAAAATTATGAACATGCATAATATTACAAGAATGTCATCATTAATCTCGCAAAGTCATTACATTCTCTGATTGTTCTGAAATTTTAACATAATATATAAATATGTCAAGAGACTCCTCGTTAAATTTCATCTCAATCTAACGGTCAAATTAAGAGATATGATTGATACTGTAAAATATTCAATATAAAAAAAAACTATTATTTGGCTGAAATGGAACGAGCAGAACGAAATCGGAACGTTCAAATAAAATGCTAACTAAATTTCTAAAATTGACTGAAATTTCAAGTGAGGTAAAAATTATATCATTTTATCTCGTTTTTTTAACTGGTATAAGATATTTATTCCAATTCAGCCGAAACAAGAAGAAATTAACAGGGAGGGAGGGAATTAGCTACCTGCTGAGCTCCATTCAAGCATGAAATTAAATGCGTATGTCACAAGCCATGAGGAGGACCAGTTGACTAGAGTCACCAAGCTTCCAGCTGAGGCCTTGACGTTTATTGGGAATATCTGCAGCATTCACAAGAATCTTTATCTGAGGATTGAAATCATTTTCCCATCACTTCGTTTGATCAAGCTTAAGAAATCCACGCTTACCTCTGACATTATAACCCAAGGTATTCCTGACATGCCTACTGCAAACGCATAAGAAAATCCCTGGTTGCAGAACTCATCCATTAGCGCAGTAAACAAGGAGCTGGGTTCTGGGATTCAAGATGATTATTGCTGGAAATGGTTTCTTTGATAGGTGACTTATTTCTAGTTATAATTTGATATTTATTTAGTTTGTTTTTGGAGGTATTGTTAATTAATAGATAGAATTACACGTACCAGCACTCCAAGAAACACCAGCACTGGAGTGAACTCCTTGGCATAATCGTGTTCCTATTAATCCAAAAAAAAAAGAAGGAAAAGGGAACCATTGTCATTTCCAGAATGAAACTCAAAAAACAGCACATGCATGGTTAAGAAACCATCTCACATAAAAACTTAAATTGTTAAGTAAGGATCCAGAATATAATTTATATTATTCTCCAACACACACCCTTAAGTGAAAGCTTTTTGGGCTTGAAACCTGTACAGACTCACACTACCTTGTGCTTGAATGAGAGTGGTGAGATTCGAACTCGTGACCGCTGGGTCAACAAATCTCTAATACCATGTTAAAGAACCATCTAACCTAAAAACTTAATCTACCATGTAAGGTCCAGAATATAATTTATATTATTCTCCAGCAGCATTTATATGCAGAAAAGTATTTAAATTTATCCGAACCTGCAAATAGAACGCTAACCCCATCGTCGACAAACAGAGGCATGATGCAACAGAAGAAACCTGAGCCAGGTAGATTTTAATGCAGTGTTAGTGCTCGAGCACAATATCACAAGTCAAAATGAATCCATCGTAGCAGCTCTAACCATGAGAAGAGCTCGTCTTCCAAACATATCCATTAAAATCACACCCAGAACAGCTGCTGGCATCTGCGAGCAATGTTTGAAGTAAGAGATATGAACAAAACGAACTCTCCATTCGTGACTGCCAAGAAGCAGAAGGAATTGTGTATATTTATACCTGGAGGAAGGCTATTGCTGTAGGTCCAATGGTAGTTGAAACATCTAAGCCAGACAAATAAAAACAATTATTTTGGGATTTCTCTTTAAATTAAATCCTTGTAGGTTATTAATTGATAATCAGATGTTTATATATTTTCAGAGGGAGACTCACTAGCTTTAGCAAATACTGTGCTAAGATAAGCTGCAAACACACTGTTCCCTCCCAGTTGCTGGAGTAACATTAACCCCACTCCAATCTAAGTCAGGTCAAATAATTTGGAGAAAAAAATTTGTGTTTATCAGTCAACATAATGAGATGAGATGAACAAAGGAAGAAGAACAAAGGACAAACTTATCAAACTTATCTTAAACTTACCATAAGTGGATAAGCATATTTCTTTTGAAATAAGCCTTGAAATCCAGCATCACCTCGTTGAAAAATTTCTGTAGCATCCTATACCAAATATTGGAATCACATATCAGCTTCTTGAGAAATATGAAAAACTGCGTCGAGATTTGGAAACACAATCTATATTTTCAAGACATGAAGTTGAAGAATTACTCTGATTTCAGTAGCTTCTTCAGAAACACCGGCGTCCGCTCCTCTAAGCCGTCGCAAAGCATCTTCAAACTCTGTTTCCTTGCCAATCGATGCCTATATAGCAAACACTTAGAATACTTTTACTGCCTGAAAATAGAAAAATATGACCAGAACAGGTTGCTGCAGAATATGATCAGAAGGAACTCACCAGCCACCTTGGAGACTCTGGAATGAAGACTAAACCGACAACTTGCATTAGACATGGAATTATAGCTGGAATTCAACAGGATTTTTAGGCACAGGTGAGTTAAAATGATCAGGTTTTTTAAACATTTTTACAAGTAAAACTCCTTCGGTAATGGAATGATCAATTAAATCAAATTGCGAAACATCACCTAATAGAGACAAGGTGCGCCATGAAAAAAAGTTTCCAAGGAAAAAAACTATCAACAGGCCAGAACTGTTCATCAGCTGCGAGCATGAAAAAGAAGGGAATGAAAGAAGGCTTTGATGGGACATTTAGATGGTAATTATTTTTCAGTTTTTTTTAATAATTTTAATATATTGATGTTAAAAAATAAAAATATATTTCTAATTAACCTTACCTGTAGAGTCACTACAAGTCGACCTCTAATATTTTTAGGTGTAATTTCAGCAATATATACAGGTACCTGTAATGAGCATGTAATTAATTAAGAGTTAAATAAAAAAGTTAATCAACCTGAAAATATATAATCCAAAATTGAAGTACAATTACCACATAAGCAATAAGTCCAACTGCGAATCCAATTGATAATCTTCCAATATTGATCCCCCAAACACTCTTTACAAAAAAAATTCAATAATTATTGTCAGTGATCCGCAATACTATATAAGACTATAAACCCTTGATTATATAAAGTAAATTATTCTTTAAAAATTGTTTTTCATTAAAAAAACATCAAATGTAATGTTTTTAAAGTATTTTTCATAATATATTTTCAATTAAAATATATTTTACATTACAATATCAAAATAAATAAAAAATATACCGTAGCGGAAGCTATTCCAAGCCACCCCATGATGAAAAATATCTGGGATAACCACATTGTCTGGTGGAAATGATAAAAACAATAATTTAAAAAATTAGCTACTAATCATGAAGCTTTAAATAAATAAATAAATAATTGAGAAGGCTAAGAATTACTCGTTTTCGGCCTACGAAATCCGCTATCTTCCCACTTAAAATAGCTCCAATCGCAGCTCCTATTGTCAATATTGAACCAAAAAACGAGTACTGCAAAATATAACAAGCCAAGTGAGAAAAACAAAAAATAAAAACAATAATTACAAAAAATAATAGAATAATAAAACTTACCGCAGCTATAGACATGTCTAAATCTTCCATCATCTCAAATTCAGCAGTTGATGTGTAACCAGCCTGACAAACAAGGTCAGTAAAGCTCAATGACTCCATGAAATGGATAATTTCCTTCTCTTTTTTTATCTTTTTTCAATCCAATGTTACAATTTTAAGACAGTTCTATCAGTTTTTATCTGTTCTTTAAGAAAACTCAGAACAAAAACATGTACCATAAAGTCCTGTTAAGGTTTATTGTATCAAGAACATATATTTTATATCCCTTCACAGTGATGCCGACAACTCGTTTTGCCCATCTTATATCAAGATTATTAGAGAGAGAGAGAGAGAGAGAGAGAGAGAGAGAGAGGCATCATTTGCCTTTTGCGTTTGCAGAGTTGATGAAAGTTATATAAATATTTGTAAAGGTTTCATTCGACCCCCTATAGTCTTATACTTTACAATTTAGCCCCCTTGTTTCAGTATCTTAGTACAGTCATCCTAGCAATGTCATTGAGCTTTCATTCAACTTCCATTAGCTTTTCTCGAGTTTCATATTCAAATACCATGAGAATTTAATCAAAAAAACCATGCGGATGATTAAAAAAGATCGATCCATACCTTTATTTAACTATAGGAGATAATTTAAGTAGAGTGAAATTAGTTTTCTCTATACCTTATGTATGAAATTACACCTATTTCTTGAAGAAAAAAACACTTGCAATCTACCCAGAATCTTTACCAAAGTGAAGGGTTTTCTTCTTTTTTTAGAGTTAAGAACAAGAAACTGCTCAAATCCTTACTTTGATGGAGCGTAAAAACCAGAAGTAGTACTTACAGCGAATCCGAAACAGAAGTTGCCGGATAAGGCAACAATGGCGCTGAGAAAGAGAACCGGAGTAAGGGAAGAACCATCGTTTGGTTTGTCACTGCTGATGAAGTTCGTTTCAGCAGGAAGCAGGGGCCTTTTCGTATTTGCCAGCCCTTCTTCCATGCAATCTTTCTCCATGTCCTCTCTCTCCTGGGAGCTTAGAGAGAAGAAACGCTAACAGTTAGTATCTTCTTGGAGACTTAGCAGTAAAATAAGAAAAATCAAAACATGACAAGCAGTAAGAAATTAATCTGCAGACAAGCTATCCAGCGATAACTTGTATAGACTCTGGTGTGGAGAGTTGTTGGAGTATCACAATCGAGGGAACAGTTAAAATATCGTAAAATATAATTGTAGTCCCTCAATTTTAGTATGTTGGACATATTAGATCCTCTTCTTTAGTTTTGCTGACAAAAGACCCGTATCGCCTTCAATAATCGGCCCATTTGTCACTTGTGGTTACTTCATAGATATTGTAGTTCTAAAAATCAAATTAGAACAAAATTCAGATTAGAGGTTAAGAGGTCAGCCCAGCCCTGTAAACCTAAAACTTAAATAAATAAAAGATTGTTTAAATAAATAAATAAATAGAGTCAATTGGTTGATAGTCAAGTTTTTCTTTTCATCACCATTGTTCAAGATGAATCTTGCTAAGTTAATTATAAAGGGGCTGTAATTTTCTTTTTTTGAAGATGGGATAGTTTTCTTTCTTTCTTTCACCAATTAATGAATTGATTTGACCGTTTAGCATGGCTGAAAGCACAAGGCATTGTGTTACCGACATTCAAGGACTAGAAAAACTAATTTCCAAAACTTAAAGGATCACGACTTGATTTCTAAGAAAATCCGGACAAGGGATTTTCTCTTATTTTTAATTTTTATGAAAGCGAAAGGGGAATCTTATTTAGGCTCGAATTTGGATTTGAGAGTTGAGTTCAGACCATGTTTTTGTTTTACTTCTCAATAGTTGTAAAAATCTTACCGCACAACGACAGGAGCTTCAAAACTAATCACTCAGAGCTTAGACAGTGGCGTCTTAAGAGGCAGTCCGTGATATGATGATAAATAACTTGAAATCTATATAATAGGTTTTGAGTTCGAGTCAGGGTATGTATTTTTTATAAGAATAGACAGCCAGAATTTTAACTCACAAAGTATATTTTCTGAGACCACAATTCAGCTCTCAAAAGCATGGTCGACACTCGACATGATAGATGGCAACATTTGGCATGTGATTGGACCAGTACCACGTTTTTTTTATTATTTTCTCCTGTGCCCTCCTCATGTTTACAAATGGTAGGAAAATATGTAACACGTGTCAATGTATCAATAAATTCCATTTTTATATAGATTATTGTTTATGTCAGCACTTCAAAATAATTAATAAACACAATAACTTGTATAAATCTCTTAATCAATGTTGTTAGCTCCCACCTATCCAGAATTATAGTTGAGAAACGTGTTCATCTACCACAGAATCACGGTTGCTTGGAGCGGTAGGCTTACGGGGTTCCCAATTGACAATACGATCGAAAAGGCCCATGACCGTAATTAAAGGAATGTTTGTTATTATTTTTTATTTTAACTTGACATTAAAAAAAATAGTGTTTTTAAATCATTATAACTAGTTTGATGGCCCGCACTTCGTTGCGGACGGAGCAGACAATTTTTACAACTATTCAGATTAAAATATAATATTTCTATATATAAAATTTGATATAATGAAACAGATTAAAATACATTGTCATAACAACAGTAACATTGAAGTATTAACTTCTAAAATTATCATCACTATTACTATTAACTTGAAATTAAAAAAAAAAAAATAGTGTTTTTAAATCATTATAATGAGCTGATATCAAAAATAATTTTTTAAAAATAAAACAATATTATTTTCATATATTTCTAAACAAAAAACACTTTCGAAAACAATTTTAAGCATACTCTCAAAAACACTAAGAAGGGGATGATGATCCTTTAGTTTTTGATCCTTTAGTTTTTGGGGATGTGCAGAAAATTAGTGGGAGCTGGATCTAAATGACTAATGCATCCATTTGAGATGTAAATTAAAAAGAAATTGGCATCAAATTCCTTGCAAGCAGCTGTCTGGATGGGTCAGTCTTCTGAATAAAACATATTTTTTATTGGTTTTTTTTAATTTGACTGTAAAATGAACAAAATCATGAGTGTTTATAGGTGTGTTCTCTTTCTTTGGAGGATCTTCAGCAGCAGATTATTTATTTTATTGAGCAAGTCCATGAAACAGTTAAATACTTCCAAGCCTTTTATTCAGTGAGCTCTTATTATTAAGAGAAGCATATAGACTTATAGAGGAACCTTGTGAGAGAGAAACTATACAGGAAGAAAAACTACAAGGGACTAGCAAAAAGTCAAAAACAATGAGAGCGAGGAGAGGAATACTTGAAAATGCAACACAAATACATCAGATTAATAATTAAAAAAGGAGTCTTCGCCTACTAGTTTGTCATATTTTGTATTTTGGCATCCACAGAAGCAGTGCCTTGTATTAGGGTTCTTCTGCTAGGTCAATCTCTAAAAATATTCTCAGAATATCCATCCAAATTGAATTGATTTTAAAAGACATCATCCATTATTCAAGAAAGTGAAAGAAGGCTTTCTTCATCAGTAAGGCAAGAATCATAACCCCCAAAATTGTACCATTAATCAAAGTTGCAAATTGCTAAGAGAGTTGAATAAGGGCACGAATAAAGTTTTTAACTCTGCACCACTACATTAAATGAATGCACTAAAGTATGGGAGGACAAGCAACCACCTTCTTCAAGTAAAGCCAGGGGCACTGGATTGTGCTGCACCATAACCTCCTCCTCCACGACCAAAGCCTGGCCTTCCACCAGTGCCCTGCAAGATCATAGTATAATTAGAAGAAGAAAAAAAACAAATGGAAATACTGGCGGTAGCTGGTCCCTAATGGGAATTAACATTCAGGGAAACTGGTGGTGTTAAATTACCTGAAATGCTGGCTGGTAATCTGCTGGTGCTCCTCCCTTCTCTCCACCTTCTCCCCCTCGAGGGCCCCCACGATAACCATCACGGTCACCAAATCTTGGACGGTCTCCTTCAAAGCGAGGTGGACCTCTAGAAACCCAAGCAAACCCAAATCATAAGTTTTCTAAAAGGTGAAGGATGACACTCAAATCACCAAATGGTCAACATAAATCAAAATTACCGTGGACGGTCACCAGGTGGGCCACCAAATGGCCGACCACCAGCAGGCTTTGCTTGTTTCTTCAAGGTGGCAGGAACAATTTCAGATGGAAGATTCAGGTACGTCCTCAAAAACTCAATCCCGTCATTGGTAAGGTACCAGTAGTAGTACATCCAAGCAAATGTCTCACGAACATATTCCTTGGATTTGAAGCTCTGCATGAGCTTAATAACCTGGAGATTAGGAACATCAATCTCCGGGTGCTTTGCAAGGTTGAAGTCCTTCTTTGCATAGCAAACTCCCTCTACAGATTCAAGACAAAATTAAGACAAGTGAAAGCAAGAATATGATACATGATTAAACTAATCTTTGGTCGTCCCATGTGATTAACTAGAAAAAAAGCTCACATTATTCAATCAAAACGATTATATCCAAATAAAAAAAATACATTGGAACAGGCAAGAAACAAAACCAGCCACTGGAAACAAAACCAGCCACTGGAAACAAAACCGAAATAGCAAGAGATAAGAGTGCGTTTCAACTTTCCATATAATAAATCACAGCAGTTTCACTTATTATTCCATATCATTGGTTTCAAGTCATTAACAAAAGCTCTAGCAAAAACCCATTAACTTAACTAACACCAATCCCCAGTGGGGAGAATTTATTCATTAGGGATGAGAAAACTAGTTGCGTTTTGTTTCAACTTTCCGACGCCATAACAAAAGAAAAAACATGTTCATTTAGAGAAAAAGAGATGTACGCTATAATAAACACGCCAGAAAGAGAAGTAAAGGATGGGCCTTGATTTGACGTTATTTTATGAATCTGTCATGACAAAAGAAAGTATAATTGTAGCAGTTGCATTCCGCACTCGAACGGAGAGACTATCATCTCACTAGCATCATATTTTGCTTGTCTAATCATGTTCTCATCCTACTATAGAGTCATTGCACAATTCAATGTTTTTATTTCAAGATTTACACTTTCTATTAAAAAACTTAAAATAACAAAAAAAAATGTTTGATGGGTTCTCCCAAGGTAACTACAAAATAGATATGAAGAGATAAACAGGCAGAGAAACATCAAAAGCAGTAGTAAAAATGATACCTTGAAAGAGGTATTTGGAGATTTCTCTTCTATTCTTCTCTGAGATAATCTGAAGACACCATCAAAAATAGAACAAGAAAAAAACAGTAAGCAGCTAACTCGCATTCGTGTGAATGTGTTTACATGTTGGGAGATAAAGAGAGAGAGGTTACCATGGTTGCTGAATTGAAGCCCTTTCGTTTTTTTTCGGCAGCTGCAGGGATGTGAGAAGAAGCTCTTCTTCTGGTAGAAAGCTAGGGACTTTCTAAAACCCTAGTGTTTATATGGGCTAGGTTCTGGGCTGAGTGAACGGATAGGCGGTGTGTGGGCTTGTTTAAGTGTCCAATCTTAATTTATTCCTTCCATTTTAATCAAATATGTTTGTTTTTAAAAAACAATGAAAAGTTGATATTTTGTTTATAATTTTAATATGTTAATATTAAAAACAATATATTGTTTTAATATATTTTCGAGTAAAAAATGAAAAAAAGCTTATATCAAGAAATTCTTTTATGCTGAGTAAAGTTTTTTAAAAGGTTTAAATTTTTTATGAATTATATTTATAAAATTATTCATGGAAAGATTTAATTTTATCAAACATAAAAATTTCATGGAGAAAATCTTATTGTAAAACAAAAAGGAATGGAAAAATAAAAAAATTATCCATATTGTTTGTGGATTCAACAGAAAATGACAAGATGTTATTATATATTATCAAAATACAGAAATTTTAACCATTTAGTAGATGATTCAGTTATAAAAACTTAGAATTAAGGGGTTGTTCCGCCTATAATCTCAGGTTCAAGTTCTACGGAGATTTACATAATTATTAATTTTAAAGTCCATGAAATTAATCAAAATACATGAAAACTAACCCGAACACCCATGTTAAAAAAAAATAGAAATTTGAAATACAAAATCCATTCATTACACTTTCAACGGGAAGACATAAGCAATCAGTATTCACTTAAGGAATGAGGGGAGGCATACAAAACATCAAAGCAATCATTTCCTGTCATAAAAATTGTCTGAATCGGTTCTCATCACTTGTGATGGACGAAGTAGAGTTATAGCTTGAGCTGATTTCTTGCAGATTTTCAAGTTGGAGGCAGCAATGTATGCTTCGAGAGATGAGGCAACAGGCATGGTGGTCTCCAACATATTCACAATCTAATCAAATGCTCAGTTCCGGTAACCCCTGTTAGAAAAGGATATAACTCATATTTTGCGGACTTACCTATCAGCTTAAGCTCTTAAGTGAGATTGTTTCTTAATATGGTATCAAAGCCTTGTTGACCCAGCGGTCACAAATTCGAATCACACCACCCTCATTTTATTTGATAAAAATCAAGCACAAGGTAGTGTGGACTTGTGCAAGTTTCAAGTCCAAAAGGCTTTCACTTGAAGGGGTGTGTTAAAAAATGATATAAATCATATTCTGATGTCTCACCTATCAGCTTAAGCTTTTAGATGAGATGGTTTCTTAATAACCCCAACTCAGGCAGGTTGTCTTCAAGAATACAATGATGTTCATTCTGTGAAATTTTTTGTTTGGCTCTGCTAATCAGAGTTGCACTGAAGCAATTGATCTTGAGACAAGAAAGTAAATTTTGAAATCACAAGTTAGTTTTTTTCGATTAGTTTCTTTGAATTCACAAGCAGGAACAAAGTATATGTTTAATTGGCTAAAATATGACCAAATGAAACGAATTCCATCATGAACGAACTGGCATTGTTTAGGCCCGACGATAAATGAACGTTTTGGATGAGCTGCACTGACTAGCTCACGAATGACATTGAAATTCAATGGGCAAGAGGCTTCAACAAGGTTTCTGTGTGAGATTTCAAGACAATCAGCACTCTGAAAACAGAAATCTGAAAAGGGTTACGAGTACGACTAATAGAAAAAACTTGAGCCGAAAGAGGTTTCAGAAGACTTGAAAACCATGATTCCACCCTCAACTTTCATGGGAATTGTTCATCATGGCATTATATTTCTCATTGTCTCGGCTTCATTACTGGTTTTTCCGGCAATCGGTGGATAGACGGCAAGAGTTAGAACGAGTCTTTAACTTTTAGGAGAGGAGAAGTAGTTCATTTTTCTATGCTGATATTGATTCCTTAACAACTGCATTCGTAGAGCCTATGTGACTTCTTAGAATATATATATATATATATAAAACCTGACGTTAGGTTTTTAACACATAGTTATCAGCATAGAATCTTTTGAAAAATATGAGATGAAATATTTGAAAGAGTCACATTAATCTTTCAAGAGGGACAGCCTTGATTAATTTATTTGCTGCTATGTAATCAAACAATTCACACAAGTTATAGCTTTCAAGCAAGTTTTATAGAATATTTAGGCCCTGCTTGTGAAGTTATAATGAGCTGATGCTACTCAAAACTCCATGAATAGTGAGTGGATGCCACCTGCTTTGGACAAAACCATTTTTTCATGGCTTCATACATGCCATCTTCCAATGATTTCACTTGTAAAACTTCATTATCCAATGAAAAATTCTCAGAGATCCGCTGCGTGATTTGAATGAGTCCAATGAACATGCATTCCAAAGACACAATTCCCACAACAAAAGGCAAAAAAAATAAAAACAAATGGCCAAAGTCAAGATCCCAGGAGAATGGATTTGGCCTATGGAGGAACTCAAGTTCTGGAAACATAATAAACCAGGACCAAAAAAGAAACAGTAAATGGTATGATCTGGTCAAAACACTCCAAAAAATGATTATGAAGTAGCTAGAATGGCTCTAACAGTTACTTTTTGAGGGGATTAAGCACATTTGAAGTTAAAGTTTAACTTGATTGTTTTAAAAGTTTTCAGACATTTGAACATATTCAAGCCTACCAGCACAGAAGTTTTGAACTGGGATTTTGCTGTCAGCTGATGCTACAATCAGGGGGTGTGGGTAGAATATGGTTGTTTTTTTAAAAATACTTTTTATTGAAAAATATATTTAAATAATAATAATAATTTTTTATTTTAATATCAATACTTCAAATCAATCAAAAAAATATAAATAAATAAATATTTCTCTGCAAACCTCTATTAAAGCACACAGGCAGCCTGTTTAATAACTGAGAAAATAAATATTAATGGGATACCCTTTTCCTTACTGGCAGCCATGTGGCCTATATCTACCCATTCAGTTAAAAACGTGTTCGGCTTCGGCCATCTCTTTCCAATCCCTTATTTATTTTTTAAAATATTTTTTTTTAGAAATATATTAAAATAATATTTTTTTATTTTTTAATGATTTTTTTATATTAATACAAAAAAACATTTTTTTAATGTTTTTTAAAAAGCAATGACAATCAGTTACTCTAAAGATGTGATGTCTGTTATGACGGGCCAGTCTTCATTAATTAAAGCCCATACGTCTCCTCTCCCCATTTATGAACAAGTTAAAAGCAGCGGTCCGTATCATATCTCACACTTTTTTATATCTTTTAAAAACATTTTTTTTTTATTTTTTATTTTCATCTCATTTTGATAACTTATTAAAATATATATTAATTTAATGTTTTTTTTAAAAAACTATATAAAAAAACGATATCACATTTCTAATCATCATCTAGATAACTAAAATGTCCTATTTTTTTATTATATTTTCTTACACCAGTAAAGATCTAGCCCTACCCAGCTAACGATCAAAAACCATTTTTAAATGGAGCTAGTTGTCGATCAAAGAAGAAAGAGAAGAAATCTTCACCTACAGGAGATCGACTGCTGTGGAGTAGGGCGATGCATGCATGGCTTTCTTGACACGTCAGCCCATCAGCCGGCCATGGTTACTGCTCGAGCATGTAGGAGCATCCACCGGCATGGCAGGGACCATCCCTGACTCTGATTTCACTGATCATCCATACCTAACATCTATTAATGGAGCTCGTCGAGTTCTTCTCATTCATCTGCACGATGAACCTCTGAATCCATGCGAGCCTGGTAAAGGCACTGCAGAATCATAAATCATTTTCATTTTTGGTGTGTGCCCCCTGCATGTGCAGCCTCCTCATCGTGCCTGGTGTTATTTTCTTCTTCTTCTTCTTCTTCTTCTTCTTCTTCTTCCTCAGAAGCCAGCACTGATCGTTATCAATGGCAGAAGTGAGAAGATGCTGTATTAAAAAATCATTATATATATATATATATAAATCTTATGTAATTACTCTTGGTCCTAGTATAATATAATTCCCATGCGAAGATGTGTGTGATGGAAGGAAATGATTAAATTATTAAAGAAACGACAGCCAGGATATTGAATACCGGGCAAGGCACGAAATTAAGCAATTACTCCATACATAAATTCCTTGATTCTGCTGGTGTGCTCTTCCTGATTCCCATGAGACAAAACGACATTCTTCTTCTTCTTCTTCTTTTCTCAACCACTCTTCGGTTTTGTTTATCATAATTCATGTGCTTAGTGTTGTGGTGAAATTTCCTTTTCAACATATATATTTTTTAAAATTTTAAAATATTTTTTCCATATTTTTTTGACACAACCATAATAGAATCATAAAAAACTAAAAATAAAATTTTTCAAGCACATTTCCAATCTCCAAGAAAGGGTTGGTGTGTTCCTTGTTTCCTTTGTCTAGGAGTTTGCTATTTAAATTTTATACTATAAGGATTTTGTTTGATGCACGAAAAAAGTTCAAAAGATTCTGTTTTTTTCTCAAAAAAGAATAAATTTCTTTAATAATGAACAGCTTTTAAAAAATATATAATTGAAAATGATATTTTATGATCTTAATGAAGCAAAGAAAAAAACATTATATTGGATTAAAAAAGTAAAATTCTAATCTTGCTATTTTCTTTTTAGGAAATCACCTTGTAAAAACTTTTAAATTCAACATTAAATTTATAGAATCCATTGATTCAATGCACGAAATTAAATAAAATCAATATCGTCCAGACATGAAAGAAGTAGGCCAAATGGACCAAACATTGATTATTTGCACCGAACACTCCATCTCCCTCTCTCTCTGTGCCTGTGGGATTTAAGGCTGAGAGCAGAAGTCGCTTAAGAGCTTTCAACATTTGTCAGCTATGCAGAAGACCAAACCAGAGATTCTTATGGGACAGAGAGACCCCTGTAAGAAAGAGAGAGACTTTATTTTCTTCACTTTTTTCTAACGTACGAACAAACAGAGAGTAATGAGGTTTCCTATATATAGCGCTTTATAGATCCTCTTTTCAGGGCCTGGATAAATTTTACTCAGCTATCAAAAGTACTAAACAACAGAAAGGTTTTAATGTTGTAGTAACCACTGTTTTGTTTCGGTATCTTTTTGGTCGCATTGTCATTTTTTCGTGTGTGTGAGAGAGAGGGGGAGAGAGGGAGAGGGAGAGAGGGGGGTCTGTGTTTGTTGGCTGGTCATGGCAGCTGTTGGGAGACATAACAAAGCTGCTCATAGTAGTGTTCTTCCTTGGTACGGATGTGTTCCTCTCCATTCTCTCTCATTTGGGTATGTTTTTCTTTCTCCTCCTTCCTCTTCCTTTTGGTTTAAATTTTTTGTCTTGTCATGATGGTCATTTCTGTTTGTTGATTTTTTCTACACAATGGATTCTTTGGATTTTGTTTACATGTATGTTACTTGGGTGTTTTTTTAAAAAAAGTTTTGGATTTTTTTCCTTACATGGAGAATTGCTAATTTGTTAAATTTTCTTGTCTCCAACTTTGCTGTGTGTGGAAAGTGTTTCAACGCTTTGTTCTTTCTTGGAGGAGGTTCTTTCAGATTGTGTTTCATGAGGAGCAGATTGGTTTTTTTAGCATCTGCTGATTTGTGCTTTGGTTTGTGCCTTATATTTTGTCAGTTGATATATGAAGATCCTGAAGGGTTTTGATGATTTTCTTCTGAGGATATTTGAAGATTTTGATGTCATTTTGCATATATAGTACTTGTACTTATGGATGCAATTATGTCTGGTGTTTGTTCTTCCCTTTACAAGTCCCTGGAAAGATATTTGTAGGCATTTTTATTCAAAAACATAATCTTTCAATATGGCCACTACTTGTGTGAATCCCATTCATGTTATTTTCTTCTGTATCCTGTGGAACAGATGATTGTATTGTACATTTTATCTTTTATGTTATGAAAAAAATTGGACTTTTTTGTGAAATGTATCTCTATCTACCTTGATTGGCTCACTCAACCGTAAAAACACTCACACACTCTCCACGCTAAGTTTCATTGCCTTTCTTCTAATCTGATGATTATTGGTTAAACATGGCAGTAAGCTCTTCTTTATAGCAATGTTTTATTTCGTTAACTTAGGGAGGGTTCGAAGGAGTATTGCTTTCTATCAGAGAGAAATCTGCAATCAAAAGTTTCAACGAAACCTAAGAAACACAGTCCAGTGATTTCTTCCTCCGCTTCTTCCATTGGTATTTACTTTAACCTTTTTCTTTCAAAATCTTTTATGCATCTTATAGTCTGTGCATGTGCCTGGATGTTCATCCATGAGATTAGTTCCCTTATTTTTAATGCTCTGGTTTCCATTTTGTAGACTTGAGAGCTTCAGACATGGAAAGAGAGAGACAAGATGGATCATCTCCTAGAGGAGTTATAGAAGCTTGCTTAAAAGGCTTGGAATCCAACTCAGACTCGACTAAAAACAGCACTGCAGAATCAGAAGTTCCTCGCTCGAAGGCACATTTGAACTGGAGTAGATTCTTCAAGTCATGGAAAAGATTTTCACTAAAAAACTTGCCTTCATTTATTCCTCCTCCAGTGCCCAAGGAACCAAAATGTAAGAGCAGGAGTACACGAGAGAACACAGTTCTGAGAAATTTATACAACTTCAAGTCGACCTTGCAGCATTTCACTTTTGCAGAGCTCAAAATGGCAACAAACAATTTTAACCATGGTCTGTACTTTATCTCTTAAGTGAGACCTAATTGTCCAAAATGTTGGCTTACTTGTAGATGCTTTCAACAATTTGTTTTTACATAATTGGGTTCTGTGATGAACATTTATGGTTTCTTGCAGAGAATTTAATTGGAAAAGGTGGTTTTGCTGAGGTTTACAAGGGTTGTTTGCCTGATGGAAAGCTAGTTGCTGTAAAACAGCTGACAAAAGGAACTCTTGATGATAAGACTGCTGGCTTTCTAAATGAGCTTGGCATTATAGCCCATGTTGACCATCCTAATACTGCTAAGCTGCTTGGGTGTGGCATTGACGGGGGGATGCACCTTGTTTTTGAACTGTCTCCGTTAGGGAGTTTAGGATCTGCTCTTCATGGTTTGGTGCTAATTTGTATTGTTTTCTAGCCTTGCAATTGCATTGTGGTCTTCAAATTACTTAGGTGCTCATCAATTGCATTTCCAGGTTCACAAGTCAAGCTTGATTGGAGCAAAAGGTACAAAATTGCTCTGGGGGCAGCAGATGGGCTGCTGTATCTTCATGAGAATTGCCGAAGGAGAATCATCCATAGAGATATAAAGGCTGATAATATTCTTCTTACAGAGAATTTTGAGCCTCAGGTATCTCTCAAGTTACGCCTGAGAACATCAAAGTTATAAAACTTCAGTTATTGCTGGGGTCTTTTTCTTTTTTGTTCCTTTCCATTGTTTGTCTTGAGGAAAAGATTTTCTAACACGCAGAGAAGGATGTCTAATCATTTTGATGACCAAATGCTTTGAGTGTAAATACTGAAGCTTATGCCCTTCCTGCACCATACATAGGCATCGAATAAATCTGTAACTACATCTATTCCTAACAACTGATAAAAGTACCTTCGCAATTTGTGATCAGCAGTATTTCTTTCTACATAGCTCATGTAGGAAACATTCTTACTATGCCATGTTTTAAGTTTGATTGTTTTCAGCATGTCTGATGATGAACTTTGCTTGGGTAAATCTCTGTCCTAGTCTTCGGCATTTTTGCATGAAGTTGCTGCTTTCAGTGCCATTACAAAAATAATGTAATTCACCTCAAACGAAGCACTGTACAATCGGTAAAGGTCTAAATTTAATTCCTTATGAAATGGAATTGCCAAACTAATTGTCTGGGTGCTCAACAATAATAGAATGCGAGCATAATTGATTTTCCATATTTTTAAAGAGGAGTGGGCTTGTGATATTTGAGCTTCAAATTCAATTCTGGCATAAGTGTTCAAAATCCCAGAACACAACTTTTGGGATATTGTAGAAGGCCAGCCATACAGCCTTGGAGCTTCAAGTATCAATACTATTTCATATGTTGCCATTCACAGTTGTGAGTGAATTCATGACTGCTTATGACAATTTTGATGATGCAGTAGCCTCCATCTCCTTGTGTTCCGCATGAATCACTATATCAAACTGAAGCTTAACATAATCAAACTAGTAAGGACTTGTGAAAATGGATGCATTCTCTTAGATTTAGGTGGAGGTCTCGGAACAGTTTTGTGTAGCCGCAAAGAGAAGTTTGAGTTCGTCAATAATGGAAGTGGGAGTATAGATGTGTTTGGTTAGGAAAGTATGAATATCTTTTAGGAGCATGATTCAGTCTTGTTTAGCAGTTCCCTATTGAATTTAATGCAGAAGAATTCAATTGTATCTATGATTTTTCTCCCAAAACCACCTTGCCTCCTGCTTAATTAGGATGGTTTAATTGCCCAAGCTTGAGCCAGATTAATGGTCTGGTGGCAGGGGTTGGTTGTCTTCCCTTAGAATCATTGTTGGCCTGCCACTTAGAGTGAGGAGATCCTTGTAAATTTGAGTTAGTAGTCTTTGCCACAAGAGGCACCCTTCATTGACTCTGCTCATTTATTGATGGAACGATCTTCATCTTGCCATCAATTCCGAAATTTCTCATCACACATTATTCAGCATAGGTGTCAAGACCATCAACCAAGACAAAAATATTTTACATTAACAAACAAACTGCTAAATGTTTCTCTAATTCTGTAGTATATTAGAAAATTCATAATTAGTTTCATCAAAGTCTTGCATTTATGCTGAATATATAGTAAGGCCAACCATAGACTCGGGACCCTAATTGGAAAGACTACAAGGCTTACATTATTACAGGGGTATTAAGATGCAAGAACTCTTATAATTATTGTGTGATGAACCATTAAAATACTATGACCAAGATTGATTTGAAAGTTTGAAGGCGCCGTATTCAATGTTACATGAACAACGTTAAAAGCTACCACAGAAAACATTCTATTATCAAGCCATTCCTTTTGCAATCCTAGATAGAACCGCTGTAAATGGAAAATGTGGGTGAGGAAGGCACTTGTGCTATTAAATAGTGCACTAGTAGAATGTATTAATAATTAGCTTTTCTTCGGCGAATGAGGTTCACGCCTCAAAACAACGTTCCTTGTTACGTGTTTCATCTCCTAGAGGACACGAGTATTTGAGACTCGCGACCATATAATGACAGGCAGTTTCATAGCTGAATCAAATAATGATTTGGGCTATCCTGCTAGCTATGTGCATGCATGCGTTTTAGCTCTTGCTTAAGTTGTACGGGTATTCTCTTTTCTATTTAGTTGTTGGTGATTGAACTGTTGTTATATTCCTTATTAATACCCCACTGCCTGCTTGGAGTGGTATTTAAGGAAATAGAGAGAAGATTTCCATATCTGATAACTTTTTTTTTCAGGCTATCCTACAACTATAAATTTCGAACTATATTTTATTAAACTATTATTGCTCGTTCTGATCTGGTTTCTTTTTACACCGTGTCAGATTCGCTACAATTGTCTGTCGTTTTGTTCTAATACGGACAATATATTCACTCCAGATATTGGAATTTTATGACATTTGTATGCGAGGATTTCAATTCTACTTGCCATACTATCTGTCATTTATGACTGTCAACTGGTATCATGACATCAATGCATAGCTTTTTGGTTACTTAAATCTTTCTTTATTGATTCACAATCTAATTTTGATCCAGACTGTCAACTGGTATCATGACATCAATGCATAGCTGTTTGGTTACGTAAATCTTTTCTTTATTGATTCACAATCTAATTTTGATCCAGATTTGTGATTTCGGACTAGCAAAGTGGCTACCAACACAGTGGACTCACCATAATGTATCCAAGTTTGAAGGCACATTCGGGTGTGTATGAGTAAAATCTTTTGGTCAGGAGTTGATAAAAGTGCTCATGACTTGATGTTACTTCTGTTTTTGCTTGCAGCTACTTTGCACCTGAATACTATATGCATGGCATAGTTGACGAAAAAACTGATATCTATGCATTTGGGGTATTACTTTTGGAGCTCATAACAGGACGTCGACCTGTGAATCATTTACAACAAAGCCTTGTGATTTGGGTAACTTTTTACTTCTGCACAATTTGGTCATTAGAAAAGTCATATACATCTATATGTATGGAAAGTCACCAGCTACCTAATTTTATCTTACTCTGGTAGGCAAAACCTTTGCTGGATAACAACAATACTAAGGAGCTTGCTGACCCTTCTCTTGGTGGCAATTATGATCTAGAAGAGATGGATCGTGTGGTTTTGACTGCTTCTTTGTGCATTGAGCAGTCTCCAGTCCTACGCCCTCGAATGAGTCAGGCAAGTGTAAATTGCATATCACTAGTACTAGTTTATTTCATGTAGTCCTATACAGTCACATTAACAGAAACCATAGGGTCACCATTCCATTTGTAGAAACTGTCTTGGAATGGCTCCATATTCGTATAGTGATGCACTGTAAATGGTCAATTCCCAGAAAAGAAAAGGCCAATCAGGAAATGACATGGTTTATTGTATATTAAGACATGGTTATAAGGTTCATGTATTCCATTTCGTAGGAACAGCGACAACTTTTGCTATCCAAATCTAGCCCATTTTCTAGGATGAGACTGGTTTGAATGCTTATGGTGTTGGGTTTTACTGACAAGGGTAAGTGATCAAGCCATTAAATGCAAATGGCTATAAGTTTGATTCAGGAGAACTAATTATAGAGTTCCCTCTTATTAAGGACAGAACGCAAGCAGCCTGTCTTTCATTGATATAGTTAAGCAAACTTGCCGTTTATGCCTGTCTTGAATGAGAGATAGTTAAGCAAACTTGCCGTTTATGTTTCCGGTGTGCCTGGCATGCCTTTCATTCTGTAATTTCTTGTGTTAATCATGTAATAGAATTGCATAAAAATCCCTAAACCAACTTCCTATTTGATTTATCTTCACTCAGTAATAGATTGAAGATAACAAATTCCTTTAAAGAGAATCATGTGATAGAATTGCCATCTAGTGGTCCATTCATTTCTCTCATGATAGGTTCATAGCCGGTAGTCATGTCCTGCAAGTTTCTTAAACTTTGCCCTTGAATGCTCTCTTTGGTAGAGTTTCTGATCCTACTAAACATTGAATGGCAAGTTGATAGATCTCTTTTGCAGGTTGTGATCCTACTAAGAGGTGATGAATACGTCGCCGAGTGTGCCAAAAAAGGTAAAGGCCGTGCTCTCCTAAGAACTTACTCCGAAGAAATCTTCGATGCTCAGGATTACAACTCGACTAGGTATCTCAACGATATCAAACGATACAAAGAGCTTGCTTTGGGTTCTTGAAAGCAATGAATACCCTATTTAAGAAGAAAGAACATTAGGAGTAAAACTTCAAACATAGAAAACAACCCTAGGTGTAATAATAGGTTTTACAGTTTCAAAGTGTGTTTAAAAGTATCCTGCAGCAGAGATAAATCATTTGCCATCTTGTTTTCATGGAATTTGAACGCACCTGTCAATCCATCAGCAGAAATTCAAATTCCATGTAAAACACCATGAAATGAGATTGTTTCCAGAAGTTTTAAACATCCTTACTATGTTTTTTTTTCTTCCCATGTACATATAAGGTTGTTTTCTTTCAGACTAGAGACCTTACCTTGTATGGAAGACAATTTTACTTCATTTAAAAGAAAGTTATAGAAAGCATTTTCAGCTATATATTGCTATGCACCATTGTCTTTTGTGAAGCTTCTTTTCAGATCATGAGACTCCATTTCAACACCTACACGATTAACATTTCATTTTGCAGCTCAGGATCCCTGTGTGTGTTTATATATATATATATATATATATATATATATATATATAGATATAGATATAGATATTGGTAGTTCAGCCAGCACATGATCTCTTTCAAAAACCACGACTAGAATTTGTCTTGCAATGTATTCATCCACAAATTCATCGAGTGGCTCATTGCATGTGTTTTCTTATCCATTTCTTTTAATAAACTAGATGGTCCCATTAATCATGTTGAATGAAATACATAAAATAAAATATTTTTACAACATTTTATCACTTGATTGAACACTAAATTGTCGGGGAAACAAAAACTATTGGTCAATTACCTTAAATGACACACGATTCCAATGTTTTTTTTTTTTTGAGTATTTATTGATTATTGAAGCCTTTTTTAATTTCCAAAATAGGAAGAAAAAAAATATTTCTCCTTTTTTTTTTCCATTTCCCGCCCCTTTAAATCATCTAGAAAAATAAGGTAAAGATAAAATTAGCATATATTTATAGCCAATCCGAATCTCGTTCCCACCTATTTTAAGCAATTAAAATCCTTTTCTTGAAATCCCAAATCAACTTTCCCAATCCCATATTCAACTCTTTTTTTAAGAAATAAATCTCATTTCATACCTATTTTAAGCAATTAAGTCCTTTAATGAAATTCCATATAAATTTCCCTTCCCAAATTCAACCTTAGTCTCTTTTTTTTTTCAAAACAAGAATTCATTCCATGCCTATTTTAAGCAATTAAACCCTTTAATGAAATTCCATATCAATTTTCCCTTCCCAAATTCAACATTTTAAAAAAATCAAAATCTCATTTCTTACCTATTCTAAGCAATCAAGTCCTTTAATGAAATTCCATATCAATTTTCCCTTCCCAAATTCAACCTTAGTCTCTCTTTTTTCAAAACAAGAACTCATTCCATGCATATTTTAAGCAATTAAACCCTTTAATGAAATTCCATATCAATTTTCCCTTCCCAAATTCAACATTTTAAAAAATCAAAATCTCATTTCATACCTATTTTAAGCAATCAAGTCCTTTAATGAAATTACATATCATTTTTCCCTTCCCATGTTCTTTGACCATCACCGCCACCAATCATTGAATTACACCCTACCCTAAATTATAATATTAAAAACAATAAATAAAATATACTCCTCAAGATAAGAGGGTAGCTTGAGAGAGTGGACAATCACATGTCTCTCTAGCAGTATTTCCTTTCCTTTATTTATTTATTCTTGATTTTTTTTTAATTAATCCTTGTTCGTTGGCAAAATTCACGGCGAACAGAATCCAAATTACTTGTTAACATAATCTAATATACCACCCTGTAAAATCAAATCAAATCAATCTCTGTTTTATTAGATTTATCTTTTATTTAAACAATAACTATTTATTTACTTATTTTTTACATAATAATAATAATAATAATAATAATAATAATAATAATAATAATAATTCGGAATCTTTGTTTGAAGATATTCTTTCATGCTGTTGTCGTAACGTAATCAAATGTCTTCTCCCACGGTATCTACTCTTATCAACGTCTCTTATATCTTACGCTTTTTTATATTTTCAAAAAAACCCTCCCACGTTGTATTATTCCTGTTTTAGCCACTGTAATTCTTACAAATTATTACAATCAAATCATGTTGCCAATATGTCATGTGCATGTATTTTCCTAAAAAGACTGGATTTTCTTCTAATAACGTCAAATGTAATGAGAGACGCATGATTTTTTGTAATTAAAACAGAAATTAAAAAAGGTGTGATAATAAATTTCAAGTTTAAAAGATAATTTTTTTTAATTAAGTACTATGTATCATAACTTAATGAAATTATTTGAGGTTAAATTAATTATAATATAGCACTACTAACATGTTATGAGTTGTCCATGTCAATTAATATGGAGGAAAAGAAATAAAATTAATTGCAAAATTCTTTATCTTCCAAGAACCACACATATAGTTGAGGAAGAAGTTCAAGTCCCGCAAGAAAGGAATTTTGAGGATTAAGGCCACTACGTTTCAAAAATAATTTTGAAAATTTTATTTTTTATTTTTTATTTTAAATTAAAAATAATGAATTTATCTGAATGAAAAGCACTTTGAAAATCGATCTCAGCCAAACTCATACTCCCAAACAAGTCTTAAATGTATTTATCTCTTACAAGAAAGAAAGAAAATGAAATGACTGATTGAATTAATTATTCTATTTATTTATTCTTCAAAATGTTTAAATTTGGACTATATGGATAGCATAACTAAATTTCAGAATTTTAGATATATTAATCTCTCAAGATTTTAATATAATTTCTCCCACTCCCCCACATTAAGCTAGAATACTACTTGTTAACAATTTTTTGGGCCGAAAAAAGTGAGGGGAGAAAATCAATTTTGTAATTTCATTGAGCTCTAAGGGCACTATTAAAATTTTATAAAAACATATTTCCACGTCAGATAAACTATCCCTTCGAAAAAAATAATTAAAAAAGATAACCACACGCGCTAACAAATAGAGCGTTTACGCACGCGTGCACACATTTCCATTTCAATCAAGAACAAGTAAAAAGAAAAGGAAGAAAGAAAATAGCAAAAGCGAAGCCAAAGCAAAGAACTCAAAAAAAAAAAAAACGTCTCCCCGCCCCCTCTTTATATCTGTCTTTCTCTCTCTAAAGTCAAAATAAAAATTAAACTAAAAATTAAAAAATCCACCAAGCCAAACACAGCCTCTCTCAATTTCGCATCACCGGAAAAAAATTGAACTCACTTTCACCTTCTATGATCGATCGCCGGTAGCCGGTGACTCTCGGAGTTAGTACTTCTTTTATCTGTTGATTATTATGAAGAATAATAGCAACAAAGGAGAAAATAATAGCAGCAACAATAAAAACAATCGGTTTATTCCTAATTCTTTGAAGTTCATTTCTTCTTGCATTAAAACCGCTTCTACCGGTGTCCGGTCTGCCAGCGCTTCTGTTGCTGCTTCTATCTCCGGTGACCATCAGGACCGCAAAGACCAGGTTCAGCTCCTTCTTCTTCTTCTTTTTTAATTAATGAGGTGAATTGGTATTTTATGATGATTTATGTTTTTTTATTTTATTTTTTTATGTTACTGTTTGTTCGTTGCTAAAAAAAAGTTGAATAAATAATGATTGTAGCATAGGTTTTCAACTATTAACCAAACAGACACTATATTTTTTTAATGTATATATATATATATATATATGTTTTTTATTAAGTAGTCTGGGGGTTTACTGGTGAATTATTTTGGGCAATTTAATATTTTGTTATTATTTTTTGAGGTCAATAGATTTAATATGCTTGGCATTACTGTAATTGCTGGGTTTTATTAGAAAAGTCGTTGGGTTGCGTTGTTTACTAATTGGCGAATGGATTTGCGGGTGCTTGCTTGTTTAACTTAGCTGGTGAGCTCTGTAAATTGCCATGGAATCAAGTGATGGGTCGAATGGGAGGGCTCTAATGACCCGGTTGCTTATAGAATGTAGATGTTTAAAAATTGTGTGGAGAGGTAGAGAAAGAACACTATATCACTAGGTTGTGATATTTTAAATGCTTTTTTGACGTGCAATGATACCAATCTATTGTTCCAGCAATTTTAAAGTGTTTCCATGGCAATGAGAATCTGTTAACTGTCTTGCAATTTTGTTTTTGTTCCTTTTGTTTTGTTTTCTGTGTGTTGCATTTCCATTGTTAAGCTTATGTTTAGTGGCTTGGTTTCCATGGTTTGGTGAAACAGGTGCTTTGGGCTTCATTTGACAAGCTAGAGCTTGGACCTGGTTCCTTTAAGAACGCCCTCCTACTTGGGTACTCCAATGGCTTTCAAGTCATTGATGTTGAAGATGCCTCTAATGTCACTGAACTTGTCTCTAGACATGATGACCCGGTTACATTTTTACAGATGCAGCCCCTTCCTGCAAAGTCTGAGGGTTGCAAAGGAGAGGGATATAGAGCATCACATCCTTTGCTCTTGGTTGTTGCATGTGACGAATCAAAGAGCTCAGGTCCAGTGCTCAGTGGGAGAGATGGCTTTAATGAGCCTCACACGGAAAATGTTGTTTTCTCTCCAACTATTGTTCGGTTTTACTCGCTGAGATCTCATAATTATGTTCATGTTCTGAGATTCCGCTCAACTGTGTATATGGTCAGATGCAGTCCACGTATAGTTGCTGTGGGTCTTGCAACACAGGTAAGTACAAGTTTACCTTAAGATGCTTTTCACAGTAACTACTAGTGTGTTTGTATATGCTGCAAGTTTTTGTGGAGTTTCACCAGCTCATTTAAAAACCGAGAGTAATGATAAGGGATAGTTGCAATTACTCATTAATTGTAGACATTTATTGGAGGGAGCTTTTATCATCTCATAATCTTCAATACTAGTTAATTGAAGACATTCATTGGTGGAAGCTTTTATCATCCCCTAATAGAATATTATGTAAATTTATTGTGGTTTGGTTAATTAATGGAGCTAAGTGATTGAAACTCTCTTAATGTCTTTTTTTCTCTCATTGTGCTGGCAGATATACTGCTTTGATGCTCTCACTTTTGAGAACAAATTCAGTGTTCTCACTTATCCTGTCCCTCAGTTAGGAGGTCAAGGAATGGGTGGGGTTAATATTGGACACGGACCAATGGCTGTGGGTCCTAGGTGGTTGGCTTATGCATCTGACAACCCGCTGGTGTTAAATACAGGCCGCTTGAGTCCACAAAGTCTTACTCCTCCTCTGGGTGTCAGCCCGTCAAGTTCACCAGGCAGTGGGAGTCTGGTAGCTCGGTATGCCATGGAATCTAGTAAGCAATTAGCTACTGGTTTAATAAGTTTGGGAGACATGGGCTACAAGACGCTGTCTAGATACTGTCATGATCTTATGCCTGATGGTTCTAATTCTCCTGTATCTTCAAATTCAAGCTGGAAAGTTGGTCGCAGTGCAACACATTCAGCAGATTCAGATACTGCTGGAATGGTTAGTTTTCGACAAGCTGAGAACTGGAATTTCAATTATATTATGCTATCATGTGACTGGAAATTAAAAACTAGTTTTCATGCCCTGGCTTATATGTTTCATTCTTCCAATGAAATTAGGCACTTAAGTTATATTTTGCATTTATTTCTACTATACAGGTCTGGCATTGTAAATTTTAGACATACTGGAAAGCATCTGTTAGTATTCAAGTGTATCTCAAATATTCTCTCTTAATTAGGTGATCTATTGCAGGTTGTTGTGAAAGATTTTATTTCCAGAGCTGTGATATCACAATTTAGAGCCCATACTAGTCCAATTTCTGCTCTATGTTTTGATCCAAGTGGTACACTTCTGGTCACTGCCTCTATTCATGGGAACAATATCAATATTTTTCGGATTATGCCATCCTGCTCTCAAAGTGGACCAGGTGCTAAGAGTTATGACTGGAGCTCTTCTCATGTGCACCTTTACAAGCTCCATCGTGGAATTACCCCTGCTGTATGTTTTTGTCTCCTCCGTCTCTCCGACATTATTTTTTTCTTCTATTTTTATGGAGATGTATTCCTTTGCATTTATCATACAGGTTATACAAGACATTTGCTTTAGTCATTACAGTCAGTGGATTGCCATTGTTTCGTCCAGGGGAACTTGCCACATTTTTGTGCTTTCCCCTTTTGGCGGTGAGAATGTTCTTCAAATACATAATTCCCATGTTGATGGGCCAGCTCTTTTGCCTGTTGTATCCTTACCATGGTGGTCCACTCCATCTTTCCTGGTAAACCAGAATTCTTTTTCATCATCACCACCACCGCCTGTTACCCTTTCTGTGGTGAGCAGAATAAAGAATAATAACTCTGGATGGCTCAACACAGTTAGCAATGCTGCATCTTCTGCAGCAGGCAAGGCATCAATTCCATCTGGCGCCATAGCTGCTGTTTTTCATATTTGTGTTCCCCAAGATTCGCAACCTGCTCACTTGAGAAAAGTTAACTCTTTGGATCACCTAATGGTTTACACTCCTTGTGGTCATGTAGTTCAGTATAAACTGTTTTCATCAGTGGGGGGAGAGCCAAGTGATATTGCTTCAAGAAACGGGCCAGCATCTTCAGTGCAGATGCAAGATGAGGAATTACGAGTTAATGTTGAATCTGTTCAATGGTGGGATGTTTGCCGAAAAGCAGATTGGCCAGAAAGAGAGGAATGCATTTCTGGAATCACTCGTAGGGGACAAGAAACTAAAGAGAAGGTCATGTACATGTCTGATTGTGAAGATGATGATATTGGGCATTCACAGATGGTGAAGTCCCACGAACCATCACATTTGTATCTCTCCAATGCAGAGGTGCAGATGAGCTCTTGGAGAATTCCACTTTGGCAGAAATCTAAGGTATTTTTCAGATAATCATTATGCAGCACTTCTGCTTATCATGTTTCAACTTCGCTTATTTTCTGTTCCCTCTGTCTCAGATGTATTTCTATGCAATGAGTCATCTGGGGCCTAAAGAAGAGAGCATCAATGAAGATCAAACTGGTCAAGAGATTGAACTGGAGAAGGTTCCTGTTCATGAGGTTGAGATTAGGCGGAAGGACCTACTGCCTATTTTTGACCATTTTCACAGGACTTCTGAATGGAGGTAACGGTAATTCACAAGTTTTTCAGCATTGTAGATATGGTAACTGGGTAATACTTGTTAGTGAGGTTACCCCAGTCATTTTTTCCATATTCTGGTGTGTTGTTTTTTCGTTTTATTTTGATTGTTTCACACCCCACTTGTTCTTACAACCTTTTCTGTTTTAGTAATGGTAAGTTGAAAATTGATTTCATGGAGCGAAATCAAAATTTTCTTATACCTGACTCTTATAGGGCTCATTGCTTTAGCTTATATTACCTGCTGGGATCCCTGTCAATTATTCCATTTTGTATTTCTTAATTATGTCTATTTTTTACATCAACTGCAATGCTCATTGCCATTAATTTTTTTGCAATCTTCATAAGAATGTAAGCATTAAATGAAGAACACTTTAGAATGTTAATATTTTTCTGAATAAAGAACTAAAAAACAGGTAGACACGCAACAAATGATTTATGCTTCTTAATGCATGGGAGATTTAGAAAAAATATTTTCATCTTTGTTCATAGTTTGTTTTGCTCATCTAAGATTTTGTTGGAGGAGGAAACGGCTGAATAGTGTGGAATATCCATCAAATTAATGTGTCCAAAATTTTCTTGTCAACCATGTTCATCTCAGATGTGAACTCAACCTTTTGTTTTGTGCAGGGCTCTAGGTGGCGAAAGATACTCAACCTTATCTTCTGGATCTCATGGAGTCAAAGAGTCTGAAGATGCTGTTGTTTCCCACTCCGAGATGGTGTCACCTGGTTCTGTTCCAAATTCAGATGGTGGTATGACACTTTTAAAAGTCGATGTTTTTTTTTTTTTTTTTTTTTTTTTTAATTTTAGAAATAATGACTTGTTTACTCTTGACATGTCCACCAGGATCATCAACAAAATCTTATCCCCCGATGATGCAAGCTGTTAATTCCAATGCTGGTGAAGGAGGGATTTCTTTGTTGGCATCACTTGATTTGTATGAAAGCTCTATTAACAAAGATAGTGGTTCAATTTCATTCAAACAAACTCAAATGGGTGCTACTCCTGCCGAGAATAGTAATTTTATCAATAGCGATGTAACATCTTTAACAAATGGTCCACTCACTGCTGAAAGATTGATTGCAAAAGAAGTACAGTCATCAGAAAGTGGTGTCACCAGTGAAGCTTCAAACATAAGTTCCAGTCGTTCTGATTTGAGTATGAACATTATAGATGAGGGACCAGCAAATGATGATTCCCTAGATTCTGAGCAGTTTTTCCAGGAGGGTTACTGTAAAGCTTCAGACTTGAATGAATGTCAAGAATCAACTGAAGCTCTTGCTTTTGTGGACAACAACAGCAGTCCTTGTGATGTAGATAAATCTGAGGAAGATGGTGACAACGACGACATGCTTGGAGGTGTTTTTTCTTTCTCGGAAGAAGGTATGAATCTGGAAGTCAAGTACAAGTTTTTCTTCTATACCATGAAAATTTAACGTGAACACCAAAAATTAGCAAGGGGTTGCTGAATTTTGTGTGTACAATTTCATGCTTCAAGATTTCTTGTTTCTCCTGAATTATATTCAGACATTATTCACAATCTACATTGTATTTACTTTTGATTGGATTCTCAAACTATTTGCACGTAACTTCAATTGTAAAGTAGTTTCTGCTGCCAGCACAGGCTGTGCTGTAATTAGTTCATACCCTATCCTGATGAAGTTGCCCTTTTATTTTGCTGGCAGGTTGATGTTGGTTTTCCTGTTTTCAAGCTCAGCTTGGTTCAAGCTGCCATTCCTTACAGTTCATTTTGCTCTGCGAAAGTCAGCCTAATGGGGGTGGTTAGATACTAATTGATAAATGTGGCAATAATTGCCTTTTCAACCGTGGAATGCTACTGACAGATTGATACGAGTAGTGAGATAATCTTGGCAGATATATATTACTGCCGGTGTAAATGCCGGGGCTTTCGCCCTTCTAATTCTCATGTACATGTTGTAAATTGATGTCCGAATACCAACGATTTGTGTGGAAAGGTTCTTTCTGTGCTGTGTAACATTATTTGTTCTTCAAAGAAAAAGAAAAAAAAATTGAATAAAGAAAAAAATTGAATAAAGAAAAAAAATTGAAATGATCTCGTTATCAATATCCTTTTTTCTGCCTCTTCTGTAAGATGCGTAGTCCTTTTAACAACTGTTATCCATGTCCAATTACAGATTCAGGGACAACAGGTGGATTGTTTGATTCTCTTGCCGTGCGAATTCAGGTTCCTGGTTTCGGGTATGCACTTGAATGTCGGGATTTTTTTATTGGCATGCTATTTTTTGGCCATGTAGCAAGAACTCTTTAGATTTTTTTATTCAGAAGAGGGCACATGAACTCTGCGTAGCAGTCTGTAAACCCCTCAAAAACTTTCCTCACTCTGTCGGTGGTGCTCATCTGCAGGTCGTGGCTCTGTACAATTGCATACGATACCTCAAGCATTCACTTCTCACGGCGGTGATGGTGCTTCCCCAAACTTTTCCAGGTAAGTTTTTTGTTTTCTTCCTATAGGACAGTTCTTATTTGTCGGCAGATAAGTGACTACATGCTTGTACATGTGTTCTAGAGAGAGAGAGACAAAATCACACTGCAAATTTGATGTGCAATACTTGTGGGGTTTAGATGGTGACATTCATTCAAGTCTCTACTTTGGATACCCAGACATCCTACAGACTTGTATGTTTGTGGGCCGCCCCAGCAGTTATACTACTGGCAAGAAAACCAGCTAGGAAAAAAAAAAAAAAAAAAAAAAGGTCCCACTATGGACGCCATTCATGTCAAGAAAAGAGTCAGGCAAACTAGTGTTCCTCGCCATTTACACTCCAAATAGTGACTAAGATTTCTTGCATCCATTACCAAGTTGCCCAAGCTTTATGGGAACTATCCTAGAGAAAATAGCGATGAGATAACGATGCAGAACTCACTTATGCCTGCTGATCCCCTAGTTTTGTCCTCTAATGGGTTTGCTGGAATTTGGATGGGGCCAGCTTCGTGGTGCCCAATTTTCCTTGGCTCCCATAAATCTTGGTTTGTAGCGATAATAATAATAAGAAAAGATGTTTACTTATGGACAACAGGATAAAGCATGCAACTTGCTAAACAGCATGGGTGATTTGGATAAAGCTTTGACTCCCACACTATTCTCTTCTCAAAAGCAAACTGAGATGTCAAGTCTAGTGCACTCAAGGAAATAAATCCTCTCGGTGCTGGTCACAAGGAAAAAAAAAAAAAAAAAAACAATTTTTTTCAAAAATATTTACCCTGTACATAATTATGGAGTAGATATGAAGCCAAGTTGGCCCAAGTTTTTCAATTCACAAAAGACTCATTTTCAATGGAGGGGTCAGGACAAAAGACATGTATATTATTAGTTCACGCAATGGCCTGCCACTAGTTTCTGCTTATAATTTGAGATTTGTGTATTATTAAATATAGGTTACTAGCATCTGTGACCATAGGGCATAGAATTTGATGAAAAGAAGAGGCAAAATGTCAAGGCTAATTATGTATAGTTAGTAGATTTTGATGTTGGTCAAGCTAGTGAGTGAATTTGCTTCTTATGATATTGTTTTATATGTAATCAAGCTAGTGTAAGAACAGAATTATTTGAATGGTTTTGATTCTGGATAATCTGTCTGATATTGATTTAAAAACTCACTCAAAAATATTTTTACCTTTGAAATTTGATGAAGTGTTAAGAGTTGTCAAGCTCTAAAGTTATGAAAAATAGAGAAAAAACTATAATTTAAAAAAGTTTGTAATTCAAAATGACCTAACCATATGGAATCCAAAATTAACTGAAAAAATAATAAAAACAATATCTTTTAAGCTAAACTTGAGGGGCTTGGTTAGTCATAGTCAGTCATTTTTTATTAATAAAACTATACCTATAGAATCATCTAATAAGATTTGAACACAATTCAATGTTTAGATTTAAAGTTGTTTTATTGGGTTATATATTTTATATTTTTGAGCTTACTGGTGGACTTAGATTTTGTCTATTTAATTTATACATGTCAAAATCATAGAAGAAAAATTTATAGTTAAAAATTAACGCAAAGTTTATAAATAATTTAAATAGTCGAGTTGTACCTTTCGGTTTCATCAGTGGTTAAAAATAAATAAATAAATAAATAAAATAAAATAAAATTCACGGGTAGCCAAATGAAAACCACAGCTAACCCTCTAGCACCCTTATCAGCTAAGATATGATTGAATAATATGTGGGTTGAAGTTGCTAAAGATGGTGCTTGAATTCTCACAATTTCACGATCAATTTTCACAATTTTCACATTGATTTATCTTTAATATTGTGGGGCCAAATAGAAAACACCCACCCCAAAAAAAACAAAATACTAAAATCTGACATTCAAAATTCTTGGTACAAAATGCACACCCATTGTGATAGGAAAATAAAAGCTCTCAACATTTAAGAGCAAAGGAAATTTTAGGGGTTTTAATGTCAAGGAATATGGTTCTAAAAGCATATATCTTTGGCTACTTTTTCTCTCTTGAAGTCACATTGAATCAAATTACAAGTCCACATATCACAATCAGGACATAGAGCTAGCAATTTGATGAGATTCTTACTTTTTTATTATTATTAATGTGGATATCTGTTTCAGTTTGTGTGTACTTTAATTAATTTCACGAGTCTTAAAATTAACATGTAAATCTTCAATAGTTATTAACTTATTATATTAGCAATCGAAATGCTCGAACTTGAGATCACAAGGAAAACAAACTCTTAGTTTCAAACTCTTACTACTGGACCACCTATTAAATGGTTAAATTCTTACTCTTTTATTTGGTATGGTAGAGTATATTATTTTCTTAAAAAGTATTGCTCATTTAAAAATATATTAAGACAATATTTTTTTCAGAATCTTTATTTATTTTTTATACGAAAATCATAAAAAAAAATAATTAAAAACAGAAGCTAATGTAATATTTCAATTAAGTGTTTCTAGTATTGATTCTTTATAAGCATTTTTTTCTAGTTTTGATTTTAATGGTCTTGTTTTTTCAGTCATCTTCTCATACTGAAATCAAAGTCTTCTTTCTCAAAACCCTCATTTAACTCTGTACATTCATAAATTTATTCTCTAATCAACATTTGATTGGGAACAAAAATGGTGGTCTCTCTAATCAAAATATTTATGAAAATTAATTAGTGGAAATATAAAGTATATGTTTAGAAGTGTAGTTGAAGTCGTTTTTGAAAATATTTTTCGATCATAAATGCATCAAAATAATATTTTTTTTATTTAAAAAAATTATTTTTGATATCAGCACATGAAAATAATCTAAATACATTAAAAAATTTAATTTAAAACAAAAATAAAAAATAAAATAAAAATTCAATTTTAAAACAAGATTTAAATATTTTTGATGTTTTTTTTTATTTGAAAACAACATTTAAATATTTTTTACATAAAAAAACGAATTTAACAAACAGCACAGCACGAGGCAATAAAAGTACATTTTGAGGGGGAAAAAGGAATCAAAATGTTTTTAGGGGTGGCGCTAAGTACGAGAGATCTAAAAGTGATTGTCCGCACGTGCATGGATAGTCGCTAATGATCTAAATGTCTATTGTATTAAAAAATAAAAAAGTTAGGCAATGTGCATTTATCTTATTAACCACTTGATAAACTCTCATAAACACTATTTAATATAATACTATTTTTTATTAATAATTAATATTTTTTTTATTTAGTTCTGTTATCAATTTCATCTATCACCGCTAAATTATTTCTAAAGTAATAAAAAAATTAATAGTATTTAATATAAAATTATTTGTTTTTTTATAAAATTATTTCTATTTCAGGACTTAAGTTAATGGGTTTTCAAGGTTAGCCTGAATTCACTTGATTATTTTATTAATTTTTTTTTTAATTTTATTTTTCAATATTCAGGTGGAAATTCAATTTTGTTTTTTTTGTTTTTTTTTCTAAATTAATATTATCATTTTTATTAGCAATGATAATTTTTTATATTAAAAAAATATATAATCTGCAATAGAACGGGAGCCAATGATCTAGGATAGACCAAGTGACATGAAATATTTGGGAGGTATCTTCATGGTTTAGATTGATAGGTTTAAATTAAAGAAGAAGTTTGGAATAGTTAAACAAGCTTATTGACTAAACATGCATAAATTTTAACTTGACCATCAAATAAGATTGAAATTTTGCAAACACGTTCAACATACTTCATTCTATAAGGATCGTTTTCATTCCCAAACTATATCGAAATATTGCTACTGTTTTGGGGTGGGGGATTATTGTCCTTATTATTTTTTTATTGCTTTCTTGATTAGATTTGTTATATTTATTTAATTATTATTATTTTATTGCTTTCTTGATTAGATTTCTTATATTTATTTAATTCAAGTTTTGTTAGCTAGTCTGTTTGACTTATCATTTAAAACAGTCTTGTACACTAATGTGATTCCTTATTTGACATTTAGAGTTTATTAAAACTAAACTTCTCTCAATACTTATGATCTCAGGGTTTGTGAACCTCTACCTTCATTCTCTTATAGATTACCAGTAACTAACAATTTACTGGTGTTCGATTGATGGACAGTAATGACTATAATATCTGTGCCACAGCAAGCATATTGTGATGATAAAGGATTTGCGATCTGCATAACAAGTCTCAAGTTCGAGTAAGATTCCACAAACTATGCTTCCCGGGATTGGGGTTACTCCACTCCAAAAAAAAAAAAGGATATAATATCTGGGCCGATCAGAACATGTTTATTGGACAGCACATCGGTCGCCAACATCCTTGTCTCTTATTCAAATTAGATAAGGAGAAGGGAGAGTACAACAGTCACAGAAAGGAAAGGTAAATGGTACAATGGCATCTAGCTGTGGATCTAGTGGTGCTGTCAAATTTTTTAAGAATTAATTTGAGCTTTCTAATAAATAAATTAATAATGCAGTGCTGAGAGAGAAGAAAGAAAACAAAAAACACACAAACACAGGGAAGGGAGTGAGGGAGGGAAAGTAGAAATCCAATAATATAAAGAAGACTGACTAGGACTTCACATTCTGTTTATAGCATAGTAGTAGTCTACTCCAAAAGCAAGAAAGAATCTTTAGCTCCAAAGCCATAAAAGTCATCAAACCCTTTTCCTGCTTTTAAACTTTTCTCAAAGAAATTAATCAACTTCTTCTACTTCTACACACTATAATAAGATCTGCCAACTAACTTGGCTAGCAGAGAACTTGAGAAACCATAACAATGGATAGTGTGGTTCAGTTGCAAAGGCAGTTAGTTGACTACACAGTTCAACTGTTTAATGAGGTTAGTGTGTAACTTGCAGTATATTAACATTAAATTAGATATTCCTTAAAGAGTTGCAGAAGCTTTTGTTGTGTTTTGTTTTTACCTCTACTTTGTTTGGTCTTTCTCTGGCTAGTGGATGACGAGTTCTGTTTGTGTCTGAAGGGATTCTTGGATGACCAGTTTAACCAGCTTCAGCAGCTCCAGGATGAGAGCAACCCAGATTTTGTAGTTGAAGTTGTGACTCTTTTCTTTGAAGATTCTGAAAGGCTTCTTGATGAGCTGGCCAAAGCTTTGTGAGAATTTTAACTCCATAGATCTCCTCTAACATTCATTTCCCTTCTTTCTTTGGTTTAAACATACTGGGAGATTCCACTGTGGTGATGTAAATGTCTGTGGTTTTGATTAGAGAGCAGCAAAGTGTAGATTACACGAAAATTGATGCTCATGTTCACCAGTTGAAGGGTAGCAGCTCCAGGTATATGTTTGCTAGTTCTGTCTATATTTCCTTTCTCAGCACCAGTGAGTTCATATGAAACGCCATTTTTATTCACCTTGTTTAACTAGTAGCTCGATCTACTGGTAGAAATAGGTGGTCACAGGGAAGGCTTTATTCCCTTTATGGATGATATTTTTCCCCACGAAAATGACAAGCAGCGCATGTAAACGTACCTTTGGCTGTTACTGTTATGGTTTCACTGCTTAAAAATGACAAGAATTTGTCATTTGCTTGAAGCGCATGCTTCATCATTGAACTTGTCTGTGCAATGTCCAATTTTATTTCTTTTAGTCTTTTTCTTTCCTGTTTAATCAATCCTGAAAATTGGTTGATCACTATGACTATGCCTAACACTTTTGTGCCAAATCAAGAGGAGTATGTTGCATATATTCTTATCCTGGAAAAATCATGGTCATATTTCCCATGAACCTATTCTTCTTTTATGCCTCTTCCATCTGTTATCCTCCACTAAAAAAGGTCTTGAAATAACAGCATTGGGGCTCAAAGAGTTCAGAAAGTCTGCATTGGCTTCCGCAACTTCTGCGAGGAGCGAAACATAGAAGGGCAAGTTTATTTCCAACTCACGTCTCAGATTGCTTTGCTTTAGCCTTACCCTACAAATTGCTGGGCTCATTCTTTAATATATATATAGTTATGCACAGTTTCATGTTTCCGGTGTCAAATTTGGTTCGGTGTAGGTGCCAAAAATGTCTGCATCAAGTGAAGCGTGAGTATTCCCTCGTGAAGACTAAGCTGGAAACCCTGTTCAAGGTAAGAGGAAAAATGGGAAAGAAATCATAAATTATTTAGAATAAACAGTGTTTCACAAGCAACTGATTTCAATTTGTACGATTGCAGCTTGAGCGAAAGGTCTTGGCTGCAGGAGGGTCAATTCCCTGGCCAATGTGATGAGGTGAAAAACATTGCAGAAGATCACAGCCAGAGACAGCTAAATGGGATTTTGGATATGTAGAGAAGCTTTTGTTTTCTTCTTCGTTGCTCTTCTTTTTCCTTCTGCATTTCATGTTGAGTATTTGAGCTCTAAACTTTTCTGGTTATCGTTTTAGCTTAAGCTTGTATTATCTCCAATGGCTGAGCAATGATGAAGAATGTGAATAAACCAGTACTTCATAACTTCTCTTCTTCCAGCTTAAAACATGGTTTATCATCAGAAATGGCCATCTAATCTAGTGATAACCTTCCCTGGCAAACCATGGGATTAGGCTCAAGTTCGGATCCTCCCTTCTCGACCTTGTAAAAAAGGAAACAAAAGAAAATGCAGATCAATGACGAAAAAAGACATCAAGATAGCATCTAGACAAGAACTTCATCTGGAACTTCATTTTCCAGAAATTTGTCCCATTCTTCCATTGATCTATACATTAATGTGGAGCCTCTGCTTATGGATGATGAAGATGATCAATTGCAATAAGAATCTTATCCTTTGTGCCAGGTTTCTGGTGGCTTCCATCTTCTAATCATTGGCTTTGTAACTAAACATCACGTAACTTGATTTTTAATGGTTAGATTAAAGTTGGAAATTTCAACAAAATTTAAAAATTATTTCCTGGTGGGGTTAGAACTTTCCCTTTATTAAGGTTGGTGTGAAGTTTTGTCATTACAGTCATCCAATAAACTAATGAAATCCTCACTCCGCCATTCTTGAAAAACCTCCAATAACCAATGTGGTGGTGCACCTCAAAAACCACTCCGTAGTAAAGGATTTAGTCCTACAATATTGATCTGCTACAGCATTCACCACGACTGATTCAATGGCCATGCTTCCATCTGGATGAACAAGCTTGGATGACATGTTACACACGGTGGCCGTATTTAAATTGTAGCCACCGACCCCATCAGCTCCTGCCAAGAAGATATCATCAATCTGAATTTCTTAAGAGGACAAGTGGCTGGTAAAGTACTTTGGTATCAAATATCAGAGACAGAGAGAACTCCACTTTGATGGGGTGATTTGTTTATCTCCTGCAATATATTTTAATCAACCATTCCATAGTATATAAACTACATTCATTGAATGGATGTGTTTTTTCATCAAGGTCAACTGTTCTCCATGTGAGGTGGGATGTCTCCTGGTCTGCAGGTATGTTGAAGCGAAGGCCAAAATACATGCTGTGATGGAAATATTCTATATTTATTTACGTGGCTCTTGTTTAAAGCATCATTAACAAACCATTTTACTCTAGTTTTTCTCTCTTCCAGTTCACGGAAAATCATAGTTGTGGATTGGCTGGATATGTTTCGTGGATTTTAGGCTTTCTTGAAGTTTTGAAGATAGCAGGAGCAGGACTTGAAGAATCTGAATCTTATCACTCACCACGCTCAACAAGGATGTCAATGGACTAAACTCCCATTAGTGACTAATAAGGAACCTCATGGATGGATAGATTGGAAGGCTAGTTTTTCCAAAAAATGGGAGGGGGCAGGTGGGTTATATCTGATTTAAAAAAGTCCGAGCAGATTTGGTAGATTGAGTTTCCAGATGGGCAGATTCTAACATGTGATTCCCTATATTTGTTTTGTATTAAATGCAGAATGCCTGCCTTGTATTCTACGAGCATTGTCTCAATCTTGGTCATATTATATCATCCCAATTTTGTCAACTGCGAGCAAGTTCATGTACGTAGAGCTAGAAGCTATAGCTCCCACATTTTATATTTAGTGAAAGGTAACGACCAGAGTGTTTTCACGAATAGGCACTTTGCCATGTTGGAACTGTTAGAGAATAATATAAATCATATTCTGATATCTTACTTAACAGTTTAAGCTTGTAGGTGAGATGATTTCTTGATATGGTATAAGAGTCAGGTTGACCTAGCAGTCACGAGTTTGAATCTCATCACCCTTATTTTATTTGATAAAAATCAAGCACAAGATAGTGTGAACCTGTGCAAGTTTCAAGTCTAAAAGGCTTTCACTTGAGGGTGTGTTAGAGAATAATATAAATCATATTTTAAAACCTTACGTAACGCTTAAGCTTTTAGATGAGATAGTTTCTTGATAGGAACAACCGTTAGACAAGCAATTTTATAGTGACACAGGACCATGTGCTTTCACAGACATAAACAATTTTAGGCTTCCAGCAGAAAATAGCTTCCTGAGGATTGAAGTATGCAGAGTCAGGTTCCATCTTATCAGGAGGTGTACCAAACCTTCAAAACCAGTTTTTAGGCCATAATTGAAGCATGGATTCTAGGCATGATCAGATCCACTAGCATATTCCATTAGGAGCTGATTTCGCAATTCTCCTGTACAGCACTATTAATTACTCTGGGACTAGCGAGCGTCAAGTTTCAATTTCATGACTGTGAGATGGCATAGAAATTTGTAGCTAACACAATGACGACACTGTTAGAGAATAATATAAATTATATTTAAGGGTCTTGTCTAAAAGCTTAAGCTTTTAGGTGAGATGGTTCCTTAACACACCAAAAATAAAGCGAGAAAATATATCCAGAATTACTATTCTATTACCTTCAACATATACTCCTGTTCTTCAGAGCTTCCTGTAGCAGCAGAATGCCTGTAATCTCTTGATACCTTCACAATCTGATCAGTTATTCTAGTTTTTCTAGCTGTTCATTGATAATGAGCTGTCTTGATTTTGACATATCTCATTCTGCTATGATCTTACGAGGATTTGAGTTAAATGCCTGATTTCAATGTACTTTTTCCTGCTAAGATCTCCAAGGATTTCTCCTAGAAAGGTATCCTATAACTGGAAGTAGCATTAGTCATAAGTTTATAGAATGTTTGAAGTAATTAAGCTCTGCATGCTCAACGTGTCGAGTTCCACATGTGAGCGGGGAATCTCACATCGGCCATGAATAACAAGTTTTAGGTCGTTTTATATAAGATGAACCAAAGCCCATCAGTCCAGGATTTTGTGTTAAAGTAGTCCCGATTGGCTCCGCAAAGCAAATCTCCCAGCAAATAATATTGTTAAGGAAACATCTTATTTAAAAACTTAAATTTTTAGATGAGGTTCGAGAATATAATTCATAAGGCTTGAAACTTGAACAGACTTACACTATCTTGTGCTTGATTTTGATCAAATAAAATAAGAGTCGTGAGATTCGAACTCGTGACCGCTAAGTTAACAAGACTCTGGTACCATGTTAAGGAATCATCTTATCTAAAAGCTTAAGTTCTTAGGTGAGATTCCAGAATATAATTTATATTATTCTCTAATAAATATCAGAGCCAATAGTTCAACTGGGATGAGTGTGGATGGCTGAGCTCCCATTGCTGTCACCCAAAGGCTATGTGAGGGGGAGATTTGTTGAGTTCCACATGTGAGTGGGGAATCACACATCGGTTAGAATAAGAAGTTTAGGATGCTTATGTATAAGATGAGTTAAAACTTATTAGTCTAAGCTTCTGGGTGAGCCAGTGACTCTCCCGCTGCAAATCTCCCAGCACAATGGAATTAAAACTAAAGGAAGCTCAAGAGAGTGGAACAAAAAGTAATCTTGACATTTTATTTTTTTGGATGCGAGGAAACCCCACCCCTGAAAAACATATTTTATGGTCTCAGACTCTTGCAAGAGGTGCACGCTCTAACTCGAATTAGAGACCTGCTGCGAGCAGATCACAAACCCTTTGCCATAAACCCTTTGCCATCACGCCACGCTTCTTGGGACTAATCTTAACATTTCTTCAAGCTGAATTGCCATTTACAACTGTAAATTTCTATTATGAATCTCATACTAAAGGGCCCTAAAATGGAGAAGATTGAAATTTGGCTCTGCTTGCCCGAAAAACAACCATCTCTAAGACTGACATCGCCCATCATATGCAGTGTATCACGAACAGCATCTACTGTTTCAGAAGTTTCCCAGGTAGTGAATATGATTAGCTCCCCCTGGTTTATCACAGAAAGAGTGCAGAAAAGATTTCAAACCATGCTAGCCATAATAACCTTGAGTTTGATCTGATCAGCAGGAAACATTAGAGGATAGAGGAGGGCTAGAAAGTTTTTGAATTTCATATACATATAAAAAGCTACATATTGAATCAGGTTTATAAACAACTTCCTTGTATTGCTTTCTCATATGCTATTGCTACTGATTGATCTTATCCCACGTAGTTAACCGTGGGAAGTTTTTTCAGGAGTTCATCAAAATTTATACATAAAGTAACTTGTTAAATTCATACTCTGAGTAACTTATTGCAGCTGATGGTAAAATCTGCAGGTTCTTGGTTAGTCCCAGATTCATCTCCTTGGAGAATATTTCATCAGACACTGCAAACTTCAGCTAATTAAGCGAGCTTAGATCTTTTTTGAATTTTGGAAGGAAAAAAAATGCCTGCCAACGGCCAGTTCCCACAAACCAGATTTGCCAAGATATTTTTTTCTTTTCTAAATGTCACATTCTCAACTAAAAATATTACAAAAGGTTATCTAATGTTACTAATTTTAACCAAGTATAAATCTTATGTTTACAAATAATTATATTAAAACATGTTTTGAATCAATTATCTAATGTAATTGAATTCAATTATAACATTTGATTTGAATTCAATTAGTAAATAAATTGAATTCACATGTTTGAAAGAGATAAAATTCAATATATTTTTAATTTTTTTATATTTTCCTCATTTGCTTCATCTTATTTCTACAAATGTTTTTTTAAACAAAAATAGATGGGTATTTTGAAAAAATTAACTTTAATATTATTATTTTTAATTTTTTAAATTGTAAATTAGAAATGATGGTGTCTGATTTTATAGTATCTTTAGATATTCAATTTCATTTGAAATTTAATTATGAATACTTAAGGGTTCCAAACATAAAATTGTATTCAAACCCCTAAATTAAATTCAATTAAAAAGATTATAAACATGTTGTAATGTAAGAATATAAGAAAATCAATTCGTCCCATTGTGGAATTTTAAAGCTATTCAAAGGTCAACCTAGCATGTGTGGCACCATCTACCATGTATTGTATTGAGATTGTACAGAAAAAATTGCAAGACTCTTCTTCTTCTTCTTTTCATAGTTTATTTTTGGATTGCAATTTAACTTTTTTTCATCATTTGGTAGGTATAATACAAAATAATTTTCCATAAGTTGTAATCTATTTATAAAGAAAATTGTAATCTACCTTCAAGCTATTGAAAAATAAGTTTTTCAAATTCTAAATTCGTTTCAGTTAAGATCGGATAATATTGATGTTTCGGAAAATTTATTTTTACAAATATCAACTGTAAAATTTATGAACATTGATAAAAGAAGTAATTAAATTTTGGATTGAGTTGAGGTTAACAAAGGTTCTAAACAAGATTTCACTAAAAAGAAAAAAGTTTCAATGAAATTAGTATCACTCAGTAAAAAATATTTCTAAAATATTAACCTTGCTTTTTTAAATTAACATCAAAATTGATATTTTTAATAATAAATAGTAATAACTATAAAAACTCTCCTATAATATAAATCTCTCTTTTTTCTATATTTTTATAAATTAAATTTTATATTCTAAAACTAATAAAAAATATAATTTATAAAAATATAAAGAAAAAATAAAAATCCATCAAACTATATAAAAAAGTTTTTGTAATTATCCATAATAAATATTATACTGATTAAATTCTCACAATATACCAATTGAATTGATATAAAATTCATAGTTAAAAATAAATAAATAAATAAAATACAAGAAATCAAGCCTATATCTCATGCCCAATGTAAATCTATAGCAAAAACTTCAATGTTATTTTAAAGAAATCCAATTTTCTTTTTTTTTAAATGTTTTTAATAAAAATATTGAAAATGAGATTCCTATAAACTTAAAACTTGGGGCCCAATTTTTGAACTCTCAACAACCCTGTAACTCCCCCCAATTTCTTTCTCTATCTAACCCCTTTCTCCTCTTTATATGTGCCTCTTATCTCTTCATCACTTCTACTCTCTCTCATTTCTCCACCATAAAAGCCCTAACAAAACCCTAACCCTAAAATCCTTGCATCGTTTCGCCACCACCAAAAACAAATGGCAAAAAAGAAAGCGACCCATCGAACCCAAGACCCCAAGCAAGAGAACCCACAAGATCAAAATCAAAACTTCACCACCAAGAATCAACAACCACCACCACCACCACCCATGGAAAACCCTGATGAAAAGTTTCAGTCTTTGAAAACTCTCAATGATTTGCTTGTCAAGGAAGCGAAAAAACGCCGAGAACAAGTTGAGTCTCTGGTGAAAGCTAAGGAGGCTTTGGAGACTGAGCTGGCTCTGTCTAGTAACGAAAAGAGTAAGCTAGAGACTGAGTTCGGTAAAATCAGTGATGGAAAAGTGAGTTTGGAAATCGAAAATGGTTTGTTTTGTGTTTTTATTGAGACGCAGATGGCTGAAATGGGTGGTTTTGTTGATGGTTTGGTGAGAGAGAAGAAAGAGAAGGAGAATGAGATTGGAGTCTTGAAGAGTGAGGTTAAGGAGCTAACGATGAGTGTTGAGACTGAGAGAGATAGACTGGGTCGGGTTTGTCTCGAGAGGGATCTGTTGAAGAGTGATGCTGACAAATGGATGAAGGAGGCTGGTGGTTTGAAAGATAGAGTGATCGAATTAGAGAAAAGGGAGAAAGAGGGGGGGAAAGAGATTAAGAAACTGAAAAAACAATATGCTTTGTTGGTTGAGGAAAAGAACGATAGAGAGAAAGAAATCGAGGAGCTTAAAAGGTTGAGAGGTTCGACCAAGAATAATTTGATGGAGAGACTGAAAGAAATTGACGATTTGAAGCGAGAGATTGGGGAGATTGTGAGGGAAAGGAATGAGATTGGTGTAGAAAAAAGTGAGCAGAAGTTGAAAATTATTGAGCTGGAGAGAGAAGCAGGGGAACTTAATGAGATTGTATCAAGTTTGCAGAAGGAGGAGGGAATATTGCGCAGAAAAATTATGGAATTGGAGAAGACTTTGGGGCAGGCACTGGAGAAAGAGAATGCAATGGCAAGGGAAATTGGTGGCTTGATGGAAGAGAAGAAGGAAAAGGAAAGGACTATTATGCGGTTAATGGAGGAAAATGATGCTGGCAAGAAATATAAGATCATGGCTAATGCTGAAATTGAGGATAAGAAAGAATTAGTTCAGAAATTGTTAAGAGAGAAGAATGAGATTGAGGAAGTGAAAGCTATTAAGGAGGGTGAAATAGTGAAGCTGCATAAGGAGGTGGGTCGTTTAAGGGATGATATTTTTTCGATGCAAAAATCCAGCAAGGATCAGGAAGTTAAGTACAATCAAGTAGCTTCTGAAATTAGTCATTGCAAAGTCGCTCTTGAGCAAGTAAGGCTTGAGAAGGACAATGCTCAAAAGAGTTTGGATGAGGAGAAAAGGAATGGCATGAATATGAGGTCTAAAGTTTTGGAGATGGAGAAGAGAGCTGAAGAGACTGTGAAGGACTGTGCAAAGATGAGAAGCGTGAATGAGAGTCTGGCGAAGCGAAAGAAGGGAATGGAAACCCAAGTTTCTTTGCTGGAGAAGGAAAAAGATTTGGTAAAAAAGCATCTCACAGAGGCAGAGGGGAAAATAAACGACTTGAGGAACAAAATGGAATCAGCTGGCACCATTTCAGATAGAGCACTAACCATGTTGAAGAACACTGCTGCATTGTTGTGTGAATCCAACAATGGAAAAGAAGAGAGGATTGTTACTAAAAAGATGCTTGGCAGTGAAATTGAACCATACGCAAGTGAGCTGGAAATTATCAAGACTGCTTTTAGAAAGAAGGAGACAATGGTGGAGGACATGAAGCAGCAGGTAGAATATCTGACGGATTCTGTGGCAAAGGCAAAGAAGAAGAACGGCCTTTTGAGTGTAATGTCTTCGGCAACTACAGTTGTCGCTGCAGCAGTTTCTCTTGCATATGTTGCTAGAGTACGTTGATGATCAATTTTCCCTTTCTAGGCATGTTGCTTTAGTTCTAGAAGTAAGTCATGCTTAATCAAGCCCTACCTTAGGGCAGAGTTATGCCATTTTGGTACTCTTTGACTTTCGCTTTAGATAATGTCTGAAAGCTTGACATTGCCACAACAGGTGGTTTTTTAATAGCCTGGTAGCTACTATCTGCATCTTGTTTATATGCTTTTCATAATTTGTGGGAAATAATAAGCAGGGCATGTTTCGGGACATTATTGTGCTCTACTATAATTATAAACTCTTTTGATTGCTCTTGTTTGGTTGTCTGTAATAACTTAAAAGTGTATTTCCTTCTTGCCATAACAGTTTCGTTTGGCTCTTGGATAATGGGGTTTCTCCCCAAATGGAAAGTATATATGCCTGAATTAAAACCTTTGATTATTCTTGGACTGCTTCTCAAGAGTTCCAATGAACCTCATTCTTTTTTGTTCATATTTCATGTTGGCATAATATTGTATCATGAGAAATCCATAGATTGTATTCAATGGAAACAAGATCCCTGGTTGTTCCAGAGATCTTTTCCAAAAATCATGGTTAGGAGAATGCAGTTAAGCTGTCAATTGCTCTGTTAGACTGTTACTGTTATATTTTGGCCCTTTTTTTTCTTAGCACCAGTCTTTTGGAATTTATTCTGCTATTATAGAGGCATAAAATTCTATATCGATTCTTAGAATTCTCACTTCTTCGCTCCTGAACAACACCTCTCAAGACTCCAGACTATGATTAGTTACTCTTCGTTCTTGTTGCCATTGCTGCTCTGGTTATACAGCTTATCTGTAAAATCATGCTAAGCAAAGCATGTTGGGGAACCATGTAGTGAAAGATTCAGCGAAGTGCGGTTTGCGAGACCCCCCCACTTCCTTTCTTATTAAAATGATTATATGTTGGATCTGGTGGGGGTCTGAATCAGTGTTCTATGCTTTGCCAGCCACACTTCTAGCCATTTTTTTTTCAGAAATTAATGCAGCAACAAATTAGTGCCTTATCTTTCTTTTCTTTTTTTCAGGAAGAAAAAAAAAACAGGCCTTTCCTGGTTTTCTCTCGCTCCCTTCTGAGTCCGATAATGCCGAGTGACATGTATCAAACAAAAGTTAATCAAAAGGAATAGACCACAATCTAAAAATGGATTTCTAGCACAAATTATAGGTGTCCTATTAGAATCCCTACTCATAGCTCATGATTAAAGCTAACCCCACTTGAACAAGCAACGACTTTGAATTTTAGCTAGAAAAATAACCCTTAAAAGGGGCCGAAACAATCGACCTAATGATAGCTAAACACCTTAAACAAGCATTAACCATTTATAAACAAACAAACAAACAAGAATTTCACACAAAAAACGAATTTGTTTTTCCTTTGTGCCGATTAATATGAACAAGCTACCAGTGCGAAGTCAATCAAACAAGCCTTTCATGTCTTTCTCAGGAGCTAGCTGTTATTTTACCATCATCCAAACAAGTACTAATATTCCTTTTATTGGTGGTAAGTGGTTTCATTGTGGTCCCTTTAGAGACATGTCCAAATTCCAACCACCATTAAATGGGCTAGTATCTTTCAAAACAAGCCAATCTTTGTATTTTCTCTGCCATTCAAGCCCTCGAATTATGCATCCACAACAGGCCGTCAAGAAATGCCAAGAAAAGATCAAATCACTCTTTATCAACAGCAAAAATTGGAGTACTTGGAACTTGTTTCCAATCATTTGCTGCAATGCTCAGCATCCTTTTGTAGGGATAGATTTGAGGCAGGATGACAGAATTAGTGGACTAAAAGGCAGCACGTTTTGGTGCCTCTTCCCACTTGCCTCCCAATTATCTATAAACAAACTACACTTGTATGCTATGTTAGTGTTAAATCTACTTAGTGTCAGACTTATCCTGCTGCATTATTGTTGCCTGATGGAAGCCTGACTTTGGGTCTAGAACAGAGACAACTACCCATAAATGTCATTGTTACAAACTGTCCTTTAGTGAAGTGCTTCAGACACCTTTGTTTTTTTTCTCCGAGTCCATTCTAGCATCTTGTGTAGCTTCATAATTTACTGTAGAATTAGCACTCCCTTGGAAAACACTTTCCACCTCATACTACACATTATTCACATGTTGCCCACCGAGCTTTTGGTTAGAGCTCCAGAAGCATAGAAACAAGACAGGCACCTACAAACACAACAGACACGAGCTTGCAGCGTTCTGGATGACTTACAGGCTTGATCCCTCATCTTTGCTTATATTTACACAACCAGCCATCACGGTGATCTGAAAGTGGTTTCAGCACCACACCATAGCAAAACAATCGAGATTTATCCAGATACTGTCCATCCAGACAATCAGATTTGGGTTAGTTGTGCCTTGCAAGGTGTCTTCAGGAAATAAAACAGAAGCAGCAGGTCTTCCACAAGCTTGAGTCATCTGTATACTTGCATTATCGAGGTAGCTTTACACTTTAACAGAGCTGAAGTTATTTAGGTGTTCAGAATTCTGAAAATGTTTTCAATCCTGGACAGAAACCTTGTGATTCTCACAGCAAGACAATATGAGGACCTGGCTTCGGTCCAAAATATGGTCACTCTTGAACAAGATACGATATGAAAGAAAAGATAAGCTCTTCTGACAGTTACCAGGCCTCGATATTAGAGGAGGAGTACACTTGCATGCTCGACATTATCAGATTCAGATAGAGGTTCATCAGCAATACTATGAAAAACTTTTAAATAACTGGCAAAAGAATCTAAAGAAAACTTACATAAGAATACTTGATAATTTCTAAATTCACAATTCGTAGTCATATTTACAGTTGCCAGTAGAGTGTGAACAAGAAGGAATCAAAGACAACAACAATACATGACAAAAAGGAAAAGGCAAAATAGAGTGAGAAAGAAAAGAAAAGCAAACACCTTTATATATACTAAAGCATATCTATAAACATACAGGATCACAGTACCATGGACTTTCTTCCTATCCATGTTCTAAAATTAGCCATATAACATTAGTGAGGTTTCGACCCATAGACCACAATGGATCAGCCACCAAATATAAACTTAGTAGTTCTGTCTTCCTCTCCTTTGGGGCTGGAAGTCAGAAAGGGTAACCTTCAATGCGGTAGGTCTGCGAGTGAGACAGCCCCCCACTGCTACTAAAGCTTCAAAAAACTACACCACTGAAGTTCAGAAAAATGGATATATAATGGAGCCACCTTCTGGCGCCGAATAACAGGACCCAGTTGTTTCGGAAACTTGAATAACCAGACCTTGGAGTGGCAGAACACAACGTATGATCAATAAAACAGTAAGTAGTAACACTACACAATCATATAAATAGCAAACACCACGAAATTAGCCAAAGAGGAATTGTCAAGCTTCGGTCAAGTATGGCTGCCGTTGGTATAGTTAACCCTATTAACAGTTAGGACTCACAAATTCACTTATCTCATTCATCACTGTATGGAAGTGATTGTTATTGGGTAACAAGTAGAACCCTATTGTTGCTTGCTCCAGATATAAAAGTTTCACATCTTGACCAGCCTTCTTGAGTCCTTCAGAATATGCCAATTGCCAGTCCTGAACAAGGTCTAAACCAGCCACCACAACAAGACTCTTGGGGAATTTCACTCCCTCGAGGCTTTTACCTTTTGGACCAAATGGATTACATGCTGGATGGTCCCTGTCTTCTCCTTCAGGAAGAAATGCTCTCCAGTACCAGTCTCGGTCCTGGAGAGTTACAAAATATTTGCCATCTAATCGCTTCTCCGATTCTGTTCTCTCTTTCCCACCAAACATTGGGTTCAGCAGTATGTTGCCCAATACTTCAATTCCTGATTCTACTGCTCTTGAAGCAACATGGTGAACAATGTTACCACCAGAGCTATCCCCAGCCAAGTATATATGAACTTTTGAATCTTCCTTACTCTGGAGCCATGCCCTTGAATTAACCCACTTCAGAGCAGTCCATCCATCGTCATAAGCACATGGGTATCGATTTTCAGGTGCACGCCTATAATTCACAGACACTACCACAGCCTTGCAAAGGCCCACCAGGCGGCGACAGAGTGTATCATATATAGCACTGTTTGCAGAAGAGTGAGCAAAGCTTCCACCATGAAAGAAGATTATGACAGGGACAACATCCTCGTTGATAGGTTTCTCAAGGTCAACAATATTTGGTTGTGATTCTTGCGCATCAGCCTGTCGATAGATCCGGCTTAGAAGACTAGTCCCACGGTCAATGATAACATCAAATGAGAAAATCCCGTCAACTGGATTTGCATTGGCAGGAACTTTCCGGTCAAGGAACTCTGCCAAGTGGCGGTTGAAAGTCCCATCAGGTCGACGAAGAAGATTGTAAGCCAGCTTGAAATTTGATATGAGGACCCATGTATTCAGGGGTACCACCATCTATTCAGAAAACAAAGGATCAAAATCTTCACTTTTTTCATTCCGAGTAGTAAAATAGCAAGCCATGAACCATGAATGGTGATTATTTTTCACAAACTATGTGCTAGAAAAACCAGCAAATAAGCAAGTAGAGACTGAAAAACATACTAACAAGCAACAGATTTATCCATAAACCAAATCATGTTCCCCAAGCTAAAATGATCCGGAATTAATAAGCCAAGTTGAACATTTATTAGATAACCAAAACAGTCCTTCCAGAGCAGAAATCAGATATTCAACATGTAACAGAAACCCATCAACAAACTACCGTTATATGATCTCAAAATCCAATAAAACTAAGAAACAAAACATCCCAAAAACCCGAAAATAATCAACAAGCTGCCTTCTTTCCACAAAAACATGAACACAAAACCCCAAAATATCAAACAATATATAACCTACAGAATCCAGAATGGTTAAACATAAAGTCCCAATCCTATTTTCCTTCACCAACCAAATCAAAATCTCAAAACCCCACCAAAAAAAATCTAAATTTTGCTCCAAATCCAGCTGATTTTCAACTTCAAGCCACCAAAACACAAACACCACAAAAAAAACCCATCAAAAGACACCAGCTTTGATAACCAAAAGAGTACACATTTAAAAGAGAAGGGAAGGGATAAAAATACATAGAAGAGTACCCTGCTTTCATTGAGATTAACTCCATTACTTCCAGCCATGAAACCAATACTTCTTCTTCAAGACAATATCCAAAACAAATAATCTAAAATATCAATTTAGATCCTTTTTAAGACCAGCCCAGTTGAAAACACACTTCACATGGTGATACCAAACACAAAAGATTCCATCTTTATAGCTCTAGTCACCTTAACCTTCATTTATGATCAAAGATTATAAAAGGCCATAAAATATGAAGTGGGTACCCTTTAAATTTTGCAAAAATCACAATTTTTGAGGAGGGAGAAGGAGAGGGAGAGGGAGATGATGGTGGCAATAAATGGTAAATCTCACAGGGAGAAGTAGAAACGTGTAGGGGGTGGAGGATAAGAATTGCGGCGCGTTTTAGCAGGACAGTTTGCATGTGTGGTAAGGTGCGCACTGAGTGTTTAGTGGGTTTTGAGAGACGACAAAAGTAAGCGGCCGAAAGATAACTATTGTGTGGGACCCGGTGTAAAAATTAATTTTGATTTCTGGAATTGGTTTTTTGTAAGTATGACGCAATAAATATAAGTTAAAACAAAAATAATTATTATATATTAAAAAAATACTAAATTTGAGAAAGGAACTAAACGACAGCTTATGTGCATGCGGCCGGCGCCAAGGCACGTGAGGACAAACGGGGTCCGTCTCGGACACTTGGCAAACCAGGCCTGAGGCTTGTATTCCCAGTTTAAATAACGGTTTGGTGGTTTAACCGTTAGCTAAATATTATAACATGGAATAATTAAAAGTAATTTTCGTTCTAGAAAAAAAAAATAGTTAGTGTACTCGTGTTATGCTATTTATATGAATCCAAATTAATTTATAAAACAAGGAAAGAGGATGTTACGTTGAGGATGCGTTTTTTCATATCATAATTTTATTTATTTAGTCGAAACGATGATTTATGTTTTTAATAAAATAAATTAATGAATCATAAAATAAAATTTAATGTTGATTAAAAACTAAAATAGAAGGCCACTCTTTATAAAAAGAAATATATATATACACAATCAAATGAGAAAAATATTTAAATTATGAAAGTAAATATATATTTTCAGTTGAAAACTATTCATGTTTTTCATTTCATAAAACTATTTTCTTATTAGCAATATGGTTTATTAAATAAAAAAACTAAAGATGATTAAAATAAATATTCAAAAATTTCTATTGGTTTTAAATAACGATAAAGAAAATATACGTGTAATTGAAACTTTCTTTCCTTATTCATGGGTTTTTTTATTATCAAAAAATATTATTTTTTTATTAGAAGTATTGTTTTTTCAAAAAAAAAAAAAAAACTTATCATAAACCTAAAAGCAAAAATTATTAAAAAAATCATTATTTAATATTTTTACACAAGTGTATTTAAAAATAAAAAAATAAAAAAGCGAGAAAATTATATTGTGATATAAAAACAATAAAATTGATATTTTATTTACACTGAATTTTTATAAAAATAAATTAAAAAATTCGCATGTTAGATTTGTATATGATTACTCATAGCATAATTGTTAACTACCATAAAAATAAACAATTTTGGGTGGAAACTACAGCATAATTGGATAATTATTTTTAAAAAAAGCATAAAATGCATTTTAACAATTTTCAATAATCAAACTTCAAGTTTTTTAATCCCAGAAACCAATATTTGAACCCTTTCTTAACCTAGGAGCATGAAAAAAAAATATAAAATCATGGGCTTTCATAACCTTATTTTCTACCATAAAATGCATTTTAACAGCACTAAAACTTTAAAATCAAATAAATAAAAAAACAATATTAAGTTTTGATCGACCTTTTTAAGTCTATTTAGTACTCTGATTAATATTGTTTTTGAAAGTCTTTTTTTTTCACATCAACAAACAGCTCATGGACCATATAAATGTTTTTAAGGAATAAAAACAATAAAATCCAGGTTATTGATTTCAATTCTGTTTAATAAACCTGTAAAATCCCAATAATATAATTAAAAAATGTAACTATAATAAAAGAAAAGCTAATAAAAAAATTGGCAAAAAAAAAAACACTTTAGTTTTATCTACATTAGCTTGCTAGATATGAGACCTGATTGAGATACTCAATTAACCTTGTTAAAAACAAATTGAATAAATCATTTATGTTTAATTATTAAATAATATGATGTTGAACAATAGATTAAAAAATATAATTTAAAAAAAATATATGATTAGGACTATGTTAATTTGTTAATCTCACGACTAAGAACATAGGATTGGACTAGCCCTATATAAAAGAAAAATATAAGAAAAAAAAGTGTGAAAAACAATTCTTAATAAATTAAACATTGAAAATTAAGATTAAAAATGAATATGGAAAATGATCATAAATAGCAAATAAAAGAATGATTATCAATTGATATTTGAGAGAGACAGGAGAAAAGGAGTTGAATTTCTTATGTTATTATCCACTACTCCAATTTATGCTTCTGTCTCATCCATGTAACACGTGGAGGTCTTAAAAGGGAGTGGTATGTACACATGGTCCCATACCATTGGCCAAATCTATAATGAATGCTCCAGATGACCAATCCATATGAAAACAGCCTCTTCATCGATTAAGAAATATATATTAAGATAATATTTCTTTATTTTTTATTGATATTAGTATATCCAAACAATACAAAATATAATTTTTTTTAAAAAAAAATTGTTTTAAAAAAATATTAAAACACACAAAAAAAAATTATAAATTATTTTTACCAGTTTATTGTCATCCACTTATTAAACTTTACCATCGAAGGGAGCTAGTATGAATTATTCTAGATCAATTTGTGAAATATTATTTTAGTTTTTTTTTTTAAAAAAATAGAATGAAACTATATTAAGAAAAAAAACATTAATGGGTAACATTAAACCAAGTTTTTTAATCGAAAGTTAAGATAAAATAAAGGGCAAGTAAATTGTTGGGGGGACGATATTTAATAATATTTAGAGGGGTTTTGGAAGTGAAATTGCAGCTGATTTTCAAAATAATTCATTTTAAAATATATCAAAACAATAAAAATTTAAAACAAAACAAAATCATTTTTTTCTTAAAAACAATTTTAGAATACTTTACAAACATGACTTTATTGTGCAAAGAAAGTTTAATTTTGAGATTTCATAAACAATCAAGAAAAGATGGTCCGGCCAGCAGGATCTTGGCCTGATGGTTAAGAAGGGTTTCTCCCTTTCTCTTATTTCGGGTTCAAGTTTTGTTAGGCATGTCTATCACCCCGCGGTATCTTATATGTTTATTGAGCTTGCAGGATGTTCAATAAATTTAAAACCGAGGAATGAATTGTTTTATTTTTTATTATTAATAGTATTTCTAGAAAGAGAAATAAAATAAAAAGGTGTTTGTGTCCTTCCATTGCAGTGGAAAAAGTACACCATTGAGTACTTTGAGAAAAGGTGCACAGAGTTTTGCTCTTATGTTAAAAAAAAAAAAAAGGAATAAATTAAAATGTTTCCACTCATTTTTTTGTTACTTTCATTTTATTATTCACTGTAAGGATTAAAAAGAAAAGGCCTTGTTTAATGTATTCCTTATATTTAATTGTAAGTTTTCAGAGTAAAACATTTTAAAATTACCTTTTTAATTTATAAAAAATCACATGCAAGAAAAAAAAATTATATCATTTTCTTACTTTTTTTTTTATTTAACACATTAAGTGTATATTTGAGAGTGATTTAAGTTGCTTTTAAATGTATAATTTTAATTTTTTTTTAAATAAATTTTATATAAGCACATGAAAATCATCTAAAATATAAATAAAAAAATAAATTTAAAATAAAAAAATAAATTCTTTTAAAAATATTTTTGAAACTGAAGTGCGGCAATGAAATCCTTGACGGTGGAATCGGGCCAGAGATTGAAATTGCATGCCACTAAAGTTTTTGGACCAGCATTTTTTGGAGATTAGCTGCACCAAGTCATGAAAGCAGAAAAATAAATAAATTTCCCCTATGATAGCAAAATTATTTTTCTCCACGTTTAGATAATAAAAGATCACGTGATCATATTAATTTTCTATTCTCTGTAATCAGAGGATGACAAAAACTGTATTTACTGTAAAAAAAGGTATTTTAAAAATCTTTTAATGATTAAGCTGATGATTTTATTACAAAAAGTTACAATAAATGATCATTTAAGTTCTAAGAAGTAAGAACATGAAAGCTTGTGCCTTAATGTATGAATAATAAATACCGAAATAAGCTGTAGGCCTGTAAGAGAGTGAGGATCGTGATCCCGCCACCTGGATTGTTAAGAGTGTATTTATAAGTTACTGTACATGTTTTTTTTTCTTTAATCATATTTCTCACCTTATTATTATTTTAAAAAATATAAAAATATTTTAAAAATTAAAAATTTAGAGTAATTAAGACACGTATTTTATGTAGTTATATCAATCGCTGTAAAAAAAAAAAAAAGAAGTGAAACGAGAATAACAAATTATGGAGTAAAATAAACACTATTATTTTAAAATTATAGATTTTCTTCTAAAATTAATGGCGATGACATTCCATACAAGTAATAATTAAACTTTACTATAAAAATATATATTAAATTTTCAATACTATATGAGAATGGTATATATCCACCGAGTCTTTTTTTTCCCCACACCAAAGATGATTTCGTGACTGCTCGGGAGTGCAATTGCAGTTGTTTTTGAAAATATTTTTTGTTTAAAAATATATCAAAATAATATATTTTTTATTTTTAAAAATTATTTTAACACTATCACATGAAAATAATTTAAACACACTGAAAAAAATTTAATTTAAATTTTTTTTTTAAAATAATTCTAAACCATAGTACCAAATAGAGCAGGTATTCTTTATTTTTCCTTTGAAAAATCGTAGTTTGGTTCAATTTTGAAACGATGAAATTCCGTACAGATAATTATCGATTTTTCATGAGATTTGTACGAATTCACAGGCACTTTCTTCTCCATGTCAATCATTATTTTTTAAATTTACTTATTTAATATAATGTTTTTACCATTTGATCTATCTTATCTAATGGACCGATCATTGTAACCCTATTGTTTTGTAGGTTAGTCTTGTTTTTTAAATTTCAAAATTAAGCACTAAGAATTAATCACTCAATAAAAATACTGAAAGATAAATAAAATCCAAAAACATTAAAATTTAGTAAATATTTTTCCTACACTGTTTTTTTTTAATAGAAATTGCAAGTATATTAACAAGCCTGTTGAATTATAAGTTTAATGTTATCAGCATAAACAAGTTTTTTTTTTCTTTTTGCATTCTAAAATGTTTTTTTATTTTAAATACATTACAATTACACATAATTATTTATCATGTCAAACTGTTCCACGAGCAATTTTTACATGTTTTTCATGTCAGCTACTCTGGCCTTGTTTGACATCGTGTTTGAGGTTGTTTTTTAAAATATTTTTTGTTTAGAAATACATTAATTTTTTTTATTTTAAAAAAATTATTTTCGACATCATTACAGCAAAATAATCTAAAAATACCAAAATATTGTGTGTATATATATATATATATATATATATATATATATATATATATATATATATTTAATATTTTACAAAAATGTTTTTAAAATTCATCTCTTTCATAATTAATTTCATGGGCAACACCTATAGTAAATGAAGTTACCATTATAGTTGAGTGCCTTAACATCATAACCAACCAATCATAATAAACAAGCAACAACTTAAAACTAGAAGCAATCGACCGTCCATTATAGCTAACCTACATTTATTTTACAGCTATTTCAATCCATAATTTGACCGGTCCATAATTATCATGGATTTATCTATTAGTTAAAAAGAAAGGAATCGCAAGTGGAGTCTTGGCCTAGCGGTTGAAGGGACTTGTTTCCTTACTCTGCACCAGAATTCAAGTCATACCATTCACGTCTGTCATCCCAGAGGTGCCTTACATGCTCACTGAGTTTGCAGGATATTCAGTGAGTCCGGGGATTAGTCGTGGTACGCGTAAGCTAGCCTGGCCACCCCGGTTATTAAAAAAAAAAATCACACAGGAATGCATTTATCGAATTTTTATCTGTGTTCTGACATTAAAAAATATTAAATAAATTTTCTAGTGCTTATAATAATCATGACATGTTAATATAAAAAATATATAAAATTTATTTCAATATACTCTTAATATCAAAGGGTAAATAACGTAGACAGTATATTGAACCCGTTTCTCACTGCATTTCAAAATCAATTTTGAAGAAAAATATTTTTTTATTATTTTATTTTGTATTTTGAGATTATTTTTATGTACTATTTTTAATAATATTTATTTTTGAAATAAAAAAATATTATTTTAATATATTTGTAACCCAAAAAAAAAACAATTTACAAAATGAAATCACCGAAAAGCACACTCCACCAATTGATATTCTGTCTGTCATCTTGACGTATGAAATGAAGGTGGCTATGCCTTCGCCACGCTGCATACCCTGCCTTGCTAAGAACCGTTTGGCTCAGTGATATTTTTATTTTATTTTTTTAAGATTATTTCTTGATATTAATATATTAAAATGATATAAAAATATTAAATTTTTTTAATTTAAAATAAAAAATAAATAAAAAATTTCAATTTCTTTTAAAAACAAACTAAGAAACAGAAACTTAGCTTCCAGCTTCCATATCGTTTGTCACGGAGGTGGAGCCTATAATTCCCACACATTTTTCATGGATTATTATTATTATTATTATTATTATTATTATAATAAGAAAAGGGGTTATATATATATATATATATTGAAAAATAAATAAAAAACGGTGTCGACTCATTGCATTAAATAAAAAAGATGGAAGGAGAGAAAGTGCAGAAACAAACAAGGCATAGAGGAAGATATTGATCAAAAGTCACGATCAATGAAGCTCGCTGTCAAAGGGGGACTTCACTATTATTATGAAGCCCACAGTCCACAATGAGTTTTGGAAGCATTAGGACTGGGTCAACAACAGCTAGGAACAGTTCTTGTTTTCTTGTTATTTATTTTTTTATTTTTTTAAAAAATGGAGTAAAAAAATCACCCTCCTTCTCTTCTCTCTAGCCTGTAGCTAGCTACTCCTTTAATTAAATAAAAGTTTTTGTATGGACCCAAGCTCGACACCTCACCCTCTCCGTTTTGCTTTAATCTCTTTTGTCTTGTTCTGTATTTCTTTTTTGGCTTTCTCTACTGCCCCCCCTCTCTCCCCGACTTTTTTTATACATATAAATTTATTTATTTTTTATTTTTAAACAAAAAAAATATTTTAAAAACAAAGATACCAACCTACTCTCCTTCCATCCATTTCAATAGCTTGTAGACCAATGAAATGTGTTTAGCATTGATTTTGTTTTATTATTATTATTTTATATATTATATATATATATATATTAACTACATTATGAAGCAGTAATGACAGCTGTGATCAAGACAATCCAAAATATAAAGCTGAAAGGCCTCAGATTTTGTTTCTCAACAGTATCTGCTAAAAGGCTTGTTCTTGGGCCATGAATATAAACCTGAAAGCCCAGTTTTATAAGTGAAAGGTTGTGGCCAGTTAAGGATAGTAAACAATTGTGCCATACCACAATAATTATATAAATAAAATTGTGTCCGGCCAATGAAGGTACAAAAATATAATATTTATATTTTCCTTTTTATCTGTATTTTATGGATGATATTTAGATGGTCTGTGTGTTATATTTTGATAAATAATCATTAAAAAATAGTTGTTTATATTTTTATTTAAAATATTTTTACTATAATTGAATAGAATAAGTGACAACAAGCCCGGCTTTACGAGTGAAAAGTTGCAATAAATGACAATAAGAAATTGTGTTTAGATAATAACGGTCGAAAACACACTTCTTAATGTGTATTAATCGTCCGTTGCAAATTGAAAAACTAAAACTAAAAATAAAAATAAAAATAAAAATTCACAGAAAGCAACACATTTTTCTAAAATTAGGCAATGTAATATTTAAGATTTTGTACCAAAATATAATAATAATAATAATACTGTTAAACAAGGGGAAAAAGTACCGAGGCCCATTGAACTTAGAAAAAAAAACTTTTAAGATGACATATAAAAAGAAGTTGCCCAGCTACATAGTTTAAATTGGGTCCGGTCTGATTTTGATTATTTTTTCTGATTTTCTTGTTTTTTTTAATAAAAACCGAAATAAACCAAAAATAATTATCTTAAATCAAAATCATTTAAAATACTAAAAATTCTTTATTTTTTAAAATATTTTTATAATGATACCAAGCACCCCTGCAATCACAAAACACGCAAACCTCAAGCTTTTCAAACAAAGCGGAAAAGCAAACCGTTTCCCGCCGCGAAATTAAAACACCAAAGCCACGTCATCAATCCTCGCAAACCCATATCCACCAGTCAAATGACACTTCCTCTTCCTATATAAACAAAACCCCGTGACCAGTCCCATATCACGCAATTTCATCTCTCACAGTGTAAAGAAAAGAAAAAAAATCCTCTCTAATTTCCGAGTGAAAATGAGCTCAAAAGAAGGAGCAGCAGCATCTAAAAAGGGGGGAGGGAGAGGAAAGCCAAAGGCCTCCAAGGCGGTGTCACGGTCGCAGAAGGCAGGTCTGCAGTTTCCAGTGGGAAGGGTTGCAAGGTTTTTAAAAGCCGGAAAGTATGCTGAACGTCTAGGCGCTGGTTCTCCTGTCTACCTCTCCGCTGTCCTTGAATACCTCGCCGCCGAGGTTAATTTCTATAACTTTTCTAACCGGTACTCAAATTTTTGTTTTTGATTTTTTTTAATCACTGGTTCTGATTTGTGATTCGGGGTTTCAGGTTCTTGAGCTCGCTGGGAATGCTGCAAGAGATAACAAGAAGAACCGGATCATACCAAGGCACATTCAGCTTGCAGTGAGGAATGATGAGGAGCTAGGGAAGCTGCTGGGATCAGTTACAATTGCAAATGGAGGTGTTTTGCCTAACATTAACCAGAATCTGCTTCCTAAGAAGACTGGCAAAGGGAAGGGCGGTGACATTGGATCTGCTTCTCAGGAGTTTTAGGGCTTTCTATTAGGATGGGCTCTGGGTTGTCATATATATATACATATATATTCCTTAGGGTTTTTCATTGTATCTTTGGAGTTATCTAATGAAATCAAACATTTTGTTGCTCAATATCCTGCCCTTCTCTGCTGTGGGTTTGAACTGATATAATCATTTTATTAATTATTTGGAATTAATATAATTATCCATTTTTTCTTGAATTATGTTGTTACAGAGAGAAAAACACTACAGATTAAGCGCCGAGTAATTTATTCTAAGCCCACAAAGCAAAGCCCAATGGGCCTACAAATGCCAATAAAGAAAGCGGGAAACAAAAAATTCAATTTCGCGCCGCGAGGGTGAAAACGGAAGCCACGTCATCGATCCCAGTATACCCGAACCTACCAATCAGATCTCACCTCTTCCTCATTATATAATCTAACACCACCGCCATCAGTCCAAAAGTCTCACCTCTCTCATTTCTCCTCTCCACTATCCGGGGCCAAAATTAGGGTCAGGGTTTTTATAGCGCTGTATTTTGGTAAAATCTTTGGATTTCAAGATGAGCTCAAAGGAAGGAGGCGCGTCTACTAAGGGAGGAAGAGGGAAACCAAAGGCTACTAAGTCCGTGTCGAGATCACATAAAGCAGGGTTGCAATTTCCAGTTGGGAGGATTGCTCGTTTCTTGAAGGCTGGTAAATATGCTGAACGAGTTGGTGCTGGTGCTCCTGTCTATCTCTCCGCTGTCCTTGAGTATCTCGCCGCCGAGGTCCGTTTTCCTTGCTAATCTTTTAATGGGGTTGTTGGGTCATTTTCTTGTGTTTATTGATTTTGGGTCAAAACAAAATCTATTATCTAATTTACTTGAAAATATTGGTTTTTTTTCCTTCTTGCAATCGTTTGGTGTTACTAATTCATAATTACTATTTCCCCCCTCAAATTAAGACTTTAATTTGTTAATAAGTTATTTGAAATGGGTGTTTGATTTTGATCAGGTGCTTGAGTTAGCTGGGAATGCAGCGAGAGATAACAAGAAGAATCGTATAGTGCCAAGGCACATTCAGCTTGCAGTAAGGAACGATGAAGAACTAAGCAAGCTATTGGGGGCAGTTACAATTGCTAATGGAGGTGTTTTGCCTAATATTCACCAGACACTTCTCCCCAAGAAGACGGGCAAAGGAAAGGGTGACATTGGATCTGCTTCTCAGGAGTTTTAGGCTTTGCCTTTGTTTTTTGGGTGTTATTAGGGTTTTCAGTCTGTATTACATTCTTTTTGGTGTCTTGGTTTCACTCTACTGTGTGTTTTTGGTAAAGCTGAGTTTTTTGGAATCCACATCCAATGGAGCTTCTCTTTCTCGTTTTAAATGCTCTTCTTCTGCGATGATTGTTTGGAAAGCCCTATGACTTTGGGTAATTCATAGTCTTATAACATAGTTTCTTCAATCCTTTAGAAGCTATATGCTCTGCCTGCTTATCCATGATCGGTGAAAGCCATCACTGTAAGATGGAAGGAATGTTTTCCAGAAATGCAAGTTGCAAATTAATTGGATCGAGGCAACTTGCCTGGAATTTCCTTTCTATTCATGGCTTTCTCATCATTACAGGAGCCACCTTCCCGTGTCATAGCCTATACAAATCGATCTAGCTTCGAAATGACGATTCAAGATAAAGACTGTTTAGTGTGAAAGTTTGCTTCCCTTTCTGAGAGGCCTAACCATTTCACTACTCTATCAACCTGTTCCATAATTGGAAAATAGTAATAAAGAATCTAACCTAACCTTCTTAAAATCTGAATGAAAGCCTTCTGGGCATCCAAAAACCAGGTGATCTGCCACAAATCCTCCTAATATGATGCAAGAAAACATGTTCAGAGATTCTGCAGGAGGAACGAAAGAATCCAAGCTACAAGAAAAGTATGATATGATTAAGGGAGGGTGTGCAGAGCTAGTTTGTTGGGAATACTGAACATTTCTAATATGATAATTTCATAGATTGTTTTCTTCTTTTACTAATCGGATAATCCACAACATTTCTAAGCATTTCCATGAAATCTCCCTCAAGAACACAAGATAAAAACTTGTTACAGAGTGTCTAGTAATACAGAGTATCAAAGATATTACTTGCAGCCGATGAAAATATTACAGCTTTGCGGCTGTATTTTCTCAACATGTTTTAGTTTCTGGACAAGACAATGGTAGAGGTGCTAAAGAAGGAAACCAAGTTTGTCTTACTTGCAGACATAGAAAACGATCTTCACACGTAGACTCCCTGGCTTCATCATGCATGGAACTTTCATGTTTTCTTAGCTGATCCTGTGAAAGATAGCCAGGCCAAAAAACCATCTTGAGTAATCATACAGAAAATACAATGGATCGCTGAAATTAACGAGTCGATCTCAAAGTAGGAATTATGTGAAACAACCAGCGAAGCTAGCACCAAATGATTAACAGATACTTGAATAACTAAAGTTCCCGACAAAATCTTAACAAGAACATTTCAAATAAAAAAAAAGCTTGACAAATAGAGAGAGGTAGGAGAGAGATGACTTCAAACTGCCTTGCATTTGCATGAGGTGAGAGATGGCTTGAAATTGCCTCTCGAGAGGTTAAAATCCCATCTTTTTATTGAAATTGAAGAAGATAACTCTGCCACACGACGTCGTAAGCCCTTTTTTTCTATCCGGAGCTGACGCAGAAACTTCATTTCCTTAACGGGTTTTGCTAGCTAGTCTGATTGGTTTCCAAGAAAATGAAGGCACGGGTTGAGTTGCATAGTAGTAGGAAGTGCCAAACGATGTCGTTTTAAGTGAAGTAGTTATATCCTCTTTGTGTGGTTGGCAATTAAAAACATGGCATTTTGAGTAGAAAAAGGTTTTTATTCTCTGTCATTCGTCTTTATTTATTTTTTAAATTGTCTTGAATGGGCACAATAGTGTATTGCACAGGCCTAGTTCCTCCAAGATTGAGATTTTGCTCTAAGAAAATTGTGGGTTCTTCAGTTGGTGTAGAAAGACAGCAAGTTTTGGAGCAAGTGGACAAGGAGCTAAGTAAGGGAGATGAAAGAGCAGCACTCTCTCTTGTCAAGGATTTGCAAGGGAAGCCTGGTGGGCTTCGATGTTTCGGTGCTGCAAGGCAGGTTTGGCACCAAAAAGTTTCTCACTCCTCTGTTTTTACCTTTACTTTTCGCTTTTTAGTCTTTCTTTCTGTGTTGAAGGGCCGTTTGCTTCCTTGAATGAGTAAATTAACCGTGTAGATACCACAAAGGCTTTACACACTGGATGAATTGAAGCTAAATGGAATCCAAACAAGATCACTTTTATCTCCTGTGGATGCAACTCTTGGTGCTATAGAAAGAAGTCTGCAGATTGCTGGTGTTGCTGGAGGGCTTGCTACTTGGAATGCATTTGGGTTTAGTACTCAACAGATCCTCCTTTTCTCCCTGGGGCTGTTGTTTTTGTGGACACTGGACTCTGTAAGTTCCTCGTGCTTATCTAAATTTGTCTCAAAATGTATCTCCTTTGGATACTGAATTTTGACCTTAACATTGTATGCATTAATATAATCGTGGTTTTGGTTCTTCTTGCATATATTTGGTCGTAATTGTGATTTATTTGTCTGTTTAATTTCATGTCCACTCGCTTTCAAATATAAGATTGTTTCCTGTTAGAGAATAATATAAAATCATATTCTGGAATCTCACCTAAAAACTTAAGCTTTTAGATGAGATGGTTCCTTGACATTTTCAAATTCGTCATGATTGTCTATTGCAGAAGGTGTGCCGGGCTGCCTGCACCTCTTATGTGCTGTCAAAAATCACCTCCTCGCTATTTTCTTGTATAAAATTTTGAATGTTCTTCCCGAGCAAGTAGTGAGAACTTGAACTAGAATCCCCGAGACTCCTAGTCTACTGTCTATCGCTGCTATCAATTTAACTGTTTCCAACATATGTAAGTGGGCGCCCTCTATGTTATGTTAGTGCCTAATCCAGTTGACTTTGTAGGTGTCTTTTAATGGAGGTCTTGGCAGCTTGGTTCTTGATACAATTGGACACACCTTCAGTCAGAAGTACCGCAATCGGGTTATTCAAGTAAGACCCCTCTCTCTCATACAAGTCCACACAAATCTGATGTCGAAATCTGTGCTGCTTGCTTATTTCAAGTTGTGTAACATTTTGACGCGGATCCAGCTCAGAGGATACCAGTACTGATAGTTGTATTCTTTTATCAGTGCTCCATGTCTTCTGTATCGATGGACATCTGAATTCATGTTGATGGAAGTGGTTTCTAATATCACCATTTTCTGACTGCAGCACGAAGCTGGCCATTTCCTGATTGCCTACATGGTGGGAATCCTTCCAAGAGGTTATACACTTACAAGCCTGGAAGCTTTACAAAAGGATGGATCTCTCAATGTTCAAGCAGGGACTGCTTTTGTGGATTTTGAGTTTCTTGAAGAAGTAGGTTGGCTTTTGCGATTTTAATTTGTTCTGTGATATTTCATGCCCCGCATGTCAACTGTCTCATACACTGCTTCCATCATGCTGCATGTTAATTCATGTCAATTAGCTGTGGTGAATGGGTCGCTCTTATTATTTTCTTGTTTATCGTCAGCTCATGGCATTTCTTATGTTGCCTTGGATCTCCAGCAGTTAGATAAGCATTTCACAAGGAATCAAGGGTTCTGAATCATACTTACCTGTTTATTGTCTTGACAGATCAACTGTACTGACAATGTTTCTAGTGAAATTCTCACATAGTGAATTTCTGCTTACTATAAACCTGCATGCGTTTTGTTGATCAGGTTTCAGAAGGAACATTATTTTGAAATTACTGTATTCTTGGTATTACTGCTGATTCTTCCACTTTCCATGACATACAGGTCAATACAGGAAAAGTATCAGCTACGGTATGTAGTTGACTTCTTAAGCTCAGGTTTTGCTGCTTGTGAGTGAAATACAAAATTGAATATTGCTGCAGAAATGATTAAGCTCCTTTGACGTGATAATTATTCTTACATATAGAGTTTGGATGTTCTTTAGACCCTGAACAGATTCTCCTGTATAGCACTTGCGGGTGTAGCGGCCGAGTACCTTTTATTCGGATGCGCCGAGGGTGGACTTGCTGATATAAATAAGGTCCGAGCAAATCCTCAGATTAATCGTTTTTGAAGTTCTCTAATGACAGGTTTCATCATGCAGAAATCTCAGGAATGTGCAAATATTGACTTTAACCATGGAACCTTTTTCATTTGATTACTGCACAGTTGGATATGATAATCAAGGGCTTAGGCTTCACGCAGAAGAAAGCAGATTCCCAAGTGAGATGGTCTGTCCTGAACACTATCCTAATGCTGCGTCGTCACGAAGGAGCCAGAGCAAAACTTGCAGAGGCCATGGCAATGGGATTATCTGTAGGATCTTGCATCGGCATCATAGAAGATAATATAGATGATTCAGATATCTAGTTCTTGCTGGGTTGACAGCCATTGTTGCTTCCTGGAAATTCATTCCCTGCAGCAATTTTCTAAACAAATTTTGCCCTCTTGTAAACTGCATCTTGCTGGATTTCATATGCAGAGACTCCTATCTGCAATACTTATTGTAAATCATTTAGACCATTCATAATTCTATGTCAAATCCTCTCTTATCTATATGACAATTTCCCAACTTGAATGAAATAAAATTAGAATAAAAACACCTTTTTCTACTGATAATTTAATTGTTTTTATAGTCAAACTTGCTTTTACAAGTTGCTGCATCTGGATACTGGTTTTCCTTGTTTCTTCTCTGGAACTTGCAACAGAAACAGGTATGCTTGAGGTTCTGCTGCCAGTATTGTTTTCTTTTTAGCAACGCCAATGGCAGTTGCCCAGCAATTGTAATAATGGTTAGAAATTATCTTCAACTGTTCTCAAGAAACGCAGTGGGGATGTAGCTCAAATGGTAGAGCGCTCGCTTTGCATGCGAGAGGTACAGGGTTCGATCCCCTGCATCTCCATAACTTTTTTTACCAGTTTAAACGACATCGTACCTAGTCATAATTCAGCTGCCAGCTTCCTCCTCTTATTGATTTTTTATAATTTCATTGATTTTTTTTTTATAAATATAGATACCCTTTTGAGTCCACTTAGTGAATTGAGATAAAATTTAAATAGCACGTCCTGCTATCCATATGAGGTTTCAATCATGCTTGAATTAATATTTTGTTTAACATTGCATTTTTGAAAAAAATGATTTTTTTTTATTTGTACTTTAAATTAGATTTTTTTAGTATTTTTATATACTGTTGTCAAATTTTTTTTTAAATAAGTTTCTAATTTATTATTTGCACAATATCTTAAAACCAAATAACTAAAATTAATCACATCATTTGTATTATTTTTTTTTATTTCCTAATATCCTTCCTATGTGTAAATCGCAACACTTCATTCTGATGATCTGGCTTGAAAATATTATTAGAATACGATAGATAAGAAACCTGACATATATGTAAGGATATAATCCACCCCTTTATAAATTAAATAAAAGGACATATTGAAAAATTATCTTATTATATAAAATCATACGGAACTATTAACCCGGATGACTAGCCATGCATATACACGCACTTCTCCATTTTTAATGGAAAAACTAATATGCATTACTTTTTTGTTTTAATAAAACGGAAACAATTGAGTAACAAATAAAAAAATATATTTTTTTAATTTTTTTACGGGTTATGGCATCAATTAATTTCCTAATACATGTCAATCTTCACTTCTTAATATGAACAACCTTCGGTTATGTGCTATATTTGAGGAATTCTGACATGATTCTGGAGAAGAATGCTCTCTAGCAAACATGGCGAGCATGCGGTTTGATATCTCTGGACCTGAAATAGGTCAAAAACTGTCCAGGCAGCTCTTCCAAAAGAGCTTGAACGACAGAAATCTGTCCACCTGTTCACAGCACAATGAACATGTTAGCTGAAATTTCAAGAATAAAGAGAATATACACAGGTAAATTCCTAGCACCACCTTCTGACTACAGTCTAAATGATGAAATTTCAAGCATGAATGAAAGATAATTATATGATCTTTATCAACCAGACAGTTATGTTTTCTAAATATCATCTACCAGTATCCCATATTATTTATGAACGAAGGCTGCGATGAACTGCATTCAGCCACCCGACTTTAATTAAGTACAGAGGAACTCAACCATCATGGGATCATGTCCAGAACAGATGGAGATTAGACTTTACTTTGATTAGTCAGTCTGTCCCATAAAGATGACAAAGCTTTTACCAGCTTTTGGTTCATTCAAATAAGTTTCCAGGGATAAAAAAGGTGGCATCAATTCTACTCACTGTTCACTTCGCGCATTGGGACAAATTGTACAATATCCCGTGTAGCCATCCGACCAGTAGAGCTCTGTAATCGTTGTCCGTTATCAGCATCAAGGATCTGCAAAAGAGCAAGATTTAGAGCATTTTCGTTTCGATGTTGGGATTTCTAATCATTGCAGATGAGTGGTCTCTGCCAAATGTTCAAAATTGTTCTACAAATAAAGCAAATTTGTAACATGGTGTAACGATTACGGAAGAAAAGCACACCTCCATTTGTGTAAAGTCTGCACCTCCTACTCCGACTATAAGAATTGATAGAGGAAGATCAGATGCCCTCACCAAGGCATCTTTGGTTTCTTGCATATCTGTGATGACCCCATCCTAGGAAAGGTGACAGCATATTTATTACAAACACAAAGGCAAACAGGAGAACAGGGAAAACAAGGTTATAGCTCACTTTACCGTTATAATGAGCAAGACAAAATACTTGCTATTGTTGTTTGAGAGAGACTGACCGGCAATTTGTGCTGCCGTGTTGATCACCGGGCCAAATAAAGTGGGTCCAGAAAGAGAAACATTGTGTAGAGCAGATGCATAAGCAGCCATGATGCCTTCAACGCCCTCGACCTGTTAAATAAAGAGCTCAACTGTTCTTTAAAGGGCTCATGAAATTGCTGATTGTAGTAAATATACAAATTCATGCGCCTATATAGAATTTTTCCCCGAAAGAAGGGGGCCATCAATAAAAAGGTTCCAGCCAGCAAGCATCTCTATCTACCACTGACAGTCTCAATGACCATGGGCTGGTAAAACTTAATTAGAATTAAGCTTAGGAATGACAGAAAAGAAAATTAGCATGCAAAACTCAAAAACTATTGGATAGCAAAGCAAAGCAAAGAGTTAGCAAATATCTACCGAATATCATTAAAACTTTGAAAGGTTAAACAAGAAAAAGGAAATCTTGTATTAGCTTCGGAGAAACCAGCTCATAGATGCAATCCAATTCAATACTGTAAGGATAATCAAGCATTGCGATTATCTTCCTACCTCAAAGCTTGCACTGCCATTCAAGTTGAAACAATGAGATATTGTTCCGGCTGGTGTCTTTCCTCCAAATCCCCAAGCAGGAAAACGCCTATCAGAATCATAAAATTGTATGACCTGCCCGACTTCCATTATAGCCTGCAGATAATTGTCGGTCATCTTAGCAGCCACTTCATTGATGAATTATATTTTCTTCTAAATAGCGAAAAGAAGTCCGAAAAAATAATAATAAAAAAGCTCATTCTACACCCACTTAAAAATATATGGCGCATAAGATGGTCTCTTAACTTGAACGATCAAAGCTGCTTTATCATTAGGAGATAGCATCATATGGTTCAAACTGAATAACTGAACAAAACACGTGCACTACTTATAATGTGATTCAGTGAAGTCTCTATGCATTTACATGCATTATTCATATTATTTCCATTCAAAAAGTTGTGGTCCTTCTGTTTGGTTTTAATAATCCTGATTCCCTTATAGATATTAGTCTTTCAGGTGAATGTATTAGTGAAGAGTGGGAAGTGGTCTTATCGAGATGACTTCCAGGAGTGGGAACATCTTGGATGATCGAACAGATCAAAAACATATCGGCAGGCCAACTAAATGTACAATGCAGTGTTATCATTCTAATAGATCTCAGATTATAAAATCTCTAGAGAATAACCACTATCCATCATAAGTGCAACAAAATACCACAGCCTCACCTGCTGGTAAGAATTCAACCGGCCCGAAGGATCTACGTAGTGCAAGGAATCTGGATTTCGAGGATTTCCATTTGAAGCTGAAAAAAAGAATATCCAATGCATGAAACAGATATCAAACTAAAGAGGAAAGAGGTGAGGGGAATAAAAAATTATTAATAACAAGACAATCAAAGGTTATTTACCCGTAAAGTCAACAGCAACCATAAAATTTAGCTCAAAGCCACTTGAAACATAATCCAGAAAACTATACTGTTCCTTCTCCAAAAATAAATCCACAAACAGCTGACCCTTCAGCACCTATTATGCAAAGTGCAATTAGCGAAGACAATCACATCGTATATTACATTTTATGCATAGAAAGTATCGACACCTTCTCATGACCATGGCTGGTCTGTATAACGAAATTAGCACCATTTTTTTCTCTGTGAAGAGTTTCCAGGTCTGCCACTGATTTCTGAAGCTTACTGAGGAAATAAATAAATTAAAATGTATTAAAATTGGTGCCAACTGCTAAAGTTAACAAGATATAAAAGTAAAAAATATAAGAAAAGCCAAAGGAAAAACAAATACCCAATTAGCACATGATTTCCACTGCTGTTGAAATCAAAGCACTCAATGACAAGGGGGTTTTCCTGTATCAAAGTGAAACATTTTAAACTAACAACCTTTTGCCAACCTGAATAAACAACGATATCAAGCACTAAATAAACTTTAATATATCATCTAAAAATAGTTTAAGACATGACACTTTCCTTGCTCCCAAACTGCTGCATACTTAGGCATAGAGGCCTCCACACTGGATTCAGATTGTTGTTCACCACCTCAGTCTTGCATATAGGCACATAACCTCCACCCTCTACCATTCTAGATATTCTTAAGAATGGATCCTATTACAAAAAAGAAAAAAACCTGAGATTTAATATTGATGACAAACATTAACACTCATTTCTCTCTACTTACACTCAGGGAAAATAAATCTTTGTTAGCCAATTGAGAACACCGCAGTGTTATCTCGACTGCAGTTCTTGACGCAATTGTTTCCTCTGCATGGACAGTGAGTGCCCCTAACTTTCGGAGGATTCCATGCCCATTTCTGTTCTGGAGTTGAATAGTTAACGTACGATTATGTCTTGTCACTATCTGCCAAAAGCAAAAATAAATCGAAACATTAGTATCAAGTTCATGAAAAAATGTCTGAAAATGACAGTAAGCCCATCCAAAATGATTACACAATGGTGAGAACAATATTCAGATTAGTTCGAGCTGCATCAATGGTCAACTAAAACATGTGGTGCAAAGCTTCACAGGCAAATCTGTCTAAGCAATAAAGTAGTTTTATAATAGCTCCCTCATGCTTTTAATTACCAGCTCTTACTTCATGTAATGACCAATATTTAATAAAATCAGCAGCCTGTTACAGTTTTGCCGTGTTATAATGTGGCTACACAGAATCACGTCCTTAATAGAGCCATTCAACAAATGGTGACAGAAAAATTCCAAGGATAACAATATCAAATAAAATCCTATTTAGCCAATTTTTATCCTCCCTAGTTACTTCCACTATTTTAAACTATCTGCCCTTCTCTTAACTCCATATTGGTTCCCTGACCCATTCTTTTCACTGCAATTTTATTATTCTCATATTTTTTTATCGTAGAGCATGTTTGAAATAATTGCTTCAAAAATTAAGATCTAAGGTTCTTCATAAATATCTCAAAATCTTCTCTATTTTTCAAAAAAAGACATTAGAAACTCAAGTTTTGTTGCCTATTTCATAGTTGTGCAATTATTAATGTGCTTGCTTAGTTAAATTCATTAAAAAAGTATAAATTGCTAAAAATTTGTTAAGAGCTGCTGATTCAATAGACATAATGCATGCATTCAAAATAAGTACCTTGCATAAACTCCACAATCAATTTCACATTAAAAGGAACTTACCTCAGACAAAACACAGCTGGCTTCTCCCAAAAAATCCTGATCCTCCAACTTCAGTGACTGGAAGGCAATAGAGAACAGATTTTAAAATATAAACTTCACCTTCAGAAAAATTTGTCTCACTATTTTATGAGAGGTTAATCTGTTCTGCTGCTTCCATTTTAATTCTTTTTATCTCTTTCTTCTCTCACTAAAATTTCATTGGTGTTATAATCCAAAATGTCTGTGCTTGATATCTCGAACATGATATTTTCTTATTCCTTTTTTTTTTTTTTTCTGAGGGTGGCTTCTCTTTGTTATGAACCTGGCAGAAGTTATCTGGTTTATGTAATTAACACGATCAATCACGTGAATTGCCAGTTTCCAAACTGCTTTCAGCAAGTCTGTACTTTTACTTGTGAAAAAGATTGTGGACTGAATTTTCAGAGCATAATCAGTTGATATGCTAGAAATGTACCTTTTGTATGCATTCAACTGTGAGAAATGGAATCAAAATAATAGATAAAAATTGGAAGAAGAAACTGACGTACCTTCACTGGTTTATTGTGATAGCTGGTATCCACATCATAGATTTGAAAGCTAAAGGAGGGCACAGACAGAATGTGAGTTAAAAACTCTGAACAGAATAACGTTTAATACAATACTGAAAATGTTACAAGATAACAACTTGAAAACCAGCATTTGGAACGATTGAGCAGAACTTACACAAGTGGCTGAACCACCTCAAATTGATATGCAATTGTAATCTTTTGAATCCAAGTAGGATTTAAGTTGTTCATAATGACTTCTGTTCTACCAACTTCCTCTAGCTTTCCATCCCGTTTCTTTGCGAACAAAACTACCATCGGGTCACTCTACAACACAAATCTTTTTAGTCAAAATCACAGAACACAAGCACTATGCATATTTTACATCTCTCAACAATAAACTGAAAACGGAGTCTCCCGATCCCTTTGTTTTTTTCTCATGTTCGACCCGGACATCAACCAGGCCTTCAACACCCTGCCCAATAATTTCTAATCTAGAGCAGACACTCATCCTTGGAGTATGGTCAAATAAGTGGAAACACAAAAAAAAAGCCACGTAGCTAGTTGAGAAATGGGATATCAAGAGATGATATTTGGATAACAAAATTCCAGCTTTGGCATGCATAGAAGAGTTACAAGGCAAACAATAAACAGGCTCAGATGATCTGAGAAAAGGATAAGAAGATGGATCCATGAAAACATAACAATTTGGCAGGTTACCACAACATCAAAAGGACAAGAAATATGCATATTAAGTTCACCGTATTACCTTGGATGTGATGTCACGATCAAGCAAGTTTGATGCTGAAAAAGACAACTGCAGAGCATATTTGAATAGTATGAATACATCGTAAGGTAACAAAATAAGTACATAAACAGTATAAACAATATAAAAGATATACACAGATATTGAAAGCTAAATATCCTTGCACATGGAGCACCAACAGCCAAGCAAAAAACTTCTGCATCTTGGCTAATTCGGTGCACAGCATTCTTGTCTTAAGAAAGAAGATAGAATCCATTCATTATGAGAACACTAGAAATTCCCATCCTTAATCACATTTGTCGTGAAGGCGAACCAAATTCTCACTTTTTCTGCACATTAACACGTTGCTTTAAATTACATTCCAGTGACTATTGTCTAATGTTGTACTAGATCTATTTAAATGTTAACAATGAAGCAGCTTGCATATATAAGCTTGCCCATTTAACAAAAGGTACAGCATGAATGGGTGTTTGAGATCCTTGGAGATCCAGATTCAAGACCAACCTTTTACTTATGTCAAGCTAAATTGAGGTGAAAAATAGAAAGAAGCTAACGATTAAGGGCCCGAGGGCTGACCATGGGAAGAGACAAAGGAAAAGTCAACATCAATTAAAATCAAAAGCATCTGCAGGTTATGGCATGGACAAAAAGGATAAAGAAAAAAATTAAAGCACGTTCTACTAACAATGAACTGTCATATTTTAAAGAGAGATTTAAAAGTTATTTTTTTTCTCATTCCCATAAGCTTGGTCATGTTTACAAAGCGTTCATCTTCATATGTTTTGTTTGGGGAAGCAACATCTAGGAGATGAGAGTAAAGGCAGAGCACGCGGGACAAATGTGATACAAGGCTATTCAATATTTTTATAAAGAAATGCATTATCATATCAATTAAGGATGCAAATCACAAACAAATATCTGCACATATTCCATCTAGCTTCTTCAACCTGTTGACAATTCTTGTACCAACATTGTTCGAGGACACCATGTCACATATTCAACACGGCGTCATTTATAAAAAAATTTCAAGTTACATCCAGCTCAAAACAAAGCTACTTTTTTCCTACAAGAATTGTCCAAACCTAACTACACAGAGAATCAATAAACCAGACAAAAAGAGCTCCGCGCCTCTATCAAGTTAATGCCACTGAATATAAGAGGCAATAGCAGTACACCAAGTAAATCCTTAAAGGTTTTTCCAATCCCAATTTGATTTCGGGTTTTTAAATAAATCTCAACTAAATGAACAGTAAAATTCCAACCATCCTCTGTTTTCCAACCATCCCCTGTTTTAATACAGAGACTTAGGGTTTCTTTAAAGTTTAAACCAAAACCATAAAATTTCATAAACCCTTTACTTTTATGAACAGTTCCGCGTTAAAATTTACAACCTAGTTGGCATGTTTAAAAAAAAAACACATTGGCAAAAAGAAAAGGTCCAGTTAAGAATAATTAAAAAACAAGAATCCAAAGAGAACGAAACCCTAAGAAACAAGTAGCAATGGGTTCCTTCTAATTATTACACTAGCAAAGAGTCAAATTTTTTGCTCTTCTTTCTTTACAGATATAAAAAAAAAGAAAACTAAACTAAAATTCAAATAAAGATTAAAAAATTCATCCAGGCCGAGTGACATTCATAGCACCATTCTATGAAATACAATAAATTAATAATACACAGACATACAAATGGGTTTGTTTTTTTTTATTTATAAACACAAAAAACGTAACGTATACCTCAACTTGAGTAAAAAGAGCCTCTTGGCCATTGGATTTAAAGAAGAAATCAACAGCATCATTGTGGGCAGCATTGTTGTTACTGTTGGGATTTTGTTGGGATGTCCCTCCTATTGCTTGTTTCCCTCCTCGCACACCAGAATAACAAAGTCCCATCTCCCTCTCTAAATACTTACAACACAAAAAAGCTTTAAACTTTCTCTTCCAAAAGTCAAAAGCCAAAAGCTCAGGACTTTCTCTCTTCAAAAGGGCTAAAAATTCTCTCTTGAATCCCCTTCAAAAGGGCTAGAACCAAGTCTTAGTATTTATAGAGAAATACCAAAATATATGCATGCTGCACACACCCGAAAACCTGAGCGTGTTTGCAGGAAAGGAAACAAGGTCAAGCAAAGGATTGGGCTTTTATTAGTAGTTACACCTAAAAAAGGTCCCATTTAAAGCATCGTTTCCTTTTCGATTAATACTTCTTGTTCCGTATAACACTAGAATTTGTGATACAGAGAGGAAATTACCTTACACTTAATTCCTAATGGAAAGTCATATTTAATTATGGAAGAGTCAATGTAGAAGTTAATAGTATAACTTGAAATTATAAATTAATTGAGTCAATAAATTAATTACTGAATATGATAATTATAAGAATGATAATAGTATGAATATACATGCATATATATATGCTCAATAGTTTCTCATAAAAATAATAATATCAACATCAATTTTACTTCCTTAATTTAATCAAAACAAATAATTAATAATTAAAACTAAAATTTAAGTTGTTTTTAAGAAATTACTTCCTCGTTAAAAAAAAAGAAGGAGAGATGCAGACTTCTGTAGTCATGCCGAGCAGTGCAATACGATGTTACTTGCTGTAGTTTTCATATTCCTCATTAAATAAATAAAATAAAATAAAATTCTAAGCATATTCAGACATCCTGTTAATTTCTTACGTTATTGTTCTTCTCATTACTGACCAATAAATTAAGGTAATCATCTTAGTTTGAACTCAGAAGAGGTTATAAGAAGAAATTCTAGTGAGATATCAGTTCTGATTCAATTAGAGAACGGTTTAGTTTCAATACATAACAGTTAATCCATAAATACCCCACAAATAATAAATAAATGGAAAAAAACGAAGAAGGAAAGGAGATTCAATGTTCCAATGGATTTTGAACAATATAATGGTCGTGAGAGAGAAGCCATGGAAATCAAAACTGTGTTCTTTGAATGGACTTTTCACCACGTGAATAACTTGGTGATTACTCTTTGTCTTGGCCTATGAAATCTACAAAGCATAGGAAAAAGCAAAATGTCTTACGTCGTAAGACTCGAACAATTCATATAAAATATAATATCGATCGAGACCATTTCTGTGAAATAATGAAAGGGAATTTCCCTTCATGCATGGAAAAACAAGAACATGGAATCCAGGCCATCAACACTTCTTGCAGGCTTTATTGCTAGATAAATAGCAGTAATAATTTCCTTTCATGCAATCTATAGCAAGTGTTGGAATTTAGAAAGACCATAGATATCTCCGTCATGAACTGATGATCGATTCTTTTTTCTGAGGAAAAAAGCTTTTTTACAGTGCTCCCAGCCTGGAAGATACCATGAACGGAAAATCCATCTGTTATTACAAACTAAAGTGATCCTGGATGAAATTAAACTAACTGTTCGTGGCAGATTTTTCAAGTCTTTTTGCTTTTTACATAGAAGCTTCACAATCTTGACCTCTCTCCCATGCATGCATGTGGGCCTTGCATGTCGTTATAAGTTTCATATCAGATCAACCAGAAAGCTTTGAAAGATAAATAGTACTGCCAGGTTTCCTTTCATCCATTAAGGTAACTTGCATTGTGTTGGATTAAATCTAGGGTTCATGGAGGAGATCTTCACTTTCACGTATCACAATAGCTAGCTAGTCTGCGCGCATAGAGATTCCCTCAACACCACCATTTATCCCAGCAAAATCGAGCCCACAGTGCAGTAGTGGGGTTAAGATTCATTATACCTGCAGTTAAAGTATGTTGATCTTGTTGAAGAAAATAGATCATACAGTCCTTTTCTTGTAACTTTCTCATGTGTTTGGCACGTACGGGATGACTCAGTTCGACAAGTCATACAATACGCGGGAGAGCAGAACAATTTAGACCCAGTGGATAAGATTAAGTTAAACTTCTTTGTGGAATTCGACGAACACGTTTTTTTTCTTCCTGCATGTGTTTTTTGCCATGAAGCTTCACGTTTTTAATCTTCGAATGATTTAAGTTATTCGAATAAAATCTTCAAATCATTTTATTTTATATTACTCTATAACAAATTATACATGTATATTTACACACACACACACACAGAAATAAATATAATGATTAAAAAACTTATCATTTTGTGCTCGATGTTGTGTTAATGATATATAAATATATAGGTTTACCTATTTCAGCACTCCATACGAAACTTATAGGGAATTTCTAAAATACTTGGTAAAGATTATGGAGCTTCATTATTCATGTAGCTAAAAGACTTGGTAAAAGTCATGGAGTTTCATGTTTGTATAATTAAAAGCTTCTCTGTTCTTTATCTTTAAAAAACAATTCTATTTCTTTTCTTCATTTACATCCTGCAATAGTAAAATACCAATGTAAGAGATTGCAAAATAAAACATGAAAAAAAATATATGGTTAACCCAATTTTTTTTTAGATGCGTTGAAACCTCACTTCCCAGAAAGTGTACTTTGGGGGTACAAATAAGCGAGTAAAACCCCTACTATCCCAGACTTTTACAAAGGGTGCACGCCTTAACTAGAGCTTAAGAGCTGCTATGCAGATCACAAACTCCTTACCATCACGCCACGTCCCCTAGAGACAAATTAAAGTATGAACCAAATTTCATAACAATCTATATTTTGGTATATAAGTTTATTTTGTTTATTTTTTGTCATTGGATTAGAGAGAGAAGATATTTTGAAAAGTAAGAAAATGAGAAAGGGAGTAATTGATTTTTATGATTCCAACAATAAAAATAGCCAAACTTTTCTCTAAACATGACGATATAAGCATATTGAGCTAGGTTTTGATTTATTTTATTTTTTCGAGTGATTTTGGGTTGTTTCTAGGTTGTTGGGTGGTTTTATTATCTTTTTTAGTTTTTGTTAAGTGAAAATGGATTGAAAAATGCATTTAAAAAAAAAATAACCTCAATTTCTCAGTTACCATAATGGTGGCTAAAATCTAGATTAACATGACTAGACTTGTTTTAGGACACACTCGGCCACAAGCGCTCCTTTGTCATTTCCACCCTTTCCAAATAACAAAAACACGTATTTTAGAAAGAAAAAAAACAACCAAAATCAAATTTGTTGGCTGAGGGGTTCGAACCCCTGCGCGCTGAATTTTCCAGCGCGCAGCGAGCCGCTCGGCTACAGGCGCTCCTTTGTCATTTCCACCATAGAAATTATAAAAAGCATCTTTGTGCAAAAAAATATATACAAAAACAGGTGCACATACGCGCGCGAAGCAAGGGCTAAAAATGGCCAATCCACAGTGCACATGAGTGTGCGTGCACAATGGCTGGCCGAGCTCTTTTAGCTCTTTTACTAATATGCACCAGTCCACCCAGACCTACATGCTGGGGTAATCTAATGACATCTATAGTTTCATATCCTATCATCACAGAATATCTGGTAGGCAGATCATTAGGAGAAAAAAAAGACTCCAAATCGACCTCGTTTTGACAAAGTAGACTTGTAGTATAAAACGACCATATAAGAAATTGACTAGTAAACAATGTTTATTTATGTTGGATGCTTTCACTTGGAATTTTAAGTGGTAATTTTCTAAACTTGCGAAATCTTTAATAACCCCATTTAGTTAATGTTTATAAATATAATAGTAATTGTTTTTCAAAGTATTTTTACTTGAAAATATATCAAATTAATATTTTTATATTTTTAAAAATTAACTAATGATATCAGCATATCAAAACAATTTTAAAACATAAAAATTTATTTTAAAACAAGAAAAAATTCGAAGCTTTTCGAAACCGGTTTCTAATCTAAAAAAAAAAAATACATTCTCGTAAAGTTAAATGAGTTTGCATGGAGCTCATTAATTATTTTTCTCACCCTCGAAATTTATCCACTAAAGATGATGGACTCGCCAAATTTAAGCTGCTAAATGGGACAAGTTTTGAGTTTGATTTCTTTTCTTTTTCAACTTATATATATATATATATATATATATAAGTTGCCTTCCATTTTTCCAAATGTGTTGCGTGTGCCTATATACATTTATTACTTTAATCGTATCTTACGGATGATAAAAGGCAATATTGAAATCTATGGTAAGCGCTCAAGTACGTAACTTGGAAGGGATGTTAATCAAGTCGGTCAATATATATCTAAACATAAGAGGTTTAGTCAAGATATTAGCCCATAATTTATCAAACGTGTAAATTAACATGCCTTGGAGCTGAAGTTATTGGATTTATAGCAGCATTATAAAGTCCAACCATGTACTTATCTATGAATTTGCTGCGGCTTCATGCTTGATTTGCACCAAGGTTTTGAATATTGTTTCGGTTAATGCTTCATTTTTTTTTAATTAGAACGAAATATTTTGATTTTAGAATGTTTTGATGTGCCGTTTCGAGATTGTACTGTTTATGTATGTATGTATATATAGTTAAATATATTATTAAAAAAAAAGTTCAAATCAAAAAATAAAATTATTTAGAATTGTGCAATTTAATATAAAAAAAACAATAAAATGATTTTTCTGAATAAAATTATGAACATGTATAATATTACAAAAATATCATCATCAATCTCGCAAGTTTTTTATATGTTCTGATTATTCTGAAATCTTAACATAATATATATAAACATGCCAAGAGACTCATAAAATTTTATCTCAATCTAACAGTCAAATTAAGAAATATAATTGATATTGTAAAATTATTCATTATTTTAAAAAAAAAATACTATTTAGCCAAAATAGAACAAACAGAACAAAACCAGAATATTTCGATTGGTATTTGACTTAAATATCTAGAATAGACTGGAATTTAAACTGAGATAAAAACGACGCTATTTTATCTCGTATTTTCAATTGGTACGAATCGTTTCGGTATAAACGAAAAGAAACAAACTAACTGGTTGAAAGTTCAAAAGTCTGTTGGTTCCAAGCACCCAGACGTCTGCTCAGACTAAACGATCCTTCCTTTCACATGCAGGAGTTAACGCACCCATCAAAACCTTTAACCCCTCCAGACCCGAGGGATCCAGCACTAAGGATATGAGACAAATTCATCGTATAGGCCTACACATTTGCCAAGCCCATGCTGTTCATACATCAACATTACTTGTAGCCTCGAGGGAATTTTGCATCAAGCATCAGGCTTGTCACCATTTAAAGACAGAGAAGAAATTGCATACTTACTAGCCATGTAGTTCTCCCGAGCCATTGCTCGATTCAATCTTCAAATTACAGCAACCTGTTTGATATGTAGCAGGCCAACAATTACTCAGCATGATGAAAGGATTAGGATAGTTTTAAGGAGCCTATGAAGAAATTTAATCAGTCCTGAAACAGGAACTTTAATAGCCAACATCGACAAGGGCACCTGAGCAGAAAGGCTGAGCCTGTTACGTGCATAAACTTGAAACTGTCTTGAAGGCAATGGAATCTAATTAACATGGAAAAAAAGAAAAAGAGAAAAAACCATGCAGCAAGCATGAGATCTGCACATCACGTTAGCAACAGGAGACAGATGGATCAGCAAAGGAGTACCAAGCTGAAACTCATGATAATAATTTTATAATGCATCAGCAGTTTACGTTGAGCACAATTTATCAACTTGATGAATTTCCCTCCTATGCAAGGAATCAGCCTCAAAGGTCAGCATCAACATAAAGGAAACCTGAAGAAACTTCATCTCCCCTTCGCGGTGGAAGGGATCTGCACACAAGTTTAGCGATGGGAGATGGATGGACCAGCAAAGGAGTACCGAGATGAAACTGATTGAGGTGCAGTTTCAGGCTTGGCTCCATGGTACTGGAGCACCCGGTTATAATTTGATGAGGCATCAGCAGCATTCATCGAGTATAATCTATCCACTTGATCAGTTTCCCTCCTACGCAAGTGATCAGCAGCATTCATTGAGTATAATCTATCCACTTGATCAGTTTCCCTCCTACGCAAGTGATCAGCAGCATTCATTGAGTATAATCTATCCACTTGATCAGTTTCCCTCCTACGCAAGTGATCAGCCTCAAATAGGTCAGTCTCTCTAGGACCATCAACATAATAGGAACCTGAATAAGCTTCATCTCTCCTTGGAGGTGGCAGATATGCATCTGCAGATGAAGCACTGTAACGGTAAGTATAATATGGATCCCTTGTATATGGGTCCAAAGCAGGGAGAGCAGAGCCCGATGTAGTTGCAGTTGTCGAAGTAGTAGCTGGCAGCAATTCACGTATACCACCAGAATTATATGCCTGATTCAAGTAGAAAGGATCGACCGGAACAGCCTCTCTCTGCAAAGGTACCTTGTCTCTGTATATAGGGTAAGGCTGTCTAAGAAGGTGCTCTCTTTCCTGGTCTCTCGTGTATGGGTCTAGAATAGATGAATCATGAAGTGAGGGAGCCAACTTTCTTCTCTCTCCTGAAAGGCCATAAGTTCGATAATCCTTTTCACTCATAAATAAATCATGCAGAGTCTCATCTCTGTGTGTAGAGCCCACCTCCCTGTACTCAACCCGTTGATCCCTTACATTAGAGAGCACAGGATAACTCCTAGCATCATAATTGGCTCTAGTAACTGCTTCCCTATCTGAATGGACCCGCAACTCTCTTGCTCCTGCATAAAGGTCTCTATCCCGAACATTTACAATTGGTGGAGAGCGGACAGGCCCTCTAACCCGTTGGAATAGTGCGCTGAGCTTCCGAACCTGAGAGAAAAGTAGATATAACAAACAACTTCAATACATGAAGAAAAATAATTCATACCAAACTACCAGATTAACCCATCAAATTTTACCTGCTGGACAGTAAGTTCTGTTTTAAACTTGTTCTTCTCATTATAATTGTCCTTTATAGCCTTCTTGAAAACACTCTCATTGATTGGATAGCAGTCCTTGTGAACAGCAAAACGCACCTAGAATTAAAAAGCATCAGCAAGCAGATCTTGCAAAGACAAGAGAAAAAAAAAGTGAGTAAAGAGAAGTTGGCCTTAAAATTAAAACAAAACCTGAACTGGGAAGGAACCACCAAAAGCCTTGGGCTCCAATTTTACTCCACCAGAAGAAGATGCTTCATAGATACCATACATAAGTTTCAGATCAAAATCATAAAGGAAAAGCTTTAGTCCAGGTTTCACACCCAATATGAGTTCCTTTTTATTCATTGTGACACCCATGACACGATAGCGGAAGCAATCTGGCTTTGTCTTTGCACTGCACATAAAGATCATACCACCAAGCTTTTCTTTCTTCTTCTCATCCTGTTCATTCTTTTCTTTCCCATCAAGTTTCCCTTTGTTTTTTTCATTCCTCGAGCTTTTAGCTGAGCCGCCATGCCTTTCTTCCCTCTTTTGGTTCTTTTGATCCTTATTTGAACCAACTAACCTTTCTTTGTTCTTTTGATTCTTTTGGCCCTTCTCAATGTGCTCTTTGCCAGGATCATTCTTTTCAATTGAATTTAGGTTATTAGCATCACCATGCTCCTTTTTTCTACTTTCTTCATTGCCTTGTAAGAGACTCTTCTTTCTGTTTTGTCCTCGAATTTTTGGAATGCTTATAGCTTTCTTGGACGACAAAGAATTGCTAGTTGAAGATTTTTTTATGGCTATAGATTTAACCCTCAATGGTTTGGGGGTTCTTTTTCTGGATGATTGATCTTTAGTTGATGCTTTTGCATGGTTTCCATCTTCATTGTTGTTTGTTTCAGACTGTGACTTAGACAATGATTCTGTAGGATTCTCAGTTTCCAGATTGTTATTCTCCGTTGCTTGCGATTTCATGGAGACTTCAGCCAGGTTCTCAGTTTTTGTATTGTTAATCGCTTGTTCCATTGCCTGTCAATCCCAAAATTGACCCTGCATACAAAGTAAGGCAGCCAATAAAAACAAGATCAATAAATCAATTAAATTAAATTTTCAATTCTTTATATTGTGAATCTAGGTTTTTTAGGAATATGCCAAGTATTATCTTAATATTAACAAGGAATTATAGTTTATTTTTGGAACTAGAATATTAATAAATAGCATGATGCTATTTCACAATACATCATTCATAGGAATCTTCACACAATTTAAGAGTTACAGTTTACTAGGAACTGGATTCTTAATTAGAAGTTTTCTATTATTTATGGTTTTCTTTTCCTATTTAGTTTAGAACTAGTAGGGCTTTTTTGGTGCCTATAATGGGAGCACCCATTTTATGTAATTGAAAGACTTTCAATTATGGAATGGTGAGTGTTTTGGTTTAGTTGAGGGTTGTGGCCTTGAGCAACTCTTTCTCCTTTCCATAAAAGCTATCTTTCTTTGCTTCTACTTTTTTTTCTTGATATAGTAATCTCAGATTACTATTCACAGCTACTCTACAGTAACAAGCCCAGTCCCTTCTAAAACAAGCCCCTAACTAATAATGTGGGACACAGATCCAAAGGTGCCTTTACACCAACGATTACAGGAAGTCGAAGGAAAGTTGCAATTTCATGAGATTTTAGCCATGAAATGCTTTCCTTCCTTCTCATAGCACCATGTTGAGGATCGCAGATGCCATTCACAATAATTCATACTTCAACCATTCCCAATAATACACTAGGTAAACAAACATGTCCAAGAACAGAAATGGTCACAAACATAAAGAGTAATTGAGGATCGAAATCATGCATATTCGAGGATAGAGCAACGTTATATTTGCACAATACATTCAAACTCTGTCCAATTGCAACAAATCCCCTCCCTAACAATAGAATAGAAATAGAGAGAAATTACAGATAGAAGAGAATGTCAGTGTAGAACCGGGGAATTAGAGGAAAAGATGCTTTATAACAGCTTAAAATTAAATCAGTAGCTCATTGAAAGGAGCCAAGTTCAGATCAAAATGTATCATAAATTAAAAGGAATTAAAAAGAATTTTTCAAAGCTAAATCTAGGCTACGACATTTCTACACTGCAACCTTACTTTTGCTAGAGCATAATTTACTTCAGTTTTTTTCTTAACATAAACTTCTATACAATCAGCTGAATTTTATATAAAAAAACAAGATAGTTATAAGGAGGTCAAGGGTTCCAATTTTCATAAACCAGGAAAACCCAATTAAGACCCTATTTTATCAGAGATCAAATTCAAGATGGTTAAGCACAATGTGCACATACAATATAGCTAGCGATCCAATTCCTACATAGGTTATTTCAGATCTGTACAATGCATCAAGCACAACAAAGCAATTAGCTGTTGATGTCATATCTAAACTGGCGAAGGATCATGTATAACGAGTAAATGCTGCATCTAATTCTCATTCTGTGTACTGTAAAGCGCCATGCCCCATGTAACTTAGAAACCCACAGAAGCTAGCTAACCAATCATATGATTTTGTTTTTCATCCTCCTTGTCCATTATACTACTTCAGTTCTTTCTACCATGCATATGCATAAAGGTTGCAGTAACCATATAGTACACACCATTCAAGCCTTCTAAACCAAAAACAAGAGCAAACCCTGTTGATTTAACTATTTTCAATTAAGAAGAACCCATTATGATACACATGATATAGTTCATTCACTGTTTTAAAAACCTTCACAAAACGATTGATGAATGTAACCAAGCATGCATCAGCTCCTAGGTTCTTCAGCCATATTTTGCAATGATGTGTACCACCCACCTCTTGCATTCTTAGCGATACCTTCAAACGCTCAAAGAACAAATATTTTGCGCTTGCAATAAAACTGTAAATTCAACAATACTACCATTAAACTATGTTATTTCTCAAAAAACAACAATTTGACACCAAACAAAACAATCCATACCACTGATTCTTAACTCTAGATACTCACAACCCTTTTTTTCCCGTAGAAAACAAGAAAACCGCAATGCATTTAAACTATCCTACAACTGATTGCCGCTAATTCCAGATACGTCTTCACAAACCTAATGCCACGTTCTAACACATGGATTCTCAGTCACCATAAATAAATAAAAATAAAAATCAACCCGGGTAAGAGAGAGAAAAACCTAACTTTACCAGAAGCAAAAAACCCAATCCAGATAAAACATATTCTAGTCAAGCAAGCAATTCACACAATGAAAACACAAACTTCCTCGATCTGCCAATTCAAATCTCACCAAACACAGAACGATCAATTGAAACCAATCGAAAATATGCATACAAAATTGAATTAAACACCCAAAACTCAGAATCAACAAATTTCTCTCTCTTAAACATAAGAACCGAGTTCAATCATAAGAAAAACATAATTCAATAACTAAAGGCTCGAAACTTTACCTTAAGTTCTTCCAATTTGTCTGCGTTTTATCAACAAACAGAAAGTGTGTGTGTGTGTAAAATCAATGTAGACCCGTGATAAAAAAGAGGATTACGGGGTGGGCGGGGGGGTCTTTTTTATTTCAGTTATAAATCTTATTGCTATTAATAATATAAAGAGAGATTGTGAGAGAATCAAAGATAAGAAGCGAGGACAGCATAAATAGGCCATTTTTAGTATTTACCACATAGGGATTGAACGGTGGGTCGGGTACCCTTCATAAATTGTAACCCGAATCCGCTAACCCGTTTTAAGATTTTCTTTTTGGTATGCTAAAAATCGGTTTTTCCATTTCTACCCTTTTGTATCACGCCAAATGCTTAAACCCCATCGTTTTGGATAAAAAAAAGTGTTTGGCATTGACTTTTTTTTTGTTTTGTTAAAGCTTGAATTATTATTTTTGTTTTTAATTATTTTAAAAAAAATGTAGATCATTGATATAAATTAAACTGTAAAAAAAAAAGAATTATTTTAAAATATTTCACCGGACGGTAGGAAGCTCTCATCTATATTCACCACTTCTTTCAATTCTCAGCCAAAATTTATGGTGATCATATCCTTTACATTCACAAAGTTACAAACACCATTTCCCAACAATTCAATACGATTAATATCAAAAACAGAGGTGAATTGTTCAGTCAAGATAAACTTTTACATCAATCCCATTATCAATGAGAGACTGAACCACTGCTCTTATCTTTCCTTCAAACTTGTCCCTTTCCCTCGGAGTATAAGAAGCAGTATAGACATCAGCTTCTCTTGCTCTATCAGATAAGATTCGCCCAACAGCTAAACATGCAGGAATGTCCGAGCGGGACTTGAGCACAGCTTTAATGTCTTTAGAGTTCGTACCGGCAACTGCTACCTGCTTACTGGTCACCCTATGAGTGAGCGATGCTGAAACGAAACGCTTCGAAATAAAAACATCGAGTGTAAATGGCTCCATGTATGCTACAGTTCGCTGTTTAAATGATACATGCTTGTTTGGGTTTTTTGACTTTTTTCCTTTCTGGTATGTGTATGGCCTGCTGTTATCATCATCAAGGAAATCTTCCACCCCAAAAAAGCTTCTAGGTGCACAGTGAGCCTGCAAGGAAGCAATATTAGGGAGTTTTCCTAACCAAAAGAACATAGTGTACAAATATCATGAGTTCTTTCCTATCTGAGACATATCAATACTTGTCTCCTTTCTGAAATCGCGTTAAGATTATGAAAAAAAATCTGAGGAAATAAAAACACTGTTGTCCTGCATTACCAGACAGTAGTCCAGTCCACCAATCTGGGAAGCAAGTATTATTGTTCTTCAAGTCACAAAGAACCTCCAAACACGTACTGGTTGAAAATCTTAGCACACAGAAAGAGATAGAAAGAGATCCCTATGAAACCTTACCCCTATTCAATCGCAATATGAAAGCTTGTTCTATTCAATCCTTGGCAAAAGATGTTTCATAGTGTAAGGCTTTTGACTTCTTTTCATCCACAGTTTTAATTAAATGAAATATGAAGAGACAAATACTGTGCATGTCGCAGAAACTTCTTATTCTGGATCATGCCCTATGGTCACACCACCAGTAGTAGAAGTATATTATGAATATTACTAGTTATACTCAAGACCAAATCAATTGTCTATTCTCCCACACAAGAAAACCAGGCCTCAGTGAATAACACCTCTGGCATCTCCGCTGCATCATTTTCCAATCCTAACATGAAATAAGCAGCGACAACAAAGCAAATGAGGATGACACAATTGAAACCCAACACCCTTGGTTTCTCCAATAATTACAGTTCTCACAAAAACCTTTACTCTCTACATAAACTCATTGCATATTTGTCATCGGTCACTTGACGAAATATCAAACTGTGCAATTCCTCACTCCAAATGCACTGCAATTACCATGATAAATCAAATGGGTGGCAATGAATGGCAATGGAATTAGGTTTTAAACTTATATTCAATCCTTGGCAATAGATGGTTCATAGAGTAAGGCTTTTGACTTCTTTTCATCCACAGATTTAATTAAATGAAATATGAAGAGACAAATACTGTACTTGTCGCAAAAACTTCTTATTCTAGATCATGCACTATGGTCACACCACCAGTAGTTGAAGTATATTATGAATATAACTAATTATATTCAAGAACCAAATCAATTGTCTACTCTCCCACGAGAAAACCAGGCCTCAGTGAATAACACCTCTGGCATCTCCGCTGCATCATTTTCCAATCCTAACATGAAATAAGCAGCGACAACAAAGCAAATGAGGATGACACAATTGAAACCCAACACCCTTGGTTTCTCCAATAATTACAGTTCTCACAAAAACCTTTACTCTCTACATTAACTCATTGCATATTTGTCATCGGTCACTTGACGAAATATCAAACTGTGCAATTCTTCACTCCAAATGCACCGCAATTACCATGATAAATCAAATGGATGCCAATGGAATTAGGTTTTAAACTTAAATTCAACCCTTCAACTGGCTAAGAACCTTAGTCTGCTAAGCACTTACTCCACGAACACCAAGGTGATCACTACTATATTTTCTGATTTGAAAATTACAGAAGGAACAATAGGCAATACAGATAAACAAATTGAAAGACTAGCATTTCTTCTTTCTAGTCCCTTCAAATGCAGATAGTCCATTATGACATTAATCCATAGTGATTGATAAATAACAAAATATTTACACAAATCCATCAGAAGAACCAAATGGGTATCTACAAAAACACAAGATTTACAAGAAATAACATACCTGTCCACTGTGGAATCTAGTAATAGGCACATACAACCCAGGCCTTAACTTATCTCCTCCATTTGCCAAAAAACCCTTGTTCAAAACCTTTCCACAAACTTGCTTCAACATGTTCCACTCACACCCAACAAAACTTACTCAACTATTCACTAGCTCTATATTCACCTGAACCAAAACAAAAGGAGCCATCTATTAACTAAAACAACAGTAAACGGAAAAGAATGAATCAAGCACATAAGCAACGAAACAACTAGTTGGACATGTTTATACATCAAAAAGGTGTTAGGAAATGAAAAGAAAGAGAGAAATAAAATGGAAGTGTAGAGTTTCTTATATAGTAGGCATTTTATCGAACAGCTGGAGTGCGAAAAACCAATGACCAAACTACAGCAAAATGAACAGAAAGGGGTTGTTTAAGAGAAAGGAGCATCATAGAAATCAATTGTTGAATATAAACGTGCACGAACGAACTATCAAGAAGAATGAGGGGGATAGGGAAACCTGGATAGTGAGGAATACCAGAAAATTCCTCCACAGAGAGCGAGAGAGAGCTTGCATCATCGGGTATCAAATGGTTAAGTAGGAAAATGGACGGTCCATTAAATATATATTTTATATTATATTATATTTTGTAAAAGTTGTCAGGGATGGGCATTTGGTCTAGTGGTATGATTCTCGCTTAGGGTGCGAGAGGTCCCGAGTTCAATTCTCGGAATGCCCCTTGCGTTTTGTTTTGCGTGCTTAATTTAGACATGAGGTTTCTAGGTCAAATTTTTTGGTGCAAGCTTTAATAATATGAGGTTATTTTTTAGTAGGTTTAAGATAGCTTGTTAGGCTCTCTTAAATGATATTATTTAATTATATTTTTCTAAATTGTTTTTATAAAATTGACTTGACTTGATTTGAATTTAATCGAATTATTTTATAAAATTGACTTGACTTGATTTAAATTTAATCGAATTATTTTATCAAATTTTCCACCATATTGATTTGAAATAAAATCTAGTACAAGTAAGATTTTAAACAGACTTGTTAATTCCGTTCCGTTGGCTGGAACATTCCGTGCCATTAAAAAAATCGAGACGAAACGGCATTTTTTTATCTTGATTTTAATTCCGGCCCATTCCGGGAATTCCAGCTAAATTCCGGTTGGAACGTCTCGGTACCGTTCCGGCTCAAAATCATAATATTTCTTTTATTTTAAAACATTTTACTATCATAATATTTTGGAATTTTAGAGATATTTCTAATTTTGAGATTATATTTGTTTAACTATGTGTTTGTATTATATATTTTAAAGCTAATTTATCTTGAATTTAAATTATACTTGTTAAACTAATATTTTAAAATTAATTAATTATATATGAACAGTACAACCCCGAAACGACACACCGAAACACTTCAAAACCAAAACATTCCGTTCCAATAGAAAAACCAGAACAACGACCGAAACAATATTAACAACCTTGGTTTTAAATAGAAAAATTACTAAATCAGAAAAATATTCAAAACTATAATTCACACATGATAGTCATTCCTCATCTCTTTCTCCCGGGTGTTTTACATAAACAATATAATAAAATAGTTTTTTTTTTTCTCCTTTGCACAAAATCAACTTTCCTTTGAAGATTATTGTCCATGGTGCACAAAATCAACTTTCTAGGAGCTGAGTGCAGGATTATACATCAAAAGTTCGATTTGCAATTATACAGAATAAACATTTGTCATGCATTTCCAATCATGTTCTTCAAAGCTTCAAAAGACAACAAGAATATAAGGGAAACAAAAAGTATATAACCTAATGTGTAACACTAGTTCATTAGAATTCATCAAAGAGACTACAAGCCTACAACAAATCTGGAAACAACAAAAAGACAACAGTTAACGATGACTGGTTCCAGACATAAAAACCAAAGAGAGCATCGTCCATCAGGTTCCAACTAACTTCCTAATGTTTCTAACAGGAAGTAATTGGGTAGCAATCCTATACACTAAGGATTAAAAAAGATGCTCTAACGTGCACTACTTGCCAATTCAATCTACCAAAACTACAGGATTAGTAATGATTGAAGAAGAATCAATCTCCCAATAGCTTCTTTCGCTCCTATCTTTCTTTCCTGTGTGCTTGAAAGCAGAACACTGATGTGAAAATCTACCAAACTCAGCACGAGGTATATCCAGAACCCTGGTAATTGATCTTTGGATTCTAGGAGCCCAGTAAAAATGTTTGTTTCTATTAGCAGATTCATGTAGTTTAGCACGAATCAAAACTACAACTTTCACACTGCACTCATTATCTTCCAGCACTTCAATTACATCAGAATCACCAGCAGAGCTATTCCAGGTCTTATACAGTGCCCATACCTCACCTTTTCTGGGGTGAATTTCATACCTACCGTTCCCAATGGATTGAGCTTTCAACAGATGAGAAAATTTGGAAGCAGAGAGCACCTTGGTTCTACCATTTTTAACTTTAAATGTCCCACAACAAACAGGCCGCGTTGCATCTTTTGGAGGCCAGCACACTTCAAGCATTGCCACGTGCAATCTGAAATTAGGGGCAGAATCAACCACCTTGATTTGACCATAATTCCTGGGTAGCCCATCCTCATTGCTGTAAAGTGCCCATATTTGATTAGGCTGAAATTTATCCTCTGACTTTTCCCTCTCAAAATCATAGCACTGTACTTCTTGTTCTACAACTTTGCGGCCTGGAGATATAGGGCTTAATATGAGACCAATTGAACCACCATTCTTTGCAATCATCTTACCATCAGGTTGACACAACAAACTTGGTTTCCCATGGCTTATATCACTGTTAACTGCAGTATTCTCTTCAGTATCCTGATTAGCATTAACTTGACCAATTGTCTTGCTTAAATCCCTGGGAGATCTTCTAGGTGTTAAGGCATCAGCTGCATGTTTACTCTTATCATGTTTCTTAGGGGTCTCAATCCTCTCTTTAGCTGGAGATGAATTATCAATTCTTCCAGACTGGGCAAGGTTGCCAGGGTCTATGACTTTCCTACCATCCTTGTTGTTTGCAAATTGACCTGCAACAGCTACATTTGCATCTGTGGGAGATTTTTCAAAGATTGAGCTCCCTCTTTCTGGCCCTCTCTCATTTTTCTTAGGCGTGGAAATCTTCTTGTTTGTGGATTTCACTTCACCTTTGGGAGATTGAGACCAAGAATTATTTGAATGACTGTCCACATTTTCCTTTTCCATCTTTGTATCAATGGGATCACCAAGGTCATCAAGATTGCTAGGCAGAGAAGCAGGATCAAGTTCAAAAGACCCAGCTGGGACACCCTCTCCTTCCTTGCCAGACATTCTAAATGAAGGGATTCGGTGTGAAAACTTGTACAGCTCAGTTGGTGGAATGCAAAATTGGATAACCCCATCATGAGTAGCTGGCTGAAAAATGCTGACAAATCCTTTCACTTTATGCAAATAAGCAACCCCAATGCCAAAGTTTTCATCAAAATCTGATAGGACCTCCACAAATTCAAATATGTAAGGTGGTCTATGTTTTTCTGGTTCAGAACTCCACTTCATTTCCCAACCCTTGAAGAGCGCCCAGGTTTCCCCCTTTTTAGGATATATCAAATAACAGCCTCTGCTACTGCCGTTTATACAGCAAATCTGATGAGAGAACATAGCACGATCTGCAGTTCTTTGAGAGGCCCCGCTTTCAAACTTACCACATGCAACAGGCAAATCCTTATCAGACCAGTCTTTCTCATGTGCGACGTCTGAGCTAGCTTCCAGCCAAGTTATCTGTAGCTTGAAACCAGGCGAGAAAACTTTCTTGACCCGAGCATAAAATCTCGGCATGCCATCTGTTGTATCATAAATAGCCCACATTTGATTAACAGCAAAACAGTTTTCTTCCTTGTCATTCTCAAAATTACTGAAATCTGGATCAGGGATCTCTAGGGTCTCTGGTAATAGTGGTTCCTTTGAAAACACATTAGCCTTGTCATCGACTTTGGGGATTCTATCTTTATTATCTGATTGTGCATCTGCTTTCTCCACCATGGATGCTTCCTCCCCCTTCATCTCATAAACATCAGTTTTGCTTTCCTTATTTGACAAGCTTTCTTCCAGAGTTGATCTTGCCTTTTCCTTGGCCTCTTTCTTATCTCTATCCACTGCAGCAGCAGCAGCAGCAGCAGCTGAAAGATGCTCTTTATCATGCATCATCTCCTCTTCAGTAGCACTAGAGGATCTACTCACCTTTGGTCGTTTTGGCGAGGAGACAACAAAATCATCATCATCAATTATTTTTTCCTTGTAAGAAACATTCTGCTTTTGCCTTGAAGATCTCCTAGGTTGATTACCTCCACAGGAACCAGAATTCTGTCCAGAAATAGTACTGTAATTTTCTTGAACCACATCTTCATCACTGCTTCTTGTTTCAAAACTCTCACTAGATTCCACTTGAGACTGCTTTCCTCTCTTCCTGCTTGCACCTTTTGAAATTCCCAAATCTTTGGGTTTGGTAGGGACACCTTTCCCTGCTTGTACTCCCACATTCACATACCCGTTGGCTTTCTGTGATGGTTTAGAACCACCACAATTTTTCATGTTATTTCCTGCTTTCACCTCATTCAGTTTAGAACTCCCACCAATGTCGACTGGTCTAAACCTGTTGGGAAAACTAGCACCAGAAGGGTTTCCACTGTTACTGTGTGGAGCAACTTTAGAAGGCCCTTGATTTGGAACTGCATTCTGATTGAGGAACTGACTCCAGGGTGATCCACACGGGACTCCATGAATACCCAGATTGACAGCAATGAAAGAATTCTGGCAATTTTGACAGCGCAGTGTTTTATTCTGAAGTTCTCTGAAGTACTGGTACCTCATATTACAAGAGGAACAGCACGTCCAGAATGTTGGCCGCTGTGGAGCACTAGAAAACTTGTTAGCCTCGTGCTGCTTCTTGCTAACAGAATTCTGATTTGACTGATGGGATGTTGGCTTTTGTGATGCAGGTCTCACTAAACCTCTACACTTCATATCATACAAAGAACGCTTGGCTGCATCTGTAAGCACCCTATTAGCTTCACCAATCAGCTTGAAAGCCGCCTCTGCACCAGCAAACTTGTTCTTATCAGGATGAAGCGAGAGCGCTAACTTTCTGTATTGCTTCTTGATAACTGCCTCATCAGAAAAGCGCTCAATCTGGAGAATTCCATACCAGTCCATATCTGACCCATTTAATTTTTTTTGTGCAGAACAATGAACCTCACAGACTGCCAACATTTGGGAAATATTATCTAATTCAGGGTAGAGTTGTTGCGCCTTCAATGCAATCTTCCTCGCCCCTTCAAAATCACCATTTTGCATTTTCCTATCAGCAATATCCTTTGCTCTGATGGCCTCATCTTTGTTGCATTCCATAGTTGGTTGAAACCCAAGACCAATAAATCAGTGTGCTTGCTAATGTCACAAACGCAGTAAAACTAGGAAACAATTTCTGCCATCTTTCCAACCTCGAACCATCATCCAAAATCTTCGAGCTGCATTAAAACAAACCAGACATATTTAATCCAGATTTCCCTCCAGATCCACATCCAGTAACAACAAATTACATGTACTCTGACAACAAAGAATAATCACTTACCATTTGAAAAACCACCAAAATTCACTTCAAAATAGCAATCATACTTAAACAGAAAGCACCAGAATCCCCCCACAAACAGCAATCTAACTGGCCCCAGGAGGTTAAACAATAGAATTCAAAACCTGAAACCCACATCAAGATATAACAAAATTAATCAAAATCATTCGTCCATTCCCATAAAAAATGACAGCACAGTCCATTTCAAGGCCTTCTAAACAGTAAACTTAAAAAGAACATGCCATAATCATATTTCAGATTCACCAAAGCAGAACACAAACTAGAAATTATCTTCAAGCTAGATTTCTAAATCTAATAACTCTCTCTTGCCCACAAACTAGAAATGGAAATCCAATAAACATTGAATAAAATGTTAAAGCGTTAGCCAAAAGAAATTCAAAAGCACCCAACAAGCTTATTGAACCGAGCAAAACCCTAAATATATATTTTCAAAGCCCTGAAAAACGCTTATTTCATGAACAACCACCATTAGATAAGCAGCTAAAACCCTTAAATATTTAGCACTGAGAACCATCAAAACCACACCAAAACAACAAACTTTAGCTTGTTAACACAAATGATCAACAGGGATACTTACCTTACAAACCAAAACCCAGTAACATGCAAGCAAAAAAGCCCAAGAAAACGAAACCCAGCTTTCAAAACCGGGCCAAAACCCTAGCAAGGTAACACAAAATAGATTTCTGGAAGAGTAAGAGGAAGGGGGGAGACAGGGCGAGGGACATTGAGCAAGAAATAGGAAACAACATAATAGAAGAAAATAGAAGAAAATAACACAATATGCGAAGGTATTTTGAATTTTTAGAGAAATAGAGAGGGAAAAGACAGCGGGAAGAGGGTGAAAAATTTGGGGGGGAGAAGTGGAGGGAGGAAGGAAAGAGAAGGGGAGAGAAGTTGGAGGTAGAGGCCCCTCTGCTTCTGTGAAATTATTGGTTGCCCCCAATTATTTCTTGTATTTCGCAGTCTTGGCAAAACAAATTTTATTACTTTTGGGTATTAAGGAGGGATGGTGGGCTGGGTCTATTTTTAATTTCATCCAATTTTAAATGGTCTCGGCCTAAATTTAAAAACAAATTAGGGCAAAGCCCATTTTGATTTTGATTTAGATTTAGTGATTATTTGAAAATACGGTTGAAGTTATTTTTATAAGTGATTTTCGTTGAGAAATGCATCAAATATTATTTTTTTATTTTTAAGAAAATATTTTTGACAGTTACACATGGAAATTATCTAAGATCACTAAATTTTTTTAATTTAAAATTAAAAAAAAAAAAAATTAATCTTTTTTAAAAGCGTTTTTAAAACATCATGTCAAAGACCCTTTTAGATGGTTGACTTGTTTAATGGCACACACTTTACTCTTATTAAATTCGCAACATGAAAAAAAAATCAACCAGACACTCTTGTTAAACTAACTTAATAAGTTTATTTTAAAATATCTAAACTTGACTTTTTATTTAGTTTGATTTTAAAATGGTGAATTTAAGAGGAAAAAAAACATAAATTATCAATAAAAGCATGGTTTCGATTGAGAGTTGCCCTATTATAATCTAGTTAGGATGATATTTTTTTAATATTAAGTTAATAATATGTTGAATTGACCTAAGTTTTGTGGCTTAACCCAAACTTACAATTTGGATCATGGACTTCACCAAGTTTAACAACCATGTTGTTTTTTTACTACTTTTTACTTAATGATATGATAATAAAAATAGATGTTTGTAAAATTAATTATCAAACAGATATTAACATATTTGCTTAAGACTGTGATGACATTATAAAAAGAAGGTCATGGTGCACTGCTTCTAATGACTCAATAAAAACAAATATTTAATCTCTCAGATGTTTTTGCATCCGTGGCACGAAAATCAGTTTTGGTGTGGGACCCACAGCTAAAAGCTGGGGTCCCGTTTGGTAACATTTAATTTTAGCTCCGCGGTTCAACGCAAACGCAGCGTGAACCGCGGAGCCAAACGACTACTTAATGTTGCAAGATCCCAGTATCTAGGCATAAAACAAACTACCAAGCCAAATAATGAATAAAGCCAATGTGAAGAGATCGCATTGAGAAAAAAATTTATCCTAGCCATCATCTAGTTACTCAATTCTACACCTTACCTTATTTGTTTTTGATGTAAAACAAGTGGCGGATGCGTACATGTTGAAGAGAGACCATCCTAAATTCAAAGGCAATTGAATTCCAGTAGTCTGGGCGTCGAAGTCAGAATGACGCGAAACTTGCACAGCTGACGCGTTTTGGCGTGACCATTAATAGTCAAAGCTTTGCTATTGTTGCATACCCTTTTTTAGCCGAATTTTGTAGTTTAGGCCTTGAAATCGTCGTTTTTTCCATTTTAGAAAAGTTTCGTTTTAACCATAACTTTTGATTTCCAAGTCCGAATCAACTTCCGTCAATTCTGGCTTGCTAAGAATTTCTTGCAGTTTTAATTTATGCAATTATCTCAATTTTTCTAATTTTGATAATTTTTAATAATTAGTCCCGTTTTCTTGTCCAACAAGAATTAGAGCTAGGGTTTTCGCTTAAAATATAAGTGTAAGCCTTTTGGATGAGATCATTCAGTTATTCAATAAAATTTCGAGTTTTCTTAAGAATTTCTCTCGTTTCTGGTGGACTCCAAAGTAATTTATAGAATATTGACGTGAATCATATTTTTTTTGTTTTCCATTGCATCAGTTTCAAATACTACAGGAAACATCCTTGTTATATGAAATATTTTAAATTGATTAAAATGAAAAAAATAACCCTATATATATATATATATATATATATATATATATATATATATGAAAAACAACCAAACAACTCCCCAAACCTTATTTCTCTAATTTACAGCTTCTCCTATTTCGTAATCAAAATTCTTTCTTTATGACCATAACTTAAACTAGCCAAAATTTTATTGCTCACAGACACACTCTCTTCATAGTTAAAATTTAAACTAATCATAATTATTTTATCTTTAAACTCCTCATCATTTTCTCTCTTTGTCCATTCTCGACATCTAAAAAACAAAAGAAAGATGAATACACGTTCACGGGATGACCCCAAAGCTTACAAATGGTTCATCCAAAAAAGAATTTAGAATTTGATGAAGCTCCAAAACACTCCTTAAAACCACAAACTTGGTCACCATCAAAGAATTTAGAGTTTTTTGAAGATTTTATGACAATGATGTCCAATGAAATTTCTTCATTTATACACATAAAAGTTTATTGAGTCATTAAATAAAAAATAATAGCAAGCCTATAAATAATTAAAACTTAGAGGCAAAACATAAAACAATGTAAACAGAGGATGCTTAAAGTGACTGCTCAAAATATAGAAAATAAGTAAACCTACAAAAATTTATAATCAATCTATTTGTTTATTAGAAAGTAGCTGATCAAATTTTGTAAAATATTTTATTTATATGGTAATCAACTAACAATAACATGGATTCAGCAGAATAAAATATTTTATTTGAAAAATTCTCTCTTATGTATTCCTTGCTAACACCTCTCTAATGAGTTGCTTTGGTGCTGCAATAGGAAAAAAGGAAGCATAAGAAAAAACACAATTTGAAGAAGAAAACCAGTAAGGAATGAATGAGATTTGAATTATTTGCCAGCTTGATCTTACCAGGCAAACCAGTGAACCTTTCGAACTGTACAAATGCTTGGTTGATGAACATCTCTGTCCCATAAACAATGGTGCTTCCAGCCTCCTGTGTTTCTCTTAAGAGAGTGGTCGATTTCGGCGTGTAAACTGCGTCGAAGACCAATGCATAGTGTTTTAAAGCTTCCTGAAAGGAGAGAGTTAGATAGGATAATCCAGGTTCAGGTGTGCCATGAATATGATAACTTGGGTGTAAACCTTAGGAAGTAGTGTATCTTCTATTCTTGGTTTCATTCCAACAGATGTGGCGTTTGCAAGGATCGTTCCTTCTTCGGGATGAAAATCTTTTAGTTCGGCCAGAGTTATCGCTTGTCCTCCTACTTTACTGGCAAGTTCTTTGGCCTTGCCTGGCAAAGAAATCAAGAAACAAAAGTGATGTTTGAACTATATAAGAGTACTAATATATGGTGTCATCCATGTTAGAGTATAATATAATCATATTCTGGAGCCTTGCCTATCAGCTTAAGTTTTTAGGAGAGATGGTTTCTTAACATGGTATCAGAGCCTTGTTTGACCCAGCAGTCACGAGTTCGAATCTCACCACTCCCATTCTATTTGATATAAAATCAAGCACAAGGTAATGTGAGTCTGTGCAAGTTTCAAGCCCAAAGGGCTTTCACTTGAGGGGGGGTGTTAGAGTATAATATAATCATATTCTGGAGCCTCGCCTATCAGCTTAAGCTTTTAGGTGAGATGGTTCCTTAACAATCCAAACAGACACTGGAAAACATGATTGCAAATTCAAGTGCGCATCCAAGTATGATAAAAGAATTTCTCTTTAAATTGCAAGATAGATACTATTAATGATCTCGATCAGTATTTTCTACGTATAAAATCACAAAAATACATACTGATCATGTATAAAGAAGATGACACAAGAGATGTAGCTTCTCACCAAATGTGCGATTGGCAACAACAACTCTTGCTCCTTTCTCATATGCACCATAAGCAAGGGCCTTTCCAGCTCCACCAGCTCCTACGACAACAAAGAGTTTACCTGCCAACGGTGAAACAGATGCAGGGGCACCATTGGATGCTACAAGGAAAATTCAGGGTTAGAGGAAAATACATTGACCAAGAAAGTGTAAGCAGAACACATTTTGTAGCACAAATACAAACCTCCTAATGCCTCCTCAATAGCTTTTATGGCTCCAAGATAATCAACATTGTAACCCTTTAGTTTCCCATCAACTGGTCTCCTAATCATGCAACTGATAGCTCCTATTTCCTGCCAAAAGATAAAAATTATAATATAACATACACTATGATGCAAAGATGGAAGAAGCATCTTCTTTTGAACAAACTGAAATTGAAGTTCTCCAAGGTGATGGTGTGAACAAGTTTTGAATTATGAATGCCTCAAAAGTGACAAGATATTTAGATACCTTTGCAATTGGATCGACCTCATTGCAGCACTTGAGTCCATCTTCTTTGTGAGGAATTGTAAAACTGTATTTCACAATATTCAGATGTATCTCTATTTTATGAGGAATAAATGTACAGGAACTATCCAAGGATTTGAATTATACATGAGTAAATATTCAGAGAAAAGTTTTACCTGTATCCAGCGAAGTCTGGAGATGAATATGTGGATATAAAATTTGCAACACTGTCAACCAACAGAGGCAGATAGATTCCATTAAAACCAACATGCTTAAATGCTGCATTATAGAGGAGAGGACTTTTGCTATGACCAATAGGATTCCCAATAACACCATATACTTTCGTATCAGCCCCAATCTGTCTGAAATTGTAAAGTTCCAACAAATCTTTTATAGTTGGTTGCCCTGGAGCAGACACTACTCCTGCCTCAATTGAACCAAAAGTGAGAAAAGCTCCATATTTTGCAGCAAGCACCCTTGACATCAAACCTCTCTCGCCCATAACAAGTCCTATCACTGGAACCTATGATTCAGCTGAAGCGTCATTTACAAACAACGCAAAGGTTTACAACATAAAGATATCATAACTAGTCGGACGTATCATGTGGATGCTCATCGTCGTCATTCAATATTAAGATGTATTCACATGTGACATGACATTTCAGACAGGAGAATATTTCATACGAGACAATATTGCAATTGAAAAGGCATGCACTTCCATGACTAGCAAACGACTTACCTGTAAATTCGCAATTATGTGAAACATCCGTGCATTATCTGTAATGTCTAAAGCAGTTGTTGCAATCTTCACTATATCAGCTCCAGTAGCTTGTATCCTGACCGCAAGGTCACCTATGTCCTCTATGGAGGGAGTACATTCGTAGTTGTGTGAAGAAACAATGATCTTGACCTTTTCAGGTTTCTTCCCTTGAATGAAATTATAGAACTCTTGAGCTACCTTCAAGCATCAACATAGAAGTTTCAGTAATATATTTGTCCAACCGCTGTGGTAAATATAAATCAAGTACTCATCAAATGACTTTCTCTACAAAACTAATTGAATGTAGACGGCAGGAAGGCTAACCTTAAGTTCGATGTCTATAAAATCTGCTCCCAATTCCATGGCTAGTTGCAGTGCCTTCTGTCGCTTGTTTTCATCACCATCATACTGACCGCCTTCCCATTTCGGTCTAAAACATATATGATCCATGGGGAAAATTCATATAAATCCAAGAGCAAAGGATTACTACAGTACAGTATCAAAGGTGAGATGGAACACAGAATTGCACATACTTTTAAATTCTAGTTAAAAAAGCAGCTACACGAGTTCTTATAATTTACAATTAACACAAGTATGAAACTTGGATTATTTAAAGCAATCTCATTCTTACAGCACACATTGCTGGTTTATGATTTACTACCTGTAAGTGATAAGAGTGGGTAAAGGGCCTTGCTTAATCAAGGTTTCAAGATCATTTCTAGGACTGAAGTTCTTCAAGAAATCCACCCGAACTTCAGCAATGTCGGCTCCAAGCTCCTTCGCCCTTTTCATTTGAATCAACATTTGATCAACTGATTCTGCCATTATCGGTGCGCATATCAGTGTCGAATTTCTTCGAATTTCATCGATGCTTTGGAGATCCATAGAAGTCAACTAAAACCACCAATCAATAATAATAATAAAAAATCAGTAATCAAATAGTTGAACATGAATGATCAATATCCAAAACTAATTGAACCCAATAAATTTATTAAAAAAACCAGAAAAACTTCTCTCTTTGATCCAACTTTTTTTCGGGCCTCTCTATCCATTAAGTTTCTCATTAACCAATCATGTAAACATTAAAGCAAAGAAGAAATAATCAAGTGTACATTGACACAATAGCTCCTTTTCGATCTCAGAAAAAAAATGTTAATAAAAAAAGCTCCATTTGGTGCTATAAAAGCACGGAAAACAGAGTAGATATATGATTAGAAACTGAATAATCAAAATATCCCAGAAAACTAAAATCCATGATAACCAATGCCCTGCACAACAACTGTCAAGTTCACTAAAATTCAACATTTCTACATTTTCTTCAATGCAACAAGATCCATAAAACCAAACCCAAAATTTTCGTTTCCTTCTTCTTTCCATTTCAATCAGCCAAAGAAAAGACAAAAAACTATGTCTACCCAGAAACAAAAACAAAGAAAATAATAATCATGAAATGAGCGTTTCCTGGAAAGTAAACAGAAAATCAAAGAGAAGATAGAAAGGAAACGTTACCGAGACGTTGCCAAGAGTCATCGCGAATATCGCTATCTCTGCTTGATGCTTAGCTGCTGCTGCTGTCTAAGGTTTAAGCAGGCAGAGAAGAAGGTGCCGAGTGGTAGTCTTGAACTTGAATTTTTTTTTGTTTTATATTATTTTTTTTCGAGAGAGAACTACGACGTTGTGTTTGGTGGGGGAGTTAGGTATGCCTATGCTTTTCACTTCTGTCCTTTTTTTCTTACTCTCTACTCTCTAGTTAAAAAAAAAGACCGTTAGCCTTTTGCAGCAACAGAATTTTAAAAATAAAAAAGGGTACTTTTCTTCACAAATAAATAAATAATTCATATATAATTATATTTCAGCACTGAATTTGTAGAGATTAAAATGAGATTTTATTGTTTATGAAAACTTGCTTTTTATTTATTTTACACTTAAAAATTCATCTCACAATAATTTTAACTAACCACATATTTTTTAAAATCATAATCGCAAGAATTATCAGAGAAGAACACACGCCATAATCGGTGAGAATGGATTTCTATCTCCAAAGGTTTTTATATGGGATATTTCTTTATAGCAAATTCAAGAAGATGAAAGAGGTAAAATGGTTGATGAACGAAGAACTTAGGTATCTATTTTCATGGAGTTGCCTTTAAAATATTTTGTTTTGTTCTCAGAAATTGTCGGGAAATATAGCTGTCTGCGCACCCAGCTCTCTGGCACTAGCAAAATTTTCAAAGCCTGACACTCTTGTTTCTTAACAGCTATTTCTTTTGTCATATGTTAATTACCAGATGTCTGGGGGAGAGAGGGGATGATGAGAGGGTTAAGAAATTATTTTATATAAAAATTTAAATTGTTAAATAAAATTTTATAATATTTTTTAATATATCTTTTTGAGTGTAAGTTTTATAAAATAAATAGGGATAAAACGATATCGTTTTTATCTTGATTTAAATTCTTGCTTATTCCGGATTTTTTGGCCAATACTAGCCGAAATATTCTGGTTTCATTCCGCCCGTTCCGTTTCTGCCAAATAGTATTTTTTTAAAATAATAAATAATTTTACAATATCAATCATATCTCTTAATCCAACCGTTAGATTTAGATGAAATTTTACGAGGAGTCTCTTGACATATATATATATATATATATATATATATATATATATATATATATTATGTTAAAATTTCAGAGCAATCAAAGAATATAATGACCTTGCGAGATTGATGATGACATTCTCGTAATATTATACATGTTCATAATTTTGTTCAGAAAAATCATTTTATTGTGCTTTTTTTTAGATTAAATTGCACAATTCTAAATAATTTTATTTTTGAATTTGAATTAAATTTTTTTTGAATTAATATATTTAATTATACACACACATAAATAGTCAACCCCGAAACAGCGCGCCGAAATGCTCCGAAACCAAAACATTCCGTTCTAATTGAAAAAAAAAAACCCAACCCGAAACGGAATTGTTTTTCACAGGTCCAGTGTTAGTGAACTCTCAAAAGAAGACTTAGTTTTTCGGCTGGAAGATCAAACAGTAACTACATAACAGAAAATTTGAAACTAGCTATATAGATTGTGGTACAGAACATTTGTTTCTTCCACAGTAGTTAAGCCAGGCAAATCCCCTCTTATGCATGTTCCTCCATGAGTTGTCTGAACAGTTGTTCTGGTGCTGTAACAGGAAAATAATCAAAAAAAAAAAAGAGGAGGAAGAAGAATAACGTCAGGATGGAAATCGATATCAAAATCATTCAATAAGCTACTTTTGGTATATCTTGTTAAGGAACCATCTTACCTAAAAATTTAAGCTTGTAAGTGAGGTCTCATAATATAATTTATATTATTGTTTAACACATTCCTTCAAGTGAAAGCCCTTTGGGCTTGAAACTTGCACAGGCCCACATCACCTTGTGCTTAGTTTTTATCAAATAGAATGGGGGTGGTGAGATTCGAACTCGTGACCGCTGGGTCAACAAGGCTCTGATACCATGTTAAGGAACCATCTCACCTAAAAACTTAAGCTTGTAAGTGAGGTCCCATAATATAATTTATATTATTCTTTAACAGATCTTACCAGGCAAGCCAATGAAGTTCTTGTATTGTTCAAAGCCTTGACGGATCAACATCTCTGTTCCATGGACAACGATGGCTCCAGATTCTTTTGCTTCTTCCAAGAGCCTCGTGTCTTTTGGCGTGTAAATGGCGTCAAAGACAAGGCAATAATGTTTCAAAGCATGCTGCATAATATAATCAATTCTTCAGCTTCTGCAGGCAAATATTTTCTGGTATTTGATGCATAATATAAAATAATAAATATTTTCTGCATAATACATACCTTTGCTAGAGGGGTTGCATCGGTGTGAGGTGTCATTCCCACAGATGTGGTATTTGCAAGAACCATCCCATCTTCTGGGTGGAAATTCTCTGCTTCAGCAAGTTTCATTGCCAGGCCACCGACTTTGTCAGCCAATTCCTTAGCTCGTTCTGCGGCAAGAAACAATCATATGAAATATTATCAGATTTCACAGACATTGTTGAAGTTTATCTCTGCTCTTCAAGTTTATGCTTCCTGTAGATCTTCATTAAATTGGATCAAGCTCCTGTTGACCAATTTACTGAACTGAAATATGTATGCAGTGAACCTCATTGCCAGAGCATTACCAAATGTTCGGTTGGCAACCACAACTCTAGCTCCCTTTTGAGCAGCGCCGTAGGCAAGTGACTTCCCCGCACCACCAGCACCAAGAACCACAAACAATTTACCAGACAACGGCGAAGCACCGGCTGGGATGACTCCATTTATTTCTGCACCAGGCCAGGCAACGTAACCATGAAGAAGAAAAGGGTATATATATGCGTCATCAGTGGAATTCATAGCTTGTAAACACATCAGCTACCTCTTAGTCCATCCTCAATTGCAGAGATGGCACCGATATAGTCAGTATTGAAAGCTATTAATGTTCCATCAGGTCTCCTGACAATATTATTGATGGCTCCAATTTTCTGAAGGCAGTCAAGAATGAATCATCAACTATGAACTGAATCCCTTCAACTGGAAGAGAAAAGGAGAGAAAAAGGGATGAAGCAAATGGTAGGGATAAGTGTTTCAGATCATCGAATACCTTGGCAGTGGGATCAATTTCATCCATGCTTTTAAGGGCAACCTCCTTGTGGGGAATGGTGCAGCTGCAATCCAAAATAAAATCTATCAGTCTGCTTCTCAAAATACAATCCCCATGCAGAGAATTTCACAGATGAAGGATTAGGCTGTTAATTAGCTAGCATTCAACACCCAACAACTTGAAGCAGATGATTAAATTTCGAATACTCCAGAATTTTCCTTGAATGAAAACAACTTTAGGACATAAATAATGATAAACTAAGAATCTTAAAGAAGAGAAAGTACCTGCATCCGGAAGCAAAATCAATACACGAATAGGTATTGAAGAACTTCTCCACATCATCCACCAGAAAATGCAGGTAAACTGCATTCAGACCGACCGCCTTGAATGCTGCGTTGAACAGGAGAGGACTTTTGCTGTGACCAACAGGCTTCCCAATAATGCCATAGACTTTGGTGTTAGGTCTTATAAGTCTGAAGTTGTACAGGTCCAACAAATCCTTTGCCGTTGGTTGACCTGCTGCTGATATGGCCCCTGCTTCAAGGGCTCCATAGGTGAGGTATCCACCGAACTTGGGGCTAAGTAACCGTGAAATCAAACCCCTTTCACCCATTACTATTCCTATAATTGGGACCTGCAATTTTGGTAAACAAAGATAATTTACATGGAAATTGCACAGATGATTTAAACAAAATCTTTCAAAAGAGCGCCATGAAATGTGCTTGTGCGTTACTTACTTGAGAATGCACCATAATCTGAAAAATGCGTGCGCAATCTGTAACATCTAATGCAGTTGTTGCAATCTTCACTATGTCAGCTCCAGTGGCTTGTATTCTTGCAACAAGAATGGCAATGGCCTCATTAGATGGAGTATTGTGAAAATTGTGAGATGAAACAATGACCTTGAAGCTATCAGGCTTCTTTCCATATATGGAATCGTTGAAATCATGAGCAATCTGCAAAACAAATCAAGATACTAAGAATTTGTTACACATTGAAACACTTTATTGTACTTTGCAATGGAAACTGGAGTTTATCTGGTAAAATGTATACCTCAAGCTCAACATCAACATAGTTAGCTCCAAATTGCATAGCCAAACGAAGTACATACTGTCTCTCGGTTTCATCACCCTCGTACTGACCACCTTCCCGAACTGGTCTGGAAAGCACAGATTTCATAAAGAAGCTTGTTAACCGACCAAGAAAAAAACTGGAATTCGTGAAGCAGAAAGCAAATAAATGTCATAACTACAGAAGTATACATGTTCTTAGACTCAGTCATTACCTACAAGTGACCAAAGTGGGCAAAGGAGACTGATTAATCAGGATTTCAAGATCACGGTGAGGATTGAAGTTTGTCAGACAATCTAGCCGAATTTCGACAACATCAGCGCCGATATTCTTAGCTTTCCTCATTTGCATCAACATCTGATCCACTGTGGTTCCCCTCAGTGGTGTACATAGTAATGTAGGACTTCCTCGAACTTCATTGGTACTTGTTTGAAGACTACCAGAAGTCATGAACTAAAAACATGCAACCAAAATCGAAGGTGGCAGATCGAGAAAGCATTGATACTAGCTGAACACATTTTTTTAGAAATTGAAAGTAAAAAAAATACAAATGGCATTACAATTTCTGGTGACTTCATGTTAATTTTCACCCACAAGGTGCATCACTAAGTGGAGAAAGGCATCAAACAAGAAAATGTACCTGAAGGCTTTCCATGTTGAAGTAGAGTGAAGCTGGCTTCCGCTTGCTCTATGGTCAAGAAAAGCTATGCGGGAGAGTTTTCAGCAATATAGTCCTCGAAAATAACAATAGAACTTAGACGGCTGGAAATCAAAGCTGTGTGGTTCCGAACTGCTTCATCAACCCAGATCGTAATTATGAAAATTCCAAATTCTGGGTGAAGTTCTTCGGGATTTCTTCAGCAAAAAGAATAGGGTCTGAGGTTTCATGTTCAAGTTTTATTGCTTTCTAGTAAGATGAGATATCTACTATCAATCAGCAATATGAACCCTAAGTTTTGCAAAGTGCTATCTATGCAAGAGGGTCAAATATTACCCGGACTGTTTGTTTTGCTAGAAAATTCACGAGAACCCTTCCATGAAGAGGTACATCAATAATTGCGAGTATGGTCCCGGGAAAATTGAAGTGTATGCAGCAATTGTCTGCCACTCGAGGGGAAAAAAATGGTGAATATCAATACAAATCTAGCTTGACCTCATGAATAAGTTGCATCCAATAAAAAAATCATAATCCCTTGCTCGCCCGAGTTGAGATTTTATGTATCGAGTTGTTTAAAATACTAAAAATTAATTTTTAAGGGCAAATTTGAGTAATTTTGACAAACCAAGGTTGTCAATTTCCGTTTAGGTTAATGTTTAGTTTTTCAATTAGAACAGAATGTTTCGGTTTCAGAGCGTTTCAGCACGCTGTTTCGGGGCTGTATTGTTTATGTATATATATATAATTAAATATATTAACTAAAAAAAATTAGTTCAAATAAAAAAAATTATTTAGAATTGTGCAATTTAATCTAAAAAAACACAATAAAATAATTTTTCTAAACAAAATTATGAACATTTATAATATTACGAGAATTTCATCATCAATCTCGCAAGGTCATTACATTATCTGATTGCTCTGAAATTTTAACATAATATATATAAATATGTCAAGAGACTCCTCGTAAAATTCCATCTTAATCTATCTGTCGGATTAAGAGATATGATTGATATTGTAAAATTATTTATTATTTAAAAAAAATACTATTTGGTAGAAACGACACAGACAAAATGATTCTAGCGCCTTTTAGCCGGAATTTGACCAAAAAATTTGGAATAAACTGGAATTTAATCCAAGATAAAAATAATGTTATTTTGTTTTATTTTTTTTAATAGATACGAAATATTTCGATTGAAAAAGAACAAGATTGACCTCCGTGATGTAAACTGGACACACATGAATTCTGTCCAATCATGATTCTTCGGACTACTATAAACAATACAGAGAGCCTGTCTTCTTTCGTCGGACCACAACTTTAAATCCTGATGTCGAAAGCTTCATATTTTTATTATTATAAATAAAATAGTGTCATAAATGAGGTTATACCAAACTTTCAACAACATCCCGAGATTTTCTTAAGAGAAAAATATAACATAGAATTAAGAGATAATTAAAAAAAAAAACAGAGGAAATAACTTTATTTAGCCATGCTTTGTTTAACATAACTTTAATCTAAAAAATATTTCCCTCAATCTTGTTCTTGTTACTTTCCTTGCAAGGTTGACATGCATTTTTATTTTTATTTTAACTATAATCAATGCACTATCTTCTACAATTATTTAATGAAATTTATTTTTCTAGATCATTTCATTCCTAGTTTTACGAAAGCGTTTTTCAACTCTAGTTTGCACCCTTTGTCCATGTGAGTATACCGTGATGACAAAAAGCATGTGATATGCATAACAAATCTCAAATTTGGGTCAGGATTTTATTTCATCACTCGAACTCATAAAATATACTTTTCAGGGTTGAAGTTTCATCGCATAAAAAACCACCCCGTATTTGTAGTGTATTTGTAGTTCAACAATTAAGACAAGAATTACTTTTATAATCTACCTGTAAGACTCATCCTCAGAGCTTTATCATACAGCAGTAGTCATCGCTAGCATTGGATAAAACGATGATAAACCTGGTTTCAACAATCAATCAACTTTGATTTATGAATTAGTATCTGAAATTAGATAATAGTTTATTTTCCTGACACATTACAGCTTACTTTGTAAGATGCACTCAATCAATCAGAATTTGGATAAAACAATCTCCCGCATGAAGTCTTTCGGCGCTGCAAGCAGAGAAAAAGAAAGAGATTATTTCAATCATAGATGAAACTACGGAAAACATGCTCACCTCAATGCATTAAACAAGGAAGAAATGAAAGAGATGGGAAGAAGAAAAACCTTCTCTGCCGGTGAAGAGGTTGAACTGTCCAATGGCCTGTCTGAGGAACATCTCAACTCCGCTCACTGTAATTGCTCCGGCAGCATCAGCATCTTTTAAAAGCCTGGTTTTTCTTGGTGTATAAACAGCATCGAATACCAGTTGGTAGTTTCCCAAGGTTGCCTTCAGCAAACAAAGAAGGTTTTAATAATGAGAACCAAAATGAAATTCTGTTTCTGTTTAAGCAGCGGAGAGAACCTCGGCCACCGGAATCCGGTCTGTACTTGGATGCATTCCTATTGGTGTTGCATTGGCAAGGATTGCTCCATTCTCAGGCTGGAAATGTGCAAGACTTTCAAAATGCTGAGCTTCACCAGATACAACCTGAGCAAGAGACTCTGCCCTCGCTTTTTGGAAAAACACGAGAAACAGAAGAGATGGTTTTAGATGCTCTATAATTTTTATCTTTCTAGTTCACAAGTAGCTAATCAGAACGATTCTTTAAGGCAAAGAAGAGAAAATAGTGTATTTACCAAGATCAATGTCGAAAATAATCACACGGGCTCCTCTACTTTTGGCTCCAACTGCAATTGCTCTTCCTGCGCCTCCTGCACCAGCTACTACAAACTGTTTCCCAGCCAACGGAGAATTCAAAGATGCGCCATTGATGCATTTCTGTTCTGTAATATCCACATGAACAATGTCTATACATCACTAACTATATTCGATAAGTGTTAAGGAACCATCTCACCTAAAAGTTTAAGCTCTTGGATGAAGTCTACACTACCATGTGATTGATTTTTATTAAATAGAATGGGGGTCGTCAGATTCGAACTCGTGACCGCTGGTCAACAAGACTCTAATACCATGTTAAGAAGTTATCTCATCTAAAAGCTTAAGTTGTTAAGTGAGACGCCAAAATATGATTTATGTTATTGTCTGACAATAAGCTATAAATAAGTATTTACAGTCAGTTTCAAAACATGAACAGCCTTCTAAAGATACAGATTCGAGAAGATGACGCCAGTACCTTTCAAAGCATCCTCAATTGCAGCTATTGAACCCTCACAGTCTGTATTATAGCCTATCAGCTTCCCATCACTAGGCTTCCTTATGATGGTATTAACAGCACCGATAGACTGACAGGGACAAAGTGTAGGTTACGTTTCAATATATCGGGTCTGTAGTCAAGAATTGTAATCACAAGCAAAGAAGAAAAAATTACAGTGGATCATTTCTATCAGCAATGGGGGATTTCTGAGATAGTCAATGAACATCATGTTTCTTTGAAGATGTAAAATGGAAGTTAAAATCACCTTAGCCAGTGGATGGACTTCGTCACAGAACTGCACGACTGCTTCTTTGTATGGAAACCCAACACTACAGTTTAAAAATGATCAAAAGAAGAAACTGCATCGGGAAAGACGATTGACAGAACAAGTTTTTTCACAAGTGATGACAGATGAACCAAAATTTTATTTTAGAAACCATGGATGCTTTCTTAACCATGGCATACCTATAACCAGCAAATTCAGGGCTTGTGTAGACCTCAAAGAACTCCTTGAGATCATCAACAAACATTGGCACGTAAATCCCATTATAGTTAGCATGTCTGAAGGTAGAATTATGCAGTATAGGACCTTTGCTGTGGCTAACTGGTTTCGAAACAAGACCGAAAACTTTAGTATCTGAGTTAATGTTCTCAACCTTGTAGGTTTCTCTAAGGTTGTCTAAAGTAGGCAAACCAGGAATTGAGTTTCCTTCCATGGCTCCATAGACTAAAGCACCACCGAATTTGGGGCACAGTAACTGGCTAATGAGGCCTCTTTCCCCTAACGAGTACGCAACAGCTGGCACCTGCACTTCACAGTAAGTCCTGATTGTATCATGTTATTGCTCGACAACAAGAACATATTCAAAGATTTTCACTTTCATTTCTGATTTCTAATCTAGTTCTGGTGTAAGGATCTTTGTTTTATTTTCTGGATTCACTTTGGTAACCCAATTTGCAGTGACAGATTATTCTTCATGAGAAACTTGATCTCTGTGAGTGCATGTATACAGATGAAGAATGTTTTAATTCCATACAATCTAAACATTTTGCCATTTCTAAACACCTTGAAGGCATAAAGTTTACCATGATTTATCATACCTCACTACGTGAAAGCAAATGAAAAATCCTTTCCAATTCTGTAATATCATCTGCATTAGAAACAACTTTAATGATATCTGCTCCGGTAGCTTGCATTCTCGCAACAAGATGGCCGAGATCTTCTTTTGAAGGGGTCGCACCGTTCAAATAAGATGATACAATGACTTTGCCACCAGCCTGATGCTTGTTTTTCACTTCCCCCACCAGATCAGATGCAACCTGAAAGAGAATAGCATATATCGAATGGTGATATAACTGATCATCTGACATTCCTTCTTGGGCAAAGTTACAGGCAGAAACAATCAAAATGATCACTAAATTCACACATTTCGACTGTTTCTGATAGAACTTCACACGTTTTGTCATTTTCTACCTACTTCAGTCCTCAAAAGAACTCCATAAACTACGTACCTTGAGCTCAACATCAATATAATCAGCTCCCAAATCATGTGCTAAACGAAGTGCTCCCAACCTTGTGTGCTCGTCCCCGTCATACTGACCACCTTCCCACCTCGGCCTGGTACAATTATGCTAAAATTAACAAGAAAGTGATCGAAGATTCTGTGCTTAATGCTTGCATGCACGTATTATTGATGTATGTTAGAGAATAATATAAATTATATTTTGAAAATTCAATTAATAGCTTAAACTTTTAGATAAGTTAGCTCTTTAACATGGTATCAGAGCTTTGTTCACCCAGCGGTCATAAGTTCGAATCTCACCACCCTCATTCTATTTGATAAAAATCAAGCACAAAGTAATGTAGGTTTGTGCAAGTTTCAAGCCTAAAAGGCTTTTACTTGAAGAGGTTTGTTAGAGAATAATATAAATTATATTCTACGACCTCAACTAATAATTTAAGATTTTAGATAAAATGATTCTATAACAATGTACGCGAAATTTTAGCTTGGGGCCATACAACTCAAATTTCTTTTTTCTGTTTTCTGTTATAACTTAACATTGTTCTTTTCCATATAGACAAAGGAGAAAGAAAGTGAAAGAGTAAGTTTTGACGAAACCCACCAGCCACAAACTCAAGATTATCGGACCCACCTTTGGGCGCATATGCGAGGAAAGATTTATTTTCATAAATAGTTTTCAGTTAAAAACAACATGAAATAAACGGGAAAAAATAAGTTATAAATGAATTTTAAAACATAAGGATAAAATACAAAGTTTCTGAAACAATAAGGACTAATAAATTACCATCAATAAACTACAAGGATTAAGTTATAATTAACTCCCTAAGAAAAAGGCTACCATTTTTTAAAATTAAAAAGGAAACTAATAAAGGAAGAGGGAGGAGAAATCCTTGCTGCTTGAAAATTTATTAAAATAATAATATTATTAGTATTTTAAAAAATATATATTTTATATCAACACATTAAAAAATATAAAAATACTAAAAATAAATAAATTTAAAGTATGTTCTACCATGAAAAATACAAAAAAATAAATAAATTTGAGAAGGAGATTTCTCTCACTTCAAGCAGGACTCATCTACAGTAATTACTGCCATTTCATTTGATGACTTTTTCATGCTGAGCAGAGACAGAGGCATATTAAATATTAATTCCATTCCAAGCCTTCTCCATCCTTTCTATCATTCTCAGTTTCTTTCTACCAGCCAAGGTTTATATGATGTAATTAATTAATGATGATCCAGAAACTACAAAAAAAAAAAACACAGAGAGAGAGAGAGAAATACTACTCAAGCACCGCGTAGAATAGAACCTGTAGACGATGATGACGGGCAATGGCTTGTTTCTGATGATAGTTTCCAGGTCCTGGCTAGGCCGGAAGCTGTCGATGAAGTCCAGCCGGACCTCCACAGCATCAGCACCTTGTGCCTTCGCACTCTGCATGTCAATCACCATTTGCTCAGCAGATCGAGCCATCAATGGAGCACAGACCACTATGGAGTTCGTCAAGATTCTAGCACCCTCCATGATCAGACCGAAGAGATGAAGAAACCGATAATATTCGAGATTGCAGTGAAAGAAAATGAAGAAAACGTACAGGAATCCGAAGGTAGTTTGTCTACGTCTATAAAAAGAAAATGGGGGAGCGAGTTTGGCAGGGAAGAAGACGAGAGAATCAAAATGAAGAGAGCAGTCTCAAGGAATCAATGCTCTGTCTTTATCAAATGGGATTTGAATATATATGTAGGCCAACAAATCTGCAGATAAGGTTCGGTGGCTTTGGCAACAGCCTCCACTCGAAGCAACTTCTGAAAGAAAGGCAACATCATGAAGCTTGAAAACAAATAATATTAGTAAAAAATTAATTGTTGATGCTCATTCACTTTAGAAAATATATAATGCATTTTATCAATTTATATAATTATCAATTTCTTAATTGTTTTTCTTACTGAATCAGGTACTCTAACGGTGGCAAATATATAATGCATTTTATAAAGCAAGAGATTCGGTAAGATGGAGGAAAATGTTGATTGATGGGGGGTTCTTGATGGTCTTTCTAATTTCATATATATATATATATATATATATATATATATATATATATATATATATATATATATATCTCGGTAAGATGGAGGAAAATGTTGATTGATGGGGGGTTCTTGATGGTCTTTCTAATTTCATATATATATATATATATATATATATATAGAGAGAGAGAGAGAGAGAGAGAGAGAGAGGGGGGGGGCATAGTTGAGTAACTTTATTAACATTTTTTTATATATTTAGCATCAATATTTTGTTTTGTTTTATAAAATATTGATTTTCTTGGCTAAATTAATCATATCTTTAAAAATTCAATCAATTAATTAAGTTTTATAAAGCGAATTTTTTATTTTAGTTCATTAAAATTTGAAGTTTTTAGATATTAAATTCTCTACATAAACTCACAAATAACATGAGCTTGGTAGGTGATTATTTGAACTCACAAAAGTCCAAATATGGAGTATGCCATCTTGCTTCTTGCTAACAACAAATTCTGCCTCCACGTAAGCATGGATATAATGAGAAGTTTGGTTATTAGTAAGTTTGTGGTAGGTGAAGGATGCTTAAATAACTTAAATGATCATCTAGTTTGTGTTTGTTAGATTTTTTTTTGTCTTAAAATATATACTTGAATATATAACCTTTAGTTTTCCATTCAAATCCCTCTTAAAATTGGGAGGGAATTGAATTCTCCACAAACTCGAGGGTGAATTAAAATTAACCTTTAATTTTCAATCCAAGCCCACAAAAGAGATGAGGTACATCCATATAATAGAGGTACGGGTTAACATTTTCGGTTCGGTTCGGTTTGATTTTTATCAAAAAAAGTAATCAAACCAACAATTATTATTTTTTTAAAATAACAGAACCGAACCTATTAAAAACCGACCGTTTTCGGTTCGGTTTGGTTTTTATGATTAAAAAAATTGAGAAAACCGAATTTGTTTATTGGGCTTTCTGATGGGATTTCAATTAATATAAAAAAAGACTGATTTTCTTATAAGATCCCAAGTATTTTTAATTTTTTTTCCACTAATACAAATATTAATGTATTAAATTGTTATTGTTAATGTTAATATAGTGTTTATTAAGTTTTTTTTACTTTGCTAATACTTTTGTTTTGTTTAATTTAGCATGAGGCAAAACAATTAAAATTACACAAGTGAATAAGTTAAAATTTAAAAGATATTCTAAAAACACAATTGTGTTTAAATTATGCTATTTTTAGAACATTATGTTATTTTTGAAAACAAAAACTGTGTAATTTGATCCTTTCAATTTCTAAGTTTGATTATTTTATTTTCATTTTTTCTAAATTGTTTTTTTAGCGATTCTTTCTTTATTTAGATGGATTCTACATTTACCCTTTTCATTTTAATCATGATGGATTCCAAATAGATTATTTTCTTTAATTCATAATCAAGATATATCCTAAGTTGATATATACTTTCAAGTTTCAATTCCTTTCATTCATGTGTGGATCCTAAACCGATTCCTTCATTTTCACTTATATAAAATGAATCCCAAGCTTATTGTTTCATTTATTTTCATTCTAAGTGTTGTATAGAAAATGTAGAAAGAGAAAGACAAGTGGTGAAGAAGAATATATTGTTTTTAGTTGCTGTTGCCTTTCTATGCTTGAAAATCATATTTTCCCGACAATAACAAATCCTTTTGTCTTCCGTCTTATCTGACACTGTATTTCTAACGTGTATTTGAAAAAAAAAAACATTATTTCTGTTTTTTATTTTAAATTAATTTTTTTTTTTTTGATGTTTTCAGATTATTTCTATATATTAATATCAAATATATATTTTTTAAAATATCATTTCAATATATATATAAATAAAAAACACTTTAAGCACGAATTCAAAAGACAAGTAGCCTTGTTTTAATATTTCACAAAACACATCACGATAGAAGTAGCACGTGGTACACGTGCTATTAGAGTCAATGGTGTGTAGGTTCACAGAAAGAAAGAAAACACTTATTTTCTAATGATACATTATAAATGTGAAATGATTATTGCTCCAAAACATAATAAATGTTTACGTGGTGGCTTGCTAGCATTATCCCGCGTAAAATACCACTAGGTTCCAAACATACTATCTTTGACTTTGGGAAGCATAAACACAATATCGCTGTAAATTAATATGGTCAAAGATTTGAGGAGGGTCAGCTAATTGTTTTTCTCATCCACCAGATTGCATTTTCATTGATGTCGATTCTCTTGATCTCCATTCTCTTGATGTGGATTCTCTTGATCTCCATTCTCTGTCGTTGTTTGGTCTTGGAAGTTGACCTTGATCTCATTAATCACCGCTCCACCAATTTTCCCCGTCATGTTGTTGGCACCACCAGGCCGATTGCCGGCACCGCCAGTTTGTCCTTGCAGATAAAAAAAAACGAATGAACAAGTGTTAAACAATCTGGTATGCACCAGCAGTTAAATTCAAACATTGTTCAAGTTATATCATATTATGAATTGTGTTCTGCTTGCTAACCTGTGGTGACTGCGACTATGGCTGCTGTTTTTCTCTTGTGGTGCAGTAGAAATCCCACAAGAGCCCAGAAAATTACGAAGATTGGGATCGTGGTTCCAAGTATCACAGGGAGCTTGCTACTCTTTTTTCTGCTACCTGAAGGAACTGATGAACTGGTAGAAGTACCATCAGTACTAGTTGTCTGACAGGACTTGCTGGAGACACACAAGTCTGGATTGCCTGATACCCTGTAATATTTTCCCAGCAGATTATATGATTTAATCATCAAAGTAGAAACTATATCTTAAAAATTATAATTAAACTGTATTTTCATAGGCACTTACACTAATTTCAGCTTCTTATTCGACGATAGTGATGGAGGAACTGGTCCACTGAAGGAATTATCTGCCAGGTTCCTAGATTGAAGAAACAGGAAAGGAAAAAATGTGAATCCTGTTTCAAATTTGCTTGAAAGGTGCACACTGAATCCCGGGACGGAGTGTTTTTTTGCATCCCAAGACTAGTACTCTTTAGGAAAACATGCCAGAATCCTTATAAGAGCATTTGTAACAATCAACAAGAGATTATTTGGGAGAATCTTACAGTTCTTTGAGGTTCGGTAAGGCGCCAAGGAAATCTGGAATAGGACCAGTTATGCTGTTATTCTGCAAGTTGCTGTGTTGAATAGGAGACAGAAATGCTAGCAATGTGTTAGAACAATCAAGAAAATACCAGAAACTGGTTCAACTCAGTTACAGTTAACTTACATGGTCACAAGGGCATCCATGGAACTAAAATCTGGAAGTTCCCCTGAAAGGTTAAAGCTGCCAAGGTTCCTGAAACATTATGAACACAAATACATTACTAAACCAGCTAATAAAATTATACTAGAAGAAATTGAGCATTTTCCTGATGATTTACAATGCCGTTATGCGAGGTATGGTATCACTGCTACAGGTAGTCCATTCCCATGTGTATGGAGAAGGAAGACATGGATCACCAGACCAAAAAACTTCTAAAGCATCACTGAAAGCTTTTTGGAGTTCACTTAAGCCTTCCACTGACAAATTTAACATGGAATTTATCTGTCAGTATATATATGCAGAAATTTCAACATCAATTGAATGCTAATTAACATATCAGCTATATATAATGCATACCATCATTGCTATTGGTTCCATCTGTTAGCCGATCGCTAATAGAAAAGGCTTCCACGGCATTGACAAGTGGAGGAAGTGTAGAATCAGGGTCGGCAATCAACAAAAACGAGGTGTTTGAAGAAGCAGTGAAGTTTAAAAACATTTCTGCCACTTCTCCATATGGTGGGATAATGGGATCTGATATAGGCTTGTTATCGACGTAAGCCTTAAAGGACCTCTTCTGGGTGGTATCGAGCTGGGTCACTTCAGAGAAATACAAGTTCATGTAGATTGAAACTTTTTGATCAGGAAAACCAGGGTTTATACTGATAGAATCTGACGTGCTTGAGATTGTAATAGCATTCTGCAGCACTTCCCGTGGAGGATTATCCGGTGCATTAGCAGTACTGATGAATGATGCATCGCTTGCGACCGAAGTTACCCCGCTACCAACTGTTGCTGGATCCCATATGCGATCATAATAATCATCCGGGTACCTGAAATTATCTACAAATTGTAAGAAGTAGAAAACGATGACAGTAACAATGATAAGGATCGCCAGTGTATGATCATCACCTTACTGTCGCATCAGCACCATAAGCAACCCTTGATCTTAAAAACAGTGCATGTATCGGATCCAAATAGCTATACATTTTAGAATCTAATGCCGTAACCTCAAGTGCTGATATAAATGGGAACTGGTTAGGCTGTGTTTGGGAAAGACAGATGCTAGTTGTATCGCTTCCGGAAGCATAGACTACTTCATAATTTACAAGTTGATCGAGTGAGGTCTGAACTGTGGCCCATTCGTTTCCATCAAAATGCATATCAAATGATGGAGGAGATGATTTTCCGTCGTAATTTCCATAGAAGAAGCTGGCACGAACAAGAAGTAGACTACCCTTGACATCAGAGATAGAGTAACAATTCTTTTTCCGAGTTGTGAACACCCTAAGAGTGCTCATCACATGTGGTAGTGTATTTCTAGATTGCACCACTGCCGCCTGGCTGTTCTGGAAGAGGCCGTCGTCTCCCGTCCATGCTAAGTTTCTCTCGTCCGTGTAATCATCGGATGCTCCACAATCAAAGTTAACTGGAAAAACATGCAGATTAATTGAAATGGTTAGCTGAGAATTTGAAGTGGGTTTATATATATAAAGATATATATAAAGAAAATGAAATCTAACCATATGCATTTGCTGAAAAGGCAAAGAAAGCTAAGAAGAGGAACACGAGGCAAGTAGCCATGATCAACACTGGGAGAGATAGGACACAAGGAATTGTTACTCGATCATGGTACTATATATATTGTTTTGTTCTCTCAACATTAGAGCTAGGACAACTAGGATAGAGAAGATAAATTGTGTTTGGTTGGTAAATTTATTTTTTATATATTTTACTCATGTATAGTCGTGGTATTCCAATTGGTGCTAGGGTTTGAGATGCTCAAGATGCTTGCTGTAAAAGAAAATAAAAACATGAGTGAGAAAAATTAAAAAGATGGACAGAATTCTTGTATCTTTTTAAAGCATCCAAATATATATTTTTCTTTTTATATATCTATCTCTTTGTAATATTATAATTATTCAACGTGAATTATTTTTTATAGTGCTATTTTTGTCATTAACGATCAATTCGGCTTATAATGTTGAATAATAGAATTTGTAGATTCTCCTCAATACATAAATTAGGATGTAATTAGGGGATTTCTACAATGACAAAATCAACTAATACCACCATATGTCCAGTGAATTTATCTTAGAGTCAAGACGTTGACTTGTTAAAGATCATTGGGTTTTGCATGGCTGGCGTTGACTTCACTGCTTGGAATCTTACAGCAAGAGGCTGGGGGGGTTGCTGGCCATGTGCTGGGAGCGTCGCTGGACATTGTTTTGGGGGAGACGACCCGTCAGATACGGGTTTTGAATATGTTTTTGAGATTGGTGAAAATCATGAAACATCGCGAAGAGGAAAGAGAGTGTGGAATTTATTTATTTTTAAAAAAGAGTAAATTATTATTTAATCAATGTGCATGTTTATTTCAATGAAATAATCAGCTGATTCCTTTTGTTTTAATTGATCAATATTGATTTGTTAGTTTGCAACTTGATTTTTTATGTTAGTTTTTCTCAGGATAATATAATTTTCTTTTTTAAAAAGAAAATGTCATTTATTTCTATTCAAATTTCCCAATCTCAAAAACATATTTACAAGCATAATTTGGAAATATCAAAAGAGTTTCATAAGGTACTAACTAAAAGAGTTACTTACCACATTGGTTTTAGGGTTCAAAGCCGTAACTCGAGCGAGAGAATCGCATAAAATTGAGAATCCTTCATACTCTATAATAGCTTATGATTGCGCACCATATCATGTTAATTCTTTTCTTATGGTTGTTGTTTGAAAAGGTAAATTTTAGAAGAAATATTATAAATTGTAGCTTTTTCTCAACTAATATTTCAATAAAAATAAAGTTTTTAATGAGATTTATGCAAAATTATGGTCTTTCAATGTTCTTTATAGTGTTGTAATTCATTAGTTTAATTTAGAAGAGAAGCTGTATTTTGATGTTCTTTATATGCTTTTTGATACTTCGAAACCCTAACTTTTTCTTTGAGAAAAACATTTACATTGTATGGAATATTTCAAGCATAGTTAGCTTTTCTTTTTTGGAACGCCTTTATAATTGGAGTTTTTATTTCTATATCTAGAAGTCAAAGCTCTATTATTTAGATCAATTAGCCTCTGACCTTGAATATAATTATTGGTCACAGACGTCAAGAATATAGGTCCATCCTATAAGCATCCTTAAAGAATATTGAATGCCAAAAAAAAATAAAAAATCTACAATGCATCAGCGGTGATTGTGTGAATATTATTTCAGCAAACACAAATAAATATCCCTATATAATAAATCTAACAATTTGAAAAAAGTTTTAAATTTATCATTTACATTATTATTATATATATTTTGGAAAACCAACCAGAAAAGTACAGATATGATTCCCTTCGAAATGAGTAACTTCCACGACTGCAAAAGTAATTCCTAGGTATAAAACGCATTTCTTCAGGAAAATGAATGCTTAAATTTAAATACATGATGGTGTCGAATTACTTTTAGTCAATGCATGAGATAATAATGGAAAAACCGTGCAGGCAGCAAGGGCACAAGACGACGACCTGCAAAATGAAAAGCTATACTTCATCTAAAACTGGATAAATAAAAATAAAAATAAAAATAAATTATTTTGGTGTTTTTTATCTTAATTTGAAGATTTTAACTTGTGCTATTATCCTGGATCATCGGTGAATACAGCACTAAATGGGATTAGATATAGCAATTTTAGAAGTGTTCGAAAACCTAAACCTGCAAGGTTAACAACTGGAAGCTGATTAGCTTAGTTTCAATCTTTTCTTTGTCCGGTTTAACTTCAATGATCTCGTTGCCGGATAATATTTATGTTTTAACTCTCACTTCTTACAGTTTTTTCTTTCTAAAATATTTATATAAACAATCTACCGAACCCTTATAAATTAATTATCTGGACTCCACTTATTGGTACAAAAATACAAGAAATCGTTTTCCTGATGATGCAGGTAGCATATTGTTTTGGGGTATAATATCCGATTTTAACGGGGTCTGATTTTTTTACCTGATTTTATCAAATTTATTGTTTTGACTCGCAAAATCATATGATTTTGCGAGTCAATTTATGATTTTGATAACAATGATATTACCCCATCGTCGTTATTGTTAGGGCAAGGGTTTGTTGTTTGTTTCTTGGAAGCAGCACTCCTACCTTTCTTGATTGCAAGCCTCGTTGCTTCTTTTTCACCTGCGGCATCAACATTGTTGATAACTAAACTACTTACTTGGACTTCAATAACTATGTGTAAGCAAATCAATAGAAGAAGAAGAAGACTTTGGTCGTTCTGTTAAACCAGTTGTAATTCAGTTACATTTGTAACTGTTTCAATTGTAAGAAGAGAAGATGCAATTGACTTCTCTAAGTAGTTACAAGTTTGTTACATATGGTTATAAAAACGTGTAATGCATTAGCCTGTTGAAGTATATAAGCAGGCAATTTATCAAACACAAATAATGAAATAAAAAAGGAATTACTCATCTTTTTTGGAAAAAAAAACTCTCTCTTCCTCAAGCTCTCTGTGCACCCATTTTCTCTTCTCAAATTAAAGCAAAACACCTGCAAAACACAAACAAGCAATCAATTAAAGTTTCTACAACAAACAGAAAATCAATCGAATGAATTTCTACATGGTATCAGAGCTCTAGTATGATGCATAAAGGGACGTAAATTGTGAAATCAAGAAGTTCAAGATCCAAAATGGCAGGATCATCAAGTTCTGAAGGAAATTTAAGGACTCCACAATTTAATAGAACCAATTATGATTTTTGGGCAATTAAAATGGAGACTATCCTAATAACATATGATCTATGGGATGTGATGGAGGTTACATTACCTCAGTTTCATAAAAAAACCTGAAGCAGAAAGTGAATCTACAGGAGAAGGAAGTGAAACTGAACACATTTCAGAAGAACAATTAGCTGCCTCAAGAAAAAACAGAATCAATAATGCTAAAGCCTTGAGTCTAATACAAGGAGCATTATCTGATGATCTATTCCCACAATTAGGAATGAAAAAACTGCAAAAGGTGCTTGGGATATATTAAGAAGAGATATTAGAGGAGATAAAAAGGTGACAGTTGTAAAATTGCAGGCAATAAGAGCTGAATTTAAATATATGAAGATGATAGTAGGTGAGAGTCTAGATCATTACCTGACTAAGTTCTTCGAAGTCATAAATAATTTGAAATCTCTTGGAGACAAAGTACCTGAGACAAGTGTTGTACAGAAGTTATTAATGAACTTAAGCTGTAAATACAAATCAATTGTTTAAATAATTGAGAAAACAAGGGATCTAGATACACTTATTTATCCATCATGCCACGTTAGCTTATCATCTTTTTATTCTTGGCAACTGTGTTTTCATAAAACTTTGGGTTGACTTTTGCTTAGGCTAATTAATTGGAAATTATTTTGAAACACGACTAAAAACCACTTTTTGAAATAGCGGTTGTGTTAAAAATATATTATGAAAAACACAGTTATCTAGCTTAGGCAGGAAGATTTTAAAAATATTTACCATCAAACTGATTAAGCCCTTCCAGGAAAGATAGCAAGATGTTTCAAGGTTGATAAATCATTGCCAGGAAGGCACGTACAAGTATGGATATAAACACGTACGTCTTTGATCACTACCTCACAGCAACCCTTGAACTTAAAAACAGTACTGCATATTTCGGATCAAAATAGTTATTATACGTTTTTTAATCCAAGTTCCTAACCTCAAGTGCTGATATAAATGGAACTGGTTAGGCTGTGTTTGGGAAAGACAGATGCCAGTTGTATCGCTTTTGGAAACATAGACTACTTCATAATATACAAGTTGATTAATCCATATAAATCTTCTCCTCGAGCTCACAATGAAGAAAAAAAATGTTTTAAGATCTAGCAACTCAAGTTCTAAAAACCATCAATAGGTGGCTGAGTTGGTGAAGAGTCGGGGCCAAAAAGCAAGCCTTATTACTAAAAGCCTTGTCGAGGAGAAAAAGACTTGGTATAGTTTGCGCAAGTTGGCCATAATACCTTTTTTATATATAAAAAAAGACTTAAGCTCCAAGTCAAATAAGGAAATCATTACAAATAATATATTATTGCTACAAAACATAATAAATGTTTATGTGGAAAAGTACGTCCTAGCATTATCCCGCGTATAATACCACTAGGTCGTTCCAAACATATTATCCTTGACTTTGGGAAGCATAAACACAATATCGTTGTAAATTAAAATGGTCAAAGATTTGAGGAGGGTGAGCTAATTGTTTTTCTCATCCACCAGGTTGCATTTTCAATGCTGTTGTCTCCGGTTGATTTACATTCTCTGTCGTTGTTTGGTCTTGGAAGTTGACCTTGATCTCATTAATCACCGCTCCACCAATTTTCCCCGTCATGTTGTTGGCACCGCCAGTTTGTCCTTGTAGACCCAAGAAAAAGAACGAACAGGTGTTAAACAATCTGGTATACACCAGCAGTTAAATTCAAACATTGTTCAAGTTATATCATATTATGAATTGTGTTCTGCTTGCTAACCTGTGGTGACTGCGACTATGGCTGCTGTTCTTCTCTTGTGGTGCAGTAGAAATCCCACAAGAGCCCAGAAAATTACGAAGATTGGGATCGTGGTTCCAAGTATCACAGGGAGCTTGCTACTCTTTTTTCTGCTACCTGAAGGAACTGATGAACTGGTAGAAGTAGTACCACCAGTACTAGTTGTCTGACAGGACTTGCTGGAGACACACAAGTCTGGATTGCCTGATACCCTGTAATATTTTTCCCAGCAGATTATATGATTTAATCATCAAAGTAGAAACTATATCTTAAAAATTATAATTACACTGTATTTTCATAGGCACTTACACTAATTTCAGATTCTTATTCGATGATAGTGATGGAGGAACTGGTCCACTGAAGGAATTATCTGCCAGGTTCCTAGATTGAAGAAACAGGAAAGGAAAAAATGTAAATCCTGTTTCAAATTTGCTTGACAGGGGCACACTGAATCCCGGGACAGAGTGTTTTTTTTGCATCCCGAGATTAGTTTTTAGGAAAACATGCCAGAATCCTTAGAAGAGCATTTGTAACAATCAACAAGAGATTATTTGGGAGAATCATACAGTTCTTTGAGGTTCGGTAAGGCGCCAAGGAAATCTGGAATAGGTCCAGTTATGCTGTTATTCTGCAAATTGCTGTGTTGAATAGGAGACAGAAATGCTAGCAATGTGTTAGAACAATCAAGAAAATACCAGAAACTTGTTCAACGCAGTTACAGTTAACTTACATGGTCACAAGGGCATCCATGGAACTAAAATCTGGAAGTTCCCCTGAAAGGTTAAAGCTGCCAAGGTTCCTGAAACATTATGAACACAAATACATTATTAAACCAGCTAATAAAATTATACTCCTAAATAAATAAGAAGAAATTGAGCATTTTCTTGATGACTGCAGGAAAAGATGATTTACAATGCCGTTATGCGAGGTATAGTATCATTGCTACAGGTAGTCCATTCCCATGTGTATGGAGAAGGAAGACATGGATCACCAGACCAAAAAACTTCTAAAACATCACTGAAAGCTTTTTGCAGTTCACTTATGCCTTGCACTGACAAATTTAACATGGAATTTATCTGTCAGTATATACATGCAGAAATTTCAACATCAATTCAATGCTAATTAACATATCAGCTATATTTAATGCATACCATCTTTGCTATTGGTTCCATCTGTTAGCCGATCGCTAATAGAAAAGGCTTCCACGGCATTGACAAGTGGAGGAAGTGTAGAATCAGGGTCGGCGATCAACAAAAACGAGGTGTTTGAAGAAGCTGTGAAGTTTAAAAACATTTCTGCCACTTCTCCATATGGTGGGATAATGGGATCTGATATAGGCTTGTTATCGACGTAAGCCTTAAAGGACCTCTTCTGGGTGGTATCGAGCTCGGTCACTTCAGAGAAATACAAGTTCATGTAGATTGAAACTTTTTGATCCGGAAAACCAGGGTTTATACTGATATAATCTGACGTGCTTGAGATTGTAATAGCATTCTGCAGCACTTCCCGTGGAGGATTATCCGGTGCATTAGCAGTACTGATGAATGATGCATCGCTTGCGACCGAAGTTACCCCGCTACCAACTGTTGCTGGATCCCATATGCGATCATAATAATCATCCGGGTACCTGAAATTATCTACAAATTGTAAGAAGTAGAAAACGATGACAGTAACAATGATAAGGATCGCCAGTGTATGATCATTACCTTACTGTCGCATCAGCACCATAAGCAACCCTTGATCTTAAAAACAGTGCATGTATCGGATCCAAATAGCTATACATTTTAGAATCTAATGCCGTAACCTCAAGTGCTGATATAAATGGGAACTGGTTAGGCTGTGTTTGGGAAAGACAGATGCTAGTTGTATCGCTTCCGGAAGCATAGACTACTTCATAATATACAAGTTGATCAAGTGAGGTCTGAACTGTGGTCCATTCGTTTCCATCAAAATGCATATCAAATGATGGAGGAGATGATTTTCCGTCATAATTTCCATAGAAGAAGCTGGCACGAACAAGAAGTAGACTACCCTTGACATTAGAGATAGAGTAACAATTCTTTTTCCGAGTTGTGAACACCCTAAGAGTGCTCATCACATGTGGTAGTGTATTTCTAGATTGCACCACTGCCGCCTGGCTGTTCTGGAAGAGGCCGTCGTCTCCCGTCCATACTAAGTTTCTCTCGTCCGTGTAATCATCGGATGCTCCACAATCAAAGTTAACTGGAAAAACATGCAGATTAATTGAAATGGTTAGCTGAGAATTTGAAGTGGGTTTATATATATAAAGATATATATATAAAGAAAATGAAATCTAACCATATGCATTTGCTGAAAAGGCAAAGAAAGCTAAGAAGAGGAACACAAGGCAAGTAGCCATGATCAACACTGGGAGAGATAGGACACAAGGAATTGTTACTCTATCATGGTACTATATATATTGTTTTGTTCTCTCAACATTAGAGCTAGGACAACTAGGATAGAGAAGATAAATTGTGTTTGGTTGGTAAATTTTTTTTTTATATATTTTACTCATGTATAGTCGTGGTATTCCAATTGGTGCTAGGGTTTGAGATGCTCAAGATGCTTGCTGTAAAAGAAAATAAAAACATGAGTGAGAAAAATTAAAAAGATGGACAGAATTCTTGTATCTTTTTAAAGCATCCAAATATATATTTTTCTTTTTATATATCTATCTCTTTGTAATATTATAATTATTCAACGTGAATTATTTTTTATAGTGCTATTTTTGTCATTAACGATCAATTCGGCTTATAATGTTGAATAATAGAATTTGTAGATTCTCCTCAATACATAAATTAGGATGTAATTAGGGGATTTCTACAGTGACAAAATCAACTAATACCACCATATGTCCAGTGAATTTATCTTAGAGTCAAGACGTTGACTTGTTAAAGAGTAGTCGATCATTGGGTTTTGCATGGCTGGCGTTGACTTCACTGCTAGGAATCTTACAGCAAGAGGCTGGGGGGGTTGCTGGCCATGTGCTGGGAGGGTCGCTGGACATTGTTTTGGGGGAGACGACCCGTCAGATACGGGTTTTGAATATGTTTTTGAGATTGGTGAAAATCATGAAACATAGCGAAGAGGAAAGAGAGTGTGGAATTTATTTATTTTTTAAAAAAGAGTAAATTATTATTTAATCAATGTGTTTATTTCGGTGAAATAATCAGCTGATTCCTTTTGTTTTAATTGATCAATATTGATTTGTTAGTTTGCAACTTGATTTTTTATGTTAGTTTTTCTCAGGATAATTTAATTTTCTTTTTTAAAAAGAAAATGTCATTTATTTCTATTCAAATTTCGCAGTCTCAAAAACATATTTACAAGCATAATTTGGAAATATCAAAAGAGTTTCATAAGGTACTAACTAAAAGAGTTACTTACCAAATTGGTTTTAGGGTTCAAAGCCCTTGTGCTAAGGTAACTCGAGCGAGAGAATTACATAAAATTGAGAATCCTTCATACTCTATAATAGCTTATGATTGTGCACCATATCATGTTAATTCTTTATCTAGCATTGCCATAATTTTTATGGTTGTTGTTTGAAAAGGTAAATTTTAGAAGAAATATTATAAATTGTAGCTTTTTCTCAACTAATATTTCAATAAAAAAAAAGTTTTTAATGAGATTTATGCAAAATTATGGTCTTTCAATGTTCTTTATAGTGTTGTCATTCATTAGTTTAATTTAGAAGAGAAGCTGTATTTTGATGTTCTTTATATGCTTTTTAATACTTCGAAACCTTAACTTTTTTCTTTGAGAAAAACATTTACATTGTATGGAATATTTCAAGTTGCAGGTAGGTAGCTAAAAGTTGCAGAAAACAAATCACGTCCAAACGATCGATCCTTCTTCTTTCCTAATTTTGATTTCCAACAAAGTGCAAACTTCAATGCTTCATCGATCCATCACTTGTTTCTTCATCTGGGGTCAAACTTTCCTCAACTGCTCCAGCAGAAAAACACAGTTATCTAGCTTAGGCAGGAAGATTTTAAAAATATTTACCATCAAACTGATTAAGCACTTCCAGGAAAGATAGCAAGATGTTTCAAGGTTGATAAATCATTGCCAGGAAGGCACGTACAAGTATGGATATAAACACGTACGTCTTTGATCACTACCTCACAGCAACCCTTGAACTTAAAAACAGTGCATATTTCGGATCAAAATAGTTATTATACGTTTTTTAATCCAATTTCCTAACCTCAAGTGCTGATATAAATGGAACTGGTTAGGCTGTGTTTAGGCCAGTTGTATCGCTTTTGGAAACATAGACTGCTTCATAATATATAAGTTGATTAATCCATATAAATCTTCTCCTCGAGCTCACAATGAAGAAGAAGAAAATGCTTAAAGATCTAGAAACTCAAGCTCTAAAAACCATCAACAGGAGGCTGAGTTGGTGAAGAGTCGGGGCCAAAAGGCAAGCCTTATTACGAAAAGCCTTTTCGAGGAGAAAAAGACTTAGTATGGTTTGCGCAAGTTGGCCATAATACCTTTTTTTATATATAAAAAAAGACTTAAGCTCCAAGTCAAATAAGGAAATCATTACAAATAATATATTATTGCTACAAAACATAATAAATGTTTATGTGGAAACGTACGTGCTAGCATTATCCCGCGTATAATACCACTAGGTTCCAAACATATTATCCTTGACTTTGGGAAGCATAAACACAATATCGTTGTAAATTAATATGGACAAAGATTTGAGGAGGGAGAGCTAATTGTTTTTCTCATCCACCAGGTTGCATTTTCAATGCTGTTGTCTACGGTTGATTTACATTCTCTGTCGTTGTTTGGTCTTGGAAGTTGACCTTGATCTCATTAATCACCGCTCCACCAATTTTCCCCGTCATGTTGTTGGCACCGCCAGTTTGTCCTTGTAGACCCAAAAAAAAGAATGAACAAGTGTTAAACAATCTGGTATACACCAGCAGTTAAATTCAAACATTGTTCAAGTTATATCATATTATGAATTGTGTTCTGCTTGCTAACCTGTGGTGACTGCGACTATGGCTGCTGTTTTTCTCTTGTGGTGCAGTAGAAATCCCACAAGAGCCCAGAAAATTACGAAGATTGGGATCGTGGTTCCAAGTATCATAGGGAGCTTGCTACTCTTTTTTCTGCTACCTGAAGGAACTGATGAACTGGTAGTGGTACCACCAGTACTAGTTGTCTGACAGGACTTGCTGGAGACACACAAGTCTGGATTGCCTGATACCCTGTAATATTTTTCCCAGCAGATTATATGATTTAATCATCAAAGTAGAAACTATATCTTAGAAATTATAATTAAACTGTATTTTCATAGGCACTTACACTAATTTCATCTTCTTATTCGATGATATTGATGGAGGAACTGGTCCACTGAAGGAATTATCTGCCAGGTTCCTAGATTGAAGAAACAGGAAAGGAAAAAATGTAAATCCTGTTTCAAATTTTCTTGACAGGGGCACACTGAATCCCGGGACAGTGTTTTTTTTGCATCCCGAGACTAGTTTTTAAGAAAACATGCCAGAATCCTTATAGGAGCATTTGTAACAATCAACAAGAGATTATTTGGGAGAATCTTACAGTTCTTTGAGGTTAGGTAAGGCGCCAAGGAAATCTGGAATAGGTCCAGTTATGCTGTTATTCTGCAAATTGCTGGGTTGAATAGGAGACAGAAATGCTAGCAATGTGTTAGAACAATCAAGAAAATACCTGAAACTGGTTCACCTCAGTTACAGTTAACTTACATGGTCACAAGGGCATCCATGGAACTAAAATCTGGAAGTTCCCCTATAAGATTAAAGCTGCTGAGGTCCCTGAAAACATTATGAACACAGATACATTATTAAACCAGCAAATATACTTATACTGCAGGAAATATAAGAAGAAATTGAGCATTTTCCTGATGACTGAAGGAAAAGATGATTTACAATGCCGTTATGCGAGGTATGGTATCATTGCTACAGGTAGTCCATTCCCATGTGTATGGAGAAGGAAGACATGGATCACCAGACCAAAAAACTTGTAAAACATCACTGAAAGCTTTCTGGAGTTCACTTAAGCCTTCCACTGACAAATTTAACATGGAACTTATCTGTCAGTATATATATGCAGAAACTTCAACATCAATTTTATGCTAAGTAACAAATCAGCTATAATGCATACCATCTTTGCTATCGGTTCCATCTGTTAGCCGATCGCTAATATAAAAGGCTTCCACGGCATTGACAAGTGGAGGAAGTGTGGAATCAGGGTCGGCAAACAACAAAAACGAGGTGTTTGAAGAAGCTGTGAAGTTAATAGACATTTCTGTCACTTCTCCGTATGGTGGGATAATGGGACCTGATACAGGCTTGCTATCGATGTAAGCCCTAAAGGACCTCTTCTGGGTGGTATCGAGCTCGGTCACTTCAGAGAAATACAAGTTCATGTAGATTGGAAGTTTTTGATCAGGAAAACCACGGATTATACCGATAGAATTTGACGTGCTGGAGATTGTAAAAGCATTCTGCAACACCGCCTGTGGAGGATTATCCGGTGCATCAGCAGTACGGATGAATATTGCATCGCTTGCGACCGAAGTTATCCCGCTACCAACTGTTGCTGGACCCCATATGCGATCATAAGCATCATCCGGGTACCTGAAATTATCTACAAATTATTGTAAGAAGTGAAAAACGATGACAGAAAGGATCGCCAGTGTATGATCATTACCTTACTGTTGCACGAGCACCATAAGCAACCCTTGAATTTAAAAACAGTGCATGTTTCTGATCCAAATAGCTATACATATTTGAATCCAATTTCTTAACCTCAAGTGCTGATATAAATGGAAACTGGTTAGGGTGTGTTTGGGAAAGACAGATGCTAGTTGTATCGCTTTTGGAAACATAGACCACTTCATAATATACAAGTTCATCGAGTGAGGTCTTTACTGTGGCCCATTCGTTTCCATCAAAATGCATATCAAAAGACGGAGGAGATGATTTTCTGTCATAGTTTCCATAGAAGAAGCTGGCACGAACAAGAAGTAGACTACCCTTGTACTCAGAGATAGAGTAACAATTCTTTTTCCGAGTTGTGAACGCCCTGAGAGTGCTCATCACATGTGATATATTGCTAGTTTGCACCACTTCCGACCGGCTGTTCTGGAAGAGGCCGTCATCTCCCGTCCATGATAAGTAATTGTCGTCCATGTGATACAGATCGGATGATCCACAATCAATGCTAACTGGAAAAACATTCAAATTGATATGGTTAGCTGAGAATTAGAAGTGGGTTTATATATATATATATATATATATATATATATACATATAAAGATAGAAAGAAAATGAAATCGAACCATCTGCATTTGCTGTAAAAGCAAAGAAAGCTACGAAGAGGAACGCGAGGCAACTAGCCATGATCAACAACACTGAGAGAGATAGGGCACAAGGAATTTTTACTCTATCATGGATACTATATATACTGTTTTGTTCTCTCGACATTAGAGCTAGCACAACTAGGATAGAGAAGATAAATTGTGTTTGGTAGATATATTTAATATTTTTATATTTTATAGGGTACTTATTTATCTTAAAGTCAAGACGTTGACTTGTTAAAGAGTAGTCACCATTGGGTTTTGCATGGTTGGCGTTGAATCTTACAGCAAGAGGCTGGGGGGCTTTCTGGCCATGTGCAGGGCGGGTTGCTGGCCATTGTTTTGGGGGAGACGACCAAATGAAGCATAGCGAAGAGGAAAGCACGTTTGGAATTTATTTATTTTAAAAATGAGTAAATTATTATTTAATCAATGTGTTTATTTCAGTGAAATAATCAGTTGATTCCCTTTTGTTTTGATTGATAAATATTGATTTGTTTGCAACTTATTTTTTATGTTATATTTTTTCAGGATAATTTAATTGTTTTTTTCTTAAAAAAAAAAAGAAAATATCATTTATTTCTATTCAAATTTCCCAATCTCAAAAACATATTTACAAGCATAATTTGGAAATTTCAAAAGAGTTTCATAAGGTACTAACTAAAAGATTTACACTTACTTACCAAATTGGTTTTAGGGCTCAAAGTCCTTGTGCTAAGGTAACTCGAGCGAGTTATCTTTCCTCCTCTATCATAGCTTATGATTGTGAACCATATCATGTTAATTCTTTGTTTAGCATTGCCATAATTTTTGTTTTTTTGAAATGGTAAATTTTAGAAGAAATACTATAAATCGTAGCTTTTTCTTAACTGATATTTCAATTAAAAAGTTTTTTAATGAGATTTATGCAAAATTAGGGTGTGTATTATTGATTGATCAAACACTTTAAAATTACGGTCTTTCAATGTTCTTTATAGTGTTGTCATTCATTAGTTAAATTTAGAAGAGGAACTGTATTTTGATGTTGATAAGGAGTGCACGAATGTAATGTCAAATTTGGGTTTTGAACTTCAGAAAGTCTCGAGCCTATTTGTGTATTAGAATAACCCAAATTTGGTTTGTTTCATAATTTGATGTTGGGGAGATGGAATCAAATTATTTTAGATGGTTTGTGACCATTTAAATAGTTATTACCTATAAGAATGATATTGTTTTTAAGGTAGTTTGGAGTGTCAAATCTATTTTAGTTGGTGCTTTGTTTTTTCAATCAGAATAAAATATTTCGGTTTTGGCGTGTCATTTTAGGGTTATATTGTTTATGTATGTGTGTGTGTGTATAAAATTAAATATATTAATTCAAAAAAAAATATTTAGAATTATGCAATTTAATCTAAAAAAACAGATTTTTCTGAATAAAATTATGAACATGTATAATATTACGAGAATGTTATCATCAATCTCGCAAGATCATTACATTCTCTGATTGCTCTGATATTTTAATATAATATATATAAATATGTCAAGAGACTCCTCATAAAAATGTCATCTCAATCTAACTGTCGGATTAAGAGATATGATTGATATTGTAAAATTATTCATTATTTAAATAAAAAAAACTATTTGGCTGAAACAGAACGAGCGGAACGAAACCGAAACGTTTCGGCGGGTATTTGGCTGAAAACCCGGAATGGACAGGAATTTAAACCGAGATAAAAACATATGCGTTTTGTCTCGTTTTTTTAATTGGTACGAAATGTTTCGGCCGTTTCAACCAAAACAGAACGAAAATAACAACCCTCTTTAGAGCAAGTAGAGGTACGATGTTGTGCGTCTCCATTTTATGTATTAAGAATCATTGAGGTTGAAAAGGAAGAAGATTGTAAACTTGTATTAATGGTGAATCATACATTTGAGTGTTGCATTCTTTATGATGGGATGTCTAACAAGTTTAATGATTTTCAGTATAAGCCTAAATTCTTTACATGTGGTTTTCATGGTAAATTGGATTATGAATGCATTGATACTTTTGAATACTTCGAAACCTTAACTTTTTCTTTGAGAAAAAACATTTGCTTTGTATGGAATATTTCAAGCATAGTTAGCTTTTCTTCTTTGGAATGCCTTCATAATTGGAGTTTTTATTTCTGTATCTAGAAGTCAAAGCTCTATTATTTAGATCAATTAGCCTCCGACCTTGAATATAATTATTGGCCACTCAAGTCAAGAATATAGGTTCATCCTATAAGCATCCTCAAAGAATATTGAAAAAATTAAAATCTACAATGAATCATCAGAGTGATTGTGTGAATATTATTTCAACGAACACACAAATAAATTAAGAACAGTTTCTTTTGCATTGCTGGAGCTAAGATCCCAGATTAGGAATCATCATGATAATACCAACTTATCAATTGTCTTGGTGAATAAAAAGGTATTAAGTGGCGCAATCAAGCCATTAGTTAATGCAAAACCAGCTGTCTTTAATGGAACAATTATATTATCAACATAACCTTCTACAAGTAAGAATTCTGGTACATACATGTGATAGGAATTCCTCTGAAAATATTCCACTGCTGACTATGGACATATTCTGTGGGATGCTTACAAATTCTCAGACAATTACATTTTCAAGGAGGAAAAACGAGGAACCAAATACCTAATTTGGTGGAAAGCACATCAAAGCCAGATTTGGATGCTTATTTGTTGTATGCCGATCAAACCTTTATACGGATCACAAATGAACCTGTTCATGTGAATAACCACAGAAATGATGAGATACTGTTATTCAAAATCCCATGTTTATTTATGCAAACAGGAGAAGTGCTAGAGGCAATCAATTCAACACTTGATTATTGACCCGCGCTATATTAGCCTGCTACATCTCTGTCAAAAATTGAAGACAACCTATACTTCTGTTCTGGTTAAAAAGGTATCCAAGATGCTGGCAGGACAAATTCAGAACAAAAGGCTCTAGTAGGACATGTACCCAACCCATCTATTGCTGTATGGTATTTCAACAGAGAGAAACACACATAAGAGTCAGCAATGGGGCTTCAGAAAACTGGATGAATATTTACATATGAAGTTGGTTTAGAGAACCAAAGTCACTTTCTCATGACCACAAGGAGATATCAATTAAAAGACTAGATCTGTGTCAAAATATGAACCTGGAGACAAAATAGAGATGACAGGTGGACCAGGGGATTAAGAGCTACCAGCGTCATGATTAACAAAAAAAGCACTTTCAGATGGACACGATGTAGGAAAATCAACACCAGGTGGACATATAGCCCAAATATTATTAAGAAATTTGTTTGAAATTTCAAAAACAGAAAGTGGAGGAACTTGAAAATAAATGAAGCTACAGTAATCATAAGCTTATTAGATGAAATAAAAAGTTTTGAAAAAAACCTTGAGCTAAATGCTGAGAAAGAAGACTATATAGAGCGAGGGAGTTGTAACCAAAAAACTTGTCAGACTAAAGAAAGGCTGAACAATTTAAAGACAATGCTTGTTTAGTGAACTAAACAATGACCTGAGGTAAATACACAATAAAGGTCAAGAATTTCATCAATCTCAAGACTGGTTAAAGAAAAGAAATAGTAATGAATAATGACTAATCAAAAAAAAAAGGAACAAATATGTTTGCAATATTAAGTGCATACATGGCACAGCAAAAACAGCAGCGTAAGGATGGATGACTATGTGTAAGGCATGGTTTAGCTAACCTTCTTCGATAAGAATAAGAGGAGTTAGAAAAATTCAGCTGATCACATTAAGAAGGATAAGTCAATAACCAGCTCTGCTATGAAGGTTTTCATGTAGCACAATTTAAAAAAAAAAAAAAAGGGATGCAACGTGTACAAATTCCACAACTTGATAATTCAGCAACAGTAGAATTTCTTAAAATGAATTCAACAAGCACATTTCACTTCAAAAACAAAAACACCTAGCTAAAAATTCATTCAAGGTAATCACAATTTATAACCTTTCTAAATTAAAAAAACAGCAACTTCAGGTTCCATTTTCGTGATAGCCTTTAAATTTACCACTCAACCAAAACCTTAAACCATCAGTCCACACACCAAACATCAATACTTTTATCATCTCTTAATGCTCACACCAAATCTTAATATTCCATCCCAAATTATCAAAATGCATATTTAATAGAAAAGCAACAAGGACTCAAGATCCAGTTATACTCACAAGCTGGAAGACTGGATATATCAGCAGAAACAGCACAAGGAATCCCCAAATTCGAAAGTGCACCCCTTATAATCCCACAAGGAAAATACAGATACATGCTCATTGCTTGTGCAGCCTTGCTTTCAGGATCTTGTGTTCCATTGTCAACCGATGGATCTCCCGAAATTCGCGATAGCCATCGAAACTTATTATCTTGCAACACAAATGTACCCTTACAAAAAAAAAAAAGGAACCCAATTTCTCATTAAACACAGAAAACCCATAATAGAATTTAAAAAAAAAAAAACGCAACTAAAATAAAATACAGAAACTTACTCGGTGATTTGTTTTCAAGTTGTCAATCTGTTTCTTGAACAATTCAGACCAGAAATCTTTGCATATGAACTTAATTGCCTCTAAATGATCAGTAAAACGAGGCCGATCCATTGTGTACCTAATCAATCCAATTCCAAACAGAAAAGGGTATAAGAACATAAAATCAAACGAAAACTGAGCTTGATCGGGTGTACCGTTCAGAGAGCTGATGCCCGACTTGATAGCCAATAGCTTCGATCCGACGGGCAGCGAGTTCAGGAGTGTTAGAGTAAAATTGATTGCAGTAAGATGCTACCATTTCTGTTAGTAAACTATCGATGCAACTCTCTGATACTTCCCGTCCCATTTCTTTTGCCTTTCTTTTTCGCTCGCTGAGACGACCAAACTGCTTTACAGTTTGTTTTGTTTCTGAGTTTTAGAGTTGGGATAATGGGCTTGGGTACGAGTGCTAGCTTTGGGCTACTCTACTGTTTACAAGCCAGGCCCAACGTTTGCTTACCTCGCTCTTAACTCCCCCACTTGTCCATTTGCTATCACGCCACGTCATCCGTAGAATAATATGCTCAAGGTTTTTTTTTTCAAATTTTGAGATTAATATTAGAAAGATTTTTACTAAAAAATAAAGTAATATGCGTTAATACACTCTTGAGATTTTATTTTATTTAGATAATATGTGAATGTGTTTTTCTCTATTAATTTATGTATAAAAAAACATGAAGAAGAAGATGTAATTACTTAAAAAAATATGTTGTCCTATACTATATAAAAATGTCAAGCTTTTAATAAAATAAAAAAATAAAAATAGGTTTTCTAATTTGGTACAAGAATCTTCAAAGAATAAATTAGCTAAAACATAAATATTGATAGACTAAGTTTTGTATTGGAATAATAATTATTTTTTAAAATATTTTTCATCTAATATTAACACATTAAAATAATTTAAAAACACTATAAACAAATAATTCAAAACAAATAAAATAAAATAAAAACGCAAAACAAGCTCTAAATAACAATAAAAACTTGTGTTTGGCATATTTAATAATTCTGATAAGTTGAACAGCTAAACTCGACCCTGTTTTAATGAAAATACTGAACCGGTGACTCTGATGAGTCGAGACTTTTTCCAGATCAATCGCCGGCCAAGATTTGAAAATGATGTTAGGTGAAACATTTCGATACTGGGGTGGTAACTTGGCTGGTTTTGAGGTGCAAGCACTAACTCTCTGCCTTCTTTTTTTTTCAATGAGCTGCTTAATTTATTTTTATTTTTTTTGCAATCCCTTCAACGATAACATATTAAGCCATCTTTTTTTTATATATTAATATGTATATTCGTATCAGCTTGCATGTACCTTAATTAATTTTATAATCTCAAAATTAACGATAATATAAACCATTTAGTAAAGGATTCTTATGCATACTCCTTGTTTTCTAATGTCTGAGATATTTGTAAGAAATTATCATTATATCTTTGATGATATACTTATATTCTTGTTTATTCAAATTTATGATTATATAAATAGATCGTGAAGATCAATTGTTTAATTTTCTCCATGATGGAAGGAAAATATTGGCTAATAAACTGATATGATATATCTATAAATAATAGTTTGTGTACTCCATTTACGGCTAATTTTGAAATTATGCTGTTGTTGCATTGGAAATTTATTCAGAATTTGAGCAAAAATGATTGGAATTATTTATAATATAAATTTCCGCTATTACGTGTATTTAGTATTAACAATATTCCCATTGTTCTGGTGTTTTTTAACTGTTGGCTTTTCCTATAACTCCGATTTCGGATGCTGATAAAACTAACTTTGTGATCTTGAATTTCACCACTGGCTATATCCAGGCCTCTGTGATCTATATCAATGAAATGAAGAACACAGTCCATATTATCATTAATTTATTTTCTCTTAATTAGAGATGCATTTTATATATTTCAAAAGCCAACATTTCTCAGCAAGGTACAATTATGTTTCCATGGAAGTTATCGCAGTAGCAGATGTGATTCTGGCAAAAAACACGCTTACATTTTGCTGAGCAAGAGCCTACACACCCTGAAGTATATGCGCATGGCACACCGGAACGCGCAGCTCCGAGCACAAAACCTGCCGGAATAATTTAAGTCAATTTCCGTCAACCATGTTTATATGTTTTGAAATTCTTGACACAGTGAAAAGAAAAAAGACAGGAGAATCTACGGTGAAAGTGTGAGAAGGAAAAACATTTTCAACCTACGACGATCAGCATTGTGGTTTGTGCGTGACAATTCCTCTAGATCACGCCTTGTAAGAAGAAGCATCATTGTTTTATTTAAGAAAAAAAAACATTACAAGCCCAAGATCAGAGATAATTAATATATCTTTAACTATTTATTTTTTCTAGGATGCGAGGAAATCTTATTCCCGCAAAGCGTATTTTATGAACCCAGATGAGCGAGTAAAAGTTCGGTTGTCCTAAACTCTTATAAAAATAGACATCTTGATTCGAAATTAAGACCTGCTGTATAGATCGCAAATTATCTGTAATCATGTCATGCGTTTCGGGACATATCTTAACTACTTGAGTAAGGAGAGAGAGCAACTAACGAGAGCAGGAGGAAGAAGATGAGTAGACTTACAGTGTGCAAGAACGAATAGAGCTATAATGAATGCCGACTTGAATGAAGCTTTTTCCATTTTTCTATGAAGATTTAAATTTAGCTCTTTATCTTTCTCCTCGTTAGATATCGATACAACAATTGCCATGAACTTTGGCCTTATTTATAGGGAAGAAATATTAAAAGTAATAAATATATAATAAGCATATGAGAGATTTTATTGTGGGATCAAAAACAATGGATTTTATTCCCTATTTTGGCTAAAACAAGTAGGATTTTTTTGGAAGATTGTTTTTAGTGGGGTTGGATAGCTCAAATTAATTTTTTGTGATTTCATGTGTTTATGTTAGCAAATTAGAGAGCATATCTGCGTTGGATTTACCCTAAAATCACGAAACATATCTATTATCTTATTATAAAAGGAATGCAATCTCTTATTTTTAGCCAAAGTAGTAAATAAAATCTAATATTTTTCTTACTAGAATAGAAAGGAGTTAAGTATAAAACTAAATAAAATCTAATAAAAGGTTGAGTAAATTCACTACCACCTTTAATAGTTAGTTTTTTTTTCATTCTAGTTATCAAACCTTTTTTTCTCTTTGATTGCATCCTTTTTCTACCAAATTAAGGATCAATTGCACTTAATTTGTTAAACATAGGGAAATCTGGTGGCCAATTTCAAATCAACTTCATTTTGTTTCTTTTTTTCATAATATATTTCTGGGATATTAGTGGACTTTTTTTTGTTATGCCCTTCATAACTGTTTTTTTTCTATAATAAGTTTGATCCAAATTAGTTATAATTGAATAGATGATATTATATTTTGAGATGTTAGTTGCATTAGATACTAGTTAATTTAATATATATTCTTAAATGAGATTTATGCCTTCGTTTAATGATATTGGCAATTATTCTGTTAATTATTTTATGTAAATTACTATAAAAAATTATTTGTTTATGTTTATGATTGTTAATATTCTATGAAAATGAATTTCAGTTGATTAATTATAGCTATGGAAAATATATTTAAATTTCTTTCACTTTTTGTTTAATGAACTATCCTTAAGCGAAAAGAAAATTGTTGAAAAATAGAAAATGTTATAGGAATCATGAAGGTTGTTATAAAAGATATGAATATTTTTTTCTTCCATGATTTAATTTTTACTCTTCACCAGCAAATATCATTTATATAGTCATATCATTGGTTAAAAAATAAATACCAACTGAACTTCATCTCCACCATCACCTTCTTCACTGCCACCATATCCACCTCGCAGCATCCACCACTCTTTTCTTCTCCACCTCCGCTACCACCTCTGTTTTTCACCACCACCACAACCACTTCATCTCCAACAACTTCACTACCATTGTATCTCAATATTAAAATGTTTGACTTTAATTATTTTATAGAAAAATTATTTTCCAAGCTAAATATTAAAATGTTTTATATGTAAAATATTTTAGACAATGGTTTCGGGAGCCACTCTACATGAGTCGGTCAAAAAATATTTCCCTGAACCCAGTTGTCAAAAAAAACTTGGCTAGATGCTTGCCTGCAAGATTATTTCCAAGCTTGCTTGTAAGGTTTATGAGTATTTACTGCCCTTCCATGGAAATTGTTTTGTGGGGGTGGAAACCATGAATGTTTGCCAAACCCGGCGTAAAATTTGAACCAGACAATTAACAAAAACAAGATGTAGAAAAAATCAGTTTAAGAGATCAAACAGAACACACTTTAGATTATAAAACCAACCCACCAAAAAAGTACAGTAGGCCCTGATCTTTTTATTCAGAATCTATCAGAAACCTCAGGAGCTGAGGGTTGATACATATGCAACTGCAGTTGTTAATAAACTAGGGTGGAGTAAGGTGGTTTCAACCTTGCAAACCAATAACACCTGCACAAGCAATGATAGGAACAATTATGATTTTCCATGTAGCAGAGATAAGAAAACAACTGTTGTTCATGCCCGCGAAAAAAGAAAGATAGAAACACCTTTGGCTAGGGCACGAGAGCAATTCAGTATAATTCTAAACCTTTTGCATTTATGAGATAATATGACAAATTGATGAAATCAAGAACAAGAGAATGATGACCTGGGGACACTCTGAATACCATATATTGATAATTCATTAGACTCAACAATATCTCAAATTGTTCACAAACATAACATGATATTTTCTTAAATGTCAACAATTAGCTTGTTACTTACCGCATGCTACTCTGCCACCAGCATTACCAGTGGTTTTGCTAAGTTCATGTCCTCCTGGATGTAGAAAATAAAAAATGGATGAACATCACTTTGATTTGAGAATGATGCAATAAAAATAATAGATGTGACGAAAATAAAGTAAATAAGTCCATATATAACCTATCATGGGAAAGCCATATAGGTATAAAGAAACATTATCATCGCATCCTACTCTGCGCCCTCAAACCCCTTGGACACAATAAGGAAATTAGAATCCTGCCCTATAATGAATCAAATATCCTGGAAGAAGCATTCTAACTACAACCCAGACTACTAAATGCATAAATAAATTATCAATTACTACAATAACAAGAGTCATGATGCTGATTAATCCCAATTGAAGCTCTGCTTGGAAGAGGATAGAGATCTAAGTCAAGAGTTCCAATAAGGCTGTGCTTTGTGAATCACGGACCCCAAAAAACATGTTCCAAAGCATTTTTTTGCTGACCAAATTATGTTCAGTTTAATTTTGATAAAGACATTGAAGGGTAATGTATCAGACTGTGTTCTTTATATTAAATCAATTGAAACTGTCAGTTTGAAGTACAAACAAGAGCTCTACAAAATTGTTCTCTTACAGGAAGCCAGAATCATAAAACTAGAAATCCAATACTGTTATATCCCGGGTCCATTCATCATTCATCAATGAGAACATATAACAATGACATAAATCAGTCCATGAAGGAAATATTGATAAATTACCCTTGCCAAGATCATCAGGATCTGCATGAACAACAACAGCCCTTCCAACAATGGAATGTGGTCCAGTAAGAGGAATCTGGTTGTCAATGATTGTGAAAGTAGCAGTGCCTGAACACACAAAAATCAGAAGTTTTACTTACTGGCCTGACAAGCATGTGACCAGCTTAACTGACAGGGCAAATCCTATCTACAAAAGCATTCTCGAAATATGGTAAAAAAAAAAACTCATTTAAAAATATGCAAAAATAATACGGAAAAAAAACAAGTAAAATACAGTGATATTGTTACGAAGCTCATTTTAAAAAAGAAAACCACAATCCTGGTAATTTAGAAACTATTTAAAGCAACATGGACAGTAAAGCATACCATCATCACCAACAGTGACATTTCCCAAATCACCAGCATGACGATTCTCATCCTTAGGGGCACCATGCTCTTTGCCTACAGGATTAAAATGCGGGCCTGCAAACAGAACACATCAAGTAGCTGAGAGTAAAGATTGTTGAAAAAACAAAAGAAAGAAGATTCTTTAATCTTCCTTTTGCATTGATCGCTTGAGCATTTTTGGGGGATAATCCAACTATTTGGCATTACCAGTTGACATGCAGCCATTTGTGGTGTCTCCAAGGGCATGAACGTGGAAGCCATGAAGGCCTGGCTTAAGACCACAAAGGCTTCCAGTTACAGTAGTTGGACCTGAAAAAATAATGGCTCGGATATCATAAACTAGACAGAAAAATGAGCAAAACAAATTGCAGACCAATTGATTGGAGCTTTCACTTACCATCTCCTTCTTGAGTAAAGTTGATGGTGCCTTTGACACCTTCACTGCTATTCAGAACCGCAACAGCCTTCACCATTGTTCTATGTGATCTAAAAGAGTAAGTGTTAGAACTGAGCATCTACAATCACCTAAATTCTTAAAAACATCAACACAAAAGCTGCATCTCGCAAGAATGGCACCTGACCAAATATATCAAGGGAAAGAAAAAAACAAGGGGCACATTGCACCCACAGACACACCGAAAGGGCCACAGCTCAAAACAGTCAATTCAAAATCTCAACTTCAGATATGTGCACAAGCACATATAAATTATAACAACTAAATCACACTAATTAGAGCTATATAGCCCACAAAACTAATCAAATAAATGTATAAATGCACATATTTGATGATCCCATAGGAAATCAGTGTAGCTTCAGTATCATTAAGTATCTCTAATATAAACAAAACACCCATTTTTCGATCCCGCTCCTAATTTACAGAGCTTTAATTTTCTCTCATGCCCCTTGATTATTCAATCTACAAGTTCTAAACAAGATAATTTTATATCTGAAATAAAACACTAAAATTGAGGTCTAACAATACCTAGGTAGCTTACCTTGATTAAAAAAAAGTTCAAGAAAGATCTGTGAAAAGACCACACAACCCACAAGCAGAAACAACCAAAAAAACAAATCTAAGTATAGACTCAACACTTTAAGAATAAAAAGAGCACGTAATAATCAACAACTACGTAATAGTCATATGATCATCAAGCTACTACTAGTGTATCGCATCAAACAAATCATAAAGGCTAATCTTTAGGAAGTCAAAGCATAATAAGACAAACAAAAAAAATCCTTATCAAGATCAAACTATCATGAGAATATAACTAAGACCCTCGATTTTGATCCAAAAAAAAAAAGGAGAAGGTGGAAAGATGGAAGCTTTACCTCAGAGCACCCCTTCGAGAGTAGAGAGAGAGAGAGAGAGATTATGTGTGTTGTGTTTGAGGGTGAAGAGTGAGTGGATAGATGGTTCTGACCGTTTTTATAGAAAATACAGACAAATGAGAGTCCGGCGAGTGACTCCACCTACCCAATTTAAGGATTTTAAAAAAAATATATCACAATAAATAAAAATATTAATATTGATGGTATAGCATGAAATTGACAAAATAACACCATTTATTTATTTATTTATATATGTTGCATTTTAAAATCATAATAAATAAAAATATGAAAGGATATCATGTTTTGAAATCATAACATCTATTAAATATTGTAATTGTAGAATTTGACAATTTATAATATATTAAATTTAGCAGATCTTATCACAATAAATAAAGCATTTTATTTGCAGATCTTACCAGTTGATATATGCCGCTTATTTAATTTTCATTTTTACCTCACCTATTTATAATAAAATGTGAAAAAATCACTCATATATATATTTTAAAAACAACTATGGTCATGGAAGTATCTCCATGTGGAATGATCCTATATTTTGATTATTGGTTTAATTATCATATATCATATGATAATTTGTCATTTATGTCACCACCGTACCCTATCCTATGACTGTCATTTTGATTACTGGACATATATATATATCATCATGACTTGACCTGCGATATAGCCCATAGCCACGGTCCAAACTCCTCCGGTTGAAGCAAGCATGCTCACGTTTTAAATGGCCACCGAATTTGCTCCGGCCACTTGGATTTCGGTGGCCGCCGTAGAATTCATTAGTACGTGATCCAGCTTATTACCGAGAGGTTTGTTTTTTCTATGGTCTTGGTTTCGAGCCCTGTAGTTGCTAATATGATGGTTATTAAAAAATTAAATGGTCGTTAACTTTAAGGTCTGTGAAATTAGTCGAGATGCACGCAAGCTGATCCGAACACTCGTTAGAAAATAATATAAATCATATTACGGGACCTCACCTAACATCTTAAGCTTTTAGGTGAGATAATTTTTTAACATGGTATTAGAGCCTTGTTGACCCAACAGTCACAAATTCGAATCTCATCACCTTCATTCTATTTGATAAAAATCAAACATAAGATAGTATAGACTTGTGTGCAAGTTTCAATCCCAAAGTACCTTCACTTGAGGGAGTGTGTTAGAAAATAATATAAATCATATTATGGAACCTCACGTAACATCTTAAATTTTTAGGTGAGATGGTTCATTAACATGGTATCAGAATCTTGTTGACCCAACAGTCACGAGTTCGAATCTCACCACCCTCATTCTATTTGATAAAAATCAAACATAAAGTAGTGTAGACCGGTGTGTAAGTTTCAAGCCCAAAATACTTTCACTTGAGGGGGGTGTTAGAGAATAATATAAATTATATTCTAGGCTTCACCCAACAGTTTAAGCTTCTAGGTGAGATGATTCTTTAACATGGTAAATCATATTATGAGATCTCACCTAACAGTTTAAACTTTTAAGTGAAATGATTACTTAACAACAATTGTATTAATAATTAATAAGAAAAAGGTTACTGGTTACAGCTAACTCTTGTTGCCATACAAAATTTGACATTAATGGCGGTGCGGAGCCAACAATACAGAATTTTTTTAGTGCTGTGATCGATCCAGAATTGTAAAAGCTTCTTCTCCATGAATGTGTAAGCCAGGATTTATGAGTTCTTCCTTGAACCAATTATATCATATAGGATCCAAGAATTCATTATTCTGTTTTAGCTTTCGATAAGTATTTAAATTTGACATTAACATATTAAAATAATTTTAGAAAAATAAGCAAATTAAAAAATAACTTTTACAAAAATATTTTTAAAATATAAAAGCAAACATGCTTTAAATATATTATACACATCAGCAAACAGGCACTATGCTAGGAAAAAATTAGGTCAGCCACGAAAAAGCGTGCCAATTATCTAGAAGTAGTAGATGATCTATTTCACATGGAATTTCTCACGGGTGACCTTGCTGCCAGATCTCTCTAAAAAATAAAGGACTATCCAAACAATTCAGCTTCCACAAAACCCAACAATATAATTCTCCACAAAAATTCAAGATTAGGACTTTTCTTTGAACCCTAAAAACAAAATGCCCAATCTCCATAGAAAGGGGCTTGTATTAGAAATCCCCGTCTCACAAAACCCTAATTCCACTCTCGAAGAAAGGACCTTTGTTGGGTCAAGTGTCTATAATTGGCTCTTTGAATGTCATGGGTTTTTGCATAATGCGATTTTGATCCTGGCTTCTCTTGCTTTTGTTCTTTATTTGGTATTTAAAGCTAAAAAGAGCCTTAGGAAGCTTTCAAATGGGAGATCTTCTATTATGATTGCTTACTATGGCTGTCTCTGGCTTTTTAGCTTGCTTAATCTTGTTTGGTCCTGCCTTCAGGTTTGTGGGTTTTCTTATATTATTTCATTTCCTGAAAGCTATTTGCATCTCTGGCTCTGATTTTGGATACACATTTCACCGTTTTATTGGAATCTTAATTGGGTCTCTAAAAAAGTTCTCGATTTTATGGGTTTGTTGTTGAATTATCATTTTGTTTGTGTTTCTGGATTTTATGTTGATGTTTTTCATTGTTTTAGATTTTTAATGGCTTTTTACTCTGTGGTTTTTCCAAATTAGTGGAAAGGCCAATGTTGTTTGATGCTGTTTTCATGTTTGTGATCAAATTGTTTGGATACCATTTTGGATGACCTTAAGATTAGAAAGGAAATTTAGAATGTGTTGATTCTATACGTGTGAGGTTATTTTTTTCTTAGCATCGTATCTATCGATGGAAGTAGTCGATTTTTAAACTTTGATTAATTTGTGCATATTGTTGATGTTAGTTGGGCAGAATCTAGGGATAATCATAGTGGTTGGTTAGCTTTTCTTCCTTTACTGATTGCTGGCAGTTTGATCGTATCTCATTTGAATCTTTTTGGAGTGCTGGTATGTGTAATTACCATATAATCTTATTGATTGTACGGTTTATGTCTATTGTTAAATGTTTAACGTTGCCTGATATGGCTGGTCTTTGATGGTTCATAAATGTCTAAAGTGGTGAATTTAGATTTCATTCTGGAAGTTTTAATCTAGCCAGAGATTATTGAGCTTTACTGTTTTATCATGGGTCAATACGTGAATGTCTATGTCCATTGTACGTTGCCCTTTCTCTTCACTAGAGAAGCATAAATGTCAAATGTTATAGATTCAAAAGGATGTTGGAAAGATGATATAACTTGTTTGCAGGTACCACAACAGTGGCCTTATTGTGTAGTGATAAACTACCAATCTTTTGGATGACATTATCTTCTTGTGTGTTGATGGTTGGAACTATGATGTAAGATTGAGTGTGCTAAGTGATCGTGACCTGTTACAAAATGAAAGATGCAGTCTGAATTTAGTAGGCTGTTGCAACTATATTTTAGTCTGGCTGCACCTCGTATCTTTTTCGGGGGATGGCTGGCATGTTTATTTTGTCTTGTATCTGAAGTACTTGGTTTGAAGCTACCCTGTTTCATCTGATTCTCATTTATTATTGAACATGTCAATTAAGTTGAAGTCATTTGAAGATCTAAGATGAGTTCCTAGATCCCAATCAATGATCATACAGGAGGGAAAAAATTTATGACCTTCAAAGCCATAATAAACAAAAATTCTTATTAAATGGAGCTCATATAGCTCTCCACGAAAATTAACCAGACATGTTCCCGACCAAGTGATACTCATCACTCTCTCTCTCTCTCTCTCTCTCTCTCTCTCTGCAAATGGCAATAATCAACCAAGTGATATCTATACACATTTGTCCTAGATAGTTTCCCATCTTTGCCATTTTCAGATAAACACCTGTTAAGACTTGTAGTCACCAATTAGGTTAATGAAGATAGTGTAAATCCAGTTATGCTAGTATAAGGCTTTAATCCTTGGAACTTCTTGCGTCTCCTGCTATGCCCTTTGGAAACTACAGTCGCATTACTTTTTCTTGTGTTGATTCAGGCATGGGAGTGCACTCCTGGAAAGGAATTAGCTTGGAATATCTTATCATTACTTACAACATCAGGAATGCTGTTTATGGAAGTAAGCTTGATTGCCTTTTTATTGCAAGGAGATTATGCGGGTGGATTGGAAGATTTGACACGGCCCTTTGGTCTCTCGGCCCTCGTTGTTGGTTTGGACATTATCCTCAAGGTATTTCTTTGTTCCTGAAAACACCCTTCTGTTCTGTTAGTAGTGGCATATTTCTGGCATTGATAAAGGATGCTACCATCAGTCAGGGAAGAGAGGTTCAAGTCTTCTTTTGAATGTGTTGCATTGACAGTGAATTCAGATATTTCTTGTTCCCTATTTTAGCATGGTCAGCAAAATGCAAACCCCAACACCAATCTCAAGTTTGAAATGCCTGTGAAATATACCTGTCTGAGCTTTTTTGCATATATAGAAAAGGGAATGAACGATGCTGATATTTAATCTGTTAAAACCTTTTGCTCTAGTAAATTGATGCAATCAGCCTTACATTTTACTTCTTTTTTCCTTACAGGCTCTTTACCTTTTTGGATTTGGGATTCCTTTGTTCATTGATAGCAGTGAGGAGTCTCATCACATGAAGTGGAACTTGTGGTTTATCCACAGGCTTGTGCTGACTTCTATTTATGGGTTGATACTGTTCATGTATCATTCCAAGTGGAGGGAGCGGTTGCCTGGTAAGTTAGTCCAAAACAAGCAAATTGGCAAAATTAATTTCTTGTCAATTTCAGAGCTGTTTTCATTTGACCTTTTATGTCTACCCTTGTCACAGCAAGACCCGCGTTCTACAAGTACATTGTCATTATGTTCATCTTGAATGCACTGTCACTTTTTGCTTCTGCGCTTACTGGACATGGGACTGGTTTTGGTTACTGGTAATTATGGACCAATCTCTTTATCACACTATTCCATCTTAACCTTTCTGTAACTGTGTGGAGTTTGTTCTCTAAGTGCTTTATTTTCCCTTTCACTAAATTTTTCTTGTGCAGGCTGTACAGCACAACAATTGTATGCTACCATTCATTTTACCTTCCTCTTCTGTATGTAACGTTTTTAGCAGACTTTTTCCAGGTATTCATACTAGTTGGTCCAATTTCTGTATTTTCCAAATTTTGTTTGTTTTATTTATGCTCCTGTTTTTAACATGATGTTTTAAGATGCTAGAGCAGTGATTAATTAGTGGTTGCTCTCTTGATGACCTTAGGAGGAAGATTTGCATCTGGAGAGCGTATACTATTCAGAGATGAAAGATGCTGGTTTCTTTGATGATGACTGGGATTGAATATTGAAAATTACCACTGTTTCATTCTGAAGTTGATAGGATGGACAATGTAAATAGAATCATGCTTCTGGAAGGCACAAACACTGAAATGAAAGAGATTTTATCAAATTCTGTACAACTTGACCATTCATGATTAGATGTGCCACCTTAGTAGAAGGGATCTTTAGTATTTGGATCCTTCAGGGTTCTGCTAATGAAGCCCCTGTTAGCATCTGACTATCTGTATTTGATGTCAACAGTGTATAATAAGATAAGTGGATCATTAAAGACTATTATGCCTCGAGGATCTTTGACCTGCTTATTTATATATTAATATCTGTTTGAGAGTGTGGCTGCAGTTATTTTTAGTGTTTTTCATTTAAAAATATATTAAAATAATATTTTTTTATCTTTTAAAAAATCTATTTTTGATATCAGCAAAATAATTTAAAGTAAAAAAAAAATCTAATTTAAAGTTAACACAAGATGATGGTTAACGTTTGGCATGGCTAATATGGGGAAATGGTGATTTTTCACCTGTTTCCCCCTTGCATCGGATATGGAAATTATCTCAATTTCTCGGATCATTTTCAGACTTGATTGCTTCAAGGCTTTGTATAAATTGGATAAGCACCAGGGGCACTGGCCTGACAGATGGTCACGCTTGATAGGGCCAAAATCTTGGAAAGCAAATATTGGCTTACTGTCAATGGCAGCATCCACGGAAATCACCAATGGTTTCACCACCCACCAAAGAAAAATGAAGCAGGAAAAATAGAGGAAAACAATAATGAAATTTATCATGTAAAATTTGATGCACTAAGCAGGAAATGCTTAAGCATATAAAAACACAAGTTCACAGCTTAGCAACTTTATGAGTTTTTCTAGATGAAACCAACAAAACATGATGTGTTCACAACAAGGTTGCCTAGAATTCCATCTATAATAGACTGATAAGAAACACCCATGCAGGCTAAAAATGATCTCCAGGTCGGATCATGTTTCTTTTCTTCTAATCCTTCTTCTCAACAAGCTTCTCAATAAGATCAGCAGCATCCTGAACTGTTGCGATGCTTTGGGCACTCTCCTCTTCAACGCTGATACCAAATGCCTCCTCAAGTCCCATCACAATCTCAACCTGAAAGAAGTGGCGATGGATTACAAATCACCATATGCTAAAAACAACTAATTAAACCCCAAGATTGTATTTTCAGGTTATTTCCTTACTAAGGAAATAACCAATGCAGAATAAAGATGGAGACATCATATTGAACTCAAAAAACAATGTTGTACTATCTTTTAGGAAACTCAATAGATCTACTAATTAAGCAATTGTTGAATGGGCGAGACAAACAAGAACCTCTAGGTAAATATTGTACTTGAAATATTTCAAAAGAAAACATTCAGATGGTTGTGTAAGATACCGTATCAAGAGAATCAGCTCCAAGTGTTGAAAACTTTGATTCTCCACTAACAGGAATCTCATCTGATAATGCCAACTGTTTCTTCACTATTTCACACACCTTATCAATTGTCTCTGGTTTGGCCTGGTAAAGAACATTAATGTATAAATAATCAATGATTACAAGTGAAGAAAATCAACTAACACATTTGCAAACAATCACACATTTGATCATCTGATTGACAAACCACATCATAGGCCTTGTAAAAATTATATGCAGCAGACCTTACAAGGTTACAGAAATCAGAGTATACCATATTATTTTCCAAAGTCATGTGGATGAATGACACAGGTAAACATCACATATACATATAGCATTTCTTCAGGACAACTCTTTTTATCTAAGGAGCAGGAAAATAAAGGGCATATTCTTGTTTTAATCAAGCATCTAGCTTTAGGCAATTCTGCACCTCTCCAATCTACATGAAGTGGATGCTAAATAAAACCCTTGGCTATGAAGCATAAAAAGAAAAAACATTTAGCCAATATGTTCACCTTTAGTAGATTTATAGCATATTTCCAGAATCAAAAAACCAACAAAAACTAAAAGGAAAAAGAAACCATGAAGAATATCCGGACATTGAAACAACATTTCAATGAAGTTTGATTTTCTACACATTTCCCCTGAGCAAGACAGTACAAGTGAAAACCATAAGATGTTAAGCCGGTCTTGAAACAAGAAACATACAGCGCATGAAACCCGAAGGCGGCGAGCTGGCACAGACTGCAACCCAAAAGACAGGGTGTTTCTTCCTTGATTTGAAAGTGAAACTGGCTTCAAACCAGAGACCCTGGATGCAGCCTGTTTAACAAGGATCCAAGCACAAGCTTTAGACAAACCAATAGCATGAAGAAGAAACGGACATAAACAACAACCAAAAACACCTTATGAACAAAGAACAACAACTATCAATCACCCCCATCAAGATATATCTGCGTCATGTACAAAGCAATTGCAGTGTGTCACTATATAGCCCATTTAAAGATGACAAGAGATGTCATACCCACCATTAAATCTCAAAAGAGAATCGCAATTAACAACTACATTTCCAAATGTATGTCACTCTAGTTAGAAAAGATTCAAACTTTGGATCTAAATTAACATTTCACTGGACTACAAATTGATCAGGATATTTATGGAAACAATGCAACGAAAACACTAAAACTACACTAAGAAAAAAGAAAAACATTTCTTATCATTAGCTACATATATCTAATAACATGCAAAGTAAATATCAAATAACAAACTTCCAAGATCAAATCAAGAGCTTGAATTTAAAAACGGATCTAAAAGCTAAACAAAAAAGGAGACAAAATCTGTGTTCCCATGAAGCAAAAAAGACATCAGAGAAGTGAACTTCATACCATTCCAGGACGAGATTGCATGGAGATCAAAGAACCTGTGGAGGCTGCCATTAGAGAGTCGAGAGAGAGAGAGAGCTTAAGCCTTAGGGTAGTGCGCGTGCAAGAGAGAGACGGAGAAAACTAAGAGCGTGATTTTGAAATACATTTGATAGTTATTTATAGGTGGTCTAATTTCGATATTGTCAAGGATGTGTGTTTTTGTTTATTGCAAACTATACATTTGCCCCTATTAATCCCACACTATTCATTCTGGTCCTTATATTTTCAATTTTCTAATAACAAATATTATGTTTCCAATTTGCTATTTTCATATAGATGTTCCTTCACCAAACTTGATACACGCATACGCACGATAATTGGTACTTTTTAATATTTTTTAGGGATTCTTTCGAATTTTTTGACATTTTGTTTTCTATTTATACAATAATAGTTTGAATATTAAACTTGATTTTCAACATTTACTCAACAATTTATAATTATAAAAAATCTCCAAAATTAATGGGGAAAAAAACTCTACCCCAAGCTTATTCCAACAAATTTCAAAGAACAAAACCTTAGAAAATCATGAACCAAATGTAACCTTTAAACATAATTACGATTAATCTTCGAGTTTATACACATTAGTTTGCTCTTTTTTTCTAAAAATGTGTTAGACAAGCTTAATTTTTCATCAGTACTATAATTGTGTTCATAAAAAGTGTTGGATAATATATGTTGCAAACTCGCACTCCATCCATTTTAAAAAGACTATATGTTCATTTCATTATTGTTAATTTTAAAATAATTGTTCGATAAAATATTAAGCTGTGTATTTTCTTTATATAAAAAGCATTTGGTGTTTTCATTTCCAATGGTTTTAAAATAAAACTTTATCAAGAATCAATCTTAAAATTAATAAAAATAAAAATAAAAAATCCTCGAGTGAACACTAGGGATCTAATGATGTGTCCAATTTTTTAATTATTCATACAAATATTTTAAAAATATAGGTATTTTCTACTAGATTTTATAAATAGTGGGGGGGTTTAGAAGAAAATAAGAGGGGGGATTAGCAACTCAATGATAATAGAAATATCATGGTAGAGAGAAACTTTAGATTATATGGACTAAATTGAAATTTCTATAATTTATTAGGTCTAAAAATAATTGATACTCTTATTTTTGGGGGGTATGCTAAGGTAGAGTTTGGTTTTAGAGAAGGGAAGTTTCTATTGGCTAGAAGAAAGGGAAGTAGGTGGCAGTTTGGTGACCCAGGTGGCGTCAGATTTCAAGACTGGTTTCAATAGCTTGTAATAGCCGTTGGATTTGCTTACATAGGGATTAGTGAAGTTGGACAAGACGGAGATATCTAGGTTTTGTGCTTTCAATAGCTGGGCAGATGCCACGTACGCAATGGACTTGGACTCAAGCTATTGAGTCCTTTTAAAAAAATAGACAGCTCAAAAAGATAATTTAGAATTGCGATTGCTTATATTTTAGGTCCTTTTAAAAATATATTTATTTTTAAAAAATAATAAATTATTTTTTCCAGAATTTAATTTATTGATATTAAAAATTATAAAAATACTTTAATAAATTTGTAAATAAAAAAAATGTTTTTAAAAACATCTTCCTTTATAATACCAAACACACCATCTGGACTTATGCAACATGGCACTCCATGTTTCACGTGTCCATAAAATTTGGCATTATGGGACGGTGAAAATTAGATTTGGCTTTGATTTTGCACCGCTTTTCTTTGTGAAAATATAGATTTTGTCCTAAAGTTTTTCAATCAGGTCCCAGTAATCTTTTTTTCTCAATTTTCTGTCAGTTTTGGTTACGATTTCCCCTTTTAATTTTCATATTAACGCAAAAATATTTAATATATTTTTGTAAAATATTAATAAAGATAGACCTGAGAGTTCAGCTGAGAGAGTTTTAAAACATTGGGGATTAAAGGGATGGAGTTTATAGATTTGAAACTCAATTAATATATAGATTAGGGACTACATTCGGATTTCTCTTATTTAGACTCTTAACTGATACCAAGTCCCGAGCTCCAAGACGGGCTCGATTGGGCAAGTAAAGCCCATTAGATTAGATAAGTTAGAGCTCCAACAGGGTTTGGATAGGTTGGGCCCTAAAATAGGACCAAGCCCCATATTTTCCCATTCTTTTGCAGCCCGTAGAATAAAGAAGAAAAATATGACTCCATTCTAGGGTTGGGTTTTATTTGTATTTGTTTTGTGAAAGAGATGGTGATGGTAGTTAAAATAATTGAGTAATATTGTAAATATATTATTATTTATTAAATATTTTATAAGATTTCATAGGCTTAAAATATTTTTTAGTAAAAAAATTAAGTTTGAAGATTGTGTATAAAATATTTTTAATTGACCAGTTTCTTTGTAAAATATTTTACAGGAAACAAATACATGGAAATATTTCTTATTTTCTTGAGAAAAAAATGAAAAAATTATAGGAAAATTTTATGCAAAATAAACGTACCCTTGAACTCCTCTCCTCTTAATTAAAGTAGCTAAATTCGATTCAGGGCCTAAACTAGTTTAGAGCACAAGCCATTAGATTTTCAAGTCAATTATTTTGCTTTTAAAATTGTTGGAGTCAGTCTCATATAGTCATCAACCTCACGAGGCACTCAAGTTTAGTGTTTTTTTTGGGAGCGTGGATGCGGTTATGTTTTGAAAGTGTTTTTTGCTTGGAAATACATTAAAATGATATTTTTTTATTTTAAAAAAATTATTTTTGATATCAACATATGAAAATAATCTAAAAATATCAAAAATAATAATTTGAAGTAAAAAAAATATTTTTTTTCTCAAAAATACTTTTGAAATGCAATGTTAAACAGAATTTAAAAGTGTTAAAGAATAATATAAATTATATTCTGGGGTCTCGCCTAATAGCTTAAGCTTTTAGGTGAGACGATTTTTTAATATGGTATCAGAGCTTTGTTGGCTCAGTTATCACGAGTTTGTATCTCACCACCCTCATTTTATTTGATAAAAATCAAGCATCATGTAATGTGGGTCTATATAAGTTTCAAGTTCAAAGGGCTTTTACTTAAGGTGGATGTTAAAGAATAATATAAATTATATTCTAGAGTCTCACCTAACAATTTAAACGTTTATGTGAGATGGTTTTTTAATAAGAAGAGTTCGATGTCTAAAACAGTTTAAAGTGAAACCCGATTTAGATCAATTTCTAGGTTATCGAATCACTTGATTGATCTGCTTGAAGAGATTGGTTTCAATTGTTTAATTATCTCAAGAAATTTGCAATAGTTAAATTCTAAAAATAATAATATCTTAATATATTTTTTTTAAAAAATAAGTCAACTTGTTAGCCTCGACCCTAAAAAAGTCGAGATTCGCCTTATTGTAAGCATATATATGATTTACCATAAACGATGATTTGGAGTTAGTATTTCATCCACACACAAAAAAAAGGATTAGAAAGTAGGATGATGATGCCTCCATGCATGCATGCATGCTATGTCCATTGTCACCATGCAGCTTGCCAGCCAACCGTGCGAAACATGGTGGTCCAAGCTGGACCGGCAGTTGAAGAAGGCTTGAGAAAGAGTTTTCGTGAAGTTTGATCCTCTTATAAAAACATGGCCCGGCTCTTAAATTCTCAAGTCCCCAACCACCCGGTTGGTTTTATTTCATTTTCAGGCTTCCATTTTCCACACAGTTATCAAGCCGTGTTTAACCGTTAGATTTGGACCTTTGTATATATATTATGATTATCAGCACTTCAGTGGCCGTTGATTTGACTTGCTAGAAGGAGTGTGATGGAATTCTTTAACTGTAAAAGCAATGGCTCAACCACTTGCAAATTCATTCATAGCTTGAACTAAAATAGGTCGGCATGCACTTTACACGGCACAAAAAAATATGATTTTTATTTATTTTGAAAATATTCTAATTGGCTGCCCACGTCTCGGGATTAAACAACTTGAAAGTGCTCAATTTAAATGAATTCAAAATAGTGATTAAAATAAAAAGATATTAAAATTCATGGTTGATATTGAAAATTCATGAGTAAAATTAAATAAAAATTAAAAGTTAAAGTTAAAGTTAATTAAAAGTAATAAAGACAAAATACTAAATTAAATTTTGGATTAAAACCTCAAATTTTATATTTTGACCAAAACAACATCTCTTGTTTCTTCTCCACCACACGTTCCATCATAATATGGTTCTCAAGAGTTATAGCGTGATGTAAAAAACTTGTGATTTATATAGTAAATATCGAGTTCGAGTTAGAACGTCCACTTCTTATAAGAATCTGGAATAACTAAGATTTTATTCGTTCATTTACATCTACAAAGTGTACTTTTCAGGGGTTGAGCTTTCCTTGCATCCAAAAAAAGTCTATCATAATATATTGTTTTTATTATTATATGAGTTTATTAATGTCAACTAGTTTATCCAAGGAGGAGGAGGAAGACATTTGCATTATAAAATAAATTTGGTTTGGGAATATTTTTTTTCCCTTTTCTCCCTTTGGAGTGTTCAAAAGAGTAGTAGTGAGTATTTTTTAAAATGTTTTTTTTTTATTTTTAAATGTATCAAAATAATATTTTATTAATATTTTTTAAAAAATTATTTCTACACCATCACATCAAACATAATTTGAAAATATTAAAAGATTTAATTTTAAAGGAAACAATTTTTTTTTAAAAAAAAATGTTTCACTAAACATCAAAATCCTTACTCAGGTGATCTTTCTTGCCATTGGTTCCAATGAACTTCCAATTAATAAATCATATCACTTCGTAGCATTGTATATAATATTAACTCTATGTTAGAGATATTTCAATAACTGATGATTTTTATTTTTTTTAAACCACTAAAAAATATTTTTTGCACTGACTTTATATATGTATTATATTTTAATTTTTTCTAACGTGAGTGTCCAGGTCAGTCTATATACACGTCAACTAATCCCATAAGTCATGAAGTTAACAACCATGTAAGTCTCTAGTAACCATTACTATATTTCAAATTTTGATTTCATAAGAGCTAAAATAATTATTATTTTTATTCATGGAGATTTATTTATTTTGCATGTAAAAAATAAATATTACAGCAATTTTAACCAACCATATATCTTTATATAACCATAATTAAAATGTTTTTTTTTTCAAAAAAAAACATCCACATCAAAAACTAGGGATGCTTTTTGTAAAAATATCTTGAGTTCATTTTCATTTATTCAATGAAGGTGAACGTGAAGAGATTCTTCTCCCGTTATAAAGGTGTACGTAAGAATACCTTAATTATTTCCGTATGAATGTGGTATGATGTTTTCCAAGTCTTCATCTTCATAATGAATGCCTTTATATATATATATATATATATATATATATATATATATATTGTACAAGTTTCATTTTCTAATATTAATTTTAATAACTTTGTTGGATATATTTAAATATTTTCATTTATTATATTTGATAATAATGATTATGAATAGATTACGTGGGGCTTTATTGGATATTTTTAAAATGTTTCTAGTTCCAAAAAAGATATTACATTGATTTTTTTAATATTTTTATTATAATTTTAATATATTAATGCTAAAAATGAAATAAAAATACTAAAAAAAAAACAGCTTCCGAGTACCAAATACACAATAAAACATTTAAATTCAAACAAGGGTAAAACCATATTGTCAAACATTAAGATCAAGATTACAAGTATAAATTGTTCCCGGGAATGTGACGTGATTATAAAGTACTTGCGATCTGTACAATAAATTTCAAGTTCGAATCAATATTTATATTTTTTATAAAAATTTAGTATAGCTAAAATTTTATTTATTCATCTAACCCACCAAATATATTCTTATGAAAAATAAAATTTCATCTCATCCAAGAGAAAATAACAAGCAAGAAACTGTGACTGCAATCACCTCCTCCCCTCACGTGAAAAGCTCACTGCAATGAATGGCTCTCTCCCGTTCTTTATGGACTTAATTTATATTTAAAGATTCTCTAATTTTGAATCGACGTGGAGTAAAATAATAGAGAGTAATTCCTCTGGCCTCTGTTTCTTTTGCTTTTGACCTTCGAATAAAATTAAAAGTAATTGTTTACCAATTGACTTTTATTTAAATTTTGAAAAAAAAAGGAGATGGTGTTTAGGGACGCGAAAGGTTATTTAACTGTGTAGCTCACAACTTCTTAATGACTATTTAGAATGATGGATAATGTTGTTTTTAAAAGTGTTTTTTATTTAAAAATATATTTTATTTATTTATTAAAAAATATTTTTAATGTAAACACTTGAAAATAATTTTAAAATATTAAAAAAATATTAATTTAAAATAAAAAATAAAAATAATTTTTTATTTTTTTTCAAAAACAAATTTGAAACACATTACTATATTTAATATCCGTGTAAAAGAATAAAAAATGATGATAAGAGTTTAAATAAGAATCTAAAAAATATACGGAGGAAAAGATTCTGAAAAACAAGAAAAATATTACTTATTTTTTTTTATATTGATCTAAAATTTGATTGTAAGTAAAATAAAGAAATACAATCCAAATTCATTAGAGTTAAAATTAAAAAAATTATGAATAAAAATAATAGATTTAAATTGATTTAAGCCCTATTTGATATTGTGTTTCAAAAGTATTTTAAAAAAAAATTAAAATATTTTTATTTTTTACTTTAAAAGTTTTTGGTGTTTTTAAATTATTTTTATTTGCTGATATAAAAAAATATATTTATAAACAAAAAAACACTTTTAAAAACAATTTCAACGACATTCCAAAACAGAAACTCAATGATTTAATGACATGAGGAAGATGACATCCACATCGTGTATTAAGGTATAGATGAACATTACACAAACTATAATTATATTTTTTTTATTTCACAAGCAAAAAGTATCTTTAATTTAGCTTGAACATCAATTAAAATCAAGTTTTTTCTCTAATATATTCAGAACAATTTAATAAATTTTTATAAAATCATAAAAGATGCAGCAAATTTCTCCCCCAAAAGCATCTTTAGAGCAAGAAGGTAGGGCCGTATCACTGCCTGAAAAGAAAAAGAGACTGATTTTACCATGATTATAAAGAAAACCTGCAAAAAAGGAAAGAAAATTAGAAGCATTATTAAAGTATTGCACGGGATACAGAGTTCCAGAGTTTATTAAAATTATATTGAATGCAGTGGGGCAGGCACTGAGGATTTTAATTTTAAAGTTCGTACTACATGGAAAAGGAAAGCAAGTAATTATTATAAAGTGTGTACGTATTAAGACAAAAACATTTTAACAAGATTTATATGGTATTTAATAATGTGTTACTGGTTATTTTTTTAAAAAATATTTTTGATATTAAAAATAATTTAAAATAAAAAATAAAATCTTTTTAATTTATTTTAGAAATACTTTTAAAATATAAAAGGCATGCATTTCTATAAAGTAATCAAGAGCACAAAAGATGAAAATCTATTTCTTTTTGGAGATACTTCCTTGAGAAGTATAACTTTTAGCTTTTGTTTTATACTACAGTGGGCATGATACTGTTTTATAATGTTTTTTATTTAAAAATAAATTTAGATTTTGTTGGTGTATTTTTTATTTTATTTTAGAGATCAACATATAAAAAAGTTTCTTGATAAGTGAACATGAATTAGTAGAATTAAGTATTTTAAGAGTGTCCTAGTAGTTATGATGCTCTTAATTTTTGAGTAGTTTAAATTCTAACAAGCTACATTATCCAATGCTTTCATATACATAAGTTGACATCAAAATCTAATGATTTCTAGTGATTCTAGTTAGAGATTATAAAATACGTGTATCTTAACTTATACGCATTATTGAATAATCATGACTGAAAAAGATTGCAAGATAAGGTAGGAGAGGATGAGGAGATTCCTAGCATGAAAAAAAAAATCAAGAATAATATGTTATTTTTATCTTGTATTAATTGATGTTATTGAAAATTTTGATGGTGAGAACTATAGCATTGAGGTCGCACATAGATATTAAATACCAATAATTAAATGGATCATACATAAAAAAGTATTTATGGTGGATGATAGTTTCTGACCAGAAGTTTTACCTCGAGGATGAGTTTTTTTTTTCTAACATGAGAAGATTGATATAGGAGCTTTTTTTTTTTTTAAATAAATATGTTTTTAGTTAATTTCTTTTCATGTTTTTCATTTTTTTTTTTAATTCTAAGAGCAATGATTTTCTTATCTATTTTTCATATTCAATATTATTAAGATTTTACAGTGCAGATATGCATCAACTATAAACCCTAAAAAATAAGGTTGAAACTTTGAACTTCATGAGTGAACGTTTACAAGAATTTCACATGTCAATAAACTATTAGACTAAATGAAATTTGGTAAGACAATGTAAAGTATTTTTTAATAAAAAAAATATTAAAAAAAAATTAAAATTTTTTTATAGTAGCTTAGATGATAAATAAATTTGCTCTTAATGTTATCAATATTCAAAACTCTAATAAATAGATTAATTTGGTCCCAAACTCATAAGAACCGGTCAAAAGAAAAATTAAATTTGAAAACAGTGACCAAAAATAGTCAAATACACTTTAAATCACCCAACCCGCACCACTTGCCGCCATTCCCTCGGGTTAAAAAAAGGAAAAAGGAACCGGCCGGTACAACCTCTATCAGCGTCTAACCCACCACCCACCCAACCCGACCCAACCCACCTCCCCCTCCTCCTCCTCCTCCTCCTACATATATACTTACGTATCTGCTACACATAGATAGATACACTACTTTAACACCACCAACTCTCTCTCTCTCTCTCTCTCTCTCTCTCCCTCTTCCATCGGAGCACAAAATCTTAGCTTTCACTCCCAATATTAATAATCTGCAACACAACGACAACAACAACTGCCATCTTCTCTACTCTACTCCCATGCCATTTTAGATCACCTAACCAAATACACACTCCTCTCTCTCTCTCTCTCTCTCTCTCTCCCCAAAGAATTTCTAGGGTTCATCTCTCTCTCTCTCTATCTCTTCCTGTGAAGAAGGTGTGGGAATTTCTCTGTGTTTTCCCTTAAAAAATCATTATTACACCGAAATGAAAATCTCAATGAATTATAAATAAATAAATAAACGTTACACACACGCAACTCAATAACTCTCCGTCCTATTCCTCTCCTCTCTCTTTCGTATAAATTCACTTTCACCTCCCCCCTCATTCTCCGCCCTCTCTCTCTAGTTTTATGCTGTGTCCAGTGTCGTTTTCACTAGTTTCAGTTTGTGAGCGTCCTCGAGTCTGTTGTTTTCGCTCCATCGGGGTTCGGTTTTATCTTTTTTTCTTGTTGCTGTTACGCGCTATTTGGAGAATCTAAACGGTTTCGTTCCTCCCGACTCGCTTTGATTTTCTCAGTAGTTGAATTGGGCTCAGTTTTCAGTTTCAGCTCTCCGTTTCTACACTGTACGTCTCTCTGATTCTTTACGCTGTCGTGTTACTGAGTTGAGTTCAAACAGAGTCAACTGCGACTCGAGTCGATTTCAATCCGAGTCAACCCTGTGTGTGCAATGACTTTGATTGCGATCTGGGTAAATAATAAAAAAAAGGGAAGCAAAAGAGTCTGTTGGAGTCAGTGCTGATTTTACAGACTGAGATTTTTGTGATTTTCTTATAAAATTCACTGCTATTTACTTCTTTTTTCTAAAAAAATTTGGTGATCGAATAATCCGTTGATTTATTTAATTGTTCGGTATTTGATTAAACCAGGGGTGGTCCATGCCAAAATTATGGGCTGGGTTTGATTTGTATGAACAACTTTTTCTTTGGTTTTAATGCAGAGAAAGAGGGCCACAGAGCTTTGGATCCTATGAGGTTTGCTTTTCGATTTTGATAGAAAAAAAAGAGCAAAGGAAGATATCATGACACAGCTTTTGGAAATCCTGCCCAAGGAACTCAAATTCATTGGTGGGTAATAATCATTAATATTATTAATGCATACATGGCCCCATTTCTATTATTTCTTATTCTTGGAACATTGATGTATGGTTCTATACTTCTTTTCATATTTGAGTTTCTTTTCTTGTTAATTGTTAAAGATATTTATGCTTTGTTTGGTGAATGAGAATAAAGTTGGCGAAGGATAATAAAAAGGTTTATGAATTTTTACTTGCATCTTTGTTTATTTCTTCTCTGTTATGAATTTTGCTTTTGGTTGGAGAAAAAGGTTGACCTGCGATGCTTTCGAAGATATAAAACCCATCTTTGTAGGGTTTTATTTTACAGGACTGGAAACAAGGAAATAATCTTTTTTGGGTTCTCTTTTATTAATTCAAGGAATTTAAGCGTGGCCATGGATGCTATCTGGGAATTGTTTATGTGAAAGTGGAAATTATACATGTAATAGCTGTCTTGGTTTGACTGGACTTTAAGCTTATGGCATGCGATGATGTTTTCTGTAGTTGAAGTGAAGAAGCAAAGCTCATGCTTAATACAGCTTACCAATAACACCTACCACAATGTTGCTTTCAAGGTTTGAACTGTATTTTGCTTGATTTTGTTCGAGACTCTGCATTGTGTTTCGAGAGATGTAATGCTGGATGGTAATATCATTCGAGCTTGTTACATGCAGGTTAAAACAACCTCACCTAAGAAGTACAGCGTGCGACCAAATGTTGGCATTGTCGATCCAAAATCAACTTTTGAATTTGTTGGTATGCGTTTCTATTTTTATCTAGATAAATGAAATGACATCCTTGTGAAATACTGAAAGCATGTGTTTGCGATGCTCACATGCTAGGCTCTGTAATACATTGAGTGTTCTTGCGTTGAAGCTTCAAGTGGCATGTAATTTGGACTGGTTGCTTTTAATACTGTGGTCATCATCTCACCTCTGCTGCTTTGCGTTTTGTTTTTTCTGTCAATTTATCCTTTGATTCAATTCAATAATGGACATTGTTTTAGTGAATTTACTTTTAGAGAGAATGAGGGGGTGGGAAGTTGGGGGATGGCAGAGCAAAATCAGACATGCTATTTGGGTGAATTTTAGTTTTGATCTGGTTTATGGGACATTGATTCGCCAGTCTGAACTGAACTGCTGATTTTAAAAATGAGATTGGACGGTAAGTTGGCTTAGAAACTATAAGATTAAGGGCAGTAATTAAACTTGAATAATGCTTGAGTTGATGAACATGTGAAAAGAGGGTAGTGAAGCTGCTTTTGATTGTAGTTTGCATTTATCAATGCTGCCCCCACTTCAATTTTGGCTCTATATATCATGTGCTCCTTGCTCTTTCTGCAGCATGTAGTTTTTAAGCAGATGTTGTTTTGTACAGTAATAGTCTTTCTAATCCCCTTAGCTTTGGTGTTAATGCTATGCAGTCACAATGCAAGCTCAAAAGGTGGCTCCTGACATGGCGTGCAGAGACAAGTTCTTAATCCAAAGCACGATTGTTCCTGTTGGAACAACTGAGAAGGACATCACACCTAGTATGGTAAGTGGCATGGAGTTTTACACTTTGCTTTGAATCTCTAGTTTGGCTCATATGATTATTGTTTGTTTTATTATTGCCAGTTTGCCAAAGATAATGGCAAGCATGTTGAAGAGGTCAAGATGAGAGTGGCCCTCATCAGCCCACCTGAATCACCCGTACTGTCACCAATTAATGGAGTGCTTAAGCAGGGGCCTTTTTTTGAACCTTCTGTGCTGAAAGATCCTGTGGAGAATAGAGTTGAAATTCTCGCTCCACCACAAACGGTTAGAAAATTCCTTCTGAATTGATAATATCGGTAGTGCTTAGGTTTGTAGGATTGTACATTAATGTCCATGAATCCAGTTTGATGTATTCTTCCGTTTTTTTCCTGAGTTTTTCCTTTCAAGTACCTCAAAATGATTCTTCTCCATATTAACATCAGATTGCCAAGAGTTCCGAATTCAAAATGACCAATGGTCATGAACTCAATACAGCTAAGGATGCAGAGTTGAAGCCAAAGAAGGATGGGATTGACGATCAAGAGTTGAAGCCAAAGAAGGATGGGATTCAGGACAAAGAGTTGAAACCAAAAGCAGAGTTGAAGCCAAAGAAGGATGGGATTGACGATCAAGAGTTGAAGCCAAAGAAGGATGGGATTCATGACAAAGAGTTGAAGCCAAAAAGGGATGGGATTCAAGATCAAGAGTCTAAGCTGTCAAATGAGACAGTTTGGCTACCAAATATTGATGTTGTCATCGAGAAGGAGTTGAAGCTGGAACAGGACGAACAGTTGAAGCAGGACAAGGATGCCATTAACAATGAGCACTTTAAGCTAGCGGATGATGTGGAGTCCCCCCCTTCTCCGAAGAATGAGGAGTTCATAACAGTGAATGCCATGGAGGAGCTGAAGCTTGCCGGTGATATTGAGGAAGTGAAATCAAAATTGCATGTACTTGAATCGAAGCTAAACGAGGTTAGTCTTTCTCACAATCTTCTTGCTCAAGATACCTGGTCTCTGCTTCGAATGATAATAATTCAACACATATATGACCCAGCAATACACCAGTCTCTGGCTCTGACCAGACACACGTGATGTGTTTTTCCCTGTACACCAAGCGCGTGGCTTTAGGTGGCCACACTTATCCTGTGAAAAAAAGGCGAAAATTCTATTGGGCCCGCCTGATTCTGATTTGTGGTTCTGGACATTTATAATAATTGACTTGAATATAACATCTAATAGCGCCCACTTGATCTTCCTGTGCAGGCTGAGGCTACTATTTCGAAGTTAACAGAGGAGAAGAGACGAGGCAATCAAGAACAGAAAATCTTGCGAGAACAACTAGTAAGTTCTCGAAAAAAGCTTCTCTATCTATCCATCTAATGCAAATATGCAATCTTTTAAGCTGTCTCCGATCTTATATAGATTGCTACCTTTCATCGGCAGGATGTACTGAGAAGTCGGACAAGCGTAAAAAGAGTGCACACGGGATTTCCACTCCTATTTGTTGCTATGACGGCGCTCATCAGTATCATGGTGGGATACCTTTTACATCTTTGAATACTTAGGCATTACAGATACCTTGTCCAGGTTTGTTCATAGCTAGAACTTATAAACACGATGGAAGACAAGCAAACCCATTCTCGATATAATCGCTCCAAGGAAATACCAGGGGGGACTGGATATGTTTGTCCATCCAAGCTCTCTCTCTCTCTCTCTTTCTCTGTTTTTTTTTTCATTTTGCTTTCAGGATGTCTGTTTGTTGCATGTATACACAAAACGAACAACATTCGAACGTAGAGAGATCTCTTTTATGTTTGCCTAATAAAATACAGTAAAAGATAAAAAAAAAAACTACTCTCTTCTGGTCGTGTTATCTCTTTTGCGTTGTCAGGATAGAATGCTGTTTCTTCCATTTTCATAACAATCATGGCAATGCCAATCTCATACCTTAACGTTCACCTCTGAGCTACAAGAATGAGAGATCCTTCTAAAAAGTCATCTCATTACAGCCAGAATGTGTAATCAACACCATCACATTACGGGTTCTGCAAAAGTTCCTCCACAAAATCTGGGTAGTTTTCCCAGACATAGATCCAACAAAAAACACGAGCCGTCTCTAAACCATTCTTTTTTTCTTTATTCAGTCCACAGAGCAACATAAAAATGTATTAATCTAGATGCAACAGAGTTAAGTTTTGAATTCCAACACAACTTAGCAGCAAAAGTAGACAACTGAGAACTAATAATCAATATGGTAAAAATCCAAGTGTAAAAGGGTAAAGTCATTTTGTTACCTTCCCCTTCATAGCGAGACCTGCTCGATGGTTCTCAGGATCAATTAAGCAGCAGTGGAGGGTAGACGCTAGTAAACGGTCACCGGGGTTGTGAACTCCTACTTTGATTGAGTGGCTGGATGAAATATTTTTCATCTTATTCTGACCGGGAAGCCAATCCGTCACGTTCAATCGGTCATGTATCTGACTCCATGGAAAATCACCTTTTGGAGTTCTCTTACAGGGGTTTTCTTAGGATGCAATCCATCACACCCATTCTTCCCAACATGCTTCGATTTTGAAGTTTAGGTTTTTTCTGGTTTGTTACAGAAAGTAATATATCGATATAGGATGCGAGAGAGAGACTCACAGAGAGAGAGAGAGAGAGAAGAAACTAGTTGTTGTTGCTGAGAAGGTCTGGCGGGATAAGGATGTCTGGAAATGGGAGAGTGAGTCTTCTTTGTTAGGAACCTCAATTTAGTCCCAATCTTATATATTCGTTCTCAATTAAGTTCCAAACCTATAAATTTTATCAATTTGATCCCAAATATTGCTTTTTTTTAATCCAAGACATTTAGTGCATTAGATAAAAAAAAATGTAACACATATTTGTGATTTAATTGATAAAATATATAAGTTTGGGATATAACTAAAAATGAACCTATATGTTCGGGACTAAACTGATCAGATTTATCCAAACCAAATTATTCTTTGAACCAAAGTATTGTTTGAAAACCTATAATTTAATTTTTGATTATTACTGATCATTGTCTTACCAAACATCTTGATTTTCTCTAATTCCATAACATGTGTTGTTTTTTCTTTAAATGTTTTAAATTGTCAAAGGGCATAATTGATATAAAAAACAAACTATGTCTCAATAAAACAAAAGGGGGAGCTAAAGGACTAAGTAATAGCTTTTCAATTAACATTACACACACACACACACACACACACACACATATATATATATATATATAAACTAATGACATCACGACATCACGAAGCCCTAACGTGAAACAGCAGATAAGTTTGAGAAGAAAAGCAATGATCAGATGTTCACACATCCAAAATGATAACCAAGATACCAACTGCAGCTCCATACAAATATCATTCAGCAACAAATTGATTATGATCATGCTCACCGGATAGGATCAAGAACGATCCTCCTTCCAGTAATAAACAGTGAAAAATCAAGAACAAAGCCATAGAACTGATGCATGAAAGAGCTTCTTGTCATCAATCATGAACATATATATATATATATATGCATCACGTTCTAATTAATTATAAAGCGAAATCAAACAGTTACACCCACAATATATATATAGTACGTAGAACAATTGTTTAATTTCAGTATATATATAGATCGAAGAAAACCTAGTTAATTAACTGATCAATGAAACAACTTCAACATTAATGAGCAATTTGATCAGCTGCAAGCAAGCTACAATATTCCTTGCCCGGAAAAAGATAAAAAAAAAACATGAAAATAGAATTAATATAGCAAATTAGCTAGCAATTCCATAACAGTACTGTCCCCTTAATTAGATGATCGTCCGATCCTCTATGCTTGGCTTGTTGCGGCACCTTCCTCTCTGGCTCGGCTCCCAAGCAAAGCCTGTGCTGCAGCACTTCTCTCAGCCGCAGACGTAACCCTGGCAACATCATCTGCATCCATAACCTTGGCGAGGACACACCACAGTTTTCCATCGCGCCTGAAGGAATAGACTTGCACGATGTCGTTCTCCTTGAGTGCACCCTCGTTTCTCTTCAGAAAATCACTCCAGTTGGAGGCTAACACGTAGGAAATATTGCTGTTTATGTGCCACTTCCTCAATCTCATTGTACTCTGATGAACACTATCGTCTTTAAAACCCATTTCCACAAGTCTAACTTCTGTGCCCTCGATCTCGTTTCTCCTCAGAAAATCTTTGACGCCATTTATTTGATTCAGAGGCATTGAGAAACGGTCATGGTGCATATTCATATCAGTTCTGAATACTTGCTTCATGATCCTTAACTTCATCTCACTGTCACGCCCTTCTTGATGATCTATACGTGCTTTGATCTGGGAAGAAAAATCGGGTGCAGGATACAAGCCTAGCTTCTTGAAATCTACCCTTCCCATCTTCTTTCTTTTCTTATATGGTCTCTCTCCCTGTCCCTCCTGACCATCCTCATTGTCGATCCTTTGGCGTTTAGAGATTCGTTTTTTTCCAGATGCAGCTTTTCTCTCTTCTTGCCTCTGTATCTTTATTTTAAGACCACCGACGTTGGAGCAAATGTAGTGATGATAATGGCTTCTCTCGGCGTAGCTCTTTGAAATTCCCCTCTTTTTCTTGGGCACGGGTATGCCAAGAAGTGGGTTCGCAACTTCATCAACACTGCAAGTAGTACTCATGGCATCTTCTTGATCAGCAATACCATGGGTTTTCTTGGAAAGAAACCCTAATTCATCGACAGTGGAAGTACCAGTACTACTCCGGCGGGGGCCTTTCTCGGAAAGAAACCCATCTCCACACCCCCTTCGTTTCTTGGGTACAAAACACCAAAGTGGCGGTTTCACAAATTGACGGGCACTACTGCAACTGGCCATGGCGCTGCTCTTAGCCTTCAAAGACTCTGGTATGGCACAATTTGTCTTCTTGAACCACACCAAAGCCTCCACAAGCTCTTCTTGCATCGGAGTTAACTCTTGCTTTCCATCTCCTGTTTCTTTCTCTCTATACTCAAGAAACCCGTTCTTGAAATCCCCAACAACATGATGCTGATCAGGATCATCACTTAGGCTACACCCAGACAACATTCTTAATTCTCTTGAACAGCTTCTTCTTGAACTAGTCTGTTCGAGAAATATTAGAAGAGAAGAGCTGCAAAGAAACCAACTCAGGAGGCAAAAAACGGAAGCGATATAGAGATTTGGAGACAGGAGACTCACTTGTGAGTGGAATGGGGTTTGTATGAAGAACAGGATGGGGATTATATAGAGAGAGATGGCGGGCAATGATAATTCCTTGTAGAAACAGGACTTCTGTTTTCCTAGGTTTCCGGAAGTAATCCGACTACGATGAGAATTAATTCGTATTGTCTTTTTTCCCCACCCCCCACGGTTTCTTGGTTTCCAAGCTTCATAAAATTGCCGAAAAATTATTAATTTTGAGAGATTTTTATTACAGCTCAAAGCCAGAAACAGAAAGGGAGTACCGTTGGAGAAATTCAACGCAGTCAAATACATACTTAGAGTTCGATCAAAGCCTCAAACAGAACATATTAACGTTAAATAAATTCAACGCAGTCAAACAACAATTGACTCACGTTTGCTAATTGTTTTTCTTCTCCGATATATATTTTATTTAATGAAAACCAGTCATATGAAAAAAATTCGTAAATCTTCCATGAAAGTCTATCTATGATGGAGACATAAATCATAGGACTAAATCTGAAGGGAAGAGAAAATCAAGGGTTGTTGTGAAATTTTTTGAAGCAAAGCGCAAATTTGGAGGAGAGAAAAATGAAGGAAAAAAAAGAAAATCATCCCAGTGCTAAACCGAATAAAATCACCATGCACACACCATTTAGAAGAACAGACGGTAATTGAAATATGGATCAGAACCGGGTCCTGCTAAAAATAGAGATTCAGTCAGATTGATTTCCAACTTGAATCAAAACCAAGAGCAATACAGTAGATCATTCTCAGGATTATAAAAGAAAAAAGGGGAAATACATTACATAAAACCAACAAAAAGAATATAGTTATAATGACAAAACAATAAGAGTTAAATTCAAGCTCTCAGTATCACAAAACTACAGCGTCGATAAGAAAATTCATCAGGCAAGCCTAATCTGACAGCTAACATATACTGCATCGCAAAGCTAATTACAAAATATGATACACTGCTTCCCAGACACGAATGCCAAAATCTTGTCAAAATTTTCAGCAGTAGGTTCAAAGCATAGTAGGGCTTCATTATATATCTTCACAATGCTTACAACTTATAAATACTTTGTACATCTTGCTTGGCTTTCTTTTCAATGCCATTGATTAGGAGGATTCCGCTCTGTCGGTGAGCCAGGAACATAGGGAACAAAACCCCGGCCACCAAACATAGGACGCATGAAGGCGTTATCGAATTTGCGCCAGTAGTAATGAACAGTGTGTGTCGGAGTGGTCAACAGTGCACGTAGGCTGCTTGGACGGGGAATCTCATGGCCACCTAAATCATCCAAGGAGTCCTGCCCATCTCCAAGAAGTGGTAATGTAAATGATTTTGGAGTAGTTGGATCTGACGAAAATGATAAGCTTCTTGATTGGTCTTTTGGATGAGGCAGCAAAAGACTTATAAGTGGTTTAGTCATCAAACCAAACACCTGAGCATAGAGAAGAATTGTTACCAAAATGAACAGCATCTCATACAATTTGCCGCACAAGAAAGCAATTGCAAATAAAAATAATAATAAAGCAATAGTAATGCCAGTAGTTGATACCCAAAAACTGTTTGCTAGTAAGAAAAAGAATCAGAGATGATAGACAGTCATTGATGCAGCTATTGTTAAACACCTGGTTAGACCGCAACAGTCTGTTGACTCAGCTAAACTGAAAATAGTATTGCATTATAACTCATATTTCTTATTTTTCTTTGCACTGTAGTCAAAGACCCAGTATAACTAGGTCCCATTCTAATCCTAAGGGAGATCAAATTGGCAAAAGAGGCTATCTGGGATAGAAGATGATAAGAGGGTGAAAGAAAATTTTGAAGTTCTCTGCAGATCAGTAAATCAAGCCAACACAATTTCTGTAATTCACAACTAAGGAAGGAAATCACTTACCACTGTGCTGAAAAGAACAACAGTAATGGTACTAGTGATCATTATAGCATTTGCTCTTAGGTTGGTGTGCCCGGCACTTGTGAACTGAAATTATTTAACAAAGAAAAGTTTGTAAATACATTAGCATATGAGATCATTCTGCATAGAACTATTGATATCAGCATCTGTCCACTCAGTACCTTATTGTATGCAAGTGCCATTGACACAGCGCCTCTCATCAGACCAGCCCACCATATGATAAACTGAAAAGGAATCAAAGTTTTATGTATCAGATAGATCAATCTAGAGAAAAGGAAATGATACTAATACATTAACAAAAGCAATAATAACTAGAACGACTTAGTACTTGCTGCCTGAAGCTAATCTTCTCATTAGGTGATTTCTTAGATAAGTTGGACAAAAAGGATAAGGGGAAAACAAATGCTGCTCTTCCAACCATAACGAGACCCAGTAGTATTGAACTCACGGCAACGGAAGTCCCAGGGCTGTAAAAAATGAAATTGAAGTCAAATGGTCACAGACAATGTTTCAACACGGCATTTATATCACACAATTTTAGGAAATACTGAATGAATAAATTCCAAGAGGGATGAAGTTGAATGAATTGATGAAGCACAAATATAAATGAAAACATACCTATCACTAACGAATTTCCACTTCTCAATGTCTAAGGCATCCATACCAACATAAAGGAAGATAAAAATCTCAGCAACAAATGACAAGGTTGCGAAAGCATGCCTGTAATAATTTGGTATTTGGGTAAGATTTAGAGAACTAAAAAATGAACACTTCCTAAAACATCATAAGACAGCTTTGGATAAGACATACTTGGTAGTGATTCTTGAACTCTCAGTCACATTATGCCAGGTGTAATGAGACATCACAATCCCACAGAAAAATACAGTGAGAATGCCACTCAAATAGAACAGCTACAGGGCACCAAAAGTCAGTTACATGATCAACAAAATTAGCCAAGGAAGACATAGAGCAGTAGAATAGAGCAAAAGAAGAGCCGCCAAGATAGTAAGGGATCTTACTTCAGCTAGTATATATGAAAGGTATGCCATGAGTATCATAAGAGCAACCTCACGATCGGTTGAGTGCCTGAATCATATAAATATTCAGTCTACCATCTAGAGCTTCATTCTGCATATTCTAGCCTTTTTTCAATAATTCAGATTCAATGTGATAACAATAGTGTTTTATTGAATCAGCACAGAAACAGAGATTTTATGTTTATGTTGAATATCTTTGCTCAAGAGCATAAATAAAACTGTATGCACAGTGAAGTCTGATTCAAGAAATCACCCAAAAAAAAGGAAAGAAAAGTATTAGGAATAACCAGTTAGATCACCTGTACAGCACTACAAACAACCATGAAAAGAGATGTTCAGGAAATGAACCAAAAAAGTTTCAGGAGGACTCATAACTAGTTAGATCATAGGAACAAGAACCAGAAACAATGAGGAAATGAAATGGATGTCATACTTAGACTGCAATGTCTACGTCCTTAAGACCTAACAGGCATATCTTCACTAATACAAGAGGTTCAATCCAAAACAGCACATAACACGCACACAAACACACATGCGCATGAATTTATGTATACTAACACATTGAAAATTTCATATATAATGAGTGTCCATCTTCTTCTTCAGTTACTTGGTTTCACTGACTCAATCTCATCTACCCGGTACATAGCCATAACAAGGCAACTTTACAGCCTGAGAATTCATCTGGTCTTGATGGAAGATTTTTGACTGGTGTAATGATAGATTACAGTTATGCAAGAATTAAACACAACTTAGAAACATGAATTTGAACCATGCTATACCTGCCAAAATATAGCTTTTTGATGATGTAGGCGCTAACTAGCCCAGTCTGCAAGAAACGAACCACACATTTCATAATATTGCTTACAAGAAAACAGATTTGTGCTGTGTGTGGGTGTGAGAGAGATGGGGAGGAGAGAGGAGACTTACCAACACACCCAGCAAAGTGCTTGTGATAAATAAATAAAGGAAGTTGCGAACAAATTCCCAGGCAATTACAGCATTGATATTAGTTAGATCAAAGCTCTGGATTGCATTGAAAAGCACCACTGATGTCGCATCATTTACGACACCCTCCCCGAACACCAGACTATACAGTAAAGGTGTGTCGTCCTGACTAAGCACCTGTATCATCAAATAAACAACTTTATTAATATAAGTACATGTGCTATATTTGTATGAAATTTGAGACATGCTATAACTTTGATATGTGTCAGACCTGCAATGTGCAAACAGAGTCCGTTGCAGCAAATATGGCACCAATTGCTGAAATTCGTAAAACAAGAAAGTAAGATCCCTGGAAAAAAAATGCAAGAGAGGAGATGTATTGAAACAAAAGGGATCCATAGAGTCTAACCTAGATAATCCCCTATATCTAGCGGACCGATATCCATTTTCTTAAAGATTTGCACAGCTCCTGACAGAATAGAAAAAAAAAAATCAGTACCAAATTTATTTGTGTTTATCAGATGCAGCTCAAACATAGTTATTTCAATTCCAACGAGCATGGTGACAAGGCATCTATTACAATTTCCTTTTCTTCTGTGATTTCTGCTTTTCTCATTCAAAAGCAACAGAATGGTATTTAACTTTTAGTTCTACATTTAGATTCAAACTCATTTATGATCTTCATATGGATATCCTGCAGCTTGCATGTCAATAGCATTCCTATAATAAAGGTCTTGCAATATATTCTGAAAGAACATGAGTTGATGGCAAAGGTGAAAGCTGAATGATGGAACAAAGGAATGATCTAGCACCATCAATCAACGAAAAAACATAGGGAAGCAAAGCTTGCGCATTCATCCATGCATTTCCCATAATCAAAGGAGCACTGGGGAAACTTTCAAACATCAAATTTCCTCTAAATTCCAGTCCTGATGTCTTGCCTCCATAAAATGTGAGAAGCATTACAAGGAATTAAATCAACTGCGGGTCTGGAGTTCCTGGTTATACCTGTTGTTATGATCGCACAGCATATTAATGTACCAACAGCACCAAATAGCATAATTGTCATGAAATTACGGAAGAATTGCTTCTTTTTCACTTGAAACCTGGTAATCAGAAAGACATGAAAAAAAATAAAAATCAAACATTATATCTAGACTAGAGGAAGACAATCATAGAAATCCTATTATATCAATGTTATCATCATTAACCAGAGTCAAGAAAAAGAACAGATTTTAAAATAATAAATAAGATGGAAAAATGCCTTGATATAAAACTACCATAGTAGGGTTCAAGACCAAACAAAGAGCATTAATCTTAGTTAGCTACAACTAACTAAGCACAAAGAGAAATGGTCTTGAAATGTAACTGCATTGAGATTTAATGGAGCATAAAAATACCCGGCATTAAATATGATAGGTGGGAGAAGATATATAAAGAAAAGATCCTCGCTAAAGACTAAAAGTCGTGAGCTTTTTCCTCCACTGATCAGCAAGATAACAATCCCTGTACATACACCCTGCCACCAATCCACAAAACATCAAACATAATATCAGGCATAATTCAAGTAGATAAAAAGACATAAAAAAAAGTAACTTTCACAAAACTTCTTTTCAATCTTCCTATCTTCCTTTTTCTAATAAACAACCTGGCACAACCTCACACCAAAAAATATTTCATATACCGAATCACGGACCATATAACCATGCATAATATGGAAAGAATAAAAACATCTACTAAGTCTCATTTCAAGTACAATCAACAATACAACAACGGATTTAAAAAATTAACAGAAAAAGGCTCACAATTGTAAGAGCAGTGATTGATTCGTTCATCCACCGAGTCTCCTCTAGAAGATGACCAATCACAATACAACCACAAAGAAGCGCGACAAACAAGTTCATAGAGACCACAGAGGCATGATCAGATGTGTTCAGCATTTGCAGTTTCGAACCAATTGAACTCATATATGCCTCCATCGTGAACAAACACTGGTAATCCTTTTTTCACCCACTCAAACAATTAAATATGAGAATTTATATATTCCCTTCCGAAAGCACAAAATCCCACAGAAAAGGTAGCAACTTTTTACGTCTCTGTGCTGTCCATCTAAGGAAAGGGCGATTTCAATAAACGATGTGATCCCTGAATTCATAGAAGCAAAAAACAAAGATCAGATTTTGATCAAGAGCGTATTAAATTAAACTCATTTGAATACAAAAACAATGACACAACAACAATGGTATCTGAGAAAATGATTTTAAAAAAGAACCCAGTTAAATATAAACCAGATATAAGCTAAAAAAATATCAAATTCCGAGCTATAAAAACATTAAATTAAGCTCATTTCATTACCAATTAAATCCCCTCAAATCTAATCTTCTTAAGACCGATTTCTGATCCATTAAAAGATGAAGATAAGCTCATTTCACCACCATTCACCAAAAATTTCTCAAAATTCTCAATTTTGAAAAATAAATAAATAAAATGAAGCAAAATTAAACAGAAACAAAAGGGCAAGAAATTAGTGGTAAAATAATAATTCATAAAAGCAAAAATAATAAAAATAAAAACCAACATAAGACTTCCCTACCTTCAAATTTAAAGCAGAAAGAGAATTCGAAGAGAGAAATGAAAAGAAATCAATCTCTCCTTCGAAATTCTCAAAATGGAACTCGAGCAAGCTCGTTTCTCTAAAAGAAAACCTGGTCACAGTAGATTATCAAAAACCAAAAACTAAATTAAGAGAAATGAGAGAGAGAGAGAATTGAAAAGCTCTAGAAAGAAGAGAGAATATTGACGTTTAAGAGAGAGAGAGACAGACAGACGTGCGGTGCGGGTTGGCAGAGTACAAGCAGAGGAGTCTTGAAAATTTCTGGAGTTTATAATTTGTTTTTAAAATAAATTCTTCAAATACATTTTCACTTGATTTTATATATTAATATTAAAAATAATAAATATTTTCTACCAGTAATATTTTAAAAAATAATTCATATTTCTTAAAAAAATGCCTTTTTTTGTTTTTACTATTTATATTATTAAGGCGCGGCCATGTTTTTTCAGCCGTATTTCTTGCAAAATTATTGATTTTCAATAATCCTAAATTAGTGCTCCTGCCGCCTTGGCAACGTGACCATTACAATTTAGAACATTGAATTACCACATAAAATATTAATTAATAAATTGATTTGTTGACTGTTATTCTAATATAATAATTGTTATATTAGTATAATTTTCAATAAAAATATATAAATATATATCATGACGATTAACATTCCAGAACGTCAATTGCAAATGTCATGTTTATCAACACATTGCCATATGATTTTTTCTTCTCCAATTTACAATGAATTTATTGTTATATAAATGATCATGGTTGCATAATTATTAATATGATGACCTAACTACTCTCTTATTGCAAATCTTCCAACATGAATTGCTAGCATGTTGGGTGATTGTGTTGTCGACATTGCAAGTTTTGATTATTATTATTATTATTATTAACATTAATTGTTTTTTAAAATTAATTGTTTTAGTGTTTTTGAATTGTTTTGATGTATTGAATAATAATTTTTTAAAAACTATATATATATATATATATATATATATATTGATACATAGCAAAGTATTTTTTTTTAAATAATTGTTATAAAACATTTATTGTGGAAGGGTTTTTTTTTCCGTTTCCGGTTTGTGGAGGGTGGTGGGAAAGGGAAAGTTGGTGAAGGTCACGTCTCTTTCTCTTGTGATATAAAAATTAGAAATTTAAATATTTTAGTCTACTTTTTTTTTTGTCGATGATGATGATGATGATGATGATGATTAGGGTTTTTTAATTCTAAAAACTACCCTAACAAAATCTAATGACGACATGAGAGATGATAATTCAAATGATCACACATAAATTATTTTATATTTATCTTCTTATTTTTGTTGTTGATGATAGGATGCAATGTAAATTAGGGTTTGAATGTTTTTTCAAGTCTAAAAACTACCCTAACAAAACCTAACGAGGATATTAGAGAAGATATATATAATTCCAATGATCCATCATTTATTTATATTCTATCAAAATTAGGGTTCGAATGGTAATCAATGCCATGCACGCATGAAGGTTCGTCAATGGAAATCACTGCCCTAAACTCTTGCAAAAACGTATAATTAGGAGGCAGAGATGGACGATTTCTACGTTATATACAACAAGTGGATGGTAAATGGTGGGATTGGTAGCCCATGAACTGCTCGATAAATTAATTTATTATTACATTAATGTATTAATGTAAGAGATAAGAAATATATTATTTTAATTAATGCTTAGGTTATATAAAGTAAGGAAAAGGAGTGGTCGTTCCTCCTTCTTGGGTCCAAATAAAAAAAAAAATCCTTCCATAATAGTAATAAATAGAACGGACTAAAAAGAATTTATTGCAATCTTTGAGTTTTGTCTAACACGATAAAACATAAGATTCCTTGGTGCTTAGATATTTTGTTTTTGTTACGAGAGCACACGTCCACTAGTTTCAATTCATGTTTTAATTATCAATTTTTATTAAATATTATTATGCTAATGGTTATTCATGAATTATTTAAGTAGATAGATATCCATAGTGTAAAATACTTAGTCAATTTTTATTTTTATTTGTAATAGATAAATAATATTATAGAAACACTAAAAGTCCTTTTTTGAAATTATAGAGTGATTATCAAGTAACAATATTGTATTTTTGTTTTTGTTATTTATTGAATTGACTATAAAAATTGAAAGTCATAATTTTATGTGAATAGGAAGAGAGAAAAAAGTATTTTTTCTATGGGGTTTTAATTTACGCTTAGAATTTTGAGAAAAGGGTTTATGATGCTACAAAAAAGAAAGAAAAATTATTAAATATGCCATCAAACTATTATGGTATTAAAATAAAAGTCATTTAAATATCTTTAATTATTATCGGAAAATTATTTCCTTTGTTTTCATCATTTTCTATTATTGGAGAATTTCATCAAAATTTTATCACTGAATCTTTCCTCCAATGTCAAAATCAGAAATTAATTGAAATTATATCAATTTATTTGTTGAAATGTCTCCATCGTGGACCCTGTGTATCTGGTCTCATACTTATCATATATCAATCCGAGGACATTAATAACTTTGAGCTTTTTTGGAAAGAAAAAAACCCCTACCAAATTACATCTTGGTACGAGATTACAAGTAAAATTACAATAAAAATGAAGTTTTGTATCATAATTTTACTTAAAATTATTCATTTATATCGATCTCATAATAAAAGAAATTCAAGGGCAATTTTATAAATTTTAAAAAATATTTTTAACAACATCACATGATAATAATTTAAAAAAATATATATTTTTTAAATTACCATACAAAAACACTGCTAAATACAACTGTGAATAAGCATCTCTCTCTCTTTTTTTATAAGTGAGAGTCGGCAATGATTTTTGTCAAGCGTGAGAGGTCCACGTCACTCCACGTTTAACAGGTGGTTTTGGAATCTTGCTATCATGGAAACATGTGGGTCAAGTGCTGGTACAATTATTGTTTTAGTCTCTTTTTTGTTTTTTAAGATTAATATTTTTTTTATATTTTAAAATTATTTTGACGGGTTAACATTAAAAATATATTTTTTAAAATAAATATATTATACATATATACATATAAATATAAGATGAATTTTAAAACATCCCTCACAAAGATGTTCTTGTAATGACAAAATTACCCTTCTCTTCTCCTACTTAATTAACTCAGTTAATTTTAATTATCAGGTAAATTAAAAATCTAATCTAGTAAATTAGCTTAAAATCTTTTCTATTATACTCAATTAAAACGAGGTCGTCGAGCTGAGGATATCAGCAATGATACTTAAAGCATGTAATTTAACTGTTTGACCAACATAACTCTTCGGTCAACTCGATGATTCCTCGTACGTTGTGTATACGCTAATAATATCTCTTCTGTGGTGTAAAGATAAGGTTACTGTTTCGGAGGATTGTTATGTTTTTACTGTTTATAAATATATTAAAATAATTTTTTTTTTATTTTTTTTAAAATATATTTGATATTAGCACATTAAAATAATCTAAAAAAAATCTAATTTAAAATAAATAAATAATTCAAATTTTTTCAAAAATATTTTTAAAACAAAGTATAAAACCTTCGTCAGCAATATTACTGACCAAAATGGATCAGAAACTTATCCACAGGTGAAGCTGATCTGATGATGATAAGCAGAGGTAGTGTGATGAGGACGACAGATCTAACATGGATAGAAAAAAACAGAAGCTTGTGTTAGAGATACTCTTGTCTGAACATTTACAGATACGATAATCTACACTGGTTATAATAAGATCTTGATAAGCTGGCTGGAATATGAGGATTCAAAAATGTGGATCGGATCTTATCTGAGCTAGCAGGAGTTGAAATTCCATGAGCATCAAACGACTGCTCACCATGCCATGTTCTCTGCACCGACGATTGACAATTTTGTCTGCATTTCAGGATCATATCCTGGCATAATAAGATGGTCAGAAAACAATTTGGAAAATATTTCTCTTTATTTTTTAAAACGGATTAAGTTTGGGTTCAAATGAGAGTAGTTTATTAGTTTAAAACGAGAAATGATCTAATATGTAAACACAAATTAGAAGCAATTAGATTTAGGTTATGTTTGGTATTGCGTTTTAAAAGCGCTTTTGAAAGAAAAATTAAATTAAAATTTTTTGATGTTTTTAAATCATTTTTATGTGATGATGTCAAAAATAATTTTTTTTAAAAAAAATATATTTTTGATGCATTTCTAAATGAAAAATACTTTAAAAAAGAAACACATCACACTTTTAAACAGTTATTAATAAAGACTTAGTTAGATATTACATCTAAAATATAAGATAACGATAAGTTGAGCTAATTCTTTTAATAAGTTTTTGAATTTTTTTTTTCTAAAGGAAAAAAATTCAGAACAATTCTATTTTTAAGTTTAATAATAGTAATAATACTAAAAAAATTGTTATTACCTATATATTATTTTATGTTTTAAAAAATTTAGATTCTCACAACATAGCATAGACAAAAAAAAAGTTATATATATAGTATAATAATGACAATGACAAATTGAGTTAATATAATAATATTTATTCAAAATAGTTTTTTTAAAGTCTAATTACTTAATTGATACTATGTTTTTTATTCAATTCCATCCATTTTATTAAATTTACTTTAGAAAAAAAAACAAAGAAAATAAAGGATAGCATGACTCCTTTGCAACCATTCAATGATTTCAATCATCTCATTGATTAGGGAACTGGCTGCCCTCCCAATTTAAAGTCTTTCTCAGGTCGACACGTCGTTAAAAGAAGTCAATGATTTATAATTACTTTTTCTTTCTCCTTCGAACACATAATCATTTGTCACTCTCACGTTTTGGTGATTTTAATGTTTCTTTCAAAATGATGTGCAATTCAACCATTACTTTACTAATTGGAAAACATCATGAATAATAAAGGTTTTTTTTTTTTTTTTTTTTTTTGGTTTTCTGACTTTTTTTTCTTCAACTATATTATTTTGAAGCCTAATTAAATGAAATTAGATTTGAAATTATAATAAAAGTACAAGATTAAATGTTAAAGGACTAAAAAGTAAAATAAGGAGAAAATATATTACTTCTCAACTAAAAGATGTCCTTTTTTTCATTTCAACCTCTTTTTTATTGTTCTTCTTTTTTTTTCTTTCAATTTTTTTTTAATTTTATCCCTATCTTTTTTTTAATAACAGTGCAAGTTGTTTTTTAACCGATCAAGTCGATTAGATAGTGTCACAAAAACTCCCATATATTTTGATTTTAAACCTAGGTTAGTAAAAAAGTCAGTTTGAGGTGTTTTTTTTTGTCAATTTTTTTTAATTTAATTTTTTTTCTCAATTTAAATTGTGATTGGAAAAGATATATGAGCAAAAAAGAAGAGTATTTCGGATTGTATCTTATTTGAAAAAACTGCATGGTATTTATAGGCTACCATGATATAACAATCATTTAATTTTATTATGAAATTAAAATGGATGTTACAATAATTTGAAATATAGCTATTATAAAATTAAATTATAGTGACAATTATAACTGGAAAAAATAAACGGAAAATATTTTAAAATTTGTAATTTTTAAAAATAATTTTCAATGGTTACAAATTCAATGTTTTCAATTTAAGGGTCATTAAAATATTATAACAAAACAACAAAAATTTAGAGAGTATAGGCGTTATCTCACATGTAGAGGGATGAATCAGAAGTTTTCTTCTTACTCGACTCATCCTTGTATGTGCGAGTTATCATATCTCAAGTTTTATAGTATAAACATTTGATGAAAACTTTTTTTTTTTCAATATGGGATACCAAATCTTATATATACTATTTGCAGTTAAAAGGTTATTTTGTATTACTAATATGGAATAGATTTTTAAAATACTTTTTATACCTTTTAGAACAGCAAATCAGACTTCATTCATTGCAGGTCGGCAGATTTTTGACAGTTTCATGGCTTGATGAAAAGCGACAACACAGATATGATTTTCAAGGTATACTTCCACAATTTTGATACTATTCTGCTGGGGTTCCTAGATTAAGCATATGATGATTTGACTTCTCACATTTATTATTCTGATGGCATCCTATCTTTTCTTAAAATGATCTGAAATTCTTGAAAATAGTCAGGACTATCTTCCAATGGCTTGAATTATGTTCTGGACTCAAAATAAACTCTTATAAGTGTTCAGCGATCGATATTAATATAGATGCAGTACAGGTTACAACTTTGATGAACTCAATTTATTTCAGACATGCAGGACTTATTTCCTTTCGCTTGTCTGATGAATTTTAGATTCAGGTGAATGAGTAAAACTCTGATTATTCTAGATTTTTATAAAAAATACACGACCTGACTCGAATTCGAGATCTATTATGCAAATCTTAAACTCTTCACCATCACACCTCGTCCTTGATGAACTTGCCTGATGATGATGATGCTTTTAGGATGTTATCCTACAAGAATTTCTACTTGGAATCTCCTTTCCTTCGACATAGCATAGAGGACTGTCTGTCTCATAATTAAGAAATAGGATAATATTTATTGAAGGGATCGACTCGTGATACAATGAATACGAGCTAACATTGTCAATCATGGATCAAGCAACACGAGGTTTTGAGCTTCACATAGAATAGTTATGGCAGCGTTTATTACAAGAACAATGAAGAGAAAAATAGCTCGCCATGAATTTACAAGCCATGTTTGTTTGTTTCCTCGATAATGTTAGAAAAAAGAAGAGTTTCATCGGAATACCTAGTTTTTCTCAAGTCAGGAGGCTAATAAGAACACATTTTCCCAACTTATTAACATAAAAACTTAAGTCCCTTACTAACAATTTTCTCTCTCAATTTTCTTCTCATCAGTAGCATACAGAAGCATACACCATGTGTGGTTGATATATAGATCGAAGAAAACATGAAGATGTTTGTTTTTCCTTTGCCTTTTGATCAGAAGTATGAAACATGGCGCTGGTTCATGCAAATTTTCGGTCTGAAGGCAAAATAATCATTTTACTGTAGCAATCCACAATGAATTATATCTAGATGAGCAGTAAAAAAATACACAGTAAAAGAGAGACGACTTTTATATTTTAATTAATATAGCTATCTATCTGTCTATCTATCTATCTATCTATCTATATACTTATTGCACGCCGGAAGAACTAGCATAGATGAAATACTATAGAGATGCAAACAAAGATGAAAATATAAGAATTTCTTGTAGAAAAGGGCTGGAAAATAGGATAGAAACCCCATAACAGAGATTAGATCCATACATAAAAAGGATTCGAGAATAGGATTGGAAACCCTAATAGAAGAACGTGAAACATAAGATGGAAACATTTGCTGCAACTAATCATGGTCAATATGGTCCAGGAGGTCCAGGTCGGCCATATTGACCCCCGAAGCAGTCTCGTATTAGCCAGCAACAGCACAAGCAGCTCAAGCTGCATGACAAGAAGCACACGGCAATCAAATATTAGAGAACACATCATAAAGAAGGTTTAATTATCTCTAGATTATTATAAAAATGCTAAATAAGATTTCTGCGTAGAACGATCAGGATACTTCAACACTGTTTTAACACGATGCTACAGAGACAGGGAGAGGAAAAAGAAGAGGTTTCAGTATCGAAGTTCATTAATATGACAGAAACAAAGTTTTATAGCATACCAAGAACCTATCATGTCACAGAAGCCACCGAAAAAACCAGGTCCTCCTAGTCCCATACCCCATCCTCCTCCTCCCGGACCCCATCCTGGCCCTCCTCCTCCGGGACCCCATCCGGGCCCTCCTCCTCCTCCCGGACCCCATCCGGGTCCTCCTCCTCCTCCTCCCGGACCCCATCCTCCTCCTCCCCCTCCCCATCCTCCTCCTCCTCCTCCCGGACCTCCTCCTCCCCCTCCCCCTCCCCCTCCGGGTCCTCCTCCTCCCCCTCCTGGTCCCATTGCTTCCTCCTGGCTCTCAAACAAATCTAGTTGCTAACCCCACAATGTTCCTATGACCACCGCTGAAACCACCGGTGAAGGTTATACTAGACTAAGTTTGCAAGAAAATCGAATGCCCTGCTACTTGGCTAACTACACAGGCTTTGGTAAAGCACTTCAAGAGGATTAGATTTCGTACTTTATAGGAATAGCTAGGGCTACTTTGCTTAGGCTGGAAGCATCTGTCGACCATTTCACAGTTTTCACCAATGCTACCCTTCAACCTGATATTCGGATCTGATATTTTTGACGGTTCACCTGACATTCCAAGCTACCATTCAAGACCCTTCAGTCAAAAAGTCCAATTTGATTTGACCATGTATGCACGTGCGAGAGAGGTGGCAGTTTTTGGTTGCTTATATAATTTTTGTCAATTCCAAATGACCCTAGCCTCAGTCCTCGGTTCCAGTTTGTTCATCGGGTAGTTCATATTGGATCTTGAAACTTGACACTTGGCACAGTAATGTCATGAACCCTAATGTGTCACTACCAGGCCGAGCCAGATCGCGGAAAAATATCTGAAATAATGTCAAAACCAATTCATTAAAATAGTGCAGCGGCAGCGGCAGCAAGCACCACGTACCAACTGTATCAGGATAAAGTTCAGCTTGGTAGATGAAGATCACTACAAAAAAAGGGTGCCGTTAGCAACGGTATTTTGCAACGGCAAAATTCCGTTGCTAATTTTGCATCCGGAAATGGTTTAGCAACGGATTTTCCGTTGCTAAACCAATTCCAGAAAAATAAAAAAAAAAACATGATTTGCAACGGATTAACCGTTGCAAATTTAATTTGCAACGGACCATTTTGCAACGGAGTTTGCAACGGATAATCCGTTGCAAAATTGTCCGTTGCAAATGTTATTTGCAACGGCTAATCCGTTGCAAATTAAACTTCCAGGAAAAAAAAAAAAACATATTTTGCAACGGATTAGCCGTTGCAAATTTACTTTGCAACGGACAATGTTGCAACGGATTGTGCAACGGATTATCCGTTGCAAAATTGTCCGTTGCAAATTAAATTTGCAACGGCGAATCCGTTGCAAATAATAAAACTATTATTATTATTATTATTATTATTATTATTATTATTATTGCATCAATAATGAAAAAAAACATTTAAATCAAAGAATAAAAAAGCCTAAAAACTATAACAAAATAGCAAACAAAATCAATGAAAAAAAATATTAGCTGGAAAAAAATTATTTGACTTGAAAATAAAAAAAAACTAAAAGAAAGAACAAACTAAAATCTAAGAACAAAATTTTTCAAAAAGTTACCACCTTAACAAATAAGAAAATAATAAAAATTAAAAATCAAAACTAATAGCACACATATATAAATATAGAAAAAAATAAGGTGTGCGTCAGGTCGAATATTGTCGGCGGGGGTGTCAGATGCGTACATAGTATTCGCAGAAAAGAATAATAAAAAAAGATAAATTAACATAGCACCCCTACATTCAACTCTTCAATGTTGTCTTATCATGGGTAAAAGAGTTATTTTACCGTGCAATAGTATGTGAAATCACTATGACACCTCCTCTGTTAACTCTTAGTTTTTATCTTATAGCAGGATAGAATAGTTATTTTACTATAAAAATATAAAAAAATCTCAAAAAAATATATATTTTAATATAAAACATCAAAAAATTACTAAAACAAATGCAAGAAACAATTTTGAAGCATAAAATCAAATAATTCATCATCAGCGCATGCACGTGTGCGTGCTCTGTCAGGTTCTAAGCAATATATCTAACTTAAATCTCACACGAGGATCAACCACAAAAACATGTTTTCATTTTCATTTCAAAACCTTTAATTATGGATAATCCGACCCAATACGAACTCTCTAACCCAACTTCACCTCCTTCAACTACTCCGAATCTGGCTCAACCTCTTTGTAAGAGCAAGTTCAATGGCAAGATCCATTTTGAAGATTCAAATCTTGAAAATGGCTATTTGAATAATGTATATTTGATTTTTTTATTGACATGTACTCTAATGGTAAAAAAATATTTTGAAGATATATTTTTTATATTATTTCAAATATAATGCAATTAATAGGAGTAAATTATACAATTAAATAATTGCTTTTGAAAAACCTTCGAACAATAAAATTATTTTTTTAATCATGTTTAAATTAAAAAAATAAATTTAAATATAATTAAAAGATCCGCAATATTTGAAATTTGAAATTTAAACTACTTATTGTATGTTTTTAAAGTAATTTGTATGTTTTTTTTTATGGTTGTTTTATTTGAAGTTAATTAATGTTAATAGTCTTTGAGTGCTAGAAAAACTTAAGAAAATAAAATGAACACATTAATAAATAACCAATAACTTCAAACATAATTAATTAAAATACAATCCATTACATTCCTACAATATTCCTGATAATATAAATTAATAAATAAAATTATTATTATTTATTTATATTTAAATAAAAAAAATGAATTTAATTATTATTAAAAAATGAATTTTATTATAATTAAAAAAATGAAAAGAGAGCTCCCGCTCTAGACATGGGATGGGCGGGGTAAATGAAAATTATGGTGGATTTTTCAATGATCTTGCAACTGAACATCCGTTGCAAACGGCATTTGCAACGGATTTTCGTTTTTATTTGCAATTGCAACGGAACGGCCGTTGCATTTGTTGAATTTGCAACGGCAAATCCGTTGCAATTGCAACGGAAATGCCGTTGCAAATGTGAAACGCACCGTTTTATTCAAAACAATTGAATATCCACTGTCTTCCTCTTCCCCGGTCACATACTCCCATTTACACCAAAACCAGACCTTTCCCTTCTTCTCTCTTCTTCCCGGCCTCAGCACTTTCCCTTCGAAAAACGGTGACCTTCACTCTTTAAAACCAGCTCTTTCCCTTCGGAATTCTTCTCTTTTTTCTCTTCTTTTTCTGTTCGGTGACCTTCACTCTCTAAAACCAGAAGACCTTCTCTCTCTCTCTCTCTCTCTCTCCCCCTCTCGGTTCAGCAAAATCAACCATCAACTCCGAGCACCACCTCGTCGGGATCCTCCCCTCTGCACCAGAAACCCAGCTGCAACGTCACCGTGGAACAACGAAGGTACGGTCACCATTTCAAAATTCAAATTTCTGCTCAGTTTTTTGTTTATTTTCTTAGTTTCTAAATTAGTTTAGGGTTTAGGGAGTTTTGGGGGAGCTTTCTATTAGATTTTCTTGCATTTTTTTAGCATAGCTAGGCACAAAAAATTTGCATTATTTCTCAAAGGAGTCAAGAAAGATCAGAGCTTGGTGCTTTAAACTGCTGGTATGTATGCATGCATGTAAATTTCTCACCGTTTCTTCTCTTGGCAGTTCCTCTAGTAATTTACTTGTGTATATGTTTCTGGGTTTTTGAAAGTTTTTCTTTTTTGTTTGGAGTTTTAAAGAAGAAACTTTACATGGGCAAGTGTTTGGTTTCTGTGAAATTTTGAGGTCCTTGTTTCTCTGGTTGTTATTATGATTCCTGAGATGAAATTTCTCTTATTTGATGTGTGAGGATTATCCATGGAATTAAGGTTTGGAACTTTTACTATGGCACTGTTAATTTTAAGGAACTGTATTAAGACAAATTACTTATGGGCATATAAGACCAAGAAGGAAACACAAGCAATTCTGATGCATGTTATCCCCCTTGTGTCTAGTCTAACTTAACTTTCTTGTTTTTCACTTTCTAGATTCTTATAATCTGATTTTGCATAGATACTGTTTATGATTTCTTTGGAATAAAAGGGTGTAGAATTGCAGTTTTAGAGCTCTTACATCGAATCCCTTTTTTGGCGTTTGCTGTTAATAAACCAAGACGCTTTAATTTCTGTTTCCAACAAACGAGAAGTGATTGCCTTTCCTTGTGTCTCTTTCAAATCCTATTGATTTATGAAGATCTCTCACCGGTCTTGGATTTTGACCAAGTTGTGGGACTGATAGCAATTGTTGTGGTCATTCTTTTGCTGGCACAGATGATTATGATGGAGAAAGGTGAGATAAATGTAGAGGAACATGCTCTTGGTTTGCCTCCTCCAGCAATGCCAAAATATTTAGACAAGAATTTCATGATGTGAATTGGTGATTTATAGATGAGAATTTTACAAATTAAAAAAATTTGTAGGTTAGGTTAGTCTCGGATCTTGCCATACTTTAGATTGATTCTAGAAGTCAACCTTTTTGAATGTAACAGCAGTTCATGTCCGTAATATAACTCAATTTCTACTAGAGATTCCATGTGATGATGATGCTGATTAGCATGCTGCTTGTATTTCTTATATTTAATTGATATATTAACTTATGATATTTAATATTCTTTTGTTCATATTTCTTATTATTGTCATATTGATTAGTTTTTACCAACAATACTTATTGACGACAATCCAATTGTTGTAGGATGTCTAAACAAGCATCTATATTACAATATTCCAGAAGTGATAGGTCCGCATCCAGAGCGAATAGAACTCCATCTACCGTGGATAAGAACGCATCATCTTCTCACCAACCCGAGCCTGATCAACTACATGATTATTATGCACAAAGAGTTGCAACTACAGCTTTCGGGTTTCAAGATTTGTTAGCAACACAAGGTGTCCCGCGAGATGATACAAACATGTTCAGAGAATTTAATGTTCATCAAGGTTATGCGGGAGGAGTTGGAGATGAAGTTGATGAAGATGGTAGTGATGAGAGAGAATTCGATGAGTCAAGAGAAGGTAGTAACATGCGATGTTCAGATGATCCGAATTGCCTCCATTCAATCCATGGTTCAAGCTGTTCTCGAACCAGTGTAAGCATTAAACGGAAGAGTTTTGACACGGCAATCGATCCAGTGTCGGGAAAAAAAGAACTGAGTTTGTATGGAACATCCGAGTAAGTATAATATTTTTATTACATATTTATCATTTGTGTCATTATTGTTCCATGAACGTTTTTTGCTTTAATTTTTCAGGTTCAATAACGCTTCATGTGGCCGAGAAATCGGAATAATTTTGAGAACTAATTTCAAGGGGCCATGGCACTCTTGGGATAAAGTTGATGCCATGTGTAAAGATGAACTGTTTAAGGAGTTCAAGGTATGTTTTTCTGTTAACTATTTTTGAGGGAGATTTGGCAATCATGTTTAACAGTAGGTGAATGATTATTGAGAATTGCTTTGCCTTGTTTGTTTAGTAGTTTGGAAATTGAAGGGAAAGTTTGAAGCTTTTTGAATGATGGATTGATTGGTTAGATGTTTTGTTGATGTGTTTTTGACCAGTTTGGTTTTGTATTATAGTTGGAATTAGCTTACATACAGATAATTTATATGTATTTATGATTTGGGTCTGGTTTTGTTAAATGATGAGGTTGTTTGAGATCTGTGTGTTTATGTTAACATTTATTAATTGTCATATGTATTTGATAGAAAAAATATGACTTCCCCGAAGAAGATGAAGCAATTGTTCGTAAAATATGGGAAGATAGATCTCGAACTTGCTTGAACCAACAATTGGCAAGAGCTCGAAATAAAGCTATGTCAATAATAGGTACCAAAAATATCATCGATTGCCTGGATAAAGGACCTGTTTGGATCCAAAATGAAGATTGGAATACGATGATCAACGATGTTTGGTCTACCGATAGATTTTGCAAACGATCCAAAACATCAAAACAAAATCGATTGAAGCAAACAGATGGGAAAATAAGTACCCATTCTGCTGGCTCTGTGTCATTTGCATCATATCGAGCTAGTATGGTACGAAATGTTGTTGTTCAACACTTGTAATTTAATTTGTTTAATATTTTTGTTGCTTACTTTTTTTTTCATGTTCGTAGCAAGAACAGGCCGGGGGGAAAGAACTTCCCTGGGTTGAGGTCTTTTCTGCTTTGCATCAAAAATCAAATGAGACCGGCACATTTGTAGATAACCGGTCTAAAATAGTGGTGGTAAGTACTTATATTTTATTTTATATATATATGAAATATCATTCATATTCAAATTAATATATTTTGACATGGACTTGTCTGTTTGCAGGAAAAATATAGAAATGAGATGGTTGCAAGATATGGACCTGATCAGGACAATCATCCCTCATTTGATGGAGCAGCTTGGTGTGAGGCTTCAGGGGGAGTAAGCAAGGGTCGAGTATATGGTGCACCCCGTATGCCTAAATCTAAAGTTGATGTGAGTTCTTCTTCACATACCTACTCAGTAAATTCATCATATCCAAGCACAACAACTACTAGACGGTATGAAGAGCAATTGCAACAAAATCGTGAAGCTATTGATGATATGAGAAATGAAATGAGAAATGAAATGTCTTCCATTAAAGATTGTCTTAAGCTCTTGGTAGGACATATGGGTCTAAGTATGTCAACACCTATGGCTCCGTCGATGCCATCACCTGTGGCTCCGTCGATGCCATCACCTGTGGCTCCGTCGATGCCATCACCTACAATGGCACCAGGACATCGACCTCGACCTCGACCTCAACCTCAAATGCCATATAATGGTCCATCTTCCTCTCATCAACAACATCGTAGATCATTTCCGCCTTAAACACTTTAAAATATTTATTTTTAAGTTTCATGTTTATTTACTTAGTCATGTAAATGTAATCGAATCAGTATTGTATTAAGACTTTTAATTAATCTTCTAAATTTTATTTCCACCATATTTATGTTATTTTCAATACTCATAATATTTAAATATTTGCTAGTGCTTTTAAAAGATTTAGTTGTAATTAATTAAAATTAAAATATATTAAAATTAGATTTTAAAAATCTAAATATTTAAATAATATTCTGACCGTTGCAATTGCAACGGCAGGTCCGTTGCAATTGCAACGGCAATCCCGTTGCTATTGCAACGGTCTGTTTGTTGCAATTGCACGGTCCAGCCGTTGCAACAGCAACGGCAACCCCCGTTGCAACGGCAACGGCAACCCCGTTGCAACGGCAACGGACCTGCCGTTGCAACGGCAACGGCAAGACCGTTGCAACGGCAACGGTCATTTCGTTGCAAAGGCAACGGTACAGCCGTTGCAACGGCAACGGCTGTCCGTTGCATTTGCAACGGGATACCCGTTGCAACGGCAACGGCTGTCCGTTGCATTTGCAACGGGATACCCGTTGCAAAAGTTGTTTTTGCAACGGGTCCCATTGCAACGGCTACGCCGTTGCAAATTATTTTGCAACGGCTATGCCGTTGCAAACGAATTTTGAATCCACCTATTTCTAACGGATTCGTTCCCTTGCAAATGCCGTTGCTAATTAATATTAGCAACGGCTTTCTTTATAATTTGCAACGGATGACGCCGTTGCAAATGGCCCTCTTTTTTTGTAGTGGATCTACTTGCATGAGCTGCCGACAGGAACTTATCCGTTGATCATACAACCTCATGTGGCCATTAATATAAAAGCCCCAGATAGCTATATGCTTGGCAAATTTTATTAAAATAGAGAGAGAGAGAGAGATTGTGAACGGCAACTGACTTTAAAGATCATAGATTTTCTAGGAACGCAAAAATACAGGTGAGCAAAGTTTGGTTTTTTTGTTTGTTCATCTTTCGAGGAAGACGAAAATAGATCTAAATGAGATTGATAAGAATACATTTTCCCAACTTATTAACATGAAAATTCAAGTCCCTTGTTAACATTTCTTTCTCAATTCTCTTCGCATGAATTGCGTTTAGAAGTTAACACCATGTGGTCGATATATAGATCGATGAAAACATGATTTTTTTTCTCTTTCGTTTTAGTCTTTTGATCAGAAGGATGAAACATTGAAACAATGGCAGCGTTTCAATTGCTACAGATGTGCTCTAACAACACAACTTTCAACAACATGGCAAGCTCACAATTTTAAGAAGAAATAGATGTCATTGCACGTCTGTAGCACTAGACATGGATGAACACATGCAAGCGAAGATGAAAATATAAGAAGTTCTTGTGGGAAAAGGGCTGGAAAATAGGATAGAGCCCCATACAGAGAGTAGATCCCTTTATTACAGAATTCGAGAATAGGATTGGAAACCCTTTTATTACAAGAACGTGAAACATAAGATGGAAACATTTGCTGCAGCTAATTATGGTCCATGACGTCCAGGTGGGCCAAATGGACCCCCGAAGCAGTCTCGTATTAGCCAGCAACAGCACAAGCAACTCAAGCTGCCAAGAAGCACATAGCAATCAAATATTAGAGAACAGAGAAAGAACGTTTAATTCTCTAGATTATTATAAAAATGCTAAATAAGTTTCCCGGGTGAACTTATTTGGATACTACAACACTGTTTTAACATGATGCTACAGAGGGGAAAAAGAAGTTGTTAAAACCAGCCGTTTAGGGCTCAAAACAGTCAATAATTTCTTGGGAAAAAAGAAATATGAGTACTAGAAATGGGTTGTTTCTGGTAGGTTTTTTTAAACAAAAGGAGAACGATTAACTGCTAAATTCTGGAAAGATTTAAGGGGAGAATAGAGAAAACCTAAAAAAATAAGCTTGACAGCTTGAAAATATTGCAATTTCAGTATCGAAGTTAATTATGACAGAAACAAAATTTTCTAGCATACCAAGAACCTATCATGTCACAGAAGCCACCGAAAACACCAGGTCCTCCTCCTCCCGGACCCCCTCCTCCTCCTCCTCCTCCTCGTCCTCCTCCTCCCGGACCCCCTCCCCCTCCTCCTCCTCGTCCTCCTCCTCCTGGGCCCCCTCCTCCTCCTCCTCCTCGTCCTCCTCCGGGTCTCATTGCTTCCTCCTGGCTCTCTAACAAATCTAGCTGCTAACACCACAATGATCCTATCACCACCGCTGAAGATTATACTCGACAAGGTTTGCAAGAAACTCGAATGCCCTGCTACTTGGCTAAGGCTAACTATACCGACATTGGTAAAGCACTTAAAAGAGATTAGTTTTCGTCCTTTATCGGAATAGGGATACTTTGCTTAGGCTGGAGGCATCTGTCAACCATTTCGCATTTTTTATCACTTCTACCCTTCAACCTGATATTTGGATCTAACATTTTTCACGGTTCACCCGACATTCTAAGCTACCATTCAAGGCTAATTAATACCTTCAGTCAAAGAGTTCAATTTGATTTGATCATGCATGCACATAAGAGAGGTGGCAGTCTTTGGTTGCTTTATGTCAATTCCCAAATGCCCCTTGCATCAGTCCTGAGTTCCAGTTTATTCGGGGGGTTCATATCGGATCTAGAAACATGAAACCTGGCACAGTTATGTCACTAATCCTAATGTCAAAACCAATCCATTACACCAGTGCAATGGCAATGACAGCAAGCACCACCAACTGTTTCGTGATAACTAAAATACAGGTGTTGTTGCAAATCTATGGTGTTTTAGCAAGCACCACCAACTGATCAAGTTCAGCTTGGTAACCAAAAGGAGTGTGAACGGCAACTGGGTTTAAAGATCATAGATTTGCTCAAGAACGCAAAATACAGGTGAGCATAGTGTGGTTTTTTTGTTTTTTCATCGGAATATATCTATAAGTTTTCTCCATGAGACAATTTTCCATAGCAAGAAAAACACAGAAGAAACCTCGTTCCTCCAAATAAATTTAGGGCACCTCCATCAGCTCGTGGAGGACTTGCCGTCGAATGTCAAACACTCTTTAAATTTCTATTCAGCCTCTGGAGGTGCCCCGATATTTAAGGAACAGGCCAAAATAAAAACTGCCATCTAGTCTTCTACCCTAGTATGTGTTAAATAGTCACTTCTTTGTTCCTGTCAAACTTCTGTCTGTAGAAAGAATCACTTCTTTGTTCCTCTCAAACTTCTGTCTGTAGACTGTACATCAACTCTGCAACGAACACCAGAATCCTCACAAAATGGCTGCCAATCCTACAGTATCCCCCTCATCAATTCTGGTTTCCGGAGCATTTACCGAGCTGCGAGGCCTCACTGAAAATATGGAGAAAATAGACCGGTAAGAAAATATAATTTGACCATTTGCATCTATAGCTGAATCTACAGTGACAATAAAGGGCACCAAGAAAGCAAATTATAATTATTGCTCAAAGCTCCAGCTGGAGATGAGAAATAGTTTCCATGAATGCAAATTCCACAACATAATACACGTAACAGATTAACACGAGAGGCAGCGATCTCATGCCAGGAGTGAAAGAGGAATTTACAATCCAAAACTTGTCAGAGAGCTCACTTGTAACATTTGTTATAATGTTTACACTCTTCTGAGCAGCTAGTGCTTTTAGCCTGTTTCCAGTAGCTAATAAAAGCAAGCTCTTCATATGTTGCTTTTGTTCCTTAGGGCTACCTGTCTTGGTCAGAGCTTCTTCAAAGGCAACCAAATCCTGGGGTTTAATACAAGGGAGAGAAAGCAGAACCTGAGGAGACAAGGAAATGCAGTGTTCAGTTAAAAATGTTCACCAGATAGTAGGATAAAACTAGTAAGTACTTTAACCCTAATAACATGGGGCGTGAAAACTTGCCTGCCTTGGAGCTGGATCTCTATCACAGAGATACATGAATATTTCTCGACAGAAACCAACCAGATCAGCACTGATAAATGCATTTGACTCGAGCGCCAAGCCTTTGATAATTGCAGAGAACAGATCTTTAGAAACAAACTCTCGGAGCTGAATATTATTGGCTGAGATTGCTAGAAGAATCACACTAGCACAAAAGGACAAAACTTTTGATACTGCTTCACCATCTGTCCATGTGAAAGCTTCTAAACAAATTTGTAAAGCTGGAACAGCCAAGCCATTGTGCTTCATAAGAAAACTGTAAATGAAATAAATTCTGGGGTATAAGTAGGGCTTGGGGAAAGACAATAATGATACAAAGAAGAGCATTTCAAAAAATCAGCAGAAAAGGCTATTATCATGTACACATACCCAACCATTGTTTGAAAAAATCAACAGAAAAGGTTACTACTATGTACACATACCCAACCATAGAGTTTGATGCAAATGCGTCCAATTCCTTCAAAGAAGATGAATCCACACGGATAGCATGGCCAGATTGTTCTAATGTAGGAAGCCCAGTATTTAGTCCGGGTGAGGCTAATGTAGAGAGAAGAACGCACGTCTCACGAGTTAGGTCTCGAAGCAGTTTCTCTTCCATTACTTCTGCTTTCAAGTCTGCCTCAGAGAGGATGCCAAGGACATCTGGAACCTTTGCTTTACCCTCATGCAGGAGACTTGACCAAGAAAAAGTAAGAGTTTGCTGTGCATGGATAAATAATGGATGCAAGAGCTTTTCTAGCCAGACCTCCCACATTTCCATAGGACAATGTTTAACCAAGGGTATCAAAGCTGAATGGACAAGCTGCCTTGTATGTCTGAACTCCATTGACTGTATGTTTTCCATTAGTGCCACACCAACAGAATGAACATCCAAACATTTAAAAAATGGATCACCGATGGTCATTGACAGGCCCAGTACATTGTATCTGGATAGATGGAAGATGTATTAGCAAGATCAGTCAGGAAAGAATCACATGAACCAGAAAAATAGACATTATGTAGACTACCATTTACTTGTGCAAAAATATTTTGCCATTTCCCACTGAATGCGTGAACTTAGCATATCATATTAAAAATATGTTTTGTCATTTTACTATATAATTGGTATTATCATAGTGATTGCATGTGCTAATGAGCATCGTTTGCATGCAAGCAGAGACAGCAAGACATTATCCAGGTTTCAAAAGGAAAACCAAACATAACAAGTCATTAAATATTAACAGATTATTAATTCTATTTGGGCATTCTAACCTAAGAGGTTTCCACACATTACGAGCTTCTGACTTGGCAATTATATGTGTTTAGAGATAGAAACTACATAAATAGTGCATCTCTTATGCAATAAATTGATAGGAGAAAAACAAAATTCATCTAATTCATCTAACATGCAGAAAGGATATTCAGATGTCATTCATCATGAAAAGTACAAATAACACTGATATTGAAGGCTGAACTTGAGTACCTTGACTTTACTAACCATTTGAGCCCCAAGGAAAAAGAAATGCAGAAAATAACTGATTATGTATTCACCATAAAATTTGGTTTCAGAGTCATAAACAACCTCCAAAGCACTTGTACTTACCCACTATCTCTGATACCTTTCAACCAATTCCGTATATCAGCTTCATTTGTTTCAGTGTGTCCTTCCCTACTTGTATCAATATGAGATCCGTCCATGAAGGTTAAGGCACCTTTGGACAATTTTGGATTTCCTTCCCCTAGAAGACTATATCGTTCAGCATTGCCCATGGTCATGGCAGCTTTGATCTCTCCAGGTAACATTTGAGATATGGATGGAGACCAAAGTGAGTGCACAGCACGAAGAAGCTGCAAGACAACAACATATTTTCAATACCAATTTCCCTTCAAAAACTATTCCTGAACAAAGAAAGAAAATATAAAAAAAGTTGGTTCTTAATAGCAACAGCATACTTTCAAGAGAGGTGGCAGCATCCAGGACAGATGAGAAGCCATTGGATGTATAGTACTTGCTGTAGAGATGTTTTGCAAATTCAGACTGCCTTTTTTGATTCCACTCCTCTTGAGTGCCTTCTCAAAGAATGTTACAGTGTGGAAAATTGACCACATGAATGCTGTCTCGGAGCACAAACGGATCAGACCTAGTGGCTCAGACAAATAATTATTTTGCCACTCTAGCTGTGTCCACTGTTGGCTCAAAGGTTCAAGCAACCAGGCCAAAACTTCTTGCTGTTGTTGAATCCTGCATCCATTTAAGAAACTTTTTAACAATAAGCAAAACATCTTCAAGTAGTAAATGAATAAAGGGCCAGGCCACTGTAAGCAAGGAATTACCCAGCAGCTGAAGCCATAACAAGAAATGCTTCACCTAGCAGATTATGTTCACCACGAAGCAGAGAACCCTCTCTTTGCATATATGCCATGGTATCGGCTATTCCCTACAATAAAAACAGCATGATAAAATAAAAATTCAAGAACTTCCAAGAATCCTCAGGCTCTTTCAATCTAGGCATGCATTTGGCCTCCAAATGCTACTGTTCTCTGGCACATTGATGAGAGTCTTATAGAAAACTTATCATAAAACAAGGGGCCTCCACATAAGCTACAGTTTTGGTCTGAAATGCATGGATGTTCTATACTCTTTAATGTCTCAAGAATGAGTCCACAACTACACTTGTACGTGCATTTAAATTGAAGAAGCCAAAGGACATTAGATCTTTCTATTGATGATATCTAAGTTATGAGATAACCAGTAGTAGTGGATGCTGTATTTTTTCAAACAGATAGAAGAGATATATCAACAAGAAGAAAAAGGATAAAATTAGTTACTTTCATATGGGGTAGAACGCTTTTGTCAGCAGCTTTAGCTATTCGAATAAATGATGTACAAATCTGTAGCCTAGCATGGCGTGCACTGCTTACTGAAGGATCCTGCCAAGTGAATAAAAGCAGCAAATCAATTCAACTCCCTTAAAAAATAATGACATTAAGAATCAAGATTATTGTTACAAGACAACCTTAACAACTAATGGAATTGACATTAGAAGCTCGAAATTGGTTCCCTTAAAAAATAAGGACATTTAAAAATCAAGATTAGCATCACAAGACAACCTTAACAGCAAATGGGATTGACATTAGAAGCTCGAATAGTTTGTTAATGACACCACCAACCGCATCTGGGAAATACTTCAAAAATGGACCCAGTGCATCTAAATAGTGCCCTAGGATTTCCACAAGAGTTGGCTCCGTCCATTTCAAAGAAAGGAGTTGCTGAAGTAAATCTTCAAAAATTCTACACAATGCCTTGTGAACTTCTGAATTGCCCCCCTCATAGCCATTTGATCCATCAAAAATTGCATTGGTGACATTTTCTAAAGCCACTTGCATGCTTTCCATCACAGCTAAGTCCTGATATTTCAAAAAGATGAATGTGTATCAAGAGAAACATCACTTCAGAGATTTTAGTACCAGCTATCAGGCATGAATGATAATCTGAAGAATAAACACGATTCACACCTGAACAGGTATTTGAGAATTTGGAATGCTCTTAATGAGTGAAAGAATTCTTTCAGATATTTTAGCACCAGCTATTAGGGGCTTAAAAGAAGCAACAAGCCTCATCAGCTCAGTCTGCATTAAGAGTCCATGCATCAGAAAAGAAAAAAAAAAGCACATAGAGAGATAAATAAAATGAAGGAGAATAGGAAAATGTATAAGCAATAAAGAGAGAACTTATCATAATACAATGGGAGATAGGGGAGTGAGAGAGGGAGGGAGGGAGGGGTCAAGAATTTATTTACCACTATAAAATATGAAAGGTAAAATTTAATAACCCCTAAGAGAAGCTAGATGTAAGAATGGTTTTCACTAGAGTTCATATCTCTGTAAATTTTACCAGCTTGGAACGATATTGGCTGAAGTCACCCTTGCCTTCAAAATCATCACTCCAAAACTCCAACGCTCCAGGAGAAAGGGAATTCCCAGAGAACACCTTTTCTTTCTTAACCAAGCGCTGGAAAGAGATATCAAGAATAACAACACAAATATCATCATTCACAAGGCTTAAAGTCCTCCTTTTTTCATCATCAACCTGTCCAGAACTAAAGCCTGCACTGTTAAAAGCAGACCCATCTGCCGAATGTGAAGTAACTTTCGGCTTTGACATTAAATCCCTTATTAGCACCTATAAACACAAACAAACATTAAGGAGATTTAATAGTACCTATGTGCTAGGTAGGGTTTGGAAACCGGAAAAAAAACTTGCAAACTGCCTCAACCTACCAGCCAAAATAGCAGGGATTGATAATGAAGAGCTAGCTTAAAATGTTGAAAAAAGCCCAGCATCTGAAACAATATCAGAGAAATAGATTGCAAAATGATTCTAATCAAGAAATTTATTAAATAGATGGAAATAAAACTTCTCATGCCAAGATGGAAGTGTTATTACCTGTTGTAAATAAAGAGAGAGTATATTGTTGTCACCAGAAATGCATTGAAAGTTAAAAGAACCCAAAGACACCATACTCTCGCATATATATTCTGCAAACTCAAATTCACTCTCGTCTAAAACTCCAGAACTTGAGCCAGTTTTGCACAAAATATCTCCCGAGACATTCATCATGACTTGAAAGATATTACGCATTGCAGAATCAAATTCAGAAGCAGAGGCATCACTAGGTCTCTTCCTGCAAATCTCAATTCATAGTTCACAAATCTTGAGAATGTTCTTCATGAGGTAGAAACAGAATGAAACTAGTGGACATTAAGCAAACCATATGGGATACCTTTGTGAGACGAGTTTGAAAAATTCACAAGCATGAAGACGAAAGTCAGGAGAAGACAGCATGACACCACAGCTGGGCAGAAAGAAAGGATATTGGAAAGTGAGAAATGAATCCCACAAATGATTTCAATGCAACCTCAAAGTAAACATACCCATAAATTATGCCGTATTTGGCTAGATCCTGCATAGGCGCCCACTCAGCATAAGAGTTGACAGCATTCAAAGTCGCTATTACTGTTGCTGCATGCTGTTTTGCAATGTCCAGTTGCTGCCTACTTACTTCGCTCAACGCAGATCCGAAATGTCTTTCAAGTAACTATGTCAAAAAGTAAAGGCATATAAATAACACAGAAAGTAAAAAGGGTAAAATATGTGTATTTAAGGTCTGAGGTATACGGTGTATAGTAGTGGCAGCATTTCAGGCAATGACTCAGTAAGCCCTCGCAACAATAACCTACGCCGATCACCTGAAAATACATACAGAACAAAGAAAAGTGAGTTAAGCAGCAGCAAGAGAATCGCAGAAAGTTTGACCTTGAGGTGTAACATATTCAAAGGCCAGAACAAAATTTAAATGTGTAGCAAGGAAGAAAATCCATCAACCAAGGGAACGATCCTTAAGAAATCATGGTTTACAGGTTCTAAATGTTAAACACAATAAAGAATGCAGGGATGTTCGGAAAAAAACCTTCTAAATCTTCATTGTGAACTGTAATATCTTCAGGAAGCCACCTCAGTGTCATTGATACCAACTCAGCCTAGTAGGAGCAAGAAAGTAAGAGAAACACGCAATGCACACTTCAATATGGAATATAAAAGGCAAAACAATGGCTGCAGGCACATAAAAATAAGATGTACTTGTATGGGGCCCTGGCTAGATAGGGAAACCAGAGATGGAAGCAGTTCTTTCCACAATTCCAAGCCTTCTCTTCTGACAATCTGTAGAATAGAAAAATAACAAGTTACAAACTCCAGAAGAATTTAAAATACAAGAGCAATGTCGTTAACAACCTCAGCAACAAGGGCAGCTGTCTGACTTTTCAGCGCCCATTCTTCACAGGAATTTGCAATTTCAGCCATCAACTCAACAGCAGCATTCGCAAAGTTCCTGCGTTCTGTTGGGCTCAATTCCTCCCATCGCAACCGTACCAAATGCTGTAAAATCCATAAACCATTTGATTATCATCAAACTAAACACAGACAAAACACTAGCAGCAGATGAATCAATAAAGTAGAGATTGAAGACCCCTTGAGGCACAGTCGAGCTACATTAAAATTATTCGATTCATGCAGTCTGTAATCAGAATACCCACAAGTTTTTTTTTTTATCTTATGTGGTTCAGAAGGATGTAAAGAGTTTGCAACTCTGTTTGGACCTGATGTGCATTTACCAGAAACAAATTTTAATTGAGAAGGAAATACGAATGAAATGTAAACCCTGCATTGTGCCAACCTATACAAAGTGAGCCATGAATTTATTAGTACTTCACTGTCTTTCCCTGTAAGCATCCCAAGCCTGTGGTTAACATACTAATAAGTTATTGAGCAATTGCTATAATCGTTGCTTCCTCGAAAAATAATGAAAATTATCAGAAGCTCAAGATATCCACATCATTGTGAAATTCACTAAAAGTATTCTGGTGGCAAACTCGATCACTTCATGAAATTTTTTGAATGTTGCTTTACAGTACCAAACAGAAACTATCCACTTGCACTACATCAACATTGTTTATGTGAAGACAAAAGTGTCAGTTCCCTGGAAATCTGACTCATTGAAAAGTTGGATGGGCTTGTTTTTGTGCATTTGAGGGAACTAAGTCTGTCCTTTTGTAACGTCGATATGATTCTCACTAAAGATTCCTTTCAAAGTCAAGCCAAGGGAGCATTTGAATCCCCCTACTTAAAACATAAAATCCGTCCCTGATCAAAGGACCACATCAACAAGTAGGATTGAAACATCTCTGACACAAAGGAAAGAGCAATGGTTTATGATTTTAAACCTGAAGCATTTTGAAAGCATGCAACCGAATTTCAGAAGACCAGTCCCTTTTGACAAGAACGAATGATGTGCTGGCCAAAATTCGTACATCTCCTGTTTTGATCTGCAGATATCAAAGAGCACATAAATGACCTCATGCTATATACAAGGGAAATGCAATCTATCCCCTGATAATAGTAGTGCAAGCAGGTTCCAGAACGATTTGATTAAAACCTGCAATATTTTATCTCCTGTTAAGATATTCAGAGGTTAAATTCCAAAACATTCCATGCTCATTGGCAAATCAGTGATATCCTTCAGCAGAAAACTCAAAACTCGGATCAAAATACAAAAAACTCTCTTGAGGGATTCGAAATCAACCACCCCATCCAACAAAAACTTTAGCACCATTTATTTAATCCCCACTGATTCCCACTAACCAATTACTGAAAAAAACCTTAAACTCGACCAAATATGCTAACAATTACCGAAAAAACTGGAAACTTTACCACTTTTTAACCACTGAAAATCCCTACAAAAATTCAAAAGTTTGGATTTTTATTAACAGCAATAAGAAAGAGATGGGTATCTGTGTGTGTACGGATTCAAGGAAAGACACGGCAGCTTTGCGAGCATCAGGAGTAGAGTTCCAGTCAAGAGCAGCAACAATTGCTCGAGCCACATTGTTTGCTATGTTGTTATTGCTATTACTCTCTTCCATCGAATAATTCACAGAAAAGTTCGAAAGGGTCTTCTCTTTTTATCAAGTTTTGTTGAGTTCTAGAGAGGGAAGTAGAAGAGAAGACTCAAAGGGTTTGTTTGTTGCTAAGAACACAAGGTGTTCGATGACTCTTGTCTGTATCAGAGAGAGAGAGAGAAGTGGGCGGTGTTCTTTTTCTTTATGTGGGCGGTATATTGAAGTCCTCTAGCTCTTTGAGGATTATAATTATAACCCTTTATTTTGTGTTTTTCTTATTTATTTATGTTTTTTTTTTTATTATTATCGTAGATACTATTTGTTCTTTTTTCATGATCAACTTAACGAGGAAGTTTTCACAACAAGGCAGCTTCTTTTTTTAAAAAAAAAAATATGAATTGAAATTGGATTTTATTTTTGTTGATGATATTTAATTTATCTCATCATAATTTTACACGTGGCAATGAATTAAATTGAATTCGATTTTGTTCAAGTACAATTGTTATAGTTGGAGGTTTGGTTTGACGATGAACTAAATCAAATCGGTTGAGTGATTTTTGTATGTTATTAAATTCAACTGGGGCTAATTGGGGCAGCTGAGTTTTAATGAAAATTTGATATTTTTTCAAATTAATTTATTTTAATATATTGATTCAGAAATAATTTATTTTAATATATTTTCAAATAAAAAAACATTTTAAAAAATAATTTATATCATTATCCCAAACATCTTCTGAAAACACTATATGATAGTTGGAGGCGGATCATTCATGCAACCAATCATCATAAATTTTAAAATATTTTATTATAATTTGCAAGAAAATAAGATAAGATGAGGATTATAGCTTTGTTTGACAGCTTAAATGATAGATAGAACAATAAATAAAACTTTTTAATTGAGTCATTCTTTTTTTAAGAAAAAGAAAAAGAAAACTTCTAATTTATATTGGATAGATTGATATGGATAACTCGATTTAAAATTTATTTTAAATCAAATTAATATAATTAGATTCTTAGTAATCGATGAGGTTAAACATCATCGAGTGATTTCTTTTTAAATAAAAAATAAAATAAAATTATTTTAATAAAATTTATTAAATTAAATTAACTTGATAGTTCATAACCTGAATTAAATTATTAAATTAAATTAAACTAAATTAATATATATTATGTGATTCATATAACGTGAATCAAATAAAAAATATTCTTAACCTACTAATAAAAAAAGTTTAAGAATGAAATTTACATTAAAAAAAAATCTTTAAGTTCCTAGCAGCAACATACCCTAACAAAACTCTATTAGATCCCTCAGCAGTACAACTTGATCCTCTTCCTGCTGAGGGATCTAATCAATTTTGTTAGACTTTGTGTGTTGACTAGTAAAATTATATGATATATAACTAGTAAAATTGTATCATTTATGGTTTTACAAGTCATCATGCATATAACTTTTAAAATCAAGTTAAAACTCAAAATTTAGTAAAATCTCGAGTTTACTCGGTAAAAAACAGTCAAACTCATTGAAGTTTGATCCCAAAAAGGGATTCTTGGAAACGGGGATTCATTTCCATTTTATTCATGAACAAAGACTGACTTGTTTGTGTTTCTGTTAAAAAACAAAACAAAGAAGTGTTAGCTAGTTTATGTAGAGGGGTGATGGAATTTGTTGATGCTGCTTTCTTGTAGAATTTTGGTGGTGTGTTTTGACTTGAATTGTTCATGTTTTTTCTTTATTTTATGAACATTTAATTATTATTTTTTTTCCAGTGAATTGTTCAAGTGTTTCAAGACTGTTCTCCTCGTATAAGTGCTTGTTTTTTCCACTCCTGTTCGTTCATATCTTGTCTATCTGGTTTCTGATTCGGTGAAGTGTAAGTATGCTCTCCTTTTTTGCACTCCTGTTCGTTCATATGATCGTCTTTTTCTTGGTCTTAGTTAATGGCAATCATACCTCCTGACCAGCTTCCTTGAACTATCATGTTCCTGAATGAATATATTCTTACAATACCATGTGTTCATTACAGCAGAAGTTAGCTTCTCGCGCAGGACCTTTTTGATCTGTAAATTTTTTTTAACGTTTTGATATTTGATAAGAATCTTATATGTTATCAATTTGAATTGTTTTTATAGGTTCATATGAAATGAAAAAATCGTTTGCAATAAAAAAATGAATAACTTGGTACTTGTGACGTGTAATTTGAAATTGAATGATAACCAAGTCAAAAGACAAGTTAATGATTTTTTTGAAGGTTTAAATGATCTCTTATTTGATGATAATTGGATCACTGAAGGAGAAAAACATGGTGTTCACCGAACATTGATTTACTTGATGTTATTGATAGTGCAGTACAAAGAAAAAATAGAAAAGAAGACGAAAGTGATGAAGAAACTTTTAAGGATGTTGGAATGGGTATTCATGATATTGAAGATTATTTTGAGATTCAGAATGATGTTAATCTAGATAATTCAAGGAGTTAGGAGTTAAATATTGTTGACAATACTAATGTTGGAGTTGGAGCTAGTAGTAGCAATATCGGTATTAGTACCAGTAGTAGTAGTAATCCTTTTGATATTAATGATTTTGATGAATGTATTAGAAATAATGAGGAAGATGAAGGCAATGACGTTGGTTTTAGTTTACGTGACACGCCAGCAGATTATTTGTTTTAAATTTATTAGTTTTTATCTAATAAAATTCTATAGACATAATTATTTTGTATTGTATTATTAAGTTATTTTAAATTATGTATAAACCTTAACTAATGAAGTTTTAGAGCAACTGAATCAGCCACATGGCTAGATAGGTTGCTTCATTATTGTTCCATATTTGAAAAATATTTTTTTAAAAATAAAAAATATATATTTTTATTTTTATATTAAATTGTCTTTATTGTCTTTGAGGCTGAGGATAAGGATTTTACATGTCTAGGTATCTTGATTTTTTTTTTATATTAAATTGTTTTTATTGTCTTTTGTTGTGATTATTTTTTAAAGTATTTTTTATTTAAAAATATATCAAAATAATATTTAAAAAAAATATTTTTAATATCAGCACATCAAAATAATCTAAAAATAATAAAAAAATTAATTTAAAATAAAAATAAAAAAAAATTAATTTTTTTCAAAATCAATTTCTAAAAGCGCTCACAGACATGAGTATGGCGATCAAGTTTCTTAGATAAAATGAAAGAACACGAGTTGCTTCCTCCTGTCTTGTGGGTGGAAAAGGAGGCAGGTAGGGCCCGCAGGTATCAAATTCACCACTTTTGCAGAGAGATTAAGGGGGTGTTTAAAATTGTATTTACGATTCGCTTGTAAAAAATTTTTATTTTATTTTTTATTATAAATTTAAAAATTTAGTATTCTTGTACTATTTTTACGCACTAATATCAAAAATTATTTTTATATTTTATCAATTTATTAATATAAACTGAAAAGCACATGAAAATAAAATGCTCTTGTATGGGGCTTAATTATTAATATAAACTCTTGAAACACAATTATTAATATGCTTTAAAGATTTGTTTTTATTTTTTATTTTTTAATATTTTATTTTTATTAATTTATTTTATGCTTAATATTATTTCCCTTTAGTTTTGGTCTGGTTAATTAATTTAAACACTTCCATCCTTCTCTTCATTTCAATTTCCCCAATCTGACAATTGAAATCCATGTCCATAGACTTAATCCCATCAAAACCAATCACTTATCTCCTCATAATTCATGTTGCAATTACACATATTCTATGCTATGATCCCAAAACAACATTTTCCAACAAATCAAACAATAATCGAATTACTTATTAAACGAAAAGGTAGTCGTGATGATTCAATCCAGGCTTGATCAAGGGCAATAACCCCAAAGCATTTTTCACAGTGAGCAAGCAAGGTAAAACAATATAAAGAAAAGGCAGATAAACAAACCCTAACACTCAAAAGATTCCTTTTTTTTTTAAGACACAAAATCAAATTTTTATAGCTTCATACATATCAGATTCTCATAAACCACGAAATCTCACTTCAAGAAACCCTATTATTGCTTCCTTTCATTGTAGTTATAACCCCTTCCCCTTCGTGGAAATCTCATTTTCATTCGGTCATCAAGATTCAAAATTCCTTTTTTTCGCTTCATTTCCAACCATTTTATCCGGCAACCAAACAACCACAAAATCATTACAAAAAAAAAAAAAAAAAACACATACGAAAGAACAAAGACATTGCCCGAAGAAGAAGTATACTTGGTCTTTTTATGACCCCCGCTACTTCTCTTTCTCTTCCCCATTAACAAAGACAAAACAAACTAAAAACTTTGATGGTGGCTTATTGTATCTATACTTTTAAAAGGGTATGTGAATTTGTGGCAAGAAAAACTTTTGTGTGTGATCATGAAGTGAACCTACGGTCATCAAACACATAGGAAGGGAAAGAGAAGTCGTGTTAAGTGAAAGGTGTGACATAATTTGTGTGAGATAATTTGTTGCTGTCTGGTTATATACACACAGTTTCAAAAGAGAATGAAAAACCAAAAACGCTCTCGGCTACAAATTTTTAAATAGTTTTGTGTGTATCCATTAAGTTATTATATAAGACCGTAACTATCAAATTAACGAACTAGAAAGAAGATGAATGCAACATGAATGGCCCGTTTAATGCCACGAATGCGTCAATTTCTTTAGTATTTGAGAGAGAGAGAGAGAGAGAGAAAAGCTTTCTTGAATGATCTCACAAGCGTAAATATATAATAGAGATTAATATAATGATATGTGCTTGTTTGCCTAAAACAAAAGATTTTCACTTACGAACCCTAAAAATCTCGAAGGTTTTGCATAATGGTTAGTTATTCTCACATGCAGGAGAACAAGTTATTGACTGAAAAGGATTTTTTTTGTCTTTTAATTTATAACATCTTGACAGAGAAACATTAACGAAAACACTCAACGTGGTAAAAAAATCCTTATCTTTTTTTCTCTTCAAAACTTCTAAATTTATCCATGCATTTGTATCAACTATCCATTTCGATCAAGTTTTTTTTTTTTTTTGTTTAATTTGGTGAATTGACTCTTATGTTCTTAATTTGAATTTGCTCAATTAGTTATTATATGATCTCTAATTTTTTTTTTTTTTATGTAATTGACTTATATCAAGTCTCGATTCTACTATACACAAATATGAAACATTTTTCATGAGTAATGCTCTAATGTCCTTACTTATTAAAAAAATATCAAGAATTAGGTTTTATGAGATTCCAGAATCCAGAATTGACAAGCACCTGTCACTTCCTGAGTTCCTCATAGAAGCCACTGATTTTGACAAAAGTTGACAAAAAAGAAAATAAGGCTTAACGTAAAACAAGCATTGAGATTCGACAAATGTTGAAGACTCTAAGAGAGGAAAAACAAATTTGTCAACTTTAAATGTCTGTCTTATGCATCTTTTGTAAGGCTCTCAAGGGTTAAACAAAGTTGCATTTGGCAACTTTGATTTTTTCCAGTATTCATCTGATCATGGCGAACCACATAGCTTGTAGATCTTATGCAGTAGCTCTACCTAGATCATCAAGCAAACAATAGTGGTCAGAATTCAGAGCAAAATTCATCCAAGTGTAATTTGGAAGTTGAGTAGTTTGCAGTTTTGCACTCTCGAAAACAGAAGCACAATAAACTAAGAATGCACCTTTCTCTCAGGAAATTAGCTTAGACTTAAGCAGTGAACAGTGATTAGCTGCCAAAGCTTAACTAATCAAAACATTCAACTGGTCATTCACTTATTTTGCTAATTTTCTCACTGATTTCATGTTCTATAATCTTCAATATTAAGCCAAAAGACTTGAGTTTCACGTAAACCCTAGTAATTGTATCGTTGCTTTCACCACAACATTACATCGGTGCTTTTACACTTGGCAATGAATTGAATTGAATTGAATTCCATTTTGTTCAATAACAATTGTTATGGCTGGAGGTTAAGTGATTTTTGTATGTTATTAAATTGAACTGAAGCTAAATGGGGCAGCTGAGTTTTAATGAAAATTTGCAATTAATTTATTTTGATATATTGATTCGAAAATAAATTGTTTTAATATATTTTTAAATAAACAAAATTTTAAAAATAATTTCTATCCTTATCTCAAACATCTTCTAAAAACGCTCTTAGATTGTGGAGTAAAATATGATTGTTGGAGGCGGATCGTCCATATAACTAATCATCGTAAATTACAAAATGTTTTATTATGGTTTGCAAGAAAATAAGATAAGATGAGGATTATAACTTTGTTTGACAGCTTAAGAGCAAGTTCAATGGTAAAAATTAATTTGGAGAGCTACATCTCTAAAATGATTTTTTGAATAATATAAATATAGTTTTTTTTATCTATGTCTCCTCCAATAATAAAAGTCATTTAGAAGAGCTATTTTTTATATATCATTTTAAATATAGTGCAATTATTTTATATATAATTTAATTATACAATTAATAGGAGTAAGATATATAATTAAATAAATACTTTTAAAAAACCCTCCAACCATATAATTATTAATTTTTTAATTATATTTAAATTAAAAAAAATGAATTTTATAGTACTGGAATATAACATATCTTTGAATTTTTTCCCAAGAGTTTTTAATTATAGGCGCTACTAGGTGTAAATTAAAAATATCATATATTATAAATTAATAATTTTTTACTTCTTACAATCGTTTCTAGTATTAAAAAAAGGCTCCTTTAAATATAATAATTCTTAAGATTGCTATTTATATCTGCATCCTTTATATATATTCACTCCACAGGTAATTGCTATTTATACACTTGTTACCTCTTCCTCCACCTGTCACCTGGTCAACACGCGCTGTGGTGTGTTACCTTTATACCCCCCTCTCACGACGGATTTACGACGGATTTAAGACGGATTTAGTTTTAGGGAGGAAGTTACCTGGTCCCTTCCACTATGATCATATGACTCATATATATAGATGTCCCCTCTCCTTTTCGACATACAAGTCCGCTCTACCAGCAAATTCAGCATAAACTCTTAAGCTTCATTGTCTCTGTAGAGAAACAAAGCAGATCAGAATGGCTGCCAACCTTAGGCCGAACCTTGCATTCGGAAAAGAGAGGTAAATTTCCCTTTTCTTTTAAGCCCATCACCTTCTCTTTCTCGTGTTAATGCTATATACCTTCCTTCCCTGTAATCCTTTGTTTTCTCAGTGTTCGAGCTTCACTCAAGAGATTAACCTCTTGATCTGTCCTTAATTTTTGTTGTGATGACAGCATTATTATGCAGCATGGAGTGTTCGCCCTTCTGGTCGAGACGCTAAACAGTCTAATCCAGGTGAAGTACCAGACGACTAAAGCCTCTCCGTTTGACAGCCACGACGTTATCATGGCAGTTCTCCTTGCTGCTCTATTTACATATGCCACGGCATCGGTGGCCGAAGTTATGCTCCTAGCTCGAGAATCACCTTACTGCACCCTAGCTGGCAATCTCCGACTCTTTGCCGGCGCCATTGCCGCCATATCGCTTCTATCAATTCTTGATCCAATTCTGGGGTTCAGTACCGCCGCCGTATGGGCCTGTTTGTTTATGGCAGTCGCATATGAATCAAGAACAGAGCTAGGCAACACTTTAGGCCTGGTAACTCATAAGTTAATTGGCATGTTCACCAGGTTAGCTGCAAGTGTGAGGACCCGCATCCACTCATTTGGAATTGTATTTGAAAACCATATTCCGACCCGGACCTTTTCGGGAGGCTCGTAAATCGTAATCACCAATGAATGGCAAGGGCTTCTAAACAAAAATAACCAATCGTAATAGCCAACGAATGGCATCTCCCCTCAAGTTTTGCAAAAGTTCTTAGGAACCAAAAAACAAAACACGGAAAATGAATTAAATTGAATTGGATTTTGTTCAAGAACAATTATTACAGTTGGAGGTTTGGTTTGACAATGGACTAAATCAAATCGGTTGAGTGATTTCTGTATGTTATTAAATTCAACTGAGGCTAATTGGGGGCAGCTGAGTTTTAATGAAAATTTGGGACATCAGCTTCGCACGTCGGCCTCTGGCTACATCAGCTTACTTATTTTTTCTATCCATCGGTTCCTCCTATATTCCTCTACCAGCAAAGTCAGCTTAAAAACACATCCGAGCTTCATTGTCTGTGTAGAGAAATAGAGCAGAGCAGAATGGCTGAGAACCATAGGCCAAACCCTGCATTCGATAAAGAAAGGTTTGATCGCAAGCTAGTTAGAAATGAATTTTAATCTTTCTCTCTGTTAACACCTTTAAGTCTTTCACAGTAAAAATTCTGTCAGCCTGTGACACACTAGTTGGCAATCTCCGACTCTTTGCCGACGCCCTTGCCGCCATATCGCTTCTATCTATTCTTGATCCAATTCTGGGGTTCACTACCTCCGCCGTATGGCCTAGATACGGATTTGGCTAGCCTGTCAAATGAAAATGTTAGTGTCTTCAAGCTTAGTCAACGGCCAGATACCGATGTGGCTAGCCAGTCAAACGAAAATATTTTTCACCCTGCTCGATTCAAATCGGAATATTCAGTTTCACTCCTAATTTTATTTAACATGATTTTATTATCGGTTGAACCTATTTTTTTTTTAATTCAGGTTTTAAAATAAATTGTTTAGCAATTATTTCAATTGAACTTTTTTCACCAGATTCCCCACTTAACCAGAATGAGAGAAGGAAGAAGATAATGATTTCACAGCACAAAGCTATGAAATTAAGAACATGGGGCTACCTGGAACTCTTTAAGAATTTATTAGTTTCTTCTACCAATCTGAACAGAACTTGGTCTTCAACACATGAAACTTGGTAAGACTAAGAAAAATATACGTATCAATGGAACCATCCCTAAAATAAAAGCCGAATTTTTTTCTACCATGGAATGAAGAGATCTAAATGGGAAAAAATAGTGTAGAAATTCTGATTTCACCTCTCAATACATTTTTAACTGGATAAATAGACCCTTCTATGATACTTCTATGTGTGTAAAAGCCAGTTGTTTCAGTGCACAAATTTCAGCAATGAATCTTTTGTTTGGTAAATCACCAGTTTCAGAAATCTGGTGTTCCATGGATGCACTAGAGTTTTCAAGCCATGCTCTTCTTTTCTTTCTACCAGACAAAAGTTGAAGACTCTAAAAGAGGAAAAACAAATTTGTCAACTTTAAATGTCTGTCTTATGCATCTTCTGTAAGGCTCTCGAGGGTTAAACAAGGTTGCATTTGGCAACTTTGAGTTTTTCCAGTATTCATCTGATGGTGAACCACATAGCTTGTATATCTTATGTAGAACAATAGTGGTCAGAATTCAGAGCAAAATTCATCTAAGCAATCATCATATATTATAAAATGTTTCTATTATAGTTTGCAAGAAAATAAGATAAGATGAGGATTATAGCTCTGTTTGACAGCTTAAATGATAGATAGAACAATAAATAAAAAGAAAGAAAAAACACTTTTTACCTCTAAGCCTAGCAGCATCCATATTGGATACCCTAAATCTCTATTAGATCCCTCAGCAGTACTACTCGCACCTCTTCCACCACTGTCTCTCGTGTTGTGGAATTTTTGTCCAATTGCAGATGTTTTTCTTGGAGAGCTAAATGAAAAGACGAAATCCAAAGGGATCTTCTGTACATCTTTCCTGGAGAGCTAAATGCAGAGCTAGAAGGAAAAGCTAAGAACATTTTAACCCACCATAGTCCCATCAATCAAAAAAGTATATATATGATCCCTTCTCCTTCTCGACATGAATAAATCCAAGTCCGCTCTACCGGCAAATTCAGCATAAACTCTTGAGCTTCATTGTCTGTGTAGAGAAATAAAGCAGAGCAGTATGGCTGCGAACCTTACGCCGAACCCTGCATTCGAAAAAGAAAGGTAAATTTCCCTTTTCTTTTTGACCCCGTCACCTTCTCTTTCTCGTGTTAATGCTACCTTCCTTCATTGTAATCTTTTTGTTTTCTCAGTGTTCAAGCTTCACTCAAGAGATTAGCCTCTTAATCTGTCCTTAATTTTTTTTGTGATGACAGCATTATTATGCAGCATGGAATCTTTACCCTTCTGGTCCAGATGCTAAACAGTCTAATCCAGGTGAAGTACCAGTCGATTTAAGCCTCTCCGTTTGACAGCCACGACGCTAATATGTCAGTCTCCTTGTTGCTCTATTTACATATGCTACAGCATTTACTTGAAACAAATTTTAGTTGAGAAGGAATAACGAATGAAATGCAAACCCTGCATTGTGCTAACCTGTAAAAAGTGAGCCATGAGTTTATTAGTACTGCAAGTGGATAGTTTCTGTTTGCTGCTGTAAAGCAACATTCAAATACTTTCCTGACGTGATTGACTGTTGCCACCACAATTCACAATGATGTGGATATCTTGAGCTTCTGATAATTTTCCTTCTTTTATATATCAATTGCTCAACAAGTTATTTCTGACTCGTTGAAAAGATGGATGGGCTTGTTTATTAGTGCATTTGAGGGAACGAAGTCTGTCCTTTTGTAACGTCGATATGATTCTCACTAAAGATTCCTATCAAAATCAGGCAAAGCAAGCATTTGAATCCCCCTACTTAAAACATAAAATCCGTCCCTTTTGATCGAAGGACCACATCAACAAAGGAAAGAGCAATGGCTTATGATTTTAAACCTGAAGCATTTTGAAAGCATGCAACCGAATTTCAGAAGACCAGTCCCTTTTGACAAGAACGAATGATGTGCTGGCCTAAATTCGTACATCTCCTGTTTTGATCTGCAAATATCAAAGAGCACATAAATGACCTCATGTAGGCATGGCACTATATACAAGGGAAATGAAATTTATCCCCTGATAATAGTAGTACAAGCAGGTTCCAGAACAATTTTGATTAACCTGTTAAGATATTCAGAGGTTAAAATCCAAAATATTCCATGCTCACTGGCAAATCAGTGATATCCTTCAGCAGAAAACTCAAAACTCGGATCAAAATACAAAAAACTCTCATGAGGGATTCGAAATCAACCACCCCATCAAACCCAACCAACAAAAACTTTAGCACCATTTGTTTAATTCCCACTAACTAGTTACTGAAAAAACCTCAAACTCGACCAAATATGCTAACAATTACCGGAAAAACTGGAAACTTTACCACTTTTAACCACTGAAAATCCCTACAAAAAATCAGAAGTTTGGATTTTTATTAACAGCAATAAGAAAGAGATGGGTATCTGTGTGTGTACCGATTCAAGGAAAGACACGGCATCTTTGCGAGCACCAGGAGTAGAGTTCCAGTCAAGAGCAGCAACAATTGCTCGAGCCACATTGTTTGCCATGTGGTTATTGCTATTACTCTCTTCCATCGAATAATTCACAGAAAAGTTCGAGAGGTTCTTCTCTTTTTATCAAGTTTTGTTGAGTTCCAGAGAGGGAAGTAGAAGAGAAGACTCAAAGGGTTTGTTTGTTGCTAAGACCAAGGTGTTCGATAACTCTTGTCTGTATCAGAGAGAGAAAGAGAAGTGGGCGGTGTTTTTTTTCTTTATGTAGGCGGTATATTGAAGTCCTCTAGCTCTTTGAGGATTATAATTCTAACCCTTTGTTTTGTGTTTTTCTGATTTATTTATGGTTTTTTTATTATTATTATCGTAGATACTATTTGTTCTTTTTCATGATTAACTTAACGAGGAAGGTTTTGCTATGAATTGAAATTGGATTTTATTTTTGTTGATGATATTTAATTTATCTCATCATGATTTTACACTTGGCAATGAATTAAATTGAATTCCATTTTGTTCAAGAACAATTGTTATAGTTGGAGGCTTGGTTTGACGATGAACTAAATTGAATCGGTTGAGTGATTTTTGTATGTTATTAAAGTCAACTGAGGCTAATTGGAGGCAGCTGAGTGTTAATGAAAATTTGATTTTTTTTGCAAATTAATTAATTTTAATATATTGATTCAAAAATAAACTATTTTAATATATTTCCAAATAAAAAAACATTTTAAAAAAAATTATATCATTATCTCAAATATCTTCTAAAAATGCTATTAGATTGGATCGTTCATGCAACCAATCATCATAAATTATAAAATGTTTTATTATGGTTTGCAAGGAAATAAGATAAGATGAAGATTATAGCTTTGTTTGACGGCTTAAAAGATAGATAGAACAATAATTAAAACAGTATAATTGAGTTTATAAGAAAAAGAAAAAAAAAACACTTTGACCACTAAGTTCCTAGCAGCAACCATAATGGAAACCCTAACAATACTCTATTAGATCCCTCAGCAGTTCTACCGTTACCTCCTCCCCCACTAGTCACCTGGTCAACACATGTTGTGGAATTGTTGTCATTTTTTAGAAAAGATTACGGCAAGAGCAGGAGGAAAATTCTATAGAAATTTAGCCTCCCAACAGTCCCCATCAATCAAAAACCATAGATAACGTTAGCGCGAGTGCTTGCATCAGTGCTGACCGTGCGGTTGTTGCATTTGTTTTTTACATCAATCAAAATGTTGAATTTTTTAAAATTTATTTTTATATCAATGCAATGCATGCATGAAAATAATTTAAAAATTCAAAAAAAAAATTAATTTAAATTAAAAAAATAAATATAAAAATTTTAACTTTTTTTTAAAAATGTTTTTGAATCGAACTCCAAAACACAACCTTAAACTTGTATATAGATCCCCTCTCCTTCTCGACATGTATACATACAAATCCGCTCTACCAGCATAAACACTTGAGCTTCATTGTCTTTGTAGAGAAACAAAGCAGAGCAGAATGGCTGCGAACCTTCCATTCGGAAAAGAAAGGTAAATTTCCCTTTTCTTTTTAAGCCCATCACCTTCTCTTTCTCGTGTTAATGCTACCTTCCTTCACTGTTATCCTTTGTTTTCTCAAGAGATTACCCTCTTAATCTGTCATTAATTTTTGTTGTGATGACAGCATTATTATGCAGCATGGAGTGTTCGCCCTTCTGGTCGATATGCTAAAAAGTCTAATCCAGGCGAAGTACCAGTCGATTAAAGCCTCTCCATTTGACAGCCACGACGTTATTCTGTCAGTTCTCCTTGTTGCTATATTTACATATGCCACGGCATCGGTGGCCGAAGTTATGCTCCTAGCTCGAGAATCACCTTACTGCAAGCTAGCTGGCAATCTCCGACTCTTTGCCGGCGCCCTTGCCGCCATATTGATTCTATCAATTCTTGATCCAATTCTGGGGTTCATTACCGCCGCCGTATGGGCCTGTTTGTTTATGGCAGTCGCATATGAATCAAGAACAGAGCTAGGCAACATTTTAGGCCCGGTAACTCGGAAGTTAATTGACATCTTCACCAGGTTAGCTGCAAGTGTGAGGAACCGCGAAGAACAACCGAATCAACCACGTGTCTAGGTTGCAACTCTGTATGGACCTGATGTGCACTTACTTGAATTAACTTTTAGTTGAGAAGGAATTACGAATGAAATGCAAACCCTGCATTGTGCATGAATTTATAAGTACTTCACTGTCTTTCCTCGAAAGCATCCCAAACCTGGTGATGTAGTGCAAGTGGATAGTTTCTGTTTGCTGCTGTAAATCAACATTCAAATAATTTCATGAAGTTATCGACTTTGCCACCACAATTCACAAGGAAATGGATATCTTGAGCTTCTGATAATGTTCCTTAATTTATATATCATTTGCTCAACAAGTTATTTCTGACTCATTGAAAAGATGGATGGGCTTTTTTTTTTGCATTTTAAGGAACGAAGTCTGTCCTTTTGTAACGTCGATGTGATTCTCACTAAAGATTCCTTTCCAAATCAGGCAAAGGGAGCATTTGAATCCCCCTACGTAAAACATAAACTCCGTCCCTTTTGATCGAAGGACAACATCAACAAATAGGATTGAAACATAAACCTGAAGCATTTTGAAAGCATGCAACCGAATTTCAGAAGACCAGTCCCTTTTGACAAGAACGAATGATGTGCTGGCCAAAACTCGTACATCTCCTGTTTTCTGCAAATATCAAAGAGCACATAAATGACCTCATGCTACATACAAGGGAAATGCAATCTATCCCCTGATAATAGTAGTCCAAGCAGGTTCCGGAACAATTTTGATTAATCTGTTAAGATATTCAGGGGTTAAATTCCAAAACATTCCATGCTCATTGGCAAATCAGCGATATCCTTCAGCAGAAAACTCAAAACTCGGATCACAATACAAAAAACTCTCATGAGGGATTCGAAATCAACCACCCCATCAAACCCAGCCAACAAAAACTTTAGCACCCTTTATTTAATTCCCACTAAATTTCAATAACACAGAAGCTAAAAAAAACTCACCATCAACTTACAAGTTACTAGAAAAAACTTAAACTGAACCAAATATGCTAACAATTACCGAAAAAACTGGAAACTTTACCACTTTTAACCACTGAAAATCCCTACAAAAATTCAAAAGTTCGAAAGGGTCTTCTCTTTTTATCAAGTTTTGTTGAGTTCTAGAGAGGGAAGTACAAGAGAAGACTCAAAGGGTTTTTTGTTGCTAAGAACACAAGTTGGTCGATGACTCTTGTCTGTATCAGAGAGAGAGAGAGAGAAGTCCGAGGTATATTGAAGTCCTCCAGCTCTTTGAGGATTATAACCCTTTGTTTTAAGGTTAAGTGGCTTTAAAGAAAAAGAAAAAAATATATATATATCTAAAGAAAAAGAAAAAAAAATATATATATATATATATCTAAAGAAAAAAGAAGAAAATCAATATCTTCCTAATTTTCTTTTCGTAAATTTCCTTGATTTGTTTTTGTTTAGGAATTTGTCTATTTTTCGAGGTCTAAGGGGGGCTGAAAACACATAAGAACTCTTGAATGGAAATGGAAAAGAGATGTAACTCCAGTTCCTTCGGAAATGGTAAGATCTTTGGCGCAAGAAGGGGTTGATCCCTATTATCTTAACTTGGTTTTGATTTCTCTATTTTTTTTAAGAATACCGAGTCAGGGTCTTCTCCTACCTGTTTTGAATAGAAGTCCTTAGGGTTGAGATTTCTAGGAAGCCACCTACCTATGTATTCTGGATTCCTCATTTTCATCCTTTCTTGTAGTGGATTATTATTATTATTATTATTATTATTAGAAGAAGAAGAAGAAGAAGAAGAATAAAAGTTAAAAGTGATCGGTTAAACACCGTGCTGACATTCACAAAACACTGTGGATTATAACAGTGTATTAACGATTTCATCCCTAAGTGCGTCTCAGTCCTTGCTTTTATATCAGGAGTATTTTTGATTTTTCTACTGGACCGGTTAGCATTACCGGATTGTTTGGGGGTGTTTTTGTATTTATCATGTATTTTTACACAGTAAAAATATTGGTTTACCCCTCCCCTTAGACTATGAACAGTGAGCGAACCGGGGGTAAAATCGCAATTTTTATCGGTGCTTGTACAGTGCATTACAGAAGAGCCCATTGATGAGACAAAAACATGAATTGCCAGAGGGGGGTCATCCAGACATTTCTCATTTCGGTAAATTGAATAAATACGCCTTTACGCCCTGAAAAGACTAGAGTTAAGAAATGTCTGTGGGGTGTTTTGGTAACTGGCTATATTTTGTATTTTTTTTCCAGTGCACCGAACGCGGCGACGCCTTTTTCCAGACACTCTCTTATGGTGGCGCGTGCGGCATCATACGGTATTCAAAAATGTCAATCCGGTGTCTCCAAGGATTCGCCGCCATGTACTCTACCCACTAGAGTGGCGCGTGGCAGACCATGATTAACGAAGAGGCGACGGTGGTCGGTTGAACCTTTTTGTACTCGTTTCTCTCTCCTGAAGGTCATCTTACACTACAGTCCTCTGGTTTATGGTAGATTCATTTTTGTCCCTTATCTTTTGATTGTTGTGTATTATCCTGATTTTTGTAATAGAAGTTCCGATTGGTTTCAATTTAGTACTTTTAATTGCAATTGATGATATATTGAGTTTGCATTTCAGTCCTTATTCTTTTAATTTATGGTTTTGTATTCAATCCCTTAATATTTTGGGTATAACAAGTTGTACTATTTTCAATTTTATCCTTCAATTGAAATTAATTATATGTTATATTTTCAATTTGATCCTTATTCTTTTAATTTTAGTTTTGGTTTTAAATCCCTTGATATGTTTGGTATAGAAATTTGAACTATTGTCAATTGGATCCTTTGAAATCAATTATATATTTTATTTTTATTTTGGTCATTATACTTTTAATTATTCTTTTAAAATTTAATTCTTTTATTAGTATTTATATAGTTATGCATTAATCTCTATTATTGTACATGTTTATGTGTATATGCCTTTTGTTTTACTTTTGAATTCTTTTTTATCTTCTCTTTTGTTGGGGTTGTATTTTTTTATTTGGTCTTTAAATTTTAATTTGTGTTAATGATCATTTGAAAATTTATATTTCTTTTTTTTTTAAATAAGGCTAATAATATCTATTTTTGTTTTGTCATTTATTTTATTTGTTTGCTTACTCTTTTGTTATAATTTTGAGTTTTTTTATTCTTCGAGGTTAATGCTTTTTTATTGTTTATGCAATGATAATAATAATAATTTTTAAATTTTTCTCTTTTGTTGGGATTGCCTTTTTTTTATTTGGTCCTTAAATCTTAATTTGTGTTAGTGATCATTTAAAAATTAATTAATTTATTTATTCCTTTAGGTCAAATATTTGTTTAAAGCTAATAAATTTTTTTGTAATTTATTTGATTTTTTTAGTAGTTGTGCAATAATGGTAATAATTATTTGATGTTTGTTTCAAAAACAAAATTTAAGGATAAGAATATTTAGTTTTGTTTTGTCATTAATTTATTTTTTTGCATGCTCTTTTGTTATATTTTTTATTTTCTTGATTCTTTAAGATAAATTTGTTTCTTTTCATTATTTATGCAATACTAATAATAATCATTTCACTTTTGTCATTTATTTTTTTCTTTTGTTAGAATTTTTAGTATTTTTATTCTTTGAGATAATTTTTTTTTTTATTATATATGCAATAATAATAATAATTAGAGATTTGTTTTTTCTTGCTTACTTTTTTGTTAAACCTTTTAAGTTTTTTTATTCTTCAGAATAAATTAATAATTTTTATTATTTTTATAGTACTAATAATAATAATTTAAGTGTTGTAATCTTGATGATAATGGTGACATTATAAATTATTATAATAATAAGGATTATAATTTATTCTAATAATTATGGTTCTTATGATGTAGCTAATGATGGCTTTGATGGTAATAAGAACAATAACTCATAAAATAATATAAAAAATCAATAATGACAAAAACAATTATACTAATTATAATTGAAATAATATTCAGAAAACAACAATGTTAATTATCGTAATAATTATTGTCGTAATAATTACAACAATTATAACAATAATGTTAGTAATAATATGAATAGTAATTACTTACAACAATTATTATAATAGCAACTATAATAATTATGACAATTTCAAAAAATAAACAATTCATTAATCAATGTTACTTTTGTTCAAAATTGACTTGCACTACTTTATATGTATGATATTTCAGATTTAATATTATGTAATAAAAAATATATACAAAATCAAATACAAACAAAATGGGTATGAAAATTGAGCCAAATTATTTACAAGCACTTCGACACACATAGATAATCTACCGATTAAATAATTATCCAAACATTCGAACAATAGCAACATTCAGTAAATTCGATATGCAAAAAAAAATAACTGATTTGAAACAGATTTGATTGATTATAAGTTAACTAATTACTTATATCAATTAAAACACGAATAATAATCAATTAATTTAATACATAAAAAACTCAGCGCAACACGCGGGCAAATTAATTTGTTATGACTATATTAATATTTGACCCATCCACTAATTTTTAGATAAGGCGAATAGAATTTGAAAACCATATTTCGATCGGGACGTTTTCGGGGCGCTCGTAATAACCAACGAATGGCTAAGGGCTTTTCTAATTCTTGTATTTTTTTTGACCTTTTCTTTTCTAATTCTAGTCTTTTTTTTTTACCTTTTCTTGTAGCTTTATTAAGAGACTAACTCGAGATATTCTTCAAGACTTGTCCATTTCAAGATAAGATATCCGTTGACCGGTCAACCAACGGCAACCAGACCTGTACTAGAAACTGCCTCTTTGGGTTTATATTATTCTCAAGTTAATTCTCTCTGGCGTTTAGCATGAGCACTCTTTGATTCATTACCCGTTTCTCACTGTGTTTAAGAATTTATTTTGATTTTTTTTAAAAAAAATATATACTGGAATTATGATCATAAAATTTTATTAGTTAAGTTTCATATATAATTTAAAATAACTTAAAAATATATTACAAAATAATTATATTTATAGAATTTTATTAAGTAAAAAATAACAAATTTAAAGCAAATATTCTGCTGGCGTGCTATGTAAACTAAAATCAATCTCATTACCGTCATCTTCCTTGCTATTTCTAAAGCATTACTATTAAAAGAATTATTAGTACTACTACCGGTACTAACACCGATATTGTTAGTTGAGTTTTAATGAAAATTTGAAATTAATTTATTTTTATTTATTTTAATATGTTGATTGAAAAATAAATTAATTTCTTATATTTTAAAATAAAAAATATTTTAAAAATAATTTGTATCATTATCTCAAACCTCTTCTAAAAACGCTATTAGATTGTCGAGTGAAGTACGATTGTTGGAGGCGGATCGTCCATAAAGGTTATTTGATAATAGTCAATCTCCTTTTTTAAGAAAAAGAAAAAAAATACATTTTACCACTAATTTCCTAGCAGAAACATCCCTCGGCAGTACTGCTTGAACCTCTTCCACCATTGACGCCATTTTACTTCGGGACATTTTTTTTTTTTTTTTTTTTTTGGTAAGAAAGGGGCTAGAAGCCCAAATAAAAAAAGAACTTACAAAACAACAGAGTAGGGCCTCACAATACCCCTAGCATCCGTAACAAGAATATCTTTAAGGAACCTCACAATACCTCTAGCATCCGCAACAAGAATATCTTTAAGGAAATTAGGAGCCTCCTCATAGACATGAAGGCCAAAATCAAGATAATAACTTCTAGTAGCTAGAGCATCAGCAGCTATATTTTGTTCACGGTAGATATGCTTAATTGTGCAGCACCAATGATCGTGGATCTTCATTTTACAGCAGGAAATGATACTGTATAGAGGGTGAGTTGAGACCGTAATAGAAATTAAGAGAGTGACAGTAGCATCAGAGTCGAACTCAATCTCCAAATCCTGGAATCCATAGTCCCAAGCCAAACTAAGCCCCCAAAAAATACCCCATAATTTCGGGACATTTTATTGGTTGTTCCAGAAAGGCCCCACGCGCCACCAATCAAAAACACAAAAACTGCACACATGAAAGCACCACAAAGGATTTTCTTTGAACTCAATTATCAACCTCAGGAAAATGGGCCCGAGCTGTAAAGGCAGGAAAAAGGAGTGTAAGGCCGAACCCTGCATTCGATAAAGAAAGGTAAATTTCCCTTTTATTTTTAAGCCCATCACCTTCTCTTTCTCGTGTTAATGCTACCTTCCTTCACTGTTATCCTTTGTTTTCTCAGTGTTCCAGCTTCACTCAAGAGATTGCCCTCTTAATCTGTCCTTAATTGTTGTTGTGATGACAGCATTATTATGCAGCATGGAGTTTTTACCCTTCTGGTCGAGACGCTAAACAGTCAAATCCAGGTGAAGTCACAATTTAATTGATCACATCTTCACCAGGTTAGCTGCAAGTGTGAGTAGCCGCAGAGAGCAACCGAATCAGCAACGTGTCTAGGTTGCTAAGTTATTGTAAGCAAAAAATGTAACTAATTATGATCTTCTCCTCTATCTGTTTCGAATAGAAGTCCTTGGGGTTGAGATTTCTAGGGAACCCACCCAGCTACCTACCTACCCAGATACTATTTGTTCCTTTTCATGATTAGCTTAATCTTTTTTTTAATATGAATTGAAATTGGATACAAGTGGTTTGTTTCAAGTAGCGGAGAAGCTTTTTGTTTGGTTTCCACTGAGTTGCAGTGTAATATTAGATTGGATCGTTCATGCAACGAATCACTCGCCAATTAAGGATCTCTCAATGATCTCAAGCAATCGACTGGAAAGCGGATGGCCAGCCAAAGTTCCGACCAGCCTTATGAGTAGTGAGCGTGCGGAAATCATTCTTGTCGCATGACAAGTGGAGAATTAGGAGGTGGCGTAGCCCGAATTCATTTGACACGAATCACCTTTCCTTTACCCCCTTACCCTCTTCCTCGCGTGCTTATATCGAAAGCCCAATTAATGAGAACACTGTATTGATGATTTCGCCCCTCAGTGCCCCAGCCCTTGCCTTGGGATCAGGGGTATTTTTGAATTTTCCACGGGACCGGTTGGCATTATCAGATTGCTTGGGGGTAGTTTTGTATTTTCTCCATATTTTGCACAGTAAAATAACCATAAGACCCATGAATAAGATAAAAATACATAGGAACCGCCTGGAACATTAAGGTTATTGCACACATTTTTTAAATAGTTAAATACAAATTTATCCCCATATATATATATATATATATATATATATGACCTATGTATTATTTTCAAGAAATAATAATTTACTATCAGTATTCTAAAATATTTTTAATATAATAATACGAGGAACAAATCTTAAAAAATAAAATAAAATAAAATATTTTTTAAACAATAATTACGATGTCATCAATAGTATGACCAATAATAATTAGAATATTAATTATATATAATAATATTTATAATGACAGCTATAATAATTGTGACAAGAATTCAGTGGTCAATATTATATTTGTGAAAAATAACTTCCATGTTTTTTTTATATGTGATATTTCAGATCTCATATCACAAAAAAAAAATACACAAAACCACACGTAAACAAGACAAGTAGAAAAAATGTGTCAAATTATCTACAATAATAAAATAAAAAATTACCCTGCATTTCACCACAGTCGGCACCAAATTTTTTAACATGTAACAAAATTGTTAATGGTCCTAAATTTTTTTATATATTATTTTTGGGACTTTTTCCTTAAATTTTAGCAATTATATTTTTGCTATCTGTCAAATAAATTATTCAGCAAATAGTTAAAACATGCCCAATAAACAATTAGTATGTTGCTAAGAATTTATTAGTTTCTTCTACTTATCTGAAAAGAACTTAATCTTCAACACATGAAACTTGGAAAGACTAAGAAAAATATACGTATCAATGGAGGTTTCTCACCATCCCTAAAATAAAAGCAGAATTTTTTCTACCATGGAATGAAGAGATCTAAATGGGGAAAAATAGTGTAGAAATTCTGATTTCACCTCTCAATACATCATTTTTAACTGGATAAATAGATCCTTCTATGTGTGAAAAAGCCTGGTGTTCCATGGATACACTAGAGTTTTCAAGCCATGGTTTTCTTTCCTTTTAACCGAGTATCTCTGCTTTCATCTATTCCAGTTGGCCGTTTTGATGGTTCTCGTGTGTCACCTGCGTTCTTCTTCTTTCGCCTTGGAGCATGTTAGAAAATAATATAAATCATATTATGGAGCTTCACTTATAAACTTAAGCTTTTAGGTGAGATGCTTCTTTAACATGGTATCAGAGCCTTGTTGACCCAGCGGTCATGAGTTCGAATCTCACCACCCCTATTCTATTTGAAAAAAAAAAAAACCAAACACAAGGTGATGTGAGCCTGTGCAAGTTTCAAGCCCAAAGGGCTTTCACTTGAGGGGGTATGTTAGAGAATAATATAAATCATATTATGGAGCCTCACTTATAAGCTTAAGCTTTTAGATGAGATGGTTCCTTAACAGAGCACCAACACCAGCAGGTCAACTGACGCAGCAGAAAATCACAAGGGAATATGACCAACGTCAATATTCCGTAAATCAATAAAAACGAGAATAAATCTCAATAAAACTCAGTGTTTATTCAATAAAATGATAGATAAGTCGGCTGCAGGTTTTACAATGATACTTAAAGTAAAAACCCTAGCCTAATTCAATACAGGAAAGGAAAGGACATCAAACATTAAATTTGCCATAAATGGCAAATTTGAGATAAATGCAGAATGTGAAAGGCCTATGAATTCTGAGAGAGTACCAATTGACCAAAGTCAATTCGGACTCTTAAATCAAAAGTTATTGCAAAAACGAAACTTTCCTAAAATAACAAAAATGACGATTTCGGGGTCGAAACGATGGAATTTGGCCAAAAACCGATCGAGCAAAGCTTCTGGTTTCTTCCGCAAACGACGAAACGCATTGACTGAGTGAGTTTCGCGTCATTTCGACTTCGACGACCCGGTTGCCGAAATTCAGTTGCCTTTGAATTTCAGGTGATCTCTCTTCAGCATATATGATTCCGCAACCTGTCCTACCCATCCTTCCATTGTATCTTACACCGTCCCCACCAAAGAGTGTTAAAAGTGGCTTTGATGGAGTATGCTCCTCAACACACGCTCACAGCCACACATCAAAAGTAGCAAAAAACAAAACGAAACTCTTGAAAATCAAACAATATCTGTTCCAGATGTAAATGAAATAAAACTCACAAGTCACAAGTGGCATTGGTTAAAATTTGTTCTAGGTAACTTCAATGGTAAATATAGAGGAAAGCACAAAAAAAAACAGAGCGTGTCTGAATGACAGCAAACAAAATGGAGCTTATGTTGCCTTGGCAACCTAGACTAACTGTTTATTTTGACTTGATAGTTTTGTAGACGATGTCACATTCAGTGTCTCTCAAACCCATTGAATAATATATTAAATAAATTATTTAATATATTTTTAAATAAAAAAATCTAAAAATTAATTGCTATCATTATCTCAAACACCCTCTAAATGAAAACTAGTTACTTACCTGCACCTCGTCGCGGTCAGAATTATATTTTTTTTAACGCAAAAAATATTAATTGGGTGATTTTTTTTATTATAATAAAAATTTAGGCAAAATAATAAATTTGTGCAGAATTACTGTGAAGTATAAGTTTCCTATAAAATATATGAATTTTAAATAGATATAAATTTATTTGTTTAATAGGTTTCAATGAAATAACCAACATAAAATTATCACCATCATTAAAAAAGTAAGAAGATTTGGATATCTGAATTATTAAATTCATTATATCAAGATTAGTTCATTTTATAATTCAATTTAAATTAAATACAACAAACAATATAAATTATAAAAACACCTGCAATAATCAAATAAAAAAATAAATAATTAATTTTCTATCTAAAAAGAGAGGAAAATATCATTGAAAAGCCATCACTACGTTTTTGTCATTATAATGACTGTAACAGTTAAAATCATTATCAACATTATTACTCAACAATTAAAATCATTAAATTGCTCAAAAATAAAAAAAGAAAAATATTTTTACAAAAATAAAAAATAATAACTAAAATTATCATTATTATTACGCAAACAACAAAATTATAAAATTATCTTATCCGGAGAAAAAATAAAAATAATAGAAAACACACAAAAAAAAAAAAAACAAAGGGAAAAGGGAAGAAATATTAATTTTAAAATAATCACCAACATCAATTAAAATTTAAGGACTGAACCAAATAAAAATAAAATCCCAACAAAAAATAAAATGACTAAAATTAAAAACAAAAACTAAAAGCATGAATGCATTAATATAGGCAAGAAATAAACATTGTCTAAAAAGAACCGAAAAAACCAAAGGAATTAATACCAAATAAAAAATTCAAAGAATAAGGGTCGAAATGAAAAATAAAATATATAATTAATTTCAATCGAATGATATAATTGCAACAAATAAAAACCTTGAAGCCGAAACAAATAAAGAGATTTAAAAAAAAACTTGCGGTGTATTTGGCTAAAAAAATAAAAGAATAAGGACCGAAATGAAAAGTAGCATATATGACCAATTTCAAATGGAGAACCAAATTAGAACTTGCGGACCGAATAAATTTAAGGAATAAAAAACAAATCAAAAATCAAAACAATAAGAACTGAAATAAAAAAATAACGTATATGATCAATTTCAATTGAAGTGCACAATTGAGAACAATCAAACTTGCTATTTGCCCTGCGCTCCGCCGGAATGATTTCTTTTTTGTCTCGTTTCAACATATATAATTTTGTCTTTTGCATTTTGGTCCCTATTCTTTTTTTTTGGTTTAGTTTCAATCTATTTAATATTTCCGGTCTTTCCAGGATAATTTTTATTTTTTGTTCGTATTTATGTATCTATAATTTTTAGTTTTGACTTTTAATTTTTATTGTTATTTATCTATGTATTAAATGCAACTTGCATTAAAAAATATAATAAATTTAGCTTTGGTGGTGTGAAAGGAGAGTGGAACTTTTTTTTATGTACGTATAGTGAATGTTTTGTTGTTAGTGATATATTATCTCTGTGTTTTTTTCATATGTTTTATTTATGTATAGCTTTGTATATTTTTAAGTTAAAGTGTTTTTTTATATTATTTTTTAAGATTTATTATTAATATTATTATATTAAAATAAATTTAGAACATTCGAATTAATTTAATTTGAGATTAAAAAAATCTTAGTTTAGTGTTTTTTAATATATTTTTATATGTTAATATTGAATTATAATAATATTCTTTAATTTTTTAAAATCTATTTTTATATTACATATTAAAAAATATAAAATTATTTAAGAAATCAATTTGAAATAAAAAAACTCATTGTTTTTTATAATAAAAAAAACACGTTAAACTGTAAAGCAAACACCTGAGTAATGCAGTGGTCGTCCTTTGAATCTCCACAGCCCTTTCCCTTCTTCCTCGCAATTTGCCTCATGGAATTCAAAAGATTTAACTTTCGAGTGACCTATCTCAGATTGCAAATTTCAAATAAGCTAGCTTAGCCATGACTGTGTAAGTTCAATTTCTCCTTACTTTAAATATTATTATTATTCATTTCTTTTGCAAAACCAGAAAATCCATGTTTTGAATCTCCATCCTTTATCACTGAAAGAGTTCTAATCTACCACCGAGCGTTCAGGTCAGCTGGTAATGGGGCAGTCCTGGCTTAACCAAGGTCATGAGTTCGAAACTGGGTTTGTCCTTGGGTATGTAGTGGTGCTTTGTGGGAGAGCTTTAGCCGCCCTAACGGGTCTCTCCCGGCTCCAATCCGGATTAGTCGGCTATGGCCGGATTACCGGATGGTTAAAACCAAAAAAAAAAAGAGTTATAATCTACACTACTGCTGTGATAGAAGAAAACACAAAGCGAAGAAACCTTTTTTCATTCTTTTTGTTTCTGGAAACAGACCTCCGATTTCAGATTTTGCCTCCTCATCCTGCAATTAAAAACTCGAATCACAACTCAAATCACACACCCTGCAATTAAAAGACCCAAACCACTATTCAAATCACACGGGGAAAGTCAAATGTGCAAGTCCACCACTTCAAACCTTTTCAGCACTGAGAAACTGGCTCTCACCGGGGTCGCGAAGTCGCCTTCAACAAAAGAAACGACGGCACCACCGTGCAAAGCGTTGGCCTGGATGAACGACCTGACTTCTCACTGGGGCTGAGAAGCTCACTAAGCTTGTTACCCCCACAACACACAGAAACCACAACACGATCGCGCCACGACTCGCCTGGGATGAACGAATTGAACTCTCACCGAGGCCGAGGACCTGACTCTCATCGCGGCGAGGGGCTGGTTTCAACTAATTAGACTAATTAACTTGCCCCGTAAATCACAACAAAAGAGAAACAAAACATTAAATGAAAAACCAAAAAGGCCCCCTGCCACCCACACAAAGACCCGACAATACAAAGGGCAAAAACGGGCTGACACTGTCACAATCCACAGGACTTTAACTCACAATATACAGTGTTTAAACAGTGAAAACACCACAACAATTATATGTTAGGTAAGGTAATATGATTGTTGGAGGCGGATAGTCCAAAAAGGAAATTTGATAAAGATACTTCTTTCCACTAAGTTCCTCGGAGCCGTAGGTGACGTGGGAATTCGATAAAGATACTTCTTGCCACCCACCAGGTGAGTAAGTTCCTCGGAGCAACAGGTGACGTGGAATTGTTGTCCTATTCTTTGAGAGCGAAAGCAAAGCAAAGTCCAAAGTGGGAGAAGATATATAAAAAATAAATTAAATTAACTTGATAGTTACATACAGAATCAAGAAAAGACCCTGCTGGTGTAACATATTCAAAGGCCAGAACAGAATTCAAAGGCCAGAACAGAATTTAAAGGTTGATGATCACCCAAAAACTTTTGCTGTCCTTTTTTAAAGGTTGATCTTCTCCCAAAACAGGCACAAGGTACCTAAGATAAGCACTGCATATGCGATGTGGGGTTCTGATGCTGTGCCCGACGATTCTAATCAGCTAATTCAATTTTTATTACCAAGTTCAAATCAGAGAGCAAGAAACTCCACCGCCATAACTTTACAAGTAGCAAGAAATAAATATTTACAACATTAAGAAATTCAAATCACTTTAAAAACAACTAATGCGGAAGCATTAAGAATTTGACTGTCTTCGTTTTGGCGTGTGGCATCGCCCCACTCCCTTTGGCAGCATCCACTAATTTCTAGGGAAGCGTATGGAATTTGAAAACCCTATTCCGATCGGGACGTTTTCGGGACGCTCGTAATAACCAACGAATGGCAAGGGCTTTTCTAATTCTTGTCTTTTTTTTTACCTTTTCTTGTAGCTTTATTAAGAGACTAACTCGAGATATTCTTCAAGAATCAATGTATGTAAATTTGCTATTTTAGCGAATATTTCAAGATGTTTGAGAGTCTAGTTACAATTATTTTTTAAAATGTTTTTTTACTTATAAATATATAGAATAATATTTATATTTTATTTTGGAATAATAATTTTTAATTTTAACACATTTAAATAATTTAAAAATATTAAATAACTTATTTTAAAAATACAACTCCATTTCGTTTTTCCAAAAAAAGCATTTTATGAAATCCAGTGGTCCACAGGGAGATTTGGGTCAATCTCTTGACGTCAAAAGCAAGCCATGAGAGTGAAGGGGCTTCCGGAGTCTAATCTTTTTTTATTTTTTTTCATTACTTGTCGTGGTGTCCGTGTCTCTTTGACTCATTCCCTTCTCTCTCACTCCACTAAGGGCGAACATAAAAAATTTCAAAAATCAAGAAAAAAAAAAACTGATAAAAATTAAACCATAAAAAAAATCTGATTAAATTGACTGGAATATTTTTCAAAATTTCAGGTTCGATCCAGTTTTGATTGCCAGTCCACAGTGCAATATGTCTTAATGCACAGTGCATGAATCCACAGTGAAATGCCCACGCTAATTATATTTTAGGTAATATATATATATATATATATATCCCAGCCCCGTGAATATATATATATATTAGCGCGCCCCCCCCCCCCCCCCCGATTGTAACACACGGAAAGTAGCAATTTGCTGCTTTCTGTTAAACGCCGTTTCAATCTTAAAAATAAATGGGTCTCATAACCAAACCAGCTTTTTTTACACTTACCAAACACACACTTGCAGTGCAAACTGCGTTTTCAACAAAACGCAGTTTGTGTTGAAGTAATTTCCCCTCTGCTAGACACTCTGCTAGTTACTTCTGATCAAGTGTAATTAATCTGAGTATCATGACTAATTTTATTGAATGATCAAAGTGGCTTATATAGCCTTACAGAAAACGAAGCCACTCACGTGTAACATAGGTTACTGTGGCAATCAACAAATTCTTAACAATGATAACAGAAACAACAAACTTTAACAACAAACTAACAGATTCTCAACAATCCCTCCCTTAAACTAGATTGTCCATGAAACTAGTTTAACTCCGGTGCTTTGCAGACTCCCAACTCACTTCTCAATTTCTGAAATGATTCTAGTTTGAGAGGCTTGGTTAACACATCTGCTACCTGTTCATTAGTCCCACAGTATTTTAATTGAATAACTCCTTCTTTGGCCAATTCTCGCAAGAAATGAAAACGCACATCTATGTGCTTACTTCTACCATGCATCACGGGATTTTTTGATAGCTTTATTGTTGAGCTATTGTCACAGAATATAGTAGTGTTGTCACTGCCTTCATAACCCAGTTTTTCAAGAACCTTCTTCATCCACACAGCCTGACATGCACATGCTGCAACAGCCACGAATTCTGCCTCAGTTATGCTAAGTGTAACAATTGGTTGTTTTCGAGATGACCATGCCACTGCTCCTGAGCTCAGAATAAAGGAATATCCTGATGTGCTCTTTCTATCCTCCATGCAGCCTGCGTAGTCACTGTCCGAGAAGCCAATCAACTCTCTGTTTCCTCCCTTCCTGTAAAGAATCCCGAAGTCAGTTGTTCCTTGCAAATAACGTAAAATTCTTTTGGCTGCCATGAGATGCAACTCTGTAGGCCTGGACATATATCTGCTTGTCAAACTAACAGAAAACATTATATCGGGTTGAATAGCTGTTAGGTACATCATGCTCCCTACCTGTTGCTTGTATGCAATATCATCCACTTCCACCCCATTTTCATCTCTAAACATTTTGAAACCAGGGATGATTGGGTTCTGAACTTCATTGCAATTTTCCATCCCAAATCTTTTCAACACTTCCATTGCATACTTCCTCTGGTTTATAAAGATTCCATCATCAAATTGTATCACTTCAATGCCAAGAAAATACTTTATTTTTCCCAAATCTGACATGTCAAATTCCTTCATCATTGAACCTTTGAATTCACTCATCATAAGCTCATCATCTCCTATGTAGATTAGGTCATCAACATATATACTTACAATCAACCTTTTACCTTGATTGTTTCTTTTGATGAAGAGTGTATGTTCACTGTCACACCTTCCAAATCCCTCCTTTACGAAATATGATTCAATTTGACTAAACCAAGCCCTAGGTGCTTGCTTGAGACCATACAAAGCTTTGTTGAGTTTATAAACCTTATGAATTTCATCCTTCACTTCATATCCTTTAGGTTGTTCAACAAAGACATCTTCTGTCAATTCTCCATGAAGGAATGCAGATTTAACATCAAGTTGGAAGATATTCCAACCCTTTTGAGCAGCATATGCAAGTATCATTCTAACAGTATCCATTCGAGCCACAGGAGCAAACACTTCTTCATAATCAACTCCATATTCTTGTGCATAACCCTTTGTAACTAGGCGTGCTTTGTATTTCTCAACCTCCCCGAGCTCATTCAGCTTTGTTTTGTATAACCATTTAAGACCAATTCTTTTAGCTCCTTTTGGTAAGTCTGTGAGTGACCATGTTTTGTTCTTTTCAATTGATTTCATCTCCACATCCATGGCTTGCCTCCATTTGTCAGTCTTCTTTGCATCCTCATAGCAGATTGGATCAGTGCTGATCAATAGGGCCAAGTTGATGTTAATGTCTTCATCAGACAACTCAAGCCCTTCACCAGTTTCATAGTCTTTCAGACATAATGGTGTTCTTCTAATTCTACCTTCCCCTGAACTAGATGATCCCCTGCTCATGGAATTAATTTGCTCTTCACTACTGTGTGTTGAGCCAAATTTATCCCTGTCAGCACTACTGTGTGTTGACTGCAACAACTCATCACTGGAATTTGGCACCATCTCCTCACTGCCATTTTTATCACTGCAATGTATCCCCATCTCCTCACTACTGTCAACTCCAATTTCATTTGCATTTTCATTCCCAGAAATGGCAGAATTGCCTGACTCACTCTCTTCATCTTCCATATCTCCCCATTCTAAGTCCAGTAAAATTTGACTTTCTAAGTTTTTATCCCATTCCCATTTCTTATCCTCCTCAAACACTACATCACGGCTAACAACAACTCTTTTAGATATAGGATCATATAACCTATAACCTTTAGATTCCTCACTCACACCCAGCAAAATACAATTGTGACTCTTGTATTCCAGCTTTGTTCTTCTAGCTTCAGGAATGTGCACATGTGCTACACTTCCAAACACTCTAAAGTGTTCTACTGAAGGTTTAACTCCAGTCCATGCCTCCTCAGGAGACATGTCTTTTACTGATAATGTGGGACATCTATTCAACACATAAATTGTCCAATTCACAGCCTCAGCCCAAAAACTCTTAGACATCCCCTTTTCAGACAATAAACATCTCACCATGTTCATAACAGTTCTATTTTTTCTCTCTGCAACACCATTTTGTTGCGGTGTATAAGCAGTGGTTAGTTGCCTCTTTATCCCATGATTTCTGCAGAAATCATTGAACTCTCCTGACACAAATTCTCTACCCCTATCTGTCCTCAAGCACTTAATGGCTAACCCACTTTCTTTTTCTACACAATTCTTAAAGACTTTGAAAGAAGCAAAGGCATCTGATTTTTCAACAAGTAGATATACCCATGCTTTTCTACTAAAGTCATCAATGAAGCAGATTACATACCTTTTATGGCTGCTAGATGTTGGAGATATTGGTCCATATATGTCAGCATGCACAAGTGCTAACTTCTCAGTTGCCCTCCATGTACTTTTTTTGGGAATGGAATCTCAATATTGCTTGCCCTTCAAACAATCTATGCAGACAGTGCTGGGTTCTGGGAAATTAGGCAAGCCTCTGACCATGTCCTTGTGTTGCAAAGTCTTGAGACCTTTGTAATTTAGGTGGCCAAATCTGTGATGCCACAAGTGAGCCAAGTCTGAAGTGGTTGTTTGCAGACACAATTCCTTCTTTGTGTTTGACTCAGTATTTTGAGCTTTGGACAATAGTACAAACATTCTGTTTGTAGTCATATCAATTTGAATGATCAATCCTCTTGAAGGATGGTAAATTCTGCATTTATTGTCTTGAATTAGAATGGCTAAACCTCTTTCCTGTAGCTGGCCTATGCTGAGAAGGTGATTCTTCAATTCTGGGACATAGAACACATCAGCTACTGTAATCTTTAAGTCATCAATGCACAACTTCACAGTGCCCTTCCCAGCCACATTCATCTTCATGTTGTTGTCTAATTTGACCATCTGTTTGAATTCAGCGTTTAGCTCATCAAACAACAATTGATCCCCACACATGTGGTTGCTACACCCTGAGTCCAGAAACCACACTTCATTTCTGTCAGCTCCATGCTCCTCTACATAGGCCATAAGAAGCATCTCTTCTGTGTCATCCAGTTCTATATATTAGCCTGTTTATCCCACTATGGACACTCATATTGATAGTGTCCCAGTTGGTGACATTTAAAGCACTCAATGATGGATTTGTTGTAAGGTTGACGACCTCTTCCTCTGCCTCTTCCTCCCCTAAACACAGCTCTTCCACGTCCTCTTCCATGGTATCTCTCCTCATGTGTTATTCTTAGTGCATGTTCTTCTCCTCGATTCTTATGGAATTTCTGTTCATGCACAATGAGTGAACTTTGTAGTTCATCAATTGTGAGTGAATCAATGTCCTTGGACTCTTCAATTGAGACAACTATGTAGTTGAATTTCTCAGTTAGGGTTCTGAGAATTTTTTTCCACAATTGTGACTTCTTTCATTTGTTCACCATTGCTCCTCATCTTGTTGGCAACACCCATGACTCGAGCAAAATAATATGTGATTGTCTCACTCATTCTCATCTCCAGAATCTCAAAATCTCTCCTCAATGCTTGTAAAACTGAGCGTTTAACTCTGGCATTACCTTTAATTTTTTTCTTCATTGAGTCCCATATCTGCTTTGAGGTGTTTTTCTTCAGGATTTGCTCAAGAATTGTCCTATCAATAGCCTGAAACAGATAATTCTTCACCTTGAGGTCTTTGGTTATCAGCTCTTCCAGTTGCTTTTGTTGTGTCTCACTCGACGTAGCTGCTGTCTTTACTTCTTCATATCCAGTCTCGACCAGATTCCAATATCCTTTGGATCTCAAGAGATTTTCCATAAGCATACTCCAATAGTCATAGTGACCATCGAAGAGTGGAATCGCAGGCTGTACATAATTCTTTTCTTCACTCATTATTTTCTTGTTCTTGAGTCACTCAAGAAAGCTGCAATTTTCTCTCTCAGATTTCCCTATCAAGCTCTGATACCACTTGTTGAAGTAATTTCCCCTCTGCTAGACACTCTGCTAGTTACTTCTGATCAAGTGTAATTAATCTGAGTATAATGACTAATTTTATTGAATGATCAAAGTGGCTTATATAGCCTTACAGAAAACGAAGCCACTCACGTGTAACATAGGTTACTGTGGCAATCAACAAATTCTTAACAATGATAACAGAAACAACAAACTTTAACAACAAACTAACAGATTCCTTTTAACAGATTCTCAACAGTTTGCACCTCTTATACATATGGGCACTTAAGCTCCAACAGGAAATCTATTTAGGTTGCAAAAATAGCTTTCCCATGGGGCCACCTTCTATATATATGTATATATATTATCACATTATAAATAATGAAATATATATTAGAAAATAATGAACTATATCAAAAATATTTGTTTTTGTTTTTATTTAAAAATACCACAGCAAGAGAGTAAAAAATTATATACAAAATTAATAACTATATTGTTGAAGGGTTTTATAAAAACAATTATTTAATTATATAACCTATTCCTATTAATTGTATAATTAATTGCATAATTAAACTACATGCAAAATAATTGTACTATATTTTAAATAATATAAAAAAATAGTTCTCCAAAATGATTTTTACCATTGAAACACACATCAACGAAAAAACCATATATATAATATTCAAAGAGCCATTTTAGAGATTTGGCTCTCCAAAATGGCTCTTGCCATTGGAGTTGCTCTAACAAAAGTAAATGGGAGAGTAAAAGAAAAATAAAAGGAAAAACATAAAAAAAATTAGTTTTTATTGTTTATTTTTCATATCATTTTTCATAGCTACAAGGTGATAGCTATATTGAAAAATTAAAATAATATTTTTAAATTGAAGAATTATTCTTGATCAAAATAACCAAAATTTATTTAATATATTTCTATGTAAAAAAATGTTTTACGATTGTATTTTTATTACTTATTTATTATTAATAAATAATTATATCAATATTATATATATTAAAATAAATTTGAATTTTTAAACGACTTTTTTCTATTAGAATGTAAATATAAAAAATATTATATTTATACTATTTAACAAGCAATATTATTAACTAGTTAGATGCCCGCGCGTTGCCGCGGGCATTTGTGCGTATACAATGTGACATAATAAAATCCATAATCATAAACTTATATTATATAATTAACATAAAGTTATAGATTAGGTAATATATATATATATATATATATATATATATATATATATATTGGCTGTAATGGTAGATTTAATGGAGAGCATGCAGCAAGTGATTGCATTTGTTCGAGTAAACAGAGAGCAAAGATTCAGCAATGACTTCTGTTGGGGTTGGTGAACAGGGGAGAACATTAAGCAATTTGCACCAAAAAATAATGTATTTATTTATATCTTAGCATTTATCTTTTGTCTAGAACTACTATAAGCACAAACCAGAGAGGATAGAGCTCTGCTTTTGATTATTAAAAAGTAAGCATGCATCAGAAGTGAAAAGTTTGCTAAATTAACTTCACAGCTTCCATTGTTGATGAAATCTTGCCCACCCGTGACCATACATATTTGAAGCAACCTGTTTAATTTTTCCAGCTCATACACTTGAAACCCACCCTTACGATCATGAGTTTAGATATTCTTCTTTTCCATTGCAGTGTGGACATTTGTGAAGAGAAATTCTTGGCATATTTCTAGTGGTGCTATGACAGACCAAAGGTAAACTCAGGGCAGTTGCTAAAAGCATGGAAACAAAATCAAAACAGCCAAACAAAAAGAGCAAAAAAGAATATAAATAACACAACATCCTCAAAAACCAAAAAGAAACAACCACTCAAAAAAACTAAAAAGCACCAGCAACACTATAAACATCAATCTGACAAAATTAAAAAACCATCACAACCACCAACCTGACAAATACAAAACCCGTAACCATGGAAAATGTAAGAAAACAGTCCACTGTTTTGAGTAAATATTGAAGAATATGAAAGATGTGGAGAATCTTGGAAACCAAGTAACATTAAAAGCAACTATAAGTTTTTTATGGATCTTCAAAATCCAGAATCCAAAAAAAATCCAGAATCCAAAAAAAATCCAGGCAGTACTTATAGCACAGAAAAATAACCTACCACACCTATAGAATTACCATGCAGATAATACAACCTTTAATATGAAGGAACCAAACCACAATAACTTGTTCGCAATAAATATTCTCACAACCATAAAAAAAAAACCCAGTAAACAAACTATAAAACATCAAGGTTGTCGTAAAAGGTTTACTAACCTCAAAAGTAGGGTCACAAATGGTTCACAGAAGGTTTTGTGAAGGGAATACCAGAATCTGAAGATAGAAAAACAGTATATTGAAGATGAACAACGTATGAAATGCAAAGGAAAGCAGAAAACAGAAATGGAAGAAAGAAGAAGCTACCAGAGGGAAAAAAAAAGCAAGAAACACGTTCAGGAGAGAGTACGTAAAGAACAGGAAAGAAGAACTTAATAAATGACCTGGGACAGTAAGACAGTCGGTGCAGCCCAGGGAAGAAAATATCCACAGAAGAAGTTAAAATTAATGCATGTCACCCTGCAACATGAACAGAGAATTTAATTAATGCGAGATGATATTTAATGAAAAACCAGTTGAAGAAACAGAACCAGATTGCAACAGTGATAGCAAATTTGAACAATTGAACCAAACTGAAAAAAAAACAGACAGGAACCGAGAGCATACATTAATCACCTCAATGCTGAATTGATTATTAAATTAATCAATACTGAATTAATTGAATCCGGTTGCATAATCAAACTAAACCAATTTACACCCAAGACCCACCCGAACCCAATTCAACAGAGACCACCCGAGGGTTGAACCCGTCGATCAACCCAACCTAGTCCAACCCGAACCCAATTGAACCCAAAACCCAGTCCCCAACACACACAAACGACCAAACCCAAGTACCCCGACCCCAAGAAGCCGAATGCCCAGAAAAAAAATTGAGAAATGAAAAAACACAAAACATCAATCGAAGGTAAAAAAACCACAATCAGCTCAAAATGCAATGAATTAACAACACCCAGACCAGAAAGAGCATCAATCGAAGGAGAAGATGGATGAAAAATGAAGAAAAAAAAAAAAAAAAAGAACCCAGTGCAAAAAAACCGAGAGAGAGGAGAGATTGACCCAAACAAAGGGTGAAAAGCATACCTCATTGACGACCCAGACCGACCCGAGACCACCCGTCGAACCGCCATCGTCAACCGTCCGATCGACCCACACCACCCAGCCCGTCGTTTGCTCTGTGCCAGAGAGGAGAAGAAGAAAACAACGGGCCGTTTTTCGTAATGTAAAATGTAATGGGAATGGACGATTGAAGCCCCGTGTAGATGAAAAAATAAAACGGGTCATTAAGGGTAGAATCGAAACTACACTGCTCCAGTCCACAGTGTTTACTGAGGGGAGCTACAGTAAATGTGGGACGCCGTTTATTGTTTGTGTAATTTGGCTATATCTTTTTCCATTCTAGATGTTCTCAGCAGGACTCCTTGTTCCACCACTGTAACTTCAGACGCTTTTTGACTTCGGGACAATTTTAATAGTTGTTCCACGACTGCGGGACAATTCTAATAGTTGTTCCACGAAAAATCCAGCGATCAAAAAACACATAAGATCTCACAGGGAAAAATCAGCATGAGTTGTATACATCCTACGATGATCATCGTACTCGTCAGCGTGGACTATATACATATATAGATCCCCTCTCCTTCTCGACATGCATACATACAAGTCCGCTCTACCAGCATAAACTCCTGAGCTTCATTGTCAGTGTAGAGAAACAAAGTAGAGCAGAATTAATGGCTGCGAACCTTGCATTCCAAAAAGACAGGTAAATTTCCCTTTTCTTCTTAAGCCCGTCACCTTCTCTTTCTCGTGTTAATGCTACCTTCCTCCACAGTTATCCTTTGTTTTCTCAGTGTTCAAGTCTCTTAATCTGTCCTTAGTTTTTGCTGTGATGACAGCATTATTATGCAGCATGGAGTGTTCGCCCTTCTGGTCCAGACGCTAAACAATCTAATCCAGGTGAAGTACCCGACGACTAAAGCCTCTCCGTTTGACAGCCACGACGTTATCATGTCAGTTCTCCTTGCTGCTCTATCTACATATGCCACGGCATCGGTGGCCGAAGTTATGCTCCTAGCTCGAGACTCACCTTACTGCACACTAGGTGGCAATCTCCGACTCTTTGCCGGCGCCCTTGCCGCCATATCGCTTCTAGCTATTCTTGATCCAATTCTGGGGTTCATTACCTCCGCCGTATGGGCTTGTTTGTTTATGGCAGTCGCATATGAATCAAGAACAGAGGTAGGCAACATTTTAAGGGTGGTAACTGATAAGTTAATTGACATGTTCACCAGGTTAGCTGCAAGTGTCAGGAGCCGCAAAGAGCAACCCAATCAGCCACGTGTCTAAATCCCTTTACTTGTAAAGCAACTTCAACCGTACTCGTAAACATATACCTCTTTCAAATGTAAATGCCTTTTAAAATCGTGTATAATAGAAAAGAAAGGATAGCTTGTGGCCGGGCATGCTGCGTTAGAGGGAATAAGGAAAAACAATGTCTGAACATAGAATAGATTCTGCATTGAAAGCGTATAGCTGTTTGGTTTGATCGCAAGCTAGTTAGAAAGTAATTTTAATCTTTCTCTCTGTTAACACCTTTAAGTCTTTCACAGTAAAAATTCTGTCAGCCTGTGACACACTAGTTGGCAATCTCCGACTCTTTGCCGGCGCCCTTGCCGCCATATCGCTTCTATCTATTCTTGATCCAATTCTGGGGTTCACTACCTCCGCCGTATGGGCTAGATACGGATTTGGCTAGCCAGTCAAATGAAAATGTTAGTGTCTTCAAGCTTAGTCAACGGCCAGATACCGATGTGGCTAGCCAGTCAAACGAAAATATTTTTCACCCTGCTCGATTCAAATCGGAATATTCAGTTACACTCCTTTTTTTTTTTTTTTAATTCAGGTTTTAAAATAAATTGTTTAGCAATTATTTCAATTGAACTTTTTTCACCAGATTCCCCACTTAACCAGAATGAGAGAAGGAAGAAGATAATGACGCCAAAATGTTCACAACACAAATCTATGAAATTAAGAACATGGGGCTACCTGGAACTCTTTAAGAATTTATTAGTTTCTTCTACCAATCTGAACAGAACTTGGTCTTGATCACATGAAACTTGGAAAGACTAAGAAAAATATACGTATCAATGGAACCATCCCTAAAATAAAAGCAGATTTTTTTTCTACCATGGAATGAAGAGATCTAAATGGGGAAAAATAGTGTAGAAATTCTGATTTCACCTCTCAATACATTTTTAACTGGATAAATAGACCCTTCTATGATCCTTCTATGTGTGTAAAAGCCAGTTGTTTCAGTGCACGAATTTCAGCAATGACTCTTTTGTATGGTAAATCACCAGTTTCACAAATCTGGCGTTCCATGGATGCACTGGAGTTTTCAAGCCATGCTCTTCTTTCCTTTTAACCGAGTGTCTCTGCTTTTATCTTTTCCAGTTGGCAGTTTTGACGGTTCTCGTGTGTCGCCGGTGTTCTTCTTCTTTCACCTTGGCGCACCAGCACCGGCAGGGTCAACCAACGGGCCAGACCAAGTTTGTATTGGCTCCAGCTGACTGCAAGTGGATAGTTTCTGTTTGCTGCTGTAAGGCAACATTCAAATAATTTCATGACGCGATTGACTTTGCCACCACAATTCACAAGGAAGTGGATGTCTCGAGCTTCTGATAATTTTCCTTGTTTTATATATCAATTGCGCAACAAGTTATTTCTGACTCGTTGAAAGGATGGATGGGCTTGTTTCTTTGTGCATTTGAGGGAACGAAGTCTGTCCTTTTGTAACGTCGATGTGATTCTCACTAAAGATTCCTATCAAAATCAAGCAAAGGGAGCATTTGAATCCACCTACTTAAAACATAAAATCCGTCCCTTTTGATCGAAGGACCACATCAACAAATATTCGGAGGTTATTTGATTAAAACCTGCAAAATTCTCTCCCCTTTTAAGATATTTGGAGGTTAAATTCCACTACATTTCCATGCTCATTGGCCAATCAGTGATATACTTCAGCAGAAAACTCAAAACTCGATCAAAACACAAAAAACACTCATGAGAGATTCGAAATCAACCACCCCTTCAAACCCAACCACCAAAAACTTTAGCACCATTTATTTAATTCCCACTAAATTTCAATAACACAGAAGCTAGAAGCTAAAAAAAAACTCATCATCAACTAACAAAAAACTTAAACTCAACCAAATATGCTAACAATTACCGAAAAACTGGAAACTTTACCACTTTCAACCACTGAAAATCCCTACAAAAATTCAAAAGTTTGGATTTTTATTAACAACAATAAGAAAGAGATGGGTATCTGTGTGTGTACGGATCCAAGAAAAGACACGGCAGCTTTGCGAGCGTCAGGAGTAGAGTTCCAGGTCAAGAGCAGCAACAATTGCTCGAGCCACACTGTTTGTCATGTGGTTATTGCTCTTACTCTCTTCCATCGAATAATTCACAGAAAAGTTCGAGAGGGTCTTCTCGTTTTATCAAGTTTTTGTTGAGTTCTAGAGAGGGAAGTAGAAGAGAAGACTCAAAGGGTTTGTTTGTTGCTAAGAACACAAGGTGGTCGATGACTCTTGTCTGTATCAGAGAGAGAGAGAAGTCCGAGGTATATTGAAGTCCTCCAGCTCTTTGAGGATTATAACCCTTTGTTTTAAGGTTAAGTGGCTTTAAAGAAAAAGAAAAAAATATATATATATATATCTAAAGAAAAAAGAAGAAAATCAAAATCTTCCTAATTTTCTTTTCGTAAATTTCATTGATTTGTTTTTGCTTAGAACAGTTGAGATTTCTACCTACCCGTGTATTCTGGATTCAAATCAGTTTAAAAACAACTAAATAAAAGCTCAATTTGCCTCTGCCATTCTACGAGTCTCTTCCTTTTTGCGTATGGCATCTCCCCACTCCCTTTGGCAGCATCCACTCATTTGGAATTTGATTTGAAAACCATATTCCGACCCGGACCTTTTCGGGAGGCTCGTAAATCGTAATCACCAATGAATGGCAAGGGCTTCTAAACAAAAATAACCAATCGTAATAGCCAACGAATGGCATCTCCCCACAAATTTTGCAAAAGTTCTTAGGAACCAAAAAAAAAAACACGGAAAATGAATTGAATTGGATTGCATTTTGTTCAAGAACAATTATTACAGTTGGAGGTTTGGTTTGACGATGGACTAAATTGAATCGGTTGAGTGATTTCTGTATGTTATTAAATTCAACTGAGGTTAATTGGGGGCAGCTGAGTTTTAATGAAAATTTGGGACATCAGCTTCGCACGTCAGCCTCTGTCTACATCAGCTTACTTATTTTTTCTATCCATCGGTTCCTCCTTCTATATTCCTCTACCAGCAAAGTCAGCTTAAAAACACATCCGAGCTTCATTGTCTGTGTAGAGAAATAAAGCAGAGCAAAATGGCTGAGAACCATAGGCCAAACCCTGCAAAACACTTCCCTTCTCTTTTTAAGCCCATCACCCTCTCTTTCTCGTGTTAATCCTACCTTCCTTCGCTCTAATCTTTTGTTTTTTTTAGTGTTCAAGCTTCACTCAAGAGATTAACCTCTTCATCTGTCCTTAATTGTTGTTGTGATGACAGCGTTATTATGCAGCTTCATTGTCTGTGTAGAGAAATAAAGCAGAGCAGGGCAGAATGGCTGAGAGCCATAGGCCAAACCCTGCATTCGATAAAGAAAGGTAAATTTCCCTTTTATTTTTAAGCCCATCACCTTCTCTTTCTCGTGTTAATGCTACCTTCCTTCACTGCAATCCTTTGTTTTCTCAGTGTTCGAGCTTCACTCAAGAGATTAGCCTCTTCATCTGTCCTTAACTTTTGCTGTGATGACAGCGTTATTATGCAGCATGGAATCTTTACCCTTCTGGTCGAGACGTTAAACGGTCTAATCCAGGCGAAGTACCAGTCGAGTAAAGCCTCTCCGTTTGACAGCCACGACGTTATTAAGTCAGTTCTCCTTGTTGCTCTATTTACATATATTTGCCACGGCATCGGTGGTCGAAGTTATGCTCCAAGCTCGAGAATCACATTACTGCACCCTAGCTGGCAATCTCCGACTCTTTGCCGGCGCCCTTGCCGTCATATCGCTTCTAGCTATTCTTACTCCAATTCTGGGGTTCATTACTTTCGCCGTATGGGCTTGTTTGTTTATTCTAGATTGCTTAGAAAAATATACCTAGAATATTATTATTTTTTATATTATTATTAAATTTCGTATAAAAGTGTAAACTTAAAAAACATCCCGACCGTACTATTTTTTTAATTCAGGTTTTAAAATAAATTGTTTAGTAATTATTTCAACGTAACTTTTTTCACTAGATTCCCTGCTTAACCAGAATGAGAGAAGGAAGAAGATAATGACGCCAAATTGTTCACAACACAAAGCTATGAAACCATGCATGGGAATCATTCGAGACAAATTGGTATGATAAACAAACAGGAATAAAGAACCTGGGGCAACCTGGAACTCTTTAAGAATTTATTAGTTTCTTCTACTTATCTGAAAAGAACTTAGTCTTCAACACATGAAACTTGGAAAGACTAAGAAAAATATACGTATCAATGGAAGTTTCTCACCATCCCTAAAATAAAAGCAGAATTTTTTCTACCATGGAATGAAGAAATCTAAATGGGAAAAATAGTGTAGACCTTCTGATTTCACCTCTCAATACATTTTTAACTGGATAAATAGATCCTACTATGTGTGAAAAAGCCTGATGTTTCAGTGCACAAATTTCAGTAATGACTCTTTTGTATGGTAAATCACCAGTATCACAAATCTGATGTTCCATGGATGCACTAGAGTTTTCAAGCCATGCTCTTCTTTCCTTTTAACCGAGTATCTCTGCTTTTATCTTTTCCAGTTGGTAGTTTTGACGGTTCTCGCGTGTCACCTGCGTTCTTCTTCTTTCGCCTTGGCGCACCAACACCGGCAGGGTCAACCAACGGGCCAGACCAAGTTTGAATTGGCTCCTTCGAGTAAGTGAATGAGGTGGTACTGAACGGGACATCAGGAGGAATGAGTGCAGGATCAATGTGGTGTGAAGATCCTAAGGGATACCCAAGTGCACCGTCCTGGTGTGGCGGGGGAAACTTTTCACTCTTGCTTTTTGCATTTGCATGGTTAATTAGACGCCTTCTCTGTTTTAGGTAGAAACAATAGGATTGTCAGTTAAAAGAGTGTAACAAAAAAATAAACTCAAGTCATCAGTGCACTGAAAATTCTCTCGTTAATGAATGGATGGATTCATCCCTTCCTTCCATCATCTCACATTTTTCAACCTTTCCAATTAGAAAGGATTGGACCAACCCAACCTTTTTATGTATCTTACACCATCCCCACCAAAGAGTGTTAAAAGTGCCTTTGATGGAGTATGCTCCTCAACAAACTCTCAGCCACGCATCAAAAGTAGCAAAAAACAAAATGAAACTCTTGAAAATCAAACAATATCTGTTCCAGATGTAAATGAAATAAAACTCACAATTCACAAGTGGCAATGGTTAAAGGGTTCTTTGGTCAAATCATGCACCATGAGAAGGGTGGAAAAGAAGTAGTAGTATTTTCAATTAATGATATATCAGTTTATTTGTACAGAAACTATGATCCTTTGGCATGCAAATCTAAAAATTTGCAAATGAAAGCACCAAAACATAAACAAAAGTTTGTGCGAGTAAATTATCAAACATACATCAATATTGGACGGGAGCTCTGCATTTGCATCGGGCGCAGGCATTCCCCTAGAATGACGTTCACGTGTTCGTGTTTTCTTTGCAGCATCACCTTGGGCTTTGCTAGCAGTTCTTAGTCTACACAATCAAACAAAAACTATTATCCATGGACGAGAAAAGAAAAGACAACAGACAGTTAGTAGCCATGCAAGAATGGGAAAACACAGACCAGAATGTATAAACAAAACTGTCTACGATATAGCATGGAAGAAATGTGGAAACAGTAGAATGGTGGTAGCATTACGATCATGTTAAAATTTGTTCTAGGTAACTTCAATGGTAAATATAGAAGAAAGCACAAAAAGAACAGAGCGTGTCTGAATGACAACAAACATAATGGAGCTTATGTTGCCTTGGCAACCTAGACTAAATGTTTATAGAATTTCTTTCCGTTCTTTTATTCCTTTGTACTAATTCTTCTTTATTTTGACTTGACAGTTTTGTAGATGATATCAAAGTCAGTCTCTCAAACCTATTGAAGAAAAACTCGCCATGAATCATAACGACGTTTTAGCTGTGTACTTTCTGCAGAAATCATTTTACCAAATACTAGGAGAAAAATACAATTATATCTTTCATTACTGGTGTAAATGAAGTATCAATATTCAAGGGTTGTGTGTATGTGTGTGTATTTGTGCAGATCTGCATGTTATCTATCCATCCATCAACCTATATAAAAGGCTGTGCATGTTGGGGAGGGAGGGGAGAGAGATGCAGGTTACTTTTTACCAAAACTTAGCACAAAAACAATAACAAATGCATATCCAAAGGGGCACCTTCGAGCTTCATCATCTCGTCGTTTAGCATCCATCTCCTTACTTGGAGGATATTTTGGGAGACTAGAAGGTTCACAAGCATAAGGTTCTGTTGTGAAGAACTGCACACCAAAAGTTACACAATGAAGGAGATCGTTAAGCATGATTTTCAGCACTGAAACCTGGTACATAATTTGAAGTCATCACCAGTAATGCCTCTGATTTTTATAGGTTACACCAGTTTTTAGTCCCAAAAGAAATAAAAATACGGGTATCAGTTTTTTGTGGAATGGATAAACACCATTACTTTAATGCAAAAATTCAAAGCCAAAGAATCAGGCATGTGTGAAGATCAGGCTTACTTCCATTGATGCAGAAGCCACTGGAATCAACATGGTTTTCCAGAAAAAGAAGAGTGTATTTGATGTAATAAAAAAAAGGATTGATTAAGACTAAGAGGACCAGAATCAGTAGATGAAAACTTCCAAGAACTGATTCCTTGCCCTTAGGGGCTTAAGGTAAGATAAGCACTGCATATAAGATAGTGGTTCTGATGTTGTACCCAATGATTCTAATCAGCTTATTTAAATTTTATTACCAAGTACAAATCAGAGAGTAAGAAACTACACCATCATAACCTTACAAGTAGAAAGAAATAAATACTTACAAAATCAGAGAGTAAGAAAATATTTTACTTAGTTGTGATTCACAAGAAATGAATAACTTTGCCAGTTTTCCAACTGCTGTGAGCCATTGAAGTTACCCAATTTCTGGATTACTGACAAAATTAGTAGCAGGACTACTTAAAACACAAGTAAGCAGCCAGGCGCTGGTACTTAATTATTTTTTTGCCCCTTCAAATTCCAGTTCATTTGAAGTTTGGAATTAGAAGCACCGATGCATACAAACACATTGGTGCTTCCGGGATTACATCAGCAACAAGAACACATAAGGTCATTTGGGGGTCCATAATCCAGTATCAAGTTTAATTTATTTCATCCAGAATTGAGGGAACAATACAAACACCTTTCACTTTCAAAGTCCCTCATAGAAGCCACTGATTTTGGCAGAAGTTGACAGAAAGAAAATAAGGCTTACCATAACACAAGCATTGAGATTTGAAAAAAGTTGAAGACTCCAAAAGAGGAATTTTTTTTTTTGAAAATGTCACAACTTACTTCACTCTTTAGGGCAGCTGTGGCTGTCTGACGTTCTGCTGGATCAATTGCAAGAAGAGTTTCGATGAGGGGAAGTGATGATGGTGAAAAATCTTTAAAAGTCTCTCTTATGCATCTTTTGTAAGGCTCTCGAGGCTTAAACAAGGTTGCATTTGGCAACTTTGATTTTTTCCAGTATTCATCTGATGGCGAACCGCATAGCTTGTATATCTTATGTAGTTGCTCTACCTAGATCATCAAGCAAACAATAGTGGTCAGAATTAAGAGCAAAATTCATCTAAGTGTAATTTGGAAGTTGAGTAGTTTGCAGTTTTGCACTCTCGCAAACAGAAGCACAATAAACTAAGAATGCACCTTTCTCTCAGGAAATTAGTTTAGACTTAAGCAGTGAACAGTGATTAACTGCCAAAGCATAACTAATCAAAACATTCAACTGGTCATTTATCACTCATTCACGTATTTTGCTAATTTTCTCACTGATTCCATGTTCTATAATCTTCAGTATTAAGCCAAAAGACTTGAGTTTTCATGTAAGCCCCAGTAATTGTATCGGTGCTTTTACCACAACATTACATAGGTGCTCTTTAACGTCAAGTTTTGAGAAGTCAAGTTTTGAGAAATAAATTGAATAGAGCAATATCATCAGGTGTACATGTATCAAAAGGCTGGTGAAATTAAACTAGAGATAAAATTACAACCACAACAAGAATAATAGTTACCTCAGTACGACCAGGCATGATGGGCTTCCCAGCCAGCAGCTCAGCCAATATACAGCCTGCACTCCACAGGTCAATACCAACACCATAGTCGGTAGCCCCAAGGAGAAGCTCAGGTGGCCGATACCACAAAGTAACAACCCGACTAGTCATTGGATGCTTGTGATTAGGATCAAAGAAAGAAGCCAATCCAAAATCCGCAATCCTGAGTATTCCTTCATTGTCAATCAAAAGATTTGATCCCTTGATGTCACGATGAAGCACGCCACGATTGTGACAATGCTCAAGTCCAGATAATAGTTGATGCATGTAACATTTAACCTGGAGTGTGAACATTGGTAGATGTTAAATCAAAACAACTTCGATCATAGCTGTCCCTCTCAGGATATCCTCTCTAAAATTGATTCAAGACGCAATTGGGCTAACCTGTGGCTCTGTAAATTGTACTGCAGGGCTGGCAGCAAGTCCAGCTAAATCGTGCTCCATGTACTCAAATACTAGGTACAGACTACATGACATCCTGGAAGTAACTAACCCTTCCAACTTTACAACATTAGGATGATCCAGTCTTCGCAAAATGAGGATCTCTCTAGCCATGAACTTCACACTCTCTGGTTCCAAATTATCAAAACGAACCTTTTTAAGGGCAACAACTTTACCCGTCAATAGATCTCTAGCTTTGTACACATTGCTATATGTTCCTGACCCGATCTATAATCAAGAATGGAGGAAACAGTTTGAATAAGACAATTAACTCTGTAAGCATTAACAAATTGGAAAACAAATGGCCATACTATATACAGTGAAACCCCATCTCAAATGCCTCTGACCACATTTCCTTTGATTTTGAAGTAAACGTTACTGTTATTGTGAGATTACTTATTATGACATGCCTTCTACATCATATGTGGCAGGCATGCGAGATAGAACTTCACTACCAAACCATTTACCATTCTATTGCTAGTTTCAGAATTACCACAACCACAGAATCTAAGGGGGGAAAGAATTGTATTCTGAAAACGACGCTCACCTTATCAATCTTCTCAAATGTGTCTGCCCTCCGTGGAATCCATCCATTTAGTGCCTCCCCACAAACTGCTGACAGCCAGGGAGGCCATCCAGCTGCAACCTGCTCACCACGTGTTTGTTTAGGCAGGTTACTTGGCTTCGAGTTTGGCCTCGACCACCTCCTCTCTCCCTTGGGTTTTTTATCACCGTCAACTTTCTCCCCCAGAGTTTCCTCATTTTTAATTTCAACAACACTGCTAGTGGTATCAGTCTTTTTCACCGAAACATCTTCTACTTTCCTATTGGATTCTACTCGTAGGTTCTTAACCGCTTTAGACTCTGAAACTATGCCTGAAGATACATCTCTCCCAAGAACACACCCCATGTCGTAAATCTAAACCTCATTTCTCACATGGTCTATCTGGGTTTCCCGAGAATCAGCAAAAAAACCACTGCAAATCAACAAATTAATCACTGAGCATTAAAACAACTCCAGGTAAATAACAAATGTGCACTAAATCCTATTCACTACACGATGCAAAACAGTTTAAAATTCATAAGCGAAATACCTCAGCTTCTCAAACTCGCATTCCAAGATACAAGAAAATCCACAACCCAGATTCAGACTTTTCAAGATGCACAAAAGCATGAAAAGTAAAAGTAAAACAATAATGATCTGAAGATAAAAAATTTACCGTTCAAGCGAGTTCATAACTGAAATACAAGCAAATCATAAGAAACCTATTCTTCAAGATTTAGACCCCATCAAGATTCATTAAAGTAAAAAATGATCTAAGCCCAAGTGGAGAAAAAGAGAGAGCAGTGAATTTGAGAAAGACAGGGTATTTAGCTTAGAGGACAAAACAGAAGGAGAAATGATCTGAGAAAAGAAGGGGATGGTTAAAGAAAGCGATGGAAATAGAGAAAGACGCTTACTTTGATTGAATCTGAGAAAAATACAAGTGATGGTATAATATTGACAATATTTTGTTGCTGCTGAGGGATCGTTTTTGGTCTCTTTTGGGGTTTTCTTTTCTTTTTCTTTGTTTCAGACAAGAGAGAGAGAGAGAGACAGAAAGAGAATCAATCAGTGAAAACAAAACAGTAGCACTTCACTTCCTGTTTTGTTCCAAGTCAAACCCACGAGATCTCTCTCCTGAGGATTTCCCTTTTCTTTTCTTTTCTTTTCTTTTATTCCTTAACAAATGGGCTTCTTTTTTTCTTTTGCGTCTTTTTTTTTACTTTATATTGTAAATTCAAATTATCAACATCGAATAATTGAGGAGGGAATTCAGTCCCAATGCTTTGGTGTTGTTTTTTTATTTTAAAGAACTTTATTTTTTCAATTTATCTCTTAATATATTTATTTATTATATTTTCATGATTTACATCGTGATTTTCTTAAAGTTAATTTAAATTTACTCAATTTACTTTTTTTTATATTTAGATTATTTTTTAATCTTTAAAATTGATCGCCTTATATTAGTTCAATTCCTGCATAATTTTAATTTTTTTTCACTATTAAAAAACATGTTAGAAACACCTGATTTTTTTTAGGCTAAAAAAAATGATCTAGCCCGTAACATAGCTGGGTTGACTCAAGATTTTTTTAATTTTATCTTTCAATATTTTTCAAACATTGAGTTGATTAATAATTGGATTTTATAATGTATTTTTATTCATTTTCTATGGAGTTGTTTTGTTTTATTGACCCGAGTTTAGCAAGTTAACTCAAATGTTTTTTTTTTAATTTTAATCTTTTAATTTTAGGTTGATTGAGAATTATAATTTATAAAAAAAACTACTTGCTTTATATAGGATTATTACGGTCTTATGACCCAATTGCATGATAAGTCAATTGATTTGAAGTTTTTTTTATCTTTTTTTAGTTTAGTTTTTTTTTTAATTTGTATTATAAGATCTGGCAGGTTGACTCAACTCATTTATTAATTGATTTTTTTAATTTCATTACTTAATATTAAGCTAATTGAGAATTGTATGTATTTTGTTTTTAATTTGTTTTCTATACGATTATCAAGATATCATGATATATGAGTAATAAATTTAAAAAAGAAAGATTAAGCCAACCAAATCTTGTTAAAAATTGCACAGCTAACCTAACTCACCTATCTAGGGTTTAAATTATACTTCCAGGACATACTTAGTTCAACCATGCGACTACCTTCTCCTTGACAAACATATCCTGTGGGACCTCAGCCATTGTCACATATCATCTTGGATTCCTACATGACCCTGTCAATTATGAGGTCAACTTTGATCTTCTTCTGTAGTTGAGCGAGGGAGGAACTTGAATGGTTAATCCATCCATTGATTTTTCTTTCAATTCTCCTGTGCAAGTATCTGCCTGATCAAAAGTACCCTGGCCAATACATGAAAAATTGAACAGCTTGATCGTTCACAGCATTGCAAAGTCTTTTCATTGATCCTAATTGCAACTAGCAGAAGAAATGATCCAAAATTTGCCAAATATAATGTCTGCATAAAGGGTATGATTCTGACAAATGCTCACTGTCACGTCCATGAGAATTAGAAAATGCATTGGAAGTAAAAAACCGCAATGAAAAACAATTTAATCGAGAGAATATTACATATAGAAATAAAGAGTTGCATCCTAATTTCTACTCCAAAATTGCCGAGTAGCAAGGAACCTCTTTTTCAGAATTTTCTTAATCCTCGGTCTTCTTCTTCTTCTTCTTCTTCTCCTTCTTCTTGCCTGGTGTTTCTTCATCATCCTGTTCAGCTTCGGCATGTTTTCGCTTCTTTTTCTTCTTGCCTCCCTCGTCATCATTTTGAACACCATCACTCTCGGCTAGATGTTTCTTCTTTTTCTTCTTTTCTTTCTTGGCTTCCCCTTCCCCATCCTGTTCAGCTGCTTCATTTCTGTCACTTGGCACAGCTGTTACTTCTTCAGATCTCTTCTTCTTTTTCTTCTTCTCTTTTTTATCTTCACCAGGAACTGGATCCTCCTTTGCCGGTTCCTCTTCTTCTACATTTCTAGCAGTTGAATTCGGTGTTCGCCCAAGAACAGCATCTGCAGAAGGATTATATGTCTGCACAAAACAAGAGGGTTAAGGAGTTGCATGCAAAAGGAAAGAAAAAATAGTGATCACACACAACAAATAGAGGACCTTGGCAGGAGTTATCAGTCCTCCAGCTCCCTTCTTCCTATCCTTGTCGTAAGCTTCTATCTTTGGTTTGCCTTTAGCTGACCCAGCAGATCGACCCAGTTCTTTACCTTCAAGGTTCCTTAATCGTGCTTCAAGCTACAAATTACCGTGTTAAGTTATCCGCCCGAAATAAAATTTGCAAAAGAAAGGAATGGGTGGTTGTCATTGTCCAGTAGGCAAACTTCTATAGCATACCTTTAGCCGGTTCTCCAGTCCCATAGAGTCATCTTGGGCATCTCCAAGAGCATCATATCGGATTGTGAGAGCAGCTTTCGCAGCTAGTGATCTGGACATTTTACCCTTCATCTTAGGGGGGGCCTGACCGACCAAGGATGCATGATAAAGAAGCCCATATTTCGGAGTTGCGTGCTTTGTTTTCAGAGCTCTGAAGAGAGCCTTTTCTGCCCCAAGAATTTGAACTGTGCTCCCAGGCTGCTTTGCAAGATTTAACAAGCTACCACCATGAGCAATAAGCCGAGCTCCAACAAGCTCTCCAACAAGAGCAGTCAGATTTGGTGCGATGGTATTCATCCTGTTTTTTAAATAATCATACAGCTGAGCTCTATATTCTGCTAGAGACAAGACCTGGTCACAGAGTTCTTTGATATTCATCAGATCAACATCACTAACATCACTTCCCATAGATATCACAGCTGCCTCCTTCAGTTCTGCCTCAACCTCTTCTGGCAGTATCTTCAAAATTTTAAAAAAAGAGATTAGAAAATCATTCATGAGACCATCTTAGCCTATGAGAGGAAAACAATATGATTGCTCACTGAATGACATTTGGTTATTACATTCATAAGCAGCAATTAGGCAAAGACAGAGCCAGTAATGCATGTGCATCAAGGCAGGGAAAAATTAGTGAATATAATGTAAATGGGTGGCATTGATGATTTCACAACAACTGCATTAGCCACAAACACATACACACAGAGTAAACACCATGTTATCGCAACCAAAAAAAATCCAGATTCTACCTCGGAGAAATCAAGTTTTGCGGCATTATCACGGCTACTCATTAGCTTCACTGATTTGGCATAAAGGATGTTGTCTTGTACAATCTTAGCAAGCTCAGGAAAATGCCAACCATACCATTCTCGAACTCTCATTGCATATGTGTTGAGCTCCTTATCAAGATCATCAAGCAAACCAATGGCTTGAATGATCATCGTGTCAACCTAAAACAGAAAATTAAGCATTATAATTGCAGTGCCCCAAAGATATATAGATGCTCTTTAAAAGATATATGTATATAGTCTAGCAACAAGAAATAGAGATCATTACAGCACATCACAGACTTCTGTCAACCTAATAGTCTGCCTTCCTTTAAACAAAACCAAACACAAAAACATCAAGCCTCTGAATCATATGGCGTGTATAATTCTTTGCATTTTAATTGTTTTTCTAGCATTTTCCAAGAGGAACCAAACAAAAAAAATTCTTCAACCACTGACCAATGAAGATAAAGGCACAAATGATATCAATTGCAAAAGAACATGGACACAAGCCATAAACATGTTAGCCTACATGTTTACAAAGGTATCAACAAGAAATGACAGACGCTGATATGAAGATACAGCAAAAGCTTGAACTGAATAAATTAAGGTGCATGAATATATAGAAAATACCTTATCAGGACTGAACTTCAGTTTGTATCGAGAAAGACTGTGAGACAAACCCAAGCTCATTGGTGCCAAATCTTGTGTAGCTAAACCAGCTATAAGTTCTGTCAACTGACTCCTAACACCCCTCATCAATTCCATGACAGCATTGTTGTGAACACATTCTATTTTCTGCAATGCAAAAATTGCTTAGACAGAGAGACTTAAAATTGAGGATATCTGCCATAAATAAATCTATAGAGATATAAGCAGACCAGCTTATCCTTGATTGCATTTCCAAGCTTTGAATCAGCCACAGCTAACATCTCACCATCACAGTTAGCACGCAAAAATTTCCTCAGACCTTTGCTGGTTGAGCTTTCAATAATTTTGGTAGCAGCTTCCAAAGCCTCAGATGTGTTCTCAAATTTGGAAAAAGCTTTCAACTTCACCACCTGGTGTTGGTACCAAAAAACAGTTAAATTCATGCTCAATAAAGCTAAATACATGCACTGCAAAAACAATAATTTCCCATAGCAGGAATGGCAACCAATTTAAAAGGGCATGTGATGTGTAAAGTAGAAAAGTCTAAATTTGAAATGCTGGTCATCAGCAATAAAAAAACAGGTTCTGCAAGTAAGCATATTTAAAACCAACCAAACAGGTACTATAGAGTCCAGAAAATCCAAGTAACAATACAAACATTAGACTTTCTTATTGATGCACATTAGAAGTATGGAAAATTAATTTTCCAGCAAAAACAGAAAATTAATCAAGGTCTGACTCCAAATATAAATGTTTCTCTACTAAATGAGAGGAAGAACCTTTCTTGCTGAGTCTGGGCTAGAAAATTCCTTCCCCAAATCCTGCAACAAAAGAAATAAATGCAAGATTAACATCGACCAACAATTTTTTTTAGTAATATTACATAACTTAAGCACAAAAATAAATTAGAAACGACTATAAACTACATCTTAATTGCTCTGAAAAAAACAACAGACACAAAAACATAGTTAAAAAATGATTACCTCAACTTTGGATAGCTTTCCTTCATCCAAAACTTTAAAAAGGGCAAAGCCAGCCGGTGTCTCAAATAGCAAAAGCATGTTTCAATACCTCTAAAAGCCCTGCAAATTCAACACCAACCCATCACTTAAAATCACTTACTTTACCATCCTAGTTCATTCAAACAGCAGAGCTACTAAAAATGTCACACAGTTTACCAATTCCCCACTTAGCACAACTAGCATTAAATGATTCACAGACTAACAACATAACAAAAAAACACAAGCAAAGACACAGAGAGTAACTCTTTAAGGAACAAAACAAAAACCAACTTTAAGGGACATGAAAAAAAACGTTTTTAACTCTGAATCAACTCCAAAAGAAGAAGCAAGAGACACCCGCTTCAGTATCAGACGTTTCTGTGAAACCCAATATGGCAGAGATCATGGAGCGGAAAAGTAAAATACAAACGATGAGAGAGTCGATATACACAAAGGGTGTCTTTCATGGATTATAGGAGAAGAATGGTGGAAAAGGAGGTTAACTTAGATGACAAAAATCGCTTACCTTCTTACAACAACTGCGTTCTCTAGGGGAGAAAGAGAGGGCTGGCTACTAGGGTTTTAAGAGGGCTTATATAAATTGGAGAGCTAGCGTTACAAGAAGAGGTTTGGAGCGTACTCGCTGTTTATAGGGAGGCTAGGGCTTTTTTCGTACTCGCTTTGGTTGGTTGACATCTGTGATTATAGAGGGTAGTTTAGGGATCTCGCAAATAAAGTTGTCGCAAAAAGTTTTGTTTATTTTACTAGGGTTTTTCCCTTCACTTTTGTATGGTATTTATTTTTTATCCCCAATTTGATTATAACATTTAAAAAAACCAATTAATTTTATAGATGTATTTATTTATCATATTTAAATTTTACAATAACTTATATTTTAATAAAAATAAGTTCGAAAAATATTCTAGAAAATTATTTGTTTATTTTTTAAGTTTATTAACAAAACAAAATTAATATATGAAAAAGTTGAAGGATGGTGAAAAAGAATGGAGATCGAATCTAACATATAAAAAAATTACAGGATAATAAAATGAAAAATGATTCAAATTTTATAAATTAAAAATAGAAATAATAAAAAAATAAAAACCAAATATGACATAATAAATTAAAAGATGATGAAATTGAAAAAATAATTTCTCTTATAAATTATTTTAAATAGAATAAATAGCAATAGAAAAATTGCATCTGACAAATAAAAATAAATATATAATTAATGAGCAAATTTAACATATTCAATAAATAATAATTGTTTTATCTGTCCGAAGATGGACAAAAAAATTTAGAAATGATTTTCAAGAAACAATCGTCATGGAACAAACAAGGTGATAAATCATCCATCCTCTTCGTTTCTCTTACCATGGTAAAGGGGTGGTCTCTACACAGCACACGTTGAATCGACGAGTTTATGAGATTAAACAGGTTCGAAGATGGTTAACTTTCTACACTTGGCCGGTGCCTTTGTTTAGATCAAATCAAAAACATGGGTCAAACAATACAGACACCATCACACTTTTGATGAGAGATCTAACCATTTGTTTCATCAAACATCTTCATTTCTTATATAAAGGCTTCGAAAAACAGTCAATATAGCAATTTACAAACATTGCTTTCTAACACAGTCAATAAATAGATAAAATACAGCTGTTCCTAAGGATCTTGACCATCTCAGAGATGAAAACAGGAAAACCATTAAGAGAGCTTCATCAGACACCATCAATGTCTCTCCTGTTGTTTTTCTCCAGCTATCCCGCGGCAATGGGCAGGGCGGGACCATCTAAAAGCAAAAAGATGAGCTATTTGGCATCACTCATATCCGTAGCTTACTGAGCTCTGAACTTGCTGTTGTCATGTCTTCTGGTGCCGCTGTATCTTTGCTCTCTCTATCAGGTACCACTCTCTCCTGGCTTGAAGTTGGCATTTTCCTCGCTGGAGGAGCTGAACAGACTGGCACAACCGATCTTATCCGAACAGCTGGTGCCATGAAACGCGGGCGGACACCACCAGGGTTCATTCTGCGAGGCAAGGGACTGGCTGGATATGAATAACCTCCAGTTCGCATTCTCGATGGAGCAGGAATTTGTGCTGCCAAATCTTGCAGTTTGGGCACTGGAGGAGGTCCCATATTGCTGTTCAGTGCAGGAGGTACAGTGGATGAAGGTACAGGCCTCACAGATCTGATCATTACAGGAGGAGCTACAGATGAAGCTGGTCTAAAGCTCCCGAGTGAACTTGCTCTTTGAGGATGCTGTAGATTAACCCGAGATGAGTGGAAGGTCTGCATGTTTTGTGCCTGGAAGTCAGGAGGTCTGTATCCAGAATCTTTATTACTGCAGGAAGTCCTCTCGAATTGCCTAGTTTGGTTATCTCCAGGTTGAACATTTTCATCTTTTCTTTCCAGTTCAACCTTCATACGTTTGTCATCCATGTCAACCGGGTCCTTCAATCTTGGTTCAGCATTGAAATTGCCAACAGGGGGATCTGGAATAACTGATGTGGAGCATTGGACTGATTCTTCTGGTTTCTCCTCATGTATCTCCCTTATAGTCACCTTGGACTCTCCCTTGATTGGATCAGAAACATGATGATCTGCCAAGTACAATGATCTTGATGTCGCAATTGTAATTCTGGGACTTACAGGTACAGGTTCTTGCTCCCTCAGAGGGCCAAATAGAACTGAATCTGAATGGAGTATGGACTGCATATATGGAAGAATTTGAGGACCAGGAGAAACAGGTGGAACTTGAAATGCCAATAAACGGCGGTTTTGCAACTGAAACAATTCTTCTTGCTGCCACATTTGGTATATGGCCATTTCAGGGGTAAAGCTAGGGTAAGCCCAGCCTTGGCACTGCACAGGATATAAAGTTGGTATTGGAGGCGTCAAGTCCTTGCAGACAGGGATGAATCTCTCCTGGCATCGCTGGGAATCACTTTGCTTGGAGTTCTTTATCCCAGCTGGTTGTAAAGATGCAAGAATACGAGCAATAACAACTTGTTCTTGTTCTTCACTGCTCCTTTTAGCCTCCACTGGCGAAGAAGTTGATGAATTGGAAGATGGTGTGCTGTGTTGAACCACTGCAGAAATGTGATCAAATATTCAAATAGTCTTCATGACAAACACTGGTAGAATTCTGGTCAAAGTTATAGAGGCAATAATTCAATGTATAACACAAGCACCGTGAAATGTATGTGCTTTATAGTTCTAAATTATGGAAAACATATGGAAGTTTCCACAAGAATAATTTAATAATAAACCCATGTAATTCTTAACCAAAAATGTGAGAATTGTTTGCAAGGGGAAATCATTTTTTCACAAATTTCCAATTACACAAACGGTTTGCAAATTTTAACGGATCCCACATGGGACTGCAAGTAATTCATGATGCCTGTGGATGTTTCTGATGAACTTTACTTTTGTTTATTAAAAAGCAAGACAATCTGATGCTTGAATCACATGCATCTATGCCTTCAGCAACTTACGCTAGTGAACAAATTACCTTGTACATAATGGAAAAAAACAGATAAAGTAGTGCTTGTTTAGATTATGACCATGTCAGGGCAATCTGAAAATAAATTGATATAAAAAGATAAAATGCTCACATCTTTTTAGAGAAGACCAAGCAGTCATGGCTGCATGCTTCTGAGCTTGTTTCTTAGTCCTAGCTGGTTCTCCAATGAAGCTCATTCCTGCAAGCTCAACTGTGCATGAGAAGACAGGAACATGGCCAGGTCCTGATCGAATCGTGGTATACACTGGAAGCTTTAACCCAGCTCTGTGAGCAGTCTCCTGGAGCAGATTCTTGTAGACTCCTGTTTCATCCTGAACAAGAGGAAGCACAAAAACATGTTCAGATGACTGTACTGAGATGGATTCACATTGATGGATTACAGGTATTACTATCCCAGAAATTTCCCAGACAGTGATTTTCATGAGAAATTACTGTTAGGAATAAGATGGTTAATTTAAAAGAAGGGACAGCACGATCATTTGATGAAAGTCCAATTCAAATGGAGCTGTGACAATCCAAGTGGTGGCTTGTTAGTGGAGGACCAAACTTGCAAAGTAAACTTACATAAACAAGATGGATATATCAAATCATGACATATTTCAGTTGACAACACATACACTGTTATAATGGATCTAAGAAATGCAAAGTTATAGAGCACAAAAGTAGAGTTTTCTCCCAGATTGTTCAAAATCCAAAAAAATAATAGAGTTCACTGTAAATTTTGGCATGATGTTGTAGTCCAAAGTCTTTGTGAGATGGTTTGTGGCTGGTGAGAAAGAGAGGAATGCACACTAAAGCACTATAATTTTGAACTGAACTAATAATAGTGTTTTAATCTAATAGAAGAAGATATGGAGACCGATGCTCACCAGAACTCCAGCAATTAATGCTCTAGAAGGGCCCCTGCTTGCTAGTGTGTTGAGAGCTACCTCAGCTGCAGCATGTTCTGCTAGCCTCAGAGTGGAGCAAAAAGCGGGGCTTTCAAAAGTCTCTCCATTGAAGTTGACAGTAGCTTTGAATCGAGGGGCATGGTCTGGCCCTTCCCTTATACACGAATAGGATGGCAGGTTGAAGCAGCTTCTTTGAGCCAACTCTTGCAGTTGGTTCTTATACATACCTCTACATGTGACATTGGAAATATATTAAAGCAGACTGTTTGGACATGAGGGAGAAGAAATCCACTTCTTTTACACTTGTTAATACAAAGAGAACAGGGAATTGTACAGGGAATTCCCAACAAATACTGAGACACAAAGCAACACCTTTATGCTGCATTGCTGTATCCAATTTGAAACACAAGTCAACATGTAAGAAAGTTGAAGCTGAAATAACTAGTTCCGCATATTATACAAGTATTCAGTTTCATATATCTAACTTTGGTTTAGTACCATTGTCAAGCACTTGCAAAGATAGACTCTGATTGCCTGCTACCCTAATCATGATAGCAGAGAAATGAAGATGGATATCTCCCATTTGTCTCCAATATCAAAAGGATAACTTGTTACAACTAAGCCCGCCCAACCATTTTTGCATGAAGGTATTCAATGAGCAACTATTGACCAGTGTATTCAATTTAATTATTGCTGTCAACTGGTATTTCAAATTGGCGAAGAAACTGTCATTAGTACAAGTAGCTGTGCCTGGTTTGTCATGTCAAGGTCCACAAGTGAAAACATAATCATCTGCGACTAATGAAAAATAAATAGCTGTTTCCCGAATACAAGCCAACTAAAACTTTCAAACCATCTTGAATAGCTAGCTACCGTATCAGATGATCTCAAAGCAGGCTTATTCATAGCTTCTGCAACCAAAGCTGTTTGTGCATTACTTATTAGCCAACAGTTAATTCATTTATTAACCAACAATTAATTCTTATTCACATACTTGAAAAGGGAAAAAGACACAAATTAAGATAAACAAAATGTGAATGTGGAATGTTTCGACTGAATAACAAAAATAAAAATTCATATTTAAGCAAACCCTATCTGGTCCACTGCACTAAACTAACTTTTATCCTGCCGTAGTTGGAGTATCAATCCCTTTAGACAAATGAATTTCAACAACTCAATTCAAAAGGAAAAAACAGCTAAGAGAGCTAAGAGATACCGCAAACCCACATAATATTTTCCAAAACCCTCCTCAAAGACACCATTTTTAAAGACCCAGTTAATATTTAGCATCCCAAGACCCAACGATTCACATACAATAAAATGGCGCAAGGCCCAGATGATGAAACAGCCAAAAAAGATCAAATCAGTTCAAGAAAGAATCAAAATGTTATAAAAGAAATGATCTTAACTGAAAACCCAACAAGGGAAGTGAGTCCCCTTACCTGAAAGTATATGTTGCAGTCAGAATCTTCAGCTTGAATTTTCCCGATGAAGCGATGGAAAATTAGGGGGGAAAGTGAGATAAGTAGAAAAATGAACAGTGAATCAGTAGTGGAGATTTTCAGGTTGGGAGGAGAGAGGGAGGGAGAGAGAGCGAAATTTACGATGACAAGTGCGACATCCTACTATGGAAGTCGCAGCAGTTTTTAAGTTAATAGTTCTGGTCACAAAATTTTACCTTATGAGATGGTAATGAAGTGGTAAACTTGTAATAAATTGAATTTCACGGTTGGCTTAGGATAAACTAGCTCATTGGTCCGTTTCACACCGTTTTAAGTGCTCAAAAAACAATAATCTAGATGGTGTTCTTCTAAAAAACAATTTATCATGAATTAAATTATATTTTTATCTAGTATTGAAATAAAAAAATGTTAGATCAAATATTTTTTTTATTATAATCATTGTTAATAATAACTTAGTTTATGTAGAACTAGTTTGCATGCCCACATTGTTCTACAAAGGACCTGAACTCTTTTAACCTTGCAGGGGAAAAAATAGTCATAAGTTAATTATTTAGCATTGTCATTAAATTTAAAAATACAATCATTTTGATTTATTTTTCCTGGATATAATTTTGCCTATCAACGTATCTTTTGTTTATCTTAGTCAACGAAGTAGTTTTAATTGAAAATATTTTTTATTTTTTAAAAACTATGATTGTTAAATCAAGTTAATTTTTTTATCAAAATAATTACAAAACACATAATAGGCGTGGCATTTTACACTGTGCCTTCTCTCTCAAATCACTGTGGATTGCGACAGTGTGCACCCGTTTTTAGCCTTCGTCCTCGCAGCAAAATGTGCGGGTTAAATGGGGTTATTTTCGGTTTTTCCTCTTTTTTTATTTTAATCAAATATGAACAGTGTATTAACGGTTTCACCCCTGATAATAAGACAAAACAACGGCTTCGGCTGAGGGGCACCAGTGTAATTGTGCGCGTACGGACCAGTCCGGTTCGGTCCGGTCCGCCGCAACTTTTTATTTTTTTAATATTTTCTGAAATGGCTAAATACGGTTATAGCCCCTAATAAGACAAAAACATTGAATTGGGTACAGGGGTAGCACGGTAATTGATCTTATTTTTTCAATTTTTTATTCCGTGTCTGTCAGGGCGTGAGGCGCACGCGCTAGACGGTTTTCCGCCTCACGCCCTGTTTAGGTGGCGCGTGCGGCGTCATACGGTGGCTGAAAATTGGCTTCCGGAGTCCTCCTCGATGCGCCTCATCGTGGTCTTCCTCCCGCGGTGGCGCGTGTCACCTAAAAATGTCTGTGGACGCGGCGGAGGGCGGTTAAAGCTGCCGGCCACGTTTCTCTCTCTCCTGCGAGTAAATGTGCAGGACAGTCCCCCATTGTTTGTTACTTTTCACTTCGGTCCCTCTACTTATAATTTGGTTTTTTGTCCTGATTTCTGTTATATAAGTTTTGATTTAGTTCGATTGGGTCCTCCGGTTTTAATTAATTGAATGTGAAAGTTTCACTTCGGTCCTGCTACTTTTGATTTCCGGATTGGCTGTAAATAACTCAATGAATTCGGTACACAAGTTTCGATTTTTTCAATTTTATCCTTTAATTTTAATTGACAATAAATGTAATTTCCATTTCAGCCATTTGACTTTTAATTTTTTAATTTAATCCCTTTATATTTGATTTTCATTTCAGCCCTTACACTTTTATTTTTTTTTATTTCTAGCATAATCCCTACTTTTGTCCATGTATATATAAGTGTATTTAACACAATAATAGTAGTAGTAGTAGTAATAATAATAATAATAATAATTGAATTATTTTTCATTCTTACTCTTTTGTTATTTTTTTTCCTCCCGATAATTTAATAATTTTTATTGTTTTGCCAGTAATAGCAATGATAATTTCAATTGACAATAAATGTAATTTCCATTTCAGCCCTTTGACTTTTAATTTTTTAATTTACTCCCTTTATATTTGATTTTCATTTCAGCCCTTACACTTTTTTTTTTTTTTATTTCTAGCATAATCCCTACTTTTGTCCATGTATATATAAGTGTATTTAACACAATAATAATAATAATAATAATAATAATAATAATAATAATAATAATAATAATAATAATAAAAATCATAATTTAATTATTTTTCATTCTTACTCTTTTGTTATTTTTTTTTCCTCCCGATAATTTGATAATTTTTATTGTTTTGCCAGTAATAGCAATGATAATTTTTTTTTAATTTTTTTTTATCTTTTGTTAAAGTTTATGGGATATTTTTAGTCTTTCATTTATTTTTGTTTCTTTCATTATTAACATAATAATAATAATAACAATAATAATACTACTACTACTAATAATAATAATAATTTAATTGTTTTTCTTGCTTACTCTGTTGTTAATGTTTTTTTCCCTCCGGATAATTTGATAATTTTTATTGTTTTGACAGTAATAGCAATGATAGTTTTTTTTTTTATAATCTTTTGTTAAAGTTTCTAGGATATTTTTAGTCTTTCATTTATTTTCTCTTTCATTATTAACACAAAAATAAAATAAATAAATGATAATAATAATAATAATAATAATAATAATAATAATAATTTAATTATTTTTCTTGCTTACTGTTTTGTTGATGTTTTTGAGGATTTTTTTCCCTCAGAACAATTTCATAGTTTTCATTGTGTTGAAAGTGATAACAGTGATAATTTTTAGTTTTTATTGTATTTTTTTGTTTTATCTTTTGTTTTTTTGTTTTTACAATTTTTTTAATCTTTCATTCATTTATTTATTCTTTCATAATAATAATAATAATGATGATGATAATAATAATATTTTAATTGGTTTTTCTTGCTTGCTATTTTGTTCATGCTTTTTATTTTTTTCCCTCGGTATAATTTGATAATTTTTATTGTTTTTATACTAACGGCAATAATAATTTTAGATGTTAAGACTCCGATGTTGCTATTGTTATAATATTTTAAATTAATATTGCTTCCTTATCCCCTTTATTTTTTTATTATTATTTTTATGTGCTCTTTGTATTAAATAATTTTTATAATTTTACTATCTGCACAATAATGATTTCAGTAATTATTATTTTTTTCTGATAAAAATATTTTGCTCTTTTTTCTAATGTTAGTTAGCGCTCTTTTGTGATCGTTTATGACGCAATACCTATATTCTAAAAGATGTAATTTATGCTTGCATAACAAACTCAACTCAAAATTTTATACATTTTATCTCCTAATCTATAACTTTTATTTACTTATATCATATAAATTTATCGTTGTAGATTTAATTATGTTAAATTATATACACAAGAATACCCGCGGCAACGCGCGGGGGCAATTAGCTAGTATGTTCTATTTGGCGTGATTGAAAACTTAAAAAAATAATATGTTATAAAACCATGTTCCAAATCTATTTAACTATTATAATTGTAAATAACCAAATTCAATTGAAATTTCATAAATAATTTATTACTAGTATTATTATTTTTCAGATCAAATATATAATAATTAAAAATATTAAATTTAATTTATAATAGTATTAAAATAATATTAAAACCAAAGATTAAATGGATTTAATATTTTTTTCTCCAGAATTTTCAAATAAAACAAAAAGGCCAAGCCCAACGTCTAGCCGTTGCGCACCAACTTAGCAGGTCAGGGCCACATGTCTGATACAGTTTTTTTAATTGGTCTGCCCTTTATTTTTTGGAGAAAAAATAAAAGTGATAGACAACATATTATATATTACAATTAAGAGAAATAAACACGCCTGCTAGGGCTCAAATTCATGACCTCATAGACCCATATGCGCTAACCAATTGAGTGTGACTTTGATTTATATCCTTTTTTGTACTATTTTTGAAGAAATTTTTTTTTGATATTTTTAGATCATTTTTACATGTTAATATTAAAATTAATTTTTTAAAAATAAAAAAAATATTATTTTAATATATTTATGAACTAAAAACACACTTTAAATAACTTTAATGACACTCTCAAATAATCATTAATTATAAAATCATATGTTAAATCGCTTTACTATCATTTGAGTAGTAAATCACCACAAGTAACTCCAATTTTTTTTTATTGTATTTAGATAGTTACTTTGTTTTCCAAATAATAATAATTATTTTCCTTTGTAGGTTTACCATTAAAAAAACTACTAATATTAAACTTTAAAGTTTATTTAGAACTGTAGTTTAAGTATTTTTTAAAATAATTTTGGATTATAAGACATTAAATTTATACTTTTTTTTAAAAAAAAAAACAACAACTCATAACATCTTAAAATGAATAATTTTATGGTTTCCGGAGTAGCTAATGTTATTTTAATAGTTACTCTCTATTGTATTATAGTAATTACTCTTTGGGTTCACTTTTTTAAAATAAAAAATATATAACTAGAAAAAATAAACTCTAAATAAAGATATTATCATCAAAATTTTATACTCTCTTTATTCTTCGTGTTAGTTTTTTCTTTTCAAAGTAAATAATAGAAGTAAATGATAAAATATCTTTAATTATAATTAATCACGAGTCGCATAAAAAATTCCAAATAAGACTCTAACTTAAAATAAATAAATAAATAAATAAATCGGGATCTCTCATGTGCTAGAGGTACTTTGGGATCCAAAAACAACGGTCATATGATATCCCTTGGAGAGCTTACATGCATTGAATTAAGAAATAGTCTTTTAGTTTGGTCAAAACAAAAACCATTAATATTAATAGGACAATAAAAAAAATAAAAGTGTTCTCGCCCCACCCCACTCCAAAAGAGAGAATAATACCATGACCCAATCTTGTTTTTTTTTTTTTTTTAATTATTTTTTTAGTGTTTTTTTTTTTATCATGTTGATATCAAACATAAAATTTAAAAAATAAAAATATTATTTTACTTATTTTCAAATAAAAAATATATTGAAAAAAACTTTCACCACAATTCTAAATAAACTCTTATAAAAAAAATAGAATTCATGATTCATAAAAATAAATATTTTTAATTAGAATTTATTTTTTAGTTATATTTCTATATTTTTTAAAATTGATTGAGAAAATAAATGATAAAATATTACTAGTTACTATGTAAATATCATAAAATTATTTAATTTGATTGTAATGGTGATTATATTTGAAATTATAATTTAATTTGCGTGAAAAAAAAGAAGATAAGAAACAAGTTACAAGAGAATAGCTACGGTAAGAAAAAGAAAAAAAGAAAACCTAACAATATAATACATTGAAGCGCGTATGATGTTAAAAGGTTAAGAATTAATTAATTTAGCAAATACGATGTCGTAGTTTGATTTATACACTAAGAAAAATGTCATGGTTCCGATTTCTCTTCTTTTTTTTTAATCCTTTAAGAAATTAGGAAACACCTGGAAAAGAAATCGATTGATTTTCAACAGTCATGTTCAACTATAAACCTTTTTTCTAATAATAATAATAATAATAATATTACATGCATGTATTATTAATAAGTGCATATTTTGGAATGTTTTCCTGATTGATTTTAAAAGTATTTTTTATTCAATAATATATTAAAATAATATTTTTATTATATTTTAAATTATTTTTGACATCAACACATGAAAATAATTTAAAAACTCAATAAAAATAAAAATTGAATTTTTTTTAAAAATACTTTTAATATGCAATGTCAAATATGGCCTAAAAAGAACCAGAATGTACAAGGTTTGAACTTAGAGGTTTGCTCTTTGTTCTCAGTTTAGTCTTGTAATTGCTAATATAATAACTACTGAAAATTTACATGATTATTAACTTTAATATCCATAAAATTATTCAAAATATCGTAAACTACCAGAACTATTGCGTTAATAAAAAAAAAAGGGGGCATCCAGTAAATACAAGCACTGAAAAAAAAGTTGAGACCTTGACAAACCCAGCAATTCTTGGAAAAAAACAACCTGAAAAAAGTGAAAACCATACTAACCCTAGATCGAGTGCCATCTGGGGTATGTTTTCAAGATGTGAACACAATGTATCATCACTACCAAAGCTCTAAGCCGTATCCTTGCCCTGCTGCAAGGTTGCTTTCATGAAGTTCACCACAGCAGATGCTAACTCCGTTAGATGTGAAGTGTAGCAATGATTTGCTCCTTCTATGATGTGTAGATTGTGATTCGGTATGATCTTGGCAAATTCAAACGCATCCTCCACCGGGATAGCTTCATCAGCAGAGCCATGAATTGTAAAGACCCTGCAATTCTTCTTGATCGCCAGACATGCTTCGTGCATATCAGTATTCCGGCGATCCATCAAAGCTTCCTTGGTCACACGATAGATGACACTCCCTGCTCCATTCTTAACATCAATGAATCCATCTTGTTCGATCTTTTCCATAAAATTCTTCCCAGCTCGTTCTTCAATGCCTTTCTTCAGATCATATCGGCCGGAAACATTGAAAACCGTGCTGATATCCTGATATTTTGAAGCATATAGGAGCACCACACCGGCTCCTTTACTATGGCCAAGAATTGCACTTACGCCTCTGCTTGGGGTTGCTCCGCGGAAGTGTTCGATTACAGCACGCAAATCATCAGCTTCTCTCCAGTAATTACCGAATGAAAATGAACCTTCACTTTCCCCATTTCCAGCGAAGTCGAAACGGAAGACAGAGATTCCTTCCTTTTCCAGTGCCTTGGCAAGATTCACCATGATATCGTTTTCCTTTGTGGAGCAAAGACCGTGGCATAATATTACGATGTCGTTGGATCCAGTGTCGTGTAATAAGCCTACCAGTTTTTCACCATGTTTGTTTGATGTTGTAACTTTCTGCAGCTCAACAACTGGGTTTTGGGCAGACAGAGGGAGAGCCATCCTTTCAGTCACCGTGCGATTGAAGGAGGAGAAGAAGCGTACCTGCAAGGCGCAGCAGAGAACCGGCTCGGAGAGAAAGCGGCGCCTAGGTTAACGAGTGAATGAGCTGCTGCGACCGTGGCCAGCCGGATCGGGTTCTTCTCGAAGTGATGGTCACCGCCAGCTGATCAGCGAGATCAGGGCAACTCTCCCGGATTCTTCCGAGTATCAATCAATCTCTTAAAATAAGACAATTGAATTTCAATAACTCTCAGAGACACCATTTTTAAAGAACTACTGATATTAGCATCCCAATAGATTCAAATACGATAAAATAACACAAAACCAGATGAAGAAATAGCCAAAAAAGATCAAACCAGTTCAGGAAAGAATCAAAATGTTAAAAAGAAATGATCTTTAATGAAAACCCAACAAGGGAAAGTCAGTCTCCTTACCTGAAAGTATATATTGAAGTCAGACTCTTCAGCACGGATTTTCCCGAGAAAATGAGAAAATTTGTGAGAAAGTGAGAATAACAAGTAGCGTAAGCAGTGAAAGCAGTAGTGGAGATTTGGGGGTGGAGAGAGAGTTTAGTTCAATTACAGTATGAAAAATAAATAAATAAAATGTTTAATAATATCATATATGTTTTTATGCTTTAATTTTTTAATATATTAATGTAAAAAATAAATTAACATTTTAAAAAAAATATTATTTTGATAATAATTATTTTATTATCACTATGATAAAAACACTAAAACACGTGGAAAGGTGTAAAACACTATTTATTGTCTAAAGATAGTCAAATGATATTATCGTCTAAAGAAAAAAATAGATGGTGTTGTGCTGTGTGTGTGTGTGAGGATTAACTGAAATAATTCAAGTTTTTTTTATATACTTTTATATTTTCTTTTTTTTTCTTCAAGTTATTGTGATTTTTCTTATAAAAAAACTATGTTTGTACTATCATTAGTTATTTTTTTTTTCTAATCTAATTAAAGTCGTTTGTTTTTCTTATACGGACTTTCTTGGGGCGCATAAGAATCACTACAAGTGGCAAATTAAATTTTTATTTTTTTTTCTTTACTTCAAGTCATATATGTATTTTTTGTATTTTCAAATTGTCTTGATATAATCATGATAAAAAAAAAAATATTAATTTAATATATTTTAAAGTAAAAAATATTTTAAAAGCAACTCATTTAACTTTTAATGGCATATTTAAGAGTGTAGTTGTTGGTGATTTTCATTCATAATAATAAAAAAATATTATGGTTGGACCCAAATTTTCAATTGTACATGTGATTCCCTTGTTCATAAACTGTCCCGGAATTCCAATGCTCTGGTTTCAAAATGTTTGTGCTAAAATAGAATTGACAATTGCAAACATGCAATAAAGAAGAACTTCCATTGCATCCTCTTCAAAAAATGGCCAGTAAAACTTGCCAAAGAGAATCAACTGTCAAAAACTGACTGCTTGAGAAGCCGTGGACACTGGAATAAAATCCCATGAGGAGAGAAGGCAAAAAAAAGAAGAAAATGGCTGTAATTACTGGGATATAATTACAAAACAAAACCTGCCATAAACCTCCATGGACATGATTAAATGCCACCTCCATGTTTTGTTCCTGAAGATTCAGGAACATCTTCCCATCTGATGACATGGTTTGATGCCTTTAATGAAATGCATATTCCTAGTGAAGCTTGCATCAATTTCCTGCAAGCACGAATATGGAAATCAAACATTTTATTGGATGCCATTGTAGTACAAGTACAGCTTACAAGTTCACTTCTATCACACATTTAAGTCACTGGACAGAAAGATTCTACATAGAAATACATAAATAAGGTAATTTTTTTATACCATATTCATACAAAATACAATTCTATTATCACTGACATCCAGTTACTGGCAACAGGATTCCCTCCGAAACTGCATTTTTCCATTTTGCCTTTGTGATAGTCTTAAGCACCTGCAATACATGAGAGATTATCAATATACAAACAATTAATGGATCATCTATTAGTATTACTGGTAACAATCTTGGCCTGAATATAAGCATAATGATAGTGCTTTGCCTTTTGGCAAGACCATGATTTCAGGTTGTACATTCCTCCCAGGTCCAAGGAGAATGCCCCTAGTTCGACACAATTCAGCCACAACATTGCTACTATCCATCCTCCTCTCTTGGTAATTATACAGAACAATCAACTCCTGCCTTGATAATTGAAATCAAACACGGCAGAATCTCTTGGAAATTCTACAGCTCTTGGAAATTAGGCTGAAAAGTGAAAACTACACATCCGTTGTCAACCTGACTAGTGAAATAAACAGAAATAAAATATGTTTACCAAAATTAGCTTGCATTCCAGCTCTACCATGTAAAGAAAAAAAGGAATGTTAGGAATGCTAGAAAGGCCAGATTATTAAGATCAACCCCGCTAGAATTTTACAAGCCTCCTTCCTTGCAATGCAATTCATATCCACAAAAGCATCAATAGATTTCCCTTGATGAGAGCTTTTAAGAACAATTGACGCACATCTGGACTTGGCAGAGAGACATCAATATGCTTGCAAATATGCAATGACCTTAAGACAGGAGAGTCCATACTTCAGGTCTGCCAGCAGAAAAAAACCAGCTTAAGACAGAGAGAAAGAGACAATGAAAGAGAGCAGAGTAATTTGAGTTATATGGGTCAGTACAACCAAAGAAATAAGCATCCGATTGCTGATCTAACTCTTAACATTATCTGCAATTAAATAGATTCAGTCTATTCTATATGCAGTGAGAAACATGTTTAAGACAAATGGAAGTGCAGTTTACTTCACCTGATTCAGAATTCTGTTCCCAACCCATACACTATCGTCCCTGTCTTTTTGGGTTGGTGAAGTCACCTATGTTTGGTGAAGAAATAAATGAATTAGGTTGGCCGTCACTATCAATGCAATCATCTCAAGATTCTTGAGAACTTTTCAACCATGAACGAGACTACATGATTATAGAGTTATGGAGTTCCAAATAAAACAGAAATGCACCTGAATTGTGAAAATGATCTAAGAGTCCATTTAGTATGACTTTTGACTTTGAGTCGTAATTCAAGAGTTGTTTTTCATAAATAAGTTTCGATAAAAATAAGTTAAAATGACATTAAGTTGGAAGTATGTTTGTTAAAAATGACTTGAAACAACTTTTTTAAAGAAAGAATATGGTTGTATAAGAGAGATTCATAAGTTAAAAGATACAAATTTCTACTTTTGATTAAATCAAAATTTTGACTCAATTAAGTAACAAGCTTTTGATTTAAGTCAAAACTTATATCTAGCCAAACATACTAATGACTTTTCATTGAGTCAAAAGATAAAAAACAACATATCATATCAACCGAAGTGCGTCTATAAGCAAACAAGTATTTCAGTATGATCAATTGCAACAAGAGATATACGCAAATGACAACAGACTTTTCTCCAAATGTACAGAGAAATATCAATCCCATATCACACAGAGATCTGTTCATCTATCTCTTCCACGGGGACATACATGATCATGAAAGTGGTAATTAGTACACAACAAAGAGAAAGGACCACAAGATTCATCAAAGAATAGGATACATGGTGAACAAAACTTGCATGATGGGAATAAAATCTGAACTTCCTGTTCACTCTCTACAGCATGTTTTCTCAAAAGTGCAGGACTCTACCCAGCCATGTAAATTGTGACAATAAGTAATCAAGGGTTTTGTCGGTTAAACTATAACAGCACAAACCAGGACAGACCTTAATGTGAATGAAAGCAGTGGCTTCTCCAGCAACATCCTTGTCAATTAGGGTGTTTGACTGCAGCTTGAAGGACCACAAAGCGAAGCATTTTCGGTAAATTCTTCATTCCAAATTTTTGAAGACAAATAATTTGCAAAATATAAAGGATCTATTTTACCAACATCCATATGTTTTTAGGGAAAATATTTATTACACTAAAATGAAGATAGCCGAAACTAAGCATTGAACCAGCAAGATATCCCATCAAGCCATTGCAGTATGGATATATTTACCTAGCAGCCAAAATTGTAGATTGTGGCAACTTATTACATGATAGGGCTTGGAATACTTAATGTGCTGAATTACATAAAGGTCAAACTCCACCCTTACAGATTCAAGCCGGCCACAATCATCCCATTTTACATCAGAATGGAAAAAAATCCTTCTCTTCTCAATGAGGGTTGAATTGCTATAGACGCTTCTTTTGCATAAAAGAATTTGCAGCATAATATCAGCACAAATGATTGTTGGATCAAACAAAATTATAAACAGATGCATGCAACTCTGGGCAACCTCAAAATCAGTCATGGTCATGGACACCAAGTAGCTTCCACAACCGCTGCATGTGTTCAAAATCTGCACTCTTTGGATTGATCACTCTCTGGTAAGCAATTTTCATCACAGATATATCACCAGCCTTGCCAACCATGTCAAACAAATCAGCTCCAGCATAACCTGGTGTGGACTTGGCTAATAGCACAAGATCAAGAGTCTTCAGTGCACATTTTCATTTAATTCTTTTTCTAGGATCAGTACAAATCAACATAGATATGAGGTCAGCTCTAGTGCTAGAAAAGGTCCCAGTAAAGTCAATGGAACATGAGAAATCACGTATGAGATCTGAACATATGAACAGTGCAATAACTTTTCATATGAACAGTGTACAAACACCGAACTATTTTGAGGAAAGCCAAGACATGACAGATACACTTGATAGGAAAATCTCATCTACCTTGAGAGCTTCCACGCATAAATCGACTTATGATTTCATCACCGGATTCCAGATCCAATAACATCTGAAATGTAGATGAATCTGCAGAGAATCCTCTACCAACCATTTCTTTGATTAGTTGTACTGCATTTGATGTGTCACCGTTTCGAAGAAATCCTTGGATTATAACATTATAAGTGCAACTATTCGGCAAGCAGCCATCAACTTCCATTTTCCTAAACAACTCACATGCTTCAATTGATAGTCCTTCTTTCAAAAGTCCACTGATCATGACATTATATGTAACCACAGTAGGCTGTATTCCTTTAACAAGAAGATTGGAGAATAGTTCCCTTGCAGCTTCAAGCTTGCCAAAATTGCACATCCCTTGAATGAGGATAGTATAAATGAAAATGTTAGGTTCTATCTTCCTTTCCTGCATTGCCTTGAGCAGTTTGAATGCCTCGTCCAAATGACCATGTTTGCATAAACCATCTAGCACAATGGAGTAAGTCATCAAATTAGGAAGCGGGCCATAATAACTCATCTCCTTAAAAAGCTTCTGTGCATCATGAGGTCTCCCTACTTGGAAAAAACCTCTCATAAGAGTATTGTAAGTGACAGTATTAGGAGTTGATGCTTTACGAGACATTTCAGAAAGGAGTCCTGTCGCCTTGTCCATCCTTCTACTCTTACAGTGCCCATTAATCAATATGTTATAACTTTGAACGTTAGGAGTGCAACCCTTGCCAACCATGATGTCGAACAATTTTCGGGCGCCACCCATTTGGCTTCTTAAACAGTATCCATCCATCAAAGAATTGTAAGTGGAAACATTTGGTTCTAGACCCTTTTCAGTCATTGTTTCAAAAACACACCGAGCCTCTGAAATCATCCCTTCTTTGCAGAGTCCATCAACCAAAATATTGAATGTCACTGTATTTGGCATAACATTCCTTTCAAGCATTTGTTTGAACAGTCTTGTCGCTTCATTCAATCGACCCAAAATGCAAAAACCGTGCAGAATTGAGCTGTAAGTAAAAACATCTGGTTGAATGCCTTCCTCGACCATTTCAGATAATAAGTCCATGGCTTCAGTTACCTGTTTATCTTTACATAGGCTATCTATGACTGTAGTATATGTCACTACATTTGGCTTACAACCTCTTTCTTCCATCCTCTTGAGCAACTGAAGGGCACTGGTCGTGTGGCCGATTTCGCATAAACCTTTAATTATAGTAGTATAAGTAATCACGCTAGGTGCAAACCCCATCTTTCCCATCTCATCAAACAACTTTACTGCATCCATGATTTTGGCCTTAGAACAAAGGCCGTTAAGTAGGGTGCCGAAGGTGACATGAGTAGGTTGAAGACCAAGTTTGAACATTTTACCCAAAACAGAGAAAGCAAGATGAACATGATCATGGTTGGAGTGGCAGAGGCAGTTAATCAGTATGTTTAGAGAAACAACATCAGGCCTTATATTTGACAAATCCATTTGTTTGAAGAGAGAAATTACAGTGGAGTAATGTTTGTTTTTCACAATGGACCCTAATAACCTGTTAAATTCCACAACGGGTGGCACTGAACGAATGCTAAGCAACTCATTGAAAGAAGCAACGGCTTCGGCAACACTGTTAAGGTTGCTATGATTTCTACAAAGCCCACCATTTGTTATCGAGGAAGGACTAACATTGGTGGTAGAAGCTGTAGAAGTAGTGAAGTGCTGGTGAATGGAGAATAAGAAAGCAGGGAGTTTAGGAAAAGCACCCATTTCCATTTGTTGTTGTTGAAGAAGATGCGAAACACAAGCTGCGAAAGTTCTTTCCCGCATCATCATGTTCGAAAGCTAAAGCAGAAGCTGTTGTCTCCAAGAGTTCTTACAGAAAAAGGTAGAGCTAACCTAAGTAGCTAATCTCTCACTCTCACAACTTCAGGCTCCAGTTCAGTTTCTCTCTCGTGCCCTAAAACAAGAGCGAATGGCAAAACCAGAAGGAACCCAATGGGCCTTTTATTTCAAAGCCCAATAGAAAAAGATCTCTACTTTGATAATTTGGAAGCCGTTCATTTAGTTGGGACTGAAAACTATTCTATATTTAAGTAAAATTTTAAAAATGGATTATTTATATAAACAGATATTTTTCATCCTCAAAAAATGAATGGGTATCATGTGGTTGAAAATAGAAAGGGAATTATTTTTATTAAATTACTTGATTAATACAATGGAAAAGATCAATTTATCCAAATAAAAAAAATAAATATACTTATTAAGAAACAATAACATCATAAAAAAAAACAGAGCAATTGATAGAATTTGAAAGGATATATTTCAGTGGAATCTTGAAAAAATTAATATACTCAACCAAAAATAAATAAATCCATATGCTAGATTGAGGAGAAAAAAATATAAAATTGTTATACAAATAATACAATTATTTTATATATTTAATGAGTAAAAAGTTCTTATATTAAATATTACAAATTTGTCACTGAATAAAAAAGCTTAAACATCACAGATTTATCATTCAATTAAAAAATCCTAGCCATCTTCTTCTCCTTGTCTTCTTCCCCTAAACAAATGGTTTTGAGTAGGAGTGGAGTCTGCCGAAGATTGCATTGTCTCGTTTGAAAAGCTCTCATTTGAAGTCTCAAAGGCAGTCGATACTTTTACATCTGACATGAAAAAATTTATGTTCAGAAAGAAAACTGACAAATAAAGGATGTTTACAGAAATTAGATTGCATTCCACTTCTGCCATGAAAAATCGGAGGGTAAACAAACCAGATTATTAAGATCAGTCTACTCTATATGTAGAGAAAGAGACTGCAATCAAATGGATTCAGTCAATCATGAATGCAGTGCAAAGCAGGTTTAGAACATATTGTAGTGCAGTTTATTTTGCCAGCATTAGAAGGTGCAAGAAATTTGCAGACATGAGTCAGGCATCTGCCCGGTCTTTGAATGTCAAAGTGAAGAAATTCACTTGGAGTTCAAGTCTGAAAGCAGAATTGAAGAAATAATGAATTCGGCTTCCAATCACCATCTACATAATCATCTCAAAGATACTTGAGAGTTTTTTCAAACAAGAATGAGAGCTCATCATTATAGAATTATGAGGTTATAGATAGAACAGAACGCATTCAAATCACAAAAATGATCGAGGGTATCTATGCAAACATGTACTTCAATATCATCATACAACAAGTGATGTATGGAAATGGAAATATAATTCTCTGCAAATGTACAGAAAAAGATTGATAACAATTCAACCAAAGTTTGCTCATCTAGCTCTGCCATCTAAATCATGACAGTGGAAATTGACATGCATCAAATAGAGAGGGCAATAAACTCATCACAGAGAGCATGCATGGTGATCAAGACCTTGCATGACGGGAATATTGTCCGAACTTTCTGTTCACTAGCTCCAACTTTTTCAGAAGTGCAGGACCCTATCTAGCGTTGGATCTTGTTACAGGCAAGTAATCAAGGGTTTTCAATAAATATGCTAAAAGGTTTTAACTTAAAACTATATCAGCACAAACCAAGACTTACCTGATGAGAATTAAAGTAGTTCTTGCTTCACCAGAAACAGCCTTGGCAAACAGGGTTTTACCCGTGCACTAAGGACCATAAACCAAATATCCATCTATTTTTTCATTCAAAATTCCTGAACACAAATAATTTGCAAGCTATTAACAGTCTATTTTAACGACATCGGTATGTTATATCAAAAAAAAGAAAGCCATTGTAGTACATAGAACATATGTAAGTACGTAAGTACCTAGAAGCGAGAGTTGTAGATTCTAGCAACTTATTACCTGATAGAGCTTGGAATATTTAATGAGACAAATTCGGTATAGGTCAAGCTCCATCCTTTCAGAACCAAGACTGCCACAATCTTCCCATTTTACATTACAATTGGAAAAAAGAACCCATCTCTTCTCAGTGAGGGTTGAATTGCTTTAGCTTTTTGTGCATAAGAAAGTTTGTATCATCAAGTCTGCACATATGATTGTCAGTCCCTGACAAAACCAGTCATGGTGATGTCTGCCAAGTACCTTCCACAACTGTTGCATGTGCTCAAAAATCTGTACTATCTGGATAGGGGTACAAAAACCTAACTATTTTGAAGAAAGCCAATACATGACAGCTGCACTTGATAGGAAAATCTCACTTCATTTTTCTACCTAGCGAGCTTCCTTGCATAAATTGACTTATGACTTCATCACTCGATTCCAGATCTGATAACAATCTAAATGTAGATGAATCTGCAGAGAATCCTTTACCAACCATTTCTTTGATTAGTCGTATTGCATTTGATGTGTCACCGTTTCGAAGAAATCCTTGGATCATAACATTGTACGTGCAACTATTCGGCAAGCAGCCATGAACTGCCATTTCTCTAAACAACTCACATGCTTCATCTGATAGTCCTCCTTTCAAAAGTCCACTGACCATGACAGTATATGTAACAACAGTAGGTTGTATTCCTTTAACAAAGAGATTGGTGAACAATTCCCTTGCAGCTTCAAGCTTGCCGGAATTGCACATCCCTTCAAGAAGGATAGTATAAATGAAAATATTAGGTTCTATCTTGCTCTCCTGCATTGTTTTGAGCAGTTTGAATGCCTCATCCAAATGACCATGTTTGCATAAGCCATCTAGCACAATAGAGTAAGTGATCAAATTTGGAAGCAGGCCATAAGAACACATCTCCTTAAGAAGTTTCTGTGCATCCTCAGGTCTCCCTACTTGGCAAAAACCTCTCATAAGAGTACTGTAAGTGAAAGTATCAGGAGTCAATGCTTTATGAGACATTTCAGCAAGGAGTCCTTTGGCCTCATCAATCCTTCCAATCTTACAGTGCCCGTTGATCAATATGTTATAACTTCGAACATTAGGAGCACAACCCTTGCGAACCATGATGTCGAGCAATTTTTGGGCCTCATCCATTTGGCTCCGTGAACAGTATCCATCCATCAAAGCATTGTATGTGTAAACATCTGGTTCTAAACCCTTTTCAGTCATCGTTTCAAAGACAAGCCAGGCTTCTGAAATCATTCTTTTTTTGCAGAGTCCATCAACTAAAATAGTGAATGTCACTGTATTTGGAATAACATTCCTTTCAACCATTTGTTTGAACAAGCTTATTGCTTCATTCACTCGTCCTAAATTGCAAAAACCGTGCAGAATTGAGCTGTAAGTAAAAACATCTGGTTGAATGCCTTCCTCGACCATTTCAGAAAAGAAGTCCATGGCTTCAGTTACCAGTCTATCTTTACATAGGCTATCTATTACTGTATTATATGCCACCACATTTGGATTACAACCCTTTTCTTCCATCTTCTTGAGCAACTGAAGTGCCATGGTCGTGTTGCCCGTTTTGCACAAACCATTGATTATAGTACTATAAGTAATCACATCAGGTTCATGCCCCATCTTTACCATCTCATCAAACAATTTTACTGCATCCATGATTTTGGCCTGAGAGCAAAGGCCGCTAAGTAGGGTATTGAAAGTGACAAGAGTGGGTTGAAGTCCAAGTTTGAACATGTTACCCAAAACAGAGAAAGCAAAAGGAATGTGATGATGGCTGGAGTGGCAGAAGCAGTTAATCAAAATGGTAAGAGTAGCAACATTAGGCCTTATATTTGACAAATCCATTTGTTTGAAGAGAGAAATTACAGTAGAGTAATGCTTGTTTTTCACAATGGACCCTAATAACGTGTTAAATTCCACAACGGGTGGCACTGGACGAATGCTAAGCAACTCATTAAAAGAAGCAGCGGCTTCGGAAACACCGTTGAGATTGCTATGATCACTATAAAACCCACTATCTGTTATCGAGGAAGGACGAACATTGGTGGTAGAAGCTGTAGAAGTAGTGAAGTGCTGGTGAATGAAGAATAAGAAAGAAGGGAGTTTAGGAAAAGCACCCATTTCCATTTGTTGTTGTCGAAGAAGATGAGAAACACAAGCTGCGAAAGTGCTTTCCCGCACCATCATGTTCGAAAGCGAAAGCAGAAGCTGTTGTCTCCTAGCGTTCTCACCAAGGTGAAAGCTATCCTAAGTAGCTAATCTCTCTCTCTCTCTCTCAACTTCAGACTTCAGTTCAGTCTCTCTCTCTCGTGCCCTAAAACAAAAGCCAATGGATACATCAGAAGGCGCCCAATGGGCCTTTTTTTCAAAGCCCAATTGAAAAAAATCTGTGTATTTTGAAAAAACTCAAGCCATATATTATCCATGCACTTACTATATGAGACTGGTAACTATTTTATATTTAATTAAAATTTAAAAATATGTTATTTATATAATTAAAATATTTATCATATTCAACCAATGAAGGGGTATTATGTGGCTGAAAACAGCAAGGGATTTATTTTTATCAAATTACTTTCTTAATAGGATGGAAAAGATCGGTACATTTGAATAAACAATATTAAATTTATAGGAAATAATAAATAAACAATATTAAAATGTATATACTTATTGGGAAATAATAACATCATAAATATTAGAGAAATTGATAGAATATGAATGAATATATTTGAGTGGCAGTTTTGAAAATATTAATATACTCAAACGAAAAATGTAAATTTGCTGTAAAAATAATACAAGTATTTCATATATTTGAGCTCAAAATCCTTACTGCTGATCACAACTTAAATATTTTGTTCACAAATTTTATTTTTCAATGGCGAATATATATTCCCATGTGGATTAAATAAGATGCAATGCTGATATATGAGGAAACTTTTGAGAAATACGTACGTTGGCGGTATCTCATCATTTGTCTTTACTTTCTTGTCTCTAATATATCTAGTAGTCTGTACTCTACTCATATACTTTCTACAAAAATCAAATCAAGTGGATAGAAAGAATATATTTTGGTACAAGGATTTGAGCAAAGTTTTTTTTTTTTTAATATATAAATGAGGAGCCATTTTAGCTATTGTAAATTACCGGAGCCATTCCTACATCAATTGTGCCGAGAGCTAAAATAAATATTACCGTTGATTCTCAACATTAAAACACAACACAGACGAATTGAATCAACTCCAAAAAACACATCAAATACCAATATTTTCCAGCCAACAGAACACTCAGAAACACAAAATTGTTTGCCAGCCAATAACAACTAAAAAAAACACAGCAAATAAGGGGATCAAATTCATCAAGCCCACTGCATTTTCGGTTCCTGTCAACTGAAAACCTGCTGCCCACTTCATATTCGGTTTGTTTTCTAAACTTAATCTAATTTTTACTGTCAATTGAACCCATGTAATAGAAACTTGAGAAAGAAAATAAGAGCAGAAGCTTTCATATATAGAACCCAAAAACATGAAACAAAAGTATTATCAACAGCGTACCGGAGGTGTCTCGGGTTGATTTGGGTCGGACTGATTCACTTCAACTTGGGGATGGGTGGTTTGGGGTTTTGAGTGAGTCAACAAGGACTTGGGTTTGGGAGAGCGAGCGAGCAGTTGAGAGAGAGAGAGAGAGAGAGAGAGCTTGTACACTGATTTTAGATGGGGCTTTGCACCGTGAGAGGAGAGTGAGATCGTCGGCGTGAGAGGAGTGAGGTCGGAGGTCGTCGGCGTGAGAGGAGAGTGAGAGTGAGAGCAGAGGGTGATATTGCGTGAAAAATGAGAGTGGGTTGAGAGTGAGAGGGGGCGGCGCAAGTTGAAGAATGAAAAATGAAGTGGGTTTCGGGTTTGTGGGTGGGTGGGTGGGTGGGCGGGGTGTGTGTAATATTATTTAGAAAAAAAAATTAAAGGGTAATTAATAATATATTTAGGGGGAAAAAACGTAATGTTTTAATAATATTTAGTAAAAAATTAATTATGTGAAATTGAAAATTTACGATTTGTTTGATCAATTAGATTAATTATATATTTTAAATTTACAGTTAGATTTAAGAACCGTGTAAATGTAGCTTTTAGAATTGTTGTGGAGGTAATTAATAATATATGTAGGAAAAAAAGCGTAATGTTTTAATAATATTTAGTAAGAAAATAATTATGTGAAATTGAAAATTTACGATTTATTTGATCAATTAGATTAATTACATGTTTTAAATTTACAATTAGATTTAAGAACCATGTAAATTTACAGTTATAATGATGTTATTTTCCTTGTATTAAATATATGTTTTTATAAGTTTATTAATACTTTGAGTTTAATAGAATTTGATTTAGATAGAATGTAACATAGGTTAATCACACAATTTTTTTTTTTATGCAGATGGACTCAAATTTGTCGGACTCATTCACCAATTTTCTTATAAGTGAGTCTGAACAGTTTGTTTCTCAACAAAGTGATTCTAATCAACTTTCTTATGACTCCATAGACTCCAATTTAAATGTTCATAGAACTAAAAAAGCACAAGGAAGTAAAAACTTCTCACCGGAGGAAGATTGTTTACTAGTATCTGCATGGTTAAATACTAACAAAGATCCAATCACTGGAGTCGATCAACAAACAAGACAATTTTGGGCTCGAGCACATGCTTACTTTGTCAAAAATGGAGGAAACCTGAATAATCGTTCTCAAATAATCATATCAAATAGATGGCAAGAAATAAATAGAGAAGTTGGAAAATTTGTTGGCTTTGTTACCCAAATTGAAAACCGTCAGCAAAGTGGAACGACTGAAGAATCAAGGGTACTGTTTTTTTTTTTTATCATTTTCATTTTAAATTATTTGTTTAACATATTTATTATATAACATAGTTTTATTTATTAATTTGATTTACCAGATTAATGATGCTCGACAAATGTATGCTTCAGTCGTTGGCAAACGATTTCAACTGGAACATTGTTGGGTTATCTTAAAAAAAGAACCTAAGTGGCAATTTGAACGTGCAAGTCTTCAGCAGAAGTCAAACAAGAAACAAAAAAATCATGGAAATGCAAGTCCAGCTTCTTCAAATCCATCAACCGCTGATTCTGTTAGTTTAGGAGAAGACAATGACGCATTTGTTTACCAAAATAGACCAATTGGTCAGAAAGCTGCAAAGAAACGACTTAAACGCAGACAAGGAAAAGAGAAAGTTGGGGAGACAAGTGTAGCCAATATCTTACAACAATTGAAGGATAACTTTGATGAAATTGAGGTAGAAAAAAAACACGACAGAAAAATTCAGTTAGAGCAACAAGCTTTATTGATTATATGTAAACCCCGGGAAATAAATATAAGTGTTAAATTAAAAGAGAAATAAAATAAGTTGAGGGGAGGGTGAAATTGAAATAAATGTAAAGATTAGGACTTATAATATAAGAAGAGAACATGTGGGGTAAAAAGTAGCATTTAAAGGAGATGGGGGGCCTAAGTGCAATAAGAGAAATTGAGGAGTATAAATACCTCTTTTTTTTCTCATTTCCAGCAACATGAGATGGGAGAGAGAGAAGTTAGAGAGATGTTAGAGAGAAAAAGATTAGAAGGGGCGGTGCTCCGACATCCATATCTCGGCCGGACACCGTTGGATCGGTCTGATTTTTGGGTATGTTGTGCACCTAACTGTGGTCTTTAATCTGACCGGAGGGATTGTCAAGAACTAAAGCCGTTTGAGAAATATGATCATCTGAATATTTCTGGAAACCCCCCTCAAACCCGTCAGAGTTGCCGACCAGTTTCTCCTCTTTCCACCGTTGGATTACACTGAGTTTTTGGTATGTGGTGTTTCTGTATAGGATCTACAATGTGACCGTAGAGATGAGCAATATGGTCATCCAAGTGAGAGATATTGATGTTTGAATGCGTTCTGAAATTTGTTGATACACACCTCAACTAGTCTCAGCCGCCAGCTTTCGTTTTCATCTATCTACCGTTGGATCAAGGTGATTCTTTCTTTGTTGTGTGCGCACATAGAGTGACTACATCCTGACCGGAAGGATTTTCCTATTTCTACTCCGGTGGAGTTTTGCATTGTTTTGAAAAACCCTGCAAAATCTGCTTCTCCGGCCAGTCAGAGTCGCCGGCTGGTTTCTCATCAGTTTACCGTTGGATCAAGCTGAAATTTGGGTATGTGGTGCGTATGAGTGTTATGCATGTTCTGAACGGTGGAGATGAGAATGGTACACTTCAGCAAGGAGATATTGATGCTTAACAGTAGCTCTCCAGTTTAAGGTCAGTCTCCGGTTTAACTCCGATCTTGGTAGATCCAACCGTTGAAATACCCTGAAATTTGAATATGTTTTATATAATGGGTTGTTCTACATATTAACCGTTGGTATTTGATAATTGTAGAGTTAATTGTGATTTATTGCTATTACAATTACTGCTGAGTGCTGTCTTGACAGCAGATTTGTTTGTGTCCTTATATGGGTTCAATGTGTGTTTTCGGTTGGAATTTTGTTGAGGGATTATGTGTTGAAATTTATGATTTCAATGTGTGATTTTGTTGGGATTTTATTGATGGATTATATGCTGAAATTTATGGTTACAATGTGTGGTTTGTTGGGATTTTATTGAAAGATTATGTGCTGAAATTTATGGGTTCAATGTGTGTTTTCGGTTGGAATTTTGTTGAGGGATTATGTGTTGAAATTTATGGTTTCAATGTGTGATTTTGTTGAAATAAGTATGGTGACGAATGTGAAATTGAAAATAGAAATATATTGATTTTATGGACAGTGATGTCGCAGGCGGTGCAGTCGGGATTGAACCATCGTCCAGACAAGAACAACCCAGAAGTAGAGCAGGTAGGTGAATTACACCTCTCTTTTTATACGACACGTAAGAAGTATTTTAAGTTGAATATTATTCGAATGTGATAGAGTTTATATTAGATTGTTGAATGCTTAAATGTGAATAATCGATTGATTAGAGTTTATATTAGATTGTTGAATGCTTAAATGTGAATAATCGATTGATTAGAGTTTATATTAGATTGTAGAATGCTTAAATGTGAATAATCGATTGATTAGAGTTTATATTAGATTGTTGAATGCTTAAATGTGAATGAATGATTGATTAGCTTCGGCTAATGGCATCCAAATGGATGGCCGGCATGAATGATTGATTAGCTTCGGCTAATGGCATCCGAAGGGATGGCCGACATGAATGATTGATTAGCTTCGGCTAATGGCATCCCAATGGATGACCGGGATGAATGATTGATTAGCTTCGGCTAATGGCATCCGAAGGGATGGCCGGCATGAATGATTGATTAGCTTCGGCTAATGGCATCCCAATGGATGACCGGGATGAATGATTGATTAGCTTCGGCTAATGGCATCCGAAGGGATGGCCGGCATGAATGATTGATTAGCTTCGGCTAATGGCATCCGAATGGATGACCGGAATGAATGATTGACTATCTTTGGTTAATGACATTTAAAAAGGATGACCGGGGTGAATGAACGATTAACCTCAGTAAATATGCCTTAAGAGGATAGACAGGTTAATAATTTTGGTTGTGTTGAGAACGATGTTTAAGATTTTGTAGACCCAGGGTGATTGGAACTGTTATGGTTTGACCTGTTACTGTTAGTGCTTGAGACATGTTATTGTCTCGGGACATGTTACTGTTAAATTGATGCATTTATATGCATTACAAGCTATTTGTACCAAGTACATGAAGAAATTATAAATGTTAATGTCTCCTGTAACTGCCAGACCGTTTAGTTGCCATTATAATTATCATTAAGTAATTACATTTTCTTAAATGTTTTGTATTGCTGTAGGGACGTCACATCCACGAGATGTCTAAGGAACCCGATACACGGGAATCTACTTTTGCAAGGAACCATGTAGATGCATTCTAAATCACAATGTATTTTGTGTAAATCAATGTACTGAACACATAATTTTTATTAGACCTTTTTGTGTAAATTCGTAATGGCTATTAGTAGTATAGGAATGAAACCTCATGTCCATGTATGTATATTTTTAATATGAATTTCTAATTATGCAACCATAATACTACATGTTTATGTAAGATCCACTTTTAATGAAATGTTGATTGTATGGATGGTAATCTGATGATGTGAGGTAATCAGGTTCGCTGATTTCCGGTACCATATGTGTTAGATATACATATAAAAAAAAAAAAAAAAAATCCGGGTCGTTACAGTTGGTATCAGAGCACCTGGTCTTGATCCTGGGGTTCAATGATAATGGCATTGTTGTGATGATTTTGAAAGGTATTATAGGATGGTTCGAACCAGACAGCAAGCTAGGACTGACCCAACCCTTACATGAGGAAGGGGGGTCGAGTTTACAATATGACTGTATGAAGCGGATTCCGTGGTAGATATTACATTTTATATACCTGCGATATTGGTTCATTCCGAGAGAAGAGAACCAACAGGAGGTCAGGAAAATTCTACTTCTCGACGGGTAGATATGCCTCCAACGGAGGCATTTGAAGGCGAGCGACAAATCAATATATCTCCCTAGTAGCGCCGATGGTTGCGCTGAACATATTTTTAGATTGTGCTTTCATGGAATATATGGTACAGGCTTGGCGGTAAGGATGGCTGCAGGTGCTTCCAGTGTAGCTTCTAGATTAGAGAGGGTCGTTATAATAGTACAATGGGCAAAAGATATATAGGAAATGGGTTGTGAAATATTCTCAAGAGAGGAGGATTCAGGATTTAACACCTTTTGCCTCCACCTATTTTCCACGAAGCACCACAGAGTAGATGTATTTAGTGATGGACTAAGACAATAACTGAGAATGATAATGATAGCTATGCAACTTCATTCTGTGCGGGATTTGGTAAGGCTGCTCAGGGTATGGAAAGTGTCAGAGGTGTGAGCAAAGAAACCCGAGGGATTGTTCTACGATGCCAGGAAGATGCTACATCAGCAAAGGAGAAGGACATCGATGGAAAGAGTGCCCACATATGGGTAGAGGTTGTTATTATTGTGGGTACATGAGTCATCAGAAGAAGTATTATCCTCATAGGGCTAACAAGGGAAACCAAAGTCACAGGACCGATGTTGGGAGTTAGCAACAGACAGATTATGGTTGATCGACCTGCTAGACTTACCTCGTCAGGGATAAGTGTTACTCGAGGGAGGTCCAGGTTTCAAGAGGGAAGATTTCAAGGTCAGGAATATCATATGACTCAAGAGGATGTGGGAGTTATGCCTGATGTTGTGACAGGTGCTGTAATATTCCACATTGGCAGGTGAGGGAGTGGTAGCTAGCCTATTTAAGAGTGCTGGTTGCTAACTTTTCATACGCGTTTTGGGGCGTCAGGCTCAGAAGTGGGCTCGCGTCACCAGGAACAAAACCGTGAGGGCGGTAAGGCCCAAAGCGGACAATATATGGCAGGTTGGGCCGGGCTGTTACAGGTAAAATACAGTTAAATACAATGCAAGATTATACTTTAATTGATTCTGGGGCTAGTCATCCATTTGTATTATGTAGAATTGTGGAATGATTGCATGTGGTGCCTCACAAGTTGCGAATAGGGTGACAATTTGTAACGACCCGGATTTTTTTTTTTTTTTATATGTATATCTAACACATATGGTACCGGAAATCAGCGAACCTGATTACCTCACATCATCAGATTACCATCCATACAATCAACATTTCATTAAAAGTGGATCTTACATAAACATGTAGTATTATGGTTGCATAATTAGAAATTCATATTAAAAATATACATACATGGACATGAGGTTTCATTCCTATACTACTAATAGCCATTATGAATTTACACAAAAAGGTCTAATAAAAATTATGTGTTCAGTACATTGTGATTTAGAATGCATCTACATGGTTCCTTGCAAAAGTAGATTCCCGTGTATCGGGTTCCTTAGACATCTCGTGGATGTGACGTCCCTACAGCAATACAAAACATTTAAGAAAATGTACCAATGTAAACCCCGGGAAATAAATGTAAGTGTTAAATTAAAAGAGAAATAAAATAAGTTGAGGGGAGGGTGAAATTGAAATAAATGTAAAGATTATGACTTATAATATAAGAAGAGAACATGTGGGGTAAAAAGTAGCATTTAAAGGAGATGGGGGGCCTAAGTGCAATAAGAGAAATTGAGGAGTATAAATACCTCTTTTTTTTTTCTCATTTCCAGCAACATGAGATGGGAGAGAGAGAAGTTAGAGAGATGTTAGAGAGAAAAAGATTAGAAGGGGCGGTGCTCCGACATCCATATCTCGGCCGGACACCGTTGGATCGGTCTGAGTTTTGGGTATGTTGTGCACCTAACTGTGGTCTTTAATCTGACCGGAGGGATTGTCAAGAACTAAAGCCGTTTGAGAAATACGATCATCTGAATATTTCTGGAAACCCCCCTCAAACCCGTCAGTGTCGCCGACCAGTTTCTCCTCTTTCCACCGTTGGATTACACTGAGTTTTTGGTATGTGGTGTTTCTATATAGGATCTACAATGTGACCGTAGAGATGAGCAATATGGTCATCCAAGTGAGAGATATTGATGTTTGAATGCGTTCTGAAATTTGTTGATACACACCTCAACTAGTCTCAGCCGCCAGCTTTCGTTTTCATCTATCTACCGTTGGATCAAGGTGATTCTTTCTTTGTTGTGTGCGCACATAGAGTGACTACATCCTGACCGGAAGGATTTTCCTATTTGTACTCCGGTGGAGTTTTGCATTGTTTTGAAAAACCCTGCAAAATCTGCTTCTCCAGCCAGTCAGAGTCGCCGGCTGGTTTCTCATCAGTTTACCGTTGGATCAAGCTGAAATTTGGGTATGTGGTGCGTATGAGTGTTATTCATGTGCTGAACGGTGGAGATGAGAATGGTACACTTCAGAAAGGAGATATTGATGCTTAACAGTAGCTCTCCAGTTTAAGGTCAGTCTCCGGTTTAACTCCGATCTTGGTAGATCCAACCGTTGAAATACCCTGAAATTTGAATATGTTTTATATAATGGGTTGTTCTACATATTAACCGTTGTTATTTGATAATTCTCGAGTTAATTGTGATTTATTGCTATTACAATTACTGCTGAGTGCTGTCTTGACAGCAGATTTGTTTGTGTCCTTATATGGGTTTAATGTGTGTTTTCGGTTGGAATTTTGTTGAGGGATTATGTGTTGAAATTTATGATTTCAATGTGTGATTTTGTTGGGATTTTATTGATGGATTATATGCTGAAATTTATGGTTACAATGTGTGGTTTGTTGGGATTTTATTGAAAGATTATGTGCTGAAATTTATGGGTTCAATGTGTGTTTTCGGTTGGAATTTTGTTGAGGGATTATGTGTTGAAATTTATGATTTCAATGTGTGATTTTGTTGGGATTTTATTGATGGATTATATGCTGAAATTTATGGTTACAATGTGTGGTTTGTTGGGATTTTATTGAAAGATTATGTGCTGAAATTTATGGGTTCAATGTGTGTTTTCGGTTGGAATTTTGTTGAGGGATTATGTGTTGAAATTTATGGTTTCAATGTGTGATTTTGTTGAAATAAGTATGGTGACGAATGTGAAATTGAAAATAGAAATATATTGATTTTATGGACAGTGATGTCGCAGGCGGTGCAGTCGGGATTGAACCATCGTCCAGACAAGAACAACCCAGAAGTAGAGCAGGTAGGTGAATTACACCTCTCTTTTTATACGACACGTAAGAAGTATTTTAAGTTGAATATTATTCGAATGTGATAGAGTTTATATTAGATTGTTGAATGCTTAAATGTGAATAATCGATTGATTAGAGTTTATATTAGATTGTTGAATGCTTAAATGTGAATAATCGATTGATTAGAGTTTATATTAGATTGTAGAATGCTTAAATGTGAATAATCGATTGATTAGAGTTTATATTAGATTGTTGAATGCTTAAATGTGAATGAATGATTGATTAGCTTCGGCTAATGGCATCCAAATGGATGGCCGGCATGAATGATTGATTAGCTTCGGCTAATGGCATCCCAATGGATGACCGGCATGAATGATTGATTAGCTTCGGCTAATGGCATCCGAAGGGATGGCCGGCATGAATGATTGATTAGCTTCGGCTAATGGCATCCCAATGGATGGCCGACATGAATGATTGATTAGCTTCGGCTAATGGCATCCCAATGGATGACCGGGATGAATGATTGATTAGCTTCGGCTAATGGCATCCGAATGGATGGCCGACATGAATGATTGATTAGCTTCGGCTAATGGCATCCGAATGGATGACCGGAATGAATGATTGACTATCTTTGGCTAATGACATTTGAAAAGGATGACCGGGGTGAATGAACGATTAACCTCAGTAAATATGCCTTAAGAGGATAGACGGGTTAATAATTTTGGTTGTGCTGAGAACGATGTTTAAGATTTTGTAGACCCAGGATGATTGGAACTGTTATGGTTTGATCTGTTACTGTTTGACCTGTTACTGTTAGTGCTTGAGACATGTTATTGTCTCGGGACATGTTACTGTTAAATTGATGCATTTATATGCATTACAAGCTATTTGTACCAAGTACATGAAGAAATTATAAATGTTAATGCCTCCTGTAACTGCCAGACCGTTTAGTTACCATTATAATTATCATTAAGTAATTACATTTTCTTAAATGTTTTGTATTGCTGTAGGGACGTCACATCCACGAGATGTCTAAGGAACATGATACACGGGAATCTACTTTTGCAAGGAACCATGTAGATGCATTCTAAATCACAATGTACTGAACACATAATTTTTATTAGACCTTTTTGTGTAAATTCATAATGGCTATTAGTAGTATAGGAATGAAACCTCATGTCCATGTATGTATATTTTTAATATGAATTTCTAATTATGCAACCATAATACTACATGTTTATGTAAGATCCACTTTTAATGAAATGTTGATTGTATGGATGGTAATCTGATGATGTGAGGTAATCAGGTTCGCTGATTTCCGGTACCATATGTGTTAGATATACATATAAAAAAAAAAAAAAATCCGGGTCGTTACAGTTGGTATCAGAGCACCTGGTCTTGATCCTGGGGTTCAATGATAATGGCATTGTTGTGATGATTTTGAAAGGTATTATAGGATGGTTCGAACCAGACAGCAAGCTAGGACTGACCCAACCCTTACATGAGGAAGGGGGGTCGAGTTTACAATATGACTGTATGAAGCGGATTCCGTGGTAGATATTACATTTTATATACCTGCGATATTGGTTCATTCCGAGAGAAGAGAACCAACAGGAGGTCAGGAAAATTCTACTTCTCGACGGGTAGATATGCCTCCAACGGAGGCATTTGAAGGCGAGCGACAAATCAATATATCTCCCTAGTAGCGCCGATGGTTGCGCTGAACATATTTTTAGATTGTGCTTTCATGGAATATATGGTACAGGCTTGGCGGTAAGGATGGCTGCAGGTGCTTCCAGTGTAGCTTCTAGATTAGAGAGGGTCGTTATAATAGTACAATGGGCAAAATATATATAGGAAATGGGTTGTGAAATATTCTCAAGAGAGGAGGATTCAGGATTTAACACCTTTTGCCTCCACCTATTTTCCACGAAGCACCACAGAGTAGATGTATTTAGTGATGGACTAAGACAATAACTGAGAATGATAATGATAGCTATGCAACTTCATTCTGTGCGGGATTTGGTAAGGCTGCTCAGGGTATGGAAAGTGTCAGAGGTGTGAGCAAAGAAACCCGAGGGATTGTTCTACGATGCCAGGAAGATGCTACATCAGCAAAGGAGAAGGACATCGATGGAAAGAGTGCCCACATATGGGTAGAGGTTGTTATTATTGTGGGTACATGAGTCAGCAGAAGAAGTATTATCCTCATAGGGCTAACAAGGGAAACCAAAGTCACAGGACCGATGTTGGGAGTTAGCAATAGACAGATTATGGTTGATCGACCTGCTAGACTTACCTCGTCAGGGATAAGTGTTACTCGAGGGAGGTCCAGGTTTCAAGAGGGAAGATTTCAAGGTCAGGAATATCATATGACTCAAGAGGATGTGGGAGTTATGCCTGATGTTGCGACAGGTGCTGTAATATTCCACATTGGCAGGTGAGGGAGTGGTAGCTAGCCTATTTAAGAGTGTTGGTTGCTAACTTTTCATACGTGTTTTGGGGCGTCAAGCCCAGAAGTGGGCTCGCGTCACCAGGAACAAAACCATGAGGGCGGTAAGGCCCAAAATGGACAATATATTACAGGTTGGGCCGGACTGTTACAGGTAAAATACAGTTAAATACAATGCAAGATTATACTTTAATTAATTCTGGGGCTAGTCATCCATTTGTATTATGTAGAATTGTGGAATGATTGCATGTGGTGCCTCACAAGTTGCGAATAGGGTGACAATTAGTACCCCTTTAGAAGAAAGCATGAACACTGATGATATCTATAGAGGAGTGAAACTATATATTAAAGGGTTGGGATTGAATGTAGACCTTATGTCATTAGAATTATATGACTTTGACTTGATTTTTGGGCATGGATTGGTTAAGCAAACATATGGTACAAGTGGATTGTTTTACCAAAACAGTGACTCTCCAGGGGGTAGGAAATAAGAATATTGTATTTAAAGGAGAGAGAAAAATTCTTCCAAACTGTATGATTTCAGTCTTAAGGGCTAGAAGGTTAATGAGAAAGGGTTGTCCTGTTTGGTTAACTCATGTAATAGAAAAAAAAAAAAACAAGTATCCACTTCCACGAATAGATGAATTGTTTGATCAGTTAAAGGGTGCTAAGGTATTCTCTAAGATAGATTTAAGGTCGGGGTATCATCAATTGGGAATTAAAGAACAAGATATTTAGAGGACAACATTCAGAACCCGTTATGGACATTACGAGTTCTTAGTGATACCTTTTGGGTTGACCAATGCACCAGCGATGTTCATAGATTTGATGAATCGAGTATTTCCGCCTTACTTGGATCAGTACATGGTGGAATTTATCAATAACATCTTGGTATATTCTAGTTCATATTCAGAGCATGAACAACATTTGGGGGTCGTGTTACGGACTTTGAGGGAGAATAAATTGTATGCAAAGCTGGATAAGTGTGAGTTTTTGCTCAAGGAAGTGGTATTTTTGGGCCATGTGATTTCTGCAGAAGAAATATTCGTGGATCCAAAGAAGGTAGAGGTTGTGTTAAAATGGGAGAGGCCTACTAATGTGATAAAAATTTGAAGTTTCTTGGGTCTCGCAGGATATTACCGGAGGTTTATGGAGGGGTTCTCCACCGTAGCACCACCTTTGACCAGACTAACTCGCAAATAAGTCAAAATTATTTGGTCGGAGGAGTGTGAAGGGAGTTTTCAAGAACTAAAGAAAAGGCTCACTTCTGCTCCTGTGTTGGCCCTTCCATCGGGAACAGAAGGGTTTGCGGTATATAGCGATGTTTCAAAAACAGGTCTGGGATGTGTACTGATGCAACATGATTGTGTAATTGCTTATGTATCCAGACAATTAAAGCCACATGAGGAGAATTATCCAGTTTATGACTTGGAACTTGCAACGGTAGTGTTTGCCCTAAGAATATGGAGACAATTTTTGTATGGGTCACAACTGCAAATCTTCTCAGATCATATGAGTTTGGAATATTTGATGTCGCAGAAAGAGTTAAACATGCGCCAAAGAAGATGGGTGAAGTTAATAAAAGATTATGATTGTGTGATTGACTATCATCCTGGTAAGGCTAACATTGTAGCAAACGCTTTAAATAGAAAGGGTAAAGTAATTATGAATAACATAGAAATTAAGAGACAAGGAAGTATGGTAGAAATGAGAAAAATGGGTTGGTGGCTAAGTCTCGGTTTTGAAGGGTCATTGTTAGCCAGTTAAAAATCCGATCTGTACTTCGAGATAAAGTTTTGGAGGCTCAATAATTAATGAGAAGGTAAGGAAGGTCAAAGGGAATGTGAACCAGGGTATAAAAAAGTCTTTTCAGGTGTTATCTGATGGACTAATAGCTATGGGAAAACGAATTTATTTGCCCAATAATGAGATCTTTAAAGATGAGGTATTGAGAGAAGCTCATAAATTCCGTTTTGCTACCATCCTGGAAGTACAACGAGGTATAGGGATTTAAGGGAATATTATTGGTGGTCATATATGAAGAGAGAAATAGCAGAAATTGTGTCGAATTGTGGGATTTGTCAACAAGTGAAGATAGAACACCAGAAACCTACAGGGAAGTTACACCTGTTATCAGTTTCCAGAATGGAAATGGGAGGATATCTCTTTGGATTTTGTGATAGGATTACCCAAGGGAAAGAAAGGTAATGATGCCATATGGGTTATTATGGATCGACTAACAAAGTCTTTTGTTTTTGCCTATGAGAACGACAGACTCAATGGATAAACTTGCAAAATTGTACATAAATGAAGTGGTCAAACTCCATGGGGTACCAGTATCGATTGTCTTTGACCGGGATCCAAGGTTCACATCGAGACTATGGCCTAGTTCATAATGGGTTTTCGGAACAAAGTTAAATCTAAACACGACATTTCATCCACAGACGGATGGGCAGTCGGAGAGAACCATTCAAACTCTTGAGGATCTTTTAAGGTCTTGTGTACTGGAAATTGGTGGAAATTGGGAAGATCACTTCCCATTGGTAGAATTTACTTGTAATAGTAGTTATCAAACTACTATTGGTATGGCTCCATTTGAAGCATTGTATGGGCGGAAGTGTCGTACCTCAATTTGTTGGGATGAAATAGGGCAAAGGAAGCTGTGAGGACCCGAAATGGTACAACAGGCAATTGACAGGGTACAGGTGATTAGAAAGAGGATTTAACCATGGAAGTTAAGCCCATCAAGATTTTAGATCGGGATGTAATGATACTAAGGAATAAGAGAGTTACATTGGTGAGAGTATTATGGAGAAACTCACAAATAGAGGAAGAAACGTGGAAAAGAGAGTCTGAGATAGAATAAGTATTTGCATTTATTACCTGAAATAGGTACTTAATTTAATTTCGAGGACGAAATTTCTAATAGGAGGGGAGAATGTAAACCCCGGGAAATAAATGTAAGTGTTAAATTAAAAGAGAAATAAAATAAGTTGAGGGGAGGGTGAAATTGAAATAAATGTAAAGATTATGACTTATAATATAAGAAGAGAACATGTGGGGTAAAAAGTAGCATTTAAAGGAGATGGGGGGCCTAAGTGCAATAAGAGAAATTGAGGAGTATAAATACCTCTTTTTTTTTTCTCATTTCCAGCAACATGAGATGGGAGAGAGAGAAGTTAGAGAGATGTTAGAGAGAAAAAGATTAGAAGGGGCGGTGCTCCGACATCCATATCTCGGCCGGACACCGTTGGATCGGTCTGAGTTTTGGGTATGTTGTGCACCTAACTGTGGTCTTTAATCTGACCGGAGGGATTGTCAAGAACTAAAGCCGTTTGAGAAATACGATCATCTGAATATTTCTGGAAACCCCCCTCAAACCCGTCAGTGTCGCCGACCAGTTTCTCCTCTTTCCACCGTTGGATTACACTGAGTTTTTGGTATGTGGTGTTTCTATATAGGATCTACAATGTGACCGTAGAGATGAGCAATATGGTCATCCAAGTGAGAGATATTGATGTTTGAATGCGTTCTGAAATTTGTTGATACACACCTCAACTAGTCTCAGCCGCCAGCTTTCGTTTTCATCTATCTACCGTTGGATCAAGGTGATTCTTTCTTTGTTGTGTGCGCACATAGAGTGACTACATCCTGACCGGAAGGATTTTCCTATTTGTACTCCGGTGGAGTTTTGCATTGTTTTGAAAAACCCTGCAAAATCTGCTTCTCCAGCCAGTCAGAGTCGCCGGCTGGTTTCTCATCAGTTTACCGTTGGATCAAGCTGAAATTTGGGTATGTGGTGCGTATGAGTGTTATTCATGTGCTGAACGGTGGAGATGAGAATGGTACACTTCAGAAAGGAGATATTGATGCTTAACAGTAGCTCTCCAGTTTAAGGTCAGTCTCCGGTTTAACTCCGATCTTGGTAGATCCAACCGTTGAAATACCCTGAAATTTGAATATGTTTTATATAATGGGTTGTTCTACATATTAACCGTTGTTATTTGATAATTCTCGAGTTAATTGTGATTTATTGCTATTACAATTACTGCTGAGTGCTGTCTTGACAGCAGATTTGTTTGTGTCCTTATATGGGTTTAATGTGTGTTTTCGGTTGGAATTTTGTTGAGGGATTATGTGTTGAAATTTATGATTTCAATGTGTGATTTTGTTGGGATTTTATTGATGGATTATATGCTGAAATTTATGGTTACAATGTGTGGTTTGTTGGGATTTTATTGAAAGATTATGTGCTGAAATTTATGGGTTCAATGTGTGTTTTCGGTTGGAATTTTGTTGAGGGATTATGTGTTGAAATTTATGATTTCAATGTGTGATTTTGTTGGGATTTTATTGATGGATTATATGCTGAAATTTATGGTTACAATGTGTGGTTTGTTGGGATTTTATTGAAAGATTATGTGCTGAAATTTATGGGTTCAATGTGTGTTTTCGGTTGGAATTTTGTTGAGGGATTATGTGTTGAAATTTATGGTTTCAATGTGTGATTTTGTTGAAATAAGTATGGTGACGAATGTGAAATTGAAAATAGAAATATATTGATTTTATGGACAGTGATGTCGCAGGCGGTGCAGTCGGGATTGAACCATCGTCCAGACAAGAACAACCCAGAAGTAGAGCAGGTAGGTGAATTACACCTCTCTTTTTATACGACACGTAAGAAGTATTTTAAGTTGAATATTATTCGAATGTGATAGAGTTTATATTAGATTGTTGAATGCTTAAATGTGAATAATCGATTGATTAGAGTTTATATTAGATTGTTGAATGCTTAAATGTGAATAATCGATTGATTAGAGTTTATATTAGATTGTAGAATGCTTAAATGTGAATAATCGATTGATTAGAGTTTATATTAGATTGTTGAATGCTTAAATGTGAATGAATGATTGATTAGCTTCGGCTAATGGCATCCAAATGGATGGCCGGCATGAATGATTGATTAGCTTCGGCTAATGGCATCCCAATGGATGACCGGCATGAATGATTGATTAGCTTCGGCTAATGGCATCCGAAGGGATGGCCGGCATGAATGATTGATTAGCTTCGGCTAATGGCATCCCAATGGATGGCCGACATGAATGATTGATTAGCTTCGGCTAATGGCATCCCAATGGATGACCGGGATGAATGATTGATTAGCTTCGGCTAATGGCATCCGAATGGATGGCCGACATGAATGATTGATTAGCTTCGGCTAATGGCATCCGAATGGATGACCGGAATGAATGATTGACTATCTTTGGCTAATGACATTTGAAAAGGATGACCGGGGTGAATGAACGATTAACCTCAGTAAATATGCCTTAAGAGGATAGACGGGTTAATAATTTTGGTTGTGCTGAGAACGATGTTTAAGATTTTGTAGACCCAGGATGATTGGAACTGTTATGGTTTGATCTGTTACTGTTTGACCTGTTACTGTTAGTGCTTGAGACATGTTATTGTCTCGGGACATGTTACTGTTAAATTGATGCATTTATATGCATTACAAGCTATTTGTACCAAGTACATGAAGAAATTATAAATGTTAATGCCTCCTGTAACTGCCAGACCGTTTAGTTACCATTATAATTATCATTAAGTAATTACATTTTCTTAAATGTTTTGTATTGCTGTAGGGACGTCACATCCACGAGATGTCTAAGGAACCCGATACACGGGAATCTACTTTTGCAAGGAACCATGTAGATGCATTCTAAATCACAATGTACTGAACACATAATTTTTATTAGACCTTTTTGTGTAAATTCATAATGGCTATTAGTAGTATAGGAATGAAACCTCATGTCCATGTATGTATATTTTTAATATGAATTTCTAATTATGCAACCATAATACTACATGTTTATGTAAGATCCACTTTTAATGAAATGTTGATTGTATGGATGGTAATCTGATGATGTGAGGTAATCAGGTTCGCTGATTTCCGGTACCATATGTGTTAGATATACATATAAAAAAAAAAAAAAATCCGGGTCGTTACACAATTAGTACCCCTTTAGAAGAAAGCATGAACACTGATGATATCTATAGAGGAGTGAAACTGTATATTAAAGGGTTGGGATTGAATGTAGACCTTATGTCATTAGAATTATATGACTTTGACTTGATTTTTGAGCATGGATTGGTTAAGCAAACATAAGGTACAAGTGGATTGTTTTACCAAAACAGTGACTCTCCAGGGGGTAGGAAATAAGAATGTTGTATTTAAAGGAGAGAGAAAAATTCTTCCAAACTGTATGATTTCAGTCTTAAGGGCTAGAAGGTTAATGAGAAAGGGTTGTCCTGTTTGGTTAACTCATGTAATAGAAGAAAAAAAAAAACAAGTATCCACTTCCACGAATAGATGAATTGTTTGATCAGTTAAAGGGTGCTAAGGTATTCTCTAAGATAGATTTAAGGTCGGGGTATCATCAATTGAGAATTAAAGAACAAGATATTTAGAGGACAACATTCAGAACCCGTTATGGACATTACGAGTTCTTAGTGATACCTTTTGGGTTGACCAATGCACCAGCGATGTTCATAGATTTGATGAATCGAGTATTTCCGCCTTACTTGGATCAGTACATGGTGGAATTTATCAATAACATCTTGGTATATTCTAGTTCATATTCAGAGCATGAACAACATTTGGGGGTCGTGTTACGGACTTTGAGGGAGAATAAATTGTATACAAAGCTGGATAAGTGTGAGTTTTGGCTCAAGGAAGTGGTATTTTTGGGCCATGTGATTTCTGCAGAAGAAATATTCGTGGATCCAAAGAAGGTAGAGGTTGTGTTAAAATGGGAGAGGCCTACTAATGTGATAGAAATTTGAAGTTTCTTGGGTCTCGCAGGATATTACTGGAGGTTTATGGAGGGGTTCTCCACCGTAGCACCACCTTTGACCAGACTAACTCGCAAATAAGTCAAAATTGTTTGGTCGGAGGAGTGTGAAGGGAGTTTTCAAGAACTAAAGAAAAGGCTCACTTCTGCTCCTGTGTTGGCCCTTCCATCGGGAACAGAAGGGTTTGCGGTATATAGCGATGTTTCAAAAACAGGTCTGGGATGTGTACTGATGCAACATGATTGTGTAATTGCTTATGTATCCAGACAATTAAAGCCACATGAGGAGAATTATCCAGTTTATGACTTGGAACTTGCAACGGTAGTGTTTGCCCTAAGAATATGGAGACAATTTTTGTATGGGTCACAACTGCAAATCTTCTCAGATCATAAGAGTTTGGAATATTTGATGTCGCAGAAAGAGTTAAACATGCGCCAAAGAAGATGGGTGAAGTTAATAAAAGATTATGATTGTGTGATTGACTATCATCCTGGTAAGGCTAACATTGTAGCAAACGCTTTAAATAGAAAGGGTAAAGTAATTATGAATAACATAGAAATTAAGAGACAAGGAAGTATGGTAGAAATGAGAAAAATGGGTTGGTGGCTAAGTCTCGGTTTTGAAGGGTCATTGTTAGCCAGTTAAAAATCCGATCTGTACTTCGAGATAAAGTTTTGGAGGCTCAACAATTAATGAGAAGGTAAGGAAGGTCAAAGGGAATGTGAACCAGGGTATAAAAAAGTCTTTTCAGGTGTTATCTGATGGACTAATAGCTATGGGAAAACGAATTTATTTGCCCAATAATGAGATCTTTAAAGATGAGGTATTGAGAGAAGCTCATAAATTCCGTTTTGCTACCATCCTGGAAGTACAACGAGGTATAGGGATTTAATGGAATATTATTGGTGGTCAAATATGAAGAGAGAAATAGCAGAAATTGTGTCGAATTGGGGGATTTGTCAACAAGTGAAGATAGAACACCAGAAACCTACAGGGAAGTTGCAGCTGTTATCAGTTTCCAGAATGGAAATGGGAGGATATCTATTTGGATTTTGTGATAGGATTACCCAAGGGAAAGAAAGGTAATGATGCCATATGGGTTATTATGGATCGACTAACAAAGTCTTTTGTTTTTGCCTATGAGAACGACAGACTCAATGGATAAACTTGCAAAATTGTACATAAATGAAGTGGTCAAACTCCATGGGGTACCAGTATCGATTGTCTTTGACCGGGATCCAAGGTTCACATCGAGACTATGGCCTAGTTCATAATGGGTTTTAGTTCATAATGGGTTTTCGGAAAAAAGTTAAATCTAAACACGGCATTTCATCCACAGACGGATGGGCAGTCGGAGAGAACCATTCAAACTCTTGAGGATCTTTTAAGGTCTTGTGTATTGGAAATTGGTGGAAATTGGGAAGATCACTTCCCATAGGTAGAATTTACTTGTAATAGTAGTTATCAAACTACTATTGGTATGGCTCCATTTGAAGCATTGTATGGGCGGAAGTGTCGTACCTCAATTTGTTGGGATGAAATAGGGCAAAGGAAGCTGTGAGGACCCGAAATGGTACAACATGCAATTGACAGGGTACAGGTGATTAGAAAGAGGATTTAACCATGGAAGTTAAGCCCATCAAGATTTTAGATCGGGATGTAATGATACTAAGGAATAAGAGAGTTACATTGGTGAGAGTATTATGGAGAAACTCACAAATAGAGGAAGAAACGTGGAAAAGAGAGTCTGAGATAGAATAAGTATTTGCATTTATTACCTGAAATAGGTACTTAATTTAATTTCGAGGATTAAATTTCTAATAGGAGGGGAGAATGTAAACCCCGGGAAATAAATATAAGTGTTAAATTAAAAGAGAAATAAAATAAGTTGAGGGGAGGGTGAAATTGAAATAAATGTAAAGATTAGGACTTATAATATAAGAAGAGAACATGTGGGGTAAAAAGTAGCATTTAAAGGAGATGGGGGGCCTAAGTGCAATAAGAGAAATTGAGGAGTATAAATACCTCTTTTTTTTCTCATTTCCAGCAACATGAGATGGGAGAGAGAGAAGTTAGAGAGATGTTAGAGAGAAAAAGATTAGAAGGGGCGGTGCTCCGACATCCATATCTCGGCCGGACACCGTTGGATCGGTCTGATTTTTGGGTATGTTGTGCACCTAACTGTGGTCTTTAATCTGACCGGAGGGATTGTCAAGAACTAAAGCCGTTTGAGAAATATGATCATCTGAATATTTCTGGAAACCCCCCTCAAACCCGTCAGAGTTGCCGACCAGTTTCTCCTCTTTCCACCGTTGGATTACACTGAGTTTTTGGTATGTGGTGTTTCTGTATAGGATCTACAATGTGACCGTAGAGATGAGCAATATGGTCATCCAAGTGAGAGATATTGATGTTTGAATGCGTTCTGAAATTTGTTGATACACACCTCAACTAGTCTCAGCCGCCAGCTTTCGTTTTCATCTATCTACCGTTGGATCAAGGTGATTCTTTCTTTGTTGTGTGCGCACATAGAGTGACTACATCCTGACCGGAAGGATTTTCCTATTTCTACTCCGGTGGAGTTTTGCATTGTTTTGAAAAACCCTGCAAAATCTGCTTCTCCGGCCAGTCAGAGTCGCCGGCTGGTTTCTCATCAGTTTACCGTTGGATCAAGCTGAAATTTGGGTATGTGGTGCGTATGAGTGTTATGCATGTTCTGAACGGTGGAGATGAGAATGGTACACTTCAGCAAGGAGATATTGATGCTTAACAGTAGCTCTCCAGTTTAAGGTCAGTCTCCGGTTTAACTCCGATCTTGGTAGATCCAACCGTTGAAATACCCTGAAATTTGAATATGTTTTATATAATGGGTTGTTCTACATATTAACCGTTGGTATTTGATAATTGTAGAGTTAATTGTGATTTATTGCTATTACAATTACTGCTGAGTGCTGTCTTGACAGCAGATTTGTTTGTGTCCTTATATGGGTTCAATGTGTGTTTTCGGTTGGAATTTTGTTGAGGGATTATGTGTTGAAATTTATGATTTCAATGTGTGATTTTGTTGGGATTTTATTGATGGATTATATGCTGAAATTTATGGTTACAATGTGTGGTTTGTTGGGATTTTATTGAAAGATTATGTGCTGAAATTTATGGGTTCAATGTGTGTTTTCGGTTGGAATTTTGTTGAGGGATTATGTGTTGAAATTTATGGTTTCAATGTGTGATTTTGTTGAAATAAGTATGGTGACGAATGTGAAATTGAAAATAGAAATATATTGATTTTATGGACAGTGATGTCGCAGGCGGTGCAGTCGGGATTGAACCATCGTCCAGACAAGAACAACCCAGAAGTAGAGCAGGTAGGTGAATTACACCTCTCTTTTTATACGACACGTAAGAAGTATTTTAAGTTGAATATTATTCGAATGTGATAGAGTTTATATTAGATTGTTGAATGCTTAAATGTGAATAATCGATTGATTAGAGTTTATATTAGATTGTTGAATGCTTAAATGTGAATAATCGATTGATTAGAGTTTATATTAGATTGTAGAATGCTTAAATGTGAATAATCGATTGATTAGAGTTTATATTAGATTGTTGAATGCTTAAATGTGAATGAATGATTGATTAGCTTCGGCTAATGGCATCCAAATGGATGGCCGGCATGAATGATTGATTAGCTTCGGCTAATGGCATCCGAAGGGATGGCCGACATGAATGATTGATTAGCTTCGGCTAATGGCATCCCAATGGATGACCGGGATGAATGATTGATTAGCTTCGGCTAATGGCATCCGAAGGGATGGCCGGCATGAATGATTGATTAGCTTCGGCTAATGGCATCCCAATGGATGACCGGGATGAATGATTGATTAGCTTCGGCTAATGGCATCCGAAGGGATGGCCGGCATGAATGATTGATTAGCTTCGGCTAATGGCATCCGAATGGATGACCGGAATGAATGATTGACTATCTTTGGTTAATGACATTTAAAAAGGATGACCGGGGTGAATGAACGATTAACCTCAGTAAATATGCCTTAAGAGGATAGACAGGTTAATAATTTTGGTTGTGTTGAGAACGATGTTTAAGATTTTGTAGACCCAGGGTGATTGGAACTGTTATGGTTTGACCTGTTACTGTTAGTGCTTGAGACATGTTATTGTCTCGGGACATGTTACTGTTAAATTGATGCATTTATATGCATTACAAGCTATTTGTACCAAGTACATGAAGAAATTATAAATGTTAATGTCTCCTGTAACTGCCAGACCGTTTAGTTGCCATTATAATTATCATTAAGTAATTACATTTTCTTAAATGTTTTGTATTGCTGTAGGGACGTCACATCCACGAGATGTCTAAGGAACCCGATACACGGGAATCTACTTTTGCAAGGAACCATGTAGATGCATTCTAAATCACAATGTATTTTGTGTAAATCAATGTACTGAACACATAATTTTTATTAGACCTTTTTGTGTAAATTCGTAATGGCTATTAGTAGTATAGGAATGAAACCTCATGTCCATGTATGTATATTTTTAATATGAATTTCTAATTATGCAACCATAATACTACATGTTTATGTAAGATCCACTTTTAATGAAATGTTGATTGTATGGATGGTAATCTGATGATGTGAGGTAATCAGGTTCGCTGATTTCCGGTACCATATGTGTTAGATATACATATAAAAAAAAAAAAAAAAAAATCCGGGTCGTTACATTATACAAAAGCAAGAGAAACAAGAAATGGAGATTATGAATATGGATACTTCTACAATGAATCCAATTTCTGCAGCGTATTTTGAAGATAAAAAGTTGGAAATTATGGCAAAAAGGAGTACTAATTTGTAATCAATTTGATTGAATTATTTGTAATGGAATGTATGTTAATTAATTATGTAAGAACTTATTGCTTATTTGTTAATGTGTTAAATTTATTTTTAACTTTTCCTAACACTCAAAATTTCAAATTTCAAATTTCAAATATTCCGGATCTTTTAATTATAATTAAATTCATTTTATTTTTAATTTAAATATAAATAAAAATAATAATTTTATTGCTGGCGGGTTTCTCAAAAGCTATTATTTAACTATATAACTTACTCCTATTAATTGTATAATTAAACTATATACAAAATAATTTAACTTTATTTAAAATAAGATTAAAAAAAATGGCTCTTTACCATTGGACAACACATCAACTCAAAAGTCATTTGCACACTATTCAAAGATCCATTTTTATGATCTGGCTCTCCAAAATGGCTCTTGTCATTAGACTTGCCCTAAGAGCAAGTCCAATGGCAAGAGGTATTTTTAAGAGCCAAATTATAGAAATGGCTCTTGAATGGTGTATAAATAGCTCTTAAATTGATTTGACGTCGAGTTCTTAATCACTATTCACTAGACGCCATAACTCATTGACCATTTCTCATAGAATTGCAAGCAATCCGACCTTGCAAGCAAAAAAGAAAAAAAAAAAAAGGGTAATGGGTCATTGTCCTAATCACTATAAATACAATGGAGATTGACTTCACCGAAAAGTTAAATCCAAAACAGTCGGCTGCCCCATCCATTGTCAGCAATCAAAGTTAATGGCTGTTTAGAATTACGGTTGTGGTGGTTTTTTAAAGTGTTTTTCGTGCTAAAATACATTAAAATAATATTTTTTTATTTTTTAAAAATCATTTTTGACATCAGCACATCAAAATGATCTAAAAACACCAAACCACCAGTTTTTAAAATAAAATAAAATCAAATATTTTAGAAACGTCGGTTGCAAACGGGGTCCAAGGTAAGACAATCGAAGGTCTCTTTAATACACTATTTTTCTAGATAATGAGGGCGGAGAATCGAGGGCAATATATATATATAAATAATCAATTTGAGCACTTTTCAGCAAACAAGAAACCTTGCTTACCATGTCCAACGTCGTTAGTACAGCAGACGGATAGATAAGAACTGCTAGAAACATTAGGGTTATTGCTCTCGTCAGCTCTGTTTCACCTTTATAATGAATTCTACTTACTATTGGATAATAAAAACAAATTTGATCTTGAGTTGTTAGGGCTCTTCTTCCAAGAAGAAGAACCCTCCAAAAAATATATATATATATATAATCAATTTGAGCACTTTTCAGCAAACAAGAAACCTTGCTACCATGTCCAACGTCGTTAATACAAGAGACGGATAGATAAGAACTGCTAGAAACTTTATGGTCATTGCTCTCGCCAGCACTGTTTCACCTTTAAATAAATCCCAACTACTATTGGATAATAAAAACAAATTTGGACTAGAATTGTCAGGGCTCTTCTTCAAAGAAGAAAAACCCTCCAAAAATAAGCGTATGCCGCTATCTGCGGCGAGCACACGGTATTCTTTAGTAAAAGGCGAAAGAATAGTTCGCTCTGTGCCCACCGCGCGGCTGCGTGCTTTGCAATCGTTGTATGCTTTGGGTTTTGTAGGGGCTTGTTAGAAGTTCATTTGCTTTCTTTACGATGTGGGATACGTGATCATCTTGTCTTCACTGCGTGACCACTCAAATCAGACCAATCGGTAAAACCAAGAACTAGAGTAGGAAATGCAAAGATTTCGTCAAAAATCAACCTGTTAACAGAATTTAAATATTAATTTGCCAATCTCAATTCCCCAGTGTTTGACCACTTTGGTTCTTAATTACACACATAATTTCTCTGGGTGTCCAAAGCATCGTAGAAGATCCTTCTACTAATTTCTTGCTCGTGCTAACCATTGAGGAAGTTATAGAAACTTCCAACCTACTTGCATTGAAAACCTCTTTGCTAACCATCGTATAAGACCAGCAAAGAGACAAGAAAATGCTGGGAAACTCATTGTTGCTAGTCAATTTGCCTACCTTGCTATTCTCATAAAGCAATCTCTGTGACCATAAAAATTATTACCACATATTTTACATCCACCTCTACCGAGATTTCGATTTTCTCGCTGCCCAAACATGGTTTTTACCAGCCCAGGAGAGCATTATCTATCCATAGCTGTTAGAACTTAGAATCCATTAGGTTTGAGGAGGAAGACATCATGACAGCTAGTTGTCATTTAAGAAGATGAAATTCTCCATTTCAACTCGTAGTAATGGCTTGCCTTTTATAATAATTTTGTTGCCATTTATCAAGTTCAATGAATTGCCTCCATGAGAGAAAAAACATATAATTGTTGCCATCCATTATCAAACTAATTAAATCTCGAGGAAAATTAATATTCATAGATGTGGAAAGCTGTTAACTTGAATTGCGCAGGGGCCGCGACTTGCGCAGCCCCCTCTACCATAAATTATGACGCAGGCTCTCCCACTTGGGGAGACCTTAAGGCAGCACCCCTCCTTTGTGCAATGGAGGTCACTGACCTAGACCATGGGTCTTCTTGATCTCCCATTGATCCCGTCCAGGTAAGTAAGTAATCCGGTGGGGTGTGCTTCGTATTTATACTACATTCCTTATCTCATTATTTATGCCTTGTCAATGTGGGATTTGTCGAGCACTTCCGAGGTCTTCCTGCATATCTGCATCACTGGACACTCTTTACAGTGGTTGTTTCGGAGTGATTTGAGATAATTAGTCATGTGTCTATGGGATGTAATATGAAATATCGTGAAGCATTTTCATTCCAAGTTCTTGGACACAAGAATGGCCTTCAGAGGATTTTTATTTTTTTTTCTGGGATAGAATATGGACTTTCAGGATCTTAGTTTTATGTCCTTGACTGCTAGATCAACGAGTGCCTCATTGACTGATTTTGTGAAATTTGTTAGTGATCTGAATTTGCAAGAAGAGCCGGGCTATTGCTTAATGCTTATCCTCCCAATGGAGCTTGATTTCGCTCAAATGGAGGATGTGGTTAACATTTGGACAGACTAGCATTTCAAGGGTTTTACCCAGTTGATGCCATGAATTTTGAAAGCAAGGAAAAAGAAATCAAGAATAACTACTTTTCATTAATTATGTTCACAGTGTTTCATTTCAATCTTCTAAACCTCTGAAGTTGCAGGTATTTCAGATAGAAATGGAGGGCAAGGGCATGATCAAGCAAGATGTTACCCAAGATAATCAGTTTCTGCTCACCTGTACTGTTCATGTCATCTAGATTCTCAAACGGTTGTGTTGACTTCAAGCTAGAAACAATGGATCCTTGCTCTAGTGTTAGTAAAAAACACAGGCATAGAACTTGCTTCAAATATCCTAATGGTGCAAGATTGCGTAAAATGATCACTATGCCACAGAGAAGGGCTTGCTTACTCAAGGAAAGATTAGAAGCAATGGATCCTTGCTCTAGTTGGTTTTGTCATGTAGATTATGCAAATTATACACCAATAAAAAGTTGTAAATGTATATATACGTGTCGATTATGAATATTGTCAAATCAGTAGCCCCCATATGATATAGTTAACCAAGAATCAGTCTTGGTTCTGGTTATGTTTGCTTTAAATTGGCTGAGCGTCCTCACTGAGGCTACAACTGGTATCTTAGCTCTTACTGAACTCTTTGCTTGCTGCACCTGTCAAATACCCAAATCTGATTCAAAGATCCAGTCCTAGTGATCATCTTTTGACATTAATTAATGCCCACATTTGAAACCTAACATATACAAGCAGAACGCCGTTGCCAACAAGAACTGTCAAACAGGAGGAAAAACTGGGGGAGCTCTAGAAATCCGGTCTACGCCTGCACAATTCAGACCCGATACGATAATACCATTGAAAATTTAACTGAAATTAGCAGGGGCCGCGGCTTGCGCAGCCCCCTCTGCCACAAATTTTGACGTAGGATCTCCCTCTTGGGGAGACCTTAAGCCAGCACCCAGCCAAAGTGCAATGGCTGTCACTGACCTAGGCCATGAACCTTGTTGATCGCCCATAGACCCCGTCCAGGTAAGTATGTTGCAACGATGCAACCTGCTTTATATTTATACACGCAGCCCTTTGACTTGTCTCTTATTTATCCGATGTGGGATATTTTTGGAAGACAAGGTGCTCAGCAAACCGAACCACCACCATGAACACAAATGAACCGTATTTCTATTTTGATTATGCTTTTTGATTTTAATGAATCAACACAACCAAGTAAATATCTCAAAGATCAAACAATTTACTCTAAAAGGTCGTCATTTATTCGTTCAAGTCTTGATTAGCCTAATACAAGTAAGATTAGCATTTATATGCACAGAAGCATTGCTTTGGAACAGGCGGTGCAGTGTACAGATCGCAGAGGCCCTTTCCGCTATATCGATTTTTACAGTCTTCCCAGCAACGATCTTGACCTTTGCAGGTCCACACTTTGTGGCAGTCTCTTGCCTCTACCTTGAGCACTAGTTTCTCATCTGCAAGGCATGAATATAAATAATCTTTAGATGATAATAGGAGGGAGTCATCAGTAAAGAGTAGAGAACAAGTTTTGATCTCCTTATTGATTATGTTGCGATATTCGAGATGATGCCTGCAATCCATAGATTTCTAGATAAACAAGTTCGACACTTGTATGTAAAAACTATTTCTTCTTTTTTATTCGAGGAACCCACTCTCGGAAAATGTATTTTATGGGTATAGGTGAACGAGTAAAACCCCGGTTGTTCCCGACTCTTACAAGAGATACGCGTCCTGACTCGAATTTAAGACCTGCTATGCAGATTTCAAGCCCTTTATCATCACCTCATGCCACACCCCTTGAGAACATATATAAGAAATACCAATCATCAAAATCTTACAAGATATGAAGAACAGGCCATTACCAGAGGAGGCAAGGAGGAGGACAAACAGGAAACAGGAAGCAGACAGTGTCACCATCTTCAAGAGCGTACTCATGTTCTCTGTTAAGCTCGTAAGGAGGGGTTTGGGCACCATTGCTCTTTATAGGACCTGCTTTTTCCCTTTCATTTACATTAAGGATAAGCATGGGAAAAGTTCTCTTGAGTGCAAATATGATTCAGTTTACTTTTTCATGCAAATTTTCTTAGTCTTCCACTCAGAATGCTAAAGAATTAATAGAAGTAATGACAGAGTTGGGTCAATGAAGTCTGTTGGGTCTGGACCTCTTTAGTTTTCTTCTAGAAAAAAGAATTCTGCAGATACCCTAAAATATTGCAGCATCCGTAAATTATCAGCCAGATATTGTTAAATAACTTATTTGAAAGCAAGCATCACTTTATAGTCTGCGCCAAACTAAACTCACCCAATCCGCTTCAATCACTGCTTTCTGTAGGCCAATGGTAACACCTTGAAATCAGGGCTTATTGGCATCGACAAGTTGAAGTTCAACCCCAGTTTGACATCATACGATACAACTATGTTGTGGCAAGAGAATTGAGGATTTATTGGTTAATCCAATCTACGAAATTTGCGGGATGCGCGTGAGTGTGGCCAAATAGAGAAGCATGTAACGCACATTCACTTTTGCTTTGCTAGTTCTGGGCACCTTTTCCTATCCTAACTGTAGTCTATTTTCTGAGATAACTTGCGATTTAAGGAAATGATTTAGGAACAGTAACCCCACCAGGAAACATGGAATCAATCCTGGAACAATGGAATACAAACCTTTGGCACAAGTAAATGGACGTCTGAAATCAACACTTGCATTCATTAAAAAACTTCTTTGGAACAGTCGGTCTGCAACTAGAACACTGTCAGATGTCCATTGAATCGGTTCTTACAGTACTTCCAGTATCACAGTTTCGAATTCTGTATCTTGTTCCCCTTATGCGCTCTAGATACCAGTTTCTCATCAACTTAGCAACTCCACCATAGCATCACCTTCTTGTCTCTGCTATTATATTTAGCCATTAAAGCACAGGTTCACAGCTGCAGAAAATCCTTTGACAATTACTGACAGCTAAACAAGTATTGATACAATAACACACATGCCCCGTTTGTTTATGCCTTCAACTTGATAGTTTTCTGGTTTCAAAAAAAGTAATGGGAGGAATGTGACGTACAAGCTAGAGAAATCGAAAAGTCTAGTCAGAAACAGGTACAGGAATATGGAGGCAACCGATTCGTCCACCATCAAGAATATAAACATCGCGTTAAATTATCTGCTAACAACTCTTCTTTGTCTGAAGGAAAATTGTTTGTAGAGTTACTGCAGGATTTTCTTTTAATTTGATGCAAATCCTGGAAACTACCCCAAGAAGAGCGCTTAAAGATGCAAATGTATCCATGACGAACAATAATAACAATATATCTGCCCACAAGATGTACAGCAGCCTGAATATATGAAACCGTTTATCTGATTAATTGATAAATTATTTACACACAGATAGATTCATATCACCTACAGTTATGAGATCACCTCTGGTGTCAAAACACGGGCAACTGTAAAGTCACTGGCAAGGGATAGAAATCGGCCATTAAAGTTGAATACATGAGTCCTGCAATAAACTCAATGAGGTAAAACAACTTGAATGTTTCTCAGGAAGCCAATATATGACAAGGGTAGTTGATAATTCACTTCATTTCTCTACCTTGAGAGCTTCCAAGCATAAATCGAACTATGATTTTATCATCAGATTCCAGATCCAATGACATCTGAAATGCAGAGATGAATCTGCAGAGAATCCTCTACCAAACATTTCTTCAATTAATCTTACTGCATTTGATGGATCACCGTTTGCAAACTTTCATGGTCCAACTAAACGGAGTCCAGTGACACAAGCTAGCATGGTTCGCAAAAGCAATCTCAAAATACATTTAGAAGTTAATTTAAAAATCTTTTATTTTTTAACCGGTGAGATAATTCTTGACTGTGTAAGAACATTGTCCATGCCTATATGTTTTTTTTCTTTTTTAAAAAGTTGACAATTATTATTTTTTTGTCCGAGCCACAGCGGGCGCAAGCACAGGGCTGTTGGATATCTAAATGGTTAGTATTTCCTTCAACAGCAGAAAAACTTATTGAATCATGGTATACTGCGAAGTGTTGCCAGAGACGCAGAAATTAAGAACTCAAACGATTGAATAAGCTTTGGCTGGTCAATAACAGTGAAAGATAAAGAAGAGGATGAACGAGGAAGGCAGGGAATATATACAGTTTGCTTTTTCAAAAGGTAATTATCTAGTCATGCTTCCACCTAACCAAATGATGTAAGAGGTTCTATACACTTGGATAAAGATTTGTTGCAAGACCTTATCGAACATGTTTCATAAGTCAAATGTTCATGTTCATACGTATATGGTAATAATTTTTTATCCAAATTTTATCAAGAGATTCTATAACAAGGCCAGCCTGCTGTGCTGGTTGAAGGCGGTAAGACCTTCAAATTAAGCCGGATAGATGCTTTTTATTAACCTTTATTAGTTTTCTGTTTAAGTTTTAGATCTTAATTAGCTTTATTTTCCCATATGCTTTGGATTGAGTCTTCATTTTCTGCCGGGGTTGGTTACAGGCCGATTTAAGCTATTCCAATATATTTTTTTCACTAGCAGATATATGGAGAGGATGATAATAATTGAGAAAAACATGCGTCTAGGGTTCTTGTTTTCACCCATTTCCCTTTTCTTTTTGTTTTCTTGTTCTTTGTAGTTAGGTTTGGCTGCGTCACCATAGCACAAGACAGTTAACAGCTCTTCACGTTAGCACTCCGCAACGAAGTCAATTGCCCCTTCAGCAAGCAATAACCCAAAGTAATGGGGTTCTTTCCTGGTGATTTTTTCTTACAGAAGACTAACAATGATTTGATAGTCTTTTGTTAAATGTTTTACATGCAAAATAATGTTATAGATGCGGAAGAAATCAGTAAGAAACACTTAAAATAGAACAGGAAATTGTACGTTAATATATATTGCAAATGCTCAGGGAGAAACCTTATTGAAGTAGTGATATATATAGGAAACATCACACCCATATCTAGGACAACTTGTCTGCAACGCGAGATAGTTATACTATGGTAAATGGAAGATAGAGTAAATAATTGTAGAGTGGATATATATATATATATATATATATATAACAAGCCAGACCCAAGAAACTTGTGAAATCACCTCAGGAAGCTGTAGATGGCCTGGCCATTTTCTCATAGACATATATAGTTAATCATTCTGGATTTAGATTTCACACTGCCGAGCCACTATATTTCCTCAGAGCCTCTCTGCTGTCAATGGTTGATGTGTAACCATCATCTCTTGCATATGGTCTGGATGAAAAATTGAAGTTGCCATATCGCCTGGAAGCTTCCTTGCTGTCAATGGTATTTGTATAGGTTGGTTCTGTGTACTGGGTTCGCGGAGTCGAGACACGAGGTTTTGCAACTTCTCTCAGTAATCCCACAGCAGCACGGATATCATTTGTTGCACCAGAGAGGGAAGCATTGGGTGGCGCAGCCAATGATGACTGGCTCGGCCTTGCCCGGCCACCACCGGTGTTCATGGTGGGTTCCATGTTGCTACCTTGTTTGCGGTAATAATCATCATAGTAGCTGTCATTTCGATGTGCATCACCTCTGGGATTTGTCCAGTCTCTGTTGTTGAAACCGTTGTGCTCATCGTAGCCATCGGTGTAGCCATCGTAGCCTGTGGGTTTTGGGGTAGGGCGCCGCCGAGATGAAGCATCCCAAGTGGCACCACCCTTGGGCCGGCCAGCCTCAGTTTGCACTCCGGTGATGAATTCCTCAACAATTTGAGGGCGACCATTTGCAGAAACCAGAGGCCTACGGAACTTATTCTCAGCTCCATAAGATTCCTCTGACAAGCGAGGGCCATGCCTGTCTGGCTCCATAGATGAATGAACATGCTGCTCAACGTACCTCTCAGTGTTTGTAACATAGTGATCTGCATTTTGATCATGGCCGTAGGAAATTAGAGGCCTTTTCCTCCCATCAGCACCGATGATTACAGGTCGGCAAACATGATCAGGAACATAGCCTGTTTTGCTCTCATAATCATCAGAACACGGTGGGTTGTAGCTGGTGTAGCCCCTATTTGAGTAATCATACCCAGCCATCACTCAGCTTTGTGTAGGAACTTCTTCCCTTGAAAGACTCTAAGCTCAAGAACTTGGATTTCTTTTCTTGCTTTTGAAAGATGTTAGAACTACTTCTTTTATATATACAAAATCTGTCTCTCCTGTTCAAATGAATGATGTAAGGTTTACCTATACAGTGAGTAAAAGGATCCTATGCTGTCTTTTTCCTTGCACTTTGAGATTCCCAGAAAGTTCAATCCACCAAGCAACTTGCTACAGAATCATATTCTCAGAATTTCATGACAGTGAATTCCAATGCTTTCTCTTGGGAAAAGTTGTTCTGATAGAAGGGTGCTCCTTCAGGATGAAGATTGCAGAATATATGGCGTCTCCAAACAAGAATAAAGGAGAAAAAAAAACTGTATTCAGTGAATCACTTTTGCTTTGCCTGCCTGTGAAAAATATATAACTTAAAACCATTTCAATCAGCAACCAAGAAACAGGAAAGACAGGCCTCTGGTGAGACAGAGGCCTGGGAGGTCTAGATTCTACTCTAAAAATGGCAATACCCGTCAACTTGTTGTAAAAGTTATGAAAGTATTTCAAAAGTCTATCTCATGTTGGTAAAATACAATAACTGTCACCAAATTTAATTTTATAACAATTATATTTTAAATGCAGTTTTTTCAAACAAGATACAATCTAAAAAATAATTGTTTTTTCTTCTCATTTGCTGGTTTTTCTTCTTTCCAAGTTGTATCTGTATTGTTCTTTTTTTTAAAGAAGAACTTGTTAAATCCTGATAAATACATTGTTGTTGGGGAAATATCTTTAAAAACAGTACAGAAGCACGACTCAAATTTATGGGCTTGTTTGGCACAGCTGTTGCTGTTATGGTTGAGGTTGAAAAAAAGCAGTTTCATGAAAAGCGCTTTTAGCTGCGATTCAAAACTAAATTTGAAGTGTTTGGTTAAAACTGTGGTTGAGTTTGAGGTTTAATGAAAAGTAGTTTCGAGTGTTTGATTACCATGTTTTTCATATTGTTGTCAACTTGTGAAATTACTTTAAAAGACACACATTTTTTTTTTTAAATATTGTAGATTTAATTATCATAATAATAAAATATAATTAACAATTCAAGTAAATTAGACACTCATTTTTATTCTCCCATCAAACTACTTGCAATTCCATCATGAATTAAATTCATATGTCAAGGCCTCTGCGATCCCTTGCTATTTGATCGATGAACAACATCTGTTAAAATATTATTAGTAATAACATCTGCGATTCATAAATAGTGTTGTTTCAAGATCTTTGTCTACATGTTGTAGAGATATAATTCCAAGGTAAAATCCAGTTGCAAGTTTTTGATCCATAATCAATCGAAACGCAACAGGGTTGTGGAGTAAAACGAAGTTACGCACCTTTCCCTTTCTAACGCAGCAGAAAATCACAAAGAATACGACCAACGTCGATATTCCGTAAATAAATCTAGGATGAGAGGAACTCTCAGAAAAGTTCAAACTTTATTCAATAATTTAAAGATGATTCGGCCAGAGGCTTACAACCATATTTAAAGCAGAAACCCTAGCCCTAACCATGTTGGATAAGGAAACGACGCTAATTAATAAAATTACCAAAAATGGAAAATTTGAGATAAATGCGGAAATTGAAAAGGCTATAAATATTGAGCAAGCCGGAATTGATGAAAATCGATTCGGACTTGGAAATCAAGAGTTACGGCTAAAATAAAACTTTCCTAAAATGGCAAAAACGACGATTCCGGGGCCTAAACGATAAAATTCAGCCAAAAAATGGTATGCATTAGCAGCAAAGCTGCTGAATTCCTCCGGAAACACCGAGACATATCAACTGAGTGAGTTTTACGTTATTCCGAATTCAGCCCTCGGAACGTGGAAATTCGGTTGCCTTTGAATTTTAGTTGCTTTCTCTTGAGCATGTACGCCTCTTCCACTTGTTCTGCATCACTTTCATCAGGGTTGATCTCTATCTATACAATTTTTAATTTTTATAAAATATGATTTCTATATTTTTTTTTAAAAAAATGGACTGGGCCTGTCCCAAACTAAATGAGTCGGCCCAACCAAGTTGGGCTTGGGCTTGGCCAAGAGCAGGTCTAGCCCAGCCTAGCCGAAGAGTGTAAAAAAAAACACAAAACACAAAATGGTGCGCAGCGTTCTTCTTGAATTATTCACGAAGTTAATGTTCACATAACACGTGAACAATAACATGGCCGACTGTGATGAGAGGGTCAACAGCCGGTACCGACAGGTAGAGGAGGCCGAGGTTGTTCTTCTTGTGGTGGTAGCGTCGAAGATGGTGGCCTGTGGTGGCCGGGAGAAGCTTCGGAAGATCGTGCGCTGCTGCTGCTGATTACACCGGAGCTGTGGGGGGATGATTGTGCCTAAGGAGGAGCTTCTGGTGCTCTCCGGTGAAGAGGAGAGGTGGACGGTGACGAAGGAGAAGTTTTTGGTGCTCTCCGATGACAGCTGCTGCTGGAGGAGAGAGAGGGTTGCATCCATGGTTTATAGTGAGAGAAACCTGTGACAGAAATGGTGAGGGTGTTGCCGGTGGTCCTAGCTGGAGCCAAGGGTGGCAGGGTGGTCGGTATTGCTATTTTTTTTTTATGCACAACCATCGTTCTATTCCTCTGTTATGAGCCAAGTTTTTTCGAGCCTTTTTCTATTTATGAAACGTAGGCAACACATGAAACAAAGCGCAGCCAAAAGCATAAAATTTCTACTTCTCGTAAATGGCGGTTCGAACGTATTTTTTGTGAGTCCCACGGCAATTAAAATTGCAGTTTTCAGATTATCAAACGGGTGCAAACTACATTTTCCTTAAAACGCCATTTGCACCGCGTTGCCAAAAGGCCACTATGTTTCCGTTCATTACATTCATAATTTTTCACAACACAACCTGCAGGAATTGAAACCGAGGTACAGGAGATACAGCTAGAAGCCTCCAATGTTTTCCTTTACAATTTTTGACGGGAATGAACAAATCAGTAGGAGATTTTGAGGATCTCTACCATATATGGATTTGTTGTAAATGGACTAATGGAGCACCTACGGTATGTTTAGTGGAGTTAGTTGAATCTATTTTTTAGTTAAAATTCGATTTATAATTAAATTATTATTTTTTATATTTTTAGATTGATTTGACTTTAAAGATAGTAATAAATTATTTTGATATATTTTTTGAAGTAATGAACGACTACAACAACTCTTCCAAACACTACCCTAATAAATAAGTTTATATTTATGAACTAGAAAATCAAGTCGAAGTCTAGAAAAGAAATTTAGATGCGTTTTTTTTTTACAAAAATAGATATATTATTTTATCTGTTGTATTTAATTGAGGTTGTTTTTATAGATAAGTGTCTGTTTGAGAGTGTAATTAAGTTTATTTTTAAAATTATTTTTCGTTTAAAAATACATTAAAATGATATCTTTTTTATTTTTTTAAATCAATTTTAAAATTAGAAAATAAAAATGATCTAAAAAAACTAAAAAAAATTAATTTAAGGAAAAAGAATCACTTTTTTTTCAAAAATGTTTTTGAAACACAGTGCGCAGCTATTTGAGATAAAAAAAAATCTCTAAATTATATCTTAATAAGAAGTTTAGATGAGTCAACGATTTTTTTTAACAAAAATAAATATAATATTTTTATCTAATAACCATTAGACCGTGTTCTATAAACAAGATCAACATAGATTGGCAGAATACCTATCGTAGGTTATTTTCAGAGTAGTTTTATAAACTTTTATTTTTGTGTGGGCATAACATAACGTGTAGGATTCTCTCAAGCCTTTCACGTTTTTTGTATTCCTAGGTTTCCCTAATTTAACTAGTTCAGGCTGCATCACAAAAAGCTTCTCCACCTTTGGTTTTTCATCATGTTTTTTAGACACATCGAATCACACTGAACACGGCATTATTAAAAATGTTCATGTTCCACGTCAGGAATCCCCCCCGCCCCCCTCAGGCCTCCACCTATACCGCTAAATAAAAGGCTGAAGAATCGCATTCGGCTCATCGTGGACTGTGACCTCCATTACTGGCAGGACCATTGAAGTCCTGCTCCAGTTCCAGTTTCAGACAAACTTGTCTTCTTCATTTTCTCCAACTTGTGGTGAATTCTGAATATCTACGCAACGATGAAAAGTAGGAGGTTCATTCTTCGACGCAGCTGAAAACTGCCATCTCCTTATCATTAAATAAGATAGATCGAAAGGGAATGGCAGCTTTCCAGCTACTGTCTTGCATGTATGCTTGTGCAAGCATGATCAGGGAAGATAAACTTTATGCTGTAAGAACATTTGCTTTCGCAGCCGACATGCGGAATCCATCACCAGGATCAGAAAAGTGGTTCTGATCGCGGTGCGAAAACAGCCTCTAAGATGTGAAAACAATGTAGTGCCATGTGTCTCCCTGCTCGATTTTTGTTATCATTTCTGCGTACGCATGAAAGAACATAGTTTGCCTTCGAAACTTTGTTCACGTGAAACACAGAAAAACACTAAACCAATGTTTCTGCCATGGCTGATTCTTTGGGTAGGTTTAATTTGTTCAGAGTTGCAAATCATAAAGAATTGAATGGTCTTCTTTAAATATCATTTTAGGTGGTGATGTACCAGCTAACGAGAATCACAAGTTAAGAGTTGAAGAAAATGACCACATCAAGTGCAGACCGTCCAATCTTGTCTCTAAAATCTCCATATGGTCACAGTATCATCTATTTTTCATCAGCTAATATCAGTAGCCTGAATGCCAAGATCACATAAACACAATCTGGATAGTTAGAAATGAAATTCGTCATTCCTCACCCTGTTGCCATTGATTCCATCCATAAAACTGGTACGGACAGAGATGTAAAGTTTCATAGAATGTAGTGTATCTACAATGAGAGAATCGATTTGACATTTTCGTTCTTACATTACAGTCTACCGAACCTGTAAAAAGAATGTGTGAGACTGCAATACTGATCAGTAAACAATAACAGCTAAATTTTGCTTTATTCCCCTACCCTTTTATCCCTTCTGCTATTTGTCAGCTATCAGAACCAGGGAAAGAGCACCATATGCTTCACACTTGCACTTTTTTCTACACATAAATCAGCTTAAAGCAATAAATGGTGGTAAAAATTTCGGGTCGGCCAAGTGCCTTGTCTTTCTATCTTCTACGGGTCAAATGCTGGAACTCCGGGCAACGGAGAGTTGAATGCACGATATATTGTTCTATCGATGATACTTCTATAGGGATCCTCTTCTCGCTTCTTCAACAAGTAGGCGATACTGTTTTGGACTTCAGATTTTACATGCAAGTTGTTAAAGAATAATTTAAATCATATTATGGGGTCTCACTTACAAGCTTAAGCTTTTAGGTGAGTTGGTTCCTTAACATGGTATCAGAGCACAAGGTGATGTGGGCCTGTGCAAGTTTCAAGCCCAAAGGGCTTTCACTTGAGGGTGTGTGTTAGAGAATAATATAAATCATATTATGGAGCCTCACTTACAAGCTTAAGTTTTTAGGTGAGATGGTTCCTTAATATGGTATCAGAGCCTTGTTGACCCAGCGGTCACGAGTTCGAATCTCACCACCCTCCATTCTATTTGATAAAAAAACCAAGCACAAGGTGATGTGGGCCTGTGCAAGTTTCAAGCCCAAAGGGCTTTTACTTGAGGGGGGGTGTTAAAGAATAATATAAATCATATTATGGGGCTTCACTTACAAGCTTAAGCTTTTAGGTGAGTTGATTCCTTAACACAAGTACAACTGGCTTTCATTTTCTTTGTCTTCCAGCATCTCTTTCATTCCCTTTGTTTTTATGGGTTTCCCAAACAGGAAATAAAAGCGGCCGGGTACCTTAGGTAAAAGCCCGGGGATGAATAGATCTGTACTGGCTACCTCCCCTTTCGTCCCTGTGATCACATTCAGATCATGGTCAACGCCAAAGCAATGAAAAAACAGCACCACCTTAGGCTACTTTCAATTACAAGAAAGTAATATTCTCTTTCAAGAATTCTTCTACAGGTGAATAAATTTCAGGTCCCATCAGCATGTGGTAGCCAATAAATAAGACAGGACCTTCATCTGGAACTCCAGCAAGACCTTTCACTGTCTTGCCATCATCCAGGGTGGAGAACAGAGCTGGGCAAGTAGCGAAGCGGCACAACCTGGAAACCACATGATTCTAATATGAACAGCATGAGCCACGCCTAGACAAGCTTTCAGGCTGGTCTGCAGGGAAGCCCAAACTGTGGGAACTAAGCCTAAGATGTCGACCAAGCCTCTTTCCATTCAGCTCATGAATTCATATAATTCATAAATTATGCAACATCTGTGGTATATTTTCTAAATATATTTCATAAACTAAAACAAAAGTAGGGTTTCACGCTAAAGTAAAAAAGAATAGGGCATTGTTTAGTTAGGTTTTTTTCTTTTTTTTTTTTCTAGAAATAATGTCACTCCCCCCCCCCCCCCTAAAAAATGAGATTTAAAAAAAAAATCTTGTAATTTTTTATTAAAGTTTTGGGTTTGCAGAAAATAATCTATATAACTTCATTAATCTTGTTACAACATCTCAGGGAGGAGATTGTGGATCTAAATATGTGCATCTAAAAATATATAATTGGATATAATAATTATTTAAAATATTCTTATAAAAAAAAAAGAATCCTATGATTTTTAAATTAAAATTTGTTCTATTGTGACTTGATTCATGTGTGGGACTCTCTGTTTTTTTTTTTTTTTTTATAAAACATTCTTATTTTTTTCTTATGTCTAGGGTTAAGGTGGGACTCTCTGTTTATCACTTGAGTATAGTATTATTTTATTAGCTGATATTAAATAATAAAAATTAATGTTCAAACCTACGATTGGTGCAAAATGAAAGAAAGCAAAATGAAAGACAACCTTGATATAGCTTATTTTACCACCTTTTGAATGTTGATCTCTATCATTTACTCTTCTAGTTACATTTTTTAATAAATAATTAACTGCATATTTTACTTTTCTATCAACTTATGTTTGATTTTAAATAAGTAGCATATAAAAAAAAAATCCGTAATTTATATTAATTTATTTTTATTTCTCTGGCTTAAATTTTAGGAATTAATTGAGATATTAAGATATTCCTTAATTTATATTAATTTATTTTGTTAATAAAACTAAAGGGATGGCACAAGTTTATCCGGAACGATAAGGGTGAGGTCTTGTGATTTTTTTCCTGTTAGAAGCTGCCATGACCTTTTATATCTGCGTAAGAGACACTGAACCCAATACCAAATCAGTTCTCATGCTCCAGAAACTTGCAATTGAGTCCCTTAACAGACAATCACATATCCAATTAGTCCCGCTTCTCTATTTTGTTTTAAAGCAGGGCCTTAGAATTAGCTTGCATGCTTGGCACATGGACATTATTTGCCTCATTGGGATGTCGAAACCGTATTTTAAAGGGCTTGATAACCACGTGGACTGAATTCAGAATGGAGTGCTCATCAGACTAGCAGTGAAGAAGAGAGGGAGGGCAGCGAATGATGATGCTTGAAGAAAAGGAATGGTTTCTTTAGACTTTATTTTGTGTTAGCTTTTTATGAAATTTGTTTGTGATTTTGCAGGTGAGCTTGAAGATGTTCAGAGAGAACAGAGGAGAGAATTTTTCAGAAGAAGGTAAGTTGTATGTATTATATTTGTTGCATATATTCTGTTTGACAAAATGCTCATTTATATAGTATGAGCAGAGCATGCAATACATGTGTGTTTAAACTTCTTGTAACTACTTTCTAACAATCTAGAAAAGTCAAGAACACATGGAATGTATCAAAACTGATTCTGTTAAATGACAGTTGGCATAAGTCTTCTACTGCTGCTTCCTTCTTCAGTTTTACTTGTAATCCACGTAGACTAGTTGAACTTTATTATCATGTAGGTTCTATAAGTAGTTCAGCATCATGTGGCTCCTGTAAGTAGCTTATCCACAAACATTTTGAACGTGACATGAAGGTAATTAACCTAAACCTTCATTTCTTTAGACTTTATTTTCAACCTTTTTTTTCTTCTGGATAGAAAATTTGAGTAATCTTTGAATCTGGCTCGGCCATGCCCGGCCACCACCGGTGTTCATGGTGGGTTCCGTGTTGCTACCTTGTTTGCGGTAATAATCGTCATAGTAGCTGTCATTTCGATGTGAATCACCTCTGGGATTTGTCAGGTCGTTGCTGTTGAAACCGTTGTCCTCATCGTAGCCGTCGGTGTAGTCGCCATCGTAGCCTGTGGGTTTTGGGGTACGCCGCCGAGATGAAGCATCCCAAGTGGCACCTCCCTTGGGTCGGCCAGACTCAGTTTGCACTCCGGTGATCAATTCCTCTGACAAGCGAGGGCCATGCCTGTCTGGCTCCATAGATGAATGAACATGCTGCTCAACGTGCCTCTCAGTGTTTGTAACATAGTGATCTGCATTTTGATCACGGCCGTAGGAAATTAGAGGCCTTTTCCTCCCATCAGCACCGATGATTACAGGTCGGCAAACATGATCAGGAACATAGCCTGTTTTGATCTCATAATCATCCGAGCACGGTGGGTTGTAGCTGATGTAGCCCCTATTTGAGTAATCATACCCGGCCATCACTCAGCTTTGTTGTAGGATCAACTTCTTCCCTTAAAAGACTCTAAGCTCAAGAACTTGGATTTCTTTTCTTGCTTATGAAAGGGGTTAGAACTTAGAACCACTACTTTTATACAAAATATGGTCTCTCCTGCTCAAATGAATGATGTAAGTTTCACCTATACAGTAAGTAAAAGGATCCTATGCTGTCTTTTTCCTTGCACTTTGAGATTCCCTGAGAGTTCAATCCACCAAGCAACTTGCTATAGAATCATATTCTAAGCATTTCATGACAGTGAATTCCAATGCTTGCTCGTGGGAAAAGTTGTTCTGATAGAAGGGTGCTCCATCAGGATGAAGATTGCAGAATATATGGCGTCTCCAATCAAGAATAAAGGAGGGAAAACACAGTATTCAGTGAATCACTTTTGCTTTGCCTACCTGTGAAAAATATATAACTTAAAACCATTTCAATCAGCAACCAAGAAACAGGAAAGAACAGCCCTCTGGTGAGACAGACCTGGGAGGTCTAGAATCTACTCTAAAAATGGCAATACCCGTCAACTTGTTGTAAAAGTTATAAAAGATATTTCAAAAATCTATCCCATATTGGTAAAATACGATAACTATTACCAAATATATTTTAAATGCAGTTTTTTCAAACAAGATATAATCCCAAAAATAATTATATCTTTTTCTTAATTACTGGCCTTTCTTCTTTCTAAGCTGTTTCTGTATTGACTTCTTCTTTTAAGGAAGAACTTATTAAATCCTGGAAAATATCTTACTGTTGAAGAAATATTTTTAAAAACATTATATTTTTAAAAACAGTATAGAAACACGCCTCAAATTTTTGTTTCCGTTCATTACATTCATCATTTTTCAGAACACAACCTGCAGGAATTGAAACCGAGGTACAGGAGCTACAGCTAGGAGCCTCCAATGTTTTCCTTTACAATTTTTGACGGGAATGAACAAAGTGATGTAGGAGATTCTAATGAACTCTACCATGTATGGATTTGTTGTAATTGGACTAATGGAGCACCTACGGTATGGTTAGTGGAATTAGTTGAATCTGTTTTTTCGTTAAAATTCGATTTATAATTAAATTATTATTTTTTATATTTTTAGATTGATTTGACTTTAAAGATAGTAATAAATTATTTTGATATATTTTTTAAGTAATAAACAGCTACAACAACTCTTCCAAACACTACCCTAATAAATAAGTTTATATTTATGAACTAGAAAATCACGTCTAAGTCTAGAAAAGAAATTTAGATGCGGTTTTTTTTAACAATAATAGATATATTATTTAATCTGTTGTACTTAATTGAGGTTGTTTTTTTATAGATAAGTGTCTGTTTAAGAGTGTAATTAAGTTTATTTTTAAAATTATTTTTTGTTTAGAAATACATTAAAATAATATCTTTTTTATTTTTTTAAATCATTTTATAGGTCGTATTGTATAACAAGATCAACATAGATTGGCAGAATACCTATCGTAGGTTATTTTCAGAGTAGTTTTATGAACTTTTATTTTTGTGTGGGCATAACATAACGTGTAGGATTCTCTCAAGCCTTTCACGTTTTTTGTATTCCTAGGTTTCCCTAATTTAACTAGTTCATGCTGCATCACAAAAAGCTTCTCCACCTTTGGTTTTTCATCATGTTTTTTAGACACATCGAATCACACTGAACACCGCATTATTAAAAATGTTCATGTTCCACGTCAGGAATCCCCCCGCCCCCCTCAGGCCTCCACCTATTCCGCTAAATAAAAGGCTGAAGAATCGCATTCGGCTCATCGTGGACTGTGACCTCCATTACTGGCAGGACCATTGAAGTCCTGCTCCAGTTTCAGTTTCAGACAAACTTGTCTTCTTCATTTTCTGCAACCTGTGGTGAATTCTGAATATCTACGCAACAATGGAAAGTAGGAGTTTCATTCTTTGACGCAGCTGAAAACTGTCATTTCCTCCTTTTGCTTTCAGCAATATCATTAAATAAGATGGATCGAAAGGGAATGGCAGCTTTCCAGCTACTGTCTTGCATGTTTGCTTGTGAAAGCATAATCAGGGAAGATAAACTTTATGCTGTAAGAACATTTGCTTTCGCAGCCGACATGTAGAATCCATCACCAGGATCAGAAAAGTGGTTCTTATCGCGGTGCGAAAACAGCCTCTAAGATGTGAAAACAATGTAGTGCCATGTGTCTCCCTGCTCGATTTTGCTATCATTTCTGCGCACGCATGAAAGAACATAGTTTGGCTTCGAAACTTCGTTCACGTGAAACACAGAGAAACACGAAACCAATGTTTCTGCCATGGCTGATTCTGTGGGTAAGTTTAATTTGTTCAGAGTTGCAAATCATAAAGAATTGAATGGTCTTCTTTAAATATCATTTTAGGTGTTGTACCAGCTAACGAGAATCACGAGTTAAGAGTTGAAGAAAATGACCACCTCAAGTGCAGACCGTCCAATCTTGTCTCTAAAATCTCCATATGGTCACAGTATCATCTATTTTTCATCAGCTAATATCAGTAGCCTGAATGCCAAGATCACATAAACACAATCTGGATAGTTAGAAATGAAATTCGTCATTCCTCACCCTGTTGCCATTGATTCCATCCATAAAACTGGTACGGACAGAGATGTAAAGTTTCATAGAATGTAGTGTATCTACAATGAGAGAATCGATTTGACATTTTCGTTCTTACATTACAGTCTACCGAACCTGTAAAAAGAATGTGTGAGACTGCAATACTGATCAGTAAACAATAACAGCTAAATTTTGCTTTATTCCCCTACCCTTTTATCCCTTCTGCTATTTGTCAGCTATCAGAACCAGGGAAAGAGCACCATATGCTTCACACTTGCACTTTTTTCTACACATAAATCAGCTTAAAGCAATAAATGGTGGTAAAAATTTCGGGTCGGCCAAGTGCCTTGTCTTTCTATCTTCTACGGGTCAAATGCTGGAACTCCGGGCAACGGAGAGTTGAATGCACGATATATTGTTCTATCGATGATACTTCTATAGGGATCCTCTTCTCGCTTCTTCAACAAGTAGGCGATACTGTTTTGGACTTCAGATTTTACATGCAAGTACAACTGCCTTTCATTTTCTTTGTCTTCCAGCATCTCTTTCATTCCCTTTGTTTTTATGGGTTTCCCAAACAGGAAATAAAAGCGGCCGGGTACCTTAGGTAAAAGCCCGGGGATGAATAGATCTGTACTGGCTACCTCCCCTTTACTTTCGTCCCTGTGATCACATTCAGATCATAGTCAACGCCAACGCAATGAAAAAACAGCAGCACCTTAGGCTACTTTCAATTACAAGAAAGTAATTACAAGGAAATTTTTACTCACCTTACTCTAGAACCTTTACCCTTAAGGTCTCTGATGAAGTCATTAAGTATTGGGATTTTCATCAAGTCATGGTAATCTAAAGCCAACTGCAACACAGAAAAAGGAAATATTTTCATGATGACCATATATTTCGAAGCCAAGTCTGGAAAATAAAGCATTATGTTATAGGATTTCTTGGGGAGAGGAAACTAAATGGTTCATCAGGAGGAGAGGGAGATCTTAGAGAAACAGATATTGTGAAAGTAACACTGTTATGAAGATAAAGATAGCTAAAACCAGTTATCTATTGCTTCTCCAGCATGAATTGGAATATAGAAAGATGTCGTGTATTGGAAGATTTTGCAGTGTCATGTACTGAACTGATAAAAATGCTTCAACCATCAAAATAAGGCTCATGGACTATTACACGCACACGCACACACGAAACTGATGTAAGTAAAATCCAAAGCTTACTTCTGCTATATCATCTTCTCCTACAGTTCCAAATGGTACAATTGTGGCCCCAAACCTTGCTGCCATCCTCACAAATTCAGGTTGATCAGGCCAAATTAACTTGTATGCTTCACCCTGAAAATTAAAGAAGCACGAGACTAAAGATGTCACAAACATTTGGGAAAATATAACGCAGTAGTTAAAAAGACCAAATAAGGCATTGTATTTTGATGTGTGTGATGTCCTCGCACAGCAGGTTCACAGTATTCCAGAGAAAAGCATGGAGGTGACCTAGCTAGTGCCGTTGAAGGTCGTCAGAGGTCTAGGCAGTGCAGGAGATAAAAAGTGGTCGAAGCCATTGTGATTTGAGAACAAGGAACTCAACAGTTGGCATACCTTGTAATGCAGAGCCTCTCGTTGACCTCCAGGATAAAGAAGCACGTGTGATTTTGTTGAAAGCAATTTGAAAAGATTGCTTGGTGTGACAGGTACTGCACCCATTACTTTCATCCAATCAGATAGAGAAAAATCAGTAGCTAAATCCTCGAAGTTCTTTGAAAATAGGTCAGGGTGCGCCACGCCACGAACCATAATATTCTCTTTCAAGAATTCTTCTACAAGAGAATAAATTTCAAGTCCCATCAGCATGTGGTAGCCAATAAATAAGACAGGACCTTCATCTGGAACTCCAGCAAGACCTTTCACTATCTTGCCATCATCCAGAGTGGAGAACAGAGCTGGGCAAGTAGCTAAGCGGAACAACCTGGAAATCACATGATTCTAATATGATCAGCATGAGCCACACCTAGACAAGCTTTTAGGGCATGAGATGCAACGTAAAAAAAGTTGTTCAGGCTGGTCTGCAGGGAAGCCCAAACTGTGGGAACTAAGCCTAGGATTTCGACCAAGCCTCTTTCCAATCAGCTGAATTCATATAATTCATAAATTATGCAACATCTGTGGTATATTTTCTAATAATTTAAGTCTTCTTCAATACAATTTTCTTAGGCATCTACTCATGAAGAGAGGACATCGTTTGTCTGGTTGCTGGAACTACAAGAGAATTTTATCATCATTTTTTGCAGCTTAAACTTAATGTGAAATAACAGAATAAAGCAGCAAATTTATCAACATTAACAGCTTTGTGCTAGTATGCATCAATGTTTAACGGAATTTATAATTGAGAAGAGAATGAGGTGAGAATGCAACTATCAATCAGACACTCCAGGTGTACACCTGGGATGGGAGGGTTAAAGATGGCCGGGTTGTTTCTCTTGTATATAACCCCGCCAGAAGAAAAGAAAATGAAAAGGATAGAAGATGAAGAAATGGAGAGTGCAAAGCGACACCCATTCAGAGCAAATGGCTAATGTATAGACAGAGAGGATTGAGCAATGTAAGTCAAAATCTTCACTTAATATCTGGACCATGTATGAATAACAATGAATACTCTGGCTTGACCAGGGTCAAGTCTCCATGTCATCTCATTCTAAGCACAAAGTGTTAGTCATACATCCAAGACCTGCATATAACAAATTGCTAGGCTGACTTACCCAGTCACTTCATCAAATGCACATTTGAATTCAGACATGCTAGGTGGCAGAAAGTCAGAGACTAAATCAAGCCTCTTTGAGAGACGGTATTTGCAAGTACCTTTGATAATTGTAAGCAAATTAATACCATCTTCCTGCAAATGAAATGAATAGAAGACGTCAGGTTTGTCTTCCTAAAATGAATTAGCATTAAGGAAATAAAGATTCACTGCACAAAACATCAAGATGTGCAGTTTATGGATGCAATAAATGTTTATTTTGGTAGGGTACTAAGTTTCTAAACACTAGATTTACAAGATGACCTCTATTCAGAAAACCAAAGTCGAGGAGTTACAGGAAATGATGGTATGGGCTTTCACTCCAAGAATTACCTCATCAATGGAATCATTGAATCTACCATACATGATAGATGGTAAAAATAAGACAGAGTAGGGTTAATTAAAAATGATGATATACATCCTCACACCAATGATGAACTGGTCAATTGATATGATGATAGATGAAAGTGTTTTATTTACAATTAGAAAGTCGTTCAAAAACTTTAGTGATCAGAAGCCTGTTGGTTTGAAAGCGCTCAAATGGTGTCTATGAGAAGCATAAAAACATTTAAGATACAGGCTTATCTTCACAGTTACTCTATTTATTTTAGACACAAGGAAACACCACTTTTTTCCACTTACCATTAACATGGAATGCCCATTGTCCTTGAAGTAACGAACTTTGCAGTTCTTTAATGAACTTTTAAGTCGGTAAGCTTCATCTTTACTAGGAAGCAAGTTATCATTTCCACTGCAATACAAATACAGCAACATCTTCAACATCCATCATTATTAACCAATTCGAGAGTGAATCACATATGGAATCTCAAAGGAAATCAGTCATGAGAAGAAATACTCGGCTAAAGTAATGTGCCTTTCCTACAAGACATAAATCCATCATCCAAACACATACCTGGATAGTTTATTGCAAATATGTTTATGTTATTAACATGAAATAGAAGTTCATTGCAATTTACAGCATATTCAAAGGGATCAAGGGTTTAGAGTTAACTAGGCAAATAATTTATTGAGTATTCAAAGGCATCACAGGGTTTAGAGGTAACTAGGCAAATAAATGTGCAGAAACTGCAGGATTTCACCATCGCATAGGAAAGGGGAACTTTGTTCATGTATGTTAAGGTGACTCGTATAGATGTTTACGAAGCATAATATAAACTATTTATGGACTTGAGAGAGAGAGCTCTAACAAGGAAAATAAATGCAGAATGCTTGATTCTCTTTTATATGCCAGGCTCTATATTTACAAAAGCTGCAGAAGATTTTGTTCTGAGAATCTATTCTTTCACATAGCACAGTAATTACAGATGTAGCATTATCAGTGATAATCTTGATGCAGTAACAATTAGCAGAGATGTTCAAGGACCATTCAGATAACATAAGATATACAATGAAAAGAGAGGCGACAACTTATGAAGAGAAAATGTATAAAGGAATCGCATTAACTGTAGTGAGAATAAAAACCTGGCAAGTACTAGCGCTTCAGCTTTTACAGCATGAAGACGGGAATTAGCATAAGCAGCAGCGGATTTAAGCAGCTTCAATCTCCAAATAAGAGTCTCCTTCGGGATGATATCAGACAAAACCTGGAATGAACATAACAAGCAATACTAGAAGTGAAAATAAATCGAAAGGAATGGCCAGAAAACAAACCAGAGGCACATGAAGTGAACCTCACAGCAAGTATTGTTGGTGTGTGCGTGTGTAGCTAAGTTAGCATCATGATACTATAATTAACTTGGATCACCGAAGCAAGCATGATGAATCATTGAAAACTGGTGGGAATACTTGAGAATAATTAGCATGTGATTGCCATATGCTGAGTAAAAAATGCGATAAGTAGGGTTATGATCAAAGTGAGAGAACAGAGCATATTGCAGTCACCGAATATCTTCCAGAAAGATGAAGGGAATTACTAGGACAAGGTGAATTAGACACCCACAGATAACTATTTCACAAGCTAAAATTTGTATATTAGAGAGGACTGGCATGATTCAGTATTAGTTATTATATGTAAGTCGAAGATATTACGCAACGTTCTTTGGATATCAAAATAATAGGTTAGATCAAGAACATTTTTTGTATTAGTGTAATCATTCCTATCCAAGTAAGCACGAGGGAAAAAGGTGCATAGCTAAGCAGTGTTCACATTCTTACAGAAACAGAAGGTAGCAAAGCAGTAAGATTGTGATACAATTGTTGAAATTGTAGTCTAGGAGGAAGCTTGTATTCGATATTGGCCATTGCCATCTTTACTGGATTACCTGGCATCACAAAAGAGAACAATCAAACAACAAGATAAAGAAATGATTCTGTGACAAACAAACAAGAAGAAAAAAAGCGGCAAAAATTAACAGTAAAAAGCTACAGAATTTGTACCGGTAACAAAGCCAGCAAGATAGGGAAATACATCGTGTAATTCATCAGGCAAGGCCTCCAAAATAGGGAGTAAAGGAAGCTGTGACCTGCTAAATGATGTAGCTAAAATAAAGTGCTAGGGACGTCAGACTACCTCCCAGGCTATCATCCAAGGATCTTGAATCAGAAAGTTATTAGCAGTAAGTAGAGAACAAAATACTGCGAACTCACCAGGGTTGACTAGGATAAGTACGAGGTCAATTTTAGGATTTCGGGCAGCAACAGCGAGTGCTAGACATGCTCCAAAGGACTCCCCCACTAGATAAATAGGCTTATTTGGAGATGAATCGTGCTCAAGCCTCACAGTTTCCTCGACAATTTTCATCAGCCCTTTATGCAATACATCATGTTGAGTTAGTGATAGGTAACATGTTTAATTTAACAGAAAAGGACACACATATGGCATGGCCCAACACCAGGAAAAAAAAGCACGAGGATCACATATGCAAGCAAACATGCACATTGTCAGGGGACTTGAAGAACCATATAGGACCATTACAAGTGAATATTCCAGAACTATATTCATACATAGTAACTTAGCAGATAAAAGATAATGGATATGAGCTTCATAGCTCAAGTATTAAAACTCTTAATTAGAAAAAAGCCAGCCATTCATTCTGGCACTAAGAATCCATGTAAAAGAGTGAAGAAGCCAAGATAGCAAAGATCTGACTAGCAAACCTATCATTTCAAACCACCTTTGGTGTAGCCATTCTCCAATGGAAAAGATGCTTACCATTCTAAGAAGTGTACAGAAGATCCATAGAGATATTTCTGCAATAGCTTTTTTCTCAATAATCACCATTAATAAGTGCTTTTCATATCTAGAGTTTTATTAAACCGAATAATCTCAATCCAACAAACTACCTGGTGCTTTTATTAATAGGATTGAAGGCAGAGTAATTTTTAAAATATTTTAATTAGAATAGGTCTAAGTGTTCCTAAATCATAGAAAATAAGCATTTGGAAATTAGAGACATGCAAGCAGTAAATACAGCAATTCTTGCATTAAGAAAAAAGTGGTTTAAGTACTGTATATAACAAACCTTGTTTTACCAATTAGTTGTCAATCTATTTTCACATGGATGGTCATGCTATCATAAGAAATTTCAACTCAGAACATTTTCTAAATTATTAATGCAAATGAATTGCTATATAATAATAAAAAAAGGGAAGATGGATGAATTTAGAGGCTTTGAAAGACCGTACCTTCAAATGATGTTCGATCATATACTGGAATATGAAGGCATCGAACTTCAAATGCCCTGCAATTTTCCAAAGCCCAAATGTAAAATCATTTATTTAACCTCACTGAAACCGACAGAACAAATAAGAATCACCAGGAATTCAATTACATGGGATAGAATAATGAGGAATTCAATGACATTGGATAGAATGATGAAATTTAAAGATTAAGATCCATGACAATTCTTTAAAAGTTGACTCCCGTTATTACAAATAACGATTGCATAAAATCATAATTAGTTCAAGCAGCTCTGACATGCAGAAACTATACCATCTTAATGTGAACTGTCAACTGGCAAATTATTCTGACAACAGGAAAGAATGTTTCAAAAAGTATGAATTCTGAGAAAACCCAAATTTTCCAGGAAGGTATGCACATATTTCAATTTAATTCTTCAATACTTGTAATGGAGGTAGAAATAATAGAACTTACTTCCCCAGAGCTTTATGGTGCAAAGCAAGTCCCAAGCCAACACCATCAAGCCCTGCAAAAAAAAAAAATCATCATTCTGTAATATTCTAACCTTAACACAGATAATTTATAGTAATGAAATAGTTAATCAAACATTTACAGAACAAAATAACTTGGAGGAAGCTAGAAACTCATCAACTAGAAAGCCAGTCCATCTGTCAAAAGTGTTCCGTTTTTTACAATACTTAAATTAGAACTTGAGAGTTCATCTCACCAGGCAAAAAAATTACCAGGTAAAAACAGAAGAACTGGTGAATCTTTTAAAGGTTTCCCACACTCAACAGGGCAAAACCACCGAGGCGGCCCGCCATCAGGCTTTATAATCTCCTTGGCTCCATCAAGATAATCCTTCACAGTCTTGGTCCCATAACCATCATCCCACAATAATTCCACATCTTTGAAAACAGCATCTTTCGCCCACTTTTTCTCTCTAGGCTTTAAACTTCCATTTTTCCCTCCATCAATCAAAGTGTCATTCTTGACTTTCTCCCCGCTGCCTCCATCAATCAGAGCCCCATTCTTCTCTTTCGTGCCAGCAAAAGATATTCCATTTACTACAATCACATCAGATGATAATATTGTCGAATCACCACCACCTAAACTTTGAGCCCTCACCCCAAACCGAGGCTTATTTCCCGAATTTAATGCAGCATAAGGTGATATACTGCAACTGAAAACTGATGTCATGTTTTGACAGCCAATTGAAGGCAGTTTAGTCACTAGTAAAAACTTTCTTAAGACCCTTTTCAAGTACTCGCAAGAAAAACTTAGAAAGATCAAAATTTCGAACTGTGACTACAAAACAAGCACACCGTCTTACAAATAACTCAAAATACCAGTTCAAGATTTCACCAAAAGAGAACCCTTTGGGACCTTTCTCAATTGCCAAGCCTCAACTGAGAAACTTGGGACCCCATAAATCTAGCACTGCGCTAAAAACCAGCTGCAATATTAAATTAAATAAACCCCAGAAACAATCTAACTGAAACAATCACAACCTTCTTGTGAGTACTTTTAGAGCCTTATTCAAGGTTCACTGATTTCAACTACCAGGCAGCAATAAAAGAGAGACTGGAAAACTCTCAGTGCCCTTTCATGCTTCTTCTGCCATAAAAAATAGCAACAGACAGAATTATGAGCAAAAAAGATAACTTTTTGAAGCAAACCTGGAAAAGCAAGTTGATTTATATAGAGTACACCATGCCACTTGAATTCTTTTGTATTATCATACCCCCCCCCCCCCCCCCCCACACATTGAACAGTAAACGTGGGTGCTAGGAAAGACAATACTTGAAAAAGACAAAACAGTAATTACAAGAAAATAAAAATAAAAAATTATTTGGTTTGAGAATTAAAACAAATTTATTTCTTAAATAACAAGTACTCTCTATCATCGTCTTTCATCTCAGGACAGAAAACTTTTTTGGATTGTAGCTATAAAAAATAATAATTAAAATCTTGATTTTCTTTACGTATTGTCTTCTCTTGTTTCTACGTGTCCATGTTGTGGTCGCTGGCATGCCACACTGCTTGTCCGCTGTGGCTTCTAGATGAGGCAAGACTCAAGACTCTCAACTGTCACTGCCCGGAGTTGATAAGTAATACCGCAGTCGGTATTATGTTTGAAGGTGTTTAGATATTTTAAATAAATAAATACTAGTCAAAAGAATACAATTAAACCTCTATAAATTAGTATAAAAATTTATTAATTAATCAAGATATTATTTAAACTACAAATTTAGATAATATATAATAAAAATATTATTTAAACTACAAATTTAGATAATATATCATAAAAATATTATTTAACAAATGTTATTAATTTATCAAGTATTTATTAATCCATACCGTAAATCAAACACGAAATTCTAGAAGACGGGCGGCGGACTATCATACTACGTAAGTCAAAAAAGAATGATGGTGAGATATTTGTTTTTATATTTAAAAATAAAAATAAAATTTTATTGATGTTTTTAGAGTATTTTATATAGTAATATTAATATTAAAAATAAATTTAAAAAAATATTATTTAAAAAAATACCTTGAAAACAAGGTATCACAATACTTAGATAGTTCAAGATAAGTATTTTTTATTAATTTATAATATTAGAGATTTTATTTTATCTGTTTTAATTATTATTTTATACATTAATTTAATATCATTATATTAACTTTTCCACCATTATAATCATTATCATCATTGAGACGCAGCAATTTTCACGTAAAGGAGTCACATGCATCACATTTATCAGGTCGTGTGCGATATCGCAGCCATCATTAGGAGGAAAAAAGATAGCATATGATTGAATTGGAGATTCATTTACTATATATATATATATATATATATAAATAAAATAAGGTTTATTTGAGAGTGTTATTGATGTTATTTTTAAAGTATTTTTTTGTTTAAAAATATATCAAAATAATATATATTTTATTTTTAAAAATAAATTTTAATAACATCATACTAAAATGATCTAAAAATATTAGAAAAAATAAATTTTAAATAAAAATAAAAATAATTTCTTTTTTCAAAAATATTTTAAAATATAATTTCAAACAAACACATAATAAAAAATGTAATGGGTTGAATAAATGTTTTTGAAGTTACGTAATATCAACCTCAAATTAAATGCATGTACCAAATTATTAAAAAGTGTATTCTTCTCCAATTAACTTTTTAAATTTTAGTTTTAAAATTAACTATCAATTTTTATTTTTGAAAACATCAGGAGTATGTATGGCTTTAAAACAGAATATCTATGACTTTCTATTATCATATAAATATCTCAATCTTAACCCAGCAACATACAAGCCAAGAGATAGTTCCTGATTTACACTGTTTTAAAAAAAATGAAAGAATTTTAAAAATTATTTATTTATTTATTTCAGTTTAAATTATTTTTTTGTGTTTTTATATCATTTTGATATCAAAAATAATTTTAAAAAAAATATAAAATATTATTTTAAAGCATTTATAAAATAAACATTAGTGTTTGATAAATTATAGTTTGGTTTCATTCACTAAATATTTTTAAAGAACCATATTACTTATATTACATCATTTGTTTTATTTGCTAGTAATTTCCCTTTCTAATTTGTTTTCCTTCGATTTCAATCTAATTATCTTGGTGTCAAATTTTAGATAATAGCTAATTTAATCAATTAATCTAATATATTACCGTCTCAATAATTTATTTTTTAATCTTACGTATCACAAGAAATGCTGTAATATAACATACAACCACTCCACCTATATTTATTTATTTTTTCCCTAAATTTATTTTAATTTCACGAGGTGCTGATGTGGTTAAACATTGTTTTCGGACAGTCCCCCACCATGACCATACTCACTTTAATATTGTTTTAGGGAAGACAAGATCAAACTAGTTAGGTAAGTAGTGGCCAATGAAAGCAATAAGTTTTTGGCCTTTGATGACTTCCAAGTAATTAAAAAAACATGCCATTCAATTTGTGGATTTAATTATTGCGTCCAATCATCGTGTTATACAAAATAATTTGTTTCCGTTTGTTTATATATATATATATATATATATATATATATATATAAACAATGCCACCTGAGTGTGATCAGAAGCATGGAAGAAGGGATGAACATCATGCTTACGTTGAAGAATCTAATTTAAGTAAATATTATATTATGGTGCACCGAGATTGCACCGGAAGAGGTGGCAACGAGAGGCAATCCTAGAATAGATTTTGTTTTTATGACCAACCACTGTCAACAACCTTGTATATCTTTGTTTTTTTATCAGTATATTAAAATAATTTAAAAATATTTTTTTGATTTAAAATAAAAAATTCAAAACTTTTAAAATCTTTCTCTTTAATATTAATTTATTTTTGATAAACACTTAAAATAAAATGATACTATTTCAAATACTTAAAAATTAAAATTTAACAATCACAAAATCAGCTCTTATTTTGTTTTTTAAACTTTTACCAGTTATTACAATTATTTAATTTTCTAACAGCTATATTTTATTAGCTTTTATAATAATTCCGTAATAATTTTAAACTAATTGTTACAAAATAAATGTCTATAAATATAATGTACTTTTGCTATCAAATGACACAACCGACCTCATTTTTCCTATGCAACTGATGGTGTATTGTCTTTTCTTTTGCTATCAAATAAAGTGAAGTATGTTCGTTATCACATCGGGTTCGAATCAAGGGAGGCTGCGGCGAGTCTGTGGCCGGTTTTTAAGGGTCAAATGCCGGAACTTCATGCAGAGGAGAATACAAAGCCCGGTACACCGTTCTGTCAACGATATTCCGGTAAGGATCCTCCTCTCGTTTCTTCAACAGATAAGCAATGCAACGTTCAACTTCAGATTTTATGTGCAGGTATAACTGGTTTGCATTTTCTCTGTCGTTAAGTATCTCCTCCGCTCGGCCCTTTGTTTCTATAGGTTTTCCGAATAGAAAATAAAACCGGCCCGGAACCTTTGGCAGAATACCCGGGAGATACAGTTCCTGGTTTGCAACCTCCCCTTTACTCTTATCCCTACAAACATATATACACGTAAAATTCTTTGTCAGCAAAAATGTATCAGCAAATGGGTCTAGATTCTTATGTTAGCTTGACCTCTACAACCATGCAATTGTTGGAAAAATTGAAGACACGAACGGTTACTGTTCAAATCAGTAACTGTTACTGTTTCAAATCTCCAGAAAACTGCTACTGTTTGAATTAAATTTTCCAACAGCAATGAGTGCACAGCATTGCAGGGAGAATAATCACCTTAGTCTTGTGAGATCGCGATTGGCGTCTCTTATGAGGTCATTAACCACTGGGATTTTCATCAAGTCGTTGTAATCAAGAACCAACTGCAGAATCCAAAGAGAAGGGTTTTTAAAAATAAAAGGAGAAACTTGATTGCAATCTCAAGTTCAAGTAAGGAAGAAGGGGAAAGTTCATGGAAATCCTTGGAGAGTAGCAGAAATTTAAGTGGAAAGTATCAGAAATGCACGTCTGCACCACACTTTGGGACTTGTACAGTGCATAACTTGCATGATAAGAACATATAAAATGCTAAATCTACCGGATTTGTTTGCCAAATTTCTGAGAGATGATGTGCATTATAACAAATTAATCTCTGCTTCAAGCACATATAATGGATAGCTACATCAAAGATAACGATTTTTTGGAAACAAATATTTTGGAAATAACAGGGCAAAAAAAGAATAGATCAATAGAATAAGGATCCATGACAAAATATATAAAATATGTGGCAAAAAAGAGGTCTTACTTCTGCTACATCATCTTCTCCTACAGTTCCAAATGGTACAATTGTAGCCCCAAACCTTGCGGCCATTCTCACAAATTCTTGTTGATCGGGCCATATCAGTTTATATTCTTCACCCTGTAAATTGCAAAAGCTTTGTAATTGAAAAAAAAAAAAGAAGAAGCTTTTGACCAATAAAAAGCAATAAACAAGACATTAATAAATCTAAAGAAAAGGTTATGGCAAATACATAGCAGAACAAGGGTCGCTCTAGTTTCATGGTAAATGCCTTAATCGTACCTCAGTTTTTCTATATAAATTAGTAAGGATGAAGTCGATGGCCTAGCAATTGATACATGAAACTGAACTTAAAGGATATACCAGTCGAAAGTGAATACAAAGGGAAAGATTTATGCTTGGGAAGCTTGTTACAGAATAATATAAATCATATCCTGGAGTCTCACGTAACAATTTAATCTTTTAGGTGAGATGATTCTTTAAAATAGTATCAGAGACTTGTTGACCCAGCGGTCACGGGTTCGAATCTCACCAACCTCATTCTATTTGATAAAAATCAAGCACAAGGTAGTGTGAATCTGTACAAGTTTCAAATCCAAAAAACTTTAACTTTAGAGAGTGTGTTAGAGGGATCATCCATGAAGATTATGGAAAGAAATTCAAGCCACCTTAATCCAATGATTTCAAAACTTTTACACTATATCCTCTTGCTTACATCTCATTTCCAACAAAGAAATAAAACAAACACTTTGATGATAAGAAAATGACACTAGAAAAATATGATTTTCAGCTTGCAAAAAAGATAAAATCAATTTGTTGAAATTTAACACAAGGAAACTGGCTTACCCTGTTATGAAGGGCTTCTCGAGCTCCTCCAGGATAAAGAAGCACGTGTGATTTTGCTGACAGCAAGTTGAAAAGATTGCTGGCTGTGACAGGGACTGCACCCATTACTTTCAGCCAATCAGCTAAAGAAAACTCAGGAGATGAACCCCCCTGCGTTTCCCTCAATACAACTGGATGCGCTACACCACGAACCATAATATTTCTCTCTCTCAAGAATTCTGGGACAAGGGAATAAACTTCAAGTCCCATCAGCATGTGGTAGCCTACTAGTAACACAGGACCTTCTTTTGGAATCCCATGAAGACCCTTCACTATCTTCCCGTCATTCAAAGTTGAGAACATGGCAGAACCAGTAGCAAAGCGTAGCAACCTGAAATTCAAACGATTGTGTTATAATCTTGAACCATGGATAAACAAATATATGTGCTGGATGCAACTTTGCAAACATATCACGATCAATTAACTTCAAACATAAATATGATTTCCAGAATATATCTACAGTATATTTTAGGAGCTACCTTTGTTACAGAATATATATATATATATATATATATATATGCTCATAAGATGTAAGAAATCAACAAAGACCAACCTGAGATTTCAGTAGACTTTCTCAGAACAATAAAAAAAAATTGTGCAAGAGGATGTTTATAGTAGAGCCAGGGTTTAGGCAAAATCAAATGAGAAGGGATAAAGAAACAGGAAGTGTTCAGAAATTAGGAAGGGTCTGCTTGATTCACATTGCAAAAGCCTGGCAGGATGTCAGATTATAATGGGAGAAGGCTCTAGCTTGACCAGGATCAAACCTATGTGATCTTATTTTAAATTTAGTTATAAACTTAAGTCTTAGTAGATCAGATCTAAGCATATCAAATGTTCATATCCAGAAGTTTTTTTTTCATGAAGAACATATGTTTAACAATTAAGAGACTGTGTACGAAATTGCTCTGCTGAATTACCCAACTACTTCATCATATCCTTGTTTGAATTCTGACTTGCTTGGTGGAATAAAGTCTGAGACAATATCAATCCTCCTTGAACGACGGTATTTTCCAGTACCTTTAATGACAGTAAGCAAATTAACACCATCTTCCTGTACCATCACAGAGAAGAAAAGAAACAGAAGAAACCAGTTATAAAGCAGTCTTCCCATAGCATATAGAAATTAAAGGCTGGAAGCCTCATCCTGAGAATATGAATACAGACAAATGCTAATGGCCCAATATCTGACACACTAGCAAGACAGGGTGAGTGGTATTAATGTCTTTTCGTATGAATATAGCATCGTTCAACGTACCAGGTAAATATTATAAGTTCCAGTTTATATGGATAATACTGTACGAGAAAACCATTTTTATTCATTCTGTGCAGGGGAAATTGTTATCACATTGGGGATCAAGGGAAAGGGTGGCTATTACACGGATGGACATCACTAGTGTTTATTCATTCTGCGTAGACCTTGAATCTTTCAGCTAGTGTTTAACTGTTTTGACAGCTTCAAATCTGGGGAGCAAGGATTGGTCATTGTATTAGAAGAAGAATCACTGGTTCTGGTGTGCATGATAGCTAGTTAACATAGTACTGACACTGCACATAATGAATAAGGGTGGCTATGTGGGAGAGCTTTGCCGCCCTTAAGGGTCTCACCCGGCTCGAATCCGGAATAGTCGGCAGTAGCCGGACACCGGATGGTTATACCAAAAACAAAAACATAGGACTGACACTGGTCGGTTTAAATGATTATATGTTTATTCAATATCTAAGACTAGGATGCTGATTCGCATTTAACAGATTTAGAATTTTGATGTGCTTAAACTTGGAAGGTCTCGAAAGGAAAAACCACTTACCAGTAGAATAGTATGCCCATTGTCCTTGAAATGACGAACTGTGCAATTCTTTAAAGTGCTTTTAAGACGCTGAGCTTCATCTCCACTAGGAAGCAAGCGATCATTGCCACTAAAACACAAACACAAGATCAACTTTAAAACTCCTTGACCTGATTCCCATATATACTCCATCTCAAAAAAACCAAGCAGCAAAAGAAATTCAGGTTAAAGAACATTTTTCCTACAATAAATACACATGTTAACCTAATTTAGTAACTGGATATTTCATTGCAGGTCCAGCATTCAGTTGTTCTAGAGCAATTGCATAAATGATTATAGATATTCATTTCATGTTGATAAGCCTGGAATGCATTTCTGTAGTTAAAAGCTGTTCTCTTCATGTTAGCAACTAAAAGAACTCGAGCATGAAGCAAAGAAACTTCAGTGATTATTAGTGCATCGCAAAGACAGTTTCGTTTAAGGTATGTACTACGATTTCTATGTAAATGATCTAAAAACAAGTTGTTAGGGAAGGTCCTAGAATATGATTTTTATTATTCTCTAATATATCTTCTCAAGTGAAATCTCTCTGGGCTTAAAACCTGTACACAGACCCAAAATACCTTATGCTTAATTTTTGTCAAATAGAATGAGGGCGGTGAGATTCGAACTCGTGATCATTGAGTCAACAAACTCTAATATCATATCACAGAATCATCTCACCTAAAAGCTTAAGCTGATAGGTAATGTTTATTATTCTCTAGCAAATGAGACTGCAACTTGAATCCACTGGCTATCGGCCACATGAAGATGAGAAAAAGAGAACGGTGCTGGTGGGAAATTATTAGAGCTGCAGCACGCTAGATAGGATACTATGCTTTCATTAGCCTGTTGTTAAGTTTTCCATGCACTGTCACTTCTATATTGAAAAAAAACATGTAACATAGAATTAGCGATTAGAGATGCAATGATTAGTGATAGAATCACGAAATAGAAAGAACTAGAGAGAATATTCTGAAGGGCTTTTGAAAAACGTGCATATGGACAAGAGAAACAATAAAATTGTCATGGATGCAAAGGGTCAAGAATTAAAACTCGGCAGAGTAAAGACCTTGACAGGACTAGCACTTCAGCTTTCACGGCATGAAGCCGGGAATTAGCATAAGAAGCTGCTGATTTGAGCAGTTTCAACTTCCAAATAAGAGTGTCCCTGGTAATTGTATCGACCGAATCCTGGAACATTTTAACATCAGTTCACGGCCTCGGAAAAAGAAATAATGGAAAAAATGAACAGCAGGACAACAAGATGAATGCACACGAAGATTTGATATTGCTGATTAAGATAACCAAAAGAAGTACATTGCACCATTTGGCTGGTGTGCATAAGTAGTTACCATGAGAAGATCCAGTTTGTCATTGCTAGAGACTGTATAGAAGCATATTGTGCTAACAATGGAGTTGTTAAGGAATCATCTCACCTAAAAGCTTAAGCTATTAGGTGAGATGGTTCCTTGACATGGTATCAGAGCCTTGTTGTCCCAGTGGTCATGATATCGAATCTCACCACCCTTATTCTATTTGATAAAAATCAAGCACAAGGTAGTGTGTGGGCTTGTGTGCAAGTTTCAAGCCCAAAAAAACTTTCACTTAAGGAGGGTGTTAAAGAATAATATAAATCATATTATGAGATCTCATCTAACAGCTTAAGTTTTTAAGTAATATGGTTTCTTGACAGGAGTCATAATCAAGTTCAACACAGAAGAGCAACTGGCAAATAAATAATGGGGAATTTATCACGATACAATGAATTAGACAGAGTCATGCAGCAGATGACTATTGGAATCATTTTATATGAAAAGATTACATCTTTCCGTGTGTTTTTAAGATCTTCAGCAGACTATATCAAAATAGAAGATTATAAAGACATAAAATCTTATCGGTTTCTTAAATTTAAAAAAATAAAATGTGTAAAAGGATAGGCAGTGATATCTTCATTTCTTACAGAAAGATGAGGTAGCAAAGCAATGAGATTCTGAAATAATTGTTCAATCTGTAATCTGGGAGGTAGTCTATCTGCAATATTGAACCTTGCCATCTCCACTGGATTACCTGGTGTAAGGAAAAAAACAGAGAGAGAGGGTAAATAGCAACAGCACAGCAATTGAAATCACAAAACAATACCTCTGAATGATGACTATTACAGCTTAACAAGATAACTGACAGAAAAAAGTTATTAAAGAAAGTTTCAACTTTCAGGAAAAAAAACTTTTATAAGAAGGCATTTGAAAACAAGGTAAACATGTTTTCTGAAGAAAAATGGAGGAGATCCAAGCAATTTTTTCAGTGTAGTAGAACTAAAGTATAACCATGGTAAATCTATAAAAATACTTGTAGCGTATTGTTCAATACGATGACAGGAACTGGAATGTTTTTAAGTAGAAACAGCTAAATCTAATTCTGTGCAACATAATAAATGAAATAATAGAGAAGCAGATGATATATACCCCTAGCAAATCTAAGAAGATATGGAATTGCGTCGTATAATTCATCAGGCAACACCTCCCAAAGGGGGAACAGGGGTCGAAGCTGAGACCTGTCAATTGATGTAGCTAAAATAAAAGGACTAGCAAGTCAGAAAACAGTAGGGAGCATCAACCAAAGTGTTCTATGAAGAAGTCATCGAGAAGATGGGTGAGCAAATTGCTGCAAATCTGGAAACTGACCTGGGTTAGCCAGTATCACTACAAGGTCAATTTCAGGATTACGAGCAGCAACAGCAAGAACAAGGCATCCCCCAAAGGAATCCCCCACTAGATAAATTGGCTTGTTTGGAGATGAGGCATGCTCTAGCCTCACTGTTTCTTCGACAAATTTCACCAGCCCTTCATGCAAAAAAAACCCACTTAAAGCAGAACGATGTTTGTTAAGGAATCATCTCACCTAAAAGTTTAAGTTGTTAGGTGAGGCCCTATAATATGATTTATATTATTCTCTAACACATACCCTCAAGTGAAAGCTCTTTGGGCTTGAAATTTATACATAGATCCACACTACTTTGTGCTTCATTTTTATCAAATAGAATGAGGGTGGTGAGATTCGAACTCGTGACCGCTAGTCAACAAGGCTCTGATACCATGTTAAGAAATCATCTCACCTAAACACTTAAGCTGTTAAGTGAGACCCCAGAATATAATTTATATTATTCTCTAACAATGTTTCCTTTGTGGAGGAGGATAATCAGACAGCAAAACCGAACGTAAATGTACGAGGATGAGGACAGCACATGCAAGTAAAGTGCAATTTCTGAAGAATTAGAAGATCTAACCATCACAAGTTATAGAAGAAAAGGCAAGCTCAGTTGGCTGAGATTTTAGTTTAACTTTCAAAAAACTCAATCAAGTAATCTGATGAAAGGTTAAAACCTTCAAATGGTGTTCTGTCATTCACTGGAATATGAAGGCACCTGACTTCAAACACCCTGCAGTTTGACAAAACTTTAAGGTGTAAGCCATCTATTTAACTGAGCCAAAAATAGCAGAATGACATGCGAAGTCAATCATCAGTGATGTGCATTGACTAGATAAAAACCTTGACCACTTTTCATTATACTGCTACTTCACCAGATTCTAATCCAAAAGATGACCAGAAACCACACAGGGAAAAACTCTACCCACAAATAACAAGAAAATGAGCTCAACAAGAGAAATGCACTTGGCTTAAAACATAGGTAGCTCCCTTTTCCAATCCATATTCAAATTATATATGAGCATAAAAGCTGCACTAGTGATTTTCATAAAGCCGGATGCAAAAAGTTTAAACTGGCTCATGCAGTTTTAGATAAGAGGACAGGTATTTAGAAGCTACACCCTGTTGGTGTGAATTTTCAGGTGGAAAAGTAATATATAAGAGTAGGTTTTGAGAAATATCATATCAGAGCAGAACCAAACCTTGCAGCACGGTGAGCACCTATTTGAGGTTCTCACACAAAGTGATTTGAACAAACTTTTGTGTCAACATTTCCAATGAACAATTAACAAGTTAAACAGCAACAATCGTCATCATCATTGTCATGAAGTAAGAAATAACAAAACTTACTTCCCGAGAGCTTTATGATGCAAAGTCAGGGCCAAGCCAACACCAACAATCCCTGCATGCACGAATACAATAAACAAATAGCTTTGTTTACAGTAAAAATCTCAAAAATCACATAGCTAAATGTGGAATTCCAGAAATTTTAAATAAAATACTGAGGAGCAAATCAACTTGTTGGAAATCAGATACTCAGAAACTAGAAATCCAGTCCTTCTATTAACATGTATTCATAGTTTGGAAACCTTGTATCTAAGTTAAATTTCATGTAAGAGTTTATCACAACGAAGACAACAATTACCAGGGCAAAACAGAAGAATTGGAGAATCTTTTAAAGGTTGCCCACACTCTGTGGGGCAGAACCACCGGGGAGGCCCCCCGTCAGGCCTAATCATCTCCTTGGCTTCTTCAAAATAATCCTTCACAGTCTTGGTCCCATAACCGTCATCCCACAAGACATCTAAGTCACTTGAAATAGCATCTTTAACTCTCTTTTTCTTAACTTCACCCTTTAAGCTCCCATTCCATGAACCAATTCGACCCCCGACTTTTTTATCTTTCTCTCCATTCAAAGAAGCTCCATTCCATGAAATAGCATTCGATTCTTTTGAGGTACCACCACCACCACTACTATGAACTCTCAATTGAAACCTAGGAGTAATCTCTGAAGTTGAGAAAAAACAATACAATACCTGAGAACTAACAACCGATGCCATGGGTTGTATAAGAAAAGAACTTATCGAAGCTTTATTGTATTGACAAGCACCTATTAGAAAATATCAGAATCCTTTTCTAAGTACTTGCTCACAGAAGGAGACACAAATGAACAGAACTCTCTTGGAATGTTAACCTAGCACACTATCTTACAGATAATTCAGAATTCCTTTTAGGATTCACCAGTTGAACAACTTGGGACTTTCTTCCAGGAATAAGTATCACTTTACAAACTTGGGACACTACACACTCAACTAGCACTTCACGATGGTAAAATGCATTAGAGTGTCCACTGCAACAATCAAGACTGGTACGATGGCACCCTTTTACCAGAACTTTTAGACCTTTTTCAGGATTTCCGAATTGATCAACAGGGACTTCTTTCAAATACCAAAAATTAAAAGAGAAAGAAACTTAAGGACACCATGTACTTGAAAATAGCTATAAAATCCATCAAAACAAGCTAAAAAGGAAACCAAAATCACTCCAAATATTCCAAAGAAACACTGCCACTCTCCCCTTTCTACAAAACACAAAAATGTGAACCCAAAAAGCAAACTTGAAGCAAACCCAGAAGGCAAAATATCACCTGGATGGCTTCTAGATTATGTGCTTGTGCTTGTGCAGCTTTATCGCATATGACACAGAAATGCCAGCCATAAATGCAAAAATATAATTAATTATATCATCATAATTAAAAAAGAAAAGAGTGTCAGAATAATTTGTGATTGTAACGCCCGTTTTGGATTTGCCTGGTTCTCTTTTATATATTTGTATATAGTCTTCTTTTCGCGTACGTTAAACGGATCACCTTCATATTTCCTCTGGCTATGGTCTGGCCAGCTGGCCCCATCGCGTGGTTTCACCTAGCCATGCAGTTTCACATCATAAATCATCTGTTGAGTGTTTGACATGCAGAATTAAAAGGCTGTTAGTTTTTTTTTTGGTGAAATGGGACTCCCACAACTGTCATTGTCACTTTCATTAGCTTCAAAGACTTGGAGGGGGTGATTACGAGATTAATTTAAAATTTCAAGGATTAATTTTATTCAGAAAATTAAGGAGATGAATATATTTCGGACCAACAGAACTTCCCACTCAGTTTAGATCAACTGAGTTTAATAACAAGGCGTGCGTGTCCAGCTGCTATGACTCCCATTTGTTGAAGAAGGATTTTTGCATGTTGTAGTAAACTATGATCTCACACGATTTTACATCTAAAAGTCTCTCTCTTTTTTTTTGTACCGTGAGTAAATTGACTTTTTGGAAAAGAAATTCAGTGATTAAACTATTTCAGTAGCTCCTGTATTGATAACGGCTGGATTTTGTCAAAAAATATTAACTTTAAATAAAAAAGAATCATTTTTTTTCAAAAATATTTAAAAAATGCAGGAATAAACAAGCTTTTAAAAAGCATGAAGACGAAAGAAAAGTGGGTTTTCGAGATAATGTCGTGAAGTGTATGCGTGCTTGGCGTTGAAAGCTTCGAGGCACGATCTCCAAAGAAGTGGCTATGAGCCTACACCTACTAGAAGGAAAACAACAAGTACGTGCCCCACTTCTTGGCCTTTCCAGATTATTCGGTCGTTTTTGAAAGTTGATTGAATTTGTTTTTTAAAATATTTTTTATTTAAAAATATATCAAAATAATATATTTTTATTTTTTAAAAATTATTTTTGATATTAATATATAAAAAAAAGTTAATTTATTATAAAAAAATAAAAATTAAAAATTAAATTTGGTCAAAAACACTTTTCCCGCTTCCAAAGATGTGGGCACGAGAATACATGGTCAAGCCTTCTACACATCTACCTTGGTCGAGGAAGCAGCAGACAAGTGCAAGTGCATGACGGTGTTTTTCTTGACAACTTAATAAAATAAAATAAACAATTTCTAATTTTCTACAATAAAAAACAACTGATTCATGGACTTGATTCTTTCTATACAAAGATATTTTGTAATGAAATAATGATTGTTTATATAAGCAGTGAATTTCAAAAAAAAAAAATATGCTTACAAATATGCTACTAGTTGATTTTTAAAATATTTTTTACTTGAAAATATATTAAAATAATATTTTTTATTTAAAATTTATTTTTAACATCATCGCATTAAAACAATAAAAAAAAAACATGAAGCAAAAATAATTCAAGTTTTAACAAAAAAGAAAAATTGAAACTCAATTTTAAACACCTGAGCCAAGTCTTTTAGTTTCGTGGGTTTGCACCTGGTAGGGCATAATATGGTTAAAAATAAAACTTGTTTCGACTTTCACTACATTTTTTTATCTTTTTAATGCACTAATATCATTTATTTTTTAAATAATATATTATTTTAATACATTTCTAAATAAAAATAATAATTTGAAAAACAACATTTTATAGAGGAGGCTTATGAATATGTATTGTCTATGAAGAATGAACATAAGCCAAATAGAGTAATGATTATCTAGTGATTATAATGATTTTTTAATCTTAACAGTTATAATTTTCTATAAAACAAACCATGCAGCATTCCCCTCTGCGTGCATGAAATTCAAAAGAAAATTACGATCACACGCATGTAATTGTTTTTCCATTTTTTTTGTAAAATGAATTACAATGACACATGGCAGCACAAAACACACCGTATGGATCAAAAAACACTTGTTGACTAGATGGAAACAAATGAGAAATGTATTATTTCCAAAAAGGGGGGAGAAAAAACACCATCATAATAATAATAGTGCTTCTATGACTAGGTAATGTACCCAACAATATAATAAATCTACAACGCTTTCGACATCATAACTGTATTTTGGCATCACTTAAGACAGTTCCTAGGATACTTTCTGGTTAATTCTCCACAGATCTCTCTACTGCAACAAGCAGACTTGCCCTACAACTTGGCGTTGTCCAACCAAAAAAAGCTTGCATGATGGCTAGACAAAGATCAAAATTTATATGCCATCTGTCCAACAAACGAAAATGTGAAACAGGATCTTCTCAGCAAGTTCAGCTAAAGGTCATGGATTCAGCAACCGATTGGTTTGCCAAATTTACGAGGGTCGATTGGATATGTCCATTCAAGTGAAGTACCCCAAGAAGAATCAATGTCTTCCCCAGAATCTTAGATTTCGATCACCACAAGCCAAGCTAACCTGTGATCCAATAAATAATAATAGCCTGGAAAATGATCAGCTAGTTGTTCAAGAGCAGCCTCTCCCAATACAATCAAAAATAAATTCTAGGAAAAAATAAAATTTCCTACAGTTTTTAAAATGCATCCTACTATAAAAATAATTTGACTTGCTTTTCTTTATCCAGGCTATAAATTTATGGAGGGCTTCTCACTGATATTAAAAAATGCATCACATGCATCTCAACTCAAGGAGAAAAGGAAAATAAGAATTAAGAGTATGGAAGAATAAAGTTAGGGAAAGAAAACAAGTTGACACTCACCTGCTCCCAAAAGTTGCATGGAGTCACCTTCCCTGAACTACTCTGTAATTAAGGATCAGATCCTCCGGTTTCTTCCATATGTAAGCTCGCACTGTGGCTAAACTCATTTCCGGTGTTAAGACCTAGAAAAGACAGTTGTTGGTTGAGAAAATATTGCAAAAAAGATATATAATTAGAGTAGAGCACGTAAATGGAAGAGCAGTAGAAGGTTATTCTTATATTTAGGCCACAGAGTGACTTGTCTTCTCATACAATATGCCATTTTAGTTTGAGCCTGTACAGCTCATAGATGATGTGCTCTTGGACATTCTCTGCTCATGAATTTATTTTTCTAAAATTCCCAGCTAAAGATTGATTAAAAACTGATGTCTCGACAATTCGATGGCGTGAAATACATTTGGTGATTTTTTTTATTTAGCTGAAGAAGCTTATTATTCAAGTAAATGCTTTTGAGTGCATTTCCTTGATAAAATGAAAAATTAAAATGACCTTATTATTGCACAAGATCTCTATGGAAGGCTTAAGCTTTTGCCAAGGCTTCAATCCAGACCGGAAAGACCCATCTCCAACCACTGAATGCTGCAAGGGTCCTCCAATTCCAGGAGCAAGCGTTCCATCAGCATTCACATTATCCAGTGGTTTGTCAAGGACCAGCTTCTCTACGACATAATTGACAACCTGTGCACACATGTTAGTGAAAATCAGTAAAAATGGATTATTCAGCATATCACAGAATGTAAACTGGCAAAACAGATCCTAACTTGAGATTTGTTTCGCATCTTGTTTCTTTTTAATAGTGACTAAAGCTAAAGGTTGACCATATCAATGAATCTCTGCTGAGGAGTAAGAGTATGAAGTTAATCACATGAAATTAAGAATATGAACAGTTCTGAAACGGAAGCCTATTGTTTTCATGATTATGTATAGTAAGATGATTCATTCTGCAGCAAGAGCATTATCACATGCTAAACTGCTAGATGACATCAGGAAAAGGCAATTAATTTCCATTCCTTGATACAATAAATACTCTGGATTCTTCTGCAGATATCTATCTGAAATATAGAGTTGCACCCAAAGGCATCATCACACGTGAGGATTAATTCTTGCCATCCATTCATATTTTAGACAGCAAAAGTTGAGTGAAAATGCAAAAGTGAAACACATTGATAAATAAACATTCTTGAGAATATAATTTCAGAAATCTACAAAAATCAATTTATTTGACTTCTCATCACTTTCTTGATTGTTCTAGTATATAGTACATAACATTTAAAACTTAAAGCATCCTACAGTATATAAATAATCCATGCTCTTCTGATCTATTTATAGAAAAAAAAAGATTTTTTTTTTTGGAAGATGATCAATATATTAGAAAAGAAGGCCGCAAGGAAGTGACTGGGAGTATTGTACAAAAAGCAGTTGAAAGGCCAATCCATATGAACTGCCTACCCAAAACTAAAGCATGCTAAGCAAACCAGCAGCAACAACAAAGTGTATACAGAACTAAGTGTCTAGCTGATGCCTTCTTGGTGGATTTGTCCACCCCCTGATTCCTTCAGGCTGCTTAGGGTTGTAAATTTGTTCCTATTGTCTTTTTAGATCAGAGCTTCTCTGAGAGGAAATTTATCTAGAACGTGCTAATTTGAGAGAAGTTCAAGCGAATATATCATCTCAGCAATAGATGTACCCCATGTGCAGTAAGACCTTTTACGTCCACTAGGTACAGAGCAGTCTGGGCATAATACAAAGAATCACAAACAAAACCCATACAATTTAGAAAATAGAAAAGAAATCATTGAAAAGTATGAGCACCAGAAATGCTAGTGTGCTTGAAATAACAGAGCATGTTATGTCATCCTTTTTCTTGTTTTTTTTTTTTTTTTGGAAAAAAGAAACATATATTAAATCACTTGGGAAAAAAGAAATTATCACATCCATCAAAATCCAATCCTAATTTATATTCATTATGGTCTTTGCCATGACAAAATATAAGTCAGATGTCTGTAGCATATCTAACAAATTGTGCTCTTTTAGCAAAGTCTAATAATCTCCAGCACAGCTCCTTTTAATTGGTATGTTCCAGAATATACCATTAACATATTATAGTAAAAGCACTGCACGGATATTGTTAATTGTGCAAAATTCCAGATAATCAAATGCAAATCTTTTTTTTTTATCCGACACATGCAAATCTTTTCTCCTCTAAGTTGCTGAATCAAACTTACTTTATGAATTCTAAGGATGCGAGGTGCACTCAATTTGCCTTGTGTGAGGATTTGAAATGGTGAACCTTCACATGGAAGCAGATAAAAGCTGCACCTGCAGAAATTTAATCACTTTCATTATTTATCTGCTGGAAAAAAAAAAACATAAAATGAGCCAGGCAGAATAAGCACGGCAATAATTGTTAACAAAGTCCAGAGTCCAACATGAAGCATAGATATTTAAAAACAAATCTAGAAAATCATTCAAAACAAATTAAGGAGTAAGAATAACATCTGGAACCAAATGCATAATTCCATATAAGAATGTTTCCGTGTGACTTGCAAGTAAAATTATATTTCAGTGAAGAAAGGAAAATAATTACTTGGTGTTTTCTTTTGGAGGTAGGCGATTGTTCAACACACAATCCAAACACCACCAAGGGAAGTCCTTTTCATCTTCACTTCCATCTAAATCAGTAATTTTCTTTCTCCATGGACCTCCTTGAGAACCTTCAGTAACCACCGAAGGAGGGGAAACTGTTGAAAATTCAAATGGAGGATAAACCTTGGAGTCATTTTCAGCACCACCATCTACTTCAACTCTAGAATGACCAAGATTTCTATGAGCAATGTCCTTTCCGGATAAAACATCTCCATTAGCTGAAGTTGGGGGGCCATGTTTTTGCCTTCTCTTGGCCAACCAATGAGCCAACAAACCTTTAAGGGTTTCGCGAGCTAAATTAACCTGCAGATCATGAATAAATGCTACAAATGAATGTAATTTAAAAAAAAATGCTGACATGAAAAGCAATCTGCTTCTACCATGACCGAATAGTTGAGCTGCAATTTAATCACCATTTATTACATGTAGAGAAGACTGCATGCTGCAATAGAGCCATAACAAAATAATTTCACTTCTACACATCTTAAGATATGGCACTCAGTAATATAAGTTTTGGGGTCCTGCACAGCGAAGATATTGGTAGTTTTCATATTTAATCAAGGAACACTCGTTGAAAAGTTTCAACCTTTTAATGTATTTGAGTTCTTTCAGAAGAATATACTAGTTCCCTATTCAACTCATTCTCAGGTGGTTTAAAGATTCTCTAACCCACATTAAAATCAACAGAGGCCATTTTTCTAAAACATTTGCCCAACTCATACGTGTACAAAAGTTTTACCTTATCATCCTCGGGCTTCCCTACTATGTTAAGATCGGCTGAATACATCTCAGCAGAAAAGCATTGTGGAGTGTCCAAATGAACAGACAAGTTTCCAAGCCTGGTATCCACAGTGAACCATGCAGGAATGCTGACCTGGAACATAAAAGATATCAACAGTGAGTTCCACAAAAAAAAACATGCAACAACTCCATTATACAATGAAAAGGATCTTGTGATCATACCATTTCAAATAATTGTTCCTTTTTCTCCTCAAATGACACCTGGAAAATGTCAAGATGTAAACAAGGATGATGTCTGTATTATGCCAAATTTGAAACCTAATTTTATACGCACTATAGGTGACATGATTAATGCACCAAATGATAGGGCAACTAACTCTACTTCCAGCTATAAGGCATGCAATATTGCAAGGATGTGATCAACAATTCAAGCAAAATAGGAAAGGGAAAGGAGATGTAACCTTCCCATAATCTTCAATTACAATGCCCCTTGTGATCTCCCATAGCTTCACTGAGCCAGCAGTATCCTTCCAAACAGGAATGAAAAGTAAGTTTCATAAAAGTATATTTGCTAAAAAAAACCAAAAGAGAAGAAAAAAGTGTTTGATCATTTGGTGTTAATTGTAATAAATATGGGCAAAAGTACTGTGCATACCTTAGTCAAGACATGCCTTCTATTATTTAAAATTTCATGCTGCACTATTGCTGGAGTTCCAGGAATAATTAAGGTTGGTTCTTTATAGACTGGCACCTATAGAAAAGCAAAGCAATGCATTAATAAATAAGGAAAACAAGTATTACAAGCAGGTCTCCCTTTTGAATAATCTTTACAAACTCGGTGCAAATCATTCATAAATGAAAAACACAACAATCACAACAGGCCGGGGGGGTCTGCAACAGAAGACAGCATAATTTAACTACATGAAACTTTGGTGTAGTCAATGCATCGTGTGTGGGAAGTGGAAACCAATAAATAAAGATATGATGACTAAGAAGAACACAGAGGAATTATCCCCAGTTCAAAGATTCAGATACAGTAGACACAAATTAACAAAAAAATGAAAATTAGATGTAAGATGTTAAATAGGATGACTTGGTGGAGAACTTATTACAAGCAATTGCATTAGTAGCCAATCAAAGGCTATGAGCATTACTTACTAGGGTAGGTCCTTCTAATGAAACTCTTGCCCTTGAAAAGGAAAGGTTACCAGCCAAGAATGAACCGCCTCTTTGAAAGACTTTTTGAGGATTGTGTGCTTCAGCGGGCCATCTATGAACCGAAGAATCTGTTGTCGCAGCCCATATACTGTCATCATGTAATGCCAGTTGCAAAATTGGGTGCTCTTTCGTGCAAAGTAAAATACTCTCTCTTGTCGCCAAGTCTGTCAAGTACAACTGAGGGTATAAACAAAATAAAGTGTCAAAAATCAGGGCATAAAAAATAACACTAAAATATCTGGATATTAATTATTTAGATTTCATAGGAAAATCCACTCACAGAAAGGTCCCTTCCACCACTGTATACATGGCTGAATGTTGGAGTGCTGGCAAGTGCCCAAACAGAATCTGTATGCACAGCATATGAATGCACACATCGCTGCATGCCAAGGTCCCACAACCTACAGAACAATCCACAAAAAGTTCAGCACAAGGTGTTATACATTTTTATGATTGAAGTGATGGATGTTGGAAGGATGGATAAGAGTGAAAAACAAAAGGGAGTAAAATATCCACCTGATCATAGAATCAGAAGAGCCTGATAAGCAATACCTTCAAAAATAAAATGGAAACTGTGTTGTTAAGAAAAAATGCAAATTGAAGAGCAATCAAAAATATATTTGCTACAGAAAAGAGCAAGTGTGGGAAAGATACAAGTACACCACTCCCCACCCACCCCCACCCCAAACTCCCTGCACTATTTAGAAACAGAAATCATTTGTACATGTCTTCATGAATAACTGTTTTGAGCACATTCAAAGGAAGTATAAATGCATGCAGCATGTAAGCATCAAAATCTCTACACTAGATTTTCTATTTTTTTGTGTAGGGGGAGTGACAACTATTATTTTTTCTTGCCATGCAGCATAAACTGAAAAACAAACAAAACATACTTCTAAACAAAAAGTCTCATGCAAACAAAACTTGATAGCTGCAGGCCCCATTCAACCAACCTGCCAGTAGAATCCAGAAGCAAAGCTCTAATATTATCGGTATGCCCTCTCAGCTTCATAGCCTTTGAACCAGTACGGGGGTCCCAAACACGCACAACCTAGAGGAACAAGGACAAGAGATATAGCATCTATTACTTAAAAGAAGCCAGTATCCTTTCAAACCATTAAATGATCAAAAAATGTTAGCAGAGAACATGCATATAAGCTTTTTCCATCATCTTATGTGTCTACAGTACACCAGTATAGAGAGGTAAGAACACACAAATGACTGAAATATCTACCGCTGAGTCATAAGCCTAATGGTACACCACTCCAGAAACAGGAGAGCTCCAGGTTCAAATTCCACTTCCCCACAAAAGCAGTTGAATTTTCAAAGCATAAATAAACAAATAACTCTAATATCTGAATATTAATATACCTTCTCGGTCCCACCAGAGACAAGACGGGTTCCACTATCATTCATTGCCAATGCATAGACTGACTCCTTGTGGCCTTTAGCACCAACTGGGACATACCCATGGGACTGAGACGTGTGCGCAGAAATGCTGTTGCTTGAGCTAATGGTTCGTAAACTTGTCACAGGCAATGAATTAGTAGAGCCATTTACACCATTTGAACAATCATCTTCCATTGCATCACCAGACTTTGACACTGGAGTCAATGCAGCTTCCACGTCCCATATGAAAACTTCCCCGCCAAGGCCTCCAGAGGCAACTACATTGCTCTAAAATGCAAGACACTAAAACAGGTTCAGAAAATGACTCCAGTGATATCATAAACCATAGATTCAAGCAAGTTTTCACTGAGTAGACTATAACTTAGATAACAAGATGCACTAGCAGGAACTTTTCATCCATGCAGTTAAAAAGATCCATGAAAAATTTGACGTGGAAATTACATTTTTTTCAGCTGCCGCAAGACAAATAACATAATCAGAGTGTTGGCGAAGAGTCTTGGTACAAGTTCCATCAGATAAGCAATTCCATGTCTGGTATCACCCAAAAAAAATAACCAATGAGCAGCTCAGTAAGCAAGTGAACAGCAAATAACTCGTTCAGTACAAAAGCAACAAAAATAAGAAAAAATACAAACCTTGAGGGTGGTGTCTGAAGAGCAGGAGACAAGGGTTCTATCACCAGCAAGGACAGCATCATTTACCTGTACAACCAGGACACCCCATATATATCCCATTTATCTCAGGTATTCACATGAAAAAGTTTGACATAAGAAAATAGTAGCATAATATATAGCTTCACTCCACTGAGAAAACTGAATAATTACAAAGATGATGGCACTCTAAGTAACCATATCAAATGCTTATCTAATAAATAGAAACAGGTTTGCTATTTTACACAACTGGAGTGTGAGGGCATCTTGCCCATGCACATTTGATAAGTGATAAGAAAATTCAATTTAGGTGACAATTATCAAATCAATCTTGCTCCTTCCAGAGTCCAACCTCATTAAAGAACAGAAAAATCAGCCAAAGCTATTTCCCAATAACCATATCCATCTCATAGACGAGTTCCCGAAATGAAATTCCTCAAAAAAAAACAATTAAGCACCAATCAGATCCTTGATAGATAACAGATGCAATAATGCAAAGGGTTAAAAAAGTACCCAGTCAACATGTGACTCAAATGTAGCAGAGCACGTCGCAGAATCTTCAGAAAGGGCCCATCTCTTCAGCGTGCCATCACGACTCCCGGTAAAGAGGTAATCACACCCATCAGATACAGTGGCCTTTAACACTTTTAGACAGTTTATACCAGCACAATGCTGCAAAAGAGATATCCCGAAAAAAGTAGTGTAAGGATCCATGACTCCATTAAAGGAAACAAGTTCAGCAAAATGTAATCTGTTTGAAAAATAATCACACAGCATACAATTGGAGAGGGAGTACCTACAAACAGGCTATGCCTTCTTTTCTTCTTTTATAGGTAATTATTAACATTGTATGCCCTTAAAGATGCTTTGAACATTTATGAGTGTTACTCAACTGAATTGCAATTCTAGAAAAGATGAAAAGCCATTCAACTTAATCATGGAAAGCATGAGCATTGTACTCTTTTAGTTTACTCTGGACCATAAAAACACCAAATCATGCATTAAACAAACCTAAAACAGACAGCAGTCTCCCAAAAAACAGTGATTTTCATTCATTTGTAGAAAAATAATAATCATAGTTCCACTCCCAGCTGCAAAAAATGTCAAAATAAAAATGAAAGCACAATGGCAACATAAAGCAATCAGAGCAAACATATAGTAAAAGAATTTGAGCACAAAGTACATGAGCAGAATAGGATCATTCACCCAGCATTCAACATGAACAAAACGCATTGGTAACATTGTTATACATTGCAACATCATAAAAGGATGTAATGCAAAGACTTGAATATCCATCATAACATTTAGCAGTATTAATAATCAGCATCAAGTCCCATGCATGGTAGATATGATCAACTACAGTAAGTAGATTTCGCTATAATACCAATCAAGAAAATTGAGAGCTAAGCACTTATATGACATCAAAGTGGAAAATAATAAATACATATAAATCAATCCCATATGTACATCAGATAAGGCAACTTGTGCTCTTAAAAATACTAAAATTTTGAGAAAAAAATGATAATAAAAATAGAACTAAAAGATCACTTCACCTTAGCGTCATCAGCATCGCTAAACACATATGTCAGCCTCTTCTCTTTACGTGGGCGAACAGAATTGTTAGTGTTCCCTGCACTACCCACACGGTGCATTTCTACAACCCCTAAGAGATAAAAAAAAATCATCATCGCTAAGTAATTAGAATATACCACAAATATCTTATTAATTCCTCCAAGCTTCTGGAACAAGTACATATTAATCAACAACTATTTCTTTTTAGAAAAAATAATGAAGGGGAGGGCATTTCTTAAGAATAACGATTCAAGCCAGAATATTTTTGGAGTTTTTCCTATCAAAAGAACACAGCTAGTGTTGTTACTTTTTCATGTGCATAGAATGCAGGCAGCAACCAATTCTAAGTGCTAACTATATCTTTTTTCTCGCAACATTCATGAGTTACACAAAACTAAATTCCTTGCGTATGCGTACATTTTTTTACAGAAGATAGGCCCAGAAAGCAACCCAATAAAAATCAAATAAAAACAGCCAAAACCCCAATCAATCGACCATCCAGTCCATCCATTTGACTCCGAGATTAAAATTAAACTCATTAAAACAGTGAATCAAATCAAACATATTAGAATAAAGCCATTTTACTATTCCAACATTGAAAACTAATCGCCCTTGCATTTGGGTGCAGAAAAGTATCCTCACTTTCATCCCCGAACTAATACGATAAATCACCCTTAAAATATCCACTACACAAATCCCTTCTCCAAAAAAAAAATAACAATCCACAAAACTTAGCCACTGTCTTCGTCTCATAATTCTGCACATAAGTAAACAAACTTTAACCACATGAAGTAACAGCAAACATTAAGCTCAAGTCCTAAACCTCTCTCACCAAATTTAAACTCTTCGATTTTATTCAAATTCAACCTCAGGATTTCGCGATACACAACATCAACGACTAGAAATGCGATCCAAGCCCTAAAGCAATTGCGAAGAAGAAGAAGAAGAAGAAGATAAACGAAATCGATTACCGAGGGTTAACAAATGATCGTGTAAAACAAAACAAAAATAAGAAGAAAGGAGAAAAATTGTGAGTTGAAGTGAGTTAGATTACTGACCCGTTGCGAGAGATAGACTGGATGAGCGAGAGAGAGAGATGGAATTGAAATCGTAGGAATTTGATTTCTGAGAGTTTTAAATTAAAACCTAAAAAGAAATGAGCGATTGTTTTTATGATGATGATGAATTTTTTTTTTTTTTTGTGTGTATGTGTGTGTGAGAGAGAGAGGAGAGATTTGAGAACTAAAAAAGAAACTTATTATTATTATTATTATTATGGTTTCGATCAAGTCAAAGGCTTAAAGATGTTAAGTGCTAACTTTGTTGTTGTTGTTTTTCTGTAAAATCATCCTTGTCCATCTGTTATGAGTAAAAATTTCAAGATTCCATGATAATTTAAACCTGATTAAACATATCAAATTGATTTAAATTAATTAATATATTATTTAAAAAAAATAAAGCAAAATATGTTGTGTTTGCAAGGAAAGAAATCAAGTTTTTTATTAATTTATAAATTAATTTATTATACCAACTAATTTAATTATTGTTTACACCTAACTCGAGATGGATTGCTCGAGTTTGAGCTAAGTTTAGTTTAAAGTTTGTTTGTTTTTGTATTTCAAGTTATGTTGTGATGCATTTAAAAAATATATTTGGCTTGAAAAATAATTAAATTAATATTTTTTTTAGTGTTTTTTAATAATTTTGATATGGTAATATTTAATAAATACTTTTTTTTTTCAAAAGAAAAACACACACCCTGAAATTAGTCTACTTTTATGCCTCTAAGTTGTGCTTGTATGCATTTTAAAAATAAATTTGGCTCTTTTTTTTCAAGCAAAATTTCAAGGTAAAATTACTAATGGAAGAAACCTAACCAATTTAGAGGTGTTTGACACTAAATTTTAAAAATATTTTTGAAAAGCAAAACTACTTTAAAATAATAAAAAAAACATTATGTTTTTAGATCATTTTGATATAATATATCTACTATATTTTTTAAAAATAAAAAAAATATTATTTTAATATATTTTTGAACAAAAAATATTTTAAAAAATAAATCTAATCAAACTCTAAATAGGCATTTAATTCCACAACGATGAAGTGTTTAATGCTTATTGATTGTTATTGACTATTAGGTTTAAGATTTTCTGTGATTTTTGTTTTGTTTTGTTTTTACTATGTTGTTGTGAAGCTAACATGTAGTTGAGAGCCTTGTCTGTAAACATTGTTTATTCAATAAATAACTACTTTATCCGGTAAAAAAAAATTAATTCAAAACAATTATTTGGATTCAACGAATATTATAAGCCATGCTTCTTAGTTAAGAAATCTATAGTATTCGAGCTGTAATTAATAATATTTCTTCATCTAAAATTTATTTTTTCTACAAAAAAAATACAATAAATAACTAATGAAATATCATTAATTACTAATTAAACACCATAAATTTATATATATATATATATATATATATATATATATATATATATATATATATATATATATATATATATATAATAAAAAACATAATAGGCATCTCTTTCGAGAATGAAGAACTCGGGAAAATAAAGTAACGATGTCATTAAAAATATACACATCCTTAAATGAAAGAGTTAAAATGAGCTGGAAAAAAAAAGTATGAATATTAAATTATTAATCATTGACCTCTTTTTTATATAATTTTTAATAGCTTGACAAGATAGATGAGAAAACAAGGTTAGAAATTGAATATTCATCATTATAAGGAAAGCAAACAAAGTGCTGGGCAATCTCCTTTTCGATGGTCTGGTGATTATGATTTGAAAATCTTTTATCTTTGACGGTTCTGATGTGTAATTAATGTAATTTTTAAAGTGATTTTTGTTCTAAAATTATATTAAAATAATATTTTTTTAATTTTTTAAAATATATTTTTAACATCATCATATTAAAATAATCTAAAATATCAAAAAAAAAAAAATTAGTTTCCAAACAACTGTAATTACAAACCCTAATGCCATGGGCAGGAATGAGTTGTTTTTTTATTATTATTTTCAAAAGTGTTTAGAAATATGAATTGATTATTTATTTTTATTTTATTTTTATTTTTATTATTATTATTATTAACATCAACCTTTAATGTTTAACTTCAACCAATCCATCTAACTTCTTTTGGAAGCAGGTTCTGATGGCAAGTGAATGGCGGTCAAAAAAAAGCATTGACTTGTCTTGAGGGAGCTGTGGTGGGCAACATCCATTGCAAAGCTGCAGGTCTGTCTTGAAATTCTATTTTAAAGCAGGATTCTGATTATTTTTTAAATTCAAAAAATAAGGCTAAGAGTTTAGTTTTTATTTAGAAAATCTAACCCTATCTACATAACGGTACATGGTTTATCAAATAATCGAGTTTTTCTTTTTAGTTTTTATGTAAACAACATCTTCGTATTTTTTTTAATTAAAAAATCATGATACAATAAAATATATTTATGTTTATAGATTTTTAAACATTTCTATAGAATAAAGAGATTGAAAATCAAATAAAATATACTTGCATGCTGCAAGGGATGCCGGCTTCTAAGAATTCAGCACAATGATATATTTCAAAAAAAAAACTGTGATTTATATAACAATTCTCGAGTTCAGGATATATATTTTTTATAGAAGAGTTTGAAACAATCTAATTTTCTTTGCTCAATTAAATTTATAAAATATATTTTTCAAGAATAAATTTTTGTCGCATCCAATAAAAAAACATTCTTTCTCAATCAAAGTTACATGCACACGATCTCTTCAGGTTATTCTTACCTCCAAGAACGATCAACAACCTAGGATCAAGTCTTGGTTCAGACCACAGCTAAAGACAGGCCCACGTATAACCACACCAGGAGACACGCGTGCCCAAACCTTGCAATCAAACAGTTATCATGGGGTCAATCGAATTAAGTTGGACCAAAACAATCGGTCGACTGCAGCCCACTCAAGTACAGTGGTCACTTGCCAACAAGTCTTGGTCTGGTGGTCAGAGAGGGGACTTGTTTTTCTCTCACTACTCCAGGTTCAAGTTTTGTCAGGCACGTCTGTCACCTCGCGATGCCTTACCTGTTCATTGAGCTTGCAGGATGTTCAATGAGCCCAGAGATTTAGTTGTGGTGCGCGCAAGCTGATCCGGACACCCCGATTATCAAAAAAAAATACAGTGGTCACTTCATTTGATTTCCAAGCTTTTTATTATATAATATAAATGTTTTAAAATCTTTTAAATTGTGATCAGAGAGCCCGTCTCCGGCTCTAAATTATAAAAACATATAGTTTTTTTCCTTAGAGGTGAGAGATTAGTATAAGAGATTTGCTCTCTTATTATCTCAATTTCAAATTTTGTAATTATTAATATGATAATTACCGGATGGTTAAATAGATATTAATTTTAATATTCATAAAATTAATTAGAATGTACACAAGTTAGGCCGAACATCACATTAATAAAAAAATAACATATAGTTTTTTTTATTTGTAGTGGTGAGGGAAAGTTGCTGCTAGTGCAAGTAATTGTCTTCTCTGTATTTGGTGCCTGTAATGAGGAGTCATATGAGAGACACCGGTTGATGGATAATGCATTATTTTCAGGCCAAGTCCCATCGGAAATCAGAGCACCAATGTCCCTTGCCCAAATTGGATTCTTACAAGGAATAATTATAGAAGACGCAACTTACATTGTTTAGAAGAAAAAAAAAAAGCTTTCATTGATAAAATAAGGGGGGTGGGGGTTATATTATGAGTTTTGTTGGTTGAAGAATGGAAAATGATATTTTATTTTATTTTTAATTGATATGTTGCTGTCCAAATTATTGTTTTTAAATGGATCAAACAATGTTATCTATTATCATCTTGTATTGAAAAGGTGCAATTCTCATTTTGTTTTTATTTCAAAAAATATCTTAGAAACCTTTATAATTATATTTTCGATCCCAAGACACATTTTGTTTACTTGAATAAACAAAAAATCCAACTGGATGATAAAAAAAACTTGTCAGACATCAATATAATTTTTCTACCATGTTTAAAGTATCAAGAAATCATCTCTATCTAAAAGCTTAGGCTATTGGATAAGGTTCTAGAATATAATTTATATTATTCTCCAACACACACCCTCAAGTGAAAGTCTTTTGGGCTTGAAACTTTTACAAAACTATACTACTTTGTACTTGATTTTCATCAAATAGAATAGGATGATGAAATTCGAACTCATGATCGTGGGATTAACAAGACTTTAATATCAGATCAAAAAACTATCTCACCTAATATATTAAGTTTTTTCTAAGATAAAGAACAACGCAACCTTCATTGATCTTTTCTTTACAAGATTAATTCATCGACATTGGGATTATTATTTGTTTATCGCTAGAATATGATAAAACAAGCCCTTTCTCTCTCTTTTTTCTTTCTCAATATATATAAATTGAAATGTGACAAAAAAAAATAGATAATAGAATTGAAGTTAAAGTGACCTTATTAGCACACGTGAAAAACAACCTGAGTTTTTATTTTTAATGTTAAATTTTGTCCCTTTTTTATTATTTTCTTAAACAATAATATAAAATCTTATTTTATAAAATTTATTTTTTTATTTCGCGTGAAGATGTTCTCTAGCACCTTGCATGTGAGTGAGCATTCAAGCCAAAACAAATCTCAAAACACGAAACAATGACAACATAAGTCTTGAATACTATTCGAATGAATATGGACAGAACTCAATTTTATTTATTTTCTAAATCATTTTTAGTTTATGAGCTTAAGAAAACAAAGGTCTCAAGAACTACCACAATGCCTGGTTTTAGACATCTATCGCGATTGAAAGGAGCTTTATTTTTGAAAAACAAATAGACGGGTGCCATGATTTTTTTTTGGAAATAATATTGCTAATGAAATTTGAAACCACAATCTTATGACTCTTTTACTTTATTTTGTCATTACATTTCAAAAATATTTTTGAAAAAAATTGAATTTTTCTATTTTAAATTAAATATTTTTGATTTTTTTAGATTATTTTCATGTCATGGTGTCAAAAATATTTTTTTTAAAAAAAGCATCACTGTGATGCATCTCTGAACGAAAAACACTTTAAAAAATAACGTCAACCACACTCTCAAACAGACATTTTTACTTGAGCTACCAGATGAGTTAAAGCACATACTTTTTACAAAATATTAAAAAATATATCGATATCAATAATAATTTACCATTAAAAATTGTCTAGAAAATAACCATTATTACATGACATAATTACTTTATATATTGAAAAAGGAGAAGTTTGAAGGAAAGAGCATGGAGAGGGGAGAAAACAGAAATCTCAAAGTCTTTTATCTTGATGAGGAAGGAGAGGAGAAATAGAACAAGAGAAGAAAAAAAATAAAAAATTCAAACTTGTCTAGAATTCAAATTCATATGAGAATGAGTCTATGTTCTCTCCTTTTTGTTTCTGATATCCCTCCTATAGTTTGATGATATATTTTAAATCAAGCTCTTATATTACTTTCATTTACATATTTTACACATAAATCTAATAAAATGGCTTAACATCAATAATTGATGATTTTTTTTTTATAAACTTGATTTTAAATTTTGAAAATTAATTAATTAAATTTAAATTTTAACATCATTATTTTAATTCTTCATCCAAAACTTTTTAATTTAATTGCTTTTTAAGAAATAATTAAATTAAAAAAAATAACAACCTGGATATCCCTTTCCTGTCTAAAAAAACACCAGCATCCTTAAAACCTCTTCTTTATCGTTTTCAAAGGTTTCAATATTTAAAATTAATTCATAGGAAAAAAAATTCAATTGACTAGTTAGGTTAAAGGTTAACAAAGCCAATGGTGTCTAAGTTATTTAATTAGTTTTATGCAAAATATAGAGCAAATACAAGGATTTGATTTCAAATATGTTAGAGTATAATAAGTTCAAAATTAAAATTACGCGGATTAATTCTTAAATGATTTTAAATTCAAGAAAGGTCTAAGCAATTTGGTGAAATAAACTGTCGGTCACTTAAAAAAGCCTACACTCATGGTAGCGGAGAAATTATTTTTTAATTAAAATAACATTTATTTTATATTTTTAATATTAATACATTAAAACTATTCAGAACTATCTAATAAATATTAATTTAATATTTTTTATATAAAAAACTACTTTAAAAAATATGATGCTATGTAAAAACAAAAAATCACAACATAAACAAACATTATCATCATATTTGTGAGAGGTGGGTGGAAAAAATAAAATTTGAAATAAAAAAAATATTTTGAAATTGAGAACATGAAAAGGCGTAAAATAATGAAAAGATAATAGTAGAATTTACTTTAAGAAGATTCCAACTTCCAACTACTACCTTTAAGTTTTATCTGTTCAGCAGTTATCCACTTTGCGGGGAAACCCATGCCTTCGAGAAAAATAATAAATTAAAAAATTAAAAATCAAATTGCCCCGAAATGGAAAACATTATTCCTCTGCTAGCCTCTACCCGCCATTATTACAGCTTTACCGTTAACGGCAAGTCGTCAGTGTATCTCTGTCAAACAGTTAAAAAATATTACCACGGCACCATAAACTACTTTAATCACCAACCTCGAACAGTTCAAATCATGCCACGTTGCCAAGTGATTCACTTAAGTGGGTCCTGCATGAAAACTAGCCTGGGAGCGCTCTAGAGAATCCGAGGTCTATTTACCTTTTTTTTTCTTACACTATTGCCCCCACAGGGAATATTTATATGTGTATGTGTGTGTGTGTGTGTGTGTGTGTGTGTAATTAAATCAAAATTGGAAAAGGCAGTCTCGTTTTTCAATTTGACTTTTCCCCTCCGCTCCACACGCTCCACCCTGAAAAGAAAAAAAAGAGAGGCAGAGAGAGACTTTTACAGTTCATTTACTATTATTTGGATATGGACCAACCATATAAAAAATAAATTTAACATCCTTATGATGTAATAATAATAAATAAAAAAAAGATGTTATTTGAAATTTAATTCACAAATTTTAAATAAATGCCAAAACACATGGTGGTGTTACGATAAAACAACTTACTCACTGTTTTATTTTATTGCATCTATCTTTATATAAGTAATTGAGTGTTTGGAGTGTAATAACCCCTGCCTTTTTAAGTTGAAAAATACTAAATTAATTTTTTATTTGTCATTTTAATTTCTAATTAAAGTTCTTGACTTTTATAGAATTTTGATTTATTTTTAATTTCACTATTCAATTACAATTTGTTATATGCTGCTTTTTTTCAGTTTAATTATTATTCTTTTGATTGTTCATATCTCTTTGTTAAATTTAATTTTCCTTTTAACTTCACTATTCAATAAAAAAATTATAGTTGTTCTCTAATTTATTTTCATCCTTATTATTTTAATTGTCATTTTTTGTTCTTCATTTGCTTGTATAGTTCCCCTCAATATTTTTTTTTTTGGAACGATTTAACCCCTCAATATTTTACGTATTGGAAATTAAACTTTATAATTTTTATAATTAGGATGTTTTAGGTTAATGATCTAATTCACTAGTTTAAAAAGATAATGCAAGTTGATATATTTTTTCAAGCAAAAAATTGGTTTTGTGGTTTTTCTTGTTTTTTTTTTATATTAGATTATCTCAATCTCATGATATAAATTGGAAGTTTGACAAGTTAACTCGAGCTTAACTCAATTCTTATTATCCAGGATACATGTTTATCATGTTAATCCAAATTGACTAAAATTAAGTTTTTTTATTTTGTTTTTTTATCCAATCTTATAATTTTGTATTTATTTTATTAAGAATTGAGTGACAATATTTTTTTTCCTTTTGAATCCCCCCCCCCATATTATTGTGATTTTTTTTTTCTTATGGTATAAATTGCATTGTCATGATAATACTTTTTTTTTTTATTCTCGTTGTAAAGTAAATACTATTTTTATTTTTGCCAGCTTTCCTGCTTAAACTATAAATATACCATCCAGAACTTAATTAATATATCAAGGATAAATTATTTTCTTACACCAAAATCAAACTGTTTGCATGTTGTAGTGTTAGAAAACAAACAAATCTCTGGCTTAATAGCAATAATCATATCCACATCATGATACTAATCTATTAACCACACAATTAGTAAAGTGAAAATCTTATAATCCATCTGACCCACACAGTTTTTTTCCTGATGTTTGGAAAAAAGAATCTTACTTGCACTTGAACTACTTTTATTTTTTTAATGGCTGGCCAATGTGACTCTGAAAGTGGTCTACAAATCATGGTCCAAGCAGTGTTCAATCATTGAAAGCAACTCTTGTGCTTCCAAAATTTCTCAGCTTAGGTTTCTTGAGAAATTTGCACTTAGGTTTTGACTTCTCCATGTTTTCTCGCACAAAGTCCTCCTCTTTATTTGCTTAATTGATTGCTGGTTTCTTTTAAATTCAATCACCCCATTATCAATTCAACCTCACCTCTACAACTTTTGTGATCTTGGGATTTACTATTTTCTGGGTTTTTTGAGTTGTTGAATCCAGTTTCTTGCATATATTTTCTTGGGGTTACCTTTTTGGAGACATGGCTTCATTTACACTTCATCTTGGTTTATTATATGCACTTGAAACTGCTTTTTGTCGTTAATGTTGAAATCTCTCCAAATAGCTAGCTAACTTTACAGTTTTTATGAGGTGCAAAGAGTTTTTTATTGGTACCCAACAACAAATCCTATGGAATAGGTAGTTCAAAGCTCTGGCTGTTTCTTCATTTTTACTCTGTTTCAGTTTGGTGTGCTCTTTAAGCAAGAAGTGAGCTTGTAGTATCAATATTGCCGTCTCTCGAAAAGGGTTTGTTTTTTCAACTTTCTTGTAGCTTAGAAATGTTCATTTCCAGTGAAACGGAGCAGATCTCATTGCCTCTAGATAATGTAAAGGAGAAGTTGGAGCCAATGGAACCAAATCAAGATTACATCGATGCGTTCCAGTTAGAATCTGAGTCGATGGATTCACCACCATTACCTAACCCAACCATTTATACCGATGTCAATGTTGTTCCTGAGCATGAAAAGGACGAGCTTGAGCATTCTATATTGAATCTAGAAGGTAAAAGTTTGAAGTATTTAGTTGTAGTTACCTCTTGTTTAAAGGTTCTTTTCTTCCATAAGTTTCCCATGTTAATTTATAGGTGAGATCGCAGAGTTGAAACATAAGGAGAGATTGTTGGACAAGAAGCGTAGAAAAGCATTAAATAAGATATTGGATATTAAAGGTAGGAATTTACTGTTTGGTCACAAGATGGAGTTTTACTTTTGACAATGTTTTTGCCCATTCTAATTCTGGCTTTGATTTTTCAGGCAGCATTAGAGTATTTTGTCGAGTGAGACCGTTCCTACTGTCAGATAGGAGAAGAATTCATGAACCCATTTCAACTGGGTTAGAGAAGGTGGTGGTTAAATCAGTTGGAATTAGGAAGGAGTACAGATATGATAAGGTTTTTCATCAAGCAGCTGCTCAAGGTCGGTGTCCATATTAATGTGCTTTCTTCTACGGTTGATTATATGTTTTTTTAATCATTTTTTTTGGGTTTCATTTGAATTAAGAGTCTATTTGTCGTTGAAAACTCTGTAGAAGATGTTTTTGTTGAGGTTGAACCTATCCTTAGATCTGCACTGGATGGGCACAATGTATGCATATTTGCTTATGGTCAAACTGGAACTGGCAAGACATTTACAATGGTTAGTGGCAGATTGAAATGTGTTACTCTTGTACTCTTTTTTTATTAAATGCATGTGCTTGATCATTAATGACTATGGGTTAAATCATTATCCAGGATGGCACAAATAACCAGGCTGGGATCATTCCTCGAGCTATTGAAGAGCTTTTTCGTCAAGCCTCTTTGGATAACTCATCTATAACATTTTCAATGAGCATGCTGGAGGTTTACATGGGTAATCTTAGAGATCTACTTGCTCCAAAAGTGGCAAGTAGGACATATGAGGTTGCAGCAAAATGGTAATTATATGCTCCTAATGTTCAAATGAAATGCAAACTCAAAAATCAAATTGAAGCCTCTATAGGATGTAGATCTGTTTTGGCTAACTATACTACAGCAATCTAAATATTCAAACAGATCCAAAGGGAATGGTTGAAGTTGAAGGTTTGACACAGGTCCAAATACCTGATACCGTGAAGGCAAAATGGTGGTATGCTAAGGGCAGGCGGGCTAGATCTACTTCGTGGACTAATGTCAATGAGACATCAAGCAGGTCACACTGGTGGGTTTAGGGTCTCCTTTACTTTTCCAACTTGCTTAATTAATTTCATTCGACAATTCCGTTATCTGTTTAGTTCTATATATCTAGCTTAATGAGGATCACCGTTTCTCGACATGGAGATGATTCAAAAGCTAAAGCACAAGTGAGCAAACTGTGGATGGTTGATCTCGGAGGAAGTGAGCGATTGTTGAAGACAGGGGCCACCGGACAGACACTCGATGAGGGAAGGGCCATAAATCTATCTCTTTCTGCTTTGGGTGATGTTATTGCTGCTCTAAGAAGGAAGAGAGGCCATGTGCCTTACAGGCAAGTTCTTAGTTGGGTTCGTGTTTCATCTTTTTTTTATGCCAACTTTATGTTGGGTAGGCTGGCAGTGGTCCCTATCTGCTTACGTGGTTATGATTGCAATCAAGTTACAACTTTTGAGGTTTTGCTTCTTTGGTTGCAGAAACAGCAAGTTAACTCAAATCCTCAAAGATTCCTTAGGTAAACCTCTGCATGAATCCAGTTCTAGATGGTTCTTAATACCTGAAATTATAAAGGTGTGGAGTCTGAAGACTTCTAGTAGTGACAACAATTAAAATCCTTACATGGCCATGACTTCCATTTATGCTGTAGAATGTATGCAATAAAGTGCTATTGCAAACACAAAATATATGTTTCCTATTCTTTTCTGGGTGATGTTTTTTTACTGTCTTGTTAGTTTGAAAACTCCTAACGTCTTTAAATTCTATTGCTTTAGGTGACAACTCAAAAGTTTTAATGCTTGTGCATATAAGCCCGTGTGAAGAAGATGTTGGAGAGACAATCTGTTCTTTGAGCTTTGCAAATAGAGCAAGAGCGATAGAGACGTATCGAGATCTAACAGAGGTACAACTTTGTAACGTTCTTTCACGATTGTCAGTAATCTTGTCACAAAAAGCTCACAACCATCGCTTGCATTTGCCTCTGGTTAGGACATAAACATGCAAAGGCAGAAGAGGATTTTGGAACTCGAAGTGGAAATGAGAGAAGCCGAAGAAGAATGCCAGAAAGTTAGGTATCAGATACAGAAGGCCGAGTTCCTGCTGAGTGAAAACAGAGAGCTTTTGTTAACTTTTCCTGATGACAAGGAGAATGCACCTATAAGTCCCAAAGAAGACTACAAGGAAGTCAACAATACACCTCGAGTTACTGACAAAGGAATTAGGAGAAATAGAACGAGTCATTTCCCGCGATTCATGGCTTCTACCGTCGCTAGTCGGCAAAGGCAAAGTGCGGCCGAAAAAATAGTCGCTGGACGGGCAAGAAGTTTGAGATCCGCAACAAGAAGCTCATTGCAATTTTCAGCTTCTCAGTCCTTCAGTTATTCAGAATTTCGCTTCAGAGCAATTCTAAAGGAGTCAAACAGAAAGTCAAGATACGGAGAGACCAAACTTCTTCTCCCAGAGAGTCCCAAATGCAATGTCTCGGAGATGAAGATGGCCTCCATCCCTCGAAGCAAGGCAGTTATTTCATCAGATCCAAACTTGAGAACCACGCTTTCTCGTCACAGAAGAAGGATGTCTGACCTAATATAAGGGTAGAGAAACAGCCTCAGGATTATTATTTTTTCCGTGTGCAGGCCTCAGGATTATTTTTTATTTTTCATGTGAGTTCTTAACGAAGAAGGGTGTGTGGTGGGATTCCATGCCTGCCGAGGTCTCTGGGGAGTGTTATTTTTAATTGAGTGTTGTGACACAACAGAGTGTGATGGGGGAGGGGTTAGCTTAGGCTTGCTGGGAACTTGGGATCTGTTATATTATTTGTTTACTGTATCCCTGTTGTCACATGATTGGTGATCTGGCTAGGTTTGATGAGAATTGTTAAATCCTCATTTAACATGGACATGATAGTGTAATGCGTGCCTAAACTTTGTTTATATTTTACTGGTCAATCGTCCCATGGACTATTTTTTTTTTTTTTTTTTAACCTTGGAATCTAGTTTCTTACTTAAATAAGGTGGGAGCTAGTTTAAATAAAAGTTTTTAAAAACAAATTTAATAATATATATAAAGAACAAAAATATAAGTAAAAAAAAAAATTCGAAAAAGGCCATCTTTTTTACCAGAAAATTGAATTTCAATCTTCTATCTTTCAATTCAACTCTTATCCCAAAAAAAAAACATGTAATTAGATTCTAATTTGAGCTTCAATGTGAAAAAAAAAGTTTTAAGAATCAAGGTGAAATTTTTAATAGTAATAATAATTAACATCATATTGTTTATTATAGTCAAACCTTTCGGGTCTTTAGATTAGCCTCGTAGCAAGTTTCATGACCTGTATGTATGCAGTGTCGGCGGAGCAAATCTAGCTCTCAACTGTCAATTGATTCGATCCCCACATGGATGATTTCTGCTCTTTCAAGTTTTCAACAGCGCATTAATTACACTGGATAGTTGTCAAGGATAGTTGTCAAATATAACGGATCTCGAATTCAAGTTAGAGATATATATTTTATAATAGATCATTTAATCTTACAAAATATATTTTTCAGAAAAAATATATATATATATATATATTTTTTTCTCCAAATCCAAAAAAATAAATTACACCGGATATATCTCCTTGAAGTTCCCATCCATTGTCATTGCCTTGTCCACGCAATGTTCCTCCTATACTTTACACCCCCAAATTTCCTGTCCATTGCACGGTCACAGCTTTTGTTTTCTGTGGTAGTAGGGAATATGATGCATGTGCTAAAAAAGACTGGCAGAGTGGCAGGCTCATGTGCTTCAGGTTTGGCGAGTTTAAAATGCTTTGCTTCTTAAGCAATTTAAAGTTGGCAGGCCAGATGCAGTCTGGGCGAGAACATTGGGAGAGAAAAACAAGACAACGCACTGATAAATTAATAGATATATTCAGTTTCAGGACTTCTCATGAGCTACAAACTACAAGTTTTAGCAATCAAGAAGCCATTGAATGTCTGAAAATAATGTGTGCCCTCTAGCTAGCATTTCAAATTTGGGCTACCCTGTTGCATAATTTCATTAACCTTTTGGACCTTTTCAAATCAGCTCTGAATCCCTGAATCAGAGTTGCATCCATTTCTTTTTCTGCAAAACATACAACAAAAGTCTCCCATTCCATCCTCGGAGAGAAGTTCAAGCCAAACGAAAACCTGCAAGGTCATCGATCCTTCTTTCTTCTTGCCGTTATAAACCGGATGTTGAAGAGGAAGTAGTGACCAGGAGCAACAAAACTAGTATACAACAATCACGAAGGCTTCATCTCGTATCCAAATTAAGTGCATCCTAAACCAGAAATATTGTTCTGCGGGTTCTAAGCTTTAGACCGCCTAAATTCAAACCAAACTTCATAGTGATTAAACAGCAAGCTATCATGTGTATGCTTTCCACTATATTTGAGTCCCAGACTGGCCAACCTCTTAGTACATTCCTCACCTCCCAGTCTTGAACAGAACTTTATATTATGGGACACGAAGATGCGGCCATCATAAGGTTTCAGCTTGCTCACTAGTCTCTCCAGTCCAACCCAGACAAGCTTATCAGGCATATGAAGAAACACGGCACTAGCATATATCAAATCATACACAACTCCCGAACCAAACTTGGAGAAATCCATGTCTTCACCGCGCACAATCAGAGGACGCTTGTGTAAGAGACCCTGAGAAGGAAGCTCATATCTGAATGCAGCCATCAGAGAGAGCTCATCTCTTTCAAGACAATGGAAGTGCTCAGGGATGAGATATCGAATGAAATGCAAGCCAACACGGAGTGTTCCACACCCAATCTCTAGCACACGTGAATTGGGTGTCAGGTGGCTAGACTCTGCAAGGAACTCAAAGACGTCGCGTCCACCTGCCCAGGGCTCCCCATAGTTGCTATGATGCCCTTCCACAAGTAGCTCACCAGGACATGGGAGAGCAGTGTGGTTATCTGACTGTCCTTCATAATGTGATATGCCCTTAAACCTGAAAAAAGGGACTCAAATCAACTAAAAATCGTTCCGGTGCCCTGAAATTAAAATGTACAAAATACCAATTTCTAAGTTTGAGTGTAAATGCAGAAACATACAAAGACATGATCAGTTTTTAAGGGTCCACCAATACCGGTAACATTAACGAATAAAATTAATGACATTGCACTTAGAATGTGGGTGAAGAAAAACTCAACTCCCAAATCAAATCAAACGTGTTCCCGTGTAAGTTTTCAAATGATTCTAACTTCTTTCCATGACACTGCATTTCGCCAGAATACCGTCATCGACATTAATTACCTCTCACTCCATTCTATCAAACATAGGTCAAGTGCAGAGATATCGACAATAACATTTGCAGGGTAACGATGGAGCACCGACATAATGTCCAACCCCCAGGAAGAAAAACTCACTCACGAAACCACACACACAAACACACATGGTTTGATTTTGCAAGATTAAAAAGATTTTTTTAAAGAAAATGAACACCTTTCATTATTAAAAATGTGCAACTCAAATTAAGCACCCAATTTGATACCACAGCCCTAACGCATTAACACATATATCATCCTTAAAAATGCCATCTTTTCCAACAATCAACACAGCATCATCCAAACAAGCCACCCAAAACCCCCAAAATCCAAACTTTATCAACACCCAATACACAACCATTCAAAACAAAGAAAACCCAGAACTCAAAAAACCATATGAAAATCATAAAAGAGTTACTTACTCAATGAGATCTTGCAATTGTTGAGCTCTAGTACGAGGATTAATCCCTTTACGAAGAACATTATCTTGCATATGTAAGCCATTAGCTTGGATCTGATCCTTAATCCATTCAATATCCTCTTGTGTTGCAGATATTCTCTCTTTTTTATCAACCTCGCCAAGCCCACCCCCACCATTGTTATTATCATTAAAGCTTTGCAAAGAAGGGGGGCATGAGCATGTAGAGAGCGAAGATAAGAGAAAGAATAGCATTATTGCTCCTACAGAAACAGAAAGGACTAACGTTGGAATTGAAATTACTATTCCCTTTTGAGTTGGTGAATATGTTGCTGTTGACAGTGCCATTCTCGCTCTGCTCCTCTCTTCTCCCTGCCTCTTGCTTGATGCTGAATGGAGATGATTTATTTTTTTCCCTGTAAAGTCCGATGTGTGACCTGTGTCGTTTGAGGAATACGAAACACTGATATGTTCGAGTCCTTTTTAAGCAAGCTGTGTCGTTTTTTGAGAATTGGACCTCAAATACTATATAGAACGTTGTTTTTGGGTTTTGCAAGTTGGTATTGGTTGATACTGCTCGGTGTCTTCATCTTACTCACATATGGATAATTAATAAAAATTCTTATAAACTTTAAGAGTTTAAAAGCATCAAAACAACAAAATTATTATTCATAATTTATAATTTACAATAAAAGTTATCCTAATCATTAGTAATTTTTTATTCTCTTTATTTGTTTTAAAATAAACAAAATTATACAATAATTTAAAATATAAATTATTATGTGTGTGGCCTATAATTATTTCAAAACAGTAAATAAATATAAAACATTAATTAATTTATAATGCCATCTATAATTCCCAAAACTCATTTATTTCAGGCATGAAATCCCTTTTCATACAATTTTAGCCAGTAAATTGTCTTAAAATTCTGGCTAATGAAGCATTTACTTTGCAGGTGGGAAAAAAAGTGCTCGAAGAACTAAATAAACTCAGCATTGCATCCGGAGATTGTTCATAGTAGAATTTAAGCTGCCAATGAATCTAAAAACTTCTGAAGCACCAACCAACATATATTGGGGAATTTGTCAAAAAATATACTAACAGGCAGTGCAACAGCTTCGCCAGACAACCCGAGCTCTATTGCAAGCTTGTAGGCGCTTAATCTCTACCAAAGCAACAACTGTCATTGATAGAATTAAAATGAACAGGCCAATTCCCATAAGCTGCAACTCTGATTGGCATGCTGTGAAGTTAATTTGAAAGCTCGATCAACAACTTGAGGAACCTTATTTACCATTGGAGTTATGATAGTTGAAATTGATTGTTTCTGTAACAGAAAACCATTCATCCAAGAACTTACTGAAAGAAATTTGTGAAACTTGTTTGACATTTAACAGCAACGTGGGGAAGAAATTACGAATGTCTAACACTATTCTTGCATTGAAATTTCAGAAAGGCACTACATAGCATGGAAAAATGGTGTCTGCTTCGATAAGGTAAGTTCTAATCAACCCAGGCAAGTCTCCGGTATTGGATGAATAACTAAAACCAGGCCAGCAAATAACACTAATAACATCAAATGTTGACAGCAGGAGGAAGGGTGAAGAACCGATTGTTGTTGATATGAATTTCATTGTGATGAAACCCAATAAGAATGCTGATTTAGAACCCCAAGATCGTGTAGACAAGATTGGTTGAGCCTTGACTCGTCACCTAACAAGATAAAAACCAAGACCACGAAAGATTAAAACGTCACACCTGAGAATCTCTCAACAATCAAGGTGATAAGTTTGTTTGAACACCACAAGATTAACTTAATAAGTTCTAGGAGTTCTTTTAGAAACGAGGAGGACCACAAGATCTCACAAAGATGATAATTTTCTGAAAACATAATCTGTTTATTCATTTCAAAATACTCATTTATATACTTGGAACAACCCTCCAAGAATAGAAAAAGTCATAACTAAAGCTTTAAAAGAGCTCAAACAGTAACATAAACAAGTCCCCATGTTTTTATGTCTCTTGTACTTCTAGAGGCTACAATAAAATAGTTAAATGACTAAATTCAATGTATTTAACATAATTATTCAAGACCAAATTCATTCTTCTATTTAATACCCTTGGAACTCATCAAATTCATGCCCTTTGATGGTCAGATCATGCTGAAACATTTTTGCATAATTATTATCCTCTTCAATTGCTTTGATGATGTGGACTAAGTTTTAATTATTATTTAATTCCATTTTAGTCTTTTTAGAATCAGCCCAAATATATTGGATTAACCCATTTATTGTTTCCTTGAAACGTTTGACTCCAAGTCTTGTAATTAGGCCATTTGAAAGTGACAAAGAATCTTGTACAAATTCATATGTATTCTATGATCAACATGTCCAGTTCCTTGATTTGCATCAGTTGTGTTCATCAGCATCCCTTGTTCCACAAACATTGTAGACATCTGAGCAACACAGCGGCAAACACAATTCCAGTAGCCTCGATTGGAAACATGAGGATCAAAGTCTTCAATTCCTCCATAGAAGATTCCCATACAAAACAGCAAAGACAATTCCCATCTGGGTTTTCTTTCTTCGAAGTAAAAATCTCTTCCTCCGTAGAAGATTTTGAAGGAGAAGAAGAATCATACCCACTTTTCAGCTACTTGTTTAAACCCAATTTATCTTCTGGGCATTCTTTGTTGTCCAGAAAAACCTCCTTTTTCAGGATCAGAAAGAGACCCGCCATCATTTTCTTTACTATTCACGGAAATGTTGCTCAAATCAGTGCCACACTTCGAGAAAAATTTATTAGTGGTTGGGGTTTTGGGTTAAGAGAGAGGGAAGGATTTGATTTTGTGAAAACGGATTTCTAAATCAGCAGGAAAGACCGATTCAGTGAAACCACGTACCCTTTTGCATCCCAAAATCCTAAAGCTATCCACATTTTGCAGGGGTGAATGCTACTTATCATTTAAGCTTTCAAATTAGCAGGATGAGGAAGTATATATATATATATATATATAATCAAATTTTATTTGATTCTGCATATAAAATATATTTTCTTAAAATATAATAAAGGTAATAACATGATAGAAGTTTTTTATATATATAATTATCCTTATAATTTACTATATCTTATAGTTATGCCAAAGTTAATTTCAAATATTAAGGTTTATTAAAGTGATGTTAAAAGTTTTCTAGTTGGAAGAATATTCTTAAGTCATTTTGTATATTAATTGAAATTAAACATTTTTAAATTAATTTAAAATGTATATATTATTGTGATTTAGTGCATTTAAATGAATTTAATAAATATTTTAATATGATATCTCCAAGTTTTGAAAGGAAAAAAAACCAAAACCAAATATTCTGTATAAGTAAACCATCTTATTGAAATTGTGTTAACAGCTAATAATTTATTATGTTTCAATCAAAAGTAAAATGTATAAATTTTAACTTCACTATAGATAATTAGGTTTTTGAAATTAGTTTGGAGTATTTGTTTTTTTTAAAAAAAAAAACCTACCTTGCGATTACTTTACTCAAGATCTTATATAAAAGAAAGAAATATTTAATTTAAGTATTTTAAATCATCTTTGCTATCCTTATGGAGACAACAATCTCTTTTCTATTTAGGAGTTGTTAGACACTATATTTACTTTTTTTTTTGAAAAAAATGATTTTTATTATTTAAAATTAAAATTTTCTAGTATTTTTAGATTATTTTCATGTATTGTTATAAAAAAAATTTAAAAATAAAAAAAATTATTTTGATACATTTTTGAATAAAAAATATTTTTAAGAGCAATTTCAACCATAATGCAACTAGACACTTAATTTATTAAATAGTATAATAGAACTTAGAAGTATAAAGAATAAATTCAACTATAATTCATTAAAAGAACAATTATTTTAGATATGATTTTAAATTAAAAAAATAAACAAAATGGTTATATTAATTCAGGTGAATCCAAGTAACCCAGCAAAATTTGTGATGCAAGCCTGGCTGAGCCAGGTTTAGGTACTATTCTCTTTGGAATCCACCAAGTCGGCGTCGTTTTACAAGGTTTGTTAATTCAATTAACCACCATGCCTATGTCCATCCACCCTCCTGTGAAAAAGACTCCATTAATGGTTAAACACTTAAACCCTAACTCCAAAAACACAGACACAGTAATAGAATAAAAATCGAAAATTCATTTTCAATCCACAAAACAATGAATTCTCCGAGGCTTCTGTTTAGCATTTCCCAGAAAAACCCTAAATTTCTCTCTCTGTGCTCCCTAAGCTATTCCCACATTGACAGTCACCTCATTACGTCTCAGCACCGCATGATTTCCTCCACTGCGCCAGCAGCGAGTTCATGGATGAACACCATCAAAGGTGTTTTCACTGGAAAAAAGACAGAAACGGAAGACACCCCAGAGTCATTCACGTTACTCAGTAAGTCTTGCGTCACCACCTGTCACGTTAATTCTCAATCCAGTCATCCGAATGGTTTAGTTTTTTATTTGATTTGAATTTCTTTTCTTAGAACGCCCTTTTGTGTTTTGAGAGTGGCAGTGAAAAACTTGAAGTGTAACTTCTGTGTTTGTGGGCGTATTTCAAATGGATGAATAAGTTGGGTGTTATTAAAATGAAAGCTAATTTTTGTTAGTTTTGATTTTATTTTAGGCTTTGCAGATGGGTTGAAGAATGCGAGAAGGGTTGGATCGCTAAAGCAATTCGTCGTTGGCAGAAGCAGTGAAGCGACTTTTGCTAGTTCTTTTGAAAAGCAGGAAGCAATAATTCGATATCTTGGTGCACTTGATCCTACTGGGGAGGTTGGTTTGTCCCTTAATAGCTGCCTTTCTTATATACTACCACGCACGGCTTGGATCTTCGTATTGATTTTGTCCCTTTAACTGCAAAATTGTTGTGACATTGCTCTTTACCAATAGTAGAGTATCTTCTGCCCTTCAAATGATGAGTTGGAAAATCTGGTTTGTTAATATTTTAATTTTAGTAAAATCAAGGCTGAACACCAAATGAAGGGATCATCTTAATGTGTGTGTTTTTTTGTCTTGTCAAGGTGCCATATGCCAGCAAGACTTTTCAATACTACCTTAAAGTTCTAACCTTACAAATATAATTTCACAATCTCATAGTAAAGTGTTTTCTGGTGCGGGGTTTGAATCTTCTGGTGCTGAATAGTCGAGCCAGCAAGTTGGTTGCACCCTGTGATTAACTCCATGATATACCTCTTGTTTGTTCTTATTTTTTCTAATCTTCATTTATTTGACGGCTTCTGGGTAGATTGTTGGTTAAATTATTTAATCATCTCTCAATGTATGCATTCATGTGTAATGTGCCATTAGCCTCCTAAGACATTTATGAATAATCTCGGTAAATCTTCTAGTGCTGAATATCATGAACCAGCAAAGTTGATTGTACCGTATGATTGGCTATATTTTGTTTGTTTTAATTCTCTAATATCTCTTTTATTTGCTCATTTTCTGCCATTCATTGCCTTTTGCATATATATATATATCCCTAATAACTTGGGTCATGTATAGAGTTTTTGCGTGTATTGAATGCTGCTGGCAAGGTTGATTCCCTTGTTGATTCCTAAATTTATTTAATGTTATGTTACTTTTTCATGGCATCTGGGTAGGCTGTTTGATTATGATTTTAGTTTCTTGGTTTGTAGAACCTCCAAACAAGTCAAAAACAAGAAGCAGCGAAGCACTGTAATTGCACAATAGCAGATGTTGAGAATGTACTCTCTAAGTTTTTATGGGCTAGAGAAGCAGAAACTAAGATGCAAAAATTAAAGAAAGAAGGGAAACCAATGCCGAAGACCATGACTGAGGTAATGTTGCTTGCATTTTACTCTAGTTAATACACTGTTTAAAGAGTTTCTACACTTCTGCTTCATGTTTTTGTGAAAGATTTCGAATATGGATTGCTGAATGTGGGTGGTTGTTCATTCACTACGATGGGGAAATCGTACTACTAAATCAGGAATCAAACCCTCTGTTAGAAGTCATTTTATGTGTAAGATGTTACTGGGTCTGGGGTTAATTCATTTCAGAAGAAAAAAAAAAACCTGATATTAATTCTTTTTTGGCTCAGTTTTACAAAATCTGGGAAGACAAATGAATTTGTAGTCTTTCAAGACCACTTTGTATCTTTATAGTAATGTGAACTGATTCTGTTCATAGCAGAAGTCATAGCTCCGGGCATGCCTTTGCTGGTATTAAACTTTTTTCATAGTTGGGGCTATTCTTCAGAGAAAAAAAGTGGAAAAATCTGCGTAGTCACATAATGGGCTTGTGTGATGAACTTTGTTATGGAATTTAAGTCAAATGATCCAGCACGCATTGTTATTTATCTATTCAGTCCTCTTTTCCACTTGAAGTGTTTGATTTAGTCAATGGTTTAGTTCCATTTTTCTTTTCTCAGATCTGCACTGGAGCAATATAGCAACTTTTCTTTCTTTCTTTTTAAGTTACTCTCAAGAAGTGGAATGTTAGGAAGATGTGTCATCGAATATTATCTCTGTTTCTAGGTCCAGAAGTTGATGGGATCGACACCATTGGATCTTGCTCGGTCTAATTTGGCTAAGAGTGGGCAGATCAGCAAAAATGCACTCTGTCCATGTGGTTCCAAGAAGAAATACAAACGGTACTCTTTATCCTTCATATTTCATTCAGAAAATGACTGTATTTCTAAAATCTTCTGCTTAGAGTCTTCCATCAACCAAAAAATTTGCTTTATAATAGTGAGCTCGAAGGCCTGACCAAGAATGAATTACCAGAGATTCTACAATTATTCCTTCTTTTATTGGTGATCTATACAATAAGTTTAGCACTAATGAAACTTGACTAGCTCCTTATATTGATTGTGAAGGTGCTGTGGAAAGGATTGAGCAGATTGGAAGGTCAAATGGGAGAGTTGCACTCAAAGCATGTTGTCGATACGGCCGATCCATGAAAGATTGGAGAAAAGATTTGCAGTCCCATATTTTGATTCATTTCTGACTAGTTCAGGAGTTCGCCTAGATTGAGCTCCTAATTTTGTTTGCCATTAACAGTGTGTTCTACAGACAGGCTGTTAAGCCGAAATTGGCTGCTTGTAATTGAACCTTTTACAAATGAGATTGCCATTGAATAAGTAAAGAAGAACATATTTTAACCAGACATGTGTTGTTCCATCATACTTTGGACTGCTGTTGAGGATGTGTAGGAGGTTTGGGATTGCGCTTCTTACAGTGTTTTTTTTTTTTTTTTTTTTTTATAAAAAAAATGAATTGTTCTGATATACGAATGTTATGTTTTATATTTAACAAGTATGACACATCAAATAACAATATACTATAAATATGATAACATCCTATACTCTCTCATGTATATAAATATAAATATAATAATTTAATTATTGTTTAATTATGTTCAAGTAATAGAATTAATATATAATAAAATATAAATTATTTTATATTATTTTATTAAGTTTTTACTTTTTTCATAAATAAGATAATTATTTTCTCATGTTTTCTAAAATAATTTTTAAATAACTTGTTTATTTATTACTATATTAAGTTACTAATTTATTAATTTTTCAAATAACTTATTTATTTATTAACATATTTAATTGCTTTCATAAATAAACCTTTAACTTTATTTTATATATTTCATTGTTAACAATTAGGAAATACGATTAAATAAGTTTGGGCTAGGTGTACATGGTGTTGCTTGAACTTTTATTAATGGCATTCTATATTTTATTTTTCTTATTTAATTATTTTCATCTTATAATAAAAATAATTTTAAATAAAACTATTAAATTATATTTAAAAATTAATTTCATCATGATGGATTTTCCAAATAAGATTTGTATTTTTCTTGTAATATTACCAGTAATTGTTTTTGAATTATTATATATGAAGCTTGATTTATCCATCTGTTTTTGCTTTTTCACAAAGTCGCATGATAAATGTAATAGATACATTTTTTTTATGGTATAGGATTTATTTACAGATCATGATAAGTTTTTATATAATATTAATAAAAAAACATTGCTTGTAAAAATAATAAAATTTAATGATGAATTAAAAGGGAGTTTTGTCTAAAGAAATACATTTTCCACTTAAATTTCAATTATTTGAATTCTTGAAAAAAATTCATTTTTTTTCTTTTTTTCATGAAGTCCAATGATAAATATAATCAAGACATTATATTTTGTTTTTTGGTTGAAAATTTCTTTACAAACCATAAGAAATTTTTATATGAAGAACCAAGCTCCTATTAAAAAGAAATATTTTTTTGTCAAGATGAAAAAAAGAGGTTTTATATAAAAAATCATATTTTTCCTTTAAATTTAAATCATTCGAATTCTTACAAATTCTATTTTAATTTCTCTAAGTTTGTACTAAAAAAACACTGTTGATAAGAAAAAGTGTTGCCCACTTTAAATAGAAAATAAATGTAAATATAAGAGGACATAAATATGATTGAGTAAATACATTTTTAAAATAATTAAAATGTTTATTAATATTTATTTTAATATAAATAAAACTTAAAAAAAATGTTTTGAGAATCATCTCATGGAAAATGTGTTGAGCTTCAAAAAGAAATGGCCCATTGGACTTTAATTGTGAGCCCATGTTCGAAAACCCTACAAGGAGAAGCCCTCCAATTGTTTATGAGTGTGTCCAGTCTCTGCGAGAACCGAGAACCGACAAGAGAGTCAGGTTTGGGTTCAGCTTCTGCTTTGCTAGTGATGATGCGGAAATTCACCTTCACAGCTTCTGCTTCCTATGCTTATCTGCTTCAAAAACGAAATATGGAAATGGGTACTTTTCAAAAAATCCCTTCTTTCTTATTCTTCATTCACCAGCACTTCACTTCTTCTACAGCTTCTACCACCAATATCAGTCCTTCCTCGAGAAACAATGGTGGGTTTTGTAATAATTATAGCAATCTTCATAGTGTTTCCGATGCCGTTGCTTCTTTCAATCAGTTGCTTAGCATGCGTCCACTGCCACCCGTTGTGGAATTTAACAAGTTATTAGTGTCTCTCGTGAAAAAGAAACATTACTCCACTGTAATTTCTCTCTGCAAACAAATGGTTTTGTCAAATATCAGGCCTGATGTGTATAATCTTACCATTTTGATTAACTGCTTCTGCCACTCCAGCCATGATCATTTTCATTTTGCTTTCTCTGTTCTGGGTAACATGTTCAAACTTGGTCTTCGACCTACTCATGTAACTTTCAGTACCCTACTTAACGGCCTTTGCTCTAAGGCCAAAATCAATGATGCTGTAAAATTGTTTGATGAGATGGTAAAGATGGGGTATGAACCTGATGTGATTACTTATAGTACTATAATTAATGGTTTATGTAAAATGGGCAGCACAACCATGGCAATCCAGTTGCTCAAGAAGATGGAAGAAAAGGGTTGTAAGCCAAATGTGGTGGCATATAGTACAATCATAGATAGCCTTTGCAAAGATAAACTGGTAACTGAAGCCATGGAATTCCTCTCTGAAATGGTAAATCAGGGCATTTCACCAAATGTTGTTACTTACAGCTCGATTCTGCACTGTTTTTGCAATCTGGGTCGATCAAATGAGGCAACAAGCTTGTTCAAACAAATGGTTGAAATGAATATCATGCCAGATACAGTGACATTCAATATTTTGGTTGATGGACTCTGCAAAGAAGGGATGGTTTCAGAAGCTCGGCGTGTTTTTGAAACGATGATTGAAAAGGGTGTGGAACCAAATGCTAGCACTTACAATGCTTTGATAGATGGATACTGCTCGCAGAGCCAAATGGATGAGGCCCAAAAATTGTTCAAAATCATGGATTGCAAGGGTTTTGCCACAACTGTTCAAAGTTATAACATTTTGATCAAGGGGCACTGTAAAAGTGGAAGGATTGATGAAGCAGAAGGACTCCTTACTGAAATGTCTCATAAATCATTGATTCCTGATGCTGTCACATACAGTACTCTGATGAAAGGTTTATTCCAAGATGGGAGACCTCAGGATGCACAGAAGCTTTTTAAGGAGATGTGTTCTTATGGACTCCTTCCAGATTTGATCACTTACTCCATTCTGCTAGATGGCTTATGCAAACATGGCCATTTGGACGAGGCAATCAAACTTCTCCAGGCAATGCAGGAGAGCAAGATAGAACCTAATAATTTCATTTACACAATCCTTATTCAAGGGATGTGCAATTTTGGCAAGCTTGAATCTGCGAGGGAACTTTTCTCCAGTCTTTTTGTTAAAGGGATTCAACCTGATGTGGTTACATTTACTGTCATGATCAGTGGTCTTTTGAAACGAGGACTGTCAGGTGAAGCGTATGAGTTGTTTAGAAAAATGGCAGTTCTTGGCTGCTTGCCGAATGGCTGCACTTACAACGTTGTAATCCAAGGATTTCTTCGAAACGGTGACGCATCAAATGCAGGACGTCTGATGGAAGAAATGGTTGGCAGAGGATTCTCTGCAGATTCTTCTACATTTCAGATGTTATCGGATCTGGAATCTAGAGATGAAATCTTAAGCCTGTTTACGAGTCGAAGCTCTCAAGGTAGAAAATTGAAGTCCAAGTGTGGTTTTGAGCTTTGATGAGCAATTTCTTTGATACGAATTGATGATCCATTAATTGATTCTATTTATACTACCAACTGAAAAACATAGTTTTTTAAAATAAAATAAAAAAAGTGAAGAAAAATAATATGGGCCAAGTTCCCACGTGTCTGACTATTTGGGATAGGCCAGCTAATTGAGTTTTTTTTTTTTTTTTTTTATTGGACTTTTGTTTTCGTCCTTTATCTTTTGAATTTTATCAATTATAGCATGGTATCATTTAGTATTTAGTTAATAGTAAGACAATTTTTATATTTTATAATAAATCGAGGTCGACAACATTTCCCACCTCAATAACTTAAAAAAATAAATAGAATCGAGGCCCTTGGCAGTTGGCAGAAACCTTTTCTTCATGGTCCAAGTGTTTGCACTAACCTTATTTTTTTATTTTTTCTATTATAATCAATGTCTTTTTTGCAAATAATTCGTAAGCTTATATTTTTATCAATACACTTTTTATGATTTTTTTTGTTTATTTATCCTTTTTTAAATAGCTATTATTATTTTTTAATTATATTGGATATGTTTAATTTTTTAAGTTTGGTATGGTTTATTTGTGTGTGATATTAAATACTTTAATTTATATTTGTCTCCCCTTTTTTTTTATCATGAATAACTTTTTTTCTTTTTTTTATAAAATACTTTTTTTTCCTCTCCAATTTAATGTTTTAACATTAAATTAAGTTGGGATTAGTTTAACATTTTGTTTCAGTTGGATTTATATTGGGCTTTCATGATATTACAAATAAGTTTTAATAATGATTTGACAAAACAAAATTCAATTGATTCTAGCCCATCTAAACATTATGAATTCAATTTCAAATCATTTAAAAATATTTTAAAAAATAAAAATAAAAAAAAACAAAAAAAAATCATTTTTTTAAGAACACCTTTTAAGTAGTACTTCATCTTATTTCAGCACCTAATTTTTGTTCCCAGCCTTGCTTCGTGGGGTTTTACGATGAGCGCAATTTGAAAAATACCCTACAATGAGAAGCCCTTCAACTTGTGTGTTTCAGTCTCTGTGACAACCGCCAAATTTCTTAGAAGAGAGAGACACTGGGAGCTGGTTTGGTCGCGTTCAGCTTCTGCTTTGCAAATGATGATGCGGAAAACCACCTTTACAGCTTCTGCTTCTCTCTTTCAGCTTCAACAACGACAAAATGAAATGGTTGTTTTTCCTAAATTCCCTTCTTTCTTGTTCTTCATTCACCAGCACATCACTTCTTCTACAGCTTCTACCGCCACAATTAGTCCTTCCTCGAGAAACAATGGTGGGTTTTGTGATAACTATAGCAATCTTCATAGTGTCGCCGATGCCGTCGCTTCTTTCAATGAGATGCTTAGCATTCGTCCAGTGCCACGCCTTGTGGAATTTAACCAGTTATTAGGGTCCCTTGTGAAAAGGAAACATTACTCCACTGTAATTTCTCTCTGCAAACAAATGGATTTGTCAAATATCAGGCCTGATGTTTATACTCTTACCATTTTGATCAACTGCTTCTGCCACTCCAACCATGATCATTTTCATTTTGCGTTCTCTGCTTTTGGTAAAATGTTAAAACTTGGTCTTCCACCTACTCGTGTCACTTTCAATACCCTATTTAACGGTCTTTTCTCTAAGGCCAAAATCACTGATGCAGAAAAAATGTTTGTTGAGATGCTAAAGATGGGGTATGAGCCGGATGTGATTACTTATAGTACTATAATTAATGGTTTGTGCAAAATCGGCAACACGACTAGGGCACTTCATTTGATCAAGAAGATGGAAGAAAAAGGTTGTAAGCCAGCAGTGGTGGCATATAATACAGTCATAGATAGCCTTTGTAAAGATAGACGGGTCAATGAAGCCATGGACTTCTTTTCTGAAATGGTGGATCAGGGGATTCCACCAAATGTTGTTACCTACAGCTCAATTCTGCACGGTTTTTGCAATCTGGGTCGATTGAATGAAGCAACAAGCTTGTTCAATCAAATGATTGAAAGGAATGTTATGCCAAATACAGTGACATTCACTATTATGGTTGATGGACTCTGCAAAGAAGGGATGATTTCAGAAGCTCGGTGTGTTTTTGAAAAGATGACTGAAAAGGGCGTAGAACCAAATGTTTACACTTACAATGCTTTGATGGATGGATACTGTTTAAGAAGCCAAATGAACGAGGCCCAAAAATTGTTCAACATCATGGTTCGCAATGGTTGCACACCAACTGTTCGAAGCTATAACATCTTGATCAAGGGGCACTGTAAGAGTGGAAGGATTGATGAGGCAGAAGGACTCCTTGCTGAAATGTCTCATAAAGCATTGAGTCCAGATACTGTCACCTATAACACTCTTATGAAAGGTTTTTGCCACGCAGGGAGAATTCAGGATGCACAGAAGCTTTTCAAGGAGATGTTTTTCTATGGATTACTTCCAAATTTGATAACTTACTCGGTTGTGCTAGATGGCTTGTGCAAACATGGCCTTTTGGACGAGGCAATCGAAGTGGTCAAGGCAATGCAGGAGAGAAGGATAGAGCCTGATATTTTCATTTACACAATCCTTATTCGAGGGATGTGCAATTTTGGCAAGGTTGAAGCTGCAAGGGAACTTTTCTCCAATCTTTTTGTTAAAGGAATACAACCTGATGTGGTTACATATAATGTTATGCTCAGTGGACTTTTGAGAGAAGGATTATCAAATGAAGCCTGTGAGTTGTTTAGAAAGATGGCAGTTGATGGCTGCTTTTTGAATAGCTGCACTTACAACCTCATAATCCAAGGAATTCTTCGAAACGGTGACACATCAAATGCAGTACAACTAATGGAAGAGATGGCAGGTAGAGGGCTCTCTGCAGATTCATCAACATTTCAGATGTTATTGGATCTGGAATCTTATGATGAAATCATTAGTCGATTTCTGCATGGAAAATATCAAGGTAGATAAATGAAGTGAAATTTTCCTGTCAAGTGCAGTTTTCATGCATTGACTGGTTTTCTTCGAAATAGTTAGGTTTTTTGTACCCATTTCAAGTTACTGCACTCATATTTTCAGCTTTGATGAGTGATTTCTCTAACAATACGATAGATGATCCATTGATTGGTTATACATGGATAAAAGTGCTCAAGACTCTCAGAATGGCACATCAAATGCAGTACAGCTAATGGAAGAGATGGCAGGCAGAGGGCTCTCTGCAGATTCATCAACATTTCAGATGTTATTGGATCTGGAATCTTATGATGAAATCATTAGTCGATTTCTGCAAGGAAACTCTCAAGGTAGAAAAATGAAGTGAAATTTTCCTGTCAAGTGCAGTTTTCATGCATTGACTTCAAAATAGTAAGGTTTTTGTACCCATTTCAAGTTACTGCACTCACATTTTCAGCTTTGATGAGTGAGATTTCTCTAACAATACGATAGATGATCCATTGATTGGTTATATATGGATAAAAGTGCTCAAGACTATCAGAATGGCAAAATGGAAAGTAGCAGTTTCGAAGGGAATCCAGTTGCCAATATCTGAATGTTAGTGATGATAAAATGGCATTGCTGATGAATTTTTCTGGCTGTAAAGTCTTACTGTATTTTTGCATCTCTGTGTATAATCTTTTTGTTCAATTACTTAAAAGTGTGTGATGGAGGTGAGAACTTGTAAGTTGCACTTGTACTTCAATGGTATGCCATAAAGTATTTGATTTCCAGACTTGTTTTTGCAGGAAATTAATGCAAGCTTCACTGGGAAGATGCATGTGGTGCCATGTCATCAGATTGGAAGATGTTGCTCAATCTTTAGGAACTTATGATAAAAAAAAAAAGGTAATGATAATGATTGAACCAATTAAAAAGTCATTGCCATAACTTCAAAAAAAAAAAACTTTTTTTTAAAAAAAATTGAAAACAAATAAAAACTTTACAAGAGGTAAAAAATCAAAAGATCAAAATATTAACAAATAAAAGGATATCTCTAAACATTTAAATGGCTAGCTTGATTTTCAATCGGGTTGAATGTGTCAATAACCTTTTTATTTAAATATTATTCCATGTTTAGTTAAGATATGTGTAAATTGATTTGGACATTTATATTAATTAAAAAAATATTTTATATTTATTAAAAAACTAAATTGTTCTCGATCAACTTTATAATAACAAAAAAAAACATGAAAGAATAAAAAAGCCTACGAATGTAAGCTTTATTTGTTTAAGGTTAATAAAACTATTCATGACTATACACACAAAAAAAGCCTGCATAGCATGTTCTTATATTATAATAAAAAAGGTAATTGCTAATATTATAAGAAAATCTAGAACTTGATTCGAAAATAAATGCCAAATCGAACAATATCTAATCAAATAGCATCTCAAGTATAAAATTTTATTTATTTCATCAAAATAACTTTCAATTAAACTTTGAGAGAAAATATATAGCCATACAAAAAAAAGCACTCTCCAAATTTCGATAAAAGTCACAATTTTATTGAATCTTTTTTAAAATCAAATGATATTTAATGAAATACTACTCTAAATATAATTATTATCATTTTATTTTAAAAAATTAATAATAATAATAATAATAATAATAATAATAATAAAACCCTCAAGAGCTAAGCTTAGACTTACGGGTCTATATAGGGGCAGCTCCTAGTCCAAAACAGAAAAAAGTTAAGCTTGTGTGAATCCGAAATAATTAGACTCGTGAGACTCATAAATGGTTAAAAAAATATATAAAAAGCTACTTATTTATTTGTAAAACTTTTCTCTAAAATTTCAATTATTTTATCAATTGGCTTTTGTTTCATGCATTACTGAGAATCTAATTATTTTTGTATTTTAAAAAAGTTTGAGAATTTTTATTTTTTTCAAATTAAATTTTATTGGTATTTTCATATAATTTAAAGATAAATCTTAAAAAAGTAAAAATACTATTTCTATATATTCTTAAATAAAAGAATAATTCTTTTTAAAAATCGTTATTGAAATACCAAACTACTCTAAAAACGAGAGACTGGTTTGCTTTCACTTTCTTTAAAAGCACACCAGGAGAGGACAGCCTTTGCTTTTGCTCTCGAAGATGATGATGCGGAAAACCACTTTCGCAGCTTCTGCTCTTCTTCAACAACTACAAATGGAAATGGGTACTTTTCCTGAATTCCCTTCTGCTTTACTCTTCATTCACCACCACTTCACTACTTCTACAGCTTCTGCCACAAATATCAGGCCTTCCTCGATGACAAATGGTGGGTTTTGCAGTAATCATAGCAATCTTAACAGTGTTGCGGAAGCCGTTGCTTCTTTCAATGAGTTGCTTAGCGTTCGTCCAGTGCCACCCGTTGTGGAATTTAACAAGTTATTAGGGTCCATTGTGAAAAACAAACATTACTCTACTGTAATTTCCCTCTGCAAACAGATGGATTTGTCAAATATCAGACCTAATGTTCATACTCTTACCATTTTGATTAACTGCCTCTGCCACTCCAACCATGATCATGTTCATTTTGCTTTCTCTGTTTTGGGTAAAATGTTCAAACTTGGTCTTCAACCTACTCATGTCACCTTCGGCACCCTACTTAACGGCCTTTGCTCTAAGGCCAAAATCATGGATGCAGTAAAGCTGTTTGATGAGATGGGAAAGATGGGGTTTGCACCTAGTGTGATTACTTATAGTACTATAATTAAAGGTTTATGCAAAATCGGCCACACGACCAATGCCCTTCAGTTGCTCAAGAGGATGGAAGAAAAAGGCTGTAAGCCAGATGTGGTGGCATATAATACAGTCATAGATAGCCTTTGTAAAGACAGACGGGTCCATGAAGCCATGGACTTCTTTTCGGAAATGGTGGATCAGGGCATTCCACCAAATGTTGTTACGTACAGCTCAATTCTGCACGGTTTTTGCAATCTGGGTCGATTGAATGAAGCAACAAGCTTGTTCAAACAAATGATTGAAAGGAATGTTATGCCAAATACGGTGACATACACTATTTTGGTTGATGGACTCTGCAAAGAAGGGATGATTTCAGAAGCTCGGCGTGTCTTTGAAATGATGACTCAAAAAGGTGTAGAACCAGATGCTTACACTTACAGTGCTTTGATGGATGGATACTGTTTACAAAGCCAAATGGACGAGGCCCAAAAATTATTCGACATCATGGTTGACAAGGGTTTTGCACCTAGTGTTCGTTGTTACAACATACTAATCAATGGGCACTGTAAGAGCAGAAGGATGAATGAGGCAAAAACACTCCTTTCTGAAATGTATGAAAGAAATTTGACTCCCGATACTGTCACTTACACTACTCTCATGAAAGGCTTTAGCCAAGCAGGGAGACCTCAGGTTGCACAGAAGCTTTATAAGGAGATGTGTTCTTATGGCCTGCTTCCAGATTTGATGACTTATTCGATTTTGCTAGATGGCTTATGCAAACATGGACATTTGGATGTGGCATTCAAACTGCTCAAGGCAATGCAGGAGAGCAGGATAGAACCGCATATTTGCATTTATAATATCCTTCTTCAAGGGATGTGCAGTTTTGGCAAGCTGGAAGCTGCGAGGGAACTTTTCTCCGATCTTTTTGTTAAAGGAATACAACCTACTGTGGTTACATATACTGTCATGATCGGTGGACTTTCGAAAGAAGGACTAACAAATGAAGCTTGTGAGTTGCTTAGGAAAATGGTAGTTAATGGCTGCTTGCCGAATTGTTGCACTTACAACGTTATAATCCAAGGATTTCTTCGAAACAGTGACACGTCAAATGCAGTACGACTAATTGAAGAAATGGTTGGTAGAGGATTCTCTGCAGATTCATCTACATTTCAGATGTTATTGGATCTGGAATCCACTGATGAAATTGTAAGTCGATTTCTGCATGGAAGCTCTTAAGGTAGAGAAATGTCTTTATTCAAAATAGCTAGTTTTTTATACCACTTTTAAGTTATTGCTCTAATATTTTCAGATTTAATGAGTGATTTCTCACGTCCCAGTGACTCCACAGCCACCACTTTTAGCACTAGAGCTGACATCATACTTGTATTTGATTTGAATCTGTCTGCGTATATTATAAGTATTTTGAGATTTTCCAGAGCTGCATACATTCGTTTGAAGTTTTTTTTTTAAGCTACTATCATTTGCTGCACATTCACAAGAAGCAGCAAAGGCAATTCAATCCTTATTGAGATGTATTAAGTAGAATACTCGGATTAAAAAATAAAATTTTATAGTAGTATAATTGATATGAAAAATACTTTGTATAATTGAGATTGCCATGGTAAACTTGAGGTTTGGCCAAGTTATTATTCCACTACTCTATTTTATTCCGCAGCCGTGCAAAGAAAGGGCAAATAGTGGTTTAGAAGTATAGGGACTGATATTTAAAATGATCTAAACTCTAGGTACTTAAAATACAAATTATACCTCGTACAAAGTGATGATGGTTTAAGTCCACTCTGGGGAGGGGGCTGTCTGTTTCTGCAGTTACCAACCAACCAGAGTGAATGCCACTCTTCAATGGTTTCTTCTACTGCTTCCTTGCAGTTTGTATCACGCAATAATGTAAACTCCCCTTGATTTCTTTCCCTTTTCTCTTTGTTGGGTTGATGTTTGATTTTCAATCAACATCTATCCTTCTTTCCTTTTTTCTTCTTCTTTTTGATTGGCTGATATGTCATTGATTTTGGAAATGCTAATATTGGGATCTTTTGAACCCATCTGCTAGAATTGATTTTATGGGAATGTGGAGGTAGAATCCATGTTGCATGGGATCAAGGTTTTGTTTAGTTGAGTTTGTACGTTAATTCCAAATAGTCGAAGCACATTGGTAAAAAATATTTATCAAATCATTGTTTCTATTTATGGAGTTTTTGTACTTTGCAGAAATCATTTGGAGAAACTATGATCTGGTATTTTCTTCCATGACCTGACACAAGGTCCTCACAGAACCTTATTGTGTTGCTACTTGAATGTTTTTGTGCTGTAAACTTGTGATTCATGATGCTCGTTTTCTTGCTCTATGTGTATGTTATTAACAATCTAAGTGTCAGATATAATCACTAGTTTCTTTTATAATGTATACTAACAGTAAGAGCTACAAAGTTGGAGTGGGATTTTTCATTTCTCAAAATCCCAACATGTGCCTTCTTTGTTACTTCGATTATGTGCGCTTCAAGCTTGAAATTAATCATAAATGACTATGACATCTGTCTATAATTAAAAGCTAGTAGAGATGCTTCATCTTTGACTCTATTAGCAGTATTAGAATCGTAGTCTTACAAAAAAGGATGAAATGAAATTTAATACAACGGATATACAAGATTGTGATTGCATTTGTTTGAGTTTATGAGCTATTATTTTGAAATTATATTAGGAAAAAAATACCCTATTATCTTCATAGTTCTAATAGTTTAAAGGATAAACTATTATCTGTGCTGAAAATAACATGAACTTATAAATGCTGGTGTCATCTGGCACATTCCCATGAGGAAATTTTTTACAGTTCTTATCTTGGAAATTTTTCAGATGACTGGGGTTTATGCAATTCAAGTACTCAATCATTGAAAATAAATATGGCATAGATTTATACTATAACAACAAGACAGTTACTATGTTTCTCCATGTTTAATTTTACTCGAAATAACAGAGCAATTCAATGGCATTAATCGGGGTCAGAACTATTATCCAACTCATCACAGTTTCACTTTTTTTCAAAATTTTAAACTCATTGTAGTAATCTTCTTTATCTAGGAATTTTTCATGTTTGATTGCTTAGAATAGAGATTCACTGAATATAGATGCATAATGATGAATTGGGCCAGTCTGGGATAACTTTGATTTTGAAAACCTTATCTTGCTGACGCCAAACGAGATAACTTCTTAGCTGTTCCTTTATCCGTGAACTCTCCTTTTGCTGTTTACTTTAGTAGGCTTATTGGATTTTAGCCCCATTTATATTCAAATTACTGACACTCAAATACTTTTTCCGTGCACTTTCAGGCTATTCTTTAATTACAATTTTCCATTCTGTGTACTGCTATAGTGATAAGCTTTACTCATTTTTCCGTTACTGCCGAGAAAATATATGGAAGGATATGGAGGTTACCATTTACAAAATGGTTTAGCCCCATTTATATTCAAGTTACTGACACTCAAATACTTTTTCCGTGCACTTTCAGGCTATTCTTTAATTACAATTTTCCATTCTGTGTACTGCTATAGTGATAAGCTTTACTCATTTTTCCGTTACTGCCGAGAAAATATATGGAAGGATATGGAGGTTACCATTTACAAAATGGTTTAGCCCCATTTATATTCAAATTACTGACACGCAAATACTTCTGTCGTGCAATTTCAGGGTATTCTTTAATTACAATTTTCCATTCTGTTTACTGCTATAGTGATAAGATTTACTCATTTTTCCGTTACTGCCGAGAAAATATATGGAAGGATATGGAGGTTACCATTTACAAAATTGTATGGTTGTGTGCTAGATGGGGGCCACACGCCTATAAATCAATGTGATTCTCCTTATCATTTCTCAATCCCATTAAAGGAAAACCACTCTCCATTAGTTGTTTTATTGCAGGAATCACTAGCATAGGTGGTAAGAAGACTCAAACAAAGAGGAACAAGGGAGTTGATGCTTGACTTTCATTTCTGAAGTGCTGATCTAGTGCCTCCAAGGCTGTCAGTGAAGTTCAAACCTCGTGTGTTGTTGAGATTCTGCTCGTTATGTTTCCCCGTGGTAATAGGCATTCCTCTCTTTGTCATCTCTGTGTTGAGGCAATTATGAAAGGGCTAGCTGACCCTGGGAACACCGATTTTGACAAGCACATGGCTGAACATCAGGCCACTCTGGACAAGCTTAACAAACAGTATTCTGATCTCCTCAAAGAATTGGATGCTGAAAAGCAGCGAGGGAAGGAACTTGAGGAGCTGGAGAAGACCCGTGGCAAGTCCTTGTTGGATGCACCAATTGATGACGTCAACTTGCACGAGTTGGAAATAATGCGGAAGTCCTTGGAAGAACTCAAGGTAAACATATTGAAGCAAATGGAGAAGATTTCCGTGGACAATAAAAATCCATCTACATCCTCCTCTTCAAATATTGCTGGATTCATCAATCTTTCTGCGAGTAACACTGCTAAGGGTTCTTCCTCTGCTAATATCAATGACGATGATGATGGGCATAGACGTTAACTGTCTGAAACCTGAGAGGGGAAAGAAAATGGATTTGCTGTCATTTCTCTCTCTCTTTTGAGTTTCATTTATATGTTAGTAGTCGCTCTCTTTTCAGTAGACACAGCAGTGTGTGAATGTCAGGGACATCAAAATGCACTTTGAATAAATATTAGATGACTGGTCTTTACTAGTCTTGTTTCTGCTTGATATGATGCTGTATTACTTTTCATAAATGAATTGATCCTATAGTGTTTGCTTTGATTGAAGAAAGTGTGAGAAATTTAACGATTCTTATATCTGATATGAGTGGAAAGTAGGCGCCACTGATTGTGCTATGTAGCTCCTTCAACTCAACTGACTGTTGCTATGATCACACAAATTGGCAATAGAGAGGTCAATTTGGTTTATGAAATGGAGAATGGTGAACACTCTGCTCTGGAGTATTTTCAAATACAAACTGATAGTGTGGCAATTTTATTGGATTTTATTTGGGTATACATGCACGATCCCAGTTTCTAATTCAAAGTTTTTTAGCACTAGTCATATGAGAGGGACAGTCAAATGTTTAGCAGTTCTTAGTTTTTATCGTATCGGTGCATCTTTTATCGCAGATGCATAGACTGTGTTAATATATATTCCGTTCCTGAATCTGCTTGCATTCTCAGAAGGTTCTCTGTTGCAAATGATTCTTACTCAGAATACCAATTTCCAAGATGAAATATATATATATATATATATATATATATATATATATATATATGTTGGTGTTGATTTATTTGCCAGCAGTTTGTGCCTACATTGTGACTGTTTGTATACTCTCTTGCTTTTCTTTTCTGCTCATAATTCTATCACATTAAAGACATTTCTGTGTTTGCTTTTTCTTCCACCGAGTAAAAAACCATTCCGAATAACCTTCAGGTTTAGAAATCTTAGCCTTTATTTAGGCCTTAAAAGTCTTTTTGAAGAAAAACAATTATTTCTTATTAAAAATTATTTTTTTTGGTGTTTTTAGATCATTTTCATGTACTGATATTAAAATAATTTTTAAAAAATAAAGAAAAAATTATTATGATATATTAATGAATAAAAAATATTTTAAAAAACAATTTCAACTATACTCCCAAACAAACACTTAAGCCACTCAACTGACTTAATTTTGTTTGAATAAATTACTCTTCTAATGATAAATCACTGTATGAACTAAATTTCTCTTCCATCAATGGTTATCTGCGTTTTATGCATTATTGCCCCACACAGACTGCTTGCTTTTCCCATTTAAAAGCTCTAGTCTGTTCTACTACAATTAATTTCTTTCCTCCGTTTGGTTGTGGTGATGATTGGTTTTTTCTGTGCTTAATGCACTTAAGGCGTGCCATGTTTCAGTTTATACGATATCTCGATTCTATAGATCTAAGCCAGAGTGATGACAAATCTCATACCTATTTTGAAGGATAGAAATTTATTTCAGAAATTAAGTGTATAATAAACGTGTTGGTACAAATTAATTATTTGCTAACCTTATCGCCACAGCTGCTGTGGAGAACAGCGCTCAATGCATACGAAAGAACACTCTTAAGAGTTAGAAGATGGATCCCGAAGCAGTTTCTATAGCTTCCTCACTTGATACCTAAATAGAGTGAAATTAACAGAAGGATCTTCTGTTTGGAAAACACAAAGAAGTTGGGATTTGTAAGCTAGAAACATCCATAAGGGGAAGAACCTGTTAGTGTTCAAATCACTAGTTTTAAGCACTGAACAAACATGCTTCCTCCTGAAACTGCACTCCCTACTCCAGTTATTGGTTTCATCAAATGGTCTGACTTGTATTAGGAAAGGAGACGGTAATCAGATATCCCACATCGAGCACAAAGGGCCTGAGCTTCCGTCAAGTGCTTATAAAATGGGAAGCAAACATAACAAAATACTCACGCAGCCGTGCGGTGAGCACAGAGCGAACTATTCTTTCGCCTTTTACTAAAGAATACCGTGTGCACGCCGCAAACAGCGGCATACGCTTATTTTTGGAGGGTTCTCTTCAACAGAACGAGAGCCCTAACAATTTCAGTATGAATTTTATCATGAAGTCATTATTTCCCTAGGGACAAGATGGGAAAGTAACTAAAGTGCTGCGTGTTAGAATTTCTGTGAGAAGAGGGAGAGAAAAACAGAGGGAGCTGGGGTAGAAGAAGGAGGTTGAAGACGAATTAAGAAGAGAAAAGAATACACGCACAATGCATGCAGGGAGAGAAAGAGACAGGGGAGGGAATATTTCTGAATTCTGTTGTATTTTCTTGTTATCGTTCTGTGCCCATCCTTGGGAAATATATAAAGACAACCCTGTGCTTGCCAGAGTGGCTGCTACTGAAGCCTAGATAGTTCTTCTACTAAAATAAAATGGCTGCACAAACGCAGTCGTTTAGGGACCGCAGAAAACGCAGTCGTTTGTCTACATGAAATTAAAATCTAATTCCATTTCCAGCTTCTCTCCTATTAGTCTTCGGCTCATCCTTTCCAGTTCGTGACAATGCCCCGCCCATGAAATCAACCTTGTCCTCAAGGTGAAAGCTGCCTTTTACCCGTTCTCCTCCTCCTCTATGTCGTCTCTCTCATCATCGACTATGCATAAGGAGTATAGCCTTCGGTTTCTGCATCTGTGCCCTGGCACAAATTTCTCATCACACCAAAAACATAGGCCTTTGGCTCTCCTGTCGTCCATTTCTTGGGTTCTGATGGGTTTGGATGGTTTATGGCTAGAGTAGGAGGGGTTATTGTGGGGGTGAAATGCTGTTGGGGTGGGTAATAGTGCTAGTGAAGTGTTTGTCCCTTGGCTGCTGTCTGTCTGTGGACTAGTGGTAGGGTAATGGGGCTTAATAGGGGGGGAAGGAGAATACATTTGACCATGAGATCGGGGATAGTGGGGTGTTATTTTTCGGTGAGTGAGAGTGTTATTGTGAAGCCTAGCCAGATTATAGGCTTGTTTGAGGCTCTTGGGTTCGAACATTTTGACTAAGTTCTTGATTTCAAGCTGCAGCCCTCCCAGAAAGAAGACCAATGCTTGTTTTTCTGAAATTTGAGCTCTGTTCCATAGCTCATCGAAATTTTTGATGTATTCTTCTAAGTCTCCTTCCTGCCTATGCTCCGTAAGCTCCTCCAAAGGATCCCTTTGGCATCCAAATCTACAGCACAATGCTTCGATATACTCGGTCCAAGTCAGCTCGCCACCTTCCAAATTTCTTGTGAAATTTTGGTGCCAGTAAAGGGCCATGCCATCCAAGTAGTATGAAGCTAGCTTCAGTTTCTCTCCTTCAGGTATTTCCTCCAAATCAAAGTATTGATTGCACTTATATAGCCATTTGTGCACATCCTCTCCTTCGAAGGTAGGAAAATCCCGTCGTGGTTTGCGGGACTTGTAGGTTGATTGGGATCCTTCCCCCAACCATCCTGGATGACTGGTCTGTGTGAAGGGTTGAGTTGGTCTATGGTCCTGGGACGAACTTGCCTCCCCCTTTTGTGCCTGCAGGGTGTGGGCTATGATACCCTGTTGGGTAGCCATTTCCTTGATCATAAGCTTAATCTGGGTGAGATCATCGGACTGGGCATCCAGCCTAGCTTCCAAGCCATTGATCCTCTGGTTAGCAGCTTCCAGGGACTCATCGATTCGCCTGAAGTCTTGGGACCTGGTCTCGGGTGCCATTGCAGAAGTCCAAAGACGTGGGCTCTGATACCACTTTGCTGCGTGTTAGAATTTCTGTGAGAAGAGGGAGAGAAAAACAGAGGGAGCTGGGGTAGAAGAAGGAGGTTGAAGACGAATTAAGAAGAGAAAAGAATACACGCACAATGCATGCAGGGAGAGAAAGAGACAGGGGAGGGAATATTTCTGAATTCTGTTGTATTTTCTTGTTATCGTTCTGTGCCCATCCTTGGGAAATATATAAAGACAACCCTGTGCTTGCCAGAGTGGCTGCTACTGAAGCCTAGATAGTTCTTCTACTAAAATAAAATGGCTGCACAAACGCAGTCGTTTAGGGACTGCAGAAAACGCAGTCGTTTGTCTACATGAAATTAAAATCTAATTCCATTTCCAGCTTCTCTCCTATTAGTCTTCGGCTCATCCTTTCCAGTTCTTGACATAAAGCTTTCTCAATTTTCTTTTTCGTGATTATCCATTATTAACAGTTTGTTTCGAAATCCATCTCTTACCAAGATGGTAAAAGCCTTGAAAATTCTGCCAAAAGGGTGAAGGTATATATCATCAACGACTCCATAATTCAAGTACTTGGATAACTGCTCAACAAGATAAGTATCCAGTCCTTAATTATGCAATTGCATTTCTGACAAAAATAATATGGCACTCCTGTTGCTGCATTATGACTGTCATCGCCTGTAAATCTATCCTCGTTACAGTCAAATATGAGGTGGTGTTTCCTCGACTAAAAGTAGATTCATTGCCAGTCAATTTTCTGTCATTATACAGAAAAAACGTCTATGCACATGAATTTATCAACGAGACACCTAAGGTTCGTGTAATGTAATTTTTCTGCTTCACTGTACCAGTAAACATTGGGTTTTGGATTCTTTTTTCTCAGTGAAGAATATTTTCTTCCTCTTAGTGAATTTTATTAGGCCATTGTTCTTGTCAGCTCCTTGCAATTCTTTTCCAACATCGCAAGTCAGATCATTAACAGATTGGGCATGGATGCATTGGTCAAGTGACTCAAGGGCTCGATGCAAACCTTCAGGGGTTCAAGATTTTCATTCTCTAGCATATAATCAATTAACTTTTGCTCCAACTTTTTTGGATACAAGTTTCTAATTGGGGTATAAACTCAATGGACTGGAGAAAATATGTGCATGGGGGATTCAAATTTAAATGGCGCCTGGTTACGAGGTCTACTGTAAATATCCCACATCGAGAACAAACAACATGTAAACAAGGCCTTTGTTTATTAATATGAAACTCGAAACACACTACAACATACTTACCTGGACGGGGTCTATGGGCGATCATCAAGGTTCATGGCCTAGGTCAGTGACAGCCATTGCACTTTGGCTGGGTGCTGGCTTAAGGTCTCCCCAAGAGGGAGATCCTACGTCAAAATTTGTGGCAGAGGGGGCTGCGCAAGCCGCGGCCCCTGCAAAGTGTAGTCCAACTTTATCTCCGTACTGCTCCTCTGATACTGAAAAGTCAAAGTTTAGGACCAGATAACATGAAATAATTCATCATGTGAACACCAAAAGCTTTAATCTGACTTTGCTCCATGATTATTGAGATCACGTGTTCTCTAAGGAAACTGCAGGCCAGCATCTTCGTTATACGATTTGTTGTCATCCCCAAATTCAAACAGCCCAAACAAAGCTAGATAATTAACCAGCAAAGTAATCAAAGCAACTTGAGCTTTTCACAAGTCTACTTATAGTTATAAAATTTATTATCAGTGCTTTCCCTGTGATGCTGAAGCCTGCAACTCTCTTGTCCATAAAAAAAACAACTGGACACATGGCTAAAGAGGCCAAAACTATAAACAAGTATTTTTTTTCCTGCAATAAGCAACTCTTTGATCAGCATGAACAACTTCAAAACAAACGTCTTATGCAGATATGCTAGTAGCAAGCGTGCAACAAGTCCTCTGGGATTGTAGACAAATGTTTAGGACTGGATACCGTGGGAATTATTTGTTCATACTTCGTGGACGCACAAGCACCCTAGACCAAACCAAAGATTTCATTGCTGAGGTTTAACAGTATCATCCAACTAAGAACATCAAACTTGAGCAGGTTTCAATTTAATAAAACGAAGGTCCAACGAGGCACAATTAACTCATCTCATCCACAGGGTCAACAAGTAGTTAGATAATTAATCAGTCGAAATATTTAACGCAAGATTAATTTTTCTAATTCTAATTAACAGCAAGATCTTAACACTCAAAGAAAAAAAATAATGTACTTCAAATGCACTGATCTGATTATTTCGGTCTCCAGCAACTCCTCCATTCCTCTGCCAAACAGATCTAATATATCGATTAAATCAAAATGCAATAACCTAAAAAAAGCATGGATTCAGGATGTGATTGCCTGGCTAAGATCATTATCATCGATTACAATTGTAGTGAATCGTCCTTCACTGGCCATATCCACAGTTTTTAAACCAACAAGCTTCATCAATGGAATCGACAAAGACGCAAACACTTCTTCTGCCTACAAAATCAATGAAATTTATCAACAAAACCGAAGAACCAAAAAAATCAAAGCGCACAGCTGATAGTGATAAATACGATTTTTTACTTGATGCAAACCAAACCGGTGTCGATTTGAGACTTCAGCTGCTGGTATGAGATCCTCATTTGCTCTGGCGAGAGACTATTTTTGTTAGCTTCGACGGCGAGATCGGAGATCTACGGTGGCCAATCACCATTTTGTGGCGGGAAATAGTTTACTGAGTTTTTTTTTTAAAAAACATAAAATGGGAATCTTGAATTTTTTGAAATGAAAGTAGTCGTGAAACGCACTGGCTTCTATTAAAGAGAATCGGCCTGTCCAGTACAATGAAGGCACGTGTCGTTGACACTTGAAAGACCGTAGCTACTGACTAATATGTTCACGTCTATTGTGAAGATTCCAAATAAATCATCAATTTATGAATTCTTGCAATTATACCACCTATTATTATTTTAGCCTAGCAATATTTCCTTAAGCTCTTCTTTAACAAAATTCATGAAATAAACTTCTAGTTAAGTGATTTAATGAATGAAAAATAAGTTTAAAGAGTATCATTTAAATAGATGGAGAGTTTGTAAGAATTTAAAAATAAAACCACCATTTTTTATTTTAATAGAAAAACAATAGAATTCATAGATGGTTAAGAAATAACCATAACTATTTTAATTTTAGTTCCTATTGTGAAAATATAAATTGTTATTTTTAAGACTTCATAATCAAGATATCAATTTGATTTTAACATTATAGAGCATAAAAAAGAATTAAGCTTCTTTTACAAGTTGTTTGTAAACATATACTTCATGATGAATCAATATTTTTTATGCTTTGTGAAAAAAAAGCCTAAGTTCTTGTTCAAAAGGTCAAAAAATATTGTGATAATTCATTGACAAATGAGTGAGGTTTGCATCCATACCCAACATCCTTAGGCTCCTTGGAATGTCATGCCCAGATAACATGGTTTTGCTTGCTTCTAAGTCGGGCATACTTGAGTTAAGTCACATGTTAAGCCTAAATGAGAATAAGTTTAGTGAGTTGCTAGATCCAATGCTCTTGGATTCATGTATGGTGTAAGCCTAGATGGACATGGATTTGGTGAGATGTCAGACTTAATACTCGTAAGTTCAATTATATGTTGAGCCTAGGTGAACACGAGTCTATGATATGTCAAATCTAATACTTTTGGGTTTAGTTACGTACAAAGCTCAGGCAAACACGAGTTTAGTGAGCTACCAAATCCAAATCCCCTAGGTTCAACTAAGTGTCTATATAAAACACCTAAAAACATAAAAGGATCTTCATGTAGTTTGCTGTTGCAGGAGAGAGAAAAAGGGGAAAAGAAAAATTATCCATCGGCGCTTCTTCAACCGCCGTCACACGACACGTGTTATACTAGGGAGGAAGATGACATGGCGGCGCACTCGGTGCGAACAAACATTTTCAACCACCGACGTACTCCGAATGCGCCACCTGAAAGGCGTGTACACGTGAAAACTAACGATCGCATTAACTTCAAATAATAATAATAATTCAGAAATACCTAACACCTCTCGACCCAACGATAAAAGCGAAAAAAACAGTTGTGAAAGTACCACCATGCCCTAGCGCCACACCTTTGTTTTTGTCTTTTCTGAGAGTATTTAAGTAATTTCACTATGCACAAATATATGAAAACCCTAAAATACCATCCCCCGCGTTCTGCACTAGGGCAAAGACAATATTTAACTATTCAATATCAGTCGAAAAATTAAAAAATACCCCCAACCAACTTTTATCTTCTTGTTATCACCCAATGGTAAATTGGTAGTTTCATTATTCAAATAAAAACGAACTAACCAAAACACCCCAACACAATCTGCAAATCTCATGTTTTATGAAAATATCCAAAATATCCCAGTTTCGAGAGTTAAATTTTGTAGCACACTATGAGTAAATTGATAATTTCACTGTTAAAATACACAGTTATAGGACGAAGTGAAACATTGACTTTATATATATATATATATATATATATATATGGATTTGACGTTGGATTTGTAAGCTAGAAACATCCATAAGGGGAAGAACCTGTTGGTGTTCAAATCACTAGTCTTAAGCACTGAACAAACATGCTTCCTACTATACTGCATCTCCTACTCCAGTTCCTGGTTTGATCAAATGGTCTGACTTGTATTTGGCAGGGAAACGATAATCAGATGTCCCACATCGAAAAAAAAGGGCCTGAGCTTCCGTCAAGTGCTGATAAAAAGGAAGCAAACACAGCTGCAAACTCACGCAGCCGTGCGGTGAGCACAGAGCGAACTATTCTTTCGCCTTTTACTAAAGAATACCGTGTGCACGCCGCAAACAGCGGCATACGCTTATTTTTGGAGGGTTCTCTTCAACAGAACGAGAGCCCTAACAATTTCAGTATGAATTTTATCCTGAAGTAATTAATTCCCTAGGGACAAGATGGGAAAGTCTTAGCTAAAGCTCTGGGTTTTCTTGTTCGTCCATATCCACTATTAAAAGTTTCTTTCAAAATTCAAGGATGGTAAAAGCCTTGAAAATTCACTGCAAAAAGTGGGATCGGTATATACATCAACAACTGCTCCAGAGTTCAAGTAATTGGAGAACAGTGCTCAACAAGATAAGTATCCAGCCCTTAACTATTCAATTGCATTACTGTGACAAAAGTAGTATGGCACTCCTCTTGCTGCATGAGTTTTATGACTGTCATCTGCTGTAAATCCATCCTCAGTACAGTCAAATATGAGGTGGTTTTTCCTCGACTAAAAGTAGATTCTATTGCCACTCAATTTTCTCTTATACAGAAAACACACGTCTTTGCACATGAATTTATCAACGAGACACCTAAGGTTTGTGTGATGTAATTTTTCTGCTTCACTGTACCAGTAAACATTGGGCTGTTGATTTTTTTTCTCAGTGAAGAATATTTTCTTCTACTTAGTGAATTCTAATAGGCCATGGTTCGTGTCTTTTTGCTCCTAGCAATTCTTTTCCAACATCCCAAGTCAGATCATTAACAAATTGTGACAAGATTGGGCAATGATGCACTGGTCAAGTGACTCAAGGGCTCGGTGCTGAGCTCCGGAAATTGATTTCAAATCTTCAGGGGTTCAAGATTTTCATTCTCTAGCATGTAATCAATTAACTTCTGCTCCAACTTTTTTGGATACAAGTTTCTAATTGGGGTATAAACTCAATGGACTAGAGAAAATATGTGCATGGGGGATTCAAATTTAAATGGCGCCTGGTTACGAGGTCTACTTTAAACATCCCACATCGAGAACAAACAACATGTAAAGAAGGCCTTTGTGTATTAATAGGAAGCTCGAAACACACTACAACATACTTACCTGGACGGGGTCTATGGGCGATCATCAAGGTTCATGGCCTAGGTCAGTGACGGCCATTGCACTTTGGCTGGGTGCTGGCTTAAGGTCTCCCCAAGAGGGAGATCCTACGTCAAAATTTGTGGCAGAGGGGGCTGCGCAAGCCGCGGCCCCTGCTAAAAATATTTTAACTTTTATCTGATGATGACCTCCAATCGTATCGGTATTGTAAAGGAGGATAACATTAGCACTCGCAAATGTGGAGTTAATTAATCCCTGGTTCAAAAATACATTGTTTAGTTTTTCTTACCAATAGCAAGATTGTTTTTCAAACGATTTCCTTTATTTGTAGCTTTATGTTATTTTCGATATTGCAAGCAAACGAACCTACCCTGTAGTAGTTATAAAATAAAATTATAACCAAGTCAGCCTCGTGTTTAAATTGACGTCATTGATTTACCTTGTATACTTCAGATGCTAATCTCCTTGTTTCTCTCGTTGTACAATCCTTGCCTGTCACCTTTCTCCTCAGTACGTAGAGGAAAAAAGGAATGCCTGAAAGGACTTTACTAACTAAATCTAGGAGGATAGAAAAGAGATCTTTCACTTTTCCCGATCCTGTTATTATCAGGTGCCTTACCCAATCGATTAGATTGTATAAATATCCTTTCAACAAGTCATTTAAAGGAGTTTTGAAGCCCAGTAAAGCACAAGCAACCAAGAATTTTTTTTAAAAATGGATCGGATGCATATATAAGCTCAAGTTATCTCAGATGGCAAGTTTGATTGGAAAAAAGAACGGAGTCAATATATGAACCCTAGATAGATTGAAGTGTGTCGTTTAACTCGTGTTACATGGTTTCAATTCCTTAATGCACACCATGGAAACCCCTGTACAAAGAAGTCCTGCAAGAATTATTTGGCAGCAGAACGCCTATTACTTACACCACGCTGTCTACACATATTTTTTCCTATTCTTTCTCGTTTTCCCGTTTTTGGAATTTCACACAATAGGACCTCCCAAAGACCAATAACAGAATGTCTCCATATTCACAATAGCAAAATTCATCTCAGGGCGTAGAATTTACCGCAATCTCTTGTTGCAAGGATGGGCTAGGCTGGTCAAGGTGTGAAGGGATGACCAGCCGCTGCAAAGGCTTGAGATCAGATGTGAGCTTTGCAAATGAAGGTCGCAAGTTTGGATCGCTGGAGAATAACACAACAGAGAGAGCAATCAGCGTCTGAATTTGTATTAGTAGAGGGATGATACTAGGAACCGATTTTACAGAATTTTCTTTTCAACTTACGTCTGCCAACATTCCCAAATTATCGTTGCGACTAAGGGATCAACTTCCTTGGGGATTTCAAGGCGACGATTCTGGAAACCAACTGCACCTACAACCTGCATTGGGTTCATCCCACTCCAGGGCATTCTTATCGTTGCGAGCTCCCAGAGAATGACTCCAAAGCTATATACATCACACCTGTTCATTCAACAGAAGAGACAAATTACCTATTTATTACAGTGGTCCTATAAATTCATACTCGATGCTAGCACCAGTGAAATCTCTTCTCCAAGGCAACAGATGACAGAACTGTACTTGGTTTTCCATTTTCATAAGTCATTCTAAAGCTAGTTTTATCATAACGATTAATACTGCAAGTAACAAGTGGGATTCACATAGCATAAATGAAATTAATGATTGCATGTGCAATCACAAAGACATGACAGTTGGAAGTGCGAGTAAATTAAAATATATCTGAAAATGGTATGAGGAAAATTCATCAACTCACTTCTCATTAGAGGGTTCATTACGGAGAACTTCAGGTGCCATCCACTCAGGCTAACAAATCAAAGAAAACTCAATCAGAAACAAAAGAATGCATGTACTCCCTGTAGCCACAACCCCCCCCCCCCCCCCTGATTTTTGGATGAAAGAGCTCCTTACCGTTCCTGCAGTTGATTTGGATGACAAAAAGGTGTTATGCTTCAAGCGTGAGAGCCCAAAATCACAAACCTGCCAGTGAAACAGTACAATCTGTCAAAAACTGCACCAAAAACCAATTCTAACTGCAGACTATTATTTGCTTCTTGATTTGTATCTTTAACTATTGAACAACCTGTCACATATAGTCTCTTATAGAAAATCAAATTATTGAAGAAAACAGACTCCAACATATAAACCATCTTGTTGGACTTTTTGACCATTACTTGCAAGTGACGTGGCAGGGTAAACAAAAATAAATAGTTGCAGAAACAGCTCATAAGATTTGAATAAAGTTATCCAGGGAGCTTCTATGGTATTTTCCTTCAATTACACCCCATTCCCTCTTGTGAAGGAACTCTCATTTTCATATGATTTAATCAAGGTTTTCAAGATTCAGGAGCTACGAGATTGCAACCTAATTAAACAACAGTTTCAGCGAGCAGACACATGCAACGTTCGGGATTGGAGTCTCAGCAAACCACAACACTAGGGTGATTCTGTGCTCTTTAGAGAAGGAAAAGTTTGAAGTTTGAAGATCAAAGGCATACAGACTTGGACTCAAGAATCAGGAGTAATTTAGGAGCAACTCTTTGGTGCCACTAATAGTTCATAATTAATGCCAAGCACACCAGCTCATGTTCACGAAAATTCATAGGAATATAGGACTGGTTCTAGTTCTGAGCATGAAAGCTAAAGAGTAAATCCATACCACTACCTCCCGTTACTCCACCATCAAGCCATACCCTTTTCCATGATGACTCAAGAAAATACATGCCAATATAACTATGACACGCATATTGAAGCAGTACGAGAGCAAGAAATCTACAATGGTATGTTTTTTATGGCGTTAAATTTTACAGAGTATAACTTACTGTTTTCTGGTGCAGAAAAGTGGAGTGAAGTAAATGTTATTAAGGTTAAAAATTAACCCCTGGATGGCACTGAATGGAGGGTAAATTCTACCCTTGGTGAGAGAAGAGAGACATTTTTAAGGGGTGGTATTGTCTTTTATGACGTTTCTCTCTCTTCCTCAAATTTATAGCCCTTGTTAGTGGTACCTTCTAATATTACATCATTTAATATATTGTTTTTGAATTTAACTATAATAGACCGATTGATACACATGATTTTTAATTTCCTAACAAACAATCTTAAGAAATAATTTACACTTTGCACCTCCAAAAATAACTAGTAATAATTACTCTTGACAATCACGCCCATTTTTTAAACTTGTACCAGTAGCCACCAAAGGATGAATAAGCTGACAGAACTTTGTCATTGTATAACTAAAAACCGACTCTGATACCACCAACATAGATTATACATAGGTGACAGAAAAACAAATAAATGTGTGCATGCCCTGCGGTAATAATTACAATGAGAAAAAAAAAACTTGGAACAATGAACAAAAGGAAGGTGTGAATAAAGTTCCATAGTGGCAGTGTTCCATACCTTGACAGTCCAGTTTGTATCAACCAGAAGATTTGGTGATTTCAAATCTCGGTGAACTATTGTTGGCATGCTGGCATGCAAACAATTCATGCCCCTTGCCTGTAGTGCAAGAAGGAATTTGAAATCAGACTCAAGGGTGTAAAGTACAAATTCAAAAGAACAAAGGGCTGAATCACATACCACATCGAGAGCCATCCTTATTCTACGCTTCTCATCAATTTGACATTGAGGACGATGAAGAATCCGGTATAAGCTTCCTCTAGCAAAGCCAAAATATCATTAAAAAAACTGTCAGCTGAAGCATACATAACCATTTAAGCAAGTATCAATACCCCACACATAAGTGAAATCACAAAGACAGCTACCCTTTGCTGTTGCTTAAGAATGTTTATCTCATTAAGCTGAGACAGCAAAATGAAGCTCAGAGTTAAATACCTTGGAAGACACTCTGTGATGATAGAAAGGTTTGGAGGACGGGTAACAGCACCCATAAAAAGAACAACATTTGGATGACGCAATCTACGCATTATTCGCACCTTACAATACAGAGCAGAAATCAAAGATATGTTAATTATTTAGAACTGGAGAAAAACAGAACATGATCTCTGACACACCTGGATTCCTCTAGATTTGTACATTCACCAAATGACAACTTAAATTACCCTAAATCAGTTTTTATAGTTCACGTATTTACGAGAATCTTGGTGCCACAAAAGCAGAAAATTAACGATTATCAAGAGCTGTTGAATCCAAGAACTTTAGGTAGAAGCCAACAAGGTGATGCTACTAACAAGAGAAGTTCATAGCCACATGCACGACAACACATGACATGACCAAGCTATTCACCATGTCGGTTCTTTTATGTTTTGCATCTTTTGTTTTCGTGAAGCTAAATGGTAACTATAAAATGCCAAATTTATTTTCTTTCAAAGTGAGAGGAAATAGATTTTATTAAATGACTATTAGGAAGGCTGAATTGTTTCTTACTTCTCTTCTGAATTCATCCAAGGCAGCACCTGAAAAATCTTGGTCTAAGAACTTCTTCACAGCAACCTCCTGTGATTAAACAACAATCCACCCACTACAGGATTAGAAAATACAAGTCTATTTCTCCCTCCATAATTCCAAAATTCAGCCCTAGAATTCAACAAACAAGCACCAATACTAGTAATTAGCATAACAGAACAATTAATCACTATACTTAAATGTCATGAAGAGCATTCTTCTGTAAGCACATATCCAGATTAATGTAAGACACATGTTTCAGTTCCAAGTGAAAGTGGATTTTCCAAATTAGAGTATCATTTCTGGTGCTAAATCTTTCTCTAGTTTTCTTTCACTGTAATTTCCCAAAGGCAACCCACTTGAAATAATGTGAAAAGAGAATAATTGGAAAGAGTAAAAATCAAATTGCAACATCAATTGTTGAGATAAAGCCAGGATATCAAGAGAAAAAAGAGAGATTTTCCACATTTCTAACAAATCAAATTTGAGATATAACCACAAAATACAAAAGTAGCAACAAGTAAATGAAGGAAAGTCAAGCTCACCGTGCCATTCCAATCAGCATGATAGACCTCTCCATATGAACCTATTCACCAGAGATATACGAGAGAGACTGTCTTCAGACATTATTCCTCCTTATAATTATGACAGCATAAGACACAAAGGAAAGGGAAAGCGGAGAGTTTTTGACCTCCAAGAAAAATAAAGGCCTTACTATTTTTCTATTTCAAAAGAAGTTATCAAACAAACAGCAGGAAAAACAAATTCTCACGAGAACAAGGAAAAAGCTTCTAAAGAATGTTTTATGTCAAAGTTAAAGAGATGCACATGTCATATTGCATGTTGTGTGCGAGTGTGCATGTTCACCCTCAATTGCATGTATGCACACATTTATGTAGAAGCAACTCGGCAACAGTGAATTCATTATCAATTCATATACAAAATCATTTACATTACCTAGTCCGATCCTTTCACCAAGAACCAAATCTTCCCAACATATTTCATCACATACATCTACATCGTCCATTATTTGATCAACCCTGTGAGAGCCCGGATCAATTGATGCACTTGGACCTTCTGGATCCTTCAACTTTAGATTGGTCCCCTTAAATCTGTCATATGTGCACTTTCTACGGTCATGGAAACCAATTTCATTGTCTTCGTGCTCTTTAGCCATGGCTTCCGAGTCATTTTGCAAAAATTTTGCATCCCAGGGTTTATTTTCTTTTAAATTTGAGTTTGCTTCCTCAGCAGAAAGAAAACTGTAGCATTGACTAGGATCTGATGACAATGCTGAACTGGCACTGCTTGCATAATTCCTGGTGTCACTTTCTTTATTGGATGGATTAAAGTTACTAGATGACTTGAAACCCTGTGGAGAAGCTTTTTCAGAAGAACTGGTAGAAGCTAAGGACTGATTATAATTATTTGGTTCCCGGTTAATTCTAGGATAGAAGCCCTCCACATGTTCATTCTCTTTCCTTCTAGGCACCTCATTGTAAGCATATCGATTCTTCCACACCAACGGTGCAGGCGCAGAAGGAACAGGGTTATTTTTCCATCCTGGAAACTCAGAAATTATATTTTCTGCAGGTTTGTGGTGCAAGGAACTTTTCCCAGTTCCCTTGATCTGGAACGGATTAAGATCTGAAAAAAGGTTTCTAGAATCCTCCGGGCTATTAGGACCATATGGAACTACATTAACATTCATCCGCACACCATCACCAACAGCATGGCCTCCACGACTCCCCTTGTATACAGAAGTCCCAATGGCTGTGGAGGATATATTACCAAGCTGATTAATTGGAGCAGCTTTATTAGCTACTCCAGAAGAACCAACACCGGCATCACTACTTGAACCAGAGAAAAAAAGTAGGGATTCTGCGTTTTCAGAATTTAATCTACTATTCAAAGGCAAAATACCATCCACTGAAGAGCTCTGGCTAGTGCCCTCACCAGGTAATGGATTTGGTGTGGTGAAAACAACTCCAGTGTCATTAGAGGAGAGAGAAGCAGGGATCTTAAAGGAACTGTGTTTTGTACTTGGGACATCAGCTGGTATCAGTGTTCCGGGAGCTGCCATGAGATCGACCAAAAACTCTCTGAAAGAAAAAAATTAGTTACAAGTGAAACAAACAAAATATGTTTCCTCTATCATACAGAAACAGGGCACATAAATGCAGGTAAGCATTGTACAAGCTCATCAAGAATATCAAAGAATAGCTTCAGTGTCTCCTACAAAATCCGTGCGTAAGATGTTACTTAGATTTGACCATCTGGATTTTGTGTTATGTAACAACGAGTGAGAAAACTTCGTCTTTAGAAACAGAAATGACCACAAAAGAAGATGAAACAAAGAAAACAATAAGTTGCAGACAACAATTAAAATAAATGAGGATTGGTTACAGTGGCCAGGAAGGACCAATATATATGCCCCTGCTTGTGCGCGCATATGCGCATTAATGACGACATGTACTTTGCCATGACCTTTCAAGCAGGCATCCAAGCCTTTACATTGTGGATCATACTTGATCCGTACAATCAAGAGACAGGTAACTCCATTCTAGTCTATGCAAGAATGTTTTGGATTATTCAAATGTTTATTACCTAAGCCTCAGCTCCGTCCCTGCTTAACAGAGCAAATAATGATCAGTCAACAAAAAATAGCAGATTCTTAGACATTGAATGAATGTTTTGTCACACATTGCAGATTTTTATTGTAGATGTTCCATTTTACTTGAGATCTTTACCAGTTTTACTATAATGCGTTTATTTTGCTCTGGTTATTTCTTTCACCGTTTTACTTCTAAACAGGATCCTAAGTCAGCATGGACTCCAGGTGGGCCACCAATAAGCAGTTTGAAGTTTCTTTTCAAGGAATGACTTCAATACATTAGACAGAAAGAGTTGTTCACATAATTTAAACTAAAAAGGACAGTCACAGAAAAGATAAATAATGAGCGAATAAATATAAAAAAAACGCACACCAAGGAAAGCCCACTACCTTTCATCCTTCAACTTTATTATGTTGACAGCATCATCCTCGATGCCAGTGTAATGACTTCCTTTCACCAGTCGACAAGGTAACTTTATGGTATCAGCCAACACCTAGATTCAGATGAACAAAAATTATGAATATATAGCTATTACAAGCAGACCCACTTATGATATACAAGATTGCTGCAGCAGCAGCAACCTAAGGCAGTCTCTAATGAAAAGATAATACTGACCTTGAAAAGCAAAGCACGGTGTCGAGACAGACCAATATCTATGGACCCAATAGGCAATACACTAGTTTGAAGAGAAGCTCTTAATTCTGAGCTTCTCTCCATCCACTTTGATAAAATCAAGTTGGCATCCTTCACTGGCCCACCCATGTGTCCTGTAACAAGTTCAGCCAGCCGCTGTACCAAAATAGCAACATTGGTAGCAGGGCTATCTAATCCAATACATTGTGCAATTTGCATCAGCTCTTCCAAGGCGGGATCAGTTTTTCGATTGACTATTACCGCTTCAAAACCAGAACTGCCAGCATTTGTTTCTAGATCTGTTATAGATGGCATTTTTCCTTGGACTGCTGAACTTGTGCATAGCACGTCATAGAAACCATCCATCACTTTTTCCCCATAATCAAGCACATTATACTCCTGGTGAAATAATCCAACTCAAGTCAAGGAAAACAAATGTAGAAAAGCATTATTTGATAGCACACATTCACAGGAACCTTTGAAGTTGGAAAAGTCCATGTGTGCCATACATTTATCATTTATGAAGCATCCACACACCCTTCCTCAACTGCGTCATGTATAACAAGAGTATTGCAAACAGCGGCATTGCTCTTTCACTTTACCAATTTACCCTTTCAATGAAAAATATTCAAAGTCCGATGACCTTAATAAAGTTTTTACGTCAAATGTAAAATAAAATAAAAATCTATTTTTGAAGTTTTTGGATGTTTGAATCAATGTATGACAAATTAAACACAAACTAATAGTTATTAATATAAAAATCAACCAAAAACTTTAAGGATGCAGGTAAACACGATGATCTACGAGCACAGGGAACTATCATGTACGCTTCAAAATTAATTGCTCCGTGCTGAAACTCACAATCAACAACCAAAACTCACATAAAACGACTCCACTTCATGCTTATTCACTAGCACTTCGTAGTATCCAAGACTGACTGAACACTTCACCTCCAGATTTCACAAACACTTTAATCTCTCCCATAAATCAAATAAATGTGAAACTCATCTACTACAATTCACCACATTGATGACTCCAAAACAGCTCAAATTGAATAAATTTCCCAAATTCAGCAGAACTTGACACTTAGTAACTTACTATAAGCAGAAAGAATTTATCGACACCTAGGCTCATCCACTACAATTATCCATATTGAAGACCTAAAAGCAGCTCATATTGACCACATAATTTCCCTAATTCAATTAAACTAGAACTTAATTACTCACAATAATCAGTCTCGATAACAGTTAAAATCACCTTCATTTTCCCTTAATTTTGATAGTAAATTACAGAAACCTCAAACACTGAACATCCCTGCACCAACTAAATCAACCACCGAAAAAAAAAAGGAAAACAAAGAGCAAGCACGCAATTCAAACTCATTCATCAAGAACTTCAATTAAAGAAGCGAGAAAATGATGAACTTATTATCACAAAAGAACTCACCCAATAATATCTCGACATATCCTCCACTTTTTCCCCTCCTCTCTCTCTATCCACATCAACCCGATTATTCCCTCCTCCTAAACTCAACAACGTCGCGGCACGGATCTGATCCTTCTCCGTATCAAATCTAAACTCCGAATTCGACGCGCTAATCGCCAACGCTAATTGCACCTGAAACTCCTCCTCCGACGTAAAGTAATCTGTCTGGTTACTAATCGCAGACGATTGCACTGTCGTCGCCGGAGAAGGCGATGTTAATGGAGGACTGGAAGGTGAATATCCGGTAGAGGACGGGCGTTGATCGGAGGAACCTGATGGTGGTGGTGGTGGTGGTGGTGATGCACTGGTGGTTGTTTCATTACTTGTTCGATTTGGCGATGACTCGTGGTTGCTGCCTATGTGCAACTTCTTGAAAATGTGCTTCATCTCTCTCTACTGTCTCGCTCTCTCTGTCTCTCTGTTTGGCTAAAATTTTCTCTCGCTTTCTGTCGTTGTTTGCTTCCTCCCTTGCGTGTATCTTTTAATTTGTGATTTTTAGTTTTCGTGGGAGTCAACACAGAACAGAGACTTTTACAAAGACAAAGGAAAGGAAGGTGAGGTTTACTTCCTCGAGGGAGGGAAAACTTGATGAAGCGGTATCATGTTGTCGCTGTTTTTAAAAAACTTTTGAAAATTATTATTTTTTATTTTAAATTATTTTTAGATATTTTGATGTAAAAATAACTTTTTAAAAATAAAAAAAATATTATTTTAAAATATTTTAAAATAAAAAAATATTTATTTATGTCTTTTCTTTTTGTTTTTTCTGCGAAATGTGGGCACTAAACTAAAGAGGGCATGGGGTTCATGTTAATCACTAGAATTGCCATTACCTGTCATCGAACATGGTGACGGAGACAAACCGGCAAGGAGTTAACGCGGGATGATAATCGAGAAGGCGACAGCGCGTTTACGTGGCGGGTGGTAGGACCCAGATGATGGAGGCAAAATCCTTTTTTATAAAATTGGAATTTGATAAGGTTCTGTTTGGATGCATGGATATCCCCTATAGTTTTGTCTTGGGTTCATCTCCTTTTTATTTTTTCCTCTGGAAAACGTTCCGTATATTTTCTAGATATTGGGATGGAGTGTGAGGTTATACTATTTGGTACTTTTTCTTTGTGTTTTGTAGTTGATGCTATTTTTTTCCCTGAACATAGTTATAACTGTAGTATGAATACTAGATTTCTGTCCTAGTTGGGTAAAAAAAAAAGTGATGCTCGAGTTATTGATTCAATTAGTAATTTAAATAATATAATTAAAAAACAACAATAACAATAAATAAAATGACACCAACAAAAAGGTTTAAAAAATCACTCAAAGCCTACACAAATTATGAAACAACAATTAAAGAGCAAAATAAAAAAATAAAAAAACTAGATTAACTTGCAAATTTCATGATCACATATACAGTTTTAGATAATATCATGGGAAGAAATGCAGGAAATATTTTTTAAAGACCAACTCATAACAAATCGAATGAGAACATGATAACTCCAAAAAAAGAAAAAAAAAGAAGATGAAGTTTAATCTCTAGCAAATAAAATATTGAAGGGTGAAAATTAAGAAAAAAACATAATTAAAAAATATAAAAAAGAACTTGAATCAAGTCCACTTAATTCATGATAAAAAATCTATGACATGTTTGTGATATTAAGGTGATCATGTTCAAAAGAATTTTTAACAACTCAATTTTGAAGGATGGAAATAACAATAAAAAATTTAAAAATGCAATGAAAAAAACATATGAGACAACCTGAGTTAACCTACAATTATGAGCATAAGATCAGGATAACCTAATAAAAAATAAAAAAAACAATACAAAGATCAATTAGAGATGAAATTGAGATAAGTTGAAATAAAAAAACAAAAAAAAAATCATTTCACATCAAATTTTGAAACCAATAATGTTGGTTATGAACCTAGACTACCTTTGTAACAACAAAAGAAAAAATTCAAATCATCTAGAGTTAAACTTGCAAATCTCACAACCATGGACACATGATTAAGACAACCTAATAGAAAGGAAAAGAAAAAGAAATATAGATTTTTTTAAAATAAATCAAATGATAAATGATAAAATTAAAATAAATCAATTTAAATAAAAGACAAAAACAAATTAAACTCATATTAACCTTTGAAACTAGTAACTTTAATCATGAACTCAAAATTAATCTCATATAAGAAAAATTGTAGTAAATAATAAAACAACACTCTAGAAAAAAGTAAAAACAATTGAATTTTTTAGAGAAAAATGAAGTTAACCCGGATAAACCTTTTAAACTTAGTCTGATCTATAAAACTTGCAACTCGTAAAATCCTTGAATTGAGTTGAAATCATGAGAAAAATATCAATTTAAAAATCTTGTCAAATAAAAACAAGATACTATTAAAAATAATGAGGATTAAATTTGATAAAAAAAATCAATGAAGATGAAATTATATATAAAAAAAACAACCTAAAAAACAATCCCAAACAAAATAAATAGTAATATAAATATTGGAGACCAAATTTGAAAGATAAAAATAATAACAAGGGGGTGAAATTGATAAACTTATCTGATTTTTTAGTTTGAAAATAAATGAGGAAGATAAAAGTTTATCTCATTTTATAGAGGAGAAACAAAATGCAACGATTTAAATAAAATAGAATATGAAACTCAATTCTCTATTGATCTACCTTGTATAACACTGTGTTTCAAAAAAATATTTGAAAATATTTGATATTTTTTACCTTTTACTTTAAATTAAATTTTGTTGTCGTTTTTAGATCATTTTGATTTACCGATGTCATAAATAATTTTTTTAAAATAAAAAAACATCATTCTAATTTTTTTTATAAATTAAAAGCACTCTAAAAAACAACCTCAATCACACTCTTAAACAGATATGATAAATGTTGAATAATAAAATTTAAAAAAAAACACAAAAATTACTCGAGTAAATTGTGTTAACTTATTAAGCATTATTTCTTGGTCTTGATGCTAAAATAACATGATAGAACGTAATCAAAACAAATCTCAAAGTCTAACTTTCAATTAATTCAATATTAAAGAAAAAAAATATGAATAAATCAAGTTAACCCCCTAAATTTTTAATTTGTGCATGTGTCATAAGAGTTGATCACTCAATAAGAAACCTCACCTTAATAATTTCTTGTTAATCGTAGAAACTTGTAGGGGGGAAATAATAATCAAACCTCAATTTTATTTTACCTTTTACTTTTCTTGATTATATTATATTATGATCCAATCAAAAAATCAAATGGGTTTCTTTAAAAACAATTCTCATTTAAATCTTTAAAATATTATTTTTGATCATATAAGAGGAAAGTAGGACCTCTCAATCGTGGGTTGCTAAGTCGAAATCAAGACATATTCGCATCAATAGTTTCTCCTCACCTTCATAATTAATTCTATTAAATATTTTATTTATCGACGTGTAATGATGACATGAAAGGTCGGCTACGAGCCACTTAAACAGATCATAAAATTAATAATGAGTTTTAGCCCCATATTCTTCTATAAATTTCATTTAGGGACTTTCCCCCTTTTATCATGGCATCGATGCCCTTATTCGAAGGCCTTCAACCAAATTTTTCTTCAAGCAACGTAATTTTGGTGCCCCAAAAAGTAATTATTGGAGAGATTTTGGTATATTGGCAAAATAAAAAGGTAATCCGAATTGGAAGAATGTCTCCTTTTTTTTGTTTGTATTTCACTACCAAATGATGTTTTTATCAATTTCAATACCAAAATTAACTTTATGTATTTAATTTAATAAAAATAAATAAATAAATCACTTGTGTTACAATTAAGGAATTCATAAAAAAAATATTACTTTGACAATAAAATAAAATATAAGAACCATCAAGTTGACTCTCATGTATTAGCTTCAAGATTAAGGTGAATATTTTTGAATTAGAAATTTCGTAGTGATTCAAGGGAGGTAATGTTATACCATCTTTAATTTCTTCCATCTCAAAAACTGGTGGCTGAAAAATCTTGAAAATCAAGTAAAATATTAGCACAATAGTAAGTGTTGAGTACTTAGTTGCGGTTGCTTTAGAAAGTATTTTGGTTTTAAAAAACATCAAAATAATTTTTTTTTAAAAAATATTTTTAATATTAACACATGAAAATCATCTAAAAACACCAAATTATTTTAATTTAAAATAATAAATAAATATTTTTTTTTTCAAAAACATCTTTTAAAATACAGTTACAAACCAATCCTAAGTTTAGATAAGGGAAAAAACATTTTGTCGACCTACCATTCAAGAAATGGAAGAAGGATTGCAGAACACAAAAAAGATTAATGAAGAAAGGAACTTGACGGGTAGTTTCTCTTGACGTGACAATAGCCCTGGAGCATCATGGAAATTGGAAAGTTCAGTTTCCTTGGCAACTTGAGAGAAGCCTAGATCAACCGTTAAAAATAGATCCATATATAAAACTAGCTAGCCAATCATAATCTTGATTGGATATATATATATATATATATATATATAGCACATGAACATCACCTTTATCAAAAGTTTTTACTTTTTTTCTTTACCATGAAAATTGATTATTTTAAAAGTGCACTCGAAAAAAAGCATTATCTTCGTTTGAAAAAAAAATTATTCTACACAATTTCATCTCTAGAATTTGCAGTGCGTTATGAATTTGAGAGGGAAAAAAAAAAAATTTGTTATGTGTATATGTATATATGTGTAAACATGAAGGAATACTGGTCGAGATGTATTTTTTTTTATTCAATTAAAATTTTATTTTTTAGAGTAATTGGAAGAGTTAAATAAAAGTAATTTTATAAATAAGTATTTTAATTATTATATAATTAAATTTTAAAACATGTCCCAATAATAATATATTAGCGGTAAGTATATAAACCTTTTATTATAGGAAGTGTTACATTATAGAACGTATAATATAGCAATTGTATTAACCATGTATAGCACATAGGTTCGATCTCGTGCCGTAGTTTGGCAAATATCTATTTTAATTATCATATAATTGAATAAAAATAAAATTTTAAAAGTGTCCCACCAATTATATATTAGTAGTAAATATATAAAGCCCTTATTATAGGAAATGCTAAATTATAAAATATATAATATAGCAATTGTATTTACCATGCATGCGGACTTCATAAATCTATATATAGATTAAAATAGACCTATCGGGCTTCGTATACTTAGCTAAGTGGTTATCCTCTTTAATTAGATTTTAGCTAGGTTTTACTATATTGATTGAGTTGGTAGTGTTAATGATTGTAAGTCAATTGACGTTTATATTTGAACACTACTCCTATCTCCTTGAAATCAAACAAACAACAAACAATTGCTCACTCTTCCATTAAATCTAAATATAAGGCTTTAGCTAATGATATTATCGAAGTCTTATGGTTTCATGTCAGATCTATGAATTACCTTTTTTATGACTATAATTTAGTGTCTGTTTGGCTAAGCGCTTTAACCGTTGTTTGGCCAAATTTTGATTTTTTTTTTTCATTATAAATGATTTTTTTTTTGTGTTTTTAGATCATTTTGATGTGCTGATGTAAAAAATTATTTTTTAAAAATAAAAAGAATATCATTTTGATGTATTTCTAAATAAAAAACACTTTCAAAAGCAACCGCAACCACATTCTCAAACACCCTCTTAGTGTGACAACATAAATGTTACTTATTTGTCAATGAATCCCATTTTTCATACTCACACTAAATATATTGAAGTTAATTATCACTTTGTTCATGATAGAATAGTGAAAAAAGAAATTCAGAATCATTTTATTTCGTCCAAGATCACCTTGTTGATGTTCTTACAAAGCTAATTCATAATGCTTCGTTTGCTCATCTTCAATTCAAGCTCCATGCAGAGTCCCATCCTTGGCTCCTGGGGCACGAAGTGCTGAATTAAAGGATGTATATTATAGCGATTGTACTCGCCATGTATAGCGTATAGGTTTGATCTTGTATATTACTCTATTGTCTTAGCCATAGTTGTTTATTTCGTTCTGTTTTAACCGAAATGTTTTGTATCAGTTAAAAAATGAGATAAAACAACATTGTTTTTATCCTGGTTTAAATTCTGATTTCGTTCTACCCGTTCTGTTTCGGCCATATAGTGTTTTTTTACAATAATAAATAATTTTACAATATTAATCATATCTCTTAAGCCAACCGTTAGATTGCGATGAAATTTTATAGAGTCTCTTGACACATTTACATATATTATATTAAAATTTCAAAGTAATCAGAGAATGTAATAACCTTGCGAGATTTATGATGACATTCTTGTAATATTATACATGCTCATAATTTTGTTTAGAAAAATCATTTTATTGTGTTTTTTTTAGATTAAATTTCACAGTTCTAAATAATTTTATTTTTGGATTTGAACTTTTTTTTTGAATTAACACACACACACACATAAACAGTACAACCCTGAAACGACACATCAAAACGCTTCGAAACTAAAATATTCCATTCCAATTGAAAAAATAAAGCACAGATGGAAATGGTATTTACAATCTTGAGCTTAGCCTCCTCTGTAATTAATGTAAGAGTGGACTTGCAAATTCCAGTTTTTCACAACAAAAAACAATAATTAACCATTTTGTTAGGCACATTCATAGCTCAGCACTAATTTAACTCAACACTCCTTATATATCATTGTATCCTCACCCACACACCAGAACTAGGTATGCCTGAATGCACAACAAACAGCAAATAGTAACCTGGTGGAGCAATCTCAGCCGATGATGGCCCAACAACACTCAAAGTATACGATGATTTATCATTATCAATAATTTCATCAGTCCGCAGCACCACCATCCTTTGATTCATTGAATATGAGTGTGTTGTAAAAGATGGTGCAACTATTCTTACTGATAATACACTTTCTGCTGAGAACTCTCCTACTGAGAAACTTAACAAAAAGCTCTGCCCTGGGCTTACAGTATCATCTACAGACAGAATCACAGGTCTTGTTGATGCATACTGAGTTGATAAATATGGTGGTGAAAAGGTCTCCAGGCTTAGGTCTGTTGGGTAGAACACATTGCTGAAGTTATAGTAAATGTGAGGGTTACCTCCACCAACTAAAACACGACCATCAGTTAGTAGAATCGCTGCTGAATGATACATTCTTGGACGTCGTGATGGTGTCATGACTGAGAAACGCTGGTCGGACGGATTGGATGGACGGTAGATGACTGGTCTGGTTGCTGCCTGACGGCCAAGTTCCCACCCTGCGGTGCCTGACTGACCACCATTGATTATAATGACGTCTCCGGTGGGAAGAAGTAGCATATCGCCCATTACTCGGGGAATCGGCATGGTTTCCATGACCCAGATAGCGTTTTGATCGTCGGTGATCCTGAGTCGTCCACACGTGGAAATAGCACGTGCGTAGGTTCTCCGTAAGGCTTGGTGGTACGCCCCTCTTGGTGCTCCTCCACAGACCAAAACTTCAGGGGCAATTATGTGTTCATTTTCATCTAAAGGAAGCAGAACTGATGATCCGGTACTAGGATAATTGCGAGGATCACCTCCTGGGATGCGAGGAAACTCTCTAACCACACGATTTTGATTGTAATCAAACAATATTGATCTTGTATTAGCGAAGATGAACAAATTCCCATCTGGTAAGAGGTGGACGTACGGGTACAGATTGTTTTCAACACTACCCTCCCTGGTTTGTGTTAGAAAACGGAGGTGAAAAGTCCGGCGACGAGGAGAAAGACGAGGGAAGAACTCGTAGCTAAACTCCCTGCGACCGCCGATAATGATAATTCGTCCGTCAGGCAATATTTGATTGGTCGCATACCATCTTCTTCTTGATAGATAGTTTGGAAACTCGACCCAGTCACAAATGTCATTCGAGCATGGAGTATACATGCGTGTTACATTGTCACCGTCATGGAAGCCCCCAGTTTGAACCAGGGTTCCGTTGGGTAAAACCGCCCCGGAAGAGCACCAAGTGTCTGTTTGGACCATCAGAGGACGGTAGGTGTCGGTGATAATATCGTAAAGGATGGAGTGTGCGGTGCAATCTATTTTAAGGGCGGCGTCGTTGGGATCCATACGGCAGCGACCACCGGGGAGGGAGATGTTAGAGGGGCCAAAATCTGTGCGGTCAAAAATGACAACTTTGTTATCATGCATAAGTTGCATGTGCATAGCTGATATGCCTACATTTGCATGCAAAAGATGCCATTTTCCATGGCTGCCATCAGATGAAGGTCTGGTCTGCGACATCACTGAAGGGTAAAAGACAAAGAATGTGGGTGAAAACAAGATGAATTTGATCATGTTAACAGAAGTTGTGCTTGGAGTGGCTCTGGTCGACATTACTGTGAGAGAAAGACAGGAAGTAGGTGCATTGAACTCGATAAAAACGAACCTTAATTATATGCTGATTAATTTTGTGCCAAGAACAGGAAACTCGGGAAAATAATCTTGGGACGGCCTCAAGAGCCGCACGAACTAAAAGGGTGTGCTTCTTGAATGGTTTGACCAAGAAATATGTAATTGCACGTATCAAATTTGTCTATATACCAGTACAAATCGGCCTCATTTTCTACGCAAGTCAAGAAAATGCAGGTCAGTGCAAGGCGCATCCCCAGTTTTTGGCAGTGCCCATCCAAGCCCACTCCATCTCTCCGAAGCAGTCAGGACAGCTTACCAACTCAAACCAGCCTCCTGGTGGCACCCGTATTGCTCCTCCTGCCCCACGGAAAAATCCCCGACCCACCAAAACAACCCCCCATCACTATTGCAATCACTTTTATAATGAGAAACCCAGCTAGTCTACAAGTATTCAATACTTGTAGCACAAATCCAGTAAAGGACACACTAACAGAGAAACCACTTGTGGTTTCGGTATTCTGGTGTGTGGAACTCCGGTGAATACAAAGGGTGTGGATGCAAGCGCGGTGGAAGTGGTCAAGGAGATAATGGGACGTGAGAATTAGAGCTTTGGGATCAGTGAAGTGCAGGCCGAAGGGAAAGAGAGTGAGCAAAATGGAGGGGCTTTCCAGGAGAAACCAAGCCAAGGTGGAGAGATTGCACGGCCCCGTCGTAGACGGTTGTGCTTGCCATATGGGAGCCTAAAAGAACCTTAGAACAATGCCAGTGAAAGAGGCTCTGGTCAAACAAGGCCATTGTTTGGTTGTTGAAGATAGATTGGGAGGCGTGTAGTACAAGAAGAATGTGAGAACCATTTAAAAGAAGAAAAATGATCGAGTTCCATCATTATAGTACACCATCACTGTGCAGAGCCACCTGTGCATAATACGATTTCTAACCGTTATAAGGAAATTACGCAGCAAAAATTGAGTTACTGTTATTGTGGATATACTATTTAGTCGGGATTCAGAAGATGATCATCAGACTGACAGGCTTGGTCTCTTGGATTTCATTTAACAGTATATATGACGCCAGAAGGAATTCCAAATGACAATTTTTGTCAGCTTGATCAGCTATTCAAACATTACCAAATATATTGAAAGGAGGTGACCAGCAATCATCTAACAGAAACAGAGCATAACTTGTTTTACAGATCCTTCAAAGGCCTATCACATGTGGAGTCATGATAATGCAGGTTTGACATGGAATTCAATCATAGAACTCAAATCACAAAATCCAAAGCCTCGCATTGAATGGTGTTTGATGGAACTCAATCAACATATTATAGCATCATAATACTATGAAGAAAAACCAGTGGTCCCTTGTATTCTAGCAAGACACAACTTGGTCCAGCCAGGCAGGACCCCATGATAATTAATAATTAGAACACCAAAATTGCCAATGGAAAATCTACCGTATTGAAGAGAAAGCAGGGGGATGAGAAACCAAAAAAGAGGAAGGTAAACTACACAACAATTCAGCCTAATTCCCTTTACCCTTGTTTCGCCTAGATGAAACAACTGTCCATCCATCTTCTGATTGAGCCTCCTTGGCCCTTGGCTCATGGACTGGCTTGTTAGCTAGATTCGTCTTTAATTGGAATTCTGGTGTATCCACTATCATGTTTGATCCATCATCACCCATTTTATCATCACTGTCGCTGTCCTCAGAATCATCATCATCATCCACAGCCTAAGAGACAATAGGAAAGAACAATTAGAAGAAAAAAATTCAAGCTAATAGAAATCATTTCAATTTTGTTTTGCATGTGGTTGGTGACACATTCCTCAATATTCAATTTCCTTGATGATGTCTTTCTTAGCAAACACCAGGATAAGGCAGGATTTTTATGGACTCTTAGGTACTATAGAGCAAGCTTAATAAACAACCAGCGCTATTGTACAACAGGAGAGAATTCCCAATACGATCAACTAGAAGCTGGACTCCACGGTGCTCTCCTTGACAGTACCAATATGGATCGCAGGACAACTAGGGCTTTGGAAAACGAGTACCAAATGGCTAACATCTCCAAAATTGAAATCCATAAGCTTGTGTGATATTTTCCAGTGCAGACAGGACACATTATCTTCATTAAGAGCATAAACCATGCAGACGGAGAATTAAAACCATAATTACCTGTTTGACATGTTGATGAGCACCTGTTCTAGGACCTGCATCCCTCAACTTTTGAATAGAACTATAATTGCCTTCTAAACATTCTTCATGCATAATCATTAATTTTTCAGCTACCTGCAAAAACAACGAATTGAATTCTTGAAATACAAAACCAGTTTCATTTAAGCAATGGAAGGCAAAGAAATTCATTGCCTTTGTCTTCAAAGTTAAAGCCTCATTAAATTATTACCAGAACAAATCCCATTGCAAAATCAATTAAAGGACACTAACCAATATCAATGGAAGTTCGACCTAAAGGGGTGAGCTTTTGAAGCTCATGTTCTTAATGCTAACCATTTACATGCAAGAATCATCTGCAAACATTTTACTAACCATAACAATACATGTACTTAAAAAAATGGACTGCAGCATTGCAAAGAATAAGGGAGTACCTCTTCAATGCTACCATCCTCAATCATGGTATTGAGAGAAAGCATAGATTCATCCAAGATACTTTCCAAATCATCAATATAAAGCGGCTCTGAGCAACAGGTTACAGAAAAGTAACATCAGAAATGGCAGTAATCAATTAGCAGCCATACCAGCAGTTTATACGCTACAGTATAAATAAATAAATCAATAAAAACTTTCTAATCTATCAATTTAATTGAAGTACCAAACTTTTGACAATCTTGTCCAATTTTCTCAGTCGAATATAAGAAAAAAAGAAGATTACAATTTTCGATGATCAAGATCACCTCTTTCACTAATATGCTCAAAATTTTATTAGAAAAAATTAGGGTGCCGAAAAACAATCAGCCAATCAGAAAATGGCTACACGAGAGAGCTGATAACAACAACCCGCAAGAAAATAAAATAAACCCCAATACCATCGGACTAACATGACAGTCCCAGGAAGCAAAGACATCTAGCACAAACTCGACTATGAGAATCAAGAAAAAGCACGAGATCCTGACATGAAACCACAAAAGCTAACAAACTTGTAAATACTCAAGATTCCACCAAAATGCAAACACTGGATGTAAGGAGAAACAAACAGCGGAGCACGAGAAGCAGAACCCCAATGCCAAAGCCAAGACAATCGAATCATTGTTTCCTTGTCACTACTCTAAGAAAACCTCCTTACCAATATCATGTTTTCCTTGTCACTCCTTGAAAATCACCAGATTTTGAAAATCAAAGTCCGATTTTCACTGACTAAAATCCCCTGATTCAGTATAAACACAACCAAATTGGAAAAAAAATCAAGCCTTTTTGAGCTAAGTGGGACAGAGCTCACTACCTTTAGACTGGCTGAACCAAGAGAAGATATCAGAGGCGAGTTGCTCAGCTAATAGGTGAGACCCACTGCCACCCCATTCGTTTTCAACAGCGAGTTGCAAAGCTGACCATTTAGAGAGGATTAACCAAATCCCTTCCCTGAATTGAGAAATAGAATCTGCAGTTAGTTGTTTGACAGACCCAATTCGGGAAAATCCTCCATTTATGCTGCTGCTGCTCTCCATAGTAAATTGTTTTTTTGTCGGTAAAACCCTGATTTCTTTTAAGGGTTTCGATTGGGAAAGAAAGGGTGGGTTTGGTTTTGAGGATACTTTTGTTCCTGCCGCGGACATCAAAGGCACTTCTTTTCTTTTATATATGTTCTTCCTTTCTTCTTTTTGACCTTTTGTTTTTTATATTAAATTTCTATACATATTATAATTAACATTAACATAAAAAAATACCAAAAAGAAAGGTATAAAAAAGATTGCACCTATCGTCATAGTTTGACCTGAAAAATAATTATAAAGTGAGAATCTCATATTTGTATTTAATTAATTGAATTTAAAATACATTTATTTTAAAAAAACTGAAATTAAAAAATGTTAAATAAAAATACCTTAGATAACGAGTTATTTTTTAAATTAGTAAAAATCATATTGAAGGTTGAAATTGTATTAAGAAAAAATGTATCTAATTAAAAGAATATTAAGGGTTAAAATTGAAAAAAACATGTGCTTAAAAATAAGGAGAAAAAACAAGCAAACTCAGGCAAATCTTTTAGATCTAAATTAATTTCTCAAACTAGCAGCTCATGAGATTCTAGGTATTGACTCAATCAAGAACAATTCTCAACCAGTTAAATGTTGATAGATAAAATTAGAAAAAAAAAAAGTCAATTTAAAATTTTGCCAAAGTAAAAGAAAAAATACAATAAAAAGAATGAAGATCAATCTAATAAGTGATATGAAAATAAAAATTGAAAGAGAATGATATTATAAGAAAAGTTCAATTTTAAAAATTATCTCAAATAAAACAAATAGAGATAAATTTGACAATTAAAAAAAATCAAAGTGGTGTAAAAATGAAAAAAATAATAATATAATTTTATAAATTACTTTAAAAAAACAAATAGTAATGAAAACACATGTATCAAATTTGAAGAAAAAATAAATTATAAAGGTTAAGCACAAAAGTTGAGGAGAGAGAAAAAATGTAGTCATCATCAAATCGAAGGTTCGTCGACTACACACATCATCTAGGAATGGAAGCTGGAACAATTTGAACACCACCTTGAAAACCATCTTTTAGTTACCCCTCATACTTTTCCTAAATAGCACAAAAATAAACTATTTGTCAATATGTGCATTACATGTGTTAACTATTTTTTAAATAATATTATATATATAATCAAATTACCCAATCAACTTGATTGTAACTAAAAAACCAAAATACAAAAAAACCATTGAATACTATTTAGTGAAAATTTTGTTTTAATAGTAACAAGGTCATTTTAGTATGCTTTGAAAAAATAAAAATACTAAAAAGTCCATGTACAAGCAACAAACTTTACTTTTAAAGAATTTTTTTTTGTCAATTTACTGTGAAAAAATAATTTAAAAGACATGAACTTTGTAAGAAAAAAACACATTACCTCTAAATAGATGAAAATAACTTTTAATATGAATGTCAAAAAAACAATTTCATCATCATTCCACAATAAAAACTATTTAAAAGGGTAATTAGTTATTCTAATATTAAGGAATAATATAAAAAGACCAATATGACCCAATCAATCTAATAATGACATGTGCATTTTGTAAAAAAAAAACATATTACCTCTAAATAGCCTAATAAATAACTTTTCAATGGGAATGATAAAATCATCTTTTCACCATGTTTATTCCATAATAAAATGTGCTTGTCTCCATTGTGAAATACTAATCTCCTCTATTTTTTTTTTTAAAAATCTAATGTGATACATTGAATTTTAGAGTGTAAAATTAGAATTTAGTTCCTATTTATAGAGGGAAAAAAATGTCTTCACACCCCAATCTATATTATGAACTTCAAGTTCTTTATAAATTCTTTGTACTTCTTTTCAATTATTATTTTCTTAATTCAGTTTCATAATCAATCAAATTACTATTGGCATATATTATTCTTAATTTAAATAAAGACTTTCATTTATATGATTATTATTAAATATCATCATCCAGTAAACACAGTAACTTCTATAATTAATCATAAATTTAACATAAGTTTTATTTGTCACGCCAATGATTTTTTCAGCTTTAGAGATCAAATATGGATTACTTTTTCAATCTATCTTCTCATTATATTCACCCATTGATTTCATCTAAATATTGTTTCATACGATTTTATATATCTATAATTGATTAAAATGTATATGTAGAATTTTGCATAATAAAACGAAATTATATCTTCATCTAACAATTTGTTTTCTATATAAAATGAAAAACTTGAATACAACGATGTTTTTAAAAAACAATATAATAATAATAATAATAATAATAAAAATAAAATAAAAATAAAAATAAAAATAAAAATAATAAAAATAAAAATAAAAATAAAGCTATAATTTTATTTGAAGCAATGCTAGGGTTGGTAGCTAGTACTATTGTCGTTGATTGGAAATAGGTATAGAATCGAAGGCAAGCATTGAATCAGGAAGAAAGTACTGATCTCACTGGCAAGTAGCTACAAGCGTACAGCTTGCCCAAGACCCACCACCACCTTCCGTCCTTCTCAAGAAAGCAGGCTCAGGCTCCATTTCCAGACCCTGAACCGATATTCGACCCAATGCCTATGAGCTACTGGACCGGTTCACCATCATTGCACGTAAATGCCACGTGTCTTCTGTCACCTCCATGTATTAATTTCTATCCAGAATAAGATTTTGGCAATTAATGTCTCTCCAAAACTCTTCACGTTTCACTCCCCAACCCACCTTCTCCAAAAATTCCAAGCTCCTAGGAACGTATAACAAGGCCCTTCATTACTTGCTCAACGCAACAAAAAACAAGGGAAGGGTCGAAGAAGCCTTGTTGCAACCCTTGAACACAAATACTGAATCATATACTACCAACCAAAATGTAATTATACAACAAAACTTGTACAACTACTACATAATACAACAATGGAGGCCAGGTATAAAAAATTCCTCACCTATACAAATTTATAAGCGGATTTCTTCACGTAAACTGTCGAAACGGGTTCTATCGCGTCAACTCGAAACACTAACCTTCTCTAGTGCCAATTCTCTAGTGATATGTCTCATCAAGACTTGCACCAACTCTCTTACTCTTGCTTCCCTGCCCATCAACAAACAAATTCAGTACATGCAAAGTGCAAGAGTGCACAGTGGCATTCTAAATCTCATTGTATTGTATAAAAAATCTGATTGTGTGAGCTGTGGCCTTGCATAATGTATCTATGCTCTGCTCTTTGCATTTGTTTTGCTTCAATATGTGCAGTAGCTGTGCGAAGTAGCACAAATTTATTTTCAGCATCTTTTACTACTAAAGGACATGTTTTCGGAGATTACATTGACTCTCCCTCATAGCTCTGACCTACATTCTATTAAGCTTTCCAGTTTCTGAAGGTCAAGCAAAACTTCATCCTACAAAATTGCATGTGTTTCTTATGCTAGCAATGCAAAAGATTAAACCTTCTATCAGATTTAATTGCGGTGTGAAACACCTTTTAGTTTCTTATTCGATTCTCAGATGTTCAACTTCAAACTTGTCTCACCCTTCATCCTTTTCAAATCCATGCCACTACATTGTTTTTGTATATCAAGTATTTTACAAGTTTCAAACAACTGAAGATGATCAAAACATATTCTAACCAAGGTAAGTGATTGGTTTTACTCAGCATGAATAGACACCAGAGACACAGAAATCTGATCCAGTAATGAGGCTTCTAACGCTTCAGACATTACTAAGAGGTCAATAACCAAATTATGGTCAACATCTCACCTTGTTATTACGAGCTCACAAAAAGAGGGAAATAAAGCAAGCAGATGAGGACGCTTCTCATGATCCTCATCATCTGATAAGCCGCTTCTCAAATAAGGATGCAGTGGTAGCACACATGCTGTTTCTGAGTGAAGTATTAGATTAGCCAGTTCTTGAAGGACATAGATAATTTCTTCAAGCCTTGTTGTTGGCATCGGATGTTTGCCTGAAGAAATAATTGCATAGTTCAACAAGCATAAAGAAGTGGAGCAAATATCTAATCTGCTGAAAACTTGCACGGACAGGAGCCACATACCTAGGTCATTTTCATCAATCAAGAATCTTTTAAAGACGTATTCACATCTGGTCAAAAGTACCACGATTGAGATTTTGCTGACTTCACACCTTGTCATGTTCCAGTCACTGGCCTTGTCACAGCTGAAAACACATCATTGGCAAATCAAATCTCTGAAAGAAACAAACTTTGTATCAAACTTTCTTATTAAATGGCCTGATTGGATCTATACCCCCACAATTTTGAAAGCTGGATTTGCACCCACAAGGCCACAACGTCTCTAATTTTTAAGCTAGCCTGCCCTCTTATTCTCATCCATGTTTCTGCTCATAATGAATGAGTAATGCTCCCTTGTCCTTTGACCTAAGTGGATTGATGTCTCCTAGAACTTAGAAGGAAACTAGATGTATTATTATGTCATGGCTTGAATGAATGAGTAATGCTCCCTTGTCCTTTGACCTAAGTGGATTGATGTCTCCTATAAGTTAGAAGGAAACTAGATGTATTATTATGTCATGGCTTGAACTCTAAAGACTAAAGGAAAGGGCTAGAGCAAAATATAATGGTTATAAATCTATTTTTGAATATTACAGGTGGTGTGAATTTGCATGGGCCTTCAAACATGGGGATTTTTCTAGTTCATCATGATGAGACGAACCCATCCATATATTCAAATAGCTAATGTGGGCGAGGGTTTGATGAATGAAGAAGTTTCAAATTACCCAACCAAAGGAAACAGGAACAGACTAAATTTTATTTTATGCCATTCATTCTAAATGAATGTGTCAACTTATCTAGTCAACATATTCAGAAAAGTAAAAAATGCAACAATTAGTCCATGATCAACCTTAACATGAATGTGATAATTTTAAGAAATGTTACCTGCTTAGGGAAAATATCATCTGTAAGCAAGCTAGAGAAAATCTGCTACAGTGAAATGGCATAAGTTCCACAGTCTCAACTGGCAAAGAGCATGTGCGTGATGCACAGCGGTCCATGGTCAAAACTAAACGCTGCAGAATCTGTAAAACAACATAAAAACAAAATCAAGACAAATCAGTAATTGCATAGCTTATGTAATTGCAGAACCGGCAGAAAGGCCATAAAGTGGGCTGAATCTGATGCTAAATGCAATTTCCAGATTACAGCTATTACTGCTATTGCTACAACTGGTGGTACCATCAGAATCAGACATTAGTGGGTAGGACTACCTGGATCATATCCAGAGACCTAGCATCTATATGTGCCATCAAGAACCAAAAATTATACAACTAGTACTGCTATTGTAATTGGTATGAAAATTACCTCAGAAGGTGCATCAATTGGTGACTTAAGAATCTTGTCACCAAGAATGTTCAAAACAGTCATCTCAAGTGCCTCATCAGCCTTAAGTGCTTCAGATGAGAGAGAGTTAGAAGGAATGGCACGCCCACAATATCCCACAAGAAATATTTCATAAACATCTGCTACTTCTTTCCAGATGCGCATACTTGCAGTTTTGCTGATCTTTAAATCTGTTCCACAGTTCAAGGTGAATCCACTTACATCATCAACAATAATTCTGTTAAAGCCTTCAGTAGCTATTCGCCAAAGCGAACCATCTGGGTTGTCTCTTCTTGTTGTCATACACCTAAGGAACAGATTAATAATATTATTAACTACACAATTTCATCTTATGACTAAATAGAAAGAGATTAAACATGAATGACATGGTAATACCGATCACAAGTTCCATATCTCTACAGGTCCCCCTATTATTAGACCTTGGCAACTATGTAACACTACATGAAGCATCATGCACCACACTACAAAATCAGGTATATTAACTCCAGTCACAATCCAATTGTACTTATTCTCACCATAAAACGATGACATCATGGACAAAACAACAGAAAACTTGACTATTTTTCCCTAAATCATAGTAATAACGGTTTCCCCTCCCAAATTGCCACTTGATTCCGAATATGGTACATTGATTCCCACATAATAAATATATAAACAGTCGCAGAACCTTGACTAAACTAGATTGTCAAAGGATAAAAACAAAAGGTCAATTTCTCAACAAAAATCAATAGATTATTGAAGGTGAAACAAGATAAAAAGGCATTAGGGAACATAAAATCTTTACCTTCCAAGGGTTTGAATAATTTCAGGAAATATAATATGCTTTTCAGTTATTGGAGCCTGTAGAAGAAGATCTAACAGCACAGGGACAAGCTTTTCTGCAAACAAATAACTTGGAATACCAGCAACTATAGTTGTGCTTGATCCAGAACTTCGTGGTGGATCTTCAACTTTCTTTGGGGACACAGAAGCTGTACCATTGAGAATTTCATTTTGCTTCCTAATGTTATTGTCTGATGTAATAAGACATCAATTTCAATGTTTTTTAAAGATAAAATAAAGATGCTGTTGAAAAGCTGTCAAGCCAGGTCTGTACCTGGGCTTTTGTCAGTAATGCTGGCTTGCCTTGCATCATCTTCCTCTTTTTGCAAAGAGGAATATGATTTTGGAAGATATTGCAACAGCTCCCGAAGAAGGATTGGCCACATTGAAGAAATATACTCGGTTGGACGTAACAATGGTAAGATTTCCAGTATAGTGCGTAAAACAGGAGGAACATGTCCCTAAGGAAAAACAATTACATCAGTTGAGGTAGTGAATTGCATATAACTATGAGAGCACAAGGGGGTAGGAGGGAGAAGTTTTTGAGACAGAAAATCTACTCACAAATTCAGTTTCAAAGTTATCATTAGTCACTATAGCTTCCTTAACTGCCAAATCTATTATTCCAAGCAACTGAGAGAACATCTTATCATCAAACATATTCTGTGCTTGCACATATAGTTCTCCTGTCAGAAGTTTGAGGGAATCCAAAAAAGAACACATAAGCACCCTGAAACGACTACAATAGTAAAGACAACAATGATTGGTATTTTGAAAATCAAATCAGGAAGTAACAGGAGATCCTTATCTTCTGGAATCGCATCAGTACAGTACAGAGGATGCATAACATAACTGTTTAATTAGGCTAAGTTGTTAATATCTCCCCTGAATTTTAAATCATTTGAGAATTAGTCCATGTAATCTCAATTTTAGTTTTGACATTCCTAAACTCTAACATATTTGAAATCAAGTCTTTCCATTATGTTTTCTCAGGTTCCCTCCATAATTTGCAAATAAAACTAACAAAATGACTTAAATACCCTCAACATCAATAATCTTCAACCTCATTGAATGTTTTCCATGGAATTAATTTTAAATTTAGAAAATAAAACAAAGAAATTATAAATTTAATATCATCGTTTTGATTCTCCATCCAGAAGATTTTTTTAAAAAAAAAATAGTAGCCTAAATACCCTTTCTTCTTTGTCTCGAAAACCTTAAAATCTTTTTGTTTTATTTTTTAATATACAAACTTTCTAAATGAAGAATTAAAATTATGATATTAAATTTTATTTTAAAAATTTTAAAATTAATTCCATACAAAAAATTTAAGATTAGTTGGGTTCAAGGTTATTAAGGTTGAGGGTATTTAAGTCATTTTGTTAGTTTTATATGCTAATTATTGAGGGAACTTTAGAAAAAGTATCAGAAGACTTGAGTTCAAACATACAAAGAATAGGGAGTTCAAACATACAAAGTATAGGGTGTTTCAAAACTATAATTGAGAATGGACTAATTCTCAAATGACTTTAAAGTTAAGGGAGGTTTGAGCAATTTAGTCATTTACTTATCTTCACATGTTTGTTATCTACATGCAATGGCATCCAAAATCAAATAATAATAATAATAATAATGATTTCTTCAGATTGTAGTGAAGCATTACCAAGACCATGTAAAATCTCTTGCTTCACCTTGCTAGCTGCATTATCATTGTAGTTCGGTGATTTTTGAAGAATATGCCCATAGACATCAAGAATGGAGTTAAGGTACGGGAGTGGCAAGTTCCCCTGAATCACACAGATATTTTAGTTGAGATGTAACTATATGCAACTAAAACTCCCCCCATTAAAAGAACTGTTAATTTAGAGTCAACCACCACCATGTTTTTTACATCCACAGGTGGTTCATGAAAACTTGATATCTTTGACAGTGATTGTAATAAAAAATAATTACCTTGGAGCAGTGGGGAAAAACAGTTGTCTGCAAACAATTTATTGCAGCAATGGCCACCTCTTTACTACCATTTAAAATGCTATTTCTTAACAGAAACAGCAAAGATTCCCATCCTGCAGAAAAAGATCATTTATAGAGATATGTCACAATAAGAAGAGGAAGAAGATAGCAATATCAGACAGAAAGATACACCATGGACCCACCTGACCAAAAATTGCTTAAGTCACTGAGTAAAGGGAAGAAGGAACGTAACAAACGTGCGATTCCACCAAGGACCAACACAAGTGTTTCATCCCACTGTTTCTGAACCGTGTTGCGACTGAAAATCCAAGGGAAATAATGCATTAGATCAAGTTGTGGAAATGAACTCAGATATATGTGCAAACCAAAAACATTATGGTTTTATACCTATGATGAATCAACATGTGAACTGCCTTTCCTCCTCGAGTACCTAGTTCTTTCCCTTGCCATTCATCTTTTGATGAGGTTTCAGCCTACAAAAGGATATACATCTCATCAAATCATCCAATTCATAAGAAATTTTTATAACCACTTCAAGTTACCATGTGAAAAGCACGATCCACAGCAGGGAAAACATAATTCCAAAGACAGTCCTCCCACATGCTTTTTGAAAGTTTTTGCCCATGACTTCCAAGAGTTTGAAAAAGCGTCCTGACAGCAGCATTTCTGACCTGAAATATAACTCATGCTGAGTCATTGTGAAACGATCCTCGTAGCCTTAAATAATTCCAAAATCCTCCAAGCAAAAAGATCTCACATAATAGACAATGAAACTGTAATTATAACAGGAACATTCTGCATATGATTACATAAAGTATTATCTGCTTTTGATGCCCAGATGTGTAACTTCCATTGACAAGGCATCACTTTCAAAACCAAGACATAAAATCCATTATAATTAAAATAATGGAGCCAATGTAAGACAAGAGGCTTGAAAACCAAACATCACTATCTCAACTAGACAATGAGTATTGCAATTAAGAGCATTCTCGAGTTTTAGCATTTGATTTGTTTTGAATCTCGATCAGTGACAAGAACAATGACTTATTGCCAAATTCAGTTAGCCAACAAGGAGTAATTTACATGCTGTGCTTCAATTCTAAAACAAAAGGAAAAGGGGGAAGTCCATTATCAGGGGTATCATACCTCTGGTCTGTCATCAGCTCCAAGTGTTTGAAGCAAGGAGAAGACACAGAAAAGCAACTTGTCACAGTCAATTATATTAAGTGTTGCAGCCCGTTCATTCACCTTATCAGGCGATTCAGAAGACAGTGTCTCCCCCATGTCACCATTCATTTGATTGATAACAGAATGCTCATCATGAAAACCTGTAATGTTATAGCTGGAGTTGTCAAAGGTGCTTTAAAGCGACAAGGCCTGAAAATGCCCAAGCCACTAGGTGCTTACCATAATGAAGTGAGGCACTAATATACAATGTGTACATAAATAACCAATATAAATGTGTGTGTTCAGGTAAAAAAAAAACCAAAGCTATAATTAATCATTTTTTCTTCACTGTTTCAGGTATCTAGATCTCTGAAGTTCAACAATTCAAGAAAAATCAGCAAGAAATTAAAGTGAAATTGAAAACATAAACAGAAAAGATTGTGACAATAACACTAGATATTGAAAGCATAATGGCAGTAAATGACAGCAGTGATAGTGAAATAGAGGATGATTCAACAAAGAAGATAAATTTAAGAAAGGGTTAAAAATGTTATGCCAGTCCCAAAAATAATAAAAAAAATTAACATCCAAAACCCTAAAAGGCACCTAAGCAGCACCTCTTTTGCTTAGGGCCTCACTCCAGGTGAGCGCCTAGTTGCAGTACCTCACCTGGGATGCATAGGCAGCACCTTGGTGCCTTGTGATAACACAATCAAAGCTTATTTGTAAGAACTTAATGCAAAGATAGCTGATAAGCTAAGAGGAATTCAATCAAAACAAATGTTTACAATTGGAACTCAACCTGTTTCCTTTCCCTCAGCAGGTCCATGCAGAAGTCCTTTAGCAATGAAATCAGTTGTGGTCCATAAGAGACCTATTGCTGTCAAACTTATATTCAACTCAGTCTTTTGAGTACTGTATGCCCCAGTAACATCTACACATCTGAGGATCAACATGTTTAATGGCAAGGTTAACATGCATTGGAAAGCAGTAAAAACAGTTGCCTTGTTCAATGACAAAGTACCAACAGCCATCAACCTTTAAGTTACATTAATCATAACAGAAAGTCGTTAATATAGAATTGGTTAAATTCTCATCACCAAATGTGCAGGAAATAGACCCTGACCTATCACAAAGAGTAGCCACAGGAGCACACAAATGTCAAGATTTTAATACTTTTGAATGTATTTTAGACCATTAAAATTCTCCTTCCATTGTTGTACATAAATCTGTCTTTATTTTCACTTTAACAAAGATTTTCAACATTCTTCCTCAGATAAACCTAATTAATCAGACTAAATCCTTAATAGTATACTTTTCTATTTTTTTTCTAAATGCAAGAAATGAGCTTTTATGAATCATTTCTACTGTTACAAATGGAAATGAGGAAGTGAAATTGTGGATGCAGCTTTCTTGAGTTTGAAAAAACGGTTTAGTAAAGCTATCATGCTTGCAGAAACTTTGAATATAAGGATATGAACAGCTACAATGATGCATGCATCCAATAAACCATGCCCAACGCATTAAACTAACATTCAATGAAAAGAAGATTAAGCTGAAGATATGAAAAAATCATTATGTTATTTAGAAGATCTAAATTCTTATAGCATAGAGTGTGTTTTAAATTTACAGACTTGATCTAAGATCCACAACCACCACATGCACAAGTATGGATATACAATAAAGCATAGATATTTGTTGTAAAATGAATAACATGGCACAAAAAAGTGCAAGAAGTTTTGAATCATACACATGAAGACAGTCTGCAGGAATAGAGGTCAGCCCATCATTCATGATGACACGCAGGTTCTGCAAAAAAATATACTTCTCAGATTATGTTCAGAGAAGAGTAAGAGAGTCCTTAAAGTGAGAAGAAAAAAATAATAATGTAGGAAGTTGAACAATGAAAAATGAAGAAAGTTTATTTCTTGATTCATGTAAACAACAAAATTCATTCATTATTCACCATTGTAAAACATTTTACAGAGGTACCATATATTTAGTAGTAGAACTTAATATGTACATCATGAAGTTTTAATATGAAGTGTGTTTTCCTCTCTAATTGGATATCTACAATAAATTATCAGTTTATGAAATGGAGATTTCATAATCTCTCCTGACGCGCTACAGCATACCAGCACTTTTGAATTTCCTTAATGCTCAAAGGGGTTTAAGTGAAAATTCAACGCCTTGTCAAAACCATTGGAATGAAGGGACCAATATGAAGTGGAGCGTGTTACAACTAAATTTATGAACTGGATAAACAAGACGAAGCCTAAAGTGATGCACGGGAAGAAACCTGAAAACATCTAATGTTTTAATTATTTTCCTAATTATTTTGGATTTTAATTATTTGTTTTTTTAATTAGTATTTTTACTATTTAAGAATCTTAATACTAGATGGATTCTCTTATCTAGGCGTGTTTTAATTAGAATTTTTTTTCCTATAAAGGATTTTAGTTTTGATAAGGAATCTTTTCTTTTAAAAGATTTTTGGGCTAATATAAATAGAGATGTTTAGTTTATTTTAAGACTATTATTTAGGCTTTTAATAAAACACTAAAAATTTCTCCAATTTCTCAACAACTTATATTTGAAACCTTAGAACTTGAGAACTCTAGCTTTTAACGCTATATGCCGCGTCAAAAAATAATTCTTTTACTTTTATTAGTTTTTTTCTCCCTTATCATTCCCTTTTTTTTGAGAATGAAGTTTTATTCGAGTTTTGAATATATATTCTTCAAGGAAAAAGTATTATCAGAAAGCACATCAAGGAGCTCCCAATCAGCGTTACTAACCTGGAAGCCCAGGGTTACAAGATCTTTCTCTGATGCATCTGCAACAGATCTTACAGAAACAAAGCAACAAAAAAAATGATCAACCCAAGAAGACAGAATCCAATAAGGATCACTGATTGAAAGCAGCGATGCTTTACCTTAACATTTCAAGAATATTTAGCCAACTGTAGTATAGTTTTTCTCCATGCCTCTGAAAAAAGGGGTTAGCCAGAAAATATGCGCATAAGATACTCAAAAGACACCAAAAAATCCTAATTCATCATCAACAGAAATGCTTTACCTCCAAAACATGCAGTAGAATTTTCAAGGATCCAGCACGGACATCAATGTTTTGAGTAGAAGAATAAAGAACTCTAAGGGGGGATATGACAGAACACTCGAGTAATTTCAACTGCGAATCCCCAGCTTCCATCTAGAGGTAAAGCACAATAATAATCAGCAATATAATTCTCATTCTTTAGGATATTGATTCTCACAGTGAAGCAAAAGTGAAGAAAAAGGTACTAATTTACTTCATGAGATATCTCCTGGAGTCTGGATGACACATAATCCTGGAACTGTTCAGAACCTAGAACAGCACATATTGATTGATCCAAAGCATTGAGTGCCATGTTTCGTAAATGCTGATTTGGATTATCAGCAAGCTGCAAGATGTACAAGCATTGTCAAAGATGCAGAGCAATATAGCATCATGCACTATAGAATATATTCATTATGATCACCTCAAGAAAATGGCCCACAACGTGATCCCACAATGGCTCCACTCCTGCAGTTTAATGGATGAAATTAGATATAAGGAAAAATTAAAACTCTTACAATAATGTTATTCATTTACTTCATATGAACCTTATGAAATAATACCATTAAGCAAAGGTATTATTATGAAACTAAAGATGATAATCTAGGCAAAAAAAACTAGAAAATATTGCAGTAAAAAATGGAGCATGGTCAGGAAGCTGATAGCATGCATAAAAGGAACATTTAAAACTCTGTAGCACACCGGTGTTCTATATATTTAAGAAAGATCCATGATTATAAAAATCAAACTTCTAGTACAGTTTAAAAGACCTGTAGAAAAGAAAAGCCAGGTTCGCAATCACCACAATAAAAAAAGTTTGAATTTTGTCAAGAATAGAAAACTAGTGTTTTCATTGACCATTGAAATTTTTTCCATGGATGGAGAGAATCTGATGATCATAGCATCCATAAAGCAAGTATTAAAATAAAAATCTCAAACTCTGTTGCACACCAGTGTTCTATATCATATTAAAGAAAGATCTATGAGCATTAAAATTAAACTAACTAGTATAGCGAAAAACCCATAGAAAGAACCAAATCCCAAATTCACCATCATCACCATAAGAAAATGATAAATATATTGACAAGAATAGAAAACTGTAGAATTTTCAAACAACTGTTAAAAAATTTGCATGGCAGATACAACAATCAAGATTCACAGCATCATCAATGATTATTCTTGATAACACAAAAACTGATCTTATTTGAACAACTTGTCACAATAATCCAATATACATACTGTGAAGATTATTAACAAGGATGGATATCATCCTTTCCACCGAGAAAGTGATGCTTCCAATTTTTTGGGTCACTGCTGATCCAACACCAACTGATGTCCCCAACATGCATTGATGTGACAGTTGACATAGTGCAGAAAGAAGTGATTTAACTGCAGATATGTGCATCATTGCTGAGCTCTCAAACAGCTTCTCAAACCAAGAAAAGACTGGTTAGAATATCACCTTAAAATTGACCACCCCCCACCCCCAAACACCCACACTGAAACCAATTAAGCCATTTAAAGAATATTAATATTATAGGTACTTGTATGCTTAAGAAAGAATGGTTATGAAAATTAATAACATGTTCAAAAAGAAAGTATTGATGTAGGTGGTGTTGCTGCTAGTTCCTGTTTTACCAGATAAAAGGGCTTCCTTACACATTTCTTACCCCCAGAAGCGATGAGTAAATAGTTCCTGTTTTACCAAATAGAGGGCTTCCTAACCCATTTCTTACCCCCAGAAAGTGATGGGTGCACCTCTACAACTATTTACTCTGTAGGTGGCTTCACCCCCAGGAGACCAACTAGAATCTCTCAGAGCAAATCAACCACCTTTGACAACTCCTATAGCTTCCTCCCAGCAGAAAACCTGGGGAAAAAGATCCCACCCTACTAATAGAAAAGCAGCAGCAAAAATAGTGTGTAGGATGGCATGGTCCAACTGTTCTCATGTTCGGCCTTATCTCTCCAAGCCCATATAGAATGAACCTCTAGGCCAATCGAGGTCAAATAAGTGCCCATGGGGCTGTAAGGCTAATCCTGTGCCATAAAAGCTTTTCAAGGGGAGAGAAAGATTACAGGAGCCTACTTGCATAGATATATTCCAACCCTGATTCCGCACCTAACATGTGCTCACTCTTATGGCTCATTTACAAAATGAATTTTGACATATACCAGTTTTGATTTTTGCTCATATCACACCAAACTTGCTTTACTTACTTGAGAATTCAAAGAAGACAGGATGCTGAAGTCGCTGTACTGGCCAGAAGATTCTCTTGTAAGCTTGGGTACAGGCATAGAGACCTCCTGGAGGTAAAGAAATACATTATATAAGCACTTATGTAAACAACAATAAAGAACCCTTCAGATAACCATCTTTATGTAACATTCAATAGCTCTCAGATTTAAAAAGAATTATGAAAAAATCATATATGCTGAAATTCACTATATAAGCATCCATTAGTAACAGTTTTTTGAAGGTGCTTTTCCATTTTCACCAAAGCAATCTGTTCTACCATTATTCACACCACATAAGAAAGTACAATGGGTACCAGGCCCCATTAGGAAACTCTTCTGGATTTAACCTGGTTGATTGTGTAGAGTAATCACTGTCACCAAATCCCTAACCAATTTGCACTTTTATTGTTTTGTATTTGATGTGCCAAAATACTTATGTGCTCCAAAAAAGGCCAAAAAGAGCGTGATAAGTTTCAAATAGGAAGGCCTTGGATTTCTCCACTATTTATCATTTAATTTTTCTTAAAAAAAAAAAACAAGTGGTGCTCTTTCTGTTTTTTCCTAGCTGTGCAATTTTCCTTGTAACAAGGGACAAGATTTCAATGAGGATACTCTTTAGATCAGTTACCAAACATTCATTTCTAGCAGGAGTAAATTATGATATTCATGTAAATATCATCTCCTTTTATGAGTTTTCATTCTAGCCCTTGAATCTTTGTTTCTTGTGGGTATTGTTTCAACTCATGGAATGAGCTTCAAAGCTTGTTTCTTTTAGTTATGACTTTTAGAGAAAGATAACAGTGAGAGTTTAAGGGGGCAGCTGAAAATTGAAATAGCTGACTATATCAAACCCTAAAGGATTTAATTCAGCTATCCTTCTCCTCTCTTGTTACACATTACTGCTCCATTAGATAAATTTAAAATTCTGGTTAGGTTCAGAGTTCTTTAACAAACCAACCAGCCACCACCCGAAATGAGAAGTTTTTGTCAATTTTATTTAATTTATCCACATCATGTACTTTCTAAACTAAAAAGACCAACGAGAAGAAACCATGATTCAAATCCAAACCAAAAGGATATTTTTCCAGAATTACCTGTGTAGTGGCATGCGGAGAATGAATTGTTCGGTCTAGAGCCGCTAGAGTTTCCAGCACCTATATTTTTTAGAAATAAACTTTGAGTTGTGGACCACGTCTATTTCTGACAAAATAGTGAAGCAACCCACATACCAAAACCCATGAAGGTCCCAAAACATTGTGTAACCGATGAGCAACATTGAAGAGAGTCCTTAAGGCCTGCATTGCAATAGCAAGTGAAATAAACCATGCACATAGATAAATGATCCAATAGCATCACTAACATATTCAACCAGCAACTGAACAACAGTACCAAGTACTCATTTAAGGTAAAACGAGTATGCCATAAAAACTGAGCCAACCCAAATACCTGCACATTCTTTTGAGTTAGGACTATACTATCTCTCGGTTCAACTAATGCCTCAGAACGCTTTGACCCAGAAGACTGTACTGCACTGCAGAAATCTCAATTTAATCCAGAATTTCAACAGTATCCAGAGTCAAATCTTTAAAGTACAGGTCATGCTGAAGAACATAAGCTACACATGTTAAACTGTCAGGTGGAGTCTGAGAATCAAAACTTCAAACAAAAGACATCAATCAATAGTCTATCCCAAGGTGTAAGATTTAATAAATAATTATTCCTTTTCTGGCTTGTGGATGAGGACAACTAGCCAAAGGTCTGCTTAATGTATGAATTGCCAAGACAAGCTGTGTATCAAAGTTTGCTTGGAAAACAGCCTGGGCCCTGGCTAGTACTAAGGTCACCAACAGTCTATTCATTAAAGCTGGCCTAAACATGCATTTTAAACAACAGTAGATGGTTTGTGGTTTTGGGCTACAGCAGAGTTGACTAGCTGAAATCATTTAGTGAAATATGAAAAAATTTACCTCCTCTTTTCTGCTTCGTTTGGAAAATTTATAGTGAATTTGCAAAGTGATGCTAGAAAAGAATTCAAAGGTTCTACAGCATGAAGAACCCCGCATGCCTGAGAATTTAGCCATGGAAACCATCAAAGTTCATTGTGAGGTAAAGGAAACATTGTAGAAAATCCCACTATAACTGTACAAAATTGATAGAAGACTAATATTTACTTTGGTCAAATAAGAACAGATAAGGCGATGTAAGACAACCAAAATAAAACCATGGTTACCTGAGTGAATGCCTGATATCCCTTTAATATTTCCAACACGATAGCCTCTCCTTGCGACCTGCAACGTTAAGCAAAAGGTCAGATATGTGCATAGTTTTAGTTCATTCTAACTGTATCCTCTTTCATAAAGAAAAATTTGACAAACCTTGACAAAATAAGGGACAAAGCATCAAGGATTGTCAACCACAATGAATCAACCATTGCAATGCAGAGAACTGCGGTTTTTCCATTATATCTTTCCACAGGTTCATACTCAAATCTGGGGGAATCAAGCTGTTTGCACAGAGAGAGTAAAACCTCTCTTCTTTTCTTTTTTCTTAAACAAAGACATGTATAAAGAGAAACATCACAGGATTACCTCCCCGACATCCATTGCTTCATCTGTTAAAGTAGCTACAGTGAAGACAACACCCAACAGCCCTTCAACTGCCACAGTTATTGCATGGGCTTCACTAGCAACCAGCACAGCAGCATTGGATGCATCATTATCAAGGATCCACTCAATACCTGAAAAAGTGAAGATCAATCTTTTTTGGCAATCAAGAATTGCAATAAATAATAACTGGAGTCCATGGATTCAAGGAAATCCAAATTGGTTACAAAAAAGAGCACATCTTCAAAAACAACAATATCCTTGTATCCATTGGAACACGAGAAGGGCACCAATATTCCAACAAACAAAACTCCAGTAGGTACAGCAATTATCATTATAAACACCTAGAATGCTTTATTCAACTTATGAATAAAAATGTCCATAATGACATTCCCATAATTTATAGCATTGGATTAAGGTACAGTTGGGTATTAGTTTTGTCTCTTCCTAAACAAAGTTACCTTTGGCTTTGCTGCTAAACATCCCAGCAACAGCTGCCAGGCTCTCCTCACTTGTTTCTTGAACCTAACACATAAAAACTTATGTTGGTCAAGAAATCCAAGCAAAGCTCATAATCCCATATATGTTGCATATATCAGCATATTAAAATAAATAAAAAATAAGAGGCAGTAAAACACTATAGCTCTCAGACTCATTGCATAGAAGATTGGAAGTGTAACGATATTTTTGCGCTTCTCAACAAAACTCAAAAAGCTTGCTAATGGGGGTAAATTGGTCTTTTCCATGGGATCCAATTGGACATTACTAGATTGAACAAGAACAAATTAGTCTATTCACTTATTTAGCACATTAAAAATAAAACAGCTTAATTACCATTAAAAGCAAAAAAATATTTATCTTTCATCCAAGGGATTTTTAGCCCTTTTTTAGCATGTAAAGTTATTGAATTACTCTTGCATGCAAAAGTTATTAAACTAGTCTCCAGGGGCTTTTTTGTATTTTCATCTTAGTTTTTTTGTTATATCATTTTGGCTTCAAGGCAATTTGGTATTTTGATTCATATAAATATTATTAAAAACAGTTGGCGGATGCAATTCTCATGGCATTATGTGGCATCTCCGCACTCTTCAGGAGGCATGTGAGTCGTCATTCAACAGAGGAACACCAGCTTCCACCAAACATATTACCACCTTCCACATGGGGCAGCGCATATTGTGTTTTGGGCAAAGATTTGTCGACACCGGCCTCTTCTTTCTTTTTTTTCCTCTTCTCTCTCCTCCCCTCAAAATTTGCAGCGGGCATTGAATGATATTTCAACTTTGGTTCTCATTTATAACTTTTATTATTTTATGTTTGTTTTTATAAAATTTCATTCTTGCATCTATAATTGTATTTTGTTATTTTTTTAAGTATGGTTTTATTTTGATTTTTTGTTTTGCATTCTTTTGTGATTTTGATTTTTCTTTTCAATTTCTCCCTTCAATTCAAAATTCTAGATTGTACTCATTTACTTTTATTCCAAATTAGGTGTTCATTCTCTTTGTTGCTATTTTTTTGTATCCTTTTGTATAATTGATTTTCATAAAATTTTATCATTGAATTCAAAATTATAAGTTGCCTCTATTTAACTTTTCATTTCAAATTAGGTATTCATTCTCTTTATTGCTATTTTTTGTTTTGGATCCTTTGATAATTGATTTTTTTTTCAATTTTATCCGACAGTATTTGATTTGTTGGGAGTTAGGCTTAGTGGTTTTCTAGATGGTGTTTCCAGTTTAGTGACTCGGGTCATGAGTTTGAAAAGTTAAAATAGGTTGTTGTCATTGTTTTTACTTTTTTTTTTATTTCATCTTTCAACATTATTCATTTGAAAAATAGACTTCGTGATTTTCTTCAATTTCCTTTCAATTAGGTTGCCAAGAATCGCTTTTTTATACTTTATTTTAATCTTTTAAAATTGGGTTCTTTTTAAAAATTAAGCTTCAATTTTCTTGTTAGCATGATTCAGCTCATGAGTTTTAAAAGTCTTGCCTGAACTTGTAGGTGTTATTTTGTTTTTGTTTTTTGTTTTTTTTTTTGAGGGGGGGGGGGCTGATTTTTTTTCGATTTCAACCTTATACATTTAGATTGTTAGGCATTGACATTGATATTTTTTCTCAATTTACTTTCTATTTCTTTTGGTTATTATTATCACTTTTAAAAAAAAATGATCTATTTTATGTTGCTACTTTTTCTATCATATAATTGAATGAAATCATCTTATTGGATCCAATAGGGTCTAAGACTCAAGCCATGGGTTTTTTTCTATTTGTAAAACACACTAGAGAGGCTAAGCATCGTTGTTTTGTGTTAAAAAAATATCAGCCCGACTCGGTGCGAAGCACGGACCACCTATCTAGTTATAAAATAAACTAGTGTAATTTTGGGTCTGGTTTGTCGGGTCGGTCGGTTTACCGGTTTATTTATTTTGCCGAAAATTGTGCGAGTGTGTGCCGCACGCGACTGACGGTGTTCAGCCTCACACCCGCTACAGGCGGCGCGTGCGGCGTCCTCCGACAAGGGAAAATGAGCTTCCAGCGTCTCAGACGATGCGTCGCCGTGTGATCTTCCTCATGGTGTTACGCATTTGGGCAAAGGGTCACCGTTTCCGTGAAGGTGGCCGCTTAAACTCTTTTTTTCTTTTCTCTCTCTCCTGCACTCTAAAGTACAGGAGAGGCCCCTGGTTTTATGGTTTGTTCACTTTCGTCCCTGTACTTTGAATTTTTTGTATAGTCATAATTTCTGTTATATAAGTTTTGATTTATTTCAATTGGGTCCTTCTATTGAAATTAATTATATATTGAGGTTTCATTTTGGTCCTCCCTTTAATTTCTGGATTGCGTTTAATATATTCGGTTCAGAAGTTTTGATTTTTTCAATTTTATTCTTTGATTGAGATTGATAATATATTTGATTTTCATTTCGGCCCTTATACTTTTATTTTTTTATTTTAATCCTTTTATGTTTTTTATATTTTTGGAATATTCCTTATTTTTGTCTATGTATATATAAGTGTGCTTTTAGCTTTGATTTTTAATTTTTATTATTTTCTTACTTGTTAAGGTGGTATTTAAAAAAAAATAGCTCTTAAATTTTATTTTGTGTTTATGATTATTTGAAAATTGATATTTCTGTTTTTTTTTCTCTCTTTGTTCTTTCTTTTAGTTTTTTTATTCATTTTTTTTTTATTTTCAAGTCAAATGAATTTTTTTCACCTGATAATTTTTATTTTTATTTTATCATTTATTTTATTTTTTTGTTTGATCTTTTGTTAAAGTTTTTAGGATTTTTTAGTCTTTCATTTATTCTTGTTTTTTTTCATTATTAACACAATAATAAGAATAATAATAATAATAATTTTAGTTTTTTTTCTTGCTTACTCTTTTGTTAATGTTTTGAGTTTTTTTCTCTCGGGATAATTTGATATTTTTTATTGTTTTGACAATAATAGTAATGAAAATTTTAGATGTTAAGACTTTGATGTTGTTGTTGTTGTTGTTATAATAGGGTGTACTGATCTGTTTTATTATATTAAACTTGCATATATAGATATTACATTTTATTTTTGAACTAGCAAATCCTATTAATTTCTTTAATCCCAACAATTATAAAAATTGTTTGCTCAGTCCGAAACGTAGTGCGGGCAATTTTTTTAATTTTCAAGTCATGATTTTTTTTCAGCTAATAATTTATGTTTTTGTTTTATCATTTATTTTATTTTTTTGTTTGCTCTTTTGTTAAAGTTTTTAGGATTTTTTTAGTCTTTGATTTAATTTTGTTTTTTTCATTATTAACGCAATAATAACAGTAACAATAATAGCAATAATAATTTTAGGCTTTTTTTCGTGCTTACTCTTTTGTTAATGTTGTTGAGTTTTTTTTTTTTCACGAGATAATCGAATAATATTTATTATTTTCTCTTTTGTTGAGGTACTATTTTTTTGAAAAATTTAATTCTTAAATTTAGTGTTTATGATCATTTAAAAATTGATATTTCTTTTTTTTTCCTCTTTGTTATTTCTTTTAGTATTTTATTATTTTTATTTTTATTTTCAAGTCAAATGATTTTTTTCACCTGATAATTTTTATTGTTTTATCATTTATTTTATTTTTTTTGTTTGCTTTTTTGTTAAAGTTTTTAGGCTTTTTTTTGTCTTTGATTTAATTTTGTTTTTTTTTCATTATTAACGCAATAATAATATTAATAATAATAATAATTTTAGTTTTTGTTCTTACTTTTTTGTTAATTTTTTTATGTTTCTTTCTCGGGGTAATTTAATAATTTTTATTGTTTTGGCAGTAATAGTGGTGATAATTTTAGATGTTAAGACTTCGATGTTACTGTTGATATAATAGGGTATATTGATTTGTTTCATTATATCAAACTTTACATATATAAATATTATATTTTAATCTCAACAGTTATAAAAATTGTTTGCTCGATCCGCAACGTAGTGCGGGCAATTAACTGTAACTTGTCTTAACTGAAATGCATCTATAATAACAATAGGCAATAAACAGAAGAACACGGAACAAGCTTTGCAAGGAAACTTGGAATATTTACATCAAATGATGTATGAAAAGCAAACTTTGGGGGTAACAATTCTACATCTCCAGTTTATTTAGCTTCATTTAAGCCCACATGTTTATAAGGCCACCAACAACAAAACTCTAATGTCAATCAATATGAATTTTACCCAACAAATGGAAGTTTCATATTCCAAAAACAGACTTCAATATATGAAATTAGCATCAAGAAAAACCATGAAAACTACACCAATCACTCGAATGATACCACACTATCATCTCATAGAAACCAAATTTTTCCTTCTCTCTATTAATAAGTCTCTAGCAAAACCAAATGCAATTAGGGAAATTATCCGAGGTCAACAGGAGTAAAAAATGCATAAATATCTTGTACCTGTACATATGAAACAACTCGGGCAAGAGCTTTAACCATTCCCTCCACAACATTTGTGTTTTTAGGATGCCTACCAAGTGGATGAAGATGCAATTGTTACAGAGCACGTAGTTCAATACATGAGCAAAATAATTTCATTGCTATATTATTGTTATTGGTTAGTAACCTACCATATTTTCAAGCATGTCAACGCCCATGCTTTCAAGTAATAAGCCTTCCAAGATTAAATGAAATGAGTTTATCATCATCTTACATCATTATATGAAACTGAAATAGATAATCTTCCTCATTTGACATTTTCTTGTCGTTTAAGTTCAATTCTAAGTTGAGCCAATGAAGATTTAATAGCTTCAAAGTGAAAGTTGGTAGATGAGAGATTCTGCTAACATGAATACAACATATAGCATGGAGCAAAAGATGTTGAATGAAGCTAAATGGGCTTACATATCAAAGTTGTGGAAAAGAGTTCTTAAAGTCCGTGCCTCCACACAAAAACCCTGTGAAATTAAACAATATATATAATTTTCAATATCTTTGATGAGCACTAACAAATCATCAACAATCCATAAATTATAGGGATACAAATAAGTAACAATCAACACTTTAAAGATTACCCTTAAGATTTCAAGTACAAGAATCCGATGCCACAATGGCAGATCAAGACAAGTAACTTTAACAAGCATGCTAAGGAAAACCTGCATTTAAGCAAGAAAATGTTATTCAAGTGTATCAATCTATGCTAGCATAATGTGGTGAAATTTTTGGAATTGTATGATAACAAAAAAACTGAGAAATATAACTTGATTAGAAAACTGGAACTAAATTATGAACATGGGCAGCTCCTTTATTAGGAGTGCAAGCCATGACGAAGAAGTTATCCAAGAAAGAAAAAAGGTAGGTAGATCACAATTTAGAAGAACAACATACTTTAGTATTTTACTAAGATCAATTAATAAATTATGAAGAACTGACGCCAAAAATGTTATTCAGAACTTGCATCAACACCTTGGCAGACATTTTTGTAAATGAATGAAAAAGGAGAAGATAAGAAAGTGCTGCCAAAAGGAGTTTTCTAGTTTATCCGGTAACTGCATATCTTAAATTGTTTGTCTTGTTTTCTTTTTTTCACTTTGTGAAGGTAGTTTAGCCTGCTCTTACTCTCAACCCAAAGATTTATAGTGTGTATCTTCCTTTCTCCAAACATTTCCAGGCCTCCTCCTCCCTTCATTATATCTTCTTTCTCAAAAATGAGCAATTAATATTGTTTTCAAATATTTCTAAAAACAATGCCCTAAACATGATTAGCGTTTATAAATCAAATGCCTATCCAAATCTCTAGATTGATTATGTCATAAAAGAATTCTAATAAAACAATGAATGATGAAAAAAGGAGAAATTCATGCACTCTATCAAATCTTGGAAAGTTCAGAAGAAAATATAGACAAATGGAGATCTAAGGTTTGGTAATTGTGACAGTATCTTTATAATTCAAGGAGCATTTAGCAATCAAGCTTCTCTAAGAGGATTTGAATCAAAAAATTTCTTCTATTATCAATTGGAGTAGTGATATTTCCCGACTAGCAAGTGGAAGATCATTCCAGGCTCTCTTAAGTCTCTAATGGCATAGCCGATGTGTCATGCTAGGAAGCTCAAATGGGGCATTTATTCTTTCTCAATAGGTGTGAAAACCCTCTCCACTTCTAGGAGCGTAGAAGCTTGGGGAAAAGGTCTAAGTGCAATCATTGAATCGAACTGATGCAGGTAAAGAAATGTAACTTGTATCCTTAAATCAAATATTGGTGATGATATAATGATTCACTAATGAGTGAGCAAGATACTTGGTTAAGCAATTGATTTTTCAGCATGGAGATTAGAGGGTACACCGCCAATTACACCCAAAATGTATGTTTTCAAGTACCCATTGAATTTACCATTCAAGATTAAAATTACAGCATAGTTGAACATACCTCACATTCAGTGATAAGGGATGCGTTGTATAGCCTGATAATATGAGCAACTGATCTTAATACTAACCGACGAAAAGAAGGCTCTCCAGCTTCTCCTTCAAGCTGAATCAGATTGAACACAGCACAAGTTAAATGTGTGCAGTGAAATTCTTCAACAAATGAACAATTTTATCCACTTGTTTCAAAAAGAGAAGCTACCTCAGCATTGGTACGAAGTGAAGTCATCAAAAGTGAACATATCTGGTGACGCAAAACCTGTAAAGTTTCCATGCAAACTTTAAATTAGCCAAAGATCTACTAACAAGCCTAAAATAACCAAGATAAGTGTTCATAATGAATCACCTGTTCATAAGGAACCAGAACCTTGAAAATAACAACATAATTGGATAGAATGAACCTGCAGAACAAAAGCATTGAGAAAAATGAAAAAAAGATATGCAAAAGAAACACTGCAGTTTTGGTTCAGTAGCAAGAAGATTTTGAAAAAAATTGTTAGTTGTTTCTCATGACCATTGACCCCAAGGAATACGAAACGTTGTGAGCAAAGATAAATTTCTCACTCAAGTATATCAAGTGCAAATATTCGTTGGAGAGAATTGACACGTAACCAAATCGCCTGTCAGATGGAAAAAATAGTTAAACAACTTTCAGTAACATGATTCCTAAGAAACAAATATAATCACAATAAATTAAAACATAAGAAATAAATTCAATGACGGAGATTAAATTTTATAGCTTCAAATAGCACATACAGATCCACCTGCAGCAAGAGCTGTCAGGTCTTCAAGTAAACGAAGCCCAAGCTTTCCAGCATTTGTTAGCGTCTCCCTCATCAATGATTGCTCTCTAGAAACAATCTCAAGCTCCCATGACCTGTTCATGCTGAAGTTAAAAATATGGATATGACAGTGCAGATTCTAAGAACTCTCCAAGCCAAAAAAGAGCAGGATGTTCATACAACATATAACTCCCTCCCGCTTTCACAGTTCATGTGGAGCTATCCTCGTATTCAAATTTATTTAATTGGTTAAAAGCAGATAAACCCAAAACATAAACATAAAATATAAAGATAAATATGTATTAAGAGTTCCTTTTATGAATGATATGGACACCCCCAAGTACGAGAAATAGAATGTTTTTAGTCATATATGATTTCCATGAAAAAAATTACTTACTCTGAACTATTGATGCTGCGATTAACATCACTAGTTACTGAACTGGATCGAGAAATATGACCTCCAGAACCAAACTTTCCCACTGGAAGAGACTCAACATGAACCACATTATCAAAAATCAATGCTACTGCTTGTCTGATGGTAGCTGCAGCAGTGCTGAAAAGGAAAACAATCATATGATTAACAGATAAAATGTAAGGCATCATCTCTCAAATAAAGAGGTTAATCATCAATGAATGATGAGCTTTGGAAGAAAACAGTGGCTGGAAGCCCTCTTGAATTTAAGATTTGGTTGTTGCCAATAATTGAACTTACTTTCGCACACTATCAAAGGATCGGTTGTTTTCAAGAAGCCGAAGACATATATGAAGGGCTTGTGCCATATTTTCCTGAGATAAATAGAATGTTTAAAGCACAAAAGCTTGTAACCCCATCCCAACCCAAAATCAGAAATACAAAACATTAGGTACAGATTAAAAGGCTAGACGTTGGAAGCACACAATGATGCCAAATTTGTGCCTTGATTATCACATCTATAAATTTCTAGGAAACTTTTCATCTTATATCATGTAAAAGAGAAATATGTTGAGCAGCTAAAATTACGGATTCGGATTCACTTACCAGAAACATATTCAAGCTCAGGTTAATGAAATTTATTTCCTAGGGCAAGTCTTTCAGATTAAAACTTAAACTATTAAATAAAATCTAAGTTTGATATTATTGTTCAGCTAGTTTCGCATTTAATGAACTCAACAGATTTGGTTCAGCATATCAACAATTGCAACAACATTCTTGCCATTCAGTAGCAGATTGTTTTCTTCGACGCTATCAGATAACAGATGATGATCTAAATCCAAAGCATTTCCAAATAGGAAATACCAGATACATGCAGGTAACTCCTCATATTTTGTATGTATCTGAATCCAACAATTTCAAATATTTTTTTTATAAAATAAATTAGTTCTGTTAAGTCAAATATATAGCTCCATTTGCGCAATATAAAAAAAAAAGTTATATCCATTTATGAGCATCTACTAGCAAAACTGATTGTTGTATGCTAGCAAAAAAAGTTATATCCATTTATGGAAATATATGCTTAATGCTACTAATCCATTATATTGATCAAAGAACTTTTATATGCTTGATGTTATTGATCAATCATAATGATCAGAGACCTACAATATTCAATGTAAGCAGGATTTCTTGGTTATATGCTAACTTAAGTTTGTAAATGTGCTTTTTGTGATTCAAAGTGTGAAAGTGAAAAGCATGCATTCTAATTTCAGTATGTCAATAATTCAACAGAGTTGCCATAACATTTTTTTTCTTAATAAATTGGGCTTTGATCTAGTCACCGACCTTGTTCCAGGTACAGGGGATTCTGCACACTTGGGAGATGAACCAAATGATGGATAATTACCTCATTTTCAGGATGTAAACGTGACTGAAATATTATTAGTATAGTTTGTAGAGTCTTAAGTTGAACACTCTCGTCTGCCATTTCAGCATGCTGCATAGAGGAGATGATCGATATATAAGATCTCAAATCAAGTATCTATTTTATATTTTTTTCAAGTTAAGAAAATCAAGCATTCAGGAAAGCTAGTAAGCCTATTTTTCAAATGAAAAATAATTATCTCCCATAATTTCCACATATAATACATATTTAAAATATAATTTTATGGGAACACTGGTAGCCAATCTGTAGAAAGACTAGATTTTTGTGTCCATAAACACCTTGATGGTGGTATGCATGATTAATTTCCTTAACTGAACAACAGTAAAATAGAGAGAAAATAACAATCGTCAATGTTTTTAATAAGAGTTCACAATTACCAATTGAGTGCCTAAGAAATATCATTCTGGCATGATTAAAAATCAGTTTAACCTCAACAGGATTATATGGGACATTTGCTCTGGTAACCTCTCCTTCAAAGCAGGCAAGTAAGTTCAATGTTCATACATGATCGCTTCATTTAGGGGACCAATGCAAGTAGTTTATTGTTTTGGACCAAAAAGGAGCCTATGCAAAAGATAGGAACAAAAACTTACAAGAAGAACTCAAGATATAGACAAGGTATCTACATTGTTTACTGTTGCTTATAAACAGACTTCGATTGGTCCCTTTTCCTTTATCCTCGCAACACTTCTTAATTTGTTAAGTTACCAAAATTGATAGTTACACAAGACAAGTTCTTCTTAATGAATAAATCATGAAAAATAGATAATTATTAGCATTTAGATGACATCCTGGCTTTGATTCTTGCTGATTTATATTCTAACTATTTCCTTAATTAATATTATATAGAAGTGTCACCGAACAATTTCCTAGAACATTTAAACTGAAAAATGTTTCAGGGTCATTTTCTAACCCTAACTTATAATCAATGAGATGTTAAACGTAAGAAGAAATATATACACACATGCATGTTAATTGCCTAGCAAAACATTCAAAACAAACCAGTTCGATCTAGGCTCATTTCAAGACAGTTTTAGTGAATGCTAAAACAATTTTAAATTAGAAGCCAATACAACTACAAGCTTACATTTTTCAATGTAGAAAGGATTTCCCTTAGAGCTGATGGAGCAACTGCATCATGGGATATGAGCTTTTGTAGACAGGAAAGTCCAATCACACTCAACTTCACTGTTCTAACCTCACAAGCCATCAAAAATATTCGAAGAATATCCTCATTATCTGCAATTTCACTAGGACTTGATAGCGATCGAAGCTGCAAGAACAACAACCAGGAAAGAAAAAAAGACTTGAGCTCAGCTTCCAAATCAATGGCAATAAATGAAACATTGACTTTCAAAACCCATGGGCAGCTATTAAAAAAAAATTGTATGCACTATTATTAACCTAAAATTCCAAGTATCATAAATAACTTGGACTAATACAAAAACTAAAACATGACCCCAGATTCTTCATGCAACTCTACCTTTCAACATTTTGAACTCTGCAGAATTGTTAGAAATTTATTTTCTAAGAAAAAATCTAAATTGCGATTTAAATGCACATGCAAACTATTTTAAGCTTAGTTTCCCGGCACTGGTTTCTTTTAAAAAAATCCTACTAAGCACATCTGTTTATATCAAACGGCGCTAATTATTAAACTAAACACGCAATTATCACGTTAAATTACAGGCGATTGCGTGAGCTTAAACAAGCCACATTCGCAGCAATTCAAGATAAAATAAATACTAATACATTTTGATCGATATAAAGAAAACAGTAGTAATTGTTAACAAATGTGTGTGAATTTTTCAATTTGAATTCGAATGTGTACCTTTATAATGGCATGTTCAGCGCCGTCTTTAACGGCAGGGTAACGTCGGCGAGCTTCGGAGGAGAGAGCTCGGAGATCGGATTCCAATACCGCCATGAACGCCATGGCTCGAAAAGCGTTTTCTTGATTTTAATTTGATTATAAATTGGTGAATTTAGGGTTTTGAAAACAAAAACATTGAGAGATCGATCAACTAATTCTTTTTCTTGAAAGAAAAAAACAAGAGCGGGCGAGAGAGGATGGTGGGAGAGAGTAGATCTGTTATTCTTTACACGTGTGAGATTTGAAAGTTCTATGGTTTGGTGGCCGTGGTTTGACATGTCGTTTCCATGTTAGGCCTGATGGGCTTCTTATTCGAGGACAGGTTCGTTCGATGGGGTACTCCAACATCCACACTGATGCATAGATATTATATTTAAATATTTTTAAAATGCATATTTATTAGAATGAATATACACAATTAAGTGTCTATTTAACAGTATAGTTAAAGTTATTTTTTAAAATAATTTTTGTTTAAAATTATATTAAAATGATATTTTTATTTAAAAAAATTATTTTTTACATTAACACATGAAAATAATCTAAAAACACCAAAAATATTTAAATATAAAGTAAAACAAAATCATTTTTTTTCAAAAGTTCTTTTGAAACGTAATGTCAAAAAAGATAAATACCACGTATAATCAAATTCACACATATTTTATTTTTTATATTTATTTTATTCATTGTCATTCCTAATTTGATAGTTTTTTTTTCTTTTTTTTATTTGTCATTAAAAAATTATAAATAATTCATGATAAATTAAATTATTATTGAGAGCATTGGACTTGATCTAGAGTCATGATAAAAAAAAAAAAAAAAAAAAAACTATTGTCAACTGAGAAGTCACTTTAATGAAAAAAATTCAAAGCTTTTTTTTGTTAAATTTTGAGTCACCGACCATATTTTTCTTCATCAATACCTTTTGCGTCACCAATCATACATCATCTTCACAGTAGCAATGTCACTGTCAGGTATCCCTTTTTTCACCTTCAAAACAACTACTGTTCACTTACATGTAAACAAAAGGATGTGAATTAATTCACATTCTACTGTTCACATAGCAGGAGATTGGTTTGGACTTAACATCCCACCCAATCAAGCAGTATGGAGCCATTGCGGCCAAACATGGTTGGCCTATCAGGTTGGGTCAAGCCCGCCTTGGATTATGTCTGTATATGTATGTATGGGCGCGCGCGCGCGCACACACACATATATACATAAGTATAGAAATCACATTAAAAAAATAAAAATAAAATATATTTTATTTTCATACATATGGTTGAATCTTAAAAAATTGCCAACATACTTTCACATAAAAAAATACATCTTTTCTCATGTTTTATAATGCAAATTTGAATATTGTATTAAATTTATGATTGTCTATTAAAGTTCAATCAAAATATCAAAAATCTTTCACCAATCATTTTTTTCATTTTATTTAAGATATAGACTTTAATATTTGGAGTGTGAAACTACATTGTCTAGTATACCTATAGATATTAAACGTATAACAAATACAGTGTTTAAAATTCAGACCTTGAAACAATTAGATTTTTTACCTTAAAATGGTCAGATATTCAATGGGATTAGATACTTGTTAATAGATACATTGATTTTTGATTAAATTGGTGTTACAAATCCTTAATTATTATATCTAGTTCATTAGTCTCATTTTATGTAGATAGAAAATTCAAAATTTAAGAGATTTAATATCCATGACCATCATTGTAGTCAATGATATGATTATCATAAGAAAAAACAATCACGAAAAGGGGTGAACCATCTAATAGGTGGTCTAGTTGTAAAAGCTTAAGATTAAAGATTTTGTTCAGCATGTGATTTCAGATTTGAGTCATGTGGTTGTTAATATGATAGCCATTAGAGGCTTGCATTGTCATTAATTTCATGACCCGTGGGATTAGTTGAGTTACACACAAGTTAGCCCGGACATTCACGTTAATAAAAAAACAAAAAAAGGGTTGCCCCTGAATGTCAACAAAATTGTAAGCAAATGAACTTCATTACTGGCCCTGAGATGGACATTCAGGAACAAAAATTAGGCATTCACTCCCTCTGTCAGTTTTGTTCGACCCTTCTTGTAAACCATGCTAGTGAGCCGAAACTCAATAAACATCTCTCCTACCACAATTGTTTTTTTGAAAAGTTAGAAAAATAAAGTTTGGTATTGAAATTGAAATTGAAATTGAAACAACTAAATACATCAATCATCTTATAGCTAAAAGACAATAGAGGAATAAAATAAATTTTCCAAATAAAATTCAAGGTCACCACTTAGTTTATCAATCTTGTCCACTGAATTTGGTATTGAAATTGAATTTGAAACAACTAAATACATTAATCATCTAGTAGCTAAAAGATAGTAGAGGAATAAAAAAAATCCAAATAAAATTCAAAGTCACCACTTATTTTATCAATCTTGTTCACTTTGGTTATCTATCTTTCAATTCAACATTTTTCTAAAAAAACAATTGGGTGCTAATTTAGGCTAAAAAGGTTAAATTGTGCAAAAATAAAATTTCAAAACTAAACTATTTAAAAAAAATCATTATTCCAATCTTTAATGATTTGTGAGAATAAACAATAAAAAATATTAGTGATTACCCTACGGGGCTTATTTTTTGTTGTTAGTTATAACATTGCATTTACTTTGCCCCGCTTTGAAAAAGAGCTATACACCTAAAAAATAGAAAATTAAATTCATGATACTCCCAATAATAAGTATTTATTTAAGATCACAATAGAATTTTTTTTCATATATAAAATAGTTTTCATGATATATATTTAGTAATATCATAAAAAATAAACCATATATTCATATATAATATATAATTTATTTTATAAATTGTAACAAATAATATAAATATTTTAAATATAATATTATAGACATATAACCATTTTCTGGTATTTGGAGAACATTGAAGCTATATTTATTTTCTATGCTATCATATTTTTATAACACAATTATATAATTTAAAATATATGATTATTGTATAACACAACATGTTTTGTATTCAAATGTATTTTTCTAGCAATATTATCTAAATTAAAATATTATATGCACTAATATTTAAAATTAAAATAATTTTATATTAATATATCCTAATATAGTATTTCCTATATGAACATATTAGTAATTATCATTTTTTCTAATAATATTAAATTTTAAAATATGTTGTTAATATATTATTGGTTTTATATCTCTATAAAAAGAATAATAAATTACTGAAAAAACAGTTTTCTATATTAGTAACCTACCATTTTCTACTTTGCCATCAATTTTATCACGGACAGATACAATTTCAATCTCTAACTATTGAATTAATACTTGGCTTAGCCATGATAAAAGCACATGCTACAACAAGATCAATAGAAAGGGTGGGGACTGGGGAGTTAAACCTCAGGCTGGCTTTATTTTTTGAAACTATATCCCACATCGGATAAACATATTACGAGACAAAGGGTTGTGTGTATAAATATAAAGAAGGCTGCGTCGTTACAACATACTTACCTGGACGGGGTCTATGGGCGATCAATAAGGTTCATGGCCTAGGTCAGTGACAGCCATTGCACTTTGGCTGGGTGCTGGCTTAAGGTCTCCCCAAGAGGGAGATCCTACGTCAAAATTTGTGGCAGAGGGGGCTGCGCAAGCCGCGGCCCCTGTAAATTATAGTTTAACTATTTTCTGACATCCTCTAATCTAATACTCGTATTCTATTTGATATTAGTGCCCGTGTGAATCAGATTGTGGTATTTGATAGGTGCAGCAGCAAGCAAAGAATTCAGCGAAGAGCCCTTAATTGAGAGAGAATCTGATGATTTCTGGGAGATCAAATAGCTAGTTGTTTTGTTGCATCTGTTCATTCCCCATCCAAACAGTACTATGAACTGTTAAAGACCTTGCGATCTACATGACAAAACCAACCACTTCTTGGATAGAGATTTTTGTTTGCAATCTTTCCTTGAGTAAGCAAGCCCTTCTCTGCGGCATGGTGATCATTTTACACAATCCTGAATTATTAAGATGTTTAAAGCAAGCAAGTTCTATGCCTTTCTTTTTTACTAACAGCAAAGCAAGGATCCATTGTTTCTAGCTTGAAGTCAACACAACCGTTTGACAGTTGTTGAGATATAATGTTGGGTATGGCCAATCAACATCAGAGGCCTGCAAAAACAAAGGTTGGCGCATAGCAAGACATTACTGTCATTTGAGACCAAGATGACATGAACAGTGCAAGTGAGCAGAAACTGATTATCTTCGGTAACATCTTTCTTGATCATGCCCTTGCCCTCCATTTCTTTCTGAAATACCTGCAACTTCAGAAGTTTAGAAGATTGAGATGAAATGAAACACTGTGAACATAATTAATGAAAAGTAGTTATTCTTGATTTCTTTTTTCTTGCTTTCAAAATTCATGGCATCAACTGGGTAAAACCCTTGAAATGCTAGTCTGTCCAAATGTTAACAACATCCTCCATTTGAGCGAAATCAAGCTCCATTGGGAGGATAAGCATTAAGCAATAGCCCGGCTCTTCTTGCAAATTCAGACCACTAACAAATTTCACAAAATCAGTCAATGAGGCATTCGTTGATCTAGCAGTCAAGGACATAAAACTAAGATCCTGAAAGTCCATATTCTATCCCAGAAAAAAAAATCCTCTGAAGGCCATTCTTGCGTCCAAGAACTTGGAATGAAAATGCTTCACGATCTTTCATATTACCTTCCATAGACACATGACTAATTATCTCAAATCACTCCGAAACAACCACTGTACAGAGTGTCCAGTGATTCAGATATGCAGGAAGACCTCGGAAGTGCTCGACAAATCCCACATTGACAAGGCATAAATAATGAGATAAGGAATGTAGTATAAATACGAAGCACACCCCACCGGATTACTTACTTACCTGGACGGGATCAATGGGTGATCAAGAAGACCTATGGTCTAGGTCAGTGACCTCCATTGCACAAAGGAGGGGTGCTGCCTTAAGGTCTCCCCAAGTGGGAGAGCCTGCGTCATAATTTATGGTAGAGGGGGCTGCGCAAGTCGCGGCCCCTGCACAATTCAAGTTAACAGCTTACCACACTATGAATATTAATTTTCCTCGAGGTTTAATTAGTTTGATAATGGATGGCAACAATTATATTTTTTTTCTCTCATGGAGGCAATTCATTGAGCTTGATAAATGGCAACAAAATTATTATAAAAGGAAAGCCATTACTACGAGTTGAAATGGAGAATTTCAGCTTCTTAAATGACAACTAGCTGTCATGATGTCTTCCTCCTCAAACCTAATGGATTCCAAGTTCTAACAGCTATGGATAGATAATGCTCTCCTGGGCTGGTAAAAACCATGTATGGGCAGCGAGAAAATCGAAATCTCGGTAGAGGTGGATGTAAAATATGTGGTAATAATTTTTATGGTCACAGAGATTGATTTGTGAGAATAGCAAGGTAGGCAAATTGACTAGCAACAATGAGTTTCCCAGCATTTTCTTGTCTCTTTGCTGGTCTTAATCCAGCAGCTGCTGTGGCACCAGGTGACATCAATGTTCTGTGGGAGAGTTCAGGATCCATCACGGAACTCTAAAAAATATGGGCACAAAAAAAAATAGTAGCCGGAGTAGGGTTTTCAATGCAAGCAGCTTGGAAGTTTCTATAACTTCCTAAATGGTTAGCAGGAGCAAGAAATTAGTAGAAGGATCTTCTACGATGCTTTGGACACCCAGAGAAATTATGTGTGTAAGAACCAAAGTGGTCAAACACTGGGGTATTGAAATTGACCGACTAAGTCAAATAAATATTTAAATTCTGTTAATAGGTGATTTTTGACGAAATCTTTGCATTTCCTACTCTAGTTCTTGGTTTTACTTTTACCAGATGGTCTGATTTGAGTGGTCACGAAGCGAGGACAAGATGATCACGTATCCCACATCGTAAAGGAAGCAAATGAACTTATAACAAGCCCCTACAAAGCCCAAAGCATACAACGATTGTAAAGCACGCAGCCGCGCGGTGGGCACAAAGCGAACTATTCTTTCGCCTTTTACTAAAGAATACCGTGTGCTCGCCGCAGATAGCGGCATACGCATATTTTTGGAGGGTTCTTCTTCTTGGAAGAAGAGCCCTAACAACTCGAGTCCAAATTTGGTTTTATTATCCAGTAGAAGTTAGAATTCTTTGTAAAGGTGAAACAGAGCTGACGAGAGAAATGACCATAAAGTTGCTAGCAGTTCTTATCTATCCGTCTGCTGTATTAACGACGTTAGATATGGTAAGCAAGGTTTCTTGTTTGCTGAAAGTACTCAGATAGATTATTTATATATATATTGCCCTCGATTTTCTGCCTTCATTATCGAGAGAAATAGTGTATTAAAGAGAACTTCGCTTGTCTACCTCAAATTTGATTGGTGACAATGGACGGGGCAGCTGACTGTTTTAGATGCAACTTTTTGGTGAAATCAATCTCCATTGTATTTATAGTGATTAGGACAATGAACATTATTGAGGCAATGACCCGTTACCCGTCTTTTTTGCTTGCAAATCTCCAAGAAATGGTCAATGAGTTATGGGGTCTAGTGATTAAGAACTCGACGCTGAGGTACTTCGAGTTGAAATTCATTTGTCCCTCATCCCAAAACATCAAGAAGAAACTCAAGATCACCCTTTTGAAGTTTATTTCTGGGTTCAAATATCGTGGATGGGATTGTCTCGCAATCTTCATTTAATGTTTGATTTTTATCCCATAGGGTAATCAATCAATATTAGCTTTATTGAAAACAGTGAGAAACAGAGTGGTTGCAAGGAAGCTGAGAAGGTTGGCTTTGCTCCCTAACCATCTCCCATTGTTAGAAAGTATTTCACAATGCATGTGGTTATAAAGAATGAAAATAAGAAAGTATTCTCAGGTTAAGCATGAAAATTCATTATTTTGACGCAATTCATTCAATATGAGTACCAATCGTGAGTAATAAGAAGAATAGAGTACCCGTTCAAATCAAATGACAGAAGTAATTTGAACGAGGAATAAACAGTGAATAGCATTTTAAAACACTATTATGGAACTTCATATGGTCTCGCAACACTATGATTCAAGTTCTTGATCCATCCCACAAGCCCTTTGTTAAATGCGTAGAGCAGAAATGCCTCCACGTTATTTGCAACCTATTTGTGAAGCTCATAAACTATGAAAAGGGAAATTGTCGAAACCTCTATCGGAATTTGTTGAAAGCCATATTCTTCACCTCAAGGCTCAAAAACCATATTATCGGCTTCCTTCTTCACTGATTCAAAAAGCACAGAGGATAGGTAACGCTCTCCAAAACTAGGGAAGACCGTCTGTTAACATTGGAAAGAAAAATAAGATGATTAGAAAAAGACACCAAAAAGGTCAGTGCTAGAATCAGTGCATAAAATAAATAACAAAGAAAAATGCAATACTGTTAAGTTTTGCCAGAGAAATAAGGTTTAGATCATCATTGTTATCGTACTTCTAAAGTTCCTATCTCACTTTAAAAAATTGTTCAAAGACATTCAATGCATAATTTGGTCGAGAGAAATATCAAGGGAGATGGTTGCTAGATTGTCATTGTCTTTTACTATCTGGGAACAGATTTGTTTCTTCTATGAGATAGCTTTGGAAAACAGGCTCAATAGAAAGTTGCAGATTGATCTGCAGAAGGAAGAAAATCAAACTTACAACAATGAGTTTTCCAGCATTTTCAGGCCTCTTTGCTATCTTAATTGCAGCAGCTGCAGCAGCTCCAGATGATATCCCTACCTGAAATTCAAATAATCCCATCAAAAGAATTATTGGTTCAGGTCAAGCCAAACAAAGTGAAGCAGTTAACAGATTTGAGTGCTGCAGAGTTCTGGATTCCTTCTTGCAACAACTACCAAATAATTGTAAGCTTACCAGCAGTCCTTCTTTCAAGGCAAGAAGCTTTGCGGTTTCAATTGCTTCTTCACTTGTTATCTGCAAAGTCAAAAAGATTGTCTCTCAGGAATTAATGCAGTATGAAAATACAGAAAGGAAAAAAGAAAAAAAAAAAGCACTCAATATTTTTCTTTACAAACATAAAAAAGAGCATGCTACGGAGATTTAGACTTGAAGAATTTGTGTTTTGTAGTTTTAGCCGATTGCTTCTTCACAAATAAATAAATATTTTTCAAATGCTTCTTCACTTGATAATGAAGTTTTAGCCTAGTGTTTTGGGAATCATATACTTTCTCAAAGTATAAATCTAGTCTTTAGAATAAAATGAATGATAGAAGAACCTGGTGACAGAAAACAAACAGCCTCAAAATTTCACATGATGACTGATATTGACTTGTATATAAGAGAACACAGACTTACTTGAACAGTCTCATCAAGTAAATCGACATTCAAAACTCCAGGGATAAAGCCAGCACCAATTCCCTGGATCTTATGTGGACCTTGGATCCATTCCGGCACACAATGGTAAAGTTAGTCCAAATATAAATACATGGAAAAAGCAGCTGCTTCAAAGGAGAGAATCACACGGGGGCATGTCCAAGTATGAAAAATGTTGAGCAAAGTTTTGAATTTTGATCTCAAAGGAATGCAAGCCAGATAGTTCAGAAGTTCCAACAACAATTGGGAAATCATTCAAACATAGAAAAACAATTCATAATTCCTATCACATTTACTTGGCTGATTTGGCACATAAAAAGTCAAAGGGATAGACCAGGATCCAAGAACCAAGAAATCATTTTACTTTTTATTTGTTTTTTGCACATGGCAAAAAAGTAAATAATTTTAATCACTGTTTACTTGACTGCATAATTTGACATCAAGTTTATGACATTTGAATGAGGTTATTAGTACAATAAAAAAGAAGTGCAAATGAAAGACCATGAAATCATGACTCACCAGGTTTCCCTCCAGACAGCACTGCACTTTCAACCGGTTCTACACCGTAAAGCTAAACAAAAAGATGGAAGAATAAACAGAAAGATAAGAAAAAACAGAAATAATGAAGAAACTTCATTGCCATAAATAAAATAAATTTAACACCAAATGAAATAATGCAGAGAAGCCAACCTTTATATCAGGGTTTTGCTCCTTGAGATACTTCCCTGCTCCAGTTATTGTACCCCCTGTCCCTATCCCAGAAACAAAGGCATCAACTTTCCCACCTGAGCCTTTCCAGATCTCTGGTCCAGTTGTCTCATAGTGAATCTGACCGGGCAACATCAGTCTGATTGTAATTCTCTCAATTTAGGAGGTCAAAAAATATGCAAAAGGTTAAAAATGAAACCTTTGGGTTGGCAGGATTTTCAAATTGTTGCAGAATATAAGAATTAGGTGTCTTTGCTGATATTTCTTCTGCCTTCTGAACAGCCCCCTTCATACCTCTGGCTGGATCAGTTAGGACCAACTCAGCTCCAAAAGCAAGGAGAACCATTCTTCTCTCTAGACTCATTGAAGCAGGCATGGTAATGATCAACTTGTAGCCCTTAGCAGCTGCCATGAATGCCAACCCTATGCCAGTGTTACCACTCGTGGGCTCAATCAGGACACTCTTCAACATTAAGAAGGAAAACCATGTCAACATGCATGTTCCTTCATGATAACACTTTAATGACAGTAATACTATTTTGTATGCAATGAGCAGAAAATAAATAGGTTGTCTGGTAATTGCTGGGATATGTCATTACAAGAATTGGCAACTATTGATAAAATATACAAATTCTTGTATCATATCTTTATGTTGCAAAGCAACATCACCAGCAGACATGAATTTTCTGATCAATAAAGTCTTGCCAAGAAATGTATTAATCAAATTTCAATTGATATAAATGACTAATCACTTATTTTTAACTTGGAATTAAAATTCCTGTATGGCGTCTGTTTAAGTAGGGTTGAATTACTAACCTCACCCGGCTTGATAAGCCCCTTCTCCTCTGCATCTGTGATCATACTATACCCAATCCTACAAGAAAGGGGGGGAATTTGATATTATATTAAGTTGAGCAAACCAAAATAACATCAATAATGATGTTCTAAAGTCTCTATTTGTTCTTTTTAATATGATCCAATTCCAACATTAGATTCAGACGTTCATGTGCATTACATAGAAACATAAACATCACAGATTTCCACAAAGGGAAAAATTTCAAATCTACAAAATCTTGGCACATAAATAATCCTAAAAGCTATGATCATAGCCAAACTTATAAACAAAGCATAACATTTCTCAAATTTCCCACAAAGAACAGTACAAATCTAACTATACCTATCTTTGACACTCGAGCAAGGTTCCATCATCTCCAGCTTGGCAGCGATTCGCGCCACACAACCATCCACAACATTGTTGAGATACACCAATGGTGTTTTACCAATAAGCTTATTAAACCAAATACAAAAGATAATATAAGCCATATCTCCCATATCAAAGAATCCAAAACTAAGTTCACAATTTTGCAAATGGCAATGGAGTCAACTTACTTCAGTTACATCTTTGGCAATTGAACCCTTCTCCTCTGCCATTTTTGTTCAGGTTACTGCACAGACATGGAAAACACCAAGTGATCGGCTGAAAAACAGGCTAAAAGGGACAAAACTTTACTGAAAAATTAACACAGTGCAACCAATGAAACAATTCACCAAAACCCGATTTAGTTTAAAAATAAATGGTTTCAAGGATTCCAGGTTTCAATTGGGCCACTCGACATCTAAGCTGAACCCACAAAAAACACAGTTTTGAAATTACAAAAAATATATATATAGCATCAACCCAAAATAAGAATAATAATTTAAAAAAAAAACTTCTCATCAAAACCCTCCACTAAAAATCCATGGACAACTAGACTAGAGCTTCTAAAAAATCCAGTATCAACCCACATAATATCAAAGAGGAAAAATTGAGAAAAGATGCAACAGACCTTGAAATTCTTGAACTTGAAGCAACGTAGTTATAATGCAAAAACCTTTTTTTTAGATAAAAACAGGGAAATGAAAGAAAGTTGATATATAAAGGAGTTTTAAGAGCCTTAAAAGTACTAACCACTAAAATCTAAATCTCTTTTCAATCTGTGCATAGAAAGAACAAAGAAAGTTCAAATATATAGAGTTTGTTTGTTTGGTATTGCTTTTATTTTTATGGTTGAGATTAAAAAAAAAATCAGTTTTAAAAAAACATTTTTATTGCGGTTCAAAATAAGCAGTGAAGTGTTTGGTTGAAACTGTGGTTGAATTGGAGGTGAAAAAAAACAGTTTTGTGTGTTTGGTTATCATATTTTTCATATTGTTGTCAACGTGTAAAATTACTTTAAATGATACACACACACACACACACACACACACACACATATATATATATATATATATATATATAAATTGTTTTTTAAATTTTATAGATTAATAATCATAACAATAAAATGTAATTAATAATTACTAATAACATTTGCGATCCAGTTGTAGGGATATAATTACAATGTCAAATCCAATTGCAAGTTTTTAGTTCATAATCAATCGAAAAATAATAGGGTTGTAGAGTACAACGAAGTCACCGTCATTGTTTTTCATCAGAACAGATCTTTATCTACACTTTTTTTTTAAAAAAAAAAAATTCGGATTGGGCCTCACCCAACTAAATGGGCCTCACCTAACACGCAAAAGAAAAGTGAAAAAATTATTTTGAAAAATAAAAAAACTTTCACAAAAAAACAAACAAAAATAATAGCAAAAGAAAAAAAAAACTAAAATAAATATTATAAGTATAAAAAAAATCATGTGATCCAAAAAAACAAATAAAATAACAGAAAACACTAAAAAAATTAATAACTTTTATATTATTTGTGATGAGGTGATACTTAAAAAAAATCTTTCTGCAATTTTTATTATCCATATATTCGTCGTGTCGGACTTTCGGTTGCACCATGAGGCCAAGCTTGCATTAATATATATATGTGCGTATGTCCGGCGGTTATGATTACAAGCTGTTAACATATTTAATGTTTTATTCCAGCGAGGGTTGACAGTTGGCAATTATTTAAATACAAACTACAAAAACTTTCCACGTCATGAAATAAATCTCGTGATATTAAAAATTATTTATGTCTTATCTACCTGTCTGTACTATGAGTATATATTATACTTTTAGATAAAAAAAAAAATAGATATGTATTTGAGCTTTTTATTGTGTTTTTGTACAGAAAGAAAATACAAATACATGTATTCGAATAAAGCAACTATCATATGTATTAATAAATAAAAATAAATCATAAATGACAACTAAAAATAAAAGTAAGAAAACCAAGAGACGGGTTTAAATCAAATACTTCATCTTGTAATACGGGATATTTATCGAGTTTATAATTTTTTTTTAATCAAATAATAATATAAATACACACGAACATTAAATTAATTGGGTAAAATAAAATAAAATATCATGCAAGGTTGAAAAGGATAAAAATATTATTTGAATATATATTTGAAAGGTAAAGTTTACCTACATAAAAGATGAAAAACAAATATTGAAGAATAAAAAATATCTCTTTAAAATTTAAATAAATATAAAAATATATATAAAAAAAAGACTCTAAAAGCAGAATAAAAGAGAAAAGAGATGTTAATTTCAATATGAATAAAAAAATATTTTGAAAACAAACATATAAAAATAGATTAATCTAAAGAAAATAGGAGAAAAACATGTTAGGCCAACCTGCTTTGTCTAATTTATCTGGGTTCGCTTGCTTGAATCATTTTTATTGTTGTATCTGAGGTGGATGACATGTTATGCATCCCCGCCTTGTCTATTTTATCCTGGTTCACTTGCTTGAATCATTTTTATTGTTGTATCCAAGGTGAATGACATGTCATGCATCCATATTTTTTATGGGTAAAAATCACACATGTATCATCTAATTTTGTCACGACTTTAACAACTATGGTGGTTAAAAAATCAAAGTATGAGGTTTGTTTTAATCAAATATCAATTTTCAATTTATTTTCTTACCAAAAAACACCTAGAAAACACCAAGGTAATCCAAATAAATATTTCCATTACCTAAAAAAAAAACACTAAAAAAACCTTTAGGAAAATGAAATTAACTTAAAGTCAAAAATCTTTTTTTAGCTCTTTGTTTTTCACAAAATTTAAGGGTAAAAAAACATAATTTTCATCACCAAATGAAATATTGGACATAAATACGGTCATTTTGTATGCATTTTCTATTTTGATCTCGTATCTTTTAATTGTATTCCTAGTCAACAATTTTGATTCAATTGTCCTTTAACTTGGCCCTATAAAGATGTAATCACATAAAAAAATGATCAAATAGAAAAAAAAAATTCATGAACAATATACTCATAATGAAATGAAAGAGGATGCACGGTGTTGGCTTGATGATAACAATCCGACATGTGTTTTTTAACGTCTGACAACTCAAGTTATCATGCTTTCATGTGTTGGCTTGATGATACTCGACACATGCTTCACCGCAAGTTGGATTTTTTTTTTTTTTTAATACACACAGGATCGAAATGATCCTATACCTGTCTCCTTTAATAAATTATATTACCGTCACAATCCCAAGCACATGTCAAGAAGATGAAGAGGCCGGTCGACGAAGTTTTTATTGTTGTTGTTTTCATGTGTTTTTTTTTTATATATTTCTAGCTTAATATTTTTTTTATAATTTTAATAAATTGATATAGAAAAATATTTAAAAAATTATCATGCATCGCAATTATAAACTATACGAAAATCACATACTATAAAGTAAATAATAACATTGTTTTTTTACTTGAAAATTACCATTGAAAAAATGTTTTGTTACTGAATTAAAAACAAATAAAGAAGATAAATAGTTAAAACAGAGAAGGCACATTAATTTTTTTTATTTTGAAGTAATACAAAATCATTTTAAAACCTTCTTCAATTTTATTTTTGTATTTCTATTATTATCTTTTTAAGAAAGTATATTTCTAATATTTATATATTTATCTAATGTGCTACGACACATTAACCAAACACAATAAAAAAATAAGTATACACAGTTCATAACCATCTAATAGGTGATTCAACGGTAAGAGTTTGAGACTTAGAGGTTTTTCCCCCCTTTAATCTCGGGTTTGAACTATGTGGTTATTGGTATGATGATCATTAAAAACTTGCATGATCATTAACTCCAGGAATCGTGAGATTAATCGAGATACGTTCAAGTTGACCCGAAAATCTACATTAATAAAATAACAATATACACAATTCATTTCTAACTTAAACATGGGACCCTAATGTGTGAGGCACGTGATGCACAGGAACTTGAAGATGGCAAAGGGAAAATGAACGGGGTCGTTTCGAGAGAAGGATTCTATTGATCATCCGAGCAGGGACATCTGTTTTTTTTTAGATGATGGGCTGAAAATCATAGCAAATGATTGGTTTTGGGCCCTCGCAGGCCTACATAAATTTTTCTATCGTAGTTTCATTATGATCCCTAGCAATTTGCAATTTAGGGCTTGGCTAGTCATCTGGTTAGCAAATGGTGAGAAGATTTTAGATGAAGTAGATATTTGTCTTCTGTTTGTTTGAGCTTGGACTACACTATCTTTCACCTGCGTTACATTGCAGATTTGATGAAATTTTGTAAATTTTATTTAGATGTTGATAATTATTTTTTTATATAGAAAAAAATTTAAGTCTTTCGAGTGCTAACTTGACATAGTTCAGTTGACCTTTTGAGTTTAAAAACAACTCATACAACCAATTAAAATATAGTTTAATTAAAATATAAATTCAAAATAATATTTTTTTATATTAAAATAATAATATATTGGATTGATGTAGATTGATGTGGGATAACATGTTAAATTTGCAACCTACATTATTAAACTTTAATAACCCCATAAAAATAAAATAAAAATAAAAACAAATTATGAAGTCTAATTCACAATCAACTCAATGTTGAGAAATAATCTTTTTTATATATAAAAAAATTAATTAAAAAATACCTAAAGAGGTTATTCACGTTAATATGTCATATTCGTGGTTCAAGTCACAAGAGTGAGATAACCTTGTGGAAAATAGAATTGAAATAAATTACAGATTTCAATATTTATCCATCTCAATATTGAAGCGTGGGATTATTATTTAAAAAAAAAACATCTAAGTCAAATTTATCAAACTTATGTCCGAGATCAGCAAACTGAAATAACCTCATATAAATAAAATAAAAATTTATATTATTTATCTTGGATTAACTTGTCAAACCGTGATTTTGATCACAAGACAAATATATCATAAAGAGTAAATCAAAATAAATTATGAAAATCAGTTTTCAGTTGTCCATTTCAAACTCATTACTAAATGATGAAACTTGTAAAAATCTTAATTGAAAAAACAACATGAATAAATAAATCAAGTCAACTCAGGTTAGCTCATTAAACATTATTTCTAGTCATGAAACCAGAATAACCTATTAAAAAAACAAAAACAAAATCAAATTATAAAACCTAATTTTCAATCATATATGGTATTAAATGATGAACGTGGGGAAAGTCAAGAAAAATAGCCATTTCAACAGAGTAAATCTGTCAAACACACAACCCATATCATAAGATGGACGTGGCCCAAAAAAATTAATGTTGAAGGACCTATGACCCAACTTATGGTATCAAGAAAACTTCTTAGAAATAATAATAAAAAACAATCTAGTTTAACCATTTTTTTTAATATGAGTATCCGAGTCAGCTTATGTATCTCTCAACTAATTACACGAGCTCTAAAATTAACAACTAGTTAAAACCTCAAGTGACCCTGGCTAATATGGAACTCAAACCAGTGATCTCTTTATAGTAAACCCAAAGCCTGACTAGTTGAGTTGCACTCCTCGAAGTTTAATTTAACCAATGTTAAAATAACAAAAAGTCACAACCTTGATTGTGAGAGCTTGATATCCCTATGGATTGCAAATAAAAATAAATAATGAAATTCGATTATCAACTAAACTAGTTCTGAGCGATGAAGGTGGAGAAAAATCAATTTAAAAAAGACATAAAATAATAACTCAAGTCATCTCGGGTTATCTATTAAACATTATTATCTCATTACGAGGCTACAATAACAAAATAAAAGGTAAACAAACTAAATATTAAAAGGAAACTATTTTATCTTATTTTAAGAGTAATTTTTTTATAGTGCATATTAAATTGAAAATACAAAATTGACCTCTGCAAGTTCAAAAATTGATTTATTTTAAGGATAGTGTTGACTATTCAATTCAAACACAAAAGTCATTTTTTACCCTAATCAATTTTACAACACCAAAAATATTCCAAGACATGGTATTTTATCTCTAAATACAAGAAAAAGGTTCTCTTAAGCTGAGAAGGAGAAAACTGTTATTATCCATAGGAAATTAGAGATGCAAGTGAATAATATTTTATCCATCTCTTTAATTTTTATAACGTGCAAGCAAAATAAATAAATCAATAAACAATTTAAATATAGACAAATTTTGATCAAAACATTAAAGTTTAACCGGTTGAATAACAAAATGGTAAAACTATAAACACAACTTTACTTAAATTAGATATGGATGAAGTTGTTTTTGAAAATAATTTTTATTAATTTTTTTTTTTGATATTAACACATATAAAAATATTAACTTTTTTTTTTTAATTTAAAATATAAAATAAAAATAAAAATTTTGAAAATTTTTAAAAACACTTATAAAACACATGCAATATACTTCAACCTATCTCCCGCTCACAGTCACTCTTCGTCAATATTACTATAATTTAGCATTTGAAATTATAGCCGTGGATGGTTTTTAAAATTATAAAAAATATTTTTTTAAAATTTCAAAAAATATTTCTTAAATGTATAGTTTGTGATATTTTTTTAAATTATAAAAAAATTAAACAAAAACACGAAGTCGAAAGGCAAACCACCCCTCAACGAATCTCCCTGACTAATCCACGCGGGCAATCTCGTCCGTTATCTTCCACCGCGCGCATCGTATCCAGCACCGCTTCAATGACCCTTCCTTCGACCCTTCCTTCCAATCAAAAACCCACAAGAGAAACCACTCGCTTCAATTCTCCGATCTCGATCACACCAGAGTCGGACGTAGCAAGAGAGTCTGGACATGGGTGTACCGGCGTTCTTCAAGTGGCTCGCAGACCGATACCCGCTATCAATTTCGGATGTGATCGAAGAGGAACCTCAAGAGGATTCGAATGGAAACTCTAAACCAATCGATGTTTCAAAGCCTAACCCTAATGGTATCGAGTATGACAATATGTATTTGGATATGAACGGGATTATCCATCCCTGCTTCCATCCTGAAGGCAAGGTACAATTTAGTAACTTATACTTGTACAGTTTTGTGGAATTTTAGCTTCTTAGGGTTTAAAAAAACTTTTTTTTTGTATTTGTAAGTGAATTGTTGTTACCTTTTGATGGTTATTGTCCGCTGCAAACCTATAACCTATACAGATTGTAAAGTTTTAGTTAGGGTTTAAAAGAGTTTCCCCCCCTTGTGTCTGTGGATGCAGTTGTTGATTTTGATAGATAGTGTTTAAAGTGAACTGCATTCATAGTTTTACACATGTTACAGGGTTTTGTTAAGGTTTATAAGATGGAATGCTTTTGTGTTATTTAAATGGTGTCCATTTTTCATGGTTAGTATTGAATGGAAGCATATATTTTACGCAAGCTGTAGAATTTTATATTGTAAGATTTGAAAGAGGAAATCTTTATTTTTGCGTGTGTGAATTAATTGTTGTCAATTTTGAAGGTTTGGGTTTAAAAGAGGTTTTTTTTTTTTTTTTTTTTTTTTTTGTAGTTTCTGTGTGTAATCAAGTTGAATGATCTCTACCTTTTATTTTATTTACAGCCCGCACCTGCTACTTATGATGATGTGTTCAAGTCGATATTTACTTACATTGATCATTTGTTTGCTTTGGTTCGTCCAAGGAAACTACTTTTTATGGCAATTGGTAGGGTTATTATTTATTTGTCTTTGTTTTTTTAATCGGTTTTGGTATTTGTTGAATTTAGAATCATTTGAAGTTCATTTTCTTTCCTTGGGATAATCATAGACGGGGTTGCTCCTAGAGCTAAAATGAATCAGCAACGGCTGCGACGGTTTAGAGCTGCAAAAGATGCTGCTCAAGCAGTAAGATTGAGATAATTTAATGGTTTTTTTAGTGGATCCTCTTTTGTAGGAGTGATGAACTTAGTATTATTTTATTTATGATGTATGTAGGAAGCTGAAGAAGAAAGATTGAGGAAAGAATTTAAGGCTGAGGGGGAGCTTTTATCTGTTAAAGAAAAGCCTGAAACATGTGATTCTAATGTTATCACTCCTGGCACTCGATTTATGGCTGCTCTTTCGATTGCGCTTCAGTATTATATACAAAGTAGATTGAATCACAATCTGGGATGGCAGAATACCAAGGTGTGATGGATGCTCTCCTTTTGCTTAGTTTGTTATAGATTGGATCATTCCTTGTCTTTGGAGTAATCCCTTCTGTATCTTTTGAATATACAGTTGGCTTTTTAGGATACTTTGTGTTCTCTAAATTTATTTATGGGGCTGCATTGGGTGATTATGTGAAGGTTATTCTTTCTGATTCAAATGTTCCTGGTGAGGGAGAGCACAAAATCATGTCTTATATAAGATTGCAACGCAACCTTTCCGGTTTCAATCCAAACACACGCCATTGTCTGTATAGTCTGGTGAGTGTGTTTCTGATTTTAGGCATTTCAGATCCTTTTGTTTTTTTATTATTTTGGCATCTAAATGCTAATCCTTTGAAAATATTTCGTTTGTTGTCAGGATGCAGATTTGATTATGCTGTCTTTAGCCACGCATGAGGTTCACTTTTCCATATTAAGAGAGGTTTGCAGCTCATTTATCCTAAAGTTTGCATCATTTCACCATCAATTATTGGCCAGTCATAAATTTTATATGCATCAATTGTACAGATGGTTACACTTCCTGGGCAGCAGGATAAATGTTTTCTCTGTGGTCAAGCTGGTCATCTTGCAGCTGAATGTCGTGGTAAGCAAGGAGATAATGCTTTAGACTGGCATGTGGTAGATGATACCCCAATTCACAAGAAGAAATATCAGGTTGAAGAACAGACATCAATTGTTTCCATTTGTTTCCATCTCGCTGTAGTATTTCTAAGCTGTCTCCTTATTTGAACAGTTCCTCAACATCTGGGTGTTGCGAGAATATTTGCAATATGATCTGGACATTCCGAGCCCACCATTTGCAGTCGACTTTGAACGAGTAGTGGATGACTTTGTGTTTATGTGTTTTTTTGTTGGCAATGACTTCCTTCCGCATTTACCAACATTGGAAATTAGGGAGGTATGTAAGTAACAAGCAGTGGTTATACGAAGAAGTTTCGGACTGAACAAGATGCCGAGTTCCATTTGTTTAGTTTTTCAGTGATCAACTCTCGACAAACAATTATTAGAGATGAGGTGGTTTTTGTTTTGTAGCTTGTTTGTGTTGCTCCGCTTCTAGTTTGTTTGGATGCTTTTTAGCTAATATCAAGTGACACTGATAAGATTTTATCCTCCCATCTCTTCTCTACTTTTTACGATGAAGTATTTTCTTTTGTCAATGAAAAAGAAAGATATTGATATTTTTAGTTATATTGGCCACAATTTTGTTTTGAAGTGCTGCTGCTTCATGGTTTTCACTTTGCTGTTCTTCCTGGTGCTATCTATACTATATATTGATTCTTCAATTTTATCAATTTCATCATCATGTCCTTTCCTGATTCAGGGTGCTTTAAGCTTACTGATGCATATTTATAGAAGGGAGTTCTCTGCTATGGGTGGTTATCTTACTCTTGCGGGTGAGGTAATTTTTCATTTTTATGTTCTCTACAATACTTGTGCCTTTGACTATACTCAAGAATTGGTTTTTGTGTCTTCTTATATGAAATTTGTTAAAGATTTGGAATACTGCATTAACATAATTTTATATTGTGCATCCATTTTTTTCATTTATCACAATTATGATCAGGTGGAAACTGTACACAACACTTGAAAATTTAGATTAACATTGTTAATGATGGTCTGTTCATTCTTGGTTTTTTCCTCCCACCTTTGCTCTAACTCTTCAAAGAGAAGTGTCTTTCTCCTTTTAGTTTAGATTACTTCTTTCTTTAATCAAGTGTACTTACTCAATAAAATTTGCTAATAAAAATTAATAAATAACTAAGCTATAGACAAGAACTTCCGTTAGAGTTTGCAGTGAGATTTTTGTTGCTTGTGAGTGATGTTGTTTTAAGATTCTGGTGAGTGTAGTGTTTCTAAAAATACTCAGATTCATCTAAGTTTCCTAACTTTGGACTTGATTTCGAACTCATTTAGCCATTTCATTTCATCCTATAGCGATCTGAATTGATGTGGACCACTTGAGACGAGTAGATATCATTGATAACATGAGATTTTTGCTTTATGTTTTCTAGAAGATATCATTCTAAATATTATAAAGTTCATACATTATCGATGCATTTGGTTGTCTCCAATTAGAATTAGATCTTAGCTGCCCAATTCCACCCTTTCTTTTGCATCTCTTTTATCATACTTATTTGTTTGGAAATTGAATTCAGGTTTGGCTCATTTTATACTCTTGAATTTCTAGAATGATCTGCTTGCTAAACATATGCTATAATATTCAGTGGGTTCTAGCCAAGATAGAGACTTTATAGCCTGTCTTGACCCTTTATTCTAAACTACTTTATTTATTTCTCCTTTTCTCTCAGAAGTTCCTTTTTGGTTCTAAAAGTCTTGGTTAGAATAATCTTTTTATTAGTTTTGTCACCAATATCATGAAATAGGTACATCTCTCTGCTGGATTTGCCAAAAAAACTTGTTCTTCAGTGCTTCTTTCCCCTTTTAAATCACCATGGCTTGTATTTCATACTTTTTATGCTGCTTTGTTGGTTACTTTCAGGGAATGATTTTGCTCCATTATTGCAAGCATATGTTCTAATAAAAGTTCTGATTGCAATTAACTTTTGTGTACAGGTTGTCCTAGATAAAGTAGAACACTTTATTCAGTCTGTTGCTGTTTATGAGGAGCAAATCTTTCAGAAGAGGACTCGTATACAACGGGTGCTTTCTTTTTCCATGCATGGACTTGTTATAGTCTTTAGCTCTCATTCTACGGTCTAATGCAAACATCTGCATTTATTCATTATTTATTGTTGGTAATAGCATGTTCACTTGTTTGACCAACTTTTTGGATAGAAACGTCTTATGTATAGATGACAATTTATGTAAAATATTGGCAATGATTTAATTTTAAATTTGCTAGATACAGCAGGTAGTATGCCGACTTTAAATGAAACCCATACGCTGCTCTTGATTTTTTTATTAGTAGAAGTATTATGTTCTGTTGTTAGAAAATAATATAATCATATTTTGGGGCCTTACCTAACAACTTAAGCTTTTAGATGAGATGGTTCCTTAACATGGTATCAGAGACTTGTTGACCCAGTGGTCACGAGTTTGAATCTCACCACCTCATTCTATTTGATAAAAATCAAGCACAAGGTAGTGTGGGCTTGTGCAAGTTTCAAGCCCAAAAGGCTTTCACTTGAGGGGGCGTATTAAAGAATAATATAATCATATTCTGGGGTCTCAACTAACAGTTTAAGCTCTTAAGTGAGATGGTTCCTTAACATCTGTGAACCATTAGAAAATTTAAGATGCACTCTAAAAATTGGTCTAGTGATAAGATTTTTGCTTTGTGTGCTAGAGTTGAAGAATTTTAGGGGATTCCCTTATATTGTTTGGAATGCTTAGTTCTCTAAGATTTACACCGAATTTGTATACACATTGCAAAGTAGACTTTATGTATTCTTCTTTCTATTTTTCTTCCGTGGTTAATTTTGAGTGTGGGAGTCATATACATATACCGTGCTCTCTGGTTATCCTTTTGTTTGTTATCCATTTTCAGGCTTTCAATAACAATGAAGAGATGAAACTCAAAGCTAGAAGAGAGTCCTCTGAAGTGATACAAACACCAGTTGTAGATAAGGTTTGTGCCTATAATATTTTCATTTGATGACATGGATTTAAATAAATGTGTTGTGTTATGAATTTGCCTGCTAAAAAATGTTTAGGATCTATATTAAACTAAAACGAACCAATTATCAATTCCTTACCAGTTAGTTTTTGACTGCTACCTCAATCCTCTCTCATTTTTTGGACTTCCTTCTCCATATATAGACAAAAGCTTGTTTGAGGAGTTGATGCTTAAGACTATTTCTAATTTTTCAAGACAGGATGTTGGTCATAACCCTTCAAGAGAAAGGAATACAAAGATGATTTTGTATGATTCCCATGTTGTGTTTGGTGGCCTAAGGATTTTTCTATTCTTAGTAGGTTTTTTATGATTTAAAAATAGTGATTGCTTTCTAACTGTTAAATCTGTAACTTATGGTTGTGCCTTAAATTCCTTGTCATCAGAGGTATATTTTATTTTGTAGATAAACAACGAAGATTATTTTGGTTCAGTAGTGTCTTAATATTGAATATACACTTGCTCTAGCAGGCTCGTTCTCTGTTTGATATTTGCAAGTTTTCTTATCCATGGCCTTGCATCTTGTGGGCCAACTGAGGACAATGTCAGCCCATTTGAAGGCTAGTCTTTTGTCTTTCTGGCTGTCCATTTTTCCTGGTATAAAATTTGGTTTATTTTTCTTCTTGTCAGGTTAAATTAGGGGAGCCTGGATACAAAGAGAGATACTATGCTGAGAAATTTGAGTTATCAAATCAAGAGGAGATTGACAAAGTTAGAAAGGAAATGGTAAGTTGTTTATTCCTAATCATGCAATCAGAACCCTAGCATATCCAGATAGATTATTATCTGCATTTTCTCTTGGTAGCAAGATTCTGTGTTTACAGTAGTTCATGGCAACCTTCTGTCTCCCCCCACCAGTCCTTCCTCTCCTTAAGAACTCCTGGACCCCAGCGTCAAAGCTGCAAGGTTACTTGTATGTTTCTAATTATATGTTGTTTACTGTAGTTATGTGCTCTGGTCTTCATTACCAGATCCCTTGGCACGATGAATTATATTTAGATGAGCCTTTCAATCACCCTTTTTAATTGATACACAATGGGGTGGTTTTCGTTATAGTTATTGGTTATATGGCTGACCTTGAGTGCTACTAGTCCCACTGTTGTGATACACAATGGGGTGGTTTTCGTTATAGTTATTGGTTATATGGCTGACCTTGAGTGCTACTAGTCCCACTGTTGTGCTATCAACTTGCTGTTGGCTTCATATTTCCAGTTCCTAAGAGTTCATTTATTAGTTTATCTGGATGATCTTTGGGTGTCATTAGTCTTATTGCTGTGCTATCAGCTTGCTATTGGCTTTTCGTTTTCAGCCTCTAAGAGTACATTTTTTTCAATAAATGATCATGTTCTTCATTGTGATTGTGTTTGTTTTATTACGATCTCAAGCTCCATTTTTTTCTCTACCTTGATATTTTGAGATTTCTTAATTTATATTGACTTTAGTTTGAAGGTGTAATATCACAAGGTGAACCTCATAGATTTACATGAAGAAAATAAGGTTGCTTTTGGAAAATCAAGGAATTTTGCATGTTTTTCCTTGAATGAGAACACTATTATGTACTATCTTAACCATAGGAAAAAAAGAAAGCAATGAATAGATAGAGAAAGTCAGTTGCTTGTCATCATAAAAAATAGAAATCTGGTGTGACAGAAAAATAGGACGAGGAAGTTTGCCGAATATGGTTTCTGGAGTATAATTTTTTTGTTATGTTGCTAATGATTCCCTTTGGTCTCCCCTGTCCCTGTCACTTGTTTTCCGTATGACCAATCATGTATCTGAAGAAAATGAAAATAACATTTGATGGTGTTCATGCAGGTATTGAAGTATGTGGAAGGTTTGTGTTGGGTCTGTCATTATTACTACCAAGGTGTTCGCTCTTGGCAATGGTTAGTTCAATAACAGCAGAAACTAGAAAGTCACTATACTTCTTTTTACTGGTTATTTAAAGTTTTTTTATTGAAGTTTCAAGCACAAGCCCATACATACAAACCTAAATATGAATGCATAATATTTTGAAGCTCTATACATGAGTAAAGAAATAATGGAAAAGAGGACAATAAGTTCATTTGAAGTTGAGAACTATAGTTATATTTGTTTTGAAGGTGGTTTTAACCCAGAGCTCTTAAGCATGTGACCTACCAAATAATCAAATTTTTATGGCTTGTGACACCTAAATTTAACTTTTCCATCTCTCTGCTCATCAAATGGACAAAAAAGGCTTCCATTCACTCTTTAAGCTTATATGATACGATTCTTTACTGCAATTAGTTGAACTTAGAATTCTCTGTTCTCTGTTTCAGGTTTTATCCATTCCATTATGCTCCATTTGCTTCAGATATTAAGGATCTGGGTCAGGTGGAAATTACCTTTTGTAATGGGGAGCCATTCAAACCCTTTGATCAACTTATGGGAACCCTACCAGCTGCAAGGTTTTTATTTATTTTTTATTTTTTTATGACAACTCCTTGCGATTTCATTTTACTTTGAATATTCTGTGCTGAGTGTCATCCTTTGTGCGTACCACAGTTCCAATGCTTTGCCAGAAGAATACAGGAAATTGATGACCAATCCATCCTCACCAATTCATAGATTCTTTCCTTCAGGTAAAAGAATTGATTGAAGGATATTGATTAATTTACCTCAAGGAAGTGTTTATCATCTTCGCAAGATTAACCGGGTTTCTTTATTGTGGACAGATTTTGAAATTGACATGAATGGCAAGCGCTTTGCTTGGCAGGTACAATTATTCTGTATTGGTTATCAATACATGTGTTTTAATTATACTTTTTTTATCAACTGATTATAGTTGCCTTATATTTATTGGAAGCTAGGGTGTCGCCAAATTGCCATTCATTGATGAGAGGAAATTGCTTGCCCAAACGAAGAAGCTTGAATGCACGTTAACGGTATTTAGGCTTTTTAAAGTAGTATAATTTCATTCATAGTAAACTATATTTTAATTTCTCTTCTATGTGCTGACCATTTTATTAGAGGCTTTTCACTCTGCACATGTTCTTGTAAATTTAAACTGCTACATGTTCCTTGCTCTCTTTGGATGTTGAGCTATTCTGTGGGAGGCTTTTACCCTGATATTTTCAGAGATTTGAAAACAAAAAGTATGCAATTAAGATTTGGGAAAACATATTTAATGGAGAAATGCCACTGTCTGAGAGACTAGTTTTGTGCAAAGAGAAGGATTTGTGATGTGATATTTTAAAAAACCTGTTGAGATGGCAGTCAGTTTTGTTCACACCCCTATAATGGGTTTGATCTTTCAGAAGCTAAAACTTGCTGTTTTTTGGCATATCAGTCTTCTTTTTAGTTTGGATGTCAAATGTGTTAATTTTTTATTTGCTATTTGCAGGAGGAAGAGCAGGTCCGGAATAGAGTGATGCATGATTTGCTATATGTTCATCCTGTTCATCCATTGGCTCAACTAGTTATTTCATATTATGAACAGAACTATCATTTATCCGAAGGTGAAAGATTTGCTTGGGAAATTGACACAAGAGCCAGGTCAGTTGGTCTTAGTGTTGATTGATCTTTTAGTTCGAGGTTGTCAAATCATTATTTATGTGTGCTGGCTTTATCATCTCATTGTGTGCTAACCTATTCCAGTGGGGGAATGAATGGTTATCTTTGGTTATATGAGAGAAATGAGCGGAGAAGTGTGGTCCCCTCTCCTATACTTGGATTGCCAGCCTTAGAGGATAACCAAGTTTTGTAAGTTCCAACCTTTTCCAGTGCTGTTTTCATAAGCTGATTGATCCTTGGTGTAATGCTGTGTACTTTTGTTTAGCAGAAATATCACATATCTAAGTCCTATATGCCGTAGACACATCCCAGAAACTCCTGAGGGTGTAGCCATGCCTGAAAAGGTACGCGAGCTCTGGATGCTTGCAAATTTGGTTTATTTTGATGCGCGCAGAAGGGCATAAAATTCCTGTCAACTAATGATGTGGCAATGATTTTATTCATGAATAAAATAATGTAATAATGTTATTGGGTTTCATAGTACAGAGTTTACTGGAGCAGTAAATTGGGATTCTTCTGTGAAAAATAATTGGCCATGGTCTGTATTAACAATCTTTTGGCTTAGCATTAGCCATGTTTTTCAAAGGTATTGCTTGGCAGTTAACTGGAGGCAGTCCTTGTGTTCAAGGAAATCGACATGCAAGTTTCTGAATTGAGTTTTTTCATGGTAGTCGCTGGTTTATATTTTTGGAAGTTGCCCCCTGCATATATGGGTCTAAGGGCTGGTGCAATTGTAATATAATGGTCATGTTAAATTTGCAAGTGCAAGGATTCTCATATGTTGTTTTGGTGAAGATAATTTCTTTGGATAATGTGTTGTGCCGTTATAGAGTTTGATGTTAGTTGGTGATTTGACCTCACAAATGTCCATGGCTAATTTGAGGCATGTTCTTGCTATTTGCAGATCGTAAAACCTATAGATCTTAAACCATTCCCTACATTATGGCATGAAGATAATGGTCAGAGACAGCAAGGCAGGGAAAGGTACAAATGGGTTTTCACGTCTTTGCAATGATTGATTTATGTTGGTGTTTTATGTTTGGGTGGTTAGGTTGAATATGGGTGACTTTTGTTCATGTCGCTCAATTTATGTGGAGAAAGGAAGGGATTCGTTGATATCCTTTTTTCTCTCTGGAAAACATAGACTGTAGGAATTTTATAGGTTAATATTAGAACTTACTGTTTTGTCTTCTCTTAAGTAGCCTAATTCACATGCTGTCTCTGTATTACAGGGCACAAGTACCTCGAGCAATCGCTGGCCCCGTCTTGGGGGAATCAGCTCATCGTCTTGTCAAGAACACCCTTAATATCAAATCAAATGGTTCATCCTCTAGAGTGTTTGACCAGCAACTATATCATAATATCCCTAGCAATTACAACAGATCAAGACCAGCTGGACCAGCTGGTTATGGAAGGGGCTTTAGGGATGATCCAAATTATCATTATGCACAACACAGTAATCAGCAAAGCCTAATGAGTAATCCGAGGTATCCTTCGTCATCAAATGGTGTGCAAAGCAACCGACACAACTTTAGGACTAAAGACAGAGTACAGTACCATCAACAGTATCATAACTTGAGTACTGGGGTGTCTGCTCTGACTGTAGGAGAAAATGTCAGAAGCAGGGCACCTGCAGTGATCTCACCTCGAATGCCGAATCCAGGATACACTCCAAACTTACCAAACCAGGTCAAGCAGAACACAGGTCTACTTCCATCACCACCCACCAATTGGATCATCAAAACAGCTGCAGGAAACACTGGAATGGACTTCATACAAGAACCAACATCGATGGGTCCAAATGAGAAGCAGGTGAAGCAGGATGATCAGGTTAAGACACAAGTAGTCCAGGAGACAAGTGAGAAGCAGGATGATCAGGTTAAGACACAAGTAGTCCAGGAGACAAGTGAGAAGCAGGATGATCAGGTTAAGACACAAGTAGTCCAGGAGACAAGTGAGAAGCAGGATGATCAGGTTAAGACACAAGTAGTCCAGGAGACAAGTGAGAAGCTGGATGATCAGGTTAAGACACAAGTAGCCCAGGAGACAAGTGAGAAGCAGGATGATCAGGTTAAGACACAAGTAGCCCAGGAGACAAATGAGAAACTGGATGATCAGGTTAAGACACAAGTAGCCCAGGAGACGCCAGATATTCTAACCCAGGAGACATCAGATTCAAAACAGCAGTAAAATTGTAGATTTGGTGAATCTTGCATATGTTTGCCACACCCGCATTGCAGTGGCAATGTATGCTCATTTGAATCTTTGCACAAGCACAAGGTTTTGGCGAATTTACTTGGTTTGGGCAGCAAGAGTCACAGAAACTATTCCTGGATGGTATGCAGCTGCTAGCCTGCTAGAGCTCGTGGATGTTGAAGAGTTTAATATCGTGAACAGTGGTCTTTTTGAGATCCACTTTTGATTTGGTGCGAGGTAGCATGCTGCATCTCACCTCATTCATGTCTCAGTTTCTTTCTTCCAGATTTCCTGATTGTCATAGAAATCTGTATCATACAAATGTTGGTCGTAATCGGGCATCTATCAGTCTTACAACAGGAAGAATCAGAAATGTTGTCAATATGTACCGTAATTTGGATTATGTAATTATTCTGGATGTAATTCTATGCTTGGAACCTTTTGCCTTTTCAGAATTTCTGTACAAATCTAACAGCATCTGAAGGATTGTTCCTTGTGAAACCTTGGACGATTGCATAATAGGGAGAAGCTGTTTTCGAGTTTGAACTCGATGATGATCTGCTTGACGGCTCCATCTTCCAGTGCTTTTAATTTGCGAGGTGATGTGCTCAGTGACTGAAATTAACCCATGGCTTGCAATTGACCTTTTAGAGCCCTCTTTGGTGTGTTTTTACGGGCTCAACCACTGGTCAATGTAGCAGTGATGGTTCTCTGCAAAGGCATTTTCTATTTTGGGTTGGGGTTGGGACGTCATTCTTGCACAAGTTTCAGCATTCTTTCAACCATCACTTTCCAACTAAAGGTTAAGGGAGTACATTATATTTAAAAGTGTTTTTTTTATTTTTTTATTTTAAATTAAAAATTTTAGGTGTTTAGATCATTTTCATGTGATGTCAAAAATAATTTTTTTAAAATAAAATAATATCATTTTAATGTATTTATGAACAAAAATTACTTAAAAAACAAATTTAATTACATTTTTATAATCATTAACTAATAGGTGTTCGCACAATGTCGAGCGCTTGCTTGATTTTTATTTTTACTTTTACTTTTAATATATATATATATATATATATATATATATATATATATATATATATATCCAGAAAGAGAGAGATTAAAATATAATTTGTTTTTTTTAAAATTTAATATTTGAAAAACAGCTGTAATTACAATATTAAACAGAGTTTAAACAAAGTTCAGATGGTTTAAATTGAATTTTATCTGTCTATCGTGCCTTACAAAATAAAAGAATAAATTATAAACTAATACTAGTTTAATTTTTTTGGTTTAAAAAAGATAGAGATGATTTAAGATATTGTAAAAATATTAAAATACTGATTCATTACTTATTTATATGACAATAATTAACAAAATAATCGTTACACTATTCAAATTCAGCAATGTGCCTCCCTATTTTTTTATTATTATAATTATTATTTTAAAAATAAAATTAATCTTCCTTATCAGTCTAGCCTTGCATTGCATTATATGTTCTCAATGACTCTCTCTCTCTTATGTCTAGCATTCTGTTTTGCTCCATCATTTCTCCCCCTCATAACACAGCCAAGGATAAGGGAATCACTGTTCATCTAGCATGCCAGATTCTTTGTAAATTACCCAAATTATTCAAATCTCTAGGCGAGATGCGTGTTTAATGTTGTGCAGAAGAAGAGATAGTGAACCAACTTAGCAATAGAACCTGAAGATGAAGAGATACAGAAGTCCAAAGATGATTTTTTGATTGAAGGATTCGATTCAGAACACTTCCATGTCCATCTAAATTCTGATGTTCGTGTATCTCTAAAGTCCATTTCTGAATTTTTACTCTATTTGCAAACAGTTTTGTTTCGAATGAATTTCAAATACATACAATACAGCTATTGCAGAGAATACCCTGACAAGTGACAAGAACAGAACAGAGAAGAAGAGCAAGGTCCCATATATCACAAAAGCCTTTTGACCAGAAGTAAGTGCATTGCCTCCTGATCCATACCGCTGGTTCTGTGCAAACACAGCAATCTCCACACTTTTACTCTCAAAGAAAGTCTTTGCACCACCACAAGTTGAACACCTCCCATCATCAGGTAGCTTGTCAAACTGAAACCCTGGTGGTATTGGATATGATGGGTCACCAACTGCCTCGTCATATTTGTAGCCACAAGACCTCCACTCGTAAATCCCAGTGTTTAAAAAACTGCAAACTTCTCTTCTAACCTTCTCTTATCGAACTCTGGTTCTTCTTCTTCTTCGGGAGGAGACTCAGTCGGTGGATTGGTTTGGGTCGGGTCTGATAAAGTTGGCGTCTTGTCTTCTTTGGAGACATCAATGGAGTGTAGAGAGAAAAGATGAGTCTTCTGGGGTTTATGAATGGATTGGAATGATAATTTTGAGAAATGGGTTCTGATTTTGGAGGGGAAAGTTATGGGAGGTGGAAGGACAGAGTGGCTCTTGCGGCTGCACAGGCCATTACTGATTACTCCAAGTTGTGTGCTTTTTATGGCTTCTTTTCTCGTGTCAGTGTTTGTGTTTTAAAGGGTGTAGACAAAAATGGAATGTGCGTTGATTTTCTGGGCGGGGGAGAAAAGGAGTGGATCCATGAAAGAGCATACGCTGCGTTTTGAATGGGTGATGGATAAGGCGGGGGGGAGTGACAGAGATTGCAGATCGTTTCTCATGCATGCAAGATTATTGTTATTTTTTTTTAATTTTAAGTTAAACTTTTTTTTGATATATTTTAATGTGTAAATGTCAAAAATAATTTTTTAAAAATAAAAAAAATATATTTTTAAATAAAAACTATTTTAAAAAACAATGTCAATAGCACTACAACATTAACACTATGTCAGTATGTCTAACTATGTTAATCAACAATATTGATTTGTAAGATATTGTAATATGTCCATGACGATTATGTGTAAGTAAATTAAAATAGAAATGAATTTAGAAAGATATAGTTTGGCGATGAATCTAGTGGTAAATAAAAAAAGGAAAAAGAAAAGAGAGTTAAATTAATACTATTTTTCATGGGAAACACAAGCACTTATTATTATCATTTACTATCTTTATCACTCACGCCATACATCAATTTTTATTTTTAACTTGGACATTATTTTTTTTTTTATCTTAGATGTATTTTCTTTTTAAGAACAATTTATTTTTATTTCTATTAATATACCATTCAAATAAGTTATTTTTATATAAAGTATAAAATAACAACAATCTCTCTGGAGATTTGTAAGAAAATTAAAAAAATAACTAATATTTAAATATAAGAACTAGAAAATTTAAAATATAATATGAATTTAATTTAGATTTTAATACAAAATTAATGAACTGATAAACTAAGAAAAAAATGTTAATCTGTTTTAAGAAGCTGAAACAGAAAGTCAATTTTATATCCTAAAAGCCAAAGACCTATGACTATACAAATATTTAATCATGATTTTTTTAAAATAAAATATTTTTGTCTTTTTATCCCAAGAGAAAAAATTTAATTTTGTAAATACATCAAGCAAATATAATTTATTTATATCAAATACAAAATAAAAAAAGATAAAAAATAATTTAGTAAAATCTATTTGAAATATTATAAAAATAAAAAATAATTTAAAAAATAAATAGTTGAACAAAATAATTTTAAATAAGAGAGAGAGGGTATTAATTGAAATCTAAATAAAAACAAATTGTGCAAAGTAAAAAATACATAAAAATAGAGAGGATATTAATTAAAGTTCCATTAAAAACTAAAAAGTTTGAAAATAATAATAAAAAAACTGTTTTACCATTAATATAAACAATGAATTCCTAGAAAAAACACTGTTACTTCAGTATGTTTTTTTAATTTAATTTAATTAGTGGTTAACGTATTCTAGTAAGAAAGTTTTGTTTATAATTTTTTTTTAATTTATTATATTATTTATCATATTTAAGGAAAGGAAGCTACGGTTGACTTGGACAAGAGACAGAGGTAATAATTTGCGTACCCAGAAAAGCTGACTGGGAATCACAATGCTGAAATGGCAAGATCTAAGTGGATCAAATAAGTCACTCGTCCCATGAACATTGACGTGGCATAAGTCTTTCTCTCTTCTAGTTTTATGCGTAACGTCCTCTCCTATTTTCCAAAATCACCAACCAAATCTTTCTTGGTGGCTTTTAATGTAGTTCCTAATGTTGTAAAAAAGTATCAATCGAGTCCTCAAACAAATAATCTTATAAGCTAAGTACGATTGTTTCCTTTATTATTTCAGGATACATGCACACGTAAGAGAAAATATTAACATATAACAACAGAGAGATTATTTCTTCTTCTTTCGAGGACTAAATTGCAGTTTGTTTTTCCTGTTTTAGAATTATCAAAACCAGTTATTATATTTTATAAAAAAGTGAAATACTCTCTCTCTCTCTAAAAAACCTGTCTTTTGTCATCAATGTCCCTTCCCTCTCTGTCTCGCATGTGATGTGCCCATCTTGGATCTTCCGCTCTTGATTCCAAAAACCCTGAAGTCTTGTTTTCACTTTCTCTCCTAAACCATTTCTCTTAGATCCAACAACCCTTTTGATCATTTTCGCTGAATTGCTGGATCCAATTCTCTCTGATCACTGGTGCTTAACTATCTCTCCTTTCTTCTCAAAAAGGTCCAATCCTTATTCAGTTTTTGTATAATTACAGTCGTTTATGTTGCAACTCAGAATAAATTTGTGGGTTTAATACATATTAATAGTGAATTTAGATTTGGGTTTTGTGTTTATGAATGTGTAGATTTGGATTTGATCCTGTTTTTTGAAGATTGACACTTGTTGAAGATAAAAGAGGAATTTTTAACTCTTGGGATTGGATTGGTTTGATAAAAATATGGCATCCAATGTGCCTCCAGGGGCACCTCGACAACCACCACCGCCTAGTTATAACCCAAATTATCAGCAAAACCCAAATATTTTATCCGATAATTTTCAGAATTTGAATCTCAATCGGCCCTCTTCCTTGCCGAATGCAGCTCCTAGGCCTTCTCCATTTGGCCAACCACAGCCATTTCCCTCCTCAGCTCCTTCACCACAATTTTCCCGGCCTGGTGCACCACCTCCTGGTGTTGTCCCTAGATCTTCAGTGCCTCCCTCGGGATTTCCTCCATCCACTTTCCCCCCAAATGTTGTTCCTGGTAGACCTACTGGCCCGCCTTTCAGTCAGCCGCAGCCTTTTGGATCCAGACCGCCACCTGGGTCATTCCCTTCTTCTGCAAGTAGTGGTCCGGCAACGGGTAATGTCTCTGGTGCACCACCTCATGGCCCACTTGCACGGCCATTGGGTTCTCGCTCATTTCCTGCTGCACCATCCCCTTCGCCTTTGAGTATGCCCCCTTCTAGTTCATTTGGTGTGAGTAATGGGCCACCAGCATCAGCTTTTCAGAGTGCACCGCGTTTTCCTCCACCTGCTAGTGATCCGCAGCAACCGCCCATGGGTCCTCCACCAACAATGGGGATGGCTCGTGCACCCCTTCAAAGCATGCGCCCTTTAATGGGTAGTTCAGGGATTAGTGGCCAGCCAGCTGCTCCTTTTTCAGCACCACCTCAAGGGACACCGTTTTCAGCTCAGCAAGGGATGGCTCCACCGCCAGTAGGTTCTCCTTTTGCATCACAGATGCAACCGCAGTCTGTAAGTTTGTTAAAATTTCACAACCTGCAGTCAATGTTTGGAAAATTTCAGTTGTCATGTAGTTTCCATTTTGAATTTATTATAACTTCAGTGTTTCACAATTGTTTGAAATTAAAGTAAACTATAGCTCTCTTCTGGCAATGTTGATAGCTTCAAAATTATTATATTGAAGATGTTTTGTACTTTACTTGGGACTGCATTGAATAAAGATTCAACCTTAAGGCTCCATTTTGCTTTAGTAAAATGGCTGGAAAAAGATTATAAAAACCAATCATGAACTTGAATAGGTTGGAGGAATAGTATGCTTTGTTATGTAATACAAGATGAAAGGAAACAAAAACATGCATTGAAATATGTCTACTACTTTAGACTATATAATAAAATGTTTTGATTGTTTTCAAATATGCTACACTGAGAGCCAAGGCTTACTCTGGTGGTATGCATTATTTCATCAAGTGATAAGAAACTGATATAGGATCTTATGAGTTTCTTAATTGGAAAATTTGCAGGTTCTGATGTCTTATTAACTTTAAAGCATTCTTGTAACAGTGTATATTAAATGTGGTGAACAATTTTTTGATGTATCAAGGCGAGAAATTTTATACCTGATAGTTACCCCATAGGAGAGAGGTATGCAGAAATATTTTTTTCATTTTTGGTGGGACCGAATGTGATTCTCTCATTTCAAAGTGAGCAATTGAGTAGCATAAAATTTCTTGTATCAAGGTGGCCAGATTCTTAGCTGAGGAAATGATGGTGATGTATTTTTTCACAGCTTTTCCTGTGTTGCTACACTTTGAAAAAAAATAAACCTAGAGACCATTGCTAGTTTGTAACCTAAGCGTTACGATTGATATAACTGGTTTTTAGGGGCCGGACAATGAAAGTTGAAGCCAGTAATCAGATAGAACCTTAGCTTACAGCTGAACTGAGTAGATTTCCAGCAGCCTGGGTGTGTCTAATTAAAGAAAACCATTGCTGACAGCTGAACTGAGTAGATTTCTAGCAGCCTGGGCGTGTCTAATTAAAGAAAACCATTACTGACGGTTGAACGGAGTAGATTTGCAGCTGCTTGGGTGTGTCTAACTATAGTAAAAACAGCTTGAATGTCTTCTGACTTTACAAGTATAAGGACATAGACATAGAGGATAGGAAGAAGATATAAGTAAAGAATAGAGGGAGAAGAACTAAAATAAAGAGAGAAGAAAATATGGGGAGGCTGTGTGTAGGAAGGGGCTAGGCAGCTTTATGGAATTCTATTGTTTTGAAATCTTAGGTTCATTTGGATGAAAAGAAGTGCAGGGATTTAAATTATCTTTACACTTCAAGCCAGTTATTGTGGGATATATTACTCTTCTCACGTGCCAGTGGTGCCTCCAGGACTCTTATGAATGTTTGTCTTAAAGTTATTCAGAGAGATCAGAGTGCTCTTTTAGCTTGAAATTGTTTTAATTTCTTTTTAGTTTGGAGGATGTCTTCTCCTAACTAATCTTGTACATTTTCTTTCCCCCCTCTCTTGTCCTTCAGAAAGAAAGACAAAAGAGCAAAGTAAGGATATATGAGGGAAAGAAGAGGGAATAAGGCAGCAGCCATCAGCTTCCAAATTCCCTTATCTGTAAAGAAAAACAAAGTTTTGTCTCTTGATAAGTGCCACCTCTTAACCAACTGATATCCCGTGCACTTAATTTATCTTGTGTTTGGTTTGCGACAAGGTATTTGTCTCTTGATAAGTGCCACCTCCTAACCAACTGATATACCGTGCACTTAATTTATCTTGTGTTTGGTTTGCGACAAGGTATTTATTTGAACAGTCATGGCAATGTGTATCTTAACCAAACAAACCTAGTGTTTTTTTCGTATGCATGCATTTTGATTATGGATTATCAGCAGAAGCAGTGAAGAGGGGTTATTCTTCAATAAATCTGCTGTAAATTTTCCTTGGTACTTCCCCTCCATGAATTTTTCATATGCTGGTCTGCTGCCTCAATTGTTTCCTATCTACTTTAGGTAGAATATGAAAATTTCTGGTTATGCTAAGAACTACTTTTCATGGAAGAATGGGGTTATCCTGCTTTCCAGATTTCAGTGTGAGTTGCGCTGATTTGTGTTTGTTTAAGTAGGAGGGATCCATCTCCTTCCTTTAATGGGTGAAGCTTCTTGCCTGACATCACATTTGCATCTCTTTCCTCCTGCAAATTCTGATTACTGAATTTTATGGATTCTTCTAGGTAGCTCAACCTCCACCAATTCCTGGTTCCACTCAACCGCCTAGAATGTTTGGAATGCCACCACCACTACCAAATCAAATGACTGCTATTTCACCTGTTATGGGTCAAACTGGAAGTCCTCTATTAGGCGCATCAAAGATCGATCCCAACCAAATTCCCCGGCTCATTCCAGGTTCCTCTGTGATCCTACACGATACTCGGGCGGGGAATCAGGCCAACCCACCACCTGTATTTATTCCTGCTTGATTTGTCTATTTCTTTTATAGTCTCTCTTGTGGAATTTTGCATGTGAAATTAATTTAACCACTGGTTTATCAATCCCTCTTCTGATTATTTTTCCTTTTGTAAAGCCTGCTACAAGTGACTACATTGTTACAGACACTGGGAATTGCAGTCCACGGTACATGAGGTGCACCATCAATCAGGTTATAATAAACTCTTAACATGCACAAACTTGAAGACTTTCTTTGAAGTATTTACAATTTCTGACATTATGATCAACACCTTCAATATTTAAGATTCCATGCACGGTTGATCTGTTATCAACATCTGGCATGCCGTTGGCTTTGTTGGTTCAACCTCTGGCCCTTCCTCATCCATCAGAGGATCCTGTCCAGGTATTAACGATTTCTTTTTCCTTTATTCCATTTCTACTGCATGGCATTTTTTTCTTTCTTGAATGAAGAAAGTTTGTTTTGTTCATTACTAGGTGAAACATTGTTTTCTACTGCAAATTTTCTTTCTTTATTTCATTTCCAATGTTCTCTCTATCTCATTGAAGTTCAATCCCCAACAAAAGCAATTAAAATCTTGTACCTGGCACATGATTTGGGGGTCACCAATCCATATTATCATCATTTATAAGATATTTTTTTTTTGGTAAATGACTAGTAACCATTAAAAAGAGCTTGGGCCATTACTTGCATGTTGATGATTTGTGCAATTATAATCTCACTAGTTTTTATATCACAAAAACTTGTGTTTGTAGGTTGTTGATTTTGGAGAAAGTGGTCCTGTTCGCTGTTCTCGTTGCAAAGGCTACATAAATCCCTTTATGAAATTCATTGATCAAGGGAGGCAGTTCATTTGTAATTTGTGCGGTCAGTTTATGCACTGTTTATTTTTTTGGTGGTTGGAATTCTTTTTGCAGTTTTAATTGTTAGGCTTTCTGAATTTTCCAAATTGTTGATTTGCTAGTTATAATGGGATTGAAATAGTCATATCCTTCCCAGTGCCTCCTTGGATTAGTCAGTGACTGAAGACAAGAAAAAGTCATGTACTATACTTGCTGTATATAGTTTATTCACTGACAGAACTTCTGGAGCAGTGTTGCTTGCATCAATCACGATTTGATGTTGTTTATTATTCACTTTCAAATGTACCACTTTCAGTTTTGGAGCATTGTTTTGAGATGTACAGCTTATAGTTGATGCTTTATTGATCTGTTTACTTTATTGGTTTCATTGGCTAGTTAATTTGGCTCTGCTCCCTGAACATACTGGGATGGTAGGGGACTTTACAATTTCACTCATTTGTTTTGGCAGGGTTTACTGATGAGACTCCCCGCGACTACCACTGCAATCTAGGTCCAGATGGTAGGCGTAGAGATGCTGATGAAAGGCCTGAGCTATGCAGGGGAACGGTTGAATTTGTTGCCACAAAAGAATACATGGTTTGTTTTCTCTTAAGAATTTGTGATTTTATAAAATACCATTTTCTCACGATTTCTTCTAATTGGATGCCTATGTGACTATCTATTATATATTTGATTCCTCGGTTCTGTTACTATTATTTTTCTCTGGACTACAGGATGGATTTTTATTTTCTATTTATTGTCTTCTAGGTTCGTGATCCCATGCCGGCTGTGTATTTCTTTCTTATTGATGTTTCCATGCATGCCATACAAACTGGTGCAACTGCTGCAGCTTGCAGTTCAATTAGTCAAGTCATTGCTGATCTTCCAGTGAGTTTTATGTCCATTTCTGAAACATTTTAGCATGTAATTCGTCTAGTGTTTGTATTTTTATCGACTGGCATTGATATTATGTTGAGATTCAACTGCATTTATTTAATCATTCATGCTATTTGCAGTTTTTTTTTGCTGTTAATAACCTACTCTAGTCACATTTCATAATATACCTAGATTTGCAAACAAGAAAGCAGTTTTGTTCACTGATGTAAAAATTGAAAAATCCTTTGCAGGAAGGGCCACGGACAATGGTGGGCATTGCAACAGTTGATTCGACAATCCATTTTTACAATCTGAAACGGGCATTACAACAGGTAAATATGACATTTTTTTTCCTGACGATGCAATTTGATACATTTTTTTGTTGGAGGATGTATGGTATCTATGAAGTAAAGGATATGGATAAATAACTTTAAGTAGATTGAACAATCATGTAGATGATGTTTTGTGATATCTTTCTCTGCTCATACCTTTTCTGGGAGGAGTTATTAAATCTATGACCAGCGTCCAGCACATCATTTTATTGTACTTAGATTTATGGTTCTGGTTAAATTTCAATTATTTTTAGAATTTCAGTGAATAGTCACATAAAACATTTTGAGTGCTGATTTTGATTTTTGACACATGTTTGCAGCCACTGATGCTTATTGTTCCTGATATACATGATGTTTACACTCCTCTGCAAACTGATGTTATTGTTCAGGTTTCCGAGGTTAGCCATCTGGACTCCTATTATTTGGTTGATCTTTTTTGGTCCAGATGGGCCAAAATATACACGCATATTGTTCAGTTATGGATTTTATGTTTAGAGATACAGACCATCTTTATTAGTTTATAAAATTCATTTGGTTTCGTGTGTGGATTCAGTGCCGTCAACATTTAGAGCTATTATTGGATAGTATTCCAACTATGTTTCAGAACAGTAGAATTGCTGAATCAGCCTTCAGTGCAGCAATCAAGGTATATTATTTTTTGCTAGTGGAAACCGTATATGCATTGGTTTTGGATGATATGCACAAATCCTGTTAAAAATGGAAACATCGTGCATTTCTAAAGTGGAGGTGAAACTTAAATTTTGCACTGACCATGATACTCGGTCCTTTAAAATTTCCAATTCGCTTGCATGTTTCCATCCTGGAAATTAGTCTTAACACAGAATATTTGAAATGGGGTGCTTTGGGATGCATGCATAACATAGCGCATTTGGACACACATCATGTAACTAAGCATGCATGTCCTGATAACTAAAATGGAAAATACATTAACTGTCAGCATGAACTTTTTCAGGCGCTACATGCTAAACACTGTTTTCAATCTCTTTTTACCTTTTGGAGCCAGAACCTAATTGAATCACACTGACTGATGCATATGGTGCTTCCTATTTTCCTAGATTTGTCTTTAGACGAATAAACCTTGGCAGAATGATACATGTTCCTATGTGTCCGCTGCTGCTGCTGGGTTATAGATGTCACCTGGAATCAAATATTATGTGCATCATGAACTTAAGAAAATATCTTCAGATATTTAGAAACATTTATTTGGAATTTATAATTCATTCTTTTTCTATTTCAGGCAGCTTTTTTGGCAATGAAAAATACCGGAGGGAAGCTATTGGTATTTCAATCAGGCAGGCTTATGAACTTGTCATCATCTCACCACCTTTTCTTTCTTTCTTTCATTTTTTTTTAACCTATATAAATGTACATGATTGTTAAATTTTAGTATTTTTTTATGGTAGGATGCAGTCAATAACATTCTGCTCCTTGAACTTTTCTTTGTTTCTGAATTAGGCATATAATTTGAGAACAGATAACCACATATTTTCTGTTGCTCTATGTGCTCCTGAGGCATTGATTTTGATCTAAGTTCTGAGTTCAGCTAGATGCCAATAAAGAGAATGATATGTTATACTAAGTATTCGTTCTGCATATTATGTGATCATGCGTGTAGTTGTGTTATGCATCATTGTAATTACTTGTAGTTATTGTCTAGAATATTTAAATGGAAGAAGTGACTTGTGAAATGAAGAAAAGAAAAAGTTTTATTATTCCCTCTCGAGAGAGTTCTAGAATAAAACACATATACCGGAGTTTCATCAAATTTGATTTAGACTCAATTTGAGCAGGCTGCCTGGCCCATGAAGTTAGTCATAGTTTTATTAAATTAAGCAATCATGTCACTTTTGCATTTTTGTCAATGGAAATTATATGTACATATTTGTGGATGTTTTTCTTGCTTTAAGTGTGTTTCAGGCAATTCTATATTTTTCTTGATCCTATTACATGTTAGGAGCTTTCCTGCTTCTTCCTACCAAATTAAAATTTAGACTGAAATTATTCTGACGGGGTATTCTGATGATTCTACTATGTTTTCAGTCTTGCCTTCTGTTGGCATTGGAGCCCTTTCTGCCCGAGAGGCTGAGGGAAGAAGTAACATCTCTGCAGGGGAGAAGGTATATTTATCTTATTTATGTGTTCTCCTGCCATCTGTTGTGGTTGTCTTCTTGCTTTTCATGCTTCAGAGTGAAATTAATTTAAGATAAGAACTGTTGAATCTTATCTCATCCATTCATATTTGAAGGGGACTGCATAATTTGTTCTAACTTCTATCTCATCTTGCCTTGGAATAGTTATAACTGACACACATGCACACACACACACAAACTTAAAGTCTTTCCTAAATATGATTTTCTTCTCTTATGCCCCTGAAAGACTGGAAGAAGAATCAACATGTTAGGATGATAATTAGATCTGATTATATGTCAACTTTGGTAGGTTAACATTGATAAATAGATATGCTAATCTTCTTGTCCTGTTAATCATTATTTGAGGCTCAAATAACCTGGTAGTTTTGTCTTGAAACTAATGGACTTACATTCCTTCTCATGCTCATGTTCCATTTTACTGGAAGCGGAGTACCGGGCTATAATATGTTTTGCATTAGTATTCATCTGTTAAACTCTTTTGTTTTTTCCATCATAATTAGTGAAGTGAAATTCAACTGGAGAATATATCTTTGAGGTTTTGGTAACAGTATTTTCTTATTTACTGGATTGCAGGAGGCCCATAAATTACTCCAACCAGCAGACAAAACATTGAAGGAAATGGCAATTGAATTTGCTGAATATCAGGTGGCCTTTTTATTATTCTTTCCCCTCGTGTACATGTTAATTATGAGGATGCTAGTACTTAAACTGTTTGTTTTCCCTTTTGTATATCATCATAATCACGAGCTGGTAGATATATACCCTTTTGCCAAAATGTATCTAATCAGTTTTACTTTCCTGTATGTGTTCTAGGTCTGTGTTGATGTGTTCATCACTACCCAGACTTATGTTGATATTGCTTCTATCTCTGTCATCCCTAAAACAACTGGAGGGCAGGTATTATTGGAACTTGAAGTGCCAATCTTGTAGTTATAACACTTATTTCACAGTTTCAGTAAAATGACAACTTGTATATTGGAATTTTATCTTTTCAATAACATGTTAAAGGCAGCAAGCCTATTGGTACAGTAGTTAACTGGTTTTTGGGACCTATTTATTTCTGTTTAATATGCTGGATGCCCTTTCCAAGCTATCTTTCTCATTTTCCTTTTCATAACCTTCTTTTTTTCCCATTTCTGTGTGATATTTGACTTTTGGTTCTATGTTATGTGGTGGTGTCAAGCATCAGTTTTCAATGAATTATTGAATACATCTTCCATTCTTTGGTGACTTATGACCTAGATCCTTGTGTTGGTTTCTCTCCATGATACGTGCTTCATGTTGCATTCTAAATCATTTAAACACGCCAATTCAAACACGGAAACCTTACATGCTGTGAACCTTGATTCCTCTTGGTGAGCTATGACCTCAGTCTTTTTGGCTGGTTCCATGCTGCATATCTTGCACAAGATATTGCTGCCATGATCCTTAGGAGATATATAGTTGCTGGGGGCTCTCTTGTAGGCAAGCTGGATAATGACTTGTACCCATCACCCAGTGCATGAGTTCTAACAATGTGCTGTGAATGACTTCTAGTGTCTTCTTTTAGAGCTGGCTTATTCCTGATTATGACTTCATATGTTTCACATTCTATTCCAGGTTTATTATTACTATCCCTTCTCTGCTGTTTCTGATCCGGCAAAGCTGTACAATGATCTTAGATGGAATGTCTCAAGGCCTCAAGGGTTTGAGGCAGTAATGCGTGTGAGGTGCAGCCAGGTACTTCTTTCTGGGATATGAATCTTTTGTACCTCACTCACAGTTATAAATTGATTGATTGTGTTTCTTTGCATGGTACTAGGAATTTGATGTTGTTTGTTTCTTTATAGGGCATTCAAGTTCAAGAATACCATGGAAACTTTTGCAAGCGCATTCCAACAGATATTGACCTAGCTGCGGTCTGTATCTTTTCATGAAATTCTTCATTTTCATACTCTAGTAGCCTTTTACACTTTAGTTTCTTTTTGAATGAGAGCATTAAAATCGTGAAGTGCCTAGATTCATCCTCTATTGATACTGGACTATAACTTTGCTTTTTAAAGCATCAGGCTGAATATAAAATCATATTCACATGCCAGAAACTTCTTTCCTATAACAAGCTATCGAGTGAGTAGAAGACTCTGTTTTGAGATATCGAGTGAGTAGAAGACTCTGTTTTGAGATGGGCTGATCTATTGGAGGCTGATTCATTATGTATTTTATTTTTCTATGGCTCTATCATTCCATTTCTTGATTCCTATCTCTGGTTTCATATGAGTCATGTGGCGATGTGCATATTTTGTAGCATTTTTACTTCTAATCGATCTACCTGATCATTCCTTTTGTTTGCAGATTGATTGTGACAAAACTCTTATGGTTACATTAAAACACGATGATAAGTTGCAGGATGGCTCAGAATGTGCTTTCCAGGTATTTTAGTATTTCTTGCCACCTGCACAGCTTTTAATACTTATTTTGGTCCTATCTGCTCTCATTATATCTAGGGTGAATTGTGTTGTGGTCCTACCAAGTTTGACCATTATATGGTATAATCTGGTTTTATGATTCAAGCAATAGAATCCTTGAATTTCAGCTCAATTGCAATATAAGGCTACTTTCAGTTACCATTTAGTAGTTAGAGGAGAATCCATGCGACAAGTACAGTGTTGTAATTTCCCCCAGAAACCCACCTTGTCTTGGTGTCAGCAGCTTATGAAAACTCAAGCTCTTCAATGGTCCATTCATTTTGCTAGGGATCCAATTTAACCACTTGCCTGAGTAATCCAAAACACAAACTTAACTGCTGCCAGATTTTCTCTCTGTTTCATGTTCAAGAACCATCTAAACAGATCAAGATAACAGTAGTCAGGAATTCATGTTCTACTTCTATTCTGATCCTGGCTAGATTCATGAAACAATAATACAAAAAAAGGCTAAAAGAATTGGAAACATCAGTATGTTGAAATGTGTTGTAATATCTGTCAATAATGTTGTAGCTCATCAATCATGATGTCTGACAACCTTCAGCTCTACTTCCCCTATTATTTGCCCAGTTTGCTTAATCAAGCTTTTCTCAACTCTCCCTTAGTACTCTTGCAAAAGAAACAAAAAGGATCAGGAGAGTCCTTGTATAGAGGGACTGCAAGAACAATTACAAAACTCGACATCATAGTTGATGCCATATGTCATTGCTGACATATAATGCAACTAACACAAGTGCATTACTTAAGAAGCATTAGATGGTTCTTGAACACAAAACATTAACAGAGTGAGAGAAAGAAGGCTTGATTTTTGTTCTCAATTGAAAATATGTGCTTTCATTGCTGACATATAACTCAATTAGCACAGGTACATTGCACCAGCAGTATCTAATTAGGTGGTTCTTGAATATGAAACAATTACAGAGTGAAAAGGAGATGACTTTATTTTGGGTGCCAATTGCAAATTCCTGCTTTCATTTTCTTAGAATTATGAAACTTGGAAGGGCCATGGGGCGATTACCCCTTGAATCTTTTGTTGAGAAGATGTCTTACTTATATTGTTTGCTTCATTGTTCAGTGTGCCCTTCTCTACACAACTGTGTATGGACAAAGAAGAATTCGTGTTACAAATTTATCATTACCATGCACAAACAATTTAAGTAATCTGTTCCGCTTGGCTGACTTGGATTCACAATTTGTGTGCTTCTTGAAGCAAGGTATTGAATTTTTTTGTCAGGCATTCTCTTCGCTGTCTGTTTACACTTTTTATAATTATACTGTGCACATATCATGGTTTTCTGACAATCTTTTTATCATTCTCATCCAACATATTTAAGTCACTAGCATGATAATAACTTTCATTTTTTCACATTCACTTCCAACATGTTATAGAAATTAATATGGCATATTTTCCTGCCAAACTTTGGCCTTTTAGATACATAAGAATGGATGTCTCTTTGCTTCTAGAAGTTTTTATTGTTCATGGCATAACATAAGTAGTTATTTTTCCTTATGCGGCAAGGGGACTGATACTTTTCTCAACTTGTCTTTCTAGCGGCAAGCGAAATCCCTTCCAACCCACCCTTGGTTATCCAAGACCGAGTGACTAACTTTTGTATAAACATTCTGCTTTCATATCGCAAATTTTGTGCGACAGTATCATCATCAGGACAACTCATCCTTCCAGAAGCACTTAAACTTCTGCCCCTGTACACCCTTGGTATATACCTCTCTCGTATTAATTTATGCTTATTCCGATATAGTGTTTATGCTGAAATTGCAGATATTTGTTATGAACTTGCCTAACAGTTAATCATGTTTTATGCTGTGGAACTGTTTCAACAGTTAAATACTTGTACATGATCCATTTACACTTGGGTGTCTTGCAGAATATTTTTTCTGTGAGTTAATATGGTTAAAGCATTGAAGAGCAAAATAACTTGATATGGTTAAAGTAAAGCTAGTTAGATAAGTAAATGAGTTCAATGCAGTTACACCTTTCCTTTCCTGTGTTTTTGTAGCTTCACACTTTTTTTTTGTTGGTAGAAAATCTTTAGTCAAAACGTTGATTTGTTGATAAATTTTGATGCTGCTTTTCATTTTGGTGCATAATGGTATTTCCTCTTATTGATACTATAATTCCATTTCTGTTATGCAATATGTATATTGTTTGTTGGGCATATTTGATGGATGCAAGTGTGTCAACAAGTTTCTTTTAGTATATTTAAAGAAATTGACACGCCTTGATTTTTTCCCCTTTCTGGCTCCCTCTCTCTTCCAGCATTAATTAAAAGTACAGGATTGAAACCCGATGGGAGGATAGATGATCGGTCTTTTTGGATCAATTATGTTTCTTCTGTTTCTACTCCTTTAGCGATTCCATTGGTGCACCCTAGGATGTTTGCAATCCACGACCTTGATTCACAGGCATGAGTTGTCTTTTAAAGAATTTAGATCTGCCTAACATTATATTCAATGCTATATCATGTGTCCTAAATTCAGTGATAACTTGCTGCTCATTGTCAGGAAGCAATTGGATCTCATGTCCCCCCGGCTCTTCCTCTTTCTAGTGAATCTGTGCATGACAATGGAGTTTATCTTCTTGAGAATGGTCAGGATGTTTCAATATATATTGGGAACTCGGTTAATCCAGATATCTTGCAAAAACTGTTTGGCGTTTCATCTGTTGCTGAAATTCCAACTCAGGTACCATTCTTTTTAAGAATTTAGATCTTCCTAACATCATTATTTTATTAGTCTTGGTTCGGAAGAAGCTATACCTGACTGTCAGACCAGTGTGGAAGATGCCAGATTCACTTGAGGGACATAACCTGATATGGTATGTGCCCACAGAATGGGCTTAAAAGACTACTAAATCACAGGCCCAGTTGGGAATCTTATGAATGAAACTTTTGGAGATAATAATGCTCGAACTTTTAAATTTTTTGGGGGGCTTTGAGTTAATATGATAATTAACATTGTAAATACATGGACCTTGTCATTGGTGTTTTATCAGAAATTTTCTATTTGCATGGCCATTCAATTATTCAGGTTTGTTGTTTTGCAACTAATTATTTTGGTATTCTCAGTATGTCCTTGAGCAATATGACAATCCACTATCAAAGAAACTAAATGATGTGGTGAATGAGATACGACGCCAAAGATGTTCTTTCCTGCGGTATGATATTTCAGATGGTGATTTGTAATGCAAGAATTTTTTTGTGACATATATTAACCTATTATTTTGTTTCTTTCACTCTGTCTGCACATGCTTGCAATCTCTCATTGTGATGTATTGCAATTCTTATCCTTGCAGTTTGAAGCTGTGTAAAAAGGGAGATCCATCAGGTGAGTTCATTGGACCTGCTCTTCTATATAAAGGAGGGAACTGTAATTCCACTACATATAGTAAACCCGAAACCATAACGAACCAGATTACTAGCTCCCTGAAACACTCTCACATTATCTTGTACCCATGCCAAAGTAGTTTCAGGACTTGGCCATTTCTGTTACTTTATCAGGTTATATGGAAATGTGTGACTAGTAAGGAACTGCATCGGGTCATTTCATGGAAACACAGAACAGAAGTGTTAATTTGCCAGCACCACCCTCCCACACTTCATGGGCCATACAACATTGCTACACGTATCAGTTCTCATGTGGAAGTCATGTTTTGACTGATCATGGTATCAAATATCATCACTATAAATTTCATGATGACTAATTACAGCACACTATCTAGTCAGAAAAACCACTAGCTACTACCAAAGAGGGCCCGATGATAATTTTAATCTGTAAATGCTTTGTGGTAAAATCTATGTTCGTCCAATCAAATTGTGCTTCATAATACACGCAGCATTCTCATCTTCGTCTGGTGTTGAGTTTTCTTTTGCTGATACTACTGGATGGAGAGTTTTTATTGTTAATTTCTTAAAAATTCGATTGCTACTTTTCCACAGGAATGTTATTCTTCTCTTATTTGGTAGAAGACAAGGTTCCAGCCGGTGCTCTCTCCTACGTAGAGTTTCTAGTGCATGTCCATCGGCAAATTCAAGTAAAAATGTCTTCATAATTCTGGCAACAACAGTTGATTTCACAAAGTTTTGATAGGCGCCTGCAAGTACAGAAGCAGATTCAAAGCAAGGAAAGTGGGTGTCTTGCTTGATACGTGCTTCTGGGTCAGCAACTCACTCTTATTTACTTGCTGAAAGCAAGCTGGGTATGAATTTTGCCATTGGAAGTTTTGTTGAGTGTGCTTCTATATTTTCTAACAGTGATTGACAATAATAAAAAGCTTTCATTTATTTTGCAATGTTCTTCTAGTCATTGTGTAATGTTAGAGTCCCAATGCCTGCCCCAGTCCGCACCGCCCTGCCCCTTGGTGGTTGGATATCCAATGTTTGAGGGTCTCTCTGAGAAAGCAGTGCAAGAATCCTGTGGTGGAAGAAGATGTAAAACAGACTTTTGTTGTGATTTCACACAACTTTGTTAGATGTGTACATTTATACGACAATTTTAATGAGAATGTTAACAGAACCGTCTTGACATTTGCTTTTTACTGATTCCATTGTCACAGCTGGAACTCTTTTATGAACTCTGTCAAAAGCTCCCTGATCAGGGAAACCTTTGACATGGTTCTCTGTGACCTTGAGGGAAAATGAGCAAAACAAATCAACAAAAATAATGATTGAAGAGAAATGAAACAAAAAGGCTAAAAAAAGAACAGCCCAAACAAACGACATGTTGTCTATCACGACAAGCGACACATTGCCATGTTAGCTTGAGTTTTAAGATAGTGGTGGAAAGTAGTTATGGTTTGCGCGCTGTCGTAAGAAAATTTTCAGCAATGTTGTTAAACTCATTTGCTAAACCTCTAGGTCACGATGAGTTTTAAAGTAAATAAGATGAGAATTAACCTCGTACGGCTTCGTTGACCTAAGAAGTACACCCGTGACTTGATCGAGTTTAAGATTATCAATTCTGGTTGATGTTTTATTTTTTTTCATATGAAACGATATGATTTGATTTTAAAGTATTTTAGTGCGTTGTTTTGATATTGTACTGTTTATATATAATAAAATTATAAAAAATTTAATCTAAAAAAAAACATGATAAAATGTCAAGAGCAATCTTGCATAGTTTTTCTATGATTGATCTAAAATTTTAACCCAATATATATTAATATGTTAAGAGACGTGTCATAATTTTTTTTATAAAAAAATTACTATTTGGTTGGAACAAATTAAGCAAAATAGAATCACAATGTTCCATCCATAATTTGAGCAATATTTATTGAATGGACCAAAATTTTGAACAAAACAAAATGTTTATGTTTTTTTTTTTTGAATTGTAACAAGACATACTAACCATTATGGTCAAAATGAAATGGAATTGACAATCTTAAGTTGATTAAATCCTTATTTTATTTTTAAAAAAAGAATTATAAAAACATCAATTTAATGATATTATTTTAAAATTTTAAAACAAATTCTTTTTACTAAAATTGAGAATTAATCTGATATCACAATGATAACTTCTAATCTGATATCACAAAATAAAGTACAAAATTTAATTCTTATCAACACAAACAAATTTGATGGAAAAAAAACCATGAGCCGGATTAGAAACTACTATTGAAATCCACAATATCATGAGTGAATATAGTGTTTTCCACCTTTTTTTAGGTTTTCTTTTAATAATTTAATAAAAGGAAAGCCATGAATCAAAAAAAGCTAAGAATCTCCACGCAGCAGTCAGCACCTGAAAGCAATATAATAATAATAATAATAATAGAGCCTGAAATATTACAAAAAAGAGGGAAAAGAAACTAAATATCTCTAATGTTCAACCCTGGACCAATTAAATAACGAAAATAAATAAATACAAAGAAGCCTTGATATAGTAATCACTAGTGGCAATCCCACCCAATTGAGAAGGAAGGATGCCCATCTTCCCCTCTTCAAAAGTTTTTTTTTAATCTCCTTTCGTCACCGACAATCATTTGAAGTAAATGTGTTTGCAAAGCCAGAGCTCATTGAGGGAGCACTTGACCGGGTCTGAGTGAGTGAGGTATAATCAGACACCATTGAAATACCTTCTTCAGTTTGCCATCTTCGCAGTGTTTCAGGGAGGTCGGCGTCGAGGTCAGCGCCAAGCTCGAGATCCTCTTGCTGGCTAGCCGGCCTCCATTGCTGTACAAGAGGAGCCAATACATTCACTGCATGCCCCATGTCTGGTCTCTGATATGGATCGCGAGCAGTGCAGTGTCCTGCTAGCTCAGCCACCGTATAAATGGTGGCTAATGTCTCTTCATCTGGATTTAGAAACTCGTCAATCACCTTTGGAACGTTCTCCTTGGTGGTCAGGATCCTGCGGAACCATGTGACCAGATGAGCTACCTCTTCTGGCCTGGTGTCATCCACTGCTTTTCTGCCGGTTATGATCTCCATTAGAACAACTCCGAAGGCAAAGACATCCACCTTGGAAGTCACTCTTCCAGTAGCTGAAGAAAACAAACAAGACCAAGTTCATATCCAGATCATCCACAAACAAAGGGAACTACTGGTTCCCAGATAATTTCATCACAGGCTAAAGGAAAGTGCGTGCAGAATCTGAGAATGAAACGCGGATTCACATAGAAATGTCTTTGAAAACCTGCTTGCAGCAAGCATGACTGCACTCATGAACCCGATAGGAACGCAAACAACAAAAAATGTTCGTAGAATAAATTGACCTTTCGTAAGAAGTCAACCCTTGCTGAACTTAACCATCAACTAATTCAGTTCATCAAAATCAAAAGAAGTTTACGATCAGCATCAGCAGTCAATAACCTGAAGCATTTTCAGGACAGCAAAAATATGGCTATTTCTAAAATGCTGCAGTGAAAAAGCAAAAATGACACAACAAAAAGAGATGCTAAGATGAAATGAAACATAACAAAAGATGTGAACATATTGACATTCCAATCGTCATACTGCTAAATCTGGCCTCAAACAATCGCTTTTAAGAAGAACATGCAACTGGAGAAATCCCTTCGACAAAGTTGAGAATAAACGAAAAGGGCCAAACCACTTACCGGCATACTCAGGTGCAAGATAACCAAATGTGCCTGCCAATCGTGTTTCCACAGAATAATTCCCATCTGGTGCATTTTTAACCAAACCAAAATCTGCCACTTTGGCTCTCATGTCATCCCCAAGAAGAATGTTTGAAGTTTTCAAATCTCTGTGAATGAAACTCTGCTGTGCTAAACCGTGAAGATACTCAACTCCTCTTGCCACATCCAGTGCAATTGTGATCCGCTGCTTCCATGTAAGTGGGGTGTACCTGTAATCGTGACATTCAAATAAATGCTGTCCTAGTGTTCCTTCTGGCATATACTCATAGACCAAGAGTCTCTCGTTGCCATTTATACAATAACCTAAGAGAGCAACTAGATGTCTATGCCTAACCTTTGTAAGCACCGCAATCTCTGCTTGAAACTCACCCATACCTTTGTTTCCCATCACTGTGGATTCCATTCTCTTCACAGCAATCTTAGATCCATCATGTAACTCTCCTATATAAACCACTCCAAAACCACCTCTTCCTATAATATTAATCTCATGAAAATTATCAGTCACTTGTCGAAGAAATTCAATTGGCACAGCAACATTCCCACCCTCAAATATATTTTTGCTGTTATCACCACCATTGCTCTGGCTATGCAATGCAATAGTGACATTATAACCATTCCCTCCACCTGAAACTACATTTTTGAATAATGCCTTTCCACCATCCCATTTCAACTCCTTCCCAGATTTGGGATGCCGTTTCTTATATTTATACAAGACAAATGACAGGACAGCAATAAAAATGACAACTGCAACAATGATGCCTGCAATCACACCTCCAAGTATCTTGGCACTGCCTGCACTGCTTCCTCCATTGGAAGTGCCACTGATAGTTCCTCCACTGGAACTACCAGTATCTACATCTGTCCCCAAAAAAGGGTTCCCCGGCTTTGTGATCAATTTCACAGAGCTTGGAAACTCGGGAATTTTTCCTGATAGGTTATTGTTGGAAACGTCAAGGGTTTCTAGCTCTGGCAGCTTGGTCAAGCTATCAGGAATTGAACCTGTCAAGTTATTCTCATTGAGATACAAACTTCTCAAAGAAGAGAGCTTGGCAAATGATGGAGAGATAATCCCCGTAAATTGCTGCTTTGCCAAATTCACAGTAACAACATTCTTCTTGCCAACGTCACAAGTAATAAGGGGCCAGCCACAAGCATCACTACCATCCCATTTATCAGACAATGTCGACGGATACCCAAAACCCCCAGCAATCTCAAGCAATGTCATCACAAGTGCATCACAAGGAACCCCGGGACCTGCACAGTATTTGTTACTCCCTTCATTTTTAACGGTGATAACAGATGGCGGAAACTGAGGCACGGGTCCTTGGAATTTGTTGTTAGACAAGGAAACATTCACCAAATTCGGCAAAGAAACCAACGACGCAGGAACAATCCCTGTAAACTGATTATCCCTCAACTGCAAATCAAAAATGCTCTTACATTCTGTCAAATCTGGTATAGGTCCCGTAAACCGATTCATATGAAGCCAAACCTGAGACAACTGAGTCATCGATCCAATCACCTCAACACTCCCAGTTAACCCAAATTTCTGATTATTCACCCACAAATTCTGTATCCCAGAATTCGCAAAAGAAGGTGGCAAAACCCCCGTCAGATTATTATAACTCAGTCTCAAATTCTGCAAACTTGGTAACGACAAAAAAACATCAGGAATAGAACCATAAAGTTGACAATCATTGGCTGTTAACGTTGTCAGACTCGTACATTGAGCTAAATCAGTAGGAAGCTGCCACGGAGACAAATTAACATTATTTCCAACGCTAAACGTTTGCAAACCCGTTAATCCTTGAAAAAAACTAGGAGGGATGGACGTGAAATTGTTGAAATCCAAGAAAACGTATTGCAAATTCGTTAAGTTGGCGAGGGATGGGAGATCCCCAGAAAGCTGGTTTCCCTGTACAGACAGAGATTGCAGTTCAGAAAGGGTAGATATTTCTGGAGGAAGAGTGCCTGAGACGCTGAGTTTTGAGAGAGAAATGGAGGTGACTCTTGATTTGGAAGAATCGCAGCGTATACCCTGCCATGAACAAAAGGTGGTGGAGGATTTTGTGGACCATCCGGAGGGTAATGGGGTTAAGGAGTTGGCTAGCTTAAGAATGGTGGCGCCGTCGTCGGCTGTGGCGGTGGAGAAGAGGAGGAGGAAGAGGGAGAAGAGGAGGTCAGGGTGGTGGTGACCCATTGGGAGAAAACAGGTGGGAAAGGTAGAGGAAAGAAAGGCTATTGAATGAAAACACATATTTGCCTTATTTTTAGGAGGGGGGTTTAGGTGATTTTCCCTCTCTCTCTCTTATTCTTTATTTATGGGGGAAATAGTAATAAGCTTTGCTGCTGTTGTTCTTCTTCTTCTTATTATTATTATTATTATTATTATTATTTGGATTTGATAAATAAATATTATCAAACAAATCTTTGGGTGATTTTTTTAATTATCTTTCTTGTATATATTATGCATTAATGGTAATGCCTGTATATAGTAAGAATTAATTATTTTTCGTGATGACATTGAATACATATCAATTATGGATATTGATTAGATTTTGAATTATGTGAAATCCTATAATTGTTTATTATTAATATAGTAATTCAAGGAAAATCCATAGAATTGGTTGAATTATTTTTTTGAAATTCAAAAATTCTTGATTTGCTAATTTCGTATTTATTAGATACCCTTTATCTAGGCTAATTGATTTACAATCTTTGAATGATATAATTTGATTTTTTTTAAGAGATACTAAACACCTTAGCCAGAGAGTAGGTGATTGAATTTAATTTGAATGTGAAAGGTTTGGTTAATTAGGTTAGGGGAAATCAAGATATATGTTACGGTGTGTTTAATAGAAGAAACAAATTTTCCCTTTTCTTTTCTAGTTTTTGTTTTTCAATAAAAAGCTTGTTGATTTATTTAAAAAGAAAATACTTTTCTCATGTTCAATAAAAAAATCCCTCAAGATTATAACTATTTTTCATAAAAAATAATCAAAACCATTAATTATATTTTTCACTTTAATATCTTGTATTTGGGATAATCTAATTATGGAATAATGATTTTATTTTATTCAAATAAAAAATTGTTATGAGAAATTTATATTGTTAACTCAAAAGATATTTATATTAGATTTACAATAAAAATTAAAATCTTGTCACTAACTAAATATAAAAAATAATAAATTTAATGTTTTACATTTTTAAAAAGTGCTTGTGTATAAGAAAATCATATATATTTTTTATTTTTCGTTTGAAAAACCTGTTCTGAAAAAACATGGAGAGCTTTTTAAAAGTGTTTTCTAATCTCATACAAAATTTAAAATCTGAAAACTTAGTTTTTTCAGGAGAAATATTATATTTGAATACAAAATGCAATTTTTTTTAGCTCATTTTTTATTTTTTGAAGTATTACCATGTTTCGGTAATGGGTGCCTTGGACTAGAAGCCAATGAATTTGCTTAAAATCTGCTACACAGCAGCCGCTGTCCATAGAACACGTCCTATTCAACATCAATCATTTTTGTCATCCGTTAAGGAACTGTAATTTCTAAACAGCGAGATGAGAAGTTTGTGATGAACTATACAGTGGGATATATCATAAGGATATCATACCATTTGGGTTATCAATTTCGTTTTGTTTTGACCGAAAGAAACAGTTGAAACATTTCGTATTATTTAAAAAATTAAGATAAAATAATATTGTTTTTACCTTAATTACATTTTGGCTCATTCTGGATTTTTCGGTCAAATACCATCTAAAACGTTTCGATTTCATTTTGTCCATTCCGTTACGGCCAAATAGTATTTTAAAAAAAAATAATGAATAATATTATATTATCAATCATATCTCTTAATCGGACAGTTAGATTGAGAAGAAATTTTACGAGAGTCTCTTGACATATTTATATATATTATGTTAAAATTTTAGAGCAATCAGAAAATATAAAGACCTTGCGAGATTGATGATGACATTCTCATAATATTATACATGTTCATAATTTTGTTCAGAAAAATCATTTTATTATGTTTTTTTATATTAAATTACACATTTCTAAATAATTTTATTTTTGGATTTAAACTAAAATTTTATACATGACATTCTCTCGGAATGCTGAAATGCTCCAAAACAAAAATATTCTATTCTATTTAAAAAAATAAAGCACCAAACGAAACGGAAATGACAACATTGATACAATAGATAAATGCAGAGTAAGCAAGCTTTACGTGAAAATCAATACATGGTAAATTTCGACTTGGTCTTTTGGAAGACTTGTTGGGCGATAGCAGCGCCACCACCGTCGGCTTTCTTGATCTCCAAGTGAGCCTTCTGATAGAACCCAGTACCTCTTAATGCATCAGCAATGAAATCATCAAACCCAATTGCCATAGCTGCTTCAGCTTCAGCTCCGTAAACCAGCCTCTGTTGCAGAAAATGCAAACAATAACGTGTTAGAAACTTGGAAAACTAAACATCGCGTGAAATCAAATGAGAATCTGAGCTGCTCGACCTTGATCCTCGAAAGATGGATGGCACCGAAGCACATTGGACAAGGCTCGCAGGAGGCAAAGATTTCGCATTCCGAGAGCTCGATCCGGTTCAGCTTCTTACATGCCTTCAAGATAAATTTATATTTTTCAGGAATTGTATAGCAGGAATTATCAGAATGAGTCAGAAAGTTGCACATCAGCAAGCAGGACGCAGCACTGCTGCAGATAAAATCAAGGGAATATGATAATTTCAGCTCTTAACCTCTCTAATGGCAGTAACTTCGGCGTGTGCAGTGGGATCTGTGTTTTTCAAAACCATGTTGTGGCAGCTCATGACTACTTCATCATTTCGAACAACGACAGCACCAAATGGACCTCCATCGCCACATTCGACACCTTTGTAAGCTTCTTCAACTGCTCTGCTTAAGAATTTATGGTCTCTATCCTGAACAGCTGGTTGATTAATCAACAAAAACTGTCATAATCAGTAACTAACAAGAGACAAATACATGGTGGGCTTGAGAAACCCAAGAGTCCTCCTTCACAGGGAAAACAGCAAGGGAAAAAGACAAAACAGAGAGGTGGGAATGCTTAGAATTGATGTATGTTCCTCCTGAAAGTACATATAATTTGATCAACCAACTGCTGGCGATACTAATTTGACACTAAAATGCCCCAGAAAATGTTGGAAATAAAAGAAAATGGAGCAAGAAACTCAATTGACATTTACCTTCTTGATAGCCAGCAAAAGAAGATTCGACAGTAATAGTTCGGTCTTCAGCTTCCACCACTGTTGAAAAAAAGCAAGAGGGTAACACAAAGCAAAAATGTTACTACTGATATATAATTGAAGAAAATGACATGCAATTATCCATGATGATATTAACTACCTTGTAGAATCAAAAAACATCTGTTTTAAACAAATTGTCCAAACCAGTGATCTTACGCATTCATCATACTAGCATTCACTTGGCTGATTTTTGAGACAGTGTCATGGGAAAGATTAATGATCAGATCTAAAGTTTGAATAAATTGTATAATTCTTAGATTTACAATCAGTCATTTCTTTCTCAGAAATGAACCCATCCATTATCCTTGATAGTTTTGTATACAAATTGCTGACAAGACATGAAAACGTTTCTTCAAGACAGATCAAAAGGAAAGCGCACTCTGTAAATGTCCAAAACAGGACATATAGCTGAATCTCATGGAAAGTCTGCCATTTTAAGACATACAAAAATATTTTCAATATACTGAAGATAGAAACCAAACTCAGAATCCCATTAAAAGAAAACAATAAAACCTGCAAAACATAAATCATGTAAACAAAACATGAGCCAGGTTAAACCATGACAGAACACATCGATACAAGGAAACACCTTGAAAACAAGAACCCTCCATTACAATTCAAGAAGCAACATAAGAAAAGTCGATTACCATTATCATCCCCCATGATGAAAGGAAATAAAAAAAGAAAAAAGAAATGGGGTTAATGAGGTGGTGTGGGAAAGAGTAGAAAAGGAGATGGAAGAGGAGTGCAAACGGATGATGTAAACTAGTCCACCAATTCACTATATTTATAGTCTCACTTCCAAACAGGAAGGAGAAAAGGAAAAGGAAAAGTACACGTGAAAACGTGAAATGGAGAGAGAGGGGGGGAGGACAGATGGGAATCTCGACTGTTAGAACTTTGAAGCCGATTCACTTTTTTCTTTTTCTTGTTTTTTTTTCATTATTATTATTAAAATGAAGCCACGAATTATTATTAATTAACAAAAACACAATAGACTAATAGAGTACAATTACTATCGATTTTAACTTGATCCACATTATTGGCTTAACAAGTCAACTCGAGTTGACTTAATTTTATTATCATAGGTTGTTTTTTCTAATTTATTTTTTATTTTATCTTTTAACAAATTAATCTTTTTAATTATTATATTTTAATTTTTTATTGGTTATTCTGATTTTAAAACTTACGTTGTTAGTTTGACAAGTTAACATAAGTTAGTTCAATTTATTTTTTAGTTTCTTTTTTAATTGGATATTTTCTTAAATTGGGTTTTGTATTTTATTGTTTTTAGTTGCTTACTATTTGTTATCGCAATCTTACTATCTAGATCACAAATTTGTATTTTAACCTGAATTGATCTAATTTTGTATCTATTTTTTTAATTGAATATATATATTTTTTCAAGTTCACCCCCTGATAATTTATTTTTTTCATTTATGTTTCAATTTTTCAATTTTATCTTTTATATTAGGTTGTTTGAGAATCAATAATCATTTTTTTTTTTCAATTTGATTTATGTAAAGTTATCCTGGTCTCATAGATTTAGTTTCTTTTTATTATTATTACTATCGATTTCAAGCTTCAATATTGAATATGTTGAAAACAAAGCTTTGTTATTTTTATTTGCTTTTATGAAGTTATCTTGGTCCTGCGAACCAAGTCACGATTTAACTAGTTATCTTAGATTGCTTGGGTTGTTTTAATTGATTTTTTTATTTTGTCCTTCTTTAAAACTGGGTTGGTTGAAAATCAAGTTTTATCCTTTTATTTTTTTTTTCAATGAGTTTTCTATGGGGTTATCTCGATTTTATTATCCATTTCACGGGTTTGGTTAGTCAACTCAAGTTGACTTAGTTGTTTTCTTTCTTTTTTATTTAGCATTTTTAAAAAATTTATCCTTTAATATTAGATTGATTAGGAATTGACTTTCATAATATATTTTGATTTGATTATTATAAAGTTACCACAATCTCATAATTCAGGATGTAAATTAAATAGATTAGCCTAGGTCAATTTAACATGTCATCATCTCAATAATTAAAAACAAATGACATTTAATATATCACCAATCAACATTTAAAAAATGTGCTTTTCAATATGCATTATATTTTGACTACATGGTTAAAAATATTTTTATCAAAAAATACATTAGCAATGTTTAAAATTATCCTGGTGTGACCTTACTAGTTATATAGATCCAAAGATAAAATAAAAAATTAAAAAATAAATAACAAAAAAAGTTAAGTTGCACAAATTCATTGGCAACCTTGATAATCAGTAAATTCATGATTTGATTTTAAAAAAAATATTAAAATGACATTTTTTGAAAAATATTGAGATGAGAAATTTTTTGATAGAGCTAGGTCATGAACTCTATTGGGTTCAAAAATATTTTTTTGTTTAATTATATTATAAAAACAACAATTAAAAAAAAATATCGGGAAAGGCCTGACGTACAAGGATGGGCCATATTTGTTTTGAGTGGAAGATAAATTGTTTGGAAAAAAGAAAAGAAAAGAAAATAGATTGTGTCAGCTACTGGGCACTAGCTCATAATCTAGCCATCGCTTTACTGACCGGAAATGCTCTCAGCTTCCATGGCAGAGGTACACGAATTCTCTTCTCGGATGCCAACCACTTAACCTTCGTAGATTAGCATAATGCCATTACTGTTCATCACTGAAGAGAATAAAGGCAGCCATTAACAGGAATCCACGAAGTTGCAGAATATATACCACTCCTTAGATTAGGGAGCCGTCCGTTGATCTAGACAGAATCATGATGGACTGAACCTCACATTGCCAGTGGGTTCTACTGCAGCTACCACAAAAAACCCAATTACCATTGGATTAGGGTTTTCATTGTCTTGATGTTTACTTGAATTGAGATTTATTTGTTCTGTGAGCGAAAAAGGCTTCTGGGTGATGAGATTAGAGGATCACCTAATCTTGAATTGTTGTCCTGTCACGGTGGCTCTATGGTCTTCCGGTGGCTCAATTCGGTTGCTTCAAGCTAAGAGAGAGCGGCTGCTTGCTTGCTTCGAGGTAAGAAAAAGTTCCATAGTTTTTTAAGAATAATAAATCTCCGATGGATAATCCTTGTCACAGAACAACTGAAGTGGCCGGCAGAGAATCTGGAACGAGTTTGAAAATCTTAATTAGCTTTAATTAATACCATGATCAAACAGAAAGCGATGCGAAAAGCATATTCAACAGACCATGCTTGAATGCTTCCGAGAAATCTCCTCATTCCGAAAAGCTATAGGCGTGGAAATCGTGTTTTCAAAGGGTCTTACAAGGAATAATTTTTTTGATTTGGGCATGACTGTAACTCTTTCCCCGTTGATCGTTAGAAGCTTCGTCCTCTCATTCCCTCTGGTTCATCAATTGAATACAAAAAGGTCGTGTTTGGGAAGCAATTAATTTTTTTTTTAAATGAATTTTTTTATTTTTAGATTATTTTGATGTGGTGATGTCAAAATAATTTTTTTAAAAAAAATATATATTATTTTGATGTATTTTTAAATAAAAAACAATTATAATCATACTCTCAAACATGTTCGAAATATTTAAAACAAAATCTTTGGGCTAGATCCTTATATTTTTTTTTTAAAGAAAAACAACAAGGTTGCAGTCTTGTCTTTGAAAAGGAAAAAAAAAACATACATGATATATCCTTTTCTCTTTTCTTTTTTAAAAAAAAAACAATAAAATAATAAAAGTATCCTTGCAATTCAAAAAACACAAATGCTAATTGCGAGGACGGTTGATCTTTTCTTAACTGTTTTTATTGTTATTTTTAGGTTTTGACAAGGGATCATTTAACTCTTAAAATATTATTAAAGAAATGTTGCGCAGCATCGTATCATGAACTACTCGTAATTTACTGTTTGTAATTGTATTTCAAAAAAAATATTTTTTTATTTTTTATTTTAAATTAATTTTTTTATATTTTAATATCAAAAATATTTTTTTAAATATTAAAACAAATATTATTTTAATATATTTATAAATAAAAAATATTTTCAAAATTAACCGTAATCACGTTACCCATCACTTTAAGAGCCGTGTGAAGTATCCTGCGATGACCAAAGCTCTACTTTCATCGTGCCGTTAGGAAAGGATCATTTATTTCTAAGAAAAACACGCATCAACTTAAAAAACTGTTGACTCCTAAAATTTATAATCTCATCTTGAACATTTTATTCAATGCAGTCTTTTTTTTATATAATTTGATCCTCCACTTTTTAATTGCTCTGCTTTATACTTTTATTATTATTATTATTATTATTATTATTATTTTATTCCATTTAACTTCTCTTGATTTTTACTAAAGTTCTCAAATCGCGAATTGTTTGGTATATTGTCACCAATTGAATGTTTTCTTTAAAATTACTAAACATGGCTTTGAATTTTGATCTCATATCTCAAACTGCGAATTGTTTCAAAAATTATCACCACAGGAATGTTTTCTTTAAATTACTTTAATATCTTTTTTTAAAAAATTGGCCTTTTTTTACCCCAGCATCGTAATCATATCAAGCTGGATCGTCACCTGTTGTATGGTGCTGAACAAATAGGAAGGACAAGGAACACATCATCTCATGCACTCCTAGTCTCATATTCTCGTCATATAATCCCAATCTTCGGAATGTCATCAAATGAATTTGAAAGAAAAGAGGATTCTTCGACTGGAAGCACAAAACATTCACCACTAATATGACGAAAATATCCCATAATTTGTATAAAATATATTTGCTAGTTGGCAATCACATTGTAATTTTCATTTTATTGTTCCATATATATAGCATTTTGAAACGTTCCTCAAACGAGATTCTGCATGGGATCTAATTCCAGGTGCAGCAAAGAGTATCACTACGAAAATAACAAAACGAAAATAGCTAGAAATATATAATGGCTCGATGTTCCGGAACTTGTCCACAGGGGAGTGCTCAAAATCAGATAATTTAACTAAACACAAGATAACCCAAACATCCACACAAGGAAGAAATATTCCATTTGGAAAGTACCTAAATGATAGAGAACAAGACTATTGAAGAAATCCCCCACGGTGCATATGGGGCCAAAAAAACTACCACAAAACCACCTATAACTCACTTCTTCTTTGCAGCATCTCCGGCCTTGGTCTGCATCAGAAATTATTAAGGTTAAGTTATTACTCATGTAAAATAAAGTGAAGAAAAAGAATATAACAAGCATCAAGAGGCAATCATAAATAAAACCAGTAGCTCACCTTCTTGACTCCACGGACTTTCTTGGACCTGTTCTTTCTCTCCTTCATTTGCTTCCTCGACTTCTCTACCTTGGTGGCAAGTCCATTCTGCCAACACAAGACACGGATTAAGGAACAATGCACATGATGGAGAGCTTTCACAGCTGAACAATACCATGATTCAGCCAAACATACATGGAATGGCATGCTTAATCAACCCAACAGATGCGTTGATATATAAAAAAAAACAATGCAGATAAGATTCACAACTATAACTAACAGAATCTTGCAAAATAGCACTCCATAAACAATTATCTTTCAACAACATCAACTACATACGCGAAATTGAATAACCAGGTCAATTCATTCTACAAGTGTCTTTTTCCAGACTCTGATTTTAACTTTGGCTCCATATACTTAATTAATACATAACTTGCATAAACCCCAGAAATCCACAAGAAAATAATATAAAAACAAATATAGAAGTTGAAATAAAGAAGAATTTGCATTTAAGACATACCCTTATGAGCCTGTACTTGGGCTCGTACTTCTTTGCATTGTCAACTGAATCATAAATCAACCCAAATCCAGTGGATTTACCACCACCAAAATGGGTCCTAAATTTGAACACAAAGATTGTATTTGGGTCCTTCACCTCATACAAATTTGCCAGCTTCTCCTTCAGCTCCGCCTTCATAAAATAACAAGTGCAAGGTAAAGAACAAAACCAGGTGATTCAGTCATTCCAAGTCAACTTTTATAATAAAAAAATGGTCAATACAAATAACCTTAAAAAACTCAGGCAGTAAGGTAAAAATATGTATTCATAAATCGGAACCATATCACAGTTAATTGTCCAATAACCCTGTTATTAAAATAATGGCAAATTGTTCTGAATCCTCATATAACATGCAAATATTTTTTTCAAAAACCATGGATGAAACGGATAATGCTCAGCTAAAAAATCTACAATTTTTTTAAAAGAAAATTGAGGCTGTGGATATACCTTAGAAACATTGGCTCTCCCAGGATGAAGAACATCAATGATCTGCATTAATCAAAAGAGAAGAATTAAAACCAAAAACACTTGAAGACCTTACTTGAAAAGAAATCAAGTATAATGGAACACATTTTCACTGAACTATAACCTCCTCCAAACAAATATATTAGGAGGTAATGCTCTAACAGGATCCATTTGACACCAAATCAAAATTGGTCTAAAATAGCCACCAATGCCAGGTCAGTGAACACGTTACAGCATCTCATTTTACCAACCAAAAAAAAAAACTCCCAAGAAAATAATTTGAAACCAAAAGGATTCATGGCCTCAGAGATCTTGGTTGAAACTAACATCAAATAGATTCCTTGAAACCCATCACGAGTAGCAAAATATTTTGACACTTCACTGGTCCCTAATACTTGATATCCAAAAACGCCCAACACTAAATTCATATGATAATTCATACACAAACATTAATCACTACCGTAAAATAAACAGAAACTGGACTTCCCTAATCTAAACATAATTTTATTTCTATTGAAGCAAAACAAAACCAAGACTTTTCACATTAACAAATGAAACCCAGCAAACAATAATACTAACACTTCCAGGAACAAGCATCCATAAACAACCATGTCAAAAATTCTAAACTATCTTCCTTACAGTTCAAGATCTAGAGGACGCGGTAAAAGAAATCAAATACTAAAAAAGTTTCTTTACTAAACCCTCGTTTGGACACATAGAAAATGAAGAGAAAGAAGAAAATGCGAGGGTCAAAGCTTACAAATTGCTTCCTTGAAAGGAGACGATTTGTCATGAACTTCCTGGTACGAATGGTAACTGCTTTGTCAGCCATGATTTCAATCAAAACCCTAGATTTTGTTTTTGGATTTTGGAGGCGGAGGGGCGGGTGAATAGCAGCTGCAACTCAAGGAGAGAGCGATGGGGAGGCTAAACCCCGGCTTTTATAGTGTGGTATTTATAGGGTTACTTTTTGGATTAAGTGATTGAATCGTGCCCTAAAGAGATTCATTGGGCTCTAGAGGCCTTTTAGAGTAGTTGGGCTAAATCGATTTCGTTAGAGGACTTTTGAAAATCTAGACCCATTGAATAGAGAATACTTAAGAGTACTTGGCCCAGAAAAGCCACACGTGCACTACCTGGCACTCATGAAAGTTTACTAGACGCCCCTGCTAAAGCATGATTGATTTTTTCCAAATGCTAGCGTTTGGTTATTACAGAAAACATAAAAACAGACAATTTATAAGAAGTGACAGACATGAAATCATGTACATGATATAAAATAATTTTCTATATATTTTATTTAGTTAGTATCAACAAGACATAATAAAAAATATTAAAAAAAAACTATTTTATTTTTAATATATTTTACTGTCAAGCTTATATATTTTAAAAAATAATTAAATTACTTTTTAAATTTTAGTTTATATTGAGTACTGAAATTAATAACATTATAACTCTTAATTACGAAATTCGACTAACCTCGCAGTTTAACCTGGAAACCAGTCTACCTTAGGCTTGGAATGATTAAAAAATCTAAAAGAAGATGAACCAATTATGAAAACATAAAAATTATAGGGATTAAATTGTAATATTAGTCACCTTTCATGGTGAAGGCCTTCTTGTATTTTTTTTCTTGAAGTCTCTCGCTACCCGCTGACATAACATGGGACGTCCGGAGTTATATGTATAAATTGAATCTACGGATATTGTTTTTAAAAATATTTTTTTATTTGAGAAAGCTTTCTTCCACCGTTACTGGAGTTGCATACTGACGATGGATGCAGTTTTCCAAATGGATCTACTTAAAGCATTTTACGACAAAGGATGTTAGAGAATAATATAAATTATATTTTTGATTTCATCTAACCATTTAAGTTTTAAAATGAGATGCTTCCTTAACATGATATCAGAGTCTTGATGACCAGCGGTCACGAGTTAGAATTTCACCATCATTATTTTATTTGATAAAAAAACAATGTGAGTCTGTGCAAGTTTCAAGGTCAAAAGACTTTCACTTGAAAGGGTGTAATAAAGAATAATATAAATCATATTCTAGAATTTTACCTAACAACTTAAATTTTAAGGTGAAATGGTTACTTAACGAAGGAAATTTCTTGCACATCATTATAGATTATGAATTAGCGGATATGGACTATTTTATTAACCCAAGATTAGACCTTACAAAGGGATGATATGTTTAGTTAATGAATTCGCAAATAATTTTAGAAAATTATCATACTCTGGAATATTATAGTGGTTAACTAGAGACCATTAAAATCAGACAATGCTGGAACCTTTTCTATTATTCTGAGGCTGTTCTGTAGAAATGAAGTCATTATAAGTTGCTCATGAAATTCTTTTGTTTCTTTGAGGCCTGAAAATGGCATGCTGTCAGAGAGGGAACTGCTCGAAGATTTCCCACTTTTGAGGCCTCTGTTAGAGTTTATATCAGAGACTTGTATTTTGCGTTGGAGATATGGAATTACTTTGCAAATTAGGTGTAAATTTATATAGAACAAGCCCACGGTGTACATATTGTACTTGCCTGCTATCGAGTAGATGTTCCTGTACTGAGTTTCCGAGCTTACCAAAAGATAACTAGATTGTGTATCAACTGAAACAGATCAGAATTCTTTCATTAGCAGTATAGCAAGTGTGATACATTCTAACAGATCCAAATAATAAGAGCACTCTACAAGTCTATATATGGAGGTTCGGAATTAATGCAGAAATATTGATGTCCCTTGTGATCCTTGACTGGACAATGTGAGAAGCTGATGAAAAATGCTTTGCAAACTTTACGGACAATCGAGATGGCAACAGATAGCAATGTAGCAGTATCTCATATATACTTGGCAATTGCCAATTCTAAACAGCTACCTTTCTTCTCTGGCTTTTTTAATTTTTGTTCTGCTTTGCCAGGCTGCTATGTCAGTGCTTGTTTCTATTTTAAGAGTCTCATGCAACCACTAAATCGAGGGATCTCCATTTTAGGAGTCCCAGAAGTCTCAAGTAATCATTAGAATATATTCTGCGCTGTGATTTCACTATATTAATCCCTCATTTTAGCAACTAGCTGGTCGCATCTTTCTAGATTACACCTTATCAAGTTGACTAGGTATAAAATACGTACGATACAAGGCTTCTGTGGATAGTTTGAATAATTCCTGCTAGATACTGACAGGTTTACTCTTCCTGAACTTTTAAAGGGTTAAACGTATAGATTATGAAGAAATGGATAGGGATGGTCAATATTGCACAACATGATCACGGAGAAAGAAGCTCCGGTAACAGGTTGATAGCTCATCGGAGCTTCTTTCTCTTTGTAGATTTTGGCTAACTTGATATATATATAGTTCATAGGGTTCTATCTGCACGTAGGTTTTATACATTGACCTTCCCTCCACCATAAGAATTTATGCCTCGCATTTGCTTGAAATTAAGTTCAGGCAAATTTAAAATTTCTGGTTTTGAGGGATACTCAATGTGTTTCAATTAGTTTCCATTCATGGTATTTCTTTTCAGGTGGTCCTTGTCTAGGCCATAACATTTTGGAGCTAATTAAATTTGCAATATCCTCTACTTTTCTAGCTAAAACCCTAATTTCCTTGGTGTATCAGAGTTCTTCAAGAGGGGTTCTACCTTTTTGATAATGATGGGTTTTGTGGTTAATCCCAGTTAGAAATGTAACAATTTAAGTGATATCTAGGAGTTGATTTAAACTTTACAAGTGTTGTCATTATCACCTAGCGGTGGACTTTTGCCCTAACATTCACCACTTTCATGCATGGATCGATCAGTAGTTCAAATGGTTTGGTTTTTGTTTCATAATGTCATGGTAGGAAATATGGACTTTACTGGCAACTTTTCTAGTGGAATATCTCATCCTATTTTCTAGTTTTTGGTCTGGATTTCTAGAATTGTCAACGAAAACTGTAATGCTTTTTAACTGATCAATTCCTTGAATTCAGTTGACCAATTGAGGCAAGACTAATTAAGTGGAGATCGATCATAGCAAGATAAGGTTAGGCAAGCTGTTCCACTCCTTTGGTCCATGTTCCGTGCTAGAAATCCCACTCTTGCTTGATCAAGTTGAGATTGTACTGATCTACTAGCACTAAATCTCAATCCAATCAAACCTGCTTGATCAAGTTATCATACACCGACGGATTGATCACAACGTTTTGGCCAAGAAAATTTCAGGATCTAAAGGCATCCCATCAATTCTTGATGATTTCTGCTGCTAATCTGATGGATGAAATGTCCAGTCATCAACTCCAACGTCAAAACCTGCCATCACTCTCGCATTTCAACTGGCTAGGTTGCCATGGAAACCGAGTTCTGAAACTCCTATACTTCCACAGAACTGTAATTTGTGGAATCCTTTGATTTTTTTATTTTTTTTGGTGGATATTTAATTGATTATTAAACTGTGAACTTATCACGCAGATGCTTTTGTCTTTTGTGTGTTTGCCGCAGCATCCACATCTTTCTTAAGTGCGGGATGCCCACAGTTCATCCGAAATATCTCCCACCTCCCACTCTATCTTCGATCCTCCTTGTCCGATCTACAACGAAGACTGTGTCTGCCTACTTTCCAGAAAAAACAGGATATCAGATCTATATATATATATATATATATATATATATATATATATATATATACACGGCTGTTCTGAGTGGAATTTCTGCTTTTTCAAGCTTTCTCCCGACTTTTGAAATTAAGATGGGGCTTGCTGGTGATTGGAGAGGAATCTATCAAACCATATCTTTTTTATAAAGTTGTTTCCTGCTGAGGAATATGCCTATCTAGTAGGTGTATGAATCACTGCTTTCTTTTTTCTTTTTTTAATAGAGGAGATAACTTTTTAGAGGATCTGCATGTTTCTAGTTTTTAAGTATATTTGTGATGACAACATACGGTACTTTTTAAAATAAATTCTTTATATATTATTCTTTAATCAATACAAGTTTATGTTTCCATTTATTGTAATATTAACAAAAAAAAAATCTACCAGGATGTATAAATATAATCATGCAAATTTAAAAAAAAAACATTTTTTTTCAAGTCATGTATATAGTATTTTTTTTATGCAAGAAAACTTTATTCCTCGTAAAATGTATTTTGTGGGCTCAGGTGAGCAAGTAAACCCTGGTTACTTCAAGGCTAATACAGGGGGTATATATTCTGACTCGAACTTAAGATCTACTATGCAAATAATACATGTGCAACTGTGACAACTATATTAAATTAAAAAAAAAATTAACTAGAAAAAGATAATTGTTATCATATCATTAATATGAGAAAACAAAAGGATGGAGAAGTTTCTCAATCATTGAAGATTTTTTTTCCTCCTTGTTCATCATTCATTCAATTGATTTCTTTCACATACATGTCATGATTCACATACATGCCATGACTCATCTAAATCTCTAAACTTGTACAAACACGATCTCCCCTTTAATCGTCATGAAGCATGCGTTTGGCCTGGCATGCTTGTTGTGGATCTTTTGTCTTTAGCCTCACGTTGGTTTTATTTTATTTTATTTTATTTTTTGTTTATATATATTATTTTATTGGTTGCTTACAAATCATAAAAAGAATAAAGAAAATAATATGTAGCTTCCCACTTCATTTCGTGTTGAACGAAGTAGTCAAATTTAGTTAGGAATTGGTCAATTTTTTAATGAATTAAAAATCTCTTGTACTTTTAATTTAATAAACAACATTTTGCTAAAAACAAAAATAGAATAATGGAAAGAATTGAAAAGGTTTTGAAAAATCAAACCAAAATAAGATGAGTACTTTTTGTGGTTACTTGAAAGCAAAATCTCCAAGCAATCATAAAGATTATCAAACAACTTGAATTAAATTTAAGTGTATGATTGATATTGTTACTCATGATATTTTTCAATTGAAAATACATTAAAATATTTTTTTTATTTTTTAATATTAACATATTAAAACTATTCAAAATATATATATATATATATATATATATATATATATATATATGTAATCAAATTCATATTTTTTTTCATATGAAAAACAGTTTAAAAAATAGATTAATTGTAACGCAAAAATAAACATTGACCAAGCAATATCTTATGTATATTATTCTCTTTTTTTCTCTAAAAAATACAAGCAATATCTTAGGTATTTTTATTAAGCTTAAGCAAATATATAAGGTTCCAAATTGATATAGTTTTTTCTTCACCAAATCATATAAATTTCTTCATTAAGAGGCAATTTAATCCACCAAAAAGCTTGTATCTCTAAGTTTCAGTTTGATATTGTATTTTTAAAACGTTTTAAAAACAAAATAAAAAATATATTTTTATTTTTCTATGTTTTTAAATTATTTTGTTGTGCTAAAATTAAAAATAATTTTAAAAATATCATTTTAAAATATTTTTAAACAAGAATTATTTTTAAAAACAACATCGACCATCATTAACCTACTCAAAGCAACCACCACCACAAAAAAAATGAAATTTTGACACAACATAATAGGGCATATCAGTACTCAAAGAGTACAATTTTTGCACAACCTTATTCTATATATAAAGATGATTTGATTATTTATTTTATTTCCTAGTAAAAGTCTGCCTCGAAGTCAGCATGCGTGAAGGTCATAGGGACCTTTATGTATTATTTTTTTTATTAATGTTAATATCTTGTTTTTTTAATTAATATTATAAATCCTAAAATTAATGACCGTACAGATATATTATTATTAATTGAGCCAAATTGCTCATGTGGGAGACCCATGCTGTAACTCGATCAGCATCAATGAAATGCGCATTCTATACTCTACAAAGCTTCAGTGGGCCATCCTGAATTTACTTCTCTTTTCAAAAACCTCCTCTATGATTGCCCTAAACCTGTGGACTCTGCAAGTAGTTGCCAAGCTAGGGCTCTTCGGAAAACCTCTCAATGCCCATCTGCAAGGATGGGATCATGACTAAGATGACGAAGATGTTTTTAAACAGTACATCCAAGCAGTGTGAATTGAAGAAGCAAATGGACACCAACTCAATCATGGAGGATATTACACAATCGGATGGTCCCACAAGCTTCAATGATTGTATCCCCTCCCTCCTCATGATAGCTAATAAAGCCAACCCTTTTTGGTAGTTCAAATGTAAATGCACCAATGGATCCCATCACTGCACTTCAACACCCTTTAAACCCCACGTAGTTGCGCTTTTCATCATGCAATCATGGATTCCTTGACATTGTTTGGCAGCTGGAAATATCCAGGCCAAATGGATAATGCAAATGGTCTCTCAAAAACTTGATTCATTTCGCAAGCCTCGAAATTTTACTTCTCAACTCATTAGATAATTTGTTTTTCTTCGTTTTGTGTGTGATAAAGACAGTCTAGAGGGAGGCAGGTAGGCAAGCAAGCACAATGACATGGAAATGAATATTGCTAGGCCAAAAAAGGGTGGATTTATTAACAATAGTGCCTCTACAATGTGTATAAGAATATAAAAGAATGGATGTCTTAGAATATTATACATCGACAGCATCAACTGGCAAGGATGTTGTCCTATGGAGCGAGTGTGGGAGCAATGGCCCGGTGCAGAAATTCTTGGCATTGGCCATGTCTTTCGCTCTTGGGAATTGCTTCACCGCCTTGTGATTCCAGGACCCTTGAGAATCCGGAAAGGCGCTGGCATGAGTATGCAAACTGTGACTGATCTGCTTAGCGAGGGATTTCAAGAGATCTCCATTGCTGCCTTCTTGAAATGAATTCAACATTGAAGTTGAAGAAACCACATTACTTGTTTCCTCTTCACCGTTCCTAGAAGGTTTTACTGCAAGTCCTGATTGTTCATCTCTAAGTTTCCTCAATTCCATTTGGTATTTCGCTTTAAGCCATCTTAAGTCTTGCTGGATTTCATTCTCATTACAGTCCGCAAGGTCATTGTATGATGAACTCACTCTGCTAAGAGAACCAGAACCTGTGAAGTGCCGAAATGACTTTTGTCCAGGAATTCCATTTTCCATCTTGGTATCTCTTGTATCCTTTTCTGGGATTGACTGATCAAAATTTTCATACTCTTCATCCGAATGACTTTTTCCCGAGCCCATTGGAGTAAGTTGACGGCTTTCTTGTTGACCCCAATTTTCCTGATAGTGCAAGTAGTCCGGTTGGTTGAGTATGTTTGGTGCCCCTTCTGTAATATGATTCTCAGATTTATCCACTTCAAAGGTGATCTCTCCAAACCTTCCATGCATTGAAGCACATTCAAGGCTACAACATGGATTATTTGACAAAAAATCGATGAATGAACCATTAGAGATGCAGGTGGATGCACAATTGTGACAGAAAGTTTGATTTGCAAAGCAGGGTGTCTCCTCTATGCCTGGCCCTGGCCTCCATTCAGGTACCAAGGAAGTAATCTCCCCATCAATCATATCTGCTATTTTAGTGACATCTTGATCGGTGATATCAAGCTCAGCAACCATTTCAGTTGCCACACTCAATGCTGTATCAGTTTCAATGTCAAAAGGGAAGTATATGTTTCGTATATGACCTGCAAAGAGATATAATTAAAGTGATTGTTAATATGGAAATTTACTGCAAAGAAAAGATAAATAAAAGGAAAGAAAACAATTCACTAACCTTCTTTATCTGCGATTCGGAGTCTTAAGAAGATGCCACCATCATGACCCCTCTTTCCTTTTATACTTATGTCAACATTTGCAGGATGTTCATCATGATACTCGAAAAGTTCAATTCCACTAAGTTCAACCTCAACTGGATGATATTCCCATTCATTCTGAGCCTCATAGTCATAACAATTTGAGTATCCATTACTGTAGGAATTATTATATTCATGAAGCTCAATATAAGGTGGCCTAATTAGGGGTCCTAAGCCATCAACTTCAATCCCATGGTCCAACAGTCTCAAATCGGATTCACGACCATCAATTTGGAGAAAAGGGTCATTCAACAACTCCCTTGCAGATAGCCTAAGTGACACAGTGGCCAAACATTTCTCAACAAATTGTCGTACTTCTGGATCCTTTACTTTGTACAAAGCATCTGGTTTTTTCCCCTGAAGTAATAAAGCATGTAAGTGAAAATATCATGTTTTGGGAGGGAGGGAGGGAGGAGGGGAGAAGGGGGTCTTACAGAGATAACTTTCTTGTAGATTTGAGCAGGATGAGTGCATTCACTGTAGGGATATTCAAAAGTGACCATCTCCAAGATACACATACCAAACGAATAAATATCAACCAATTCGTTGTATGCCTCTTCATACACTTCTGGAGCCATAAACTCAGGTGTCCCTGAAGAAAGTAGAACCCCGTAGAAAAGAAGAATTAACCAAAGTGTAATTATTATCAATCTAAATCACAGAGATCCCAGTACCAACTGAGAACTAGACTCTTCTGTTGAAAGTCTCGACTGATTCTAATGCTCAGGTTATAGTGACCAAATAAAGAGAATTCATGAGATTTGCCAATTAAACCTACCAACACAATGAGCAGCATGAGATTTTCGAAGAATTGCCGCAAGGCCAAGATCTCCGATCTTCACCACTCCTTGGTTCCCATTCACAAAAATATTATCACACTTTAGATCTCTGTGGATCACAGGAGGGTCGTGGCTATGGAGATAAAGAAGCCCTCTCAAGATCTGCCTACACCAATGCTTCACAGCTCGAATGTTTACTCTCTTGTGCTTTAGTCTATACCTATCGAAAAAACGTAAGGAAACCCACTTATAAGGTGATGAACAATATAAAAAACCCACAAGGCATAATCAACAGAAAAGCAAAGAATGGTTCATGAAATCATTATATTTTGACAAATTCTTACTGTCTCAAAGTTCCAGAAGTGAACATTTCCGTCACAAAGTTGATGTTCCTATTTGCAGTATCAACCCAAGAAGTGTAAAACTTCATTATGTTCTTATGCTTCAACGTCTTAAGGAGATGAATCTCACAGTAGAGTCTTTCAAGATCTTCGGGACTTTGTAGGAAATCATATAGCTTGACCTGGTTCCAAGCAACTTCAATCCCTTCGTACTCATCAAATGCTCTATAACTGCCCCAATCAAGCAACTAACCGTTACCAAAAACTCGTAGAAAGATCTGAAAAGACTCCCTACTTTTGCAAAAATATTGCATGAGCATCCATCAAATTCAATAAAAAAACAACTGAGGAACCACGCAAGTGAAAATAAAAATAAAAAAAACTAAATGGGATTCCATTAAATTAATGAAAGACAAGAACTTGAATTCATACACTATCTTTGAAGCTCCTCGGCCAAGGATTTCATTGTACTGAAAAAAAACAAAAGGAAACCCCAAAATCAAACCCACAATTCATTTCACAGAAGAAACACAAGCAAGCAAGCGCAGGGAGAAAAAGAGAGACGTACTCTGCCATATCTTCCAGTTGGATCAACTTCAACAAACTCAGAGTAATCAGGTGGTTCCAGATGTGAGAGACCATTCATTCTCCAATACTTTCAAATACTTATTTTTACTCTCTTTCTTCCTTCGTTATGATATAGATTTCCCCTTACGGTATTTTCTTTCTGTCTTGTTGGCTCGAGGAAGGACTCAAGAGGGAGAGATGATAGAAAAAGGCGATCTCTTCATTAAAAAATATGGTGTATATTTTTTCGATAACCCTTTATCAGAATACAGATAGACGAGATATGGGTAATCATTCAAAACAAGCTACAAGAGGGTGTTTTAAAAAGACAGTTTCTTTTTCCTTTTTCCTTTTTTATTTTTATTTTTAACTATTTTACAGCATTTTTAGAGGAGAGGGAGAGGATACAGAATTCACCAACCACACCATCAAAGAACATGCCAGAGAGAGAGGGAGAGGTGGGGGGGGAGGGAGACGGGGCAGGTCTCCTTCATCCTCTTCTCTTATAAAGGTCTTAGCTTTGAAGGAGGCCTGTTGCCTGCAAATTTTGTGAAAAAAAATCAACGAAAAAAAAAACTGATGGACAAACATGGGACCCAGTTGACTGTGATGCTCAAACGTGGACCATGCTTCACGAGGAAAGAAAATTAACATGGAGCATTGATTTCTTTCTGGACTCCTTGCATATGCCTCCCACAAGCATCCAAAAAAACAGCTAAAACTGTTGTATTAGATAAGTAGTTGGTCAATATTTCGAAATTGTTTTTCATTTAAAATATTTAAAAAAGATTAAAAAACATATTTTTTTAAAAAAAATTATATATTTTTAGATTATTTTCGCATACTAATATCAAAAATAATTTTTAAAAAATATATATTATTTTAATATATTTTTTAACAAAAAAAAAATATTTTCAAAACCAAACTTAACCAAATTCACTTCATCTTGTTTGCTCTTTTTTTTCTAGTTTGTTTTCTAAGGTTTTTGTTTGTTTTTTCAACTCACTTTTCAATGTTTTTGAGGTGGTCTCATATTAGAACATGTGAAAAAAAAAAAAAAACAAGTGTTGATAGTATTTCTAAAATTTTATTGAAAAAAATACTAATTTTACTAAAAATTGATTCAGAATATTCTTCACCGTTAAGAAAATTTTACTCTAGAGAGTATGTTTATTTTTGGTGCTAAAATGATTTTTATTTATTTTAAGTCTATTTATTATTATATTTGCAATTAATTTCCCCTAAAAAATATTTTTTTAGATAAATATTTCATAATAAAGGTATGTCATATTTACCGATATTGTTACTCTATCATTATCATCATTATGCAAGTCAAAATAATTATATGTGGTTGCAGGTAAGTAAATGGACATTTCAGGCAGCTAATTAAACTCATATTAAATTATATTTATCTCTTTATTAGCCAAATATTATATAGTTTTGACTTTGAGTTTTAATTGTAAACTTTGCTTGTATTTTCATAGCAAACTCGTAGTAGACATTCAGTGTCTGTTTGGGAGTGTGGTTGTGGTTGTTTTTTAAAGTGCTTTTCGTTTAGAAATGCATCAAAATGATATTTTTTTAAAAAAAATTATTTTTGACATCAGCACATCAAAATTATCTAAAAACATCAAAAAAAATTAATTTAAAATAAAAAATAAAAAAATTTCAATTTTTTTCAAAAACACTTTCGAAAAGCTCCCCCGGACACCCCCTAATTGTAAATTTACAAGAGATTTGAGAATTTCAAATTAGGTATTTTATTTTAGATTTTATTTGTTTTTTGTTTTTAAAGATGGAAATGAATATGACAACCAACGTCATTCCACGTATACTTTACTCATAATCAACCATGTTAGGATATCTATGAAATCACATAAAACAATTTTTTTTGAAAGACGAGTGGAATTTTTTTATAAATATTATTATGATATTGGTCCAATTTGAATGTGAAAATATTGGCATCATGAAGTTGGTGTTTATCAATAAATTATAGCTTAATTGGAATTAATAATTCCTCTTCTTCCGAAGCGTCCAAACCTATTATTTAGGTAGTGTTTGTTATCATTACAATAATTATTTTTTAAAGTATTTTTTATATAAAAATATATCAAAATATATTTTTTATTTTTTATTTTTAATATCAACACATCGAAAATTTTTATTTTTAAGATGGCGGGAAGAGTTTGAGAAAATCTCCATTGCCAATTAAGTAAAAACCAGCATGGTATCCCATCATGGTGTTTCGGGTCACATGTAAAACACAAGGTGCTGCTGCTCAAAACACTTATATTCAAAATAAACACTGCATAAAAAATAATATAAAGCATACCTTTTTATTTATATTTTCAACTCACCCCATAAGATTGGAGAAAAAACCCTCTTGATAATTTTCATCAAATAACTTAGATTTTTCATTTACATTGATTTTTTATTAAATTTTAAATTTTAAAGACTTTCATTTGAGAGAGGTGTGAAGTGCTAGCAGGATGGAGATTTTCAATTTGCTACAAATTATTTTCTAGATTTTGTTGTCATATTAACAAATGATACATGTCTAGATATGGAACCTGCAATTGCATTTGAATCAACCCTACTTATTTTAATCTCACCAAATTTAGTGGTTGCTTTATCACGAGGACCATGACCAAACCAATAAACTACTTAAATTATTATTATTATTATTATTAGAGTTAGAATTATAGGTTTTATTGGAAAAAATATTCATTGATATTTAAACTCATTGTCTATCAATAATTATCTTACCGACATCTTCATGGATGAAATCTCTCGTCAATAAAACCCTCATTGAAATTTCTTGTTATGTCGTGGATTCTGTTATTGGAAATACCAATGAAATCACAAATGGACAAAATGCACCCAAAAAATCCTACTAAATAATGTTGGTATATCCATCAATATATTAAACGTATCACCGATAAAAACTTCAACAGTAACATCTTGTCGGTAATTATTTTAGAAAAACTGGTATTGAAGTAATTATTTTCCAACTGCCTAAAAAACACTGACAAAAAAATTCATCAGTAATTCAATCACTAAGATTTAAAAATTAATAATTTTATCGGTATCAATGTCATATCATCGTACTTCTTGAGTTTTTTTAATTTCATTGTAATTCTCTAGCTATATTTACTATCAATATTAATAATGTTTGTAAAAATTAAAATATTGATAAAAAAAATTCCAGGAATATAATCGTGATTTTTTGGTAATATATATACACTATAGTTAAATTTATATTAATTTATTTAAAAAGATGGGAACAAAATCATAATTATTTTTCATCAATAAAAGAGAATTGTTTCCTCGCACTTAAATCACATGTGGAATACTTAATGTTGCAATTTTCAAAGCACGTCTGCATGCTTTAACTCTTTTTATCAAGAAACTCATTGAGACCAAATTACTTGATTAAAAATTAAAATATTGATGAAAACAGTTTAAACATCATAAAGTTTTTCAAAACATTTCAATACTTTAATTCTTTTGCCTTTTTTTCTTCTAAGTTAAAACACCAAAGTCTTCATGAGATTAGGTAAGGGCATACTACTGATTTTATAGCTATAGGTTAGATCCTTCTACCAAAGTTAGGGTAAGAAAAAAAAAAAGTCTTTGTTTTTATGGCTTAATATAAATATTTTTGCGTCGAGAAAATGACAAAGAAACCAAAATCTCTTGGTGGTGTGGTGTGATGTTAAAGGACTTGCGATTTACACAGCAGGTCTCAAGTTTGAAAATTCTTATAAGAATCTGAGACAATTATAGTGAAATAAAAAAAAAACTCAAGAAGACTAACAAATAATCTGAAAATATTTATGTCTAGTAATGATTATTTCACTATAATTGTAAGAATCTGAGACAATTAAGTAAACAAATAATCTGAAAATTCTTCATTTATAATCACTATCAAAATTAACTATTTTACCGACATAAATATTTTAGTTGGTAATTTTTTCCTTGACGACCACATGAACAAAAACCTTCCGCGATAAAACCCTTGTCGATAATTTTTTTTCTTCTATTGGTGGTTCCCTTTAAATTGAATATAATGGAAACATTGACGATAATTCTTTCAATATATATTATCGATGATATCACCATTAAAATTTTATTGGCAATTCCACTGTATTTGTCGCCAATATATTATATTATTATGAAAGTGATGTTGTCAGTGATGTCGTCGGTCCTAATCATCTACATAAATTAATGTATTCCAAATTAAATGGTTTTTACATTTAAATAAATTTTGGCAGCATCTCTTTTATATGGGAGACTACCAAAAAATCATAAAACTGCAAATGCACATCATATATGCAACAAATTAGTTGATTTTATTCATTTTCTTCAAACAAATTTGCACAATTCAATTTCATTGAATATTTTTATTTCTATGTTATTATGTTTTTTAAATTAATCATAATCTTGGAAAAATCTATTATAAAACTATAAAAACTCAATAAATAAATAAAAAATAATGATAATAATAACTTAACTAGACACTTAATTTCTCTATTTAATCATTCATTGAACAAATAATTAGCAATTAATAATATTATCAAAAATAATTCAAATAATACCATAATATACAATGACATGAAAATTATCATTAAGGTTCACTCAGTAACAAAAAAGTGAATTAAAAAAAATTAATGCAAACAACACACAAAAATGCATTAATAACATACAAATCATTAGTTGATAATCAATTAACAAAACAAAAATTAATTAAAAATAATGCAATAATCTCACACCAAAACCATTAATAACAAAAAAAAATGTAAAAATAATGCAATAACCTCAATACCATTAAGAACAAAAAAAAAAACAAAAAAAAAATCATAAATACAATAGCCATGTATTAATGAAATACATTAACTAGACAAATATAATTTTACATAATATAAAACAAACCCTAACATGCACACATCATAAATCCATTCAATAAATTTATATGATAAAAAAACTATAAAACAGACAACCAACATCCAAACAAAAACAATATACTTCAAAAATATGCAAAAAAAATTAACATATTAAAATTATATTTCAAGAAATTACGGTAGATTTGCATACTCAAAAGAATCCTTAAACAAATCAAATCAGAACACAATGATCAGAAACTTAGTGTTGTGATTGTTGAATTTGTTGTGAGAGGTTGAAATGCGTTAGATTAGGGGAGAGGATGGCTGGGGTTGTAAAGGAAAAAATGTTGAAGGAAGAAGGAGAAAAAGGGGAGGGAGAGAGGAAGGTTGATTATCAGGTCATAAATTAAAAAAATTACACACATATTTAATGATGAAATGTGTTTATTGGTAACTATGTTAGTAAAAATACCATATCATCGTATTTTATAGATTTTTAAATCCCACTATAATTTCAACTGCAAATCCGTCGATCTTTACCAACAGAATTATCGATGAACTATATACGTTGATAACGCCGTTGGAAATTCTATCGGAAAAAATACTATATCATCATGCTTTACAGGTTTTTGAATCTCAACGTAATTCCTCCTATAAATTTATCGGTGTTTACTAATAGAATTACCGATGTAATATATATGGTGGTAACTCCATTAGTAATTCTGTCAAGATAAAAAAATATCATGTCATAATTCTTTATAAATTTTAATGTAATTTCACTCGTAATTTCATTGATATTTACTATCAAAATCATTACGTAAGTAATGGCGAGACTGATAGAAATTAAATATCTGAAGAAAGAATGATTTAAAATATCCATGGTGATCCATTTTTCTTCGAGGGCAGTGCATAAAATCTGCAGAAAACACAGCTGATTTCATGTCCCGAGAGAATCCAACACTGCTAACATGGAGTTTGCTGGGCACGTGCCAGGTATGGGAGTTAGGGCACAAAATAAATCAATATGGATTTCATCTTCACATGGAGTTAAATGCAATTTGGAACGTCGTCGAGTCTTATTCAGAGCTCACACTTGCTAGACAACAATGGTGGTGCAGAGTTGCATGGTGGGGCTCGACGGTTTTTTGAATCTAAAGTTATGATGCTGACATGGAACCAGCTAATTAATCTTATCTTGTACGTTTGGCATTCAGAACGATCCTTCATTTTTTTTTTTTCCATGTCTGAAACAATTATATATATTTTAAAATTAATTTTATAAATATCACATCACGATTTTTATATTACATCTAGAAAAATCATAGCTTATTGCTTGAAAAATCTGGCGGTATATTATAGTATTTTAGTCAATATATAATAAGTTCATTTAATGATTTAAATCATAGAAAACTTTTTGATATTTCTAACTATTTTAATATATTTGTCAATTATTTTTTCAAGCAATATATTTAAAGATTTAAAAAGTAAAAAAATTATTTTAATATATTTTTAAATAAAAATTATTTTAAAAAACAATATTATACTCCCAAACCGTCTTTCGTAAATGGCAACCACCGATTGTAGCTAGACGATTAATGATTCAGAAAAAAAAGTGCCGTGTAGTTTAGTTTGATATTTTTTTCTTATAACCAATTTATCCGGACAGCTTATATACACTACAACTAAATTTTGAATTTATTAAACATCCTGTAAGTTCAATAAACAAGTGAAACACCATAAAAATAACAAATATATATAATAAAACTTGAACGCTGATACAAAGAAAAAAAAAATAGATATCTTTGACTGTTAGGCTAGGACCCACCTTATATCAAGAAATTGCAAATGACGTCTGCATGAAGGAAGTGTTTAATTTGCAGTCAAAGTTATAGTTATTTTTTTATATATATTTCTCTAACTTAAAAAGAAAATCACTTTTATTTATATTTTTTTTATTCAATGATAAATTTAAAATTATTACTGGAAAGATTTTAACGACACATTTCATATATTAGCACAATATATCTAAGAGAATAATTTTTTTCAAAGTATTGATTTCAAGATTTAAAAATTTTACATTAAAAAAAATAATAAAATGAAGCAATAAATTATTCAACGGGCCTAAATATGCTAATTAAAAAAAGGAGAGATTATTCATAATCCATAAGACATAGCAAAAATTCAGAACCAAGAGCCAATTTGTAAGCAAAATTATTGGACCATAATTAATTATTTGAAATATTTTGACTAAAGGATTGGAAAAGAACTTGGCATTCTAGAACCAATTTAAATATTATTGGGATATTAAGGGATTCGAGGTGTATATATTTGAACTAAAAACTTTGTTTGAAAATAACTTTGAGCTCAAGGATTCGTTAAAAAACACAAGGGATTATTGAAGAAGTGCATATTTGAACTGAAATACTATTTAAAAAACTTTGTACTAAATTGAATATTATAAAATAATGGAGTGACCATTTGAGATGGTTCACCATAGCTTGACAAAATACCTACCGATTGCTAATTAGACATTGTGCATGTTTGAAAGTATGGTCGATGTTAATGTTGTTTTTTATTCAGAAATATATTAAAATAATATTTTATTTTTATTTTTTATAAATCATTTTTGACATCATTAAATGAAAATGATCTAAAAATACTAAAAATATTTAATTTAATATAAAAATTATATTTTTTTTAATTTTTTTCAAAAACACTTTTGAAACACAATGTCAAACAGGATTAATAATTCATTTGTCACAGGATTCAAGATTAGGGTTCCAAGAATAGTGAAGAATTCCCTTTTTTTTTTTTTTTTAATTTAAACCTTGAAACTAGCATTAGAGGAACTCATTCAACTATTATAGTATTGTTTTTTTTAGAAAATAATAATTGATGTATATTTCATAGTGCTTTTAGTTAGGTATAGAATTAAGCTCAATGTAATAATTTTTCTGAAGCGTAACACTAGAATTATTGTTCCTAATTGATTGATTGATTGATTGACACTTGCAAGCAATTCAACGAATTAAACATTTTCTTTCCTAATTTAAAATTCCATAATCAGCAATCCAAATCCATTTTCTACATCCTTTTTTTCAAAACCTTTTGAATGAAGCAATCTACCTAGACAAATTTTAATGATTTGCTCATAATTAATGCAAATTTCCTTTAACTTGCTGATAGAAACCATTTTCTCAAACTTTCTACTACTTTTTAATAATCAAACACATGATTAATTACTCACTCAAGTCACTTGGTGGTGTTACAAATGATTTAAATTAGGATCACGTTAAAATGGAAAGAAAATTAATTTTAACTTGATTTGACATGAATAGTTTTTTCTTAATTAAATAATTTAGTTTTAATCACGTGAACATGGGAGGAAAATAAAATTATTTTACTATTTTAGAACCCAAAAACAAAAGTTTTCTATCAATTTTTTTATTAAGAAAAGTTGAAAAATGGACAAGTTGGCAATCAGCATTTCCATAATTTTTCTTGTGTTTGACTAGATGTCATTTGATCCCATAAGCACCGTGCGAATTAAAAAAAAGTCAAAAATATACAAAAAGTTTGACTACAAAACTGAAGCAAAGACCAAAGAAAGGATGCTTCGGATTCTTTGACCAGATCTTTTGTGGGATATTACCATGTTTTAAAAATGTTTTTTTTTTTAAATAATTTTTTTTATTTTAATTTTTAATTTTTGGTGTTTTTAGATCATTTTGATGTGCTGATGTCAAAAATAATTTTTAAGAAATAAAAAATATCATTTCGATACATTTCTAAAAGAAAAACACTTTAAAAAATAATCGCAATTACATTTCCAAATAGCACTCAGACGTATGCTATAGTTTTGATTTTCAAGGGTAATTGCATTTTTTTTTACTAAAGCCATAAAATATTTAGTAAATCAAAACTACAAAAATTTCTTCTTTACTGTTTTAAGAACTGAAAAAAGATTAAAAAACAAAAAATATTTTAAAAATTTAAAGAAACTTAGAAAAAATCTAAAAAAAAAACTACGTTAATAAATACTTATAATGGAAATATGTCTATAGTGATAAAAAAAAAGACACATATTTCTTGAATTTCTAATTAGTATTCAATGCAATATTTTATGGGTAATTTCAATTTTTGGGATGTTTTGAGATTTTATGTTTTCATGTAAGGATCTATTTTATTTTTTTATATACTTTCTGGGTTTTTATTTTTTTTTAAATTACAATTTGATTTTTATGTATAAAAGTTAAATTCTATTCCCAAAGAAATTATTTTATGCAAAAAGTGATAAAAAAAACATATGAGAGAATATAAATAAATAATGACTGAAAAAAATATCAAAATGATAAGAAAGACGTCGATGGATCAAATAATCCAAAAATCTGAGAATTCTATGGCATTTAAAACAAAGATTAAATGAACACAAGAAAAAAATAAACCCAAATGTGACATGGTTAGTTACGGTAGAGGTTGGTTTTTTTTTTTTTAAAGAATGTTCTCATTGTATTAATATATATATATTTTTAAAATGAATACATTTAAAACATAAAAAAATAATTTAAATAAAAAAACAAATTTCAAACACGCCTTTAATCTTATATTTTTAGTAATATAATTGATTAGCAGTTAGAATATTATTGACAATGGCAGAGACGAACACAATTTGTTTTTTAATGTAGTTATCCAAGACCGTTTAATTCTAAAGATTATAAGAGGATACGTCGTACAGCTATAAGAAAAAAAATCAAACTTTTAGTCCTAAATTATTAGGACTATAAGACACGCACTAGATGTTTGCCTTTGATTGATACAGGAGTTGACAATACTTATCTCATCGAACGTGATGTGGTAATAAAAAATTTAAGATAAATAAGATTTTATTTTTTTACTTTGTAACCATAAAATATATCGAACTTGATGTGGTAATAAAAAATTTAAGATAATTAAGATTTTATTTTCTTATTTTGTAACCATAAAATATATATTTTTAGCACTTTTTAAAGGATAAAAAAAAAATTGACATTACTTTAAATCTTCTTCTTTGGAATTGACATTACGATTTCTACAAATCATGTGCTCTGCAATTTGTACGGATAACGCGTACAAGAACATGTCTTCTTGTCTATCGTCTCTTTCGACCTCCTTTTCAAAATTTAAACCAGTTTCTTCAATTCTCTCTCTCTCTAGAAAAATAAGAAGAAGGGATAATAAGCTTTCTTCACGCTAAAATTTACACGCCACGTGTTTTGATCTCATACGATCAAACAGCTGATTAATTAGTTCATCTGGCGTGTCACCGTTTTAAAAATATTTTTAAAACAATTTTTTTTATTTTAAATTAATTTTCTTAATGTCTTGAGATAGTTTTAATATACCAATTTTTTTTAAAATAAAAAAAAATACTTTAAAAATTAATCTCAATTACAATAACTTAATCATCGTCCATGTCTCATGAGATTAATTTCTTTTAATTCCAAACTGATATAAGAATTATATGCCATTAATGCAGCTTGTTTAATCATTATATAGTATTATGATACTTATTGTTTTTTTATAATAATACATATTTTTTATTTTTTAAACTATATATTTTATATTAGTCCATTACAATAACTTTAAAATATTAAAAAAATTTAAAAACATTTTTCAAAAAATAACAATCATCACTGCAGACCCGTCTAGTACGCCCAGGTAAGCAAAAAAAAACTTTTGATAGCCGATTTGCTTATCCTTCTGTATGATCCTCAGCGGCTCAACACAGCTAAGCCCATCGAGCCAGAATTTTGTACGAGTCTAAATAAGTGGACAAATCGTGTCCATCCATTGGGCTGCATCGACCCAAATCTAGTTTTTGATGCGGATATAATATGTTTGATTTTATTTTTTAAAATATTTTTTATTTAGAAGTATATTAAAATATTTATTTTATTTTTTAAAATTTATTTTGACGTTATTATATTAAAATAATTTGAAAAAATAAAAAAATAAAACAAAATACACAAACACAATGAATCTAGTTCGTTGAAAGAGCTTTGATGCTTTTATGACATGTGCACTTAGTTTTGTTCTTTCCCCTTTATTTTTGCTCATTTATTGCTGAAAAAAGAGGTCCTAATTAATAGCCAACCCCTGGGTGATTGAGGGCACCTTCCCTTAAACCAAGGGCACCGTCCTATTAATTCTACATTTATTTCTCCTTTCTTTTCTCGTCTCAAAATGGCCGCGTGCAAGAAATGGTCATCTCTACCTTTGAGTCCTACAATCATTTCTATATATATTTATTTATTTAGTTGTGTTTTTAATATATTAGATTTTAAAAAGTATTTTTGATTAGAATTATAGTGGGATAAGTTTTTGTATGCGAAATAAATGAATTTAGATTTTAAATATTTTTTCAAAGCATTTGACTAGTAACATGTTATTTTTAAAATCATTCGAAAAACTTTTGAGTTGACATTGATGTTACTATGTTTTGAAAAATAACAAAAAATTCAAAAGATAAAATTATTTAGACAAAAAGACTAAAACCAAAGATGAAAAAAATAAGGGACTAAGACAACTATTTTTACTGAATCCATGAAAAATTAGTCAATATTTTAATAATTCATAAATTTCAATCCATGAAAATTTGGCTAATGTTTCAACAATTCATAATTTTTACATCATGAGAATTAATGATAAAAACTCTGATATAAATATTGGCCCTGTAAATACACTGATATTCAAATATCTAGAACTGACTAACAAGTTCTTAGAATTATTCTCAATTTTCATAAAATTCTTATTAGAAATATGATGCGAACCTTGTGATCATGTGATCACGCAACCCACAATCAAGACTGAAATTTGATCCAGGAAAGGCAAAATAGGTTTTGACACAATGAAAACTTGCCCCGAGGCACCAACATTATTGGAATGAGTAGAATGACATCACAAAACCAGCTAATATTCGATAAGTCAGATTCAGTTCGTTCAAGAATTGAAGAATGCAAGAATCACTCTCACACTTTAAAACTGAAAAACTCACAAGTAATATTAATTTAGCTTACATGAGTTTATATAGTTCTTGAAAATAAACCCCAATGAACCTTTTATATAGACTTATGGTCCACTCAAAATTGACCCAAAATCTTAAACTGATAAGCTCATAACTTAATCTAAATAAGCCTTGGATCCTAGTTGAAAACAAAGTATTAATTAAACCTAAACAAGTGTTGAGCTGTAGCTAACAAAATAACATAAAGTCTATAATATTAAATCCATGTTCTGCTATGAGAAAAAAATAAGTAAAATATTATAGAGCTGATTCAAGGTTTATTTATAGCATTTCGTCCAGCCTCTTAATCCTAGAAACAAAAGAAAAAAGTAGTCACCCATGTTATTTCCAAGTTGTAGTAGGATTCTTTTGTTTTATTTGTTATACTCACTTCATGACTCAAATATGATTATATTAGACCTCTATTGCACATGGTTAAGATGTATTAGTGTCTCTTCTTGATACTCCAATAAACCTTGCAATTTTAACTTGTTGAAACCTTCAAAACCAATGCATTAAATGTCTCTTTCAGTGTCTTTATATTAGACCGGGTTATTGAACCATTTGAAACATGTAATAAGTTCTTGTTAGTGTTTTTAAGCTGATCCATATCAAAATATTTTTTTAATCACAAGGAATGAGTTGCAGAAAACTCATTCGCCTTCCAAGAACCCTATTATAACACTCACATGAATTGTTTCTATAAACAATTATTTAGGCACACAAACCCTCTGATAAAATTTAAAAAACAATATTTATTCGTATAAATAAATCATATCCATCAAAATCTTTAAACCACATTCAGAACCACACAATACAACTTATATGAGATTATATATATTAGGGAAGCTAATATTTTTATTTTATACAATTAGTCTCTTACATTTGAAAATCTCTGATGAAATAATACACTCAAGTTTTGTTGGTGATCCTATGTCAAACAATTCGATTAGAACTCCATCGACCTCTCCAACAATGTGCATCCCCGTGCTATATTCTTCCATCATAGTTTATTTGGTCGTTCAAACCACAATGTCGTATGGATGTTTCTGCCTTGCAAATAAGAAAAAAATCAAACATTCATGTCTACAGAAAATTAATGTCGGAGATGGCCTTCATTTTTTGCTAAAAAGTTGGGTCACTTCATGTGAAAGTTAATTAATTATTCGAATAATTAACACAAATGCATGCAAGTACATACACACTAAGACTTCAGGGGTGATTCAGACTGCGTTTCAAAAATATTTTTAAAAATAATTTCAATCGTATTACCAAACATGCATCCATCATGAGTTCTTTCCCCCTTGCTGTGAAAATGAATTTGTTTTAAGCAATAACTTTTACTAATTAACAACTAAAAAACTCAACCACCCAGAAGAGAATCAATGAGTGTTGATATGATATGTAAGGAAAATAATAAGAAACTATATTATAAAAGAGAGAAAATAAAAAAAAAAGATAAGAAAAGTCATCACCAATATGATAAGCATACGATAGGGACAAAGGATTCCCTTTTATAAACTTGTTTTTTCCTTGGTCTAATGGGAACCTTTTCTTTTAATAAACTATGCACGCAAACTCCCAGGCAAAGCATACACTAAAGTATGGATAGCATGCCAAACCATCAGGCAAAAAGAATCGAATAAATCTCATTTGGATCCAAAGGCACGATGGAAACTAGCTAACACATAAAAAAAAGTAAGTGAAACTTATGAATCGCTGTATTTTGTCCATAGTGTAGAAATCCTTGAGTGGTATCTTTTCATAGCCATCGTTCCTTGTTGGAATGATTAAAATTGTTTTTAAAAATATTTTTTATTTAAAAATATTTTTAAAAATAGTATCAAAAACCCTTTAAATATAGAAATTGGGCACAAAAGAGGAGACATGTATGCTGTGTTCGCGGGCCAAATTAGCCTTCCATGCAGATTATATTGATTTTTTTTTTTGTTTAGATGATGATTGATGCACATATTAAATTGATCATCGAGTGGAGTTGTCTACCTGTAATAATGTTTTGTCACAAGCATCCAATTTCGCATTTCCAACAGGCATTAAGAGGTTTCTCTATCACCCTAATGGCATCGAAGAGAACACTACAAAAGTGGCTGGGGGGATTTGCTTTCCACCTGGGCTCGTCTCGTTATCTCATCTAAAAAAATAAGTTATTACATAAAATTTTCAAGTGAAAATCATTTAAATTTGAAATTTATATAGATCCACAATATCTTGTATTTGATTTATATTAAATATAATAAAAACAGTGAGATTCAAATTCGTGGCCGCTGAATCAACAGGAAACAGATACCATATTAAAGAACCGTATCATCTTAAGGATTAAATATACTATTATGTATGAGCTAATGCTAATGAGATGGAAAAAAGGGAAGAAGGAAAGTGATGATAAAAAAGAGGAGGATAACCCTTTTGACGTACTAAAGAGAGAATAAATCGAAGGCACTGCTTGTGATTGCGGGTGAGAATTATGAGGAGCCAGTGCGACCCAGCTCACATTCACGAGAGAGCCCTTTCTGAGGCGGCAATCAAGGAAAAGGAAGATGAACTGGAAGCCATGGCTGTGATGATGGCAGCCTTGTGCGAACGATCATCATTCAAGAACTCAACTTGGAAGAATATATTTGAGAATAAATATAAATATTTATTTAATATTTGCCACGGAGAATGATTTTCTTCTAAAGTATATGCTAATTAAACTCACACTTCAATAGGTTTAACCTATGATTCAATGCTTCTGTCGTTATGAAATTTGTACTTTTAAAACAGAATAATTCATTCATTAGTTTTAATTAGACCCTATGGTTTGTATTAAACATATGCTAGATTACATTTGTGGGGTTGCAACCCCTAGATTGTGCTAGTGTTTACCTACGTATAGCAGCAATAATAATATTAATTTAATATTTTTTAAATAAATTTAAAACACACACACACATATATATTAGAAATACATTACTAAGCATAATTAAGGTTTAATTTTTTCCACCAAAATCAATCGTTTCTTGATTCAGGTCAACTCATTCACCAGTGATTCACGCCTTCAATTGAATCAATAGGCGAGTCATGAATTATAAATTATGTTCTCTTCATCTCATATTTCATTCAAATTCAAGATAATATCACGAAAAATAAATTTATTTAAAAAACTGATTTGAGGGCTTGATCTTTCTCACAAAATATGGTTAATTCATGGGGTATTTACTGACTATTTAAGAGTATAGTTGACGTTATTTTTGAAAATGATTTTTATTTAAAATTACATCAAAATGATTTTTTAAAAAAAATTATTTTTGATATCAGCATATCATAATGATTTAAAAAAAATTAAAAATTTTAAAATTGTTTTTGAATCATAATGATAGACAGTCTATACACAAAGTTTATTATTATTTTTTTGACTACTTTTGTTTGAAAAAATGGATCCTAAAAAGATTGATCTTCCCTTTCAAACTAACTCCTGCCTCTACCTAATAATAGAAAAAAATAATAATAATACAAGGAGACACCACCTCCTGCATCTACCTAATAATAGAAAAAAACTGAAATAATCCCATCAAACCAGCTCTTCAAAACCCCTCGTGCAACCTCTCTTCCTCTCTCTCTCTCTCTCTCTCTCTCGCACTTCCCTGACTGAGTTCACCAACTGAATGTCTTGTTAAAGAACTCGCTAGCTCGTACCAGCATGATCCCAGCATGTTTCAGCAATCCCAGCACCCTCTCAAGTACCTCTCAAGTGCCTCAAAATCTCGTCACTTGCATTTACCAAACTCAGCTCTGCAACTCACCAGCCTATCTCACACTCACCTGGTCAAAATCTCTCTTCTCTCACTCCCTAACCATCTACGCTGCCGATTCTTTCTCCATCACCATCTCCTTATACCCATCATCCTTTTCCTTCTTTCGAAACAAACCAGGCTCCAAATCCCTCTACTTGACCCACCACCATTACCAAAGAATCAAGCTCTACTGGGACTTCACTCGAGCCGAGTTCTCTCACAACTCTGCTGAGCCCGAATCTTGCTTCTACATTGCCATTTCCTGCGATGCAAGGTTGGAGTTCTTTCTCGGTGATCTTTACTCCGAGTTGTCTCGGAGATCCGGGCTGGTCGTGACCCGCCAACTCGGTCATGAGCCGGCTTTGCTGTCTCGGAGGGAGCATGTGTTTGGGCGGGAGAGCTACGTGTCCCGGGCTAATTTCTCGGGCTCCATGCATGAAATTGGGATAGAGTGCAGCGGGGGCATGCTTGTAGTTAAAGTTGATGGCGAAACTAGTCTTGTTATTAAAAGGTTGGTATGGAAATTTCGAGGCAATGAAAGAATTTATGTTGGTGGGCTCGAAGTTGAATTCTTTTGGGACGTGTTCAATTGGATCAATAATGACAGTCGCAGTAGTCTTGGTGGTGCTAATGGCCATGGCGTGTTTATTTTTCAAGTTGGTGATGGTGGTGTGTGGCCTCAAATGGTTGGTCCAGAGAAGAGATTGATGAGGAAGAGTATGTCTATGGTGGGGCCCTCATCGACTCCGCCGGCGCTTTCTCTGTCATCGCCTTCTCCGTCGTGCTCTAGTGTGCTGCAGTGGGCGGAGGAGAGTAGTGATTGTGGGAGAAGTTCATGCTCTTCGTCTACCACGAGGTCGTGTGGGAGCAATGTTGGAGGGTTCTCCTTGTTACTGTATGCTTGGAGGAAGGACTGAAACTTGAAAAACATGGATCGTGTTTTCAAATTTGTGGATTATTGAAAAAAAAAATATTCCATGAAATATTTGAATTTGAAAGCTTTTCAAATATATGTTGTGTTATTTAATTTGATTATATATTGTGTAAATAAAAAACCACTTGAATATTGTTTTCTTGGGAAAACGACAGATTTGTCCCCAAATTATCATGTGATTCTCAATTCAGTCACCAAATAAAAAAAATAAACTCCCCGATGCTATTTATCAAACATTATCCATTTAACCCAATCGATAAAATTTATGACAAATATGACCACCATCGTTATGATGCCCACAACAAATGAGGTATTCAAATACCTTTTTTTTATTTTTAAATATAAAATAATCTTTTTTTGATAATCTTTTTTACAATTACTACTGTTTAAATTGATATATTTAATACTATCATACCCGTTTGCATAGTAAAATCGATACTTGATATAAGTTGTTTATGGAATACATTTTACAAATTTAGAAACCACGAGGGGGTAATTGAATAAACTCAAAGGTTAATTAACTAAATTGAAAACACAATAGTAAATTTAAGGACATTACACGAAAAATAGGGCTAATTTCAATTTCCCCCTTGAGGTTCGAGGCAAATTCGGTTTCTACCCTTAAGGTTTTGATTGTTTCAATGTCTTCCTAAGTTTCAATCAACTATCAATGTCCCTCTTCAAGTTATCCAAAAGTAAGAGAATTTGTTTTTTCAATCTCTAAACTTTTAAAATTTGATCAAATAGAACCCTTTTAAAATAATTTGATGGGATCAAATATTTACTTCAATTAAAAAGTTCAAACGATACCATATATATATCATTTATCATTTGTATTTAACAATACAAGAAACAAAATAATAATATATTTAATTAACTAATTACTGTGGATATGATAATATCCATACATTATTTATTATTTATAATAAGGTAATTATTAAAAAAATTCTTGGGTCTGAAGCTTTACCATGTTTCCATGCAATTCTGCAAACTAGATAGGGTTCTCCAAGTAAATGTACACAAAACCAAAGGCATATGGAAAGGGGAACTATCAATATCTTTTTTATGCGAGGAAACTTATCTTTAAAGTGTATTTTGTGGATTATATAAACAATTAAAATCCTGAATGTTCTAAACTTTTATAAAAAATACATATTCTGATTCGAACTTAAAATCTACTAAGTAGATCATAAAATTTTTATTATCATGTCATATGGGACAACAACTATCAATATCGATGTCAGAAAAATAGCCGAATAACGTCAAAGAAAGCAATCGTGATAGGTGGTTCGATCTAGCTTATTTAACTGCAATCATAAGAACCTGGGGGCTAAATTGATGGATTGAGGGTAACAAAGAAGGCGAATTATGAGTTTAGATCATAAACTTTCTTCATAAAATTCCTGGTGTCATCTCAGGTGATCAATCGAATCAGGCTAAAGGGGCGATGAGAAAGTGAAAATATAAACAAGGGATGCTGTCAAGATACAAATCATCATAGCTCGAAAAGGTTATCCAATGACCTTTGCCTAAAGGCTTCCAATTGATGGACCCTGGCATAACTAATCGATTAAAAAATCTTTCAGAGTATTCTAAGGACGACAGAGACTACAGGAATGCAATGATTAGTCCTGACGTAAACCCCTTTTCACCGGAAATTATGACTTTCTTCTTACAATCCCGGAGTTGAGCCGGAAGAAACTGTGCGCCACCACCTCAAGTTCAAAAACCCTATTATTCATGGACCCGACAAGACCAGCAGCTGATGAAAAGCTAGGAAACACTGCAACCATGCGCGCATGCACCGCCACACACAGCACCTAGGATTCTTTCTCAGACACTCACCTCAAACAAGAACTGAAAATTTCAAGGAGGTTGGTTCCTTTTTGGTATCAAAGTGATGAAAGACTTTCTGCGCTAAAACACGAGTAGCTCTCATTACTACTTTTACCCACAACCCATTTATTCTTCTTCTTCTTGGTGGCCATGCTCCTACCATCATCACAATTGTATGCCTTTCTTCCTTTATAATAATCTCGCTAGCCTCGAAAGAAAACATGCAACCCAAAATATATTTTGTGGTCAAAGGTGGCAGAATTTAATTGGAGGACAGCACTTCTCTAATCCATGGGAATAGAAGCACATCCCAGCTCTAATAACAGCGCTATCTCACTCTTAACAAGCCTCGGCCTTTCTATTTGCCTTGTGCTCCAGCCACGTGTCCTGAGAGCTAGCAGTAATTTTTGTATTTTTTATTCAACAAAAAATCATACACTATTGATAAGTTATGTATTATATAACCGTTTGAGAGGAATCAACATCCGTTGTAGTCTAGTTGGTCAGGATACTCGGCTCTCACCCGAGAGACCCGGGTTCAAGTCCCGGCAACGGAAACCTTTTTATTTTATTTTTCCATCCAACTTTGGAGTAGCTTTGAGCAGACAGGTTGCTAACTTGAGCCATATGAAAGTTTACATTATCTTTACAACCAAAAGAACTGTTTAATCAAATTGCAGAGACCTGATTACATCAGGTTTCGATTTCCAGACTTTTTTCTGAAATTCATTCACCAGGTCTATCAAAGCTAGGGGTAAATATCTGACCAATTGCTTCAAGTGCAGAAACATTCCAGCTCTCAGCATGCCTAACAATCTGTCAAATGGAAAGTTGCAATCCCTTGTTAATGTCGAAGCCACGATATTGAAACTTGTCATAAAAAATGATATTGTCAAAAGCAGAAGGTTTCATCTCACTTTAAGCTTGTTATCTAATTCATAGACCGTGCTTCCGTCGATTGAAATGAGAGGCCTCCATGGGAGTTTCAGGTATGTTCTACAGATTAGATGAACAGGTTAGTACAGTAATTACGCAGGAGCCGTAGTGGATGGTTTGAAATATAAAATAAAGAGACTAATAATTGATTTAGGAAGACCTATAAAGGCAACATACAGTGAAATAATCATTTATGGGATTCCAGATTTGTAGAGTAGCATATTCAGAATCCGTCCTCAGCCACCTACTGGACACATGCACATACAGTGCTTATGCGGATTCACATATTCAAACTGATGCCTTATGAATAACCCTTCTCCAGATTAGAAAAGATTAAGACAACCTTATAATTAGATTCTCATGCAAAACATTTCGAGATGCAAAAATCTTCTTCTTTTTGAGGCAACATTCTCTTTGCTATTTTAAGAGCCAATGCAAGAAAAAATGAAATTCCAAACAAAAACCATCAATAAAGGAAAGGGAGATTTCATAAAAAAGAGATGGGAAACCAATTTAAGCACCTCAGTTTCCATCTTGCAAGCACAAAATCTGTTTCGGAATTGACACCCTGCATGCAAAGTCATATTATTGGGCATTATTATCAACAGCATCAAATTGTGAATAGTTCCAAGTAGAAAAGGAAAAGGTTTAGCTCAAGGGGGATGTAAGATGAGGAAATAGTTGCATATGTTCTTCAGTGCAGACTCCCCCCAGTATATTAGAGCTATAAGCTTGCAAGAGCAAATTGTAAGACAACAACTCTTGTTCTCGTAGATACCTATGAGTTTGTCCACATGTTTTCCCATGGGATATAACCCTTCATCTTCCATCCTCTCATGCCATATATAGTGGTTTGGTAGGAGTGATTTTGGCACCACTGATTAATCAGAATTGAAGGAGAAAACAAGTCCAGTTATAATCTCCTACAAATGCCACAATTGTAAGAAGGTCCATCTACTACCTAAGATGTTCTAAAAGATGAGCACTAGCATAAGGCTGCTAGAAGGAGATATACCAAGAATTGCTGCACATCCAATGCATATGCACTTCAACTGTGAATCCACACTGATCATGCTACAAAAACTTAAACTATCAACTACACAGAGTTCTCCACAGTGAACTCCTGAAGAATCCTCTGCGCAGCCGAGATTACAGGACTACAATAGCAAGCTGTAAAAATGCATTTGCCTAAAAAAGCGCATGTGGGATCAAGTATGGGACCAAGGTGTGGTAGTCAAAGAAATGCTGCTGAAAAATGTAGCTCTGAGAATTATTTTGTGAACAACAAGAAGTTCCAAATCCATTACAAGCTGCTCATGTTTAATGGATGAAGACAGGTCTTGTACATGTACCAAGAATTTTAAGGTCTAGGCAGTTTTTTATTTACTGTGAAATCAATTTTAAGTTTATAGAGAATGTTTACCTTCTCAATGTTTTGTAATCCAATTGATGGACAATCGAAGAAAGGAACCAGCAATTTCAAATTGCGTGAATACAACTTAGTACCTGATCAAAAAGCAAGGGGAATGAAGATTGAATTCCAAGTAATGCAAGCAAATTCTCATAGACTTCAACAACTATGTAGCACATCATGGAAAAATTAGAGACGAGAATGTGATTGAATATAGTTTCAGATCAGTTAGGGAACTCCTCAGTATCCGACGAGTTGCAATAGATGATGTGGCACATGAAACAGCTGGAGATGTATAAACACATAAAAGCTCAAAGGTTTTTACCTTGGAATTTAATGGTTGGATCTTCAAAGATACAATCTTCATCATAAATCTCTGAAGTGAAAACCCCTGCTTTTAATAAATAAGAAAGCATTAATAAGCATATGAAACAGTATGAGTATTTGGGTGCTAAAGGAGTAATTATCTGGATCTTCAATTGAGATTAGGGTTGAGATTTTCATGGATCATATCCAATGCAGTCCCAAAAACATCATAGCTGTTTTTTGTGTTTTAAGAAAATGCAGGGAGATGAAGTCCTCTCAAGTCAAACCAACAGATCCAAAATCAGTAACACCAGCACACTAAAGACAGGAAGGAACAGGTTCAAAGGATGATGGCTGCAGAGATGAACAACACCTAATCCGGATTTCACAAATAAAAAAATCAGGATAACTTAAGTTCAATCATTAAAGTAAAAACAAGTGTCAATTTAGCTGCAAGAAAAGGCCATAACGCAAGTATTATCTTGGTTCCACTCAACTGAAAGGGGAAATCAAGAAAGCAGCCAAACAATCAGTATAAAACTCAATGAGCAGATAGATACCTGTGACGAAATAAGCTTTCTCATAATCAGACTTGAGAATCATTATAAGATCATCAATACCAGAAACAGAAATCTCATCTCTATCTTTATTGTTCACTTTCTCTAATCTAAAGGAGAAAATAAACAATTAATTAACAATGAAAACCTGAAAATTCAAACATACACACAGCATAATCACTAATAATCCACGAAAATTACACCTCATAACAAGAAACAAAACTCTAATTATTAGTTACTGTTTTTAATCTGCCAATGTCATCAATTTTCTTTCCCACGAAGTAAAACATCCAATTCAATAAGGGATTAGTGTTTCTTTGTTTGGTTTCCAATATTTTCTCAAAACCCTTAACTACACACACATAACCTCTCAAAATTCATAGATTTACCCCTTGTCCCCTCTTAGGAAAATAATAATAATAATCAAAGTCCATCCTTTTGACATGTCAATGTCATAATTCATCTTCAACACGAAGAACAACATTTAAAATAAGCAATTGTTGAAGAGGGTTTTGTTTCATTTTGTTTGTTTCCGGACATCTTCCCAAGAAGCACACAGAAAACGCAATTGAAGAGGGAAAACAATAAGGAAGATACCTCTCTTTGCCTGAGAAGGAGAAAACCCTTAAAAGCTCCGTGACCCCACTTACAGCCAATTTCAAAATCTGCGGGGTTTTAGTTCTAGTTTGGCTCTTATTTTCATTTTCTGTTGCCCCCGAGCAGCATCTAATTCCATGAATTCTCTGCAAAATTAATACTAGCAAAGTGGCTAGAAAGAAGAGAGAAATTCAACTCGAAAAATTGAAACTTCGATAGAATGAACAGTTTGAAGGGCGGGTCCCTTGCTTGTTACCTTAAGAGTCATTAAGGTTGTTGGATTCAGGGAGCATATTCCCGCCATTTTTGTAACAGGCATGGAATGGAATCAGTTAGCCAATCCATGGAGGTGTCATTTCTATATTACTGGTGGTAGCCCCTAATGACCTGCCTCGTCACGGATTTTTGCTTAGCTTTTTTCTTACGTAGTGTTTGATGGTAGGGATTTTTAAAATAATTTTTTATTTAAAAGTGTATTAAATTTTTTTAAATTAATTTTGATATTCATCTAAATATATATAAAAATATATTTTTAAATAAATTTTTTTTAAAAAATATGAAATACGATTTTAACTCCAAAAAAAAAACTTTATTACCCTAATCTTCTCCAAAATTTTATATTTTATTTTTGAACAATTTTAATTGCATATGTTAAAATATATTTTATCTTGCCTTGAAATTTAAGAACAAAACTCCAACATTCAATCTATCTATTTATTTCTTTAATATAATAGATGAATTTATATAAGATTCTTTAAAGAAAATAAAAAATAAAAAGATCCAAAAATAACTGAATCAATATATTTTAAATGGAACAATACAATAATTATCTTCTTAAGATTTTGGTAAATAAATCAGTCAATCGACACACACACACACAAAAAAAAAGAGGAAAAATGAAAAGTTCCCGTGGAGCGGCATAATGGGCCATTTGCACAGGATGCGCTCAGCCATAATGTGTACGGACCTAGCTCATGCATGCACTGGGCCTGCACCATGAGACAAATTTTCCTATACGGGCCGGCAGCTTGGCACCTCGAAAGACTTTAGGATTGCTGGAGATGGAGACAAAGATTTAAGAATTTTGGTATATTTTTTGTTAAAATAGAATATAAATTATAAATATTTAAGTGGGATGTTTTTTTAATATAATATCAAAACTTTATTTATTTAGTGATAACGGGTTCCAATCTCATTACTTTAATTTTATTTAATAAAAACTAAGTATAATATAATATGAACCGGTTCAAGTTTCAAGCATAGAAATCTTTTTTTAAGGTGGTCTGTTAAACAATAATATAAATTATATCTTAGAAGCTCATCTAATAGATTAAACTCTTAAATGAGATAGTTCTTTTACGTGGTTTAATATTGAATTTAATACACATAAGTTGAATAAATATATATTTTTTGATTTTTTTAATATTAACATATTGAAATCATCAAAAACATCCTAAAAATATATAAATTCATTTTATTTTTTAAGAACAAAACATGCTTTTTAAATATTTAAAAAGCAACTGGGAGAGTGCTCAAATTTATTACAGTTGAACTTGAGTTATAATAAGTTCACAGGGAGCATCCCATCAGGCTGCCTCCATTTTGAAGCTTCTCTGTGGAAATGCCAGTGGCTTGAAGCCTTGGACACTTCTTACAAGCAGCAGCAGCAAAGTAGCTAAGAGAAAGAGCAACAAAATTGTCATTTTTGATTCTTATCATTGTTGGGTGCTTATACTTTCCTCCACAGAACAAGCAGAGAAAGAATTTTATGTTTAGGAGAGCGAGAAAGTCCAGAGTTTTGTAGTATGGGGCCATGAGGAAGAGATCCTACATGAAACTATCATCCAGGCCACTGATAATTTCAACTTCAATAACTGCATCGGGAAAGTGGTGTGTGTGTGTGGATTTTGTTCATTAATAGAGCGCTCATATTTAGTTTACGAGTTCATAGAAAAGGGAAGTTTGAAGATGAATTTATCCAGCGAAGAACAGGCAATGGACTTAGATTACTCGCAACAATGTTCTCTCAAATTTGAAATACGAGCTGGCTCATGTTTCTGATTACGATCTCAGTACAATTACTCAACCTCATTTGCCGGCACCTTCGGATACACAGCTCCAGGTACGTTCTTGATTTCATTCTTAACATATAAATATATATATAAGCAGTACAATACAGCCAGTACTATCGAGAAATGACCAGAAGTTTTGCAGAGCTAGCTTACACAACGAGAGTGAACGAAGAGTGCGATGTCTGGAGCTTTGGAGTGGTGGCAATGGAAGTAATAATGGGAATGCATCCGGGTGATCTCATCTCATCTCTCTCTACATCAGTATTTCCCTCCCTCCTCATCGAGCTCAAAAATCAACCAGCATACATTGTTGAAGGACGTGACAGACCAACGTATCCCAGTTCCTGAGAACCGAGTTGCAGAAGGTGGTCTACATTATCAATCAAAATACCATTTTCATGCTTGCTTGCCAATCCCCAACCCAGGCCAACCAGCATTCTGTTTCTTCCCCTGTATCTAGAATATTTATTAATCGGATATTGGAATTAAGAATACGTTTTTTTCTTTTTTTAATGTGGGTGTCTGGGTCAGTTTGCACGCACCCTTGATTAATTCAACGGGTCCTTGAATGAACGACCAATTACTAGTCTCTAGTAACCCTAAGAGTTGTGTGACTTGAACTAGTAATCTCTAGGGAACAAACCAATAGCTGAACCTTTGAACTACACCCCTCAGGTCTGATGTATGGAAAGTTCCGAACACTAAATCATGATATTTTCTACAATTAAAATTAAATAATCTCTAATTTAAGAGGACAAAAAAATGAATTAAAAAAATTCATTATTGAATTAAATATAATTCATAAAAGCTATTATATAAATAAAGATATCAAGATCTCATTAAAGATTGTATTTTTTAAAAAAATAAAGAAAAAATATGGATTTTTGGGTGGCCACCAGTATTTTGGATGGAATTTTAGCATGTTTTTTTACAAAAGATTTCCGGACCGCCAAAACAAAAAAGGAAAGAGAATGAGAAAAATAAAGGATATTAAAAAGGTTGATATATGAAGTGATCCAAACACGAAATCACGATATTTTCTACAATTAAAATTAAATAATCTCTCACTACTAAAAAATGGGGTGGTTTGCAACGGACATGGCCGTTGCAAATCTAAATTTGCAACGGACTTTGCAACGGATGCATTCCGTTGTAAATCCGTGGATGCAAATTAATTTGCAACGGATTTTCCGTTGCAACTTTGAATTAGATAACAAATTCCTAGCATTGTTGATCTAATGGTCTTCTTTTATGATAACAATAAAGCTATTATATGTTCGAGTTAGAGAGTGCATCTCTTGTAAAAACTTGAGACAGTTGAAGTTTTACTCGTTCACTGAGTCTACAAAGTATGCTTTCCAGAAAATGAGATTTCCTCAAATAAAAAATAAAATAAAAACAATGCTATTATATAAATAAAGATATCAAGATCTCATTATATATTCTGTTAACAAAAAAAAAGCATTAAAAAATTGATATAGATTTAACCGGTTTTCAAAAAAAAAAAAAAAAAACCGAGCTAAACTGGTTGGGAGTATTGGTTCATAATCTAAAAGAATAGAAATTTTAGTTAGGTTAGAATTTTCAACTAAAAACTAAACTGAAAATACTAATCTCTATTTTCTAGTGATGGCAAGAGATGAATTTGGCACTACACGGATTAAAACAATTAAAACCTATTAAATGAAAGATCTTTAATTCGATTTTTTTTAGATTAAAAATATAAAAATAAAAATGAGTAGAATAGTTATCAGAAAACGATTCAATGAGAAAAATAAAAAGGACATTAAAAAAATAATTTTCAAAATGCAAGCCATTTTAAAAACTATTTTGCTTTAAGGATCAAATTGAAAGAAATCATAGTTTGAAGATCAAAATGTAAAATAAAATAAAATATCAGGTACCAAGAAGAAAATTTAACAAAGCTACAGAGCACATGAATAATGAGCTGAGTCGATGGATAGAGATGCTGCAATGACAGTATGATCTTTTCTCATTTCCTTGTTAAAGTTAATTAAAGGTGTTTGCTAGGATGGTTTTAAGAATAAAAAATAATTAACATAAATAAACAAGTTCTTTTCCAATTTCAAAACTATGCTTCAATTCTATGGGTATTAATTTCTGTATTTGATACTGGTTTTAAAAGTGTTTTTAATTTTTTTTAATTTTTTTATTTTAAATTTAATGTTTTTGATATTTTTAAATTATTTTCATGTGTTGATATAAAAATAATTTTTTTAAATAAAATAAAAATATTATTTTAATATATTTTTAAACAAAAAATATTTTAAAAAACAACTTCAATCACACTCCTATACAACAAGACGGATTTTCGTTTAATTCCAGCTAGCCTCTTGTTGCGATGCGTTTGGCAAGCCAGTGCACATTACATCTTGAACAAAGGAATTTCCTTAAGACTCAGAATCAAGTGGCTTGATAATCATAAAGAACCATCGTGGTGAAACCATGAAGCTCTATAATAACCTCCATCATTTTCGTAAATCAATCTATATAAACGATTTTCGCAGGTCGCCGGTGAAGTGTGAGGGATATTCTTTCCCGGCGGACAGTGCGTTTAAATCCACCAAAGGTCAACATACATGTAGTCTCTTTCAAGTAATTAATCTTGTTCTTACGTTTCTTGCTTTAATATGATCCGATGTTGCATCAGAAAAGGTCAAATACGATTTCAAATTCAATTGATATATACTTTTTGTCCTTCAAGTCTTTTAAGAGCATATAATATAATCTTCTAGTTTATGCCAATGTCTTCACATGTAAAGTCAATTCATATACAATGATAACAACTACCTGCCACACTATTTTAACCATTCTATATTTTTCAACATTCAACTCCTAGAAGATGATATAGTAATTTCAAGAAACCAATGACTATGGATAATACTCATGCACTCATCCCTAAACTAACCACAGATAATTACTATAATTTGTATATTAGAATAAAGTCATTTCTTTCCTCGATAGAGATTGTGAATTTTAGTTATGATAAACTAGAGTTCAAGAAAATAGAGGATTCTCTGCAAGAAATGTAGAATCAAGTCTATTGCTATTGGAGAATCCAAGGAAGTGGAGAAATTGATGGTGGGTGAGCTGATGAGTTCATCCTGCAACAACTCCTTACAACTAGGATTATTCCTGTTTTATTGAAAACAAGCTTTGACCAACTCAGCACATTAATTCTAACTTTATCACGTGATGATGTTGATAATTTCTAACATTGCGGCCTGTTGTAAGAGAATAAATTAATAACCAGTAACCTCAACCCTCCCTTTACTCTTCTTCTAACCTTTCCAAGTCGTTACACAACATTGTTGTCCTGTGTCTTTCTATGGCTTCCATTGAGGCCGGGTCCTCCTCATATGATGTCTTTCTGAGTTTTAGAGGAGATATTCGCTTGAGTTTTACTAATCATCTATATACTGCTTTAGACAGAGCAAGAGTCCACACATTTCGAGATAATAAGATTCCTAGAGGGGAACAGATCTCCTCGCAACTCCTCGAAGCAATTCATGGATCCGAGATTTCTATAGTGGTTTTTATAGAAACTCAAAACACAGTAGATTGTAGTGAAAACCGAGAGGCCAACTTACCTTCTCTTTGATCTTCATTTGATTTAAATAGAGTAAAGAGTTACAGCTTTACAAGAGTTAATAATGGAAATATACAAAGATGGAAAGTATAATAAAAGGGAAATCAAGGAGATGCAGATCATGTTGGTTCTGAATGGAAATGAGCCGTTGGTCTTGAATGGGAATGAGCCGTTGCTGCAAATTGGGGAAGTGCTGTGATTGTGGGATTTGCTTCAAGATCAGTTGGTCTAACACCTCCCCTCAAAGTAATGGGGATCAAGATCACCATTAGTTTGGACCGAAGAAAAGTGAACCGAGATGCAGTGTGACCCTTGGTAAAGAGATCACCAATCTGGTCTTGTGTTGAAATGTACTTCACTTGGATATCTTTGTTGAGGACCTTTTCTCGAATGAAGTGGTAATCGATCTCAACATGCTTGGTGCGAGCGTGAAACACTGGATTTGATGCAAGAGCAATAGCGCCAATGTTGTCGCACCAAATAGTTGGGGTGGACGACAAGAGCACACCAAGTTCTTTCATAAGCATTCTTATCCAATATAATTCAGCAGTGACAATTGCCAAACTCCTATATTCTGCTTCGGTGCTGCTTTTGGAAACAATCGGTTGCTTCTTGGCTATCCATGTGACCAAGTTGTTTCCAAGGAATATTCCATACCCAGTTGTGTTGCGACGATCATCCGGATTGCCAGCCCAATCAGAGTCACAATAGGCTTGTATGTTTATATCACCAGGAGAAAAGTAGAGGCCATAATCAATACTTCCTTTGAGATAGCGAAGTACTCTTTTTACGGCTGTCCAGTGAGGTTCTCGCGGGTTGTGCATATATTGGCACAACTGATTTACTGCATATGCGATGTCAGGACGGGAGATGGTGCAGTATTGAAGGGCCCCAACCACTGGACGGTATTCAGTTGGGTCAGCCAGAAGATCACCATCAGTTGAGGAGAGTTTTGGGCCGGAGACTGTGGGGCAATTAAGGGGCTTAGCACCTACCATGTTGGTGCTGTGTAGCAAATCGGTGATGAACCGAGTTTGTCGTAGATGTAGTCCAAGTGAATCCCTGCTGGCTTGAACACCTAAGAAAAAACTCAACTCACCAAGATCTTTAACAACAAATGAGGCATTAAGAGATATGATAAATGAATTAATAACATCTTGACTGGAACCGGTTACTAGGATGTCATCAACGTACACCAACATATATAATTTTACTGAGTCAGTAGCATATATAAAAAGAGAGTAATCGGCAGTGGACTCAATAAAACCATATTCCAGCAGAGACTCTGATAGGCGACGAAACCAAGCACGGGGTGCTTGTTTGAGGCCGTACAGAGATTTATGCAAATGGCATACATAATCAGGATAATTTTCATCAACAAATCCTTTAGGTTGTTCCATAAATACTTCTTCATCTAAAAAACCATGTAAAAATGCATTTGAAATGTCTAATTGGCGTATGTTCCAGTTAAAAGACACTGCTAAAGCAATAACAATTCGAACGGTTGTGTGTTTCACAACAGGGGAGAAGGTTTCGGCATAATCTATGCCATATTGTTGTTCAAAACCCTTGGCAACGAGACGCGCTTTGTAGTGCTCAATGCTGCCATCGGACAGCCTTTTAAGTTTAAAAACCCATTTGTTTCTAACTATGTGTTTACCTGTTGGACGTGGACAGAGAGACCAGGTGCCATTCGCCATCAATGCATCAAACTCAGCTCCCATGGCAGCGCGCCATTGAGGAGAGGAGACCGCTTGTGTGTAGGTGGATGGTTCAATTTCGGTGACCACAGTGGAGAGTACCTGCAAGGGATGTCGAGTAGAGTATAGAGCAGTGAAATCTGGAAAAGTTTTGAGTTTTGAGTGTCCAGTCATGGAGCGGGTGATGATTCGGTTGGGGTTTTGGTCTGTAGGTAGAGTTGGATTTGTGGGATTTGTTTGGTTCGTAGGTAGAGTTGGGTTTGGGGGATCTGTTTGGTTCGCAGGTGGAGGTGGATTTGATGGTGACGATGGACTTGTGGAGGGGTTAGGACAAGGAATTGTTGGTTGGGATGGTTGATGAACCGGCGATGTTGTGCTTGGCAGTGCGTGTGGAATGTTTGGATTAATGGCCGTGGACTCGATTGCAGGAGTGGGTGAGATTAGTATTGTCGGTGGTGTAAATGAAAAAGTAGGAATGGACTTACCTGGGGAGGCCGTGCTCTGTGAGGCAGGAGAAGAAGGCACTCTATCACGTGACGCAGGAAAACTTTGTTCATTAAAAATTACGTTGCGTGAAACATATATCCGACCGGTATGAAAATCAAGGCATCGATATCCACGTTGTTGACTTGCATAACCTATAAAAATGCATTCTTTACTACGGAAAGCGAGCTTATGATTTTCATATGGTCTTAAAAGGGGAAAACATGCAGATCCAAATATTTTAAGATGTGAATATTTGGGAATTTTTTTATGGAGCATGTAAAATGGTGTCAAATGATGCAAGACTCTGGTTGGGAGACGATTTATAAGATAGACAGATGTGAGGAAAGCATCGGGCCAGTATGTATTAGGTAGGTGAGACCGGGCTAAAAGTGTTAATCCGGTTTCGACTATGTGACGATGTTTCCTTTCGGCAATCCCATTTTGTTGTGAAGTGTGTGGACATGTTAAGCGATGAAATATGCCATTTTCTTGTAAAAAAGTTTTAAACATAGTGGATGTAAATTCACCACCATTATCAGTTTGTAACTGTTGAATTTTACAAGAAAACACATTTTCCACAAGAGCTTTGAAAGTTTTAAAAATCACATAAACTTCATTTTTAAATTTAATGGGATATAGCCAAGTAAAGCGGGAAAAATCGTCAACAAAAATAACATAAAATTTTGATCCACCAACTGAATGAACAGGAGATGTCCATACATCTGATTGAATAAGGGCTAAAGGACGAATCGTTTGACGATTTGAGTCATGAAAGGGCAATTGTTTGGATTTCCCTAAAGGACATGACGAACAAAATCCTAATTTATTTGTTGTGGACACATCTACGTATTTGGATGTGACCAATTTATTTAAAATAACTTGAGAAGGGTGGCCAAGACGATCATGCCATATGTCAAGAGTGGTTGATACGCCAAGTGAGGCCGTAAAGCAGGAAATTTTATTTGAACGATATTTGTTACCCGCAATCGGATAGAGTCCATTCTCAACTTGCCCTTGGAGCAGCAGCCGCCCCGTGTGGTTCTCCTTCACAGAAAAATCATGTCCAGTGAGTATAAAATAGCAATCATTATCTAAGCAGAAACGATTAATAGAAATTAAATTTGAAGATGCATTTGGGCAGTGTAAAACATTGGACAGTGTAAAATTAGAGTCTTTTAAAGTGAAAGATGTGGTACCCATATTTTGAATCATCAAACCTGAGCCATTTCCAACAGTAATGGTTTCTTCTCCTTCATAGGGCTGAGAGGTGGTGAGATTTGCTGTATTATTAGTGATGTGGGCATTGGCCCCACTATCTGCATACCACATCTGTTGAGTATGGGAAGTGTTTCCTTCGGCAGCCATAGCAGCAAGATCGGACGGTGGTAGGCGGCCTTGATATGAGAAATTAAACCTGTTATAACAGTCAAGAGCCATGTGTCCCTTTTTACTGCATATTTGACAAGTGGATCTATTGTCACCAGAATATGGCACGGCTGGCTTGTTGGTAGAGGGACCCATATGAGCTGGAGGGCGATTATAAGCCATTGGTGAGCGAGATGGGTTTGTAAAACCGGGTCCCTTATTTCTCTTTGTCGCCGCTGGTTTGGAATGATTGGCTGAGAATGCAAGATTCATTTCAGGGGTTGCAAGTGAATTAGAAGACTCCATTAACGTCTCAAAGTTGAGCATTTCAGTCTGGAAATCATCAAGTGAGAGCTCCTTGTCTCTGGTTGCAAAGGTGAAGGCAGTGATAAATGGCATAAACTGAGGCTTGAGGCCACTCAATAGATAGGAGATAAGGTCTTGCTCTTCAACGGGTTTGCCTGCAGCGGAGAGTTGATCGGAGACAAGTTTTGCTTCTTCAATGTACGAGAGGCAGCTTCGATTCCCTTGTGAGATGGTTTGAAGCTGTCGCTTGAGAAAGGTCACACGAGACCTTGAAGTTGAGGAGAAACGGGTTTGAAGTGCATCCCAAACCTGTTTGGAAGTTTCTAGGTTGAGCACTGTGGAAACCAATTTCTCTGTAATTGAGGCATAAAGCCATCTGAGGACACTGTTGTCCTTCTTGGACCAGATGGAAAATGCAGGATTCACCGATCCATCAGGGAGAGTCTTTGTTGGAGCAGGATTGGTACCATCAACAAGGCCAATCATGTCATGACTTTTCAAAAAAACAAGAAATTGGATCCTCCAGGTAAGATAATTGGGGCCATCCAATTTCGGAAATTGAGGGGTTTGTAGAGAAGAGGCCATCTGTGTTTTGGTGCGGAAGAAAAGATAATAGGGTCGTGTTTTTTAGTGTAAGCCTTAGGGCTCTGATACCATGTAGAAACTCAAAACACAGTAGATTGTAGTGAAAACCGAGAGGCCAACTTACCTTCTCTTTGATCTTCATTTGATTTAAATAGAGTAAAGAGTTACAGCTTTACAAGAGTTAATAATGGAAATATACAAAGATGGAAAGTATAATAAAAGGGAAATCAAGGAGATGCAGATCATGTTGGTTCTGAATGGAAATGAGCCGTTGGTCTTGAATGGGAATGAGCCGTTGCTGCAGATTGGGGAAGTGCTGTGATTGTGGGATTTGCTTCAGGATCAGTTGGTCTAACAGTTTTCTCCAAGGGCTATGCTACTTCCACATGGTGTCTTGAAGAACTGGCAAATATCATGGAGTGCAGAGATACAAAAGGTCAAGTTGTTCTTCCCGTGTTTTACGATATTGATCCGTCTGATGTTCGAAAGCAGAAAAGGAGTTTTGCAGAAGCTTTTCAAACGCACGAGGAGTGTTTCAAGGAAGACATGGAGAAGGTCAACAGGTGGAGAAAAGCTCTAAGAGAGGCTTCAACTCTCGCCGGGTTGGATCTTAATAGTCAGGCAAATCAGTATGTGTTTTCTTTCAATAACAAGTCAATTTTTACCAATCCAAGCCTGATATAGTCTATCCCTAGCTAGACAATACTTAATTACTTGTTAGCTATGATTTCCAATATCTAATAGTAGCGTCCACCTTTTTTTTCCTTTTTCATTTTTATATGAACAGGCACGAAGCAGTTTTTATCGAAGATATTGTAAAACATGTGTCGGCTAAATTGTGTCATAAATATAGTCTGGATGTTCCTAAGCTTGGAAAGTGCTCGTAATGAATATGGTAAGAATGAAATGCACAGCTGCAATCTTGTGCACATAGTTTTACATGTATTTCCTGTTGAATCTGTTTTAAATAATTTTAACAAAATAATTTTGCATAGGTCTACTTGCAAACCATGATATATGCGTCCTACTGAAATTTCTTGCTCTTCTCAGTGGAGGGTCTTGCGCTGGAAGCTGATCGAACTTTAAGAACAGAATCATTTAAAAACATGATATGTTTGAATTACTGCAAATCAATGGAGTTCATCTCAGTGGATGCTACAGCCATCTCCCCAGAGACATTATATGGCTTTGTTGGCATGGAAGCCTTTTGAAATCCTTGCCATCCACTCTTTGCCTGCACAACCTAGTTGTTCTTGACATGCAGTACAGTAAAATAAAAAAACTGGAGGTACGTACTGAATATCCCCACATTGTTATTCCTGTTGCGACTTAAATTTCTTAAACAACTTTTTTTCTTTTCATTGTTATTTTTTCCCTTATTTTTCTCCCTGGCTTGGCAGTCTCTCGACAATCTGAAAATCCTCAATCTCAGCCATTCTAAGTTTGCTAAAACACCGAACCTCGTAGGGCTCTTGAGCCTTGAGAGACTAATACTCGAACACTGCAAAAGATTAGCTGAAGTGGATGATTCTGTTAGGCATTTGGAGAAACTTGTTCACTTGAGTTTGAAAGAATGTGAAAGGCTGAATAATCTTCCAGAAAGCATTTGCAACTTGAAATATCGTCCCCGAGGGTGGGGCGTAGCGGCAGACAGCCCGGGGTTAAGCCATTCAATTGGTGATGCCCGGGTTTGACGCCCTGCGCCTGCAAAACTGTCCTCGTAATAGCCTGGGACAGCCGGGGGTTTTAACCGCTCACCTGGACCCACAAAGTGCGCTTTCCGGGGAGTGGGCTTCCCTCGTTAGGATTGATCCCAAAAAAAAAAAAAAAAAAAACTTGAAATATCTTGAAACTCTAGACATTAGTGGGTGCTCGAGGGTAGAGAAATTACCGGAGAACTTGGGTGCAATGGAATCCTTAACTGAGCTGCTAGCTAATGAAACTTCAATAATGGAACTTCCCTCATCAGTTGGACAATTGAAGAGGCTTCGTAAGATATCATTGCGTGGATGCAATAACAAGCCAGTCTCACCGTTTAGCACTTTTCTTTCAGCACTATTTTCTTCAATGTTTTCACCAACGAGTTCAACCTCCAAAGCTTTGCTGCCAGCTTCTCTTAATAGTTCGAGCCAATTAACAGGACTAGAACTTAGTTATCGTGGATTATCTGACGGTGAGATTTCCATAGATCTCGGGAGTTTGTCCTCTCTCCAAGAGCTGAATTTGTCGGGAAACAAATTCTTCAATCTGCCTTCTGGCATTGGCCGCCTTCCCATGCTTAAATATCTACTGGTTAAGGACTGTACAAATCTTCTATCAGTTTCGGAGCTCCCATCAAGTTTAAAGGAACTGGATGCTGTTGATTGTTCGGCGTTGGAGAGACTGAAAATTCAGTCAAATAAAATTCCATCACTGTATGTGAGTGGCTGCAAAAAATCAATAGAGATTGAGGGTATGGAAGATATGGGTAAGAGTTGGGTCGTTGTATCTGAATACCGGGGATATTTAGCACATCATTTGAAGCAGAGTCTTGTTCAGGTTCTCTCTCTCTCTCTCTCTCACACACACACACACACACAAGTCTCACGTACGCATATGAATGTTGATAAGGTCTAAAGTCTTGCTTTCCTTGAAACAGGATTTATGCAAGGGTGACGAGTATGACATTATCATTGCTGACGACGGTGAGATGCCAAGATTGTTCAGCCATCGAGGAGAAGGATCTTCATTATCATTTCATGTACCTCCAGGTTCAGACCGTACAAACATCCAAGGGCTGGTTGTTTGGGTTGTCATCACCGCCGCCATCGGTGGTAACGTATGTGCTTATCTTCGGGGTGAGGCTGTTGTAAAAAACAAGAGCACCGGCGTTGAATTGTTTAGAAGATCAATAATGCTGTTTACGGTGAGCACAAATTCAAGCAGCCAGTGTTCTTGGGTAAGCCACATATCATTGGCTGCACTTCCTCCGAATGCAATGAAAGCTGGAGAGGAGTTGGCGCTATCTGTTGAAGTAAAGCATACTTATTTTCAAGTAAAAAAGTGTGGAGTCCATTTCAACATAGTAGATAATAACGAGTTGATTAGTCGGATCACAGCTGAAAAACTGTTCCCTTCTCCTATCCTTGTTCATTGTGCTTGTTGAATTCTCTGTGTGGTCTCATCATGCAATTGAAGGTCTTGTTCATTCGCTGTGTTATAAAGTGTGGAGATGCTTGCATTAAATAAAAAAGTTATCGAAATCTTGTTCAAGTGTTCTCTGTAATATTTTGTCAGCCTGAATTCTGTGTCCTTTTTCCTACTACAAAGACACAAGCAGAAACGTACGAATGTTTCTCAGCAGATCTGGAAAATTTATCAACAGGTACTCCCACTAGCTCATAAATATTATCAATAAATTTCAACCTACCCGTAGGCAAAAGTTACATCACGCAAGAAATTTATTAGTTATTAATAAGTCTAATAAATTTAAATTTTAATAAATAAATTTTCCATACCTGTGGGCCTAAGATAAAATTTATTTCTTAAATATTAAATTTACTATCTTATTCTAATTAAGTCATAAAAAAATAAAAACATCCATGTGGAGATTAGCAATTAAATTTATGAATTAATTACAGCCCGATGTTAATTTTCCTTATGAAGTTCACATATATTTTCTTGATGTAGCTATCATTTATAAAATCAGATGCTGTGGCATTTCTAAAATTATTATGATAATTACTACTTCATTAACATCTAATAATTATATCGATGCCTAGATAAAGTACTTTAGGAATCAAACAAACCGATATGAATTAAATAGTATTTTTCCAAATTACAACCAGGTAAGTTCCCAGGAAAGTGAGGTGGGTCTCAATGGACACGCTTAAATACCAAGACTTTCCTAGACAGAACTTTCCTAGACATTGAAAAATGGATAGTACCATAAAATTCATTAACATTTATGGTTTGGATGATTATTCTTATGCTCAGGCATCAATTAATTTATATTTAAATAATATAAATTACAAGATATATTCCTGAGTTAATGTATTGTATTAATTCAATACTTTACAACATAAAATCATAGGAATAAAACTACATTACATAAGCATAAAAGTAATGCATAATGTAAAAGCTGCATAATGTACTATATAGCATAATCCAAAGCAATAAATAATGCATCATATCAACATAAAAGAAGCATAGCATAGTGGATGAGTTGTCTTTACAAGCTTGGGAGACCCAAGTTCGAATCCCTGCATCAACAAAGCCTTTCAATTTTTCATTTTTTTTTATTCGGTCGGGTCAATCATTGGGTCGGTTCTGTATTGGGTTGGACCAAATCAGTCCAACCCACTTAATGACCCGGTTCCTTATGGGTTTGAAAACAAAACCCTACCCGGATTTTTAACCCGACCCGTTTAACCCCAAAAAAACTTGTGTGGCCGCTGCCCATCTGTGTCTAGCGACCCACCAATCCCTATGCGGCGGCCACAGAAGCCGCCTCCAAGCTCTTTCAAGGCGACCCACTGGGTCGTCGTGACTCTTAAGTATTTAGCGACCTGAAGGTCGCTGGTACTGTCACCGAATGGGGAGAGGCCACTGGCCTCTCCTTCTGTCAACTGCGGAGAGGCCATTGGCCCCTCCTGTGTGGAAAACGGCCCTAGAGGCCACTGGCCTCTCCTTCTGTCAACTGCGGAGAGGCCATTGGCCCCTCCTGTGTGGAAAACGGCCCTTCAAGGGCCGTTGCTGCAATCATCAGCAACCCGTAAGGTCGCTGTTCACTGGACGAGGAGAGGCCAACAGCCTCTCCTTTCGTAAGTTTTTTTTCTTTTTTTATAATTTACTTTAGTTACACATGTTAATATTAACAATAGGTCATAAGTAATAATTTGGTTACACACGTTGTCATTTACAACAGTTTACATAAAATAACAAAGCTACTTCATAAATCGAAAATCAAAATAAATGATTCAATACACGAGAATCACTAGCGAATATACTGAGCAAAATAGCATAAAGGCAGGCTCTGATACCACATGTTAGCCATACTTTATATAATCGAATGCTAGATACATATAGCAGCGGAAATTTAGATTATAAATACCTCCAGTCATTGTTGCTCAAGTACCGAAATTAAATGAATTTCCAATTGCAACAGCAGCAAAACTTTTCCCAAAGCAGCAACAACAATACAAAATAATAAAACATTTTACGAGAGGAGCCTTCTGATCTATACCTACCAGTAGCCGTAGATGGAGTACACAAGCTATTATTTATAGGTAGTTCAGGGACCCCTCTCGTTAATTTATTTTTCAATTTTCTCTTTCCATCAAGGAAATAATTAGTCATGATCAATTAATTGATCCCTATGATCAAACTCCATGACCTATTTCTATGATCATAAGTTTGCATGATCAAGAACATGAGTGTGTCATGAGGGATACAAATGAAAATTTCCAACACGGAGGAGAGAGGATAGCCTAAGACAACAACCAACGGGGCAGTCGTACCAAGAAAAGAGGAGAAAACGCGTCAAAACCATGTCATTAAGAGTAGAATAGTCGGTGTATTTTCGAAATTCCACTACACAGTAAAACATCATTTATATTTTAGTTAATACGAGATGCATTTATGATTGGTTGAGGAGATGCATTTATGATTGAGGATAAGAATCAAGTGGTCGATTGAGGCTTTGACTGGGACTGCTTTCAAAAGCTAAGCAGGTTTTTCAATATTTACCTGCAAACTTCAAATGATGGGACTGCAGTGTTGAATTCCACCGTTAGATAGCTACCCCAAGGGCTCCTTGTTTGTTTTCTTCTTCTTTTCACCTTCTGCTGCTAAGCATTCTGCTACGATTTACCTTTTGTTTTTTGCACCTTACCTACTTCTTTGAGTTTCTTACTGTTTTTCTTTTTTCCTTCATACACAAAACTATGACTGAAACATATCTTCAAAATAGAACAATTCATAGCTTTTTTTTCTTCTGTAAATAACACAATTGGTTATAGCCAGAAGGTTCCTTATATATATACCTTTTTTTTTTATTAATATTGGTATATAAGTCAGTTTGTGCGCACATCGACTAATTACAGATCCTAAAATTAACGATAATATAAATCTAATGAATATCATATTAGCAACCACATGACTCAAACATAAAATTACAGGAAATATATTATATATATATATATATATATAGGTTTTTTAAATTTAAAGGTTGTGCATGTATGTAATGCCCTTTAAAAACGTGGCCTAAACAGGGTCTTATACAAAAAGATAAATTTATTTTTATTTATTTTATATTTTTAGATTGTTTTGTTTGGTAGATGTTAAAAATAAATTTAAAAAAATTAAAAAAAAATGATTTTAATATATTTTAAACTAAAAAAAATACTTTAAAAACAATTATTAATACAATCTAAATATTGGTATATGCGCACTTTCAAAAGCAACCACGCGTTTCCCACGCGTTTCCAAATAGCCCTTATAGCCACGCGTTTCCAAATAGCCCTTATAACCACTAACCTCAACCCTCCCTCTTTCCAAGTCGTTACAACATTGTTGAAATGTGTCGACTTTCTATGGCTTCCATTGAGGCCGGGTCCTCCTTGTATGATGCCTTTCTGAGTTTTAATGGAGATACTCGCTTGAGTTTTACTGATCATCTATTTGCTGCTTTATACAGAGCAAGAGTCCGCACATTTCGAGATAATAAGATTCCTAGAGGGGAAGATATCTCCTCGCAACTCCTCGAAGCAATCCATGGATCCGAGATTTTTATAGTGGTTTTCTCCGAGGGCTATGCTACTTCCACATGGTGTCTTGATGAACTGGCAAATATCATGGAGTGCAGAGATACAAAAGGTCAAGTTGTTCTTCCTGTGTTTTACCATATTGATCCGTCTGATGTTCGAAAGCAGAAAGGGAGTTTTGCAGAAGCTTTTCAAACGTACGAGGAGCGTTTCAAGGAAGACATGGAGAAGGTCAACAGGTGGATAAAAGCTCTAATAGAAGCCTCAAATCTCACTGGGTGGGATCTCAATAGTCGGGCAAATCAGTATGTCTTTTCTTTCAATAACAAGTCAATTTTTACCAATCCAAGCCTGATATAGTCTATCCCTAGCTAGACAATACTTAATTACTTGTTAGCTATGATTTCCAATATCTATTAGTAACGTCCACCTTTTTTTTCCTTTTTGTTTTTTATATGAAGGCCCGAAGCAGTTTTTATCGAAGATATTGTGCAAGATGTGTTGGCTAAATTGGGTCATAAATATAGTCTGGATGTTCCTAAGCACCTTGTGGGAATTTCTTCTCATCACGTTGAAAGCATTGTTTCCCTACTAAGAACTGTTACAGATGATCATACACGCTTTGTGAACATACATGGAATGGGCGGAATAGGTAAGACAGTTATAGCAAAAGCTGTATTTAATAAGCTCTACCGTGAATTTGAGGGAAGTTGTTTTATTTCTAACGTCAATGAATATTCGAAAGATCTATTGAAGGGTTCGGCTGAGTTGAGAAAAAAAATTCTCCGTGATACTTTGAAAACAAAAGGTTATTATTTCCCTCATGATGATAGCCTGGTGGACATTTTCATGAAAAAAAATCTCAGTAATAAAAGAGTTCTTGTTGTTCTTGATGATGTGGTTGAAAAGGAACATGTTAGTTTATTGGTGGGAGAAGGCAAATTTGGTCCTGGAAGTGTAGTAATGGTTACATCTAGAGATGAGCGTTTGCTTACTGAATTTCCAGTGCATGTAAAATATGAGGCTAAAGGACGTTTGCCACATGATGAGTCCCTTGAGCTTTTCAGTTTCCATGCCTTCCAGACGACCCATCCACCGGAAGATTATGCAGATATTTCCAATGATATAGTGAAGTATGCCGGAGGGCTTCCTTTAGCTCTTGAAGTTCTGGGCTCAAATTTGTACCAAAGAAACAAAACTTTCTGGGCAAGTGCTTTTGAAACAATGCGAAAAATTCCAAATCGTCAAATCCAGGAAAAGCTTAAGATAAGTTTTGACTCACTGGATGATAGAGTAAAAGATATATTCCTCGATATCGCATGTTTCTTCGTTGGCAAAAACAAAGAATATGTGTCAGCAATACTATCTGCCCGCTGGGATCACGATCCAGAATCATCATTTTCGATACTTGTCGACAGGTCTCTCTTAAAAGTTACTTTACAGAATGAATTAACGATGCATGATCTGGTACGAGACATGGGAAGAGAGATAGTTCGTCAACAGCATCCCCGAAGAATTTGGCTTCATAAGGAAGCATGGGAAGTGCTCAAAATAAATATGGTAAGAACGAAATGCATAGCTGCAATCTTGTGTGCAAAGTTTTATATGTATTTCCTGTTGAATTTGTTTTAACAAAATAATTTTGCATAGGTCCACTTGCAAACCATGATATATGCGTTCTACTGAAATTTCTTGCTCTTCTCAGGGAACAGAAGTGCAGGGTCTTGCGCTAGATGTGCCACCTCAGGAAGCTGGTCGAACTTTAAGAACAAAGTCATTTAAAAACATGAAATGTTTGAATTTACTCCAAATCAATGGAGTTCGTCTCAGTGGACGCTACAGCCATCTCCCCAGAGACATAATATGGCTTTGTTGGCATGAAAGCTCTTTGAAATCCTTGCCATCCAGTTTTCGCCTGCACAGCCTAGTTGTTCTTGACATGCAGTACAGTAAAATCAAGAAACTGGAGGTACGTACTGAATATCCCCACATTGTTATTCCTGTTGCAACTTAAATTTCTTAAACAACTTTTTTTCTTTTCTTTGTTATTTTTTTCCTCATTTTTCTCCCTGGCTTGGCAGTCTCTCGACAAGCTGAAAATCCTCAATCTCAGCCATTCTAAGTTTGCTAAAACACCAAAACTCGTAGGGCTCTCGAGCCTTGAGAGACTAATACTTGAACGCTGCGAAAGATTAGCTGAGGTGGATGATCAGTCTGTTAGACATTTGGAGAAACTTGTTCACTTGAGTTTGAAAGATTGTAAAAGGCTGAAAAATCTTCCAGAAAGCATTTGCAACTTGAAATATCTTGAAACTCTAGACATTAGTGGGTGCTCGAGTCTAGAGAAATTACCGGAGAACTTGGGTGCAATGGAATCCTTAACTGAGCTGCTAGCTAATGAAACTTCAATAATGGAACTTCCCTCATCAGTTGTACAATTGAAGAGGCTTCGTAAGATATCATTGAGTGGATGCAATAACAAGCCAGTCTCACCGTTTACTTTTTTTTCAGCACTATTTTCTTCAATGTTTTCACCAACGAGTTCAACCTCCAAAGCTTTGCTGCCAGCTTCTCTTCATAGTTCAAGCCAATTAACAGGACTAGATCTTAGTTATCGTGGATTATCTGACGGTGAGATTTCCATAGATCTCGGGAGTTTGTCCTCTCTCCAAGAGCTGAATTTGTCGGGAAACAAATTCTTCAATATGCCTTCTGGCATTGGCCGCCTTCCCATGCTTAAATATTTACTGGTTAAGGACTGTACAAATCTTCTATCAGTTTCGGAGCTCCCATCAAGTTTAAAGGAACTGGATGTTGTTAATTGTTCGGCGTTGGAGAGACTGAAAATTCAGTCAAATAAAATTCCGTCACTGTATGTGAGTGGGTGCAAAAAATTAATAGAGATTGAGGGTATGGAAGGTATGGGTAAGAGATGGGTCATTGTTTCTGATGACCGGAGAAATTTATCAAATAATTTGAAGCAGAGTCTTGTTCAGGTTCTCTCTCTCTCTCTCTCTCTCTCTCTCTCTCTCTCTCTCACACACACACACACACAAGTCTCACGTACGCATATGAATGTTGATTAGGTCTAAAGTCTTGCTTTCCTTGAAACAGGCATTATGCAAGGGTGACGAGTATGACATTATCATTGCTCACGACGGTGAGATGCCAGGATTGTTCAGCCATCGAGGAGAAGGATCTTCATTATCATTTCATGTACCTCCAGGTTCAGACGGTACAAAAATCCAAGGGCTGGTTGTTTGGGTTGTCTGCACCGCCGCCATCGGTGGTAACATATGTGCTTATCTTCGGGGTGAGGCTGTTGTAAGAAACAAGAGCACCGGCGTTGAATTGTTTAGAAGATCAATAATGTTGTATACGGTGAGCACAAATTCAAGCAACCAGTGTTCTTGGGTAAGCCACATATCTTTGGCTGCACTGAGAGCTGGAGAGGAGTTGGAGCTATCTGTTGAAGTAAAGGATACTTATTTTCAAGTAAAAAAGTGTGGAGTCCATTTCATCATAGTAGATAATAACGAGTTGATTAGTCGGATCACAGCTGAAAAACTACTCCCTTCTCCTATCCTTGTTCATTCTGCTTGTTGAATTCTCTGTGTGGTCTCATGCAATTGAAGGTCTTGTTCATTCGCCGTGTTATAAAAGTGTGGAGATGCTTGCATGAAATAAAAAAGTCTTCGAAATCTTGTTCAAGTGTTCTCTGTAATATTTTGTCAGCCTGAATTCTGTGTCCTTTTTCCTACTTCAAAGAGACAACTACGTACGAATGTTTTTCAGCTGTTCTGGAAAAAAAACTCGACCTATGAAGGCAAGCAGAAACTCTTGCTATTCTGGAAAAAACTCGACCTATCGAAATCTTGTTCAAGTGTTCTCTGTAATATTTTGTCAGCCTGAATTCTGTGTGCTTTTTCCTTCAGAGAATAAACTAATTCGACGCTTATTTCAACTGGGGGCCACTATCTCCTCCTGGCAAGCAGAAACTCTCTTGTTTTTTGGTTGGAAGAGCAATTCAAGAATCAAAGAGCTGTATAGTCATCTTCTCTAAAGATTATGTATCCTCCAAACGGTGTCTTGAAAAACTCGTGGAGACTCTGTAGAGAAAACATGCCTTGGGACAAGTTGTTCTTCCAGTTTTCAATGAAGTAGATTCTTTAGATGTTCAAAACTAGAAAGGTATTTTCTCCTATACTTTTAACAAATAAGAAGAAATCTTTTAAGGACAAATTAGAGACGGTGAAGAGGTGGAGAAAAGCTATCGAGGAAGCTGAAAAACTAACTGGATGGCATCTCAAGGATATGGCAAATAGAGAAGGCAATGCATAGTACTGTATCCAAACAGAATAATTTACTTGTCTCAAAACTTTGCAAGAGGATCATTGACTTGTAACTTTTTTATTTCTAAAGAAGATTTTTCTTAAGTTCTTGAAACCCTAATCATGATATGCTTTTCAAATTATTCTTTAATGAAGCTTATTAAAATATAGATCAATTTGGCCAAAGAAAAAAACACCCTACAAATATGCTTTCTCTCGAGCACATGAAAAAGAAGCACCACCTCAAGCATATGATTGCCTTCATTATAAAGTTGAGGCATCAACTCGCATACACAAACATGTTTGAGCAGCTATCGAAAGATTTGATTACACTATTATAAATTGATTTTTTTATGTTAATGAACAGCTATCGAACTTATTCTACACATGGATGTTTTTATTTTTTTTTATGTAAAAATACCCTTATATTTCTAAACGAAGAAACATTGATTTATCTTTCATGCTCAAATTGTTTGATAAATTTACCATTATACTATGTCATTAGATTATTCCTATAATAGATCAAACTCAATCTTGTCTTGTAATAACCGTGTTCATAATCATGATCGATCATCAACACAACTCAACAAGTGTTTGTCATTGTTGATTTATATCGAAGGAATAGTCTTTTATGATCCCAAACTTGTTCACATGCTAAGATGTATGGTTTAACATTATTTGTTTTACCATCGTGTTAATATTCGGCAATTGAGAAACGATGAACCTCTCTCACAACAAACTTTCCGGCTACAACTTTAGAAATCTCCTACAGTGAACTAGAGGGCCCTGTTCCCACAATCAAAGGCTTGAATTAAGCTCCATTTGAAGCAATATGATATGAGAAATTATACAAATGAAAGATATAACTTTAAATGAAGTGAAAGATTATAAGTGATATATAGTGTATTTAATCAATTGGTTATACAAGTGATATTGACTTTGTTCATGTAAAAATATATTTATAATTAATCATTTTTATCTTTAATAATCATTTATGTTTGATTAAGGGTATGGCATGGGAGCATTGACCTCTAACCTCCATTTATTTTCTTGAGATGTGTGATCATACTCGACAGCTGCAAGTGTCTTCCTCAATGCCACTAACTCTTCCCCAGCTCCGCATACATACGCTGAAGCTTGTCTTCCGGACAAGGTCGCTCCTTCCATGCTGTCTATGTAATCCTGTTCAATGCAGAAACCATGCTTAAGTTATTGATTTTTTCCCCACATTTTCAATCGAATAAACCAGGTATTGCTAATCTCTCTGGTTGCTTTTGTTGTTTCCTTTTAATCAATAAGTTGTTTTTGTACTGAAAGCCGTGTGGAGGCAAGCACTAAAGCTACTTTTCTATCAAGCTAAATGGTCTAGGGAAATTTGAGTTACCTGTTTTGTATATGAACCAGCAAGGAAGAAGTTTTTCACAGGCGTCCTCTGATCAGGTCTAAAGGGATCTTTGCCAGGTCCTTCACGATACAAGGATTGGGCAATTTTTACGACGGATGACCAGGTTACTTCCAGACCTTGGGATGACGGGAATAAAGCCAGGACCTGATTATTTAAATAAAAAAAATAAGAGCAAACAATGATAATATTTGCATAATAATAAATGGTTTCAACAAATGAGAATTCAATGCTCTGAATAAGAATCAACTACTGGAAATAAAAGCAAGGAGCGCATTATTTTAACCATCTTTTTATAATGAAAGCACATTAACTCAAGCTACCATCTGTGATGATGTAAGCCTTTCGGCTCTAACTGGCTTTTGGACTACCAAAGAACCCATATCACACAGAAGAACAGCTGCGGGTGGTATCGGAGTCAAAAAGGACTTGCATTAAGGCCTGGTTTTACTACGTACACACGTTATTTTTACTACCCCCGTTATGTTTTTGCATAACTTCCCAGTGTATGTAACAAAGCTTAGGACCATAGATAATAGATGACTTTAGGAGTTAAGAGATAATGTTTAAAGCTACAAACCTGCTTTGAGACTCTCTCTATGATTTTATCATTTGTCAAGGGCATGTAAGGATCTCCCGGTGTCAGAACACATCTAAAACATATAATAATATTTGTAAATACAACAGATAAGGGTGGAAATATAAAAGATAACTCTAGGGATATTTATGGTAGATTATCATTCCCTTTTTATCATTACATACTGAAACTAACAGTAATATAATGAAGAAGAGATATTTGTTTTCTTACTGGAGCAATGAACCCTGTCCTTCAATGTAGTAATCTTCTGGAGAAGTGAGTGCTAGGTCAGCAAAACAAGAAAAATCTGCATCTGGAGTGTATAATAGGTTATCTAAGCCAACAGCTTGTCGCAACCGCCTGCCAAACAAAGGAAGCAAGGACTTATTTGAAAAATGCCTTGTGTGTACAAGCATCCTGCTTTCACAATCAGAGCATCAGCATGGATAGAAATTCACCTTGATTGATCTAGATCCTGCAACTCTGTAACCCATCCATTGTATCTAAGTTGTACTGTCACAACAGGTACTCCCACTAGCTCATAAATATTATCAAAGAATTTCGATTCCCTCCACTGGGATGGAAGTAGTCTTTTAATTCCAGGGACATCACAAGCTGCCATCAAATAAAACCATAGAATGACAAAAAATCATCAACGCGCAATTTATACAAGATATGAAGAAAGAGAAAGGGCATATCTGACTGTATACCTGCAACATAAGCATCTGCTTTTACAACTTTCTTATCTGTAGCCTGCAATGATACGAATGTAATGTTTCATGAATGAAGGCCTTACAAACACTGGTGGAAGATAAAAATAACAAATGGAAACCTCCAAAAATACATATACACTATCTGGTTTCCAAATTGTTTGATGCACAGGTCTTGACCCTGCCATAGAACCCACAATGACACGTCTATAATAAAATATCAATAGCATATCCATGCACACTTTATTTCCTTCCATCCATTAGTTTGGCCAGGCTCAACTTAACAAATTCCTTTTAGAGTATAGACTGAAGATTTTAAGCACCAATTCTATGCATCATTCTGAAGAGAAAAACTCCACCAATTCTCCAATTGCAAACCCACAAACATGTTCTTGGGAAGTTAGACGGAGAATAGGATATTCATTCCCTATTCATTAAGCAAAAGGCACAGATGGAATACTTTGTCTTTAACTCTTAAGCCTTTTTCATAGACCTCTTCAAAGCAGAACCATAGCTTATTGATATATTCATCAAAACAATGTTGAGACAATTGAATTGTATCCTTGTTCATCCTTAAATTGGAGCAATGTAACCAGATTTACGATAGGATATTTGAACAAGTAATATAAATGATAGTATCACAGTATCAATCAAGTCTAGAAGAAGAAAAATGAGAAGCATTTACCTTCGACAAGGCAAGTCCTGTGACATGTATTTCTCCATCTTGAGATCTATCGTAAAGTATCTGTCTGCATCCCCACCTCAAATGAAACCTGCTCTTGCAGATAAAGAGACATTAAAGAATATCAATTATTGAGAGACTCAAAAAATTCAAAAGTAATGACTGTGAACCTATATTTACTACCTGCCTCCTTTATCTTCGATATACTTTCTAATGGGACCACTCAAGTAAACATCTGGAGAACCCTTGAGCATACGAAGCAAAGAAGCCTCTGTCTTAGTGGCAAACAATGAAAATATGGTCAGCATGCACCGAGCACTGATGTTATCACAGTCAATAAACCCAAGGGCATAAGCAACAGGATCCCACATTCTTTGGATACTCGTGCGTGTGCCACCTTTGGACAAAAACCAATCAGAGAAGCTGATCTGTAAGAAGAAAATGCAATTTCAAGGATAATATTAACAAAACAACCTGAGCAACTAATCAAAAGAAAGAGAAATGAGATGGTGCTTACACTATCTAAATTCCTTATGTCCCTCAATGCACCATCTGGATCTACAAGAGCCTTTACCACTGGACTCAGGGCAAGCGCCATAGCATTTCTTGCTATATCATAAGTCTGAAATTGAACAGTACCACGAGATAACACATCAAAAGAGAGTTTAAGGGGGTAGGTAATTTGGCACCTCCCAAAATATGTTGAAAGATGACATAAGACCCTTATAGTTTCCTTAGAAATTTATTTTTAATTTTTTCTTCTGGTGAAAATTTGAATGCCAAGACTACGTTTACTTATGAGGTGTTTGGGACAATGGTAACAGTTGTTTTTCAAAGTGATTTTTGCTTGAAAATGCATTAAAATAATTTTTTATTTATTTTTGTAAATTCATTTTTGACATTAGCTCATCAAAGCAATAACAAAAAACACAAAAATAAAATAAATATGACGAAAGGGTGGTTCAACCGCTGCACCAAACGGTCCCATAGAATGCAATGAAAAATGCGGGGCATCACTAAGAATAGGAAATTAAACGCCATTAGTAGTGATGCATAATTGATGCAGTGCCATGGCCAAGGAGACATAAGGGAAAGAAAAGAGGCAGCAGTTAGAAGGGTAATAAACATGTTAATGACATATATGGGTTAACATCTAAGGTTGAGGATATTGCCCCATAAAATCCAGAACGAACTGGATGCTGGCAAGATTACCTTAAGCTGATTTGTAGACAAAAATGCACTAATCCCATGCAACGGAGCTCCAATTGGAAACCGAAAATCAAGCTCTGGAATCAAATTCAAGTTATGAATGGACTTAATTATGGTAAACAAGATTGAATATGACAACTACTGTAAGGCAACTAAGAAAACAATATTTCAATCGATGATACACATCTATTGTTAGGCAAGAATTGATCAGATAAGGATAAGCATTAAATCATACCACCAATTTCACCTCCCATGTTTACAAATGTGTGAGTATGATCCTTCACAAGGAGATTTTTATCAGCGCCCACCTATGTTTTAGTGATTCCGAAAAACTATCAGATTATATAAAGAGCAGCATTTTGTGTTCAAAAAATATATTTTAAATTGTTATACCACAATAACAAAAGAAACTTTCTTCACCTTCTTCATCAAACGGAAAAGATTATTATAGCAACCAAAGAAAACGTGAAGTCCCATTTCAATATGATTTCCACGTCTATCAACAAATGAACCCACTTTGCCACCAATGAAAGACCTTGAATCGTATATGTCCACCTGAATAAAAAATAAATGAGAACATCTATCTTCAATTCATATTATAACATAAAACCATTAAATTACAACAGTTCAACATTTCTAAGAAATAGATGTCAAGTTTGCTCTTAACTAGAAATGAGATTTCTGTATGATGCTAATGCTATGATTGAAATATGCAATCCACAACCTTGCATTATTTTTTTATTTTGTTTCAATAGGGTCAAGGTGATCACATGACCACGCAGGACAACGCAGAGAAAGCATGTACCTCATGGCCTTGATCCAATAGCTCCACTGCAGTTGACATGCCTGCCAACCCAGCTCCAATAATAGCCACCTTCAGCTTTGGTCCCCTATAATGTTCAGGTTCTGGTGGAAATAACCCCTTCGGAGCTGGGAATCATACAATTCAACGCATGTCAGCGAGAAGAAAAATGTCATCTTACACCTCTGACTGGTCTTTAAATAAATTAAAAGGCAGTACTCCTGTCTAATTACGCATCATAACATATGTATTTGATCTAATGAAAATCTTTATTAGAAAACAGACCCCATTTATAATTTATTCATAACAGCTGAATGGCAGAATTAAATTTCATTGATACATTTACAAGTCATCTCACCGACCTACTCTCTCAAAATTCAGAGCTAATTAAACAAACTCAGCAGCAAACACCATCAAAAACTAAAAATCACCACACCAACAATATAAAAAAAGGATGAAAAGTCTCAATCTTTAAACAAAAAGAAAGCCCAGGTAGGAAAAAAATGCACAAAAAATAAGTAAACAACACAATTCAAAGCAAAAAAAAAAAGTAAGCTTTAAGGAATTACCATTAACACTCATATCAGATACGTTTGTTTCCAAAGAATCCAAAGCAGACCGAACTGTAAACGACCTTTGATTCCTGAACCCCACCTGAAACACTGACCGCCTACGACCAACACCACCAGAGAGCAATAACCCTGGTGGGCTAGTCTCGCTTCTAGTTCCAGTAACAGATTTTGCAGGGAAAAGAATCAAAGAAGCCATGATTCTCTTCGCTGCCCAGCCAGGAATTCAAGAAAATTCTTCACCTCTTACTCTTAGTAATAGAGTCTGTGTCTATAGAAAGCACGGATTTTTAACGAGACCAGCCAAATTTAGTAAACGTAGACAGAGGAGTGAAGGGCATCTCGCGTGGAGTCAGGTATTTAGGCATGAAGAGGTTGGGTGTGTTCATTTTAATGCTAAATACATGTTAGGCTGTTAGAATTTGGACACTGTCAATGTCCTGTACTGATTAACAGTGTGATTGTAAGTGTTATAGATTATTTTTATGTATTTTTTATTTTGTGAAATTTATTTTTAATATATTAAAATTATCAAAAATAATTTGATCGATCACATTGAACTTGGGATAGGTGGCTTTTAATTCGGTTGTTTATTTGGTAATGTGGGGTTAGCTATTTAAAAAATATATTTTTTAATTAGAAATAAATTAAAATAATATTTTTTTAGTGTTAATATTAACACATCAAAATTATTTAAAAATACCTAACAAAAATTACAAAAAAAAGGAGCTATAACTCACAAACAAATGTTATTCATTTAATCACTATTTTGAAATCAATAACTATAATTTGAAAAGTACTTGGTCACCGATTATGGTTAAAGTTATTTTTTAAAATAATTTTTGTTCAAAAATATATTAAAATAATATTTTTTATTTTTTAAAAATATTTTTGACATCAACACATTAATATCAATATGACCTAAAAATATTTAAAAATAATAATTTAAAATAAAATAAAAAATCCATTTTTTTCAAAAAAAAAATTAGAACACAATGTCAAACAAAACCTTGATACACATGATATATTTACATTAAAACTCTTTTTAAAACTTAGTTACAAAATAAAATACAATTTATAAATTTTATTAAACCCACTTTATCAAACTATAATAGTGAAAACTAACATAATACTAAACACCCACTTACTTTTCATTAAAAAAAATGATGGATTTATATTTTTTTTCTAATTTAAATGGATGAATGCAGAGTTTATAGTAAGACTTGTGATAGAGTAAGAAAAAATCAAAAAATGAAATAATAAACTAACAAAATTAGGAAATATATATATATATATATATATATTCATATTTTCTTGATATTAAATATTCACTTTGTACATGGTGATGCCTGCTCTTTTGCTACGAGGGCAGGAACTCCAGCCCATGGCCATTGTAGACAAAAAACAAAATTATTAGGGGCGGCGCTAGGGCCTATCTAATTATGGGGGCCCATTTGTCGTACAATATATGACTTCATCCTTGTGTTTAAGGAATAATTCAGCATGGTCCACCCAAGAAGCAATCTTCTTAGACATGGGCTCCGCATGTCCTCAATTTTATTTTTCTTCTCATCAAATTTGGTATTACTATGAGATTTCTTCTTATTTTACACTTTGATATTTTTTATTTAGCTTTATTCATCCATAAATTTATAGAATTTGGTCATTAATTAGGCATGGATTGTTGTAATTGAAAAAAAATATTTGATGATGAAATTAAAAAAAAAATACATATTTTATTAGCCTATGAATTGCTACGTTGAAAAAACTATACCGTTTAGCATATTTTTAATTGGAATATTTAGCAAAAACATTAATGTAAATTGTTTAGGCTCAATTCTCTTGATGTTTAAATTTCATCATCTCTCATTCTATTTGATAAAAATTAAGTAAGGTAGTATGAATCTGTGTGCAATTTTTAAATTCAAAAAGCTTTCACTTGAGAGGATGTATTAGAGAATAATATAAATCGTATCTTGTGGCCTCACCTAACAACTAAAATTTTTAAATGAGATGATTACTTGACAAAAATAAGAGAAAAAACACTTATAGAAATCAAGACGAATTTTTCTTTGACTAAAATGTGTTCTTCATTATTCAGTTTTTCTAATGATAAAAAAATAAAAGAAAATTTGGAAAATGATTTTCATGAAATAGACATGGCTGTACTTTTTAAAACTGTTAAGATAAAAATCTCCCTCTTGCTATAACATGAAATATATAATTGGAAAAACATATTTGAGTCGCAAAGGTTAAAGTTTATTTTTCCAATACAGAGTTGTCGCTTGTAATAAAAACAGAGGAAAAAACAGGGAGCTCGACAGGAAAGAGAGAGAGAAAGAGGAGAGAGAGAGGGGGTGGGATCAAAGCAATGATCATGGCTCGAATTGAAATCTTTGTCTATGAAAAGTAACTTCACCGAGCTAGACGATCTACGCTTTCCACATGATAAATGTGAATCACTGTACTCTGCTTCATCTTTCATATGAGTGTCGGTTGGCACAGTGCAGACTGCATTATTCACTGCATTATTATGGTGAATATCGGTGCTCGATCGCCGTGCCCGCCGCAGGTTCAATGTTTTATCGGTGCTTGCTCGCCGTGGCCGCCGCCGGTCCAATGTTTTATTGGTGCTCGCTCGCCGTGGCGGCCGCAGGTTCAATGTTCTAGTGATTATTATTTCATAATAGAAATAATTGAAACATTTGAGATACGGAGGAGACATGCATCTGTTCTTTAGTTTACTTAAAATTATAATATTTTATGTTCATTTTTTTTTTACTAAATACATTTTTATCTCTTATATATATATTTAAAATGGTTTTTTAATTCCTAATTAACACCTCATACTACATCAAGATAGATTATTTATGGATCCGGGATTTATTATTTGTAGTGGTTCGAATATCCTAATTATATATAAAAAAAAAATTATCCAAAAATATGATTTTACAGTGAAAAATATAAAATATAAGAAAATTAATTGAAATATATAACTTATCCATGGATGTAAATTCTCCGACCAATTCCATAAATGACACTTTTCAACCTCCAAACGCCTCATATCACCACATACTGTAACGAGGACGCAACCCAGTTCAGGCAGCCCAAAAACAGACACGGCAACTTGCTTCAAAAATAAGTTCTTGGAAATCACATAAAGGGAAATAGAAAAAGGTGAGAAATATGTTTGTCAAGAACCCTAATCTTCCATCGATCCCTTTCTGACCCCTAATTAGTTGATTGCTGTGGCAGGCAATTACCCCAAATTCTCATCGTTTTGATGCTACAGAAGGTGTCTGGGAATCCACCAATATAGACCAGAGAACATGAACATCTTCATACTGGCAGGACTTGACTTCTTCGTGCAGAATGCATATATCTTCAGCTGAAAAACAACGAAAATATCGTAAGAAAAAACTAACTAGTACTGTTCAGTGATCACAGCAAAAAGAAAACCCCTGTGATTGTTAATCTACCAGGCAATGTGTAAATATCGTAAGCAATCATGTGTCTATATGCTTTTCTGAAAATGTTTGGTAGCAAATCCAGCATTAATCTCTGTGTTTCAGATAATCTATGGTTCAAACAGGGAATTATAAGATAAGAAATCTTGGAGAGGTGACATAAGACTTGAGACTAAATTTATTGAAGAGAGAAGGTGATGGTGAAAGAGAACAAATTAATGGCAAACAATATAGGAAAATCAGATCAACAAGGCTCAGAGATGCAGTCTACGATAAGTACGTACTCTTTTTATGAGTTGCTGAATGCTTGCGAAACCACAGCTTCTTCAATGGAGAAAAGAAGGATTTCATCCACCCCATTTGACTATTTCATGGCAGGTGAACACCAATGAAACATCCAGAAGAGAAGAAATTAGAGAGAGAGAGAGAGAGAGAGAGAGAGAGAGAGAGAGAGAGAGAGAGTTTGCTTGCTACAGAAGTGAATTCAGAAGAAGAAGCATCGTTGCATGCTGAGAATACATTTCCAAGAACAAATTTTCCACTTGCAGGAGAGGAGAGAATTCCATCCTGAGACAACTACAAGATCTCTTTCTATAGCTCTCTTCAAAATGTACTGTTTAATTTCCTACTCGTATAATTCATATAAATTGTCGGTACCTTTTGTCAAAAGATGGCCACCAACTTGTCGGACTGCTGCTTTCACTTTTACATAGAACTGTTCAGAAAAATCAAGCCCGCATTATTTGAGCTAGAGCCCAATTCTATATATCTAATTCTGATAATCATATATGTCCATTCATGAATTAACATAAAGCAAGAACTAAAATCAAATATAATGATCTGTGCTAGATCCAAAATCTTATATGATTAGCTTGATCTTATTGATTATTACTATAAAGTTTAGTGATCTTGTTGAATGATCAGCCACCACAGAAAAGAACAGTTGAAATGAAAGGAGCAGACTGTTCTATTGCAAAGCTTGGCTTGAATATTCTTATCCAGATGTTGATATCCTGCCGACCCCTCATTTTTTTCCCACGTTCTAAATATCATCCTTTTCTAGTTTATGTGCATGGCAGACTGTTCATGTAAGAGATTGGAGCTTGCACATCGACGCAGCAGCTTGGCCTCTTGATCTTCTTGTCCTGATGTGCTATATATATATATATACATGCGAGGAATGCAGAGAATCCTGGAAGAAGATTTTAGATGACAAGAAATGCGTTGGGCCTAACGTGGTTTATTATCTTGACCATTTTTTAATCCATCCTTTGAAGCGATTCAAAAAAAAAAAAAAAAGGTTTATTATCTTGAGGGTATTTCATTATTCAAAATCTTTTATTTCAACTTACATTCTTAATTATAATTATTGACTGGGTTACAAAATCCAAAATGCCCCCTCTCAAACTCATAGAGATTTTAAGTAAAAATCTTCGTGAGTTTAATATTTGTATTAAAATCTTGATAATCATTTACTAGAAAAAAATGATCTTCAAATTGTGATTATAATGACAATAAAAAAAAAAGCTAGTAAATTATAGTTTTAGAATTTAAATCACTTAATCAAATATAACGAGATTTTCTTGCAAAGGATGTATGGTAAGTATAAAAAGAAGATTAAAAAAAACTAATGGTTGGTAGACAATAATAGGAAAAAAAAAAAAGTTAAAAACTCAAAAACAAAGGAAGATGTTTGCTAAAAATAAAATAAAAAAACTTTATTGATAGTATGTGCAATTACAACCACCAAATTAAAAGGTATAAATTTCATAAATTATAATCTTCAATTATTTAAATTTTTTAATTTTTGGCACTTGATTTTTACCATAATTAGAGATTGGATTGCAATCCAAATTCCAAAGTATACATCTGTTTCCCAACACGCAGGAACCACTTCAGATTTTCTAATCACTTTTCTCCTATAATTTGGTCAAAATGAGCGTCTCCTGGACTCTTTCTCAAGGATGTCGGTGCTGACTTCTGTGAAGAAATGCAGACAGCAGAACACTTTTTGGTTGACAAGTCAACTGATAAGCGCTGCCGGAAAACTCCAATTCCTTCAACCACCACCACTCCCCATCTAGCTTAATCAACTCCTTTTTCTGCTTTAACGCGTGGACAACCTCAAATTCACAATCTCCCTCACCAGCCTCGTCGTCTCAGCATCACCTTTTGACTTAGTTTACAAAATTTCCTTCTGTCATATGATTGACAGCATTCACGATGACAAAAGTTTTAACAAATGATATATTCTTTCTGTATTTTTATCGATGTAACTATACATTCCATCCCCCATTAAAGAGCTTCTTGATTCTAAAACGTCAAATGATTAACAATAATATGAAGTAAATACCGGGTATTTACTGACAGAATGAAAAAGGAAACTATGAACAGGGATTATATTACTGCGCAGATTATAACCAGGACAAAAAGCAGGGCAGCTGCTCCAAGAATCAAACAGAAGGTCCAGCACACCTTCCTGATTAACGTTGTTGAAATAGAAGAACCAGATTTCTTGAACTGCTCATCCACAAAGATTAAGGAAAAATATTAATGATGATCACAGTAGGAACAGGAAAATAATGGAGATTTGAGAGGTAGAACACCCTTGAATGAATGCTCAAGGAATATACCTGCACTTGATCTTGAGCTGTATCCTCTGGCTGCGAGGAGAAGAAGAATTAGCAGGAAAGTGTCAAAAGGCTAGTGAGAAGAAAGTTTTAGGAATGTCTAATTGTGTGTTTAAATACTTACAATAAGCAGTGTGAGCAGCTCTGGATCGAATTTGGAGAGCAGCTTCCTTTTCTGATCTGCAGTACAACATGGATAAGTTGGCTAAAAGATTAGCCATTATGGGTTTTTTTTTTCCTTTTTCTTGAAGGCATAAAAAAAGTAAGACCTCTCTAAGCATCGAAATCGCCAACTTTGTGTGTGCTAGAGTGTGTTTAGTTGGAATTTTTAAAATTAACAATGTTTCAATAATATTTTTGAAAAAAAAATGATTTTTTTTTAATTTTAAATTAAAAATTAAAGTATTTTTAGATCATATTCATGCAACGATTAAGTTGTTAGGTGACGTCTCAGATTATGATTTATATTATTTTCTAACATGTCCTTTCAAGTGAAAACATTCTGGGCTTGAAACTTACACAGATCCACATTATCTTGTGCTTAATTTTTATCAAATAGAATGAGAATAGTGAAATTCAAACTCGTGATAGTTGAGTCAACAGGACTCTGATATTATGTCAAGAAGCTATCTCATCTAAAAGCTAAAGTTGTTAATTGAGATCCCAAAATATGATTTATATTATTCTCTAACAATGATATCAAAAATAATTTTTAAAAAATAATAAAATAAAAAACAATATCAACTACACTCCCAAACAGGCACTAATTCTACTTGCAAAGGTTAGATAATTTGTGGTGATTCAAGCCTGATCCTGCAAAAAACCTACCATATCCGAGTTTTGGGTCAATGGCAAGTGCTACAAATCCACTTAAGTCATGTATGAAGGAAGCTTAATGGATCAGATGATCGGATAAACTCGAAAGCATACATTAAAATTCAATGTTGTACCTTGATCAATGCTGCTGGTTGCTCTACTGGTTCCGCTGGTTTCTGAAACTAGAAAACCTCCTGCCCTGTATGCACATACCAGGATCAAAACAGTTTAAAGATTGTGTCAAATAATTATCTTATCTAAAAATTTAAGTTATTAGATGAGGTTCCAGAATATGATTTATATTATTCTTTTTTATTTTTATCAAATAGAATGAATATGGTGAGATTCAAACTCGTGATCGTTGGGTCAACAAGACTATCATACCATGTCAAGGAACCATTTCACTTAAAAACTTAAACTATTAAATAAGATCGCAAAATATAATTTATATTATTCTACATGCAGCTAATATTCAAGAGGAATGGGAGCATGAAACCAACTGTACCTCTTTGTTGATGCATAGAGACAGAGAGCCAGTGTTCGTGTTCTTAGCTGTAGATCCAATAGCATTTTCCATCGAAATTCCAAATCTTCTTTTGTTCTGTAAAACCACTGTTGCAACAGATTATTTACTTTTATGGAAGCTTATTGATCACAAGATTGATGAATTCTTTCAAGTTTTACACAGATTACAAGCAATTTCTGCTGGGAAAAACTGAAGTCTTTTCATCTCAAACCCACTGGTAATTGCTGATATCCCTTCCATTTGACTCATGAGATCCAGGATTTTTTTAAAATTTTCATTTTAAATGCTAATTCATTTTACAAATGTGTAATTCATAGAAACTCAAAATACCGAAGGGGGCAAGAAAATAGGATCGATTGCTCGCTCAATGATACAGTAAAGTATATCAAACATCAGAAGATTAACATTCGAGCAATTGAAGATGGAAGATCAATAAATGGCGGAAAAACACTAGCAGAAACAGAAACTATTGACTGTTTCAAAAAAAAAGTAGAGAAAATATGGAACATACAACGCAGGCTTTGAAGGTGGGTTATGAAGGAGTGATTCAAGCCGATCAAGCTTGACCCCGGCTTCAATCAGCTTCGATCGAGCAAAGTCTCTGAGCCGATTTTCTCCGGCTAAGTCTCTGTTCTTTATTCTGCTCTCAATGTCCTCCACCAGCTCTGCTGCCTCCTGTGCTTCCCTCATCCATGCATCCATGGCTAGAGAGCACTCGTGATTCACCATCTCTATCTCTCCCTAGACACCAAACAAAACGGCAACGTATAAAGAAACAAAAATGAAGAGAAAACGTATCCCTCTCTTAAAGAACAAAACAACAAATTAACAAGACAGGAAGAGGTGCCTCGATTGAGGAAACACTTTTAAATTTCAGAAACGAAGACAGGCAATGGAGTTTAACAGGATGTGGTTGTCCAGCTAAGATGGTACAGAGATGGAAATGATCTCTGTCATCGACACGTGTGCCTCCGAGATTTGGTGCATGAAACTGATAGGAAAAGAACAAAACCAGTATCTTCATCAACATCATTCTCTGGTCAAACCAGGGATACATGGCAAGTGCATGTGGTACTCAATAATTGCATTTATTACAACCAGCTAGACCGGCACCGCACAGAAATTCTCTTAGCTCGTCGGAAAGATATCACGGCCACCCGCCCAGGCCAAAACTGGATGTCCAAAAAAATAATTCAATTCAGAGCTCATCAGATCAACTCTACTACGCTTCAGTAAGAACTTGGATTTTATTCGAAAAAACTTTTAAAACAATTTTGTTTCAGTTTTTAAAAATAAAGCATTATTGTTTTGAATGGTATATGTTAACTCTTATGATAACTTTTAAAGAATAATATAAATTGGATAATGGAGTAGTTTTAACTTTTAGGTGAGATAGGTCTTTAATATGGTATCGAAATTTAGTTAACCTAGATGTCACGAGTTCAAATTTCACCAACCTCGTTCTAATTGATAAAAATCAAGCACAAGATGATATGAGTCTGTATAAATTTCAAGCCGAGAAGGTTTTCATTTGAGAAAGTATGTTAGAGAATAATATAAATTATATATTACAATCTCATTTAATAGCTTAAGTTTTTAAATTAGATGATATATTGAAATTAACGTATATATTTTGTGACTTAACTTATATATTTCATTGCTATGGTTGTGCTCTCTTTTTCACATTTTCTTTCCTTTTTATGATGAGAGCATTATATATTTAATTATATGGAAAAATTTAGTGATTATATATCAATGGATGGGTCAATTTCTGGATTGGTATAAATTTTATTTAAGAAAAAATATTTGAAATGAAAAAAAAAACTTTTTTAAAACGGTTTAATATAAAAACAAAACTCGAATTAAATCATTATATGATCGAATTAACTAGCTAAAACAAACAAGGCTATATAATTATATTATCATATAGCCCTCATAATTTAAACATTTTGTTCTCTAAAATAGGGCTATTTTTCATTGAAATTATATAACATTTTCTTTCTTTCTTTTATTAAAAAATCTTTTGTTTTGGGAGTGGTCGTTGGGGTTTGGGCCACCTTCCTCCAGGTTTGTTCCCAAAAACCTAACCCCATCCATGGATCTAGCCAGTAAATTTGGCCCAAAGATAGCAAGCAAGTCGAAAAGGGACCCTCTTCAAGTAGTCATTCTGCTAAAAGAAAAAGATCAAAAGATTCGTATCGCAATGCCAATCTCTCTGTCAATTTTTTAATCTATTTTTCTCTTTTTTTCAGCTTTTCGTAATGTTTTACAAAGCTCACCTACCAGGAAAGAAAAGTATCTCCATCATCACCATCCGTCTTGTTCTTCAAGTTCCATCAGGCAATCTTGTTTGGAGCAGAAAGTTTCAGTTACATTTCATGAAATAACACTTATCCAGCTAATCCTCCATTAATCCTTAAAAAAAGGGTTTAAGATTGTCTTCAACCTCACAACCTGTCCTTCTGATGAATGAATTCCTGTGATGGATAAACAGGGAATCTGCGAGTTGACGGTCAAAGCTACACACACACGTACAGCAAAAAATGTGCAAGCATCCATGATTGCAGCTTCAGCAGGAACGGAGCAAAAAGATAAAAAAAAATCTAAAAATAATAAAATAAAATAAATTTTTTAAAAAACATTTTTAAAATATAATGAAAAACAAGATGTGTGAACATAGGATTGAAGGAACCTTAAAAAAAAAAAGACACGAAATAAAGGCAAGGATACTGGACTAACATTCAGCCAACCATTTCTTACAATCACACCAAATAATTAAAGGGAAATCATACCCGTTGCTCAGAATCGAATCTAACGACAGATCACAGAATACCAACTCACACACAGCAAAATAGCAGAGAGATTTAGTGAGAGAAAGTGAACGGCATGAAGTGAGATACATGATGAGTGAAGAACCTTTGGTGGGCACCTAACGTTGTGAGCGCATTTATGGGAAGTCACTTCTAGCTTTTATATGAGAGAGCTGTTTGGACAGCCTTAATTTATTTTAATATAATAGGTTTGAAATTATTTTTAAAAATATTTTTGAAATTTAGAAATATATTAAAATAATAATATATTTGTATACAAACTCTAACATAAATAATGAGATGTAGCCATCAATTTAGGATGATTGGAGTACTCTAAAGTGTAAACTAAATGCTTGGTACCTTTGAATAGCTTGTAATTTTAAAAAAAATTAAAACCATGAGGGCTTAGCCATGATGTAACAACAAAAGAAAAATAAGGCAGTCATTGTTGATTTAAGGGATATACGAGTTGAATTCTAAGTTATAGAGTACTACTACTAGCTGTACTGGTAAAAAAAAAAGAAAAAAAAAAGAATGAAATGATATTATTTTTTTCAAATGTGAGGAAATATCATTTCTATAAAGCGTATTTTATAGGGTTATATAAATAAGTAAAATTTTAAATATTTTAAACTCTTATAATTGATCTTAAACTCGAAACTTATTATGCAAATTATAAATCTTATGTCAGCGAGTTATGTCCTTAAAACTTTTATTATTATTTATGGTAACAATCGATTCCGATAAAAAAAATTCTTCGATTTTTTTTTTTATGAATTCTCTACCAAACTTCAATGCTCCCTCGACTCTCAAAAAGAAAAAAAACGATAATCACAAGAATTATACATATATTTTTCAAAAAATAGAAGAAGAAAAATCTTTTTTTTCCCTTTCAAAACTTAGTTGACTGATTTTCTACGAGTCGAGCATAAATTTTAATCTTTCCTGGTTTATAATTTATATCCTCTCTTTTTTCACAATGACCACTTATTCTAGGAATGCGATGGTGTTTTTCTTTTTTATTATAATAAATTATATTTTATTTATTTCAACTTTAGTTCTTCTAAAAGAATAGAATATTTTTGTAACAATTTAAGTAATACAAATTACAGATGCAAGTACCAAAATAACTAGAAATAAAAAAGTTATCCATGCAAACAATTACAATAATATTCTTTTTTATTCGAAAAAATGGTGGGTTATTATACAATTATTCAAGGGGACGTAAGAATATCATAAATTAAGATAAGATATGAGCATTCAATCTCATAAATGAACACTCTTGAAGAGTTCATTTGCCTCCACATCAAACCACACTACAGAAGATCACTTAGTAGTAAGTATACGATTTTGTCCCGAATGAGTGTGGCGTGATGGCAGAATACTTGCGATCTGCATAATAAATCTCGAGTTCGAGTTAGTGAACTCACTTATCTTGACCCACAAAATATGTTTTATATAGTTTCCTCGCATTCAAATAAATAAAAAATATATGTTATTGAAATTATTTTCCACTCACTTACTCGATCACACACACCACGGCATAGGATATTCGACCAATATTTAGCCAACCATTTCTTTTAATCACACCGAATAATCAAAGGCAAAAAGAGAAATCATACCCTTGTTTAGAATCGAATCCACATACAGATCACCGAATACCAGCTCACACACAGCAAAATAACTGAGAAATACAGGGGGATTTAGTGGGAGAATGAGAAAAGTCATTCAGTGAGAGAATGTGGTTATGGTTATTTTTAAAAATATTTCTTGTATAAAAATATATCAAAATATTTTTTTTATTTTTTAAAAATTATTTTTAATATCATCACGTATAAAAATATTTAAAAAAACTAAATATATTTTATTTAAAATAAAATAAAAACATTTTTTTTTTCAAAAACACTCTAAAATCACTTCTGGCTTACAAGATAGCAGTGCCTTCACAACATGGTAACCTACTTTGTGCATAGATTCATGTCTATCCTTTATTATATTCTCTTATCGTGCGGGTCCTCAAGAGGTATTTTTGCTCATCAACTTAGCTAGAACATGAAATTAATTTATATTATTCGTTCTTGAAATGAAAGATGCTATAGAAAATGGACGACAATTCCCGCCAAGGAGAAGATTTGTTCTAATGGCAAGACTCTTTAAGAGTTTCTCGTCATTAGCTATGGTGATGTGATGATCATATTAAATTAATATATTAATGTTTAACTTGTCCATAGATATATTGATATGGTATGGTAATTAATACAAAATTCTTTTAAAAAATTCACATGTCCCTCTCCCTCTTTAAAACCTTGCTCTCCTCTTCTTAATTTCCCTCTCCGGTGAATCCTCAATTTATTTTATTAAACGCGCATGAAACTTTCTTTAGTTTATAGTTAATTTATTATGATAAAAAATATTAATGATGTTTGCTTTTTGTTTTTTTTACAATGAGGAAAGAAAAGCTCCATCCTATGATTGGTTTTCTTTTATTAACATGGACCCTGATTAGCTTGCATGTATTTTAATTAATTTCATAAATCTTGAAGTTAATGACCATGTAAACTTTCAATTTTAATCATATTAGCAATCATGGGATTCGAACCTGAGATTACAGGGGGAGTAAATCTCTTAGTTCCAATCTCTTACCATTGCACCACCTACTAAATAGTTATCCTATAACTAGTTATATATGTGTGTGTGGGTCTTGAAGGAAGTTGCCCTCGTCGCATAAATATGATGGTTTCTTCACACATTGACACGTGTTTTTAACGCACTAACATTTTTTTCTTAATTCAACCTCTCATTATTTTTTTTATTTGTTCTCTAATTCTTAGAGAAATATTTTTTAAAATTTGATTCTTATTTTTTATATATATCTTTAGTTTGGTCTCAAACTTCATTCCACCCAAGGCAATGAAAACTTAATTGAGAAGATAGGAATTGAAGGGAAAAAGAAGATTTTCTTTCATTTGATCCTTAATTATCCGATAACTCTTGGATTTTTCATTTGGTCTAAAATTTAATTTCTATTTTTAGTTCAAAAAATATTGGTTAATAATTAAATAAATAAGTTGAATAGGCAACATCATGAAATTATATTTTTTTATTTGTATTATTCTTTTGACATTAATGACTTTTTAATATTAAATATGTGTTAATTTTATTAAACACGACTCATAAGCTTTTCATGCATTATTTTAGATTTTTTACTTGTCAATTTAAAATTTAACAACATCCAGTGTCTGTGTGTTTTTTACCTGTTTGTTATTGTTTTTGAAAAATATTTTTGAAATAAATAAATAATATTTATAGTTATTTTAAATTAATTTTTTAATATCAGAAAATAATTTAAAAAATATTATTTTAATATATTTATAATAAAAAACACTATTAACAGAAATATAAATCACTCTCCTAGACAAACTCTTTATAGATTGAATCCAATTTTTGATCTGCCCGCGCACTAATTATTTTGTGAAATATTTATCTCCTGACGAAAAATGGGTGATTTTGTTTTTTAATGGAAAACTCAATTAAGGCATCAAATTTGCTGGGCCCCACATTAAAGAACTGTCTCTCTCCGTAGAAAAGTTACTTTGGCTTTCATTTTATTCCTTAAATACATGCAAAAATGAAGCCTAAAAAAAGGTAGCATATTTATGGTCCCTTCCATGAAACAGAAGGTTTCACCTCAGTCCTCTGCCTGTCTTGCATAAATGGATTTGGTCTCTTTCTCTTATTTACACGCGGATATGACAGGTTAAAAAAGAAGGTCTGGGTAGAGAGAGACCTTAGAGAAAAAGTAAAGAGAGATGCTTTTTTTTTTTAATTTTCTCGGTGTAGAGTGCTCTTCAAAGACCAGCCTTTCCAGCATTACACAGTTGCCAAATCGGTAACAGTTTGCTTTTTTTTTTTGTCCCTTTGGTTATATCAGCTGTCACTTTCTTGAGGTATACGTGTTTGTTAATCTTGTTTTTCTTTTTGTAAAAAAATTAAATAAATCTTGATTTTAAATTGCTAGAGATGACATTGACAGTGAAACAAGTCTGCTTTTTGTCTGCTTCTTTCATCAGTTACTTTACTACCAGTACTCACCTACATTCTTCATTAATTTGACTTCAATTTAGAAGTGCTAGCAGTTTCTTCTCTGGGCTTTTTAAAGCTTTTTTTCATTGACTGCTTCTTTCAGAAATGCATCAAACTAGACTGTGCCAGGATAAATATCAAGTCTTGATTAGCTGTTTTTGAAGCATTTCTGATGTGGGTTTCTGAGATATGAGCCTTTTCTTTTCTTAACTTGTAGTTTTGCTTTTTATTGACTGTTAGTTCTGTTTGAGTCTTCTGCTGTTGTGTTATTTTTAGCTGCAAAATTTGGGAGCAAGTGTTTGTGAAAAGTCTCTGAGAGAGTTTTGGAGTAGAAAAGTTCAGTTCTTTAGTGTCAAAATGAGAGATTTCCCATCTTGTTTTGGTGAAAATTGGGTTCAAGTAGCTGATTCTTCGTCTTCAAGTACTAGTAAAAATGGACAGAATTTGGTTACTTGTGTGTATCAATGTCGAATTCGAGGCCGGTCTTGCTTGATAACTATTACATGGAGTAAGAATTTGATGGGTCAAGGTCTAAGTGTAGGGATTGATGATTCTGCAAATCGTTGTTTATGTAAGGTTGATATTAAACCGTGGTTGTTCTCAAAAAGAAAAGGATCTAAGAGTTTAGAAGCCTATTCTTGTAAAATTGATATATATTGGGACCTTTCATCAGCTAAATTTGGATCTGGGCCTGAACCATCAGGGGGATTTTATGTTGCTGTTGTTGTGGATAGACAAATGGTTCTCCTTCTTGGGGATATGAGAAAAGAAGCTCTCAAGAAAACTGGTGCCACTCCTATTCCTTCCAATACTGTTTTTGTTGCAAAGAGAGAGCATGTTTTTGGCAAGAAAGCGTTCTGTACCAAGGCTCAGTTCTGTGACAATGGTCAAATTCATGATCTCGTGATTGAATGTGACACGATTGGTGTCAGTGACCCATGTCTTTTGCTTCGTGTGGACTGTAAGACAGTGATGCAGGTGAAGCAGCTCCAGTGGAAGTTCCGGGGGAACCATACCATATTGGTTGATGGGCTAGCAATTGAATTGTTTTGGGATGTACATAATTGGCTCTTTGGTACATCAGTTGGAAATGCTGTTTTTATGTTCAAGACTTGCTCCTCAGCGGAGAAACTGTGGGCTAGTCAACCGCTTTCAGATCCAAGTGTGTATCCATGTTCCTTCTCCCAGAGATTTGTGGATTCCAGATCACAAAATCTTGGTTTTTCATTGATTTTGAATGCTTGGAAGCACGAATAGAGAGACTCAGAAATTCTTCTTCAAGAGCTAACAAAAACATTAGTGAGCTGTGAATTTTATTAATTATGCTGGTTACACTTGGTTTTATTCAACGAGATCCATTTGCTTACTTCACCTTTTTTTTCGAGTTGAGAATTTAGCAATTGAATGGATCGCATAAAATTGTGTTTTCAGTTAGCTGTGCATCTTTCATGACGTGTTTCTCAATTTCATTTCTATGGTTCTTATTGTAAATCCAATATCAAGAAACACATGCAGCTTTTAGCATGTCATGCCTCAGAGACTTTTCACAATGAACTCCTCTCCATGAATTCATGGTATGGAATATCTGAACCTTGAGTATGTGCTCCCTTCTAAAGTTGCTCCAGCTGGTGCCACAGTTATATTTGGGTGACTTACCATTTGTTGGAATCAATCTCCTTGTGACGCAGGTGTTCTGGTTATTTCATCAAATGAGTGGAGTCAAAGTCGGGGCCGGTGCATGTTTTGTATTCATATCAGTTTGCTTGTTAGCTAGAAGGTGAAGAGAGTACTGTGCTATGAGGTATTTAACTCGAGTGATACCGTATAGTTTTGCTCTGGAACTTGCTACTATGAGCATAGAAACCTTGCATGGCCTGGCCAGAGAAACCCTTTGTGAATCTTCTGGGCGATTATTCTACCTATGGTGGTGGATACTGGATGGAAAGCCTGCACAAGGTAAAGGAGGATAGTTGAACTTGAGAGGCTATCGGAATTCAATTCTCATGAAAATTGAAGCTCTAAACTCTGCTGAAATTGATTGTGCTGCTGCTCCGCCAACTCATATGTATTGATCTTCACATGAATGTACAAGAATTCAGCAGATAAGTATCAAGTTTGGCCATATGACAGTGAGAAGCATTAACGATTGCATTCAGCTCTGATCACTGTTCGAGCATATGGAATTACTGATTATTAACTATCTGTGTGGAGCCTCTATGCTTTTGAGTTTGGACCTACTATGAACTAGTTAGCTGCATCATTCCTGTCATAATTTTGGCTGTTAGGGATATGGTTTTTTTTGTTCAATCCACCTTGATTATTGTGTTTACTGCTGTTCCAGCTAGCATCCTTGCTCTTTCTAGCTGGTTCTTAACCACCGAGGGGATAAAATAATATGCTTTTCTCTGTCTTCTGTGCTCTTTTCTGTTTAAAGGATGAAGATCAATTATAATTGCTAATGTCAAAGATCTGCAGGAGGTTATTTGTTTGCAGAATTTCATACACTTTTTAACATTCATACTTCTATGAATTTACCGTTGATAACTTGTTTTATAGCTGGTTCAATCAATGTGAGGTGATATTTTGTAAATCCATCCATCTTGCACCGTGCTTCTATCGACATTTCGACACGTTGAGATTCTTTGGTCCTGCATTACTGTGTTTTGGCTTCAGGTTTACAACATATTTAGATAAGATGTATGATGCGAGTCCTTTCACCAAATTGTTCATTGTGTCTAACTAGATGCTTGAACGTGACATTAGTTTTTGTCTTCACACTGTGTTCTGTGGTGGTTGCTGCACCACACCAAGGTAGTTGGTGTCCACTCAATTTCTGTTTGTTTGATTGTGGAAACTAACATGCAGAATCTGGTAGCCAATCTCGAACCCGAAATATTATATTTCAATTGAAAAAACAAAATACCACTGGATATAAACTTAGAGTTGTTATTGTGTTCAGAAATACCCTACATGATCCAACCAGTTTAAAGCTTCAATTTCCAGATACAGAACAAAATAATGCAGATGCATGGTTCTCTGTGAGCTGAAGCCAGTCTTGTAATGCGGTGTCTGGCAAGCTGACAGCTTTCTGTGAGTCGTATTCCAGTTGTTCCGTACAAAAATGAAAGCCCTGTTCCAATTTCTCCTGGTCTAGAGCTAAACTTTTGTCTTGATTTGAGGTTGCATCCTGTGAAGAGATTAGCAGAATCTTTTAGTAAGACCAAATATCTTTTCAAACTATCCAAGACTTTTTAATCAATCGTACAAAGCTACAAGACTAAGAACCACTGCTGTCTTCTGCAAGTGGCCAAAGTAGGAATTCACGGGCACAACAGTTCGTAGAGATTTGTTAAGGAAGTTCGTGATTTTATATTTAGTTTTGAGTTTAATTTTATATGTTAGGATTAAATTGAAAAGTTGGCGGTTCTTCTTCTTTCTTCCCTTTTCTTCTTTGTTTTCTCTTTTCTCCCCTAATTTCCTCACATGACCTGTAAAAATGTATCATTATTGTCGCCTGTAATGGTTTGTGAGGGCATCAACAATGTATCCTTTATGTTTTTTAGTTTTATTGCTACTATTGACATAAATATGATCTTAATGAACTGACCAATTAGGTTTTCATAGTACTCGGGTAGGATGAAATATTAGATTAAATTAAAGAGTTATCAAAGAACCAGGGGCCAAATCAAAAAATAAAATAAGTATAAAAGAATGAGGGACAAATCTTCTTAAGAAAATGGATGGTGCATAAAAAACATGTCTTAGCATATAAATTCATTCGAGTCTCCATGATGACCTTTAGCGCATGTTTGAGAGTGACGAAGTTTATTTTTAAAAGTGTTTTTCGTTTAGAAATATATTAAAATTATATTTTATTTTTATTTTTTAAAAAATATTTTTTATATCAATAAATAAAAATAATTTAAAAACATCAAAATTTTTAATTTAAAATAAAATAAAAATTCAATTTTTTTTTTTAAAATACAGTGTCAAACTCCAATACTTTTGTAATTGGTAATTGACATGCAAGGACTTTCTCCCAAGGCAAGCATGTCAGCAAAGCAACTATGATTTAGCTCGAACTGCCCATTTTTTCCCCTTTCCTTCTCTGTTCTTCTTTTACTCACTTGATTTCCACACTTGACCAAAAGGAAAAAAAAACTATTATTATCACCTACAATGGTTTATGATGGTGTCCAGAGTATATCCTCCAACCCTTTTTGTTTTTGTTAATAATAAAAAGACATTTCATTACAATGAGAAAATCTTAGAATTGGTTGAATTCTTAGGATAATGAATAACTCAGAATGTTGATGTCACCTATAGAAATAGAATGTGTTCTAAGTTATGATTAAATGTGTTATGATCGCTTATATAGTAAATAGATATATTGTGGTAATAAACTTGAACAGGTATGAAATGTTATATTGTATTTGTTTCCTTTTTAAGAGATGAGAATCATATTAATTGTTATGCATCTTCAAAAAAAAAAAGAGTTGTTCAATGACTCAAAAGTAAAAGACTATGCTGACATTTTGATGGAATTTAAATATATAAAATGAAATGACTCTTGAAATAATATAAAACAGATCATCAATTAGATTATTTTTTTAAATCATACTCAACTATATGCACTCCCAAACATGCACTAAATGTTCTTATGGCCTGCCTTGGTCAAAACCAAATAGCAATGGCGGAAAGGGAAAGGAAAGCAGTGGTGATTCTTAGCATTGCTTCGAACAGTTACTTGCAAGAGAAGTTACATAAATTACTACAGGACAAGTCAAATGCTGAACACTGAAACTGATCCTCCTGTAATAAACAAAGACTCCTACCATCTCGGTATCCTATATCTATATATATCTATCTTATCTACACTACAAATTAATCAAGAAGATCATTAAATGAATCCATCCCTAACCATTAAACTCTCCTACCAATAAAATCAATCAAAGAATACGAGAACCCTACCTTGTAGATGCCAGACAGTTATCATGGTAATCATAAACATATTTGTAAAGCCAACATACTGCTCCCCTGAATTATTAAATTGTAGACTTTCAAGTAAATCATACTTTGACATCAATGTCTACACGGGTTTTGATTGGTTTGAGCTTGATACCCAGACTCTCGGGGGAGAGAAGTTCCGGTGCTATACAACAGCGACTTGAAGGACTGGTAGGGTTAGTGCCAGTACTTGACGAGGAAGCAAAATAGGGTTGTCTGTGGTACCCAAACCCCATGAGAAAGAACTCTATCGGAATTATCATGGCATAAGGGTGTTCTTCTGTGACTAATGAACCGCATGCTTCAACCTGTTGGAGATACAAACAAACACTTTAAGATGCAAAAACAAGCACCTTAAAACTTGAAAGTGATCTTAGATAAACTTCCAATGACATGCCCATGTATTTTTTAAAGTATCAGGCTTGCTTGCAAACGCAGATGTACTGTCATTATACAAACAAACGCTTTTGATTGTCATTGTATTTTTTTTTTCAGCCTTTAGAGTCACTTTCTTTATGATTCTTTTTGGGTTATAATACAGCCTTTCAAATTTCAAAAAAAAAAAAAAAGAAGATGATTAATTAGGCAATTATTAATCACTAAATCTTGCATATGTTAAAAAAAAATGCCAACGGCTCATAATGAAACAAACAGTCTGAGGAAGTGAAACCACCCTACCTCAACAAGAGCACAAGTTTTCTTGCCCATTTTAGTACTCATGTATACTGATTCCTCACGAAATTGACTACTTTCCCCAACAAAAATAAGCGTCCTGCACTGCAAATTCTCCAAGCCCTCTGTAAGGTCATACCTCCTGCTTAATAAAAACACCTTGATAATTAGTTGATCCTATGCATTTTTTAAAGACAATTGAGCAATTAGTTTCAAAATTTTGTAGCAACTGGTCAGGTTGCAGAGTTTCATGCAGATATGCCAGTTTAAATGGCACCACAAAATGAAAGCATTCAGTAGTTAGTAGAAGAGATTTGGGCTAATGATGTATGAAGAAGCAGATGCTTAAATAAGTTACAAATACTCACTCATTGATTGCTTGAAGAAAGCGCATTACATTCAGACCTTGTCTTTCATCCAGCAACTGCCAACAAATGATAAGTGAGATTGACATCAAATATCCCAACAAATGATAAATGAGATTGACATCAAATATCTCAATAAGGCACATATAGGATTGTACCCTTCCTGGACACTGATAAGAGTGACAGATTGCTCTGACAATATATCACAAAGGGTTAGGGTGTTTCCCACTTGTAACGCCAATTCTGAGACTGTACAACTCAATAGAATTAACAGGAAATAAGACATTGAAACCAAGAATCCTTACCCTTCTACAAGCTTCAATGATGTCTGCTTCTGTGCCTTGCACACTGCACCTAATTTCCTACATTCAGAATCTGATAATTACACATCACATTCCAAAATTGGAAAAGATAAAAAAAAGTAAGGTCATCAATAGTACCTTACTGAAGTAACGCTGGAGAAGGCACTCCTTCAATATTCCACACATTCCGTAGAAGTATAACAAGTTCATCAACACCTGAAAAGGCAAGTCCAGTAAGACCCTAAGCAACTTGGATTACTGTGAAGATGTGAAAGTGTGTGTCTTAGTTTTATCCTAGTCTTTTTTAGGTGTCCTAAGTGAATGGTTTCCTTCAAATTTATACTTTTTCCTCAAAAGATAGTAGCTTTGACTTGAAGATGGAGAGTAAAACCTTATTGTAAAACCATTCAGTCCATGAAGGTGCTTTGCAAATAGGGGAAACAAGAATTAGCCCAAGCACCAGTTCTTGATATTTCATCTGTGCCACATGGAAAAATAAACATTTAAAAGAACATCAGGGTAAAAAAAGATGCAACTGGCAAGGGTAGACTTTTCCCAACTTACAGCAAAAAGTGTCAGGATATAAGCACCAGCCATTACGCCTAAGCACAGAACCTGTTTCAGCCTGATTTAGAAAAGTGAGTTAAATCTTAAACATACTGTAACATGTCTTGGTGACAGAGATATATCACTTATAGGTTAGATTAGGATTCCTCTTAATACTTTTACATGAGAAAAACATAGATAAACTACATTTCTGGACACTAATCTTGTGTATTGAGAAATGAATTCTGGCTTCCTATTGCAGCAATTTTGCACATGGTGAATCCTATTTTGGCTTCAATCTGCATATAATTTAATGACTAAAGACATTTATCAATACACTAGATAACTGCCCTTCCTAATTGATCTTCGTTCCCGCTCCCAAAATCTTAATTTCTAAAAAATAGCTAGTTATAAACAACAGTAACTCTTTATTGGGAGCTCTCCTGAACAAGACAAAAAATTAATGAAGGGCATAACAGAACTTGGTGCAACTGGTGTTGCAAAAGAAAAACAAAATTCCAGATAGCTGAGCCTACCAAAATCAATATGCTAGACAAATGGTGGTCAATGGTCCATAAGTTATCCAGATAGCAGAACAACAGAATGAACCAGACCTTTAGCATGAAAGCACTAATAAGAACTGATCAGACAACCAACTTGAAAACAACAAGAAGCCGATCAGATCTTCATTGGTACACATAAATTTCATAATTGGAAAAGCATATAAGAAACCAGTAAATGCAGCAAGCAGTTAAATACCCGAAGAAATCAAGCACTTCAGCAACCTGGACTGCCAAGTCATCAACACTAAGTAATGGAACATCAGAAGAAATGACATCAGCTCCCAACTGTAAGAGCTCTTGAACAAAGGGTGGAGATAGACTTTATTAGCATCGTTCTAAAGGGGGGAAAAGAGAGATGGTAAACCATAAACAAACAAATTTAAACAATTGAACTCCGCCAACGTTACAGAACCAACAGCGACACTGACCTCATGCCCTGGGGCATCAATGTGGTATATGCAGAAGTTATGGAGCAACAAAGAAGCTGAATCAGGGCTAAATAAGAGACCTTGGAAACAAGTCATAGCTGTGAAAAAAACCCAGAAAGAAAAAAACACCAGTATATCAAAAACACATTGAAACTCAGATGGTTTCAATTAGAAGCAACTAAAGCATGCCAGCTCAATAACACTTAAAAGAGTATAAAAACTCATTCTTTCTTCACTAAAACTCAAGAATCAATTAAGACCATAAAAATTCTAAACATTAAGAGTTTATTTTTCATAAATATGCTTAAATTAAATTAAAAGCATCCATTACAGCTGCTTTCAAGGAACTCAGTCTGAACCACCCCTTTTGTTGTAAAACAAATCACTGCAGTTACAGTTTTTCTTCGAGAGCACGAAAGTATAACAAGCTTTCAAACAAAAGCATCAAAAAAGCCCGGAAATAATTGAATTTCACCACACATGAACTAACACACAAACCCACTTAAGGTAAATTAAAGAAAACCAGAAAGAAAAATAGCCCATTAAATAAAAAGAAGAAGAAATTACAAGAAAATGGAACATACAGTTAAGAGCAACATCAGGGTAAGTTATCAAAGCAGGCTTCTCTTGATCACCATAAACATACACAGAGATTGAACCCTTGCTTGTTTTCACCACATGCTCCTGCTTACATTACACATACAACCAAAAGCACCAAAATTCATTAATAAAGCTTAAAGCTTGTAAGCCACAGGGAGTAATCAAGAAAACAAGAAAGGTATTTCTTTCTTTTTGTTAGTTAGAGTTCGTTAATACCTTCCCTCCAAAAGGTAGCATGTCAATATCTACCGAAACCGAGTCACTAGACTCACCCATGATTCACTTTCTTCAACACTCACAATGCAGCAGCAATACAAAAACTAAACAGCAACTCACTGAGTTGAAAATATCTCCGTCTTCTTTCTGAACTCTCTCTCTGGGTCCTCTCTCGTTTTCTTTCATTTTCAGAGCTTAAAAATACTAAACTGCCCTGAACAAGTCAACGAAATTACATCAAATCCATGTTTGTTCTTACACAATACCAAACTTGCCCTGTGGTCAAAGACGTGACTATGGTCTTCTCGTTTATTTTGAGGGTGAAAAAGTGACCGTTGCATTTGCGTAGAAGGGCAGGATGGTCAATGAAAGGGTATTCTGGTCAGAGTGGAAGCGGCATCGTTTTCTGGTGATTAAGGTCATTTCACGGATAGGTATCAGACAGCTGTATGCCATCTGGAAGCTGGAAAGGGAGATGGTCCCATTGGGTTAATCTATCATAGTGCGCCAGCTCATCATTGTCCATGCTTACTGTTGTATGCCTCATTCAGCCACTCCGATCAATAATGATGAAGATGATGATGACGATGATATTATATAATTATTATTTTAGAATAAAGTTTTGTTCTCTAATGTTAATTTTCTATGGTTTACTTTTGTCTTGATTTTATGAGGCCCGAGGGGTGTGGCAGCTTAGATTAGTTGTTAAAACTTCTACTACTGTCCATGTCCAAGAGGTGCTTGACATTTTATTTTAAAAATAAATTGATTTTTTATTTTATTTAAATTAAATGTTTTTGATAATTTTAGATTATTTTTATATGCTGAAGTAAAAATATAATTTTAAAAAATAAATATTATTTTGATGTATATTTTAACGAAAATCACTTTAAAAAAACCTAAATCACACTGCTAAAAAGGTACTGTCTAATTTCAACTTCTAATTCCTTCACCTTACCTGCTTCTTAGAGCTTGTTTGACAATGAATTTCAAAACCACATTTGAAAAAAAATTGAAGATTTTTTATCTGTATTTTTTACTTTAAATTTTAAAAAAATTTAGTGTTTTTAAATCATTTTCATATATTGATGTCAAAAATATTATTTTAAAAGTAAAAAAATATCATTTTGATGTATTTCTTAATAAAAAAATATTTTTAAAAGCAACTTTAAATATATTCCCGAACAGTCACTTAAAATCCTTGATTTTGAACTTAGGTTAGGGATTTAAATCCATTCAAAGCTTCGATTATCTTGAGTTTATTTTAAAAACCTACTGTAAGCCAGCATTAAAGAGTTTTTATTTAAAAAATATTATTTTGGATAAAAATATAATATATATATATATATAGATTAATTCGGTGATCTGGATCAAGTTTGATAACGACATGAACAAGATTTTTGTTAAATCTTATTCATAACTAGTTTAAGTCAGCATTAAGAATTTTTAAAAAACATAAAATGTATTGTTTTGAATATAAATAATATGAACAGTTATCAAGTTTATTAACAGTATAGAAAATATGACGAGATAAAAAAAAAAGAAAAAAAAGTCGACAAAATCGTATGAGAAATTGTTAAAATAAAACAAGTGAGGTGGATCGTGGTCTAAACTGCCAAGATTAGCGGGTCATTATTATCCAGAATGAGGGTCACTCATCATCCCCAGTGGAAAGTACTCAAAAACTAGGGACAGGATTGGTCTGTCATTTGCAGTCTGAAAACGCGTTTTTGAACGGCAATCACGGGCACTGCAACCCACACACATGCATGGTTACGTTGAAATTCGTACTTCTTCACTGCCTCATGTTTGTTCTTTGTTGTGCATCCTGCACATGAGATTTCGAACTTACTCCCTGTTAGCTTTTCAGACCATGTCATGTAACAATCTTGACGATTAATTTTGACTGAATATACTCTGACCATAAATTTCGTTTAAATAAAAAAAATACTTTTAATTATAAACATGTTCATCAAACATCACCACTAGTCAAACACCAGTAAAAATAGAACATGATGACAACCAGCTTATTTATTCCGTGATGATTATTTATAAGAGAAGAGGGTATGAACCTGATTCTTATCTGCAAGTAAAAAAAGGATCATGATTTAAATATTTTTAATTTAAAATTCGGAGCTTCAAATAATCTATATTTAACTTTAAGTTTACAAGAATATTTATAATTATAAACAAAGTTGTCAATACCGTTCTGGTTGTTGTTCTGGTTTTTTTATTGGAATGGAACGTTCTGGTTTCGGAGCGTTTTGGCGTGCCATTTCGGGGTTGTACTGTTCATATATCATTAATTATATATATATATATATATAAATTAAAATATGAATTTAACAATCATAATTAAAATTCAAGATAAATTACTTTTAAATTATTCAATATAAACACAAAATTAAACAAGCATAATCTCAAAATTAGATAAAAAATCACAAGTTAATCAAAATAAAGAGAATTTTAAGGCCGGAACGGTACCAAGATGTTCCGGCAGGAATTTTCAGAACGGGCCGGAATTAAAACCGAGACAAAACTTTTTTTAACTGCATGAATATTCTGACCGGAACAAAATTAACAAATCTGATTATAAATAGCGTGCCTGCAGAAGCAACCCACGCAGTCTTATCCTTTCTGTACATTAATCTAATCGAGCCATCCTTATGCCCTTTCACATTGCCTAACAATTTTTTAAAAAAAATATTAAAATTATTTTTATTTTTATTTTTTACATTAATTAAATTTTTTTAGTGTTTTTAAATAATTTCCATATATTAATTTTAAAAATAAAATAAAAAATAATAATCTTTTTTTTTTCAAATTCATAAGCCGGAAACCGAAAATGGATAAAGTCCATTGTAATCTTCCTAGTATGTGATCTGTGCATTCCCCCATAATACATCAAATCTAAGGACCCCAGCAAAGAAGAAAAAATCAAAGGAAAAATAAACAACAAAAAGACCAACAATATAACTCGTTTAAATTATATGGAATCTGCAACGGTCATAAATTTTCGCTTTTGGTCTAGGTTACAGAGGGACACTTCAAATTTCAGAGTCTGGGGCAACAATGAAAATCTTCAAAAAAAAAAACAGATCGAGTTATGATGAAACTTTCAAGGTTTTAAAAGCTAGAGAGAGCGCGGAGAGTTTGTCAGAAGCTCTCTGCTTGTACTCTTTCTCCAAAGCTGCTGACGCCAAAGATTGCAAGTCTGGAATGTCCTTGTCTTCCTTGTTTCGTCCTTTTGAAAGCTGTGCAATAGCTGACGTACACTGGTGACAAGAATCATTATTTCCTTGTTAGTCACACAGTTCAGAAACCATGTCAAAGGCGCAGGATAGGAAAAAAGAGAGCTTTTCGAATTCCTAAAGATAACAATGAGGCTGATAAATGGCATCAATACAAACATTAGATGGGAACTTCAGAGGAAGGCGAAAAGAGAACCTAAACCACGAATTTCAATGCCAGAATCACCCCAAAGAGGATGTAGCTACATCCTCAAGTAAAATATTTGCACACATGTAGGTGGGGTCTTGGCCTCGCGGAGGAAGGGACTTGGTCCCTTCCTCTACACCGGGTTCGAGCCCTACTACTATATACACCTGTCATCCCTGCGGTGTCTTACCTGTTCATTAGGCTTGTAGGGTGTTTAGTGGATATATTAGTTGTGTATATAAGTTGGCCCGGACACCTCGATTATAAAAAAAATAAAATGCACACACACACAAAGAGAAGGAGGAGGAGGTATCTCACCAGACAAATACCAAAAAGTGCCCTGGTGTTCTTGCCCCCAGTCAAATCTATGGTGATAGAATAATATTTCTTCGCTGTCTGAAGGTTTTCAATTCCACCAAGAGTGTAAAGCACCTGTTGATTCAAGAAAGCAAATGCAATTCAAAAAAAAAAAAAAAGCAAATGCAATTAAGTAATCATTGTTAACAAAGGGAGCCGTCTATGAATTGATCTGGGTTGCTATTCCTGTGCATACCTAATAATATTAACATATACTAATATGGTCTGTGTTCCATGTCATAAATTGGCATTCTATCCAAATTCCTAAAATTGTATGAAATGCCCAATACAAAGTCCATGCAAGATGAATTCTTAAATCTGCCCCAGAACGGTTCAGCTAATGCCAAGTGCATGGTCCTAATTGGATATACCAAAGAATTCAATGTTTTGGTATCTCTGGTTAAGCAGCCAATATAAAATTATTCTCTAAATAATATTGCTTTTTAGCAAAAGATAGGAATAACCCAAAACAATAGCTTCAGCAGTGGTTACTCATTTAGAGAAGCAGGATGATACGGCGGCATACGCTAAATGATCCATGGAACTGCAGGTTGAGATAATATAGATGAAATAAACAAGTTCCTCACATCGGCATACGCTAAATGATACAGTGGGACTGTTGGTTGAGATAATATCAGCTCTTCATAGCAGAACGCTGCTTGCTTGTACCTAATTCATTAAGGCAGAAACTGGCTTATGCTACTGATAAAGAATAAAGCAGCAACACACAAATAATTTGATAGACAGTAGATTTCACAACATATAAAGGAAAAGTCCTCACATTTGCAAGGAGATGTATATTTCAGCAAGCTCTCTCCAGGCATCATGATCAGCCATAAATCTAAGGCAAAGAGGAAAAATAACATAAGAACAATTTCAGTCCTGTGTTAATTAATATCACCAAAAGTAGGAAAAAGTAGGGTTTCAAGAACTGCCTCACGTTTCAAGATACTTATTGAGCAAGTCAATTGCCCCTGACAAATTGCCTTGTGCCTTTACCAAAGCTACCCTTCTCTTGTGTACCACCTACATAAGAAAAATGGCTTTGGTCTGATTTGAATATAAGTTCTTCTTAATTAACTCCAAGAATACTTCACAGTTGAGAAAGACAGAATGCAAGGCTTTACAAGGAACTTCATTTAAAAAAAGACTGGTTGCAAAAATTTACCTGATCAAAAGGATTGTCCTCTAAAAGGCTTGTGTAAGCCTTTTCTGCCTCTCCCCAAGATCCCTTTGCTTCAAGTAACATTGCCTCCAGTCTGCCTGTGATTTGTGTGAAAACAGAAACCATTCCATCACATGTTAAGATCAAAACAAAAAATTTCCTTGTACTTCCTACAGGGACTAAAACTAAAGCTGGAAAATTAAACTGTAATGCCACTCGAAGGAATGTGTATGGTTATAATATTAACACTTAGATGTTCCTATTTGAAGTCCAATGACTTGGCCCACTGACACTATAGACAAACAAACCATCACCTCACCTTATAGAAGAATTTGAAAAATGAGCAAACTGTGATCTAAGAATTTCTCAATGCAGGAGAGCTATTAAATGATATGGAACTTGGACAGGTAAGATGATGCATCACATGCAACTGAACAATTATAAATAAAAGGAAAGCTGAAAGATAGTTATTAGTTCCCGCTCATAACCAGAACGAAGCACACTTGTAAGCCATATGTTATTTTTAACTTACCAACTCTTTTGCTCTCTGGAAATTTCTTCTGCAACACATTTACACAGTCCTGCAAAAGATTGCAGATTAAATATTGCATCAACTTCAAGACAGAGAATCTCATACCACCCAACTACAGTAACCAGAAAAAGCATGTGAGTAAAATCAAATAAGCTCAATATAAAAATGCAAGACTCAAGTATATAGCACTCATGTTGAAAGGCAATGCAAAAGTGAGGTAAGAAGACAAAAAAAGTGATATGAATGAAGTTTCAAGGATAAATTGTCCAAAAATCTTTATTCACTCAATTTACTCCCAACGTTCTCAATTAGAATGTTCAGGAGATTACAATTTTTTATTATAAAGTTTTGGTTCGAGCAGAAAAAACAGCAAGCCTCACAGTCATGCCTTAAAAATAAAAAGTTAGGAATAGTGAGCACCTAAAATAAAGGCCGAGGAACAAGACAATTAAGGAATAAGGTGGACATTCTACACACATCCTTGTTATGGGGCAAGGGCTAAGAATGAATAGAAGGAAAGAATAAAATAAGAAATAAGACAGGGATCCTGGAACCAGATAAATTAACCATCACCAAAACCTAAAGCTAGCACCCGATTGAAATATCAATTAATTCACAGAAGAAGCAAAATCAACAATCAGAATGTAAGGATTCATGCTATATTTAACATAAGAAGAACTGAGAAGTATGGTGGAACAAAGATATGAGTTTGATTTCTTTGAACTAATGACATCTCAAGGCATCAGGACATATCATAGAAATGCACAACCAGTGCTTTTGCAACAGCTCCTACTGTGTGCCAACGCTACAATATAAACTATAAGAACAATCAAAGGAGTGAGACAAGTACGGGATGGAAAAATCCAAGAATAGTGAATATATTAAGTATTCTCGATCTACAGAAATTAGTTCGTTATTGATCAGTAGAAACATCTGCTAAAGCACCTAGTTAAAAAATATTTGAAACTAAGGAAAAAAAAGAGAAGCTTATAATGAAACGATCGATACCTTTGCAACATCAAGAGATTGGCAGTCCATGGCTGCAACTGCAACCTGTTCATATAGAGTCCATTCTGCATCAACAACGAAGTACTAATAAATCAGTATACATTCAGCAACTTAGTGGCTGCAATTCGTTAAAAAGGGAGCTTTAAACCATTGAAACAACCAGCACAACGTGTGTGTTTGCAATCCATAACCAATCAGCATCAAGTTTCAAAACCTCAAACCTCAATTATTCAACAAAAAAGTTCATAACTCACCAACTAAATTACAGTCACTGTAATTCTTACTCAAACCCAATTCCATTCAAGCTCCAAATCTCAAACCCAGAAACAAAACTGAATCCAAAAGGACTCCAAATTTCCAACAATTGAGCAAAACCCAGATGGGAAAATCAATAAAAGAACCCATCAAAAGAGAGAAAGTACACCTTCAGGACCAAGACTGGATCTTTTCTTGGAGTCATTCAAGATCCATAAACCATGCTTTAACACCTTGACAGAGCGCCTCACTTTGAGCTTTCTAACCAAGCAGAGATACTCCCATGCCCCTCCCCCTCCATTGTCCACTTGACTCTCCAATCTATTCAATTGCGTCTCTTCTGTTTTGGTTACCATATTCACTCTGCTTCTCTCTCTCTCTTTGGTGCGTTTCTGTCAGAGTGTTTGTGGAATCTCTTAACTATGTTTCTGAGACCTTTTGATCTCCTAGTTGTTGCCGTCGAATATCTCGACCTCTTGATCGTCATCTCTGATGAATGATGAAAACTTGTATGAAAAAAAAGAAGCCAAATTAGTGCCCGTCAATGCATTTTAGTCCCTATACTGTTAGGTTTCGACACATTTAACCTTCTCCTACCAGATTTCTCAATCAAGTTCTCGTACTTCTATATTTTGGACAGATGTGATTCTTATTCCTTGTATCCTAATCTGTTTGATTTTGTCCAAGATATATGAAAAGTAGAAAAAAATTGAAAATTTTGCCAGTAATGTTCGTCTAGTAAGTGAATCTTTTGTTTTGCACGCAAGTTTTAGAGAAACTGTAAATCCCCCAAACGTTGCACGGCGACAGCTGCTTCAAAGAAGTTCTAAAACCCTATAAAATACAACAACCAGATCTTCAAGCTCAACTCCCTGGTAATCACTGCTTCTTCTTTCTGAACCCCGACAACGGCCACAACAAAAACCATGGAAGAATCCGAAGTTGGCCATGTGGAGAAGATGTTTCACGAGAGAATAATTTTTTGCTTCCTGGTTACTGTTTTCAAGCAACATGCAAGTAGACTAGCTGCCTTAATGCAGTTTGATTGGTATCAAAGTGGGTGACTTCTGGCAAGCTCTAACTTCAAGTTTGTGTGGTTTCCTCCCTATATCTGTTGTGACCCTTTCATAATTTGGAGCTGTATTATTCTCAAGCCATGTCAAATAAGGACTTCTTGGGCAGCTCCTGGGAAATCGATTCACAGTCACACTATGTTGAGAGAGTTGGAAGAAGATAATGCTAAAATGCAAAACTAAAAATCAAGAAAAACATGAGAGAAAAAAATGTTTTTCATTTAATTTCTTTTATTGCTGTGAATGTTGTTTTTCAAAATATAAAAACTGAAAATATCAAACTTTTTTAATTAAAAAAAATTAAAATATATTTTTTTAATTTTTTTCAAAAGTATTCCTCGACCGCTCTATAGTCATTTCTCAAAGATAAACATTATAAACTCTTCTTCGTGCCTCTTTACACTTAAGAATTATATTTCTAATTACAAATCTATTTATAGGCCTAAAATCATATACAATCAAAAAATTAAACTACTAAAAAAAAATTTCTAATGATAAAGAAAAATATTATGCTGATTGAACTAGTCGAACGATTCTCAATTGATGCCCGATTCCTCTATTTCTTAGAAAAAACGGATATCATCTAATTTTCTACACCTTCATTTAAACTCGATTTCTTTATAACTCTCAGCAAATCTCTCATATTGATAAAAACATCATATTTTAGTGACTTTATTAAAATATTTGGGATTTAATTTTGAATCTTTACATACCTAACTTTAACTTTCTTATTTATAATACAATCTCGTACATAATATATTATAAGATCAATATCTATCGTATTAAATTCTTTTATCATTGTTTGCTTAATATATCCAAACACCTTGGATTATTTCCTATAAATATCAAGTCATCAATATAGAAATATACAATAAGAGAATTGTCACTCTCTTTTATCTTTATATAGATACTATATTCATGGGGACATTTTACAAATTTATTTTTTAAGAAATACTCACAATGCATCTTTATATACCAAGCCTCTTATAAGTGGAAATTGCAGTCGGTGTTGTCTCTTTCTCTGCTGCGTAGGAGGAGATCTCTCTCTTCTTTGTTTTCTCCTCCTTTTTTCCTAGCAAGAAGTTTATCATCCACCTGCTTGCCCCTCCCATTGTTTTGCATCACCCCATCAAAGTGTTAGACTTTGAGAAATAACACGTGAAATGGGATGAATGTAAATTGTATTGATTAGCAATAGCTCCTGGCATATATAGCCATTTAGTACATGAAACAGAAAAGGCAGGAAATAAACAACTTTGGCAGAGAGGTTGCTAACAGGAAAAAGCATGCCCTAACAAACTAGGGCTCTCTCTTTTGTGTGTTAATTATTCTAACTAATTCTAATAACTGAAACAATTCTAGAAGACCCCTTCATTCCATCCCTTAAACTAAATGCTTATGAAGCACTTAGTTTATCTCACATACTCCAAGTAACTTCCGAAGCTTCTGAAATGCTTCGAGCTTTAATGGCTTAGTCATTATATCTGCGATCTGATCCTCACTCCCACAATGAATCAACTCAACTGTTCCTTCCTTAGTAAGGTTTCTTAAGAAATGAAACCTCACGTCAATATGTTTACTGCGGCCATGCATTATGGGATTCTTGGACAACTTGATAGTGGAACTATTGTCGCACATTATGATCGTACAACTTTCATCTGAGTGTCCCAGTTCTCCTAAAATTCTCTTCATCCATACTCCTTGACAAGCACATACTGCTGCCGCCACAAATTCAGCCTCCGTAGTTGACAAAGTCACAATCGGCTGTTTTTTCGAACACCATGAGACAACGCTTGAACCCATCAAGAAAACATACCCAGAGATACTTTTCCTATCTTCCATGTCGTCAGCATAGTCACTATCCGTAAATGCTAACAGCTCTCCTTCTCCTCCTCTTTTATAATGAATCCCATAGTTCACCGTTCCTTTTAGATACCGAAGTGCTCTCTTAGCTGCTTGCAGATGAATTTCCATAGGCTTTGTCATATACCTGCTTATCAGACAAACAACAAACATCATATCGGGTCTTGTAGCAGTAAGGTACATCAAACTCCCCACTAACTGTTTGTAGTAGGTTTCATCTACTGTATTTCCATCTTTATTTCTGCTTATCTTGAATCCTGGAACTATCGGACTCCCTGCCGAATTACTCTCCATCATACCAAATCTTTTCAACACTTCCAAAGCATATTTCCTTTGACAAATATAAATCCCATCGGATTTTTGTAATACTTCAATTCCAAGGAAAAACCTCATTTTTCCCAAGTCAGTCATATCAAACTCCCTTAGCATAGAGTTTTTAAAATCAGATAGCATTACTTCATCATTACCCGTAAAAATCAAATCATCGACATAAATACTCACAATGATGATTCCTCCTTGTTGGGTTCTTTTTGTGAATAAAGTCTGCTCACTTTCGCATCTCCGAAATCCCTCACCAATGAAATGTGCTTCAATTCGACTAAACCAAGCTCGTGGAGCTTGTTTTAATCCATACAGTGCCTTATGCAGTTTGTAAACCAGGTGCTCACTCCCCTTCTTTTCATATCCTCTCGGCTGCTCTACATAAACATCTTCACTCAATTCACCATGAAGAAAAGCTGATTTGACGTCCAGCTGAGAAATCATCCAATTTTTGTGCGCGGCTAACGCGATGATCATCCGTACTGTATCCATTCTTGCTACCGGGGCAAACACTTCTGTATAATCCACCCCATATTTTTGAGCATACCCTTTCGCCACCAAACGCGCCTTGTATTTATCAATTTTCCCATTCTCGTCATATTTGGTTTTATAGACCCACTTCACCCCTATCTTTTTTGATCCGGCTGGTAATGCAGTAAGTGTCCATGTTTTATTTTTTTCTATGGACTCAATTTCACTGTTCATGGCCATCCTCCATTCAGTGCTCTTCACAGCTTCCTCATATACGGCAGGATCGGATGACACCTCAACAGCCCAATTAGTCTCATCTTCAAACAGCTCACCCCCACTTACATAGTTAGCCATCCACGTGGGAGGCTGTCTGCCACGCAATCCTCTTGAGCTGGCGTCATTGGTTCGCCACGTGGAGGGCTGGCTGCCACGCAGCTCACGCAGCTCACTTTCCCTTTCTTCTTCAATTGTCAGCAAAGTCACACTGTTCCTTACTATCTCATTTTCACAAATTTCTTCTTCTTCATCTCCTTCTCCGTGGCTGTCATCGTTGTTTCCAGTTGCAATTTCTCCATCTCTTTCAATTTCTTCATCTCCACTGTTCCTCTCCTTCTCTCCTTCGTCATCACCCTCATCACCCCACTGCAAATCATCAATTTGTTGGTCACAGCTCTCACCCCATTTCCACAGCTTCTCTTCCTCAAAAATTACGTCCCTGCTCACGATAATTTTCCTTGCAACTGGGTCAAATAGTCTGTACCCTTTGGATTCCTCGCTAACCCCCAATAATACACAAGTAATGCTTCGGTGGTCAAGTTTTGATCTTCTCTCTTTGGGGACATGAGCATGGGCTAAGCAGCCGAAAACCCTAAAATGCTCCACCGACGGCTTCATCTCACTCCAGGCCTCCTCCGGCGTAACATCCCGAACTGCTAAAGTGGGGCACCTGTTTAGAACGTAGACAGCCCAGTTCACAGCCTCTGCCCAGAAGAATTTGGGCATGTTTTTGTCACACAACATGGACCGAACCATGTTCATCACGGTCCTATTCTTCCTCTCCGAGATGCCATTCTGTTGAGGGGTATAAGCTGTTGTCATTTGCCGTTTGATGCCGTGTTGTTTGCAGTAGTCATTGAACTCGTTGGAAACGAATTCTCCTCCTCTGTCAGTGCGAAGGCATTTCACAGGCAAGTCTACTTGTTTTTCAACCATGGATTTAAAGCATTTAAATGACTCAAAGGCTTCTGACTTTTCTACCAAAAAATATACCCATGTTTTCCTACTATAGTCATCGGTAAATAACAGTATATACCTCTTGTTGCTATTTGATGTAGGAGTAATTGGCCCGCAAATGTCAGAGTGAATGAGCTCCAGTTTCTGAGATGCTCTCCAGTTGCTCTTCCTTGGAATGGGGTCACGGTGCTGCTTCCCTTTCAAGCAGTCAGTGCAGGTAACATCTGAGTTTGAAATTTGTGGAAGACCACGCACCATGTGTTTGTGTGATAAGGTTTTTAAACCTTTGTAGCTTAGATGACCGTATCTTCTATGCCAAAGATGGCACAGATTTTGTGTGTCTGTGTGGAAACATTGAGCAGCTTGTTGTGCTGGGGACTGAGCATCAGGCAGTAGAATGAACATTTTATTTATGCTCATTGTGGTTTGAATGATGAGTCCCTGTCTTGGATGAAAAATTTTGCATGTTCCACCTTTGAATAAAATGTCTAACCCTCTCTCTTGCAACTGGCCAACACTTAGGAGATTATTTCTTAAATCGGGAACAAAATATACCTCAGCAATAACATGTGAAATTCCAGACAACACTACCTTCACACTCCCCTTACCCATTACATTCATCCTTGTGTTATTCCCCAACTTCACAGAATGCCGAAATTCATTGTTGAGATCACTGAACATGTCTTCATAACCACACATGTGGTTAGAACACCCTGAATCGAGAAACCAAACATCTTCTCTTCTTGCTTGATGTTTCTCCACATAAGCCATTAAAAGCATCTCCTCCTCCTCATCAAGCTCTGCATACAGTGACTCCTTATTCCAAGTGGGACACTCATACTGGAAATGGCCAAGTCGATGGCATCTGTAACATTGAACTGTTGCTTTATTGAAGTCTGCTCGTCCTCTACCTCTTCCTCTTCCTCGGAATGAGAAACGACCACCACGACCTCTGTTTCCCTCATATGTCACCTTCAAAGCTTGTTCATCACTCTTATGCCTGGAAAATTTCTGCTCATGGACTATTAATGAACTTTGCAGTTCATCAACAGTAAGCATATCAATATCCTTTGACTCCTCTATAGAACAAACAACATAGTTGAATTTCTCAGTCAAAGAACGTAGTATTTTCTCTACTACCTTAACATCCTGCATGTCTTCTCTATAGGTTCTCATCTTATTGGCCACAGTCATGACCTTGGAGAAATACTCAGTCACTCCTTCTCCGGAACTCATCTCCAATGTCTTAAACTCTCTGCGGAGAGCTTGAAGGTGAGATCTCTTAACCCTTGCACTCCCTTCGAATTTCTTCTTCATTGCATCCCATATATTTTTGGCAGTGTTTTTCTTGAGAATAGTATCAAGAACTGTTCTATCAATTGCTTGAAATAAATAGTTCTTTACCTTCAAATCTTTCAGCTTTATTTCATCGTTCTTCTTTTGTTGTGCCTCAGTTTGTGTTGACCCACTTGCTTCACTGTATCCAGTCTCCACCAGCTCCCACATTTCCTTTGATTGGAGGAAATTTTCCATCAACATGCTCCAATGGTCGTAATGACCATTGTATCTTGGAATAGCTGGCTGGACAAAGTTGCCTTCTGTGGTCATCTTGTTGTTCTGCTGCTGCAAAGGATTTTCAGGCCTAATGCAAGCTCTGATACCAATTTGTTAGACTTTGAGAAATAACACGTGAAATGGGATGAATGGAAATTGTATTGATTAGCAATAGCTCCTGGCATATATAGCCATTTAGTACATGAAACAGAAAAAGCAGGAAATAAACAACTTTGGCAGAGAGGTTGCTAACAGGAAAATGCATGCCCTAACAAACTAGGGCTCTCTCTTTTGTGTGTTAATTATTCTAACTAATTCTAATAACTGAAACAATTCTAGAAGACCCCTTCACGAAGATCCTACTTCAAAACCATATTTAACACTGGAAGGAGAAAATGATGAGCAACTATGGTTGCAAAGCAAGGAGTTGATCCTATTTCCAGTTACTTGAGCACCAATATATGGTTGCCATGTATCCTATTTATACCCAACTTTAAGAATGTTGATCTCTGTTGACTCATGCATGCATGTTGTGTTTAAGCATACATCTTCTTCTTCCTAACCCCGGTCAAGCCATTGCCACTCTCCTGAAGGTTGATGGTAATGGATCCTTCACGCCTGTTCAAACTTCTGTCTTTTCTAGGGCAAGTTTTTCCTCTACAAACAAGCTTTTTTTTTTTTTTTCCGGTTTTGTTTATAAATTTACTTGGCAGGGTGCTACGACAATGCAAGTCTACTACATGGTGTTGTGGATGTAAAATAGCTTAGTTGACCGAGTCTTTGGTGCTGCTCTAACTTCTTCTACTACGTCAGAATGGGAATGGTTAACGCCTTAACGGGAGTTTGTTTGTTTTTATGGTTAAAAAAATATTGAATCTTTTTTTAATTATTTTTTTTGCTTTAATTTAATTTGTTTTGTGATTTTGAATTGTTTTAATGTGTTGATATCAAAAATAATATTTTTGAAAAAATATATATTTTGAACAAAAAACAATTAATTTTTATTTTTATATGACGAAATTATCCGTTAATCTTTCAAATAATAATGGTATTACTATTCTTTATCTATGAATATAGTACATTTGTCTCACCAAAACAAATCCTCATAATCATTGTAACTCTTTTTTTTTTATTTGACAAAATATGTATATGTTTTTATTATTATTAATAAACAAACATCCTACTATATTGTTTTAGTTTTTTTAAAAACATAATTAAATATATATATTTTATGTATTTTAGAATATTTTTTGTTTGTTGGAAGTGCATTAAATTCTATTTTTTTTAAAATGCAAAAAATTTAAAATAAAAACAAGTTGCTCCGCGACCGACCCCTCAGTTAAACACGTTAAATTTACCAGAGTTTCCATGGAAGCATAGATAGCATTCTGAAAACGGGGACGCAGCTTTTGTTACTTCTGTTCATACGCCTAAACAACACGGGGCATCTCGATTAGCTTAAAAATTTTACAGCCTATAAAACTGTCTGCTTAAATATATATTGTCTCCCCCGTGAATCGTTGGAAAAAAGTCAAAGACTAGACTCTAAAAATAGTTGCACTTACAAAATATACTACACATGGAACCGGTGGCTGTCAATCTTCTGGTGTGGCAGTATTTTCCTTGAAGCTCTTTGTTAGCCATATGGCAGTTTCCCTTGGGGAAACCTTTCCAGGTCCAAATGGTTTTAGCAGCACCCCTAGCTCGTCGTACCTTGCCGCTTGCAGTAATCTTGCACTGAATTCTAACAAACCTTCCAGAGCTTCAGCACGCTGCTGGAGCGAGGAGGTGTCAAACCTGCGCTGCCTCGTGTCTGATGAGGTCAGGCTTGACGCCCCAGCAGTGGCATTTTGATTGGAGGAATTGCTTCCGTCTTCTTCATCTACCTGAAACATGCCGAGTTCAATTCCTTGCCACGCCTCAGTGGTATTGGGCCTTGCAGAGGTTCTATCGCTGAACTGGACTGTGCATTTATCCTTCGTGATTGAGCAGTCACCGTGACGCAAGGAGCTGGATGACCCTCGTGCCGAGGTTGATGAGGTTTTCCGGGCAGGGAGGAATGGTTCATCATGTGAAGCCAGTGGGAATTCAGCCATCCTATCGATTCGAGGAGCATTAACAGAAATATCCGGAGATTTTAGCTGGCGAAGGATGCTAATATTAGTCCCACTAGGAGAATTTTGTATCCTGCCTCTTGATGGAAATGGCAAAGATGCTCTGCGAGCTGTCGGGTTGGCATTTTTAGTCTGCGTTTTTCGAGTGACAGGAAGCTGCAGAGATAATAAAAGGATGTGTGAGATCCAAATTGTAAGACCATCAGAAGTTGTTTATAATTTCTGCATTTTTGTATGTGTGTGCATGTGAGAGAGAGACATGTGCTTACAGATTCACATTTTCTCGCAGGCTCTGTCTGTCTCTTCATAGTGACAGAGGCTTTGGCGGGTGTGAGTTTTGGAGTCTTGGCACTGTTTGAAGGTTTTGAAGCAATTGATCTACAAATGACTGTTCCTTGGCTGCACTCGAGGGATGAATCTGATAACCTTCTATTCAAATAAATTGGTGTATCATGTATCCCTTCAGTAGAACACACAGAATCTTGCTCTGCTACTGATATACTTGGATTTAATGCCCTGTCATTACCAAGTGAATACCTCTTGTCCCTGTGAATTTTGCGAGGATTTTCTGGCACTAAAAATCTTGTTTTCTTCATGTAATGCGGTTCGGGCCATTGGAAAGGTAATGTATTCTGTCTAGGGCTGCTCATCTTAATATGAATCTTAAGGACGTAAGGCTGAAGATGCGGATGCCTGAGCAGCTCCGCAGCCTGCGACCGTGAATATTTTGAGTGAGAACAGAACACATTAATATGCCACGTAAATGCAAATGCTCAAATTTCCTTCTATTGCAATGGTTGACCTATTCGCAGTTAGAAGATGTCAATTTGTAACACAAAATGTATGGCTGTCATGTACATACTGGCAAACTATTGACTTAGGTGAGGTGAAGTGTTGCTACAAACTTATGGTAAATGCAGTGGCTTCCAATCAACAAAGCATACCAAAGCTTGCATGGTGCCCTTGTGGTGTTGTGGATAAGAGTTTAAGAGAAACTAATTATTTTTCCACTTGCCTGGAGATAGTACTTAAGTGAATTTTAAAAAAAAAAATCTTTAATTTATTTTCTGTTTTCTGGCCAATTTACCTTTAGAGTAGTTTAGGATGAATCTTGTTATTGGAAGCAAACAAAATCGCAACAGTTTACAACTCTTGGAGATGTTTTCTATGTGCAAAATAAAATCAAAGAGAAAAAAAATGAAGTGGATTTTATGAATCATCTTGATGGTGGCTTATAGTCATGCAATGTACTAGATTCACATATAATGTAAGGTGCAGATTAAAACAGATCACACGTACACCAGGTCTAAGCTCTGGATTCTTTCGCAGCATGCTTTTAACAAGTCCGCGGCTAGAAACATAAACAGGAACATGATTAGAAGATTAGAGGAACAGCAATAAAATCCAGCATGTTAAATATGAACAGCAACAACATTGGGAAAACAAATGATGAAGACTTACAAGGCACCAGAATATTTAGTTGGCAGTGGAGCCACTATTGACCTATTTATTTTGTTAATCAGTGCTTGCATATCCTGCTCAAGAGATGGAAAATAAAATCCATAGAGAAATGAACAAAAATTAGAGCAGAAAATGTAAAGGAAAGCTAAAACACAAATGGATGGGATGAGAGCCTTCTAGTGTTGATCATACTGATCAAATTGCAGACCAGAATGGCTAGTGAATGCAGAACTTGTATGTCCCAAATGACATAGTTGTCGTGTTTAGCAGGCCACTGTAATGGCGCATAGTTCTTTCTTTCTTATTTTTTTTCCCTGTTTGGTGGGAAGGCCAGGGAAGGGGGAGGGGAGGGAAGGTTAATCCTCTACCAAAAAGTCTTGGTGAAACTCAAACCAGAGTATAAAATAATCCAAAATGATTGTTTTTAAGCTTTGACAGAAAACATAGTATATGCAGCAAACCTTAGGACTTTACAATGCAAGAACATACATGATTTTGGGCAGGAAAATAACATATTGATGATGCAAGGTATCACTTGGAGTCCTACTTCAATGTAAACACATGAAAGCATGACTTGTTCGTCTTTGAGATTCTGCCAAGTGTAGAGACAGGATAAAAAAAAACTTACAAATGCTTTAAATGCAGGCCTATGAGAGGTCATTTCATATATGCAGCAACCTGGAAGACAAATTTTGAGAAGCATAGGCAATTGTGAGTAGCTGAAAGAGCAATCAAGAACGCGTGACCACTGCATGCACATCAGTTCACTGAGCAACTTACCTAAAGACCAAATATCTGACTTAGAACCATAAGGTATGTCGGCAAGAAGCTCAGGACACATATAGCTGGGCGTTCCCACAACCTGAACATATAAGAGCAATTCCCACCGGTGATAAATCACATTCAAGGAAACTGAGATAAAATTTGAAGAGTAACCCAGCTTATGGGCTGCATTACTTACAGAGGAAGCAAGGTCATCTGAAGTTAATATCTTGGCAAGTCCAAAATCACCTGTACCAGGAAGGGTTGTAAATTATTCAGAAAAAAGTACTCCCCCTTTCATTAAAATCAGAAGGTAACGATCGGATCACTTACCAAGACGAATGTCTTGCTCTTTTGTCAAGAAGATATTGGAGCACTGAACAGATCATCAGGCTTTGTCAGTAAAATGCAGTTTCAATTATTGGCACTGGTTTGAATCTGAGCGCACAAAATACATGCCACTAACCTTGACATCACGGTGAAGAATATGGTTCATATGCAAGTAGTCAAGTGCCATAAGAAGCTGAACAAGCCACCTGCATAGCTTCTGAAACATTCAATGACTAAAAATCAGTTATTCAGTTGCAAAAGGATCCTCCAGATTGAAAATATGAATTCATAAAAAAGATTTATATGTTAAGGTTGTAAAATGAAAAGTATATTTCCAAAAAAGAGAAGGCCTCCCCCAAGCAAAAAAACAAAAAGAAAAGAAACAAAGATAGAAAAGATTAAAAAAAAAAACCTCTTCAGAGAACAGCATGCCATTAGTTTTCTTTATAGCTTCTGCCCTGTAATAATAAGGAAAAGAAGAAAGAATGCCAAGCATGGCTAAGGTTACTCTAGGCTTCAAGTGAAAGCATGTTAACTCACGGTTCCAGCAAGAGTGAAAACTTACATGTCTCCTCCTTCACAATAACCTATAATAATGCACACATAGCAACCCTGACTCCAAAGCATACAAAAGAACCAGTGTTAGCCTATTTAAAAATATAAAAAAATCAACTACTCGTGTTTTAAGCTAAATCCCTAGATGACTAAAATATTTTTTCCCAACCTAACTGAATGATTTGAATACTGAAAGAACAAAACAATGTTACGCAGAAGTAGTACAAATTTTGCATGTAGTTGAAAAAATGAAGCTTTTGCTAGATTAAATAAAGCATGTTGGAGTTCAGAAATATAAAATGTAAATTTATATGGAAAGTTGACTAAAAAAAGAGTAAAAAATAATGTCAAGTTTCAGGCAATGTCTGTCAATGGCATTCATTAATGATATAACACAACCATGAAGTTAAATTTCATGGTTTAACACTACCGTTAAGGATAGCTACTAGATGATGGAGAAAAATAGCTAGCATGCAGCGAGTTTAAGGCAAGTCCCAGAACGATTTAGTACAAGACTAATTGGACATAGGTCGACGATATCTGATTGCAAAAGCAGCAATCTATAGGAGTTGAGTCAGGAAGAGGATTTCAAAACCTTACAGAAAATATGGAACATTAAACACCAAGATTCTCCAAATAACAAAATGAACAACAAACCATGTACAACCATCACTGATCAAGATAAAATGAGGAAGAGGCAAAGACATTCACTCATAAATAACAACAGGAGCAGTATACCTTTTCTACCCAGGAATCTTTGTACTCTACGATAAATGGACTTCGGATCCTAGAAATGAGTTCTTTCTGTATAAAACAGAAAAGGTGTTAGACCTGCAGATCCAGTATAATCTATCAAAGGTGCGAGCTAGCTCAACGATCTTTGTATGCATAATACATTACTCTCGGCTAAATTACAAAACTGTTCTGTCAGCATTTCTGATGTACAGGTTCAATTATCCTAATTTTGATGGGTATTTATATGTAAAACTGGTCAATTCAGGGCCTTGATAAACAGTGCGATATAAGTGCTCTTTACTTTACATATCCAACAAAGCCAGTGGAAGCATTTGCTTTTCTTTTTTTCTCTCACAACTTTATCAGCAAATTTTAATTACACGAACCATGTCAAAGCATAACAGAACATGAGTTAAACAGAAACATAGGAGGATTACAAACATAAACAGAGGCAAGGTCAGATTTGGTGTAAGATGATGGAGATGAGAGTCATTCTGCCAAAGTCTTTAAAAAAAAAAAAAAAAAACATTGACCTCTTGATGTGCAGATCGACGTGACCTGTCAGTCTGCCTGGCAAGCCTGATCTTTTTCAACACATACCTTAAATTGACATAACAATAGAATCAGAGTTGAAATGAAACCAATCACCTGAGTATATGATATTTTGTTCACAATTTATCTTTGTAATGGTAGGATTTTACAGCAAGTGAGGAAGAGCAGAGTGTAAGTTTCATTCTCACTTCTTTTTTTCATGTTTATGCCTCACAAGAAGAGCTGAACCAAAAGAGCCCTTCCCTATTTGCTCTAATATTTCATATTGCTCCATCTGAGAGATTGAAATGACCTGCTTCTCTGATTTAGACAAAAAGAAATCCTCAACGCCATCAAGAAAACGCAATAAGGTAAAAACAAGAAAGAGCTACACTATCTGTAAAGTTACTCCATTAATGCATACACTACAAGCTACCAAAAACTTCTTCAGTAACAAAGAAAGGAGCTGCACGAAATTGACTAAAAATAAAATAAAATACTTGAGTAGGCCCTTGAAAGCAAAGAAATACAAGAATTATGAGAGCATTCTAGGTAAGCATGAATAATAAAATCATCAATAATTGCACAAATGGGAAAAAAATAACATTTAATGGGATGTTTATCAGTCAAAAAAAAAAGAAGAGGAAATCAAGGGAAATGAAATGAATATTTGTGGGTTTTGTTTTTAGTGGCAAAATGCTTCATTCCGCTATGAACAGATCAAGCAAACTATTTTAATTGTATAAAGCTCAACTATTAATGAAACTATCGATTTCTTACCAACCCCTAGTTGTTATAAAATTAAGCATCCTAAAGACCATATTTCCTGTCTTTTCTTCATTTTCTCAGCAACCAAACAATATCATTATCCGAAATAAAAAGGCAGACAGGGAGAGAGACTGTACAAAAAAAAATATCTATCTAAAGTAGCACATACAAAGACCACAAGTGCATCAACTAACTCCCTACATCGCAAATCTTGAACTTCAAAACTTATCAATTTAAACAACTAAAAAATCCCAAGGGACCTTGAAAAGACAAATGCAGCTCCAAGAAATGCAAAGTGAACCAAAAACAGAAGAAGTTTTTACATTGACAAAAAGAAAGCGAATCAAATCTACAGATTCCACAAACAAAAAATAAGAAAAGAAAAGGAAGGGATGTACCTGAATGATGTAAACAGGTAGTAGATCAGAAGAGAAAGAGATGGATCACAATGCGAGCGAAAGAGAGGGCAACAAGAAAGTGGGGTTAGACATTTTCATGGAAAGACAGAAACTTGGGGGGCTAGATGACAGAAGTACAAGAAGAATGTGAAGCTGGAGTTGAAGAGGAAGTTGCAGCATTAGCAGCAACAGTGCTTCGTGAGACATTGATGTCTGTGTCTGTGTTTCTTGGAGTGAGAGAAAATGACAATTTTTGGTGTATATATAAAAAAGAAAAGGCAAGAAAAATGTTATTGGACCACAAGTCCTATGGATTCATAGACTATTGACATTAAAATGGAGGTGGTCATTAGGAAGGAGATTAGAGGGGCTAATTATTGGATTATATTACTATTTTTTTTTTTTGCAGAAAGCAACAAAAGCAGAGAGCCTAAACAAAGTTAGCCTAGCCCTAAAGAAAGAAACAAAACATAGACTGAGCAGAGAGTTGATGCATCTTTTTGTAGGTGAGGAAGAGACAAAGTAGAGTGACAAATCACATGAAACTCAAAGAAAGTTAACACTAATGTAAGATTTCTAGAGGGAGATAAACATGGGACCCTGTTTTTGAGCTTGTTGTATGACTATCATTAATATGTTAATCAAGTAATTATTTATTCATATTTAACAAATATTCCATTCCAATTTACAAAAGTTGGATTTGGATTTGGATTCTCTCGTTATGTCTAAATCTCACAATTGATTTTGAATTCTTCGATTTAGATTAGGTGAAAAAAATAATGATAAAGGGTTAAATTGTTTTTGTTTTTATAATGCATCATAATTATTTATTTTGAACTAAATGGTTTGAATTTGTGAACATTATGATCATTTTTCATGAAAATAAGAGGATTCTAATTCACAAACTTAGTTTGTAAAGGAAATAATTTATTTTTGAGAGGTAATTTTTTTTCTTATCCAAATGATAATTTTGTTCATTTTCCAATTATCAAACTTTTGATAAAAAAAAAAAAATTATTCCATGCAATCTAATTTGGAATATCATAGTTGAGAAGAGTATAAACCCTTTTGGTAATTAATCTAGGCTCCTCGATCATTTTTTTATTTTTTTCTACCAAGTGACGTGGAGTTTGTTGTGAGGAAAGGTTTTGAAATTATAAAAAGTGAATCTTAATATATTTACCAATGCAATAATAATTATAAAATTTATTAACTAATAAATAGTGGCATCACATCACTTAGACAAAAAGAGTAGTAGATAAGTATCTCTTTGATTGTTGTGTTTGAAATTTCATATAAATTAAGAGTATCTCTAATTGACATAAAAGACTTCCTTTACAGTTATAGGTCATTTACTTTAATTAAGATTATTGTAAATATATATGTGTGTGTGTGATTTAATATTCTGATTAAAAAATATATTTTAGACGTATTAGATAAAGTGAGGGATATTAATTAAGAATTTCCAATCTTATTTTATATATATAATTATATATATCTCGAAAATAGAAGTAAGAAAGAGAGGGAAGGAGGAATGACAAGTCAAAATTGATGGGTTATTTTTCTTGCTTTATAGAGGGAGTTGTGCTATGAAAAGGAGTGAAGGAAGCAGCGAGAAGTGGTCATGGGCTAAAACATAATGAGTCAAAAAGAAATGAGAGTTAAGGTGAGGGACTGTCAGTTAATTTGTCAGCTTTCTGGGGCTCTTTTCATAATTACAAAATTCTCATTTTTTTTATATATAGTTTTATTTTAATTAAATTTTGGCAGTCAATTCTTGAGATCGATTCGTGAAGGGAAGAAGACCGACCAGAGGAAACAGAAATGGACCCCGCAGCTGCTTCCACCCTAATGCAATCACGAGGCTAATTATCCGGCGCTTTTTATTCTTCTTACATGACCAAAATACCCTTCTTCGTTTTTGAAATTCCACTTCTTGCCCACTGGTTCAGTAATACTGCCCAACCTGTCACGGCCTAGATTTCTGAAAGCGAGGTGAGGTAGTTGTTTCAGAAGTCGGTTAAAGATTTTTTTTTTATTTAGAACTATATATAAATAATATATATGTTTTATATACTAATATATAAAAATAATTAAAAAACAAAAAAAAATTAAGTTAAAAGTGATTAAAAATATGGTTGGACCGCAAGGTAATTGCGGTTCGGAAAAATAATTTTTAAAAAAAAATTATTTGCTTGATATTATAGAAGTTTTTAAATTATTTTAAATCTAAAAAATAGTTTAAAAATATATCAATTAATACTTTTTTTAGATGTTTTTCAATAGCTTGAAATGCTAATATAAAAAATATTTTTTTTAAGATATTTTTTTAATTAAAACCACTATTCATCACATTATCAAACACAATTTTTGAATCATACTTCTTACGTAGTCAATTTTCAATATAGAGTTTTTTTTCGGGATCCATGTAGAATTATTATTTGTTGAATAGCCAAACAACTTTAAAATCATAGTTGAAATAGAACACAACTTCTATCACACCTCATTATATCACCAAACAAACTCTAAATTTATTTGGCTCAAGACTTAAATCACATGTTGTTTAGGTTAACTAAAATCAATTCAAAACAATATGGTTTCAAGATTAAAAAAATAATATAATTTTGAAATGATTTAAAAAAAACACTAAACTTATTTTAACTAGATCAAGCATATCATGAATTGATCTATGTTGGAAATTACATTGGATTGATCTACCAAACTATACTGGTTTAAAAACATTTGTCATAGCTAAAGGTATTAATTACATTAGAAACTGATTATTTCGGGAAAAAGATTCTTAAAGCTGCAAATAGAATAAGTTGTTTTAGAATAACTTAATGCAATTTTATTATTTTTTAGATTTTAATAATTCATCTTTTTTTATGTTTTTGTATCTGACTTTGTTGAGATCTATATGAATCTAATAGGCTTGAGGGGTAATCTAGCAAACTAACAAGCTAATATCTTGTACAATAGGATAATCCTATAATACTTCATACATGTAAAAGGTTTTTTTGAATCTAGGGACTCTTAAATGCTTAAACGAGTATTGTTTAAGAGAAAATACAATCATCTTTTAGAGAAAAATTATGAGAATAGATATGCAATAAAAGAAGACCATTTTATAACCCATGAGTTTTATCTTTTTTCTAAAGAGAAGTGGTTAAAATGCTAGCAAAATATCATTGATTTGTCATGATAAGATATATATAATTCATTAGGGAATAAAAATATCTTTGGCTTATCAGAGTAAAATATTTATGACTCATATAATCTAAGATTCTTCAAAGTTAAAAAAAGCATAAGCTCGGAGATGATGGGTCTGACAGCTCAATAGACTCATACATGTTTGAAAGAGATATGAGACTTTTTTATAGCTCTTAAGTTGTATCTTTTTCTAAATATAAGGGGTTAAAATAAAATAAAAATATCATTGACTTGTCATGATAAAATAATCAACAAGGAATACAAATATTTTTAACTTATCAGAGTAAAAAAATTATAACTCATAGTCTTATTAGGTAATCTAAGATTATTTAGAGTTAAAACAAACAAAAACTCATAAATAATGACTATGATAGCTTAGTAGACCAATATATATTTCGGATCAATGCTCAACTTAGCCTAAAAACTGGTTTGACAACTTGTTATACCCCTATAGATTTAGGTTTGATGCTTAGTTAAGCTGACAGATAGTGAGTCTAACAGTTCATCAATCCATATATATTTGAGCTTAGTATTTGGTTGAATTAAAGGATGTTAAATTATTATTTTATCTTTAATTACTTTTTTAGAAAAGAGGATTGAGGTAAAAACAAAAAAACAAATATTGATCCATCAGTAGCCCTTCTAAAATATTTATGAATTATATGTAAAGATTTTGAAAGTATCTATCAACAACAAATAAAAGCCTTTTTACCTTCTCTATAATATTTTATGTGTCTTACATAACATTGTTAAGATCCTTAAATCCAGATGGTTTGTCTTTGTAGTGAGGAGATGTTCTATAAGAAATGAAACAACATCTAACTTTTAATCTAGTAGTTAAGTGTATTTCTTAAGATCTATGATGATATGAAAGATTTTTTATTTATAATATTAGTTTTTTTGCTTCTAACTTTTTTTACTTTTGCTTTCTATGATTTTTAATAAACTACTCCTGTAAAAAGACCCTTAATCATCTATGCTCTAGTCCATAACAAGAAAAATTCATCTCACGCATTACCAAAATCTTTTTCCTTATCTTTATTTTAAATAAAACAAATAGACTATAAGACCTCATATATGTTTTTAGAAAGAAAAGTGTTTTTGTCCCCGACAAGAAGTTCATGTTTCAACCAAGGCCTAAAAGAAGCAACAAGGAAAAAAACCCCATCAAATTAGGTCATAATACAATAAGGGTAGTAAATTATGATCCTTTTCTAATAAGGAGATGAGAAACTCTTCTCGTAGAAGTCCTTTTACCCCTGTTAAAGATACCTAAGAGAGAGAGGGTGTCCCAGATTTCTAAAGACAATATCTCCAATAGTATATATGCTGAGGATTTAAAATATATAGCTCATCATGAATCAAGAAAGTACACAACTCACCACAAATCGAGAGAGTACATGATTTAGATGCTCAACCCTACTTAACATATCAATCAACAAACCTTGGTTTCTATGCAAGGTTACTTTAAAATTATAGCTTTTATTTATATGCATGTAATGAAGTATTTTCCCCCCTCTTAAAGGGTTCATATAGAAGTGTTCACTTATTATTAATTGCGTTCAAACCAATTGCATCCCAATGGATAGATAATTTTATCCTTATTTAAAAAATTTATAGGTTTATTGGGCTCTAAACTAAAATTAATGTATTTTTAAAAATTGCTACCAATTAGTATTTAAAAATTTCTACCAATTAGTCATTGACACCAGTAATGATAATGACATGTGTTAATTTTTTGCCTTCACTAATAGACCCACTAGTGCCATATAAGGATGCTATTAGAGAAGCCAATGCATGTTTAAAAAGTGAAGGAAAAGATGGTTGGTTATAAGATACAACAGGATAATTAATCTCATAAAAAGGTTGCATCCAATTTAGAGTTGTATTCATTACTAGAAGGTCCTTTCCTATAAAGTAAACAACAAACCTCATCCAACCTCAGACAATAAGAAAGGTTATGAAGTGTTGGCCTCATCTTCAATTGAATATAAATTTAATAGGATGGCCAAAAGATACTACTAGTTTGTCTTGCAAAGTACATTGCTTCCCTATCTTTTTTCTCATTTTGTTTTTATTTTTGAAGGACTAATAACTAAAAGAGAAAGAGAAACTTCAATAAAGCCTATAAAAAAGAGTTTACATGGGGGATCTTTCTGTAATTAGGTAAAAAACAAGTTTGACTTCTTGATAAAACATTTATGATTCATCATAGAGTAAAATATTTTTGACTTATTATAGTAAAATATCTTTGACTTAGAGTCTAATCATGAAACCTAAGATTCTTCAAAGTTAAAAAGGATTACAGACTTAAAAATGATGAGTTTGATAGCTCGTCAGACTATATATATTTAAGCTCAATACTTGGTTGAACTCATAGATGATAGGTGTGATAATTTTTCAAACTTCTATATGTATGATCTCAATGATTGACTAAACCCGAGAATGTTGGGTTATTATCCTATTTTTTGTTAATAATTTAGAAAGAAAAAAATCCATGTAAAAAAATAATATTAATCCATCATATTTCAATCTTAGATGAGATTCTTGTAAAGAAAATTTTATATATCTACTAGTCCATATATCAATGATCTCAAAAGAATAAATGAAATATGATTAAAATTTTGATAGAGAATGAACATTGTAGAGGAAACATGAATAAAGCACGCCCATTCTTGGAATATTTTGCAGAAATGAGAATACCTATATATGAAAAGGTTTATTTTTTTATATGAAATAAAATAAAATAAGATGCATTAATTAATTAATTAATTAATAATATAGTGAAGTTTTTGTTAGCACAAAAGAATAATTTTTTTTATTAATTTCTTAATAGAATACCAAATAGCAAATGCATGCAGTCCCCGATTCATTAAAAGAGAAGGCTTCCCTCTTTTTCAAGTAGATGATTGCGCTAAAACCAAATTTGACCTGTCCGCAAACTAAGGGCATGCTTGATTAAATGACTATTTGGAGTTTTGTTTGATATTGCTTTAAAAATTGATTTTTATATAAATATATATTAAAATAATATTTTATTTATTAAAAAAAAAATTATCTTTACACTAGCACATGAAAATTATGTAAGAAAAATAATTTAAAGTGAAAAAAATTATTTTTTTTCAAAAACATTTTTAAAACGCAGTATTAAACAGAGTCTAAGTGTAGATTCAAAGTTTTGTCTAATTATGCTTTAAAGTGTTTTTTAAATTATTATTTGTTCAAAAAATATCAAATTGATATTTTTGAAATATTTTTTATATGTAGTTTTAGTGTAAATAAATAAATAAAATCATTTGATAAATACTTTTAAAACACATGTTGAAACCACATTCCCGAACCAAACCTAACCTTAAAATCCAATTGCATTTACCAACCCCATGCCATGCATGAATCAAAATCAATTAAAAAAAACACCCTTTTTTCACACTTTAAAGGGGAATTATAGTTAAAATTTAAGATTTTCTAAGCAAAGAATCTAGATTCACAGATACTAGGATGGGGAGTAATTTAAAAAATATAAAAAGAAGAAGTTTATTAAAAAATTCAACGAACCCTTTAATAAGTTGCTTGCATCCTACCAAACAAGTACATTTGTGTCTGTAATCATCAAACATATTATAGTTGTCTGGTTGACAGTTGACACAGATTCATTAGTTGGCTTGGTTTGATTTTCACAGTTGATAAAAATTAATCACTGTACTTTACAGTCGATTCAATTACATTCAACTGTATCATTTATAGATCGATCAAAGCACTCGCACCTAACTATTTAGTAGGTTTTCAATGATAGGAGATTAAAATTAAGTAGTTTGTTTTTTCTGTATAATATGATATGTACTGGAGACTGATTCATGAAATTAATCGAGGCGCGCACAAATATATTCTTTATAGATCATATCATTTATATGATGGTCATCGAAGACTCACATTATCATTATTTTTAAAATCTGTAAAATTAGTCGAGATACGCGCAAACTAGCCCAGATATTTCTTCAAGATAAAGAAAGGAAAAAACCCGATGGAGCAAGTCACATTAAGCTCACTGGGGCTGGATCTTTTTCCCTTTACGGTTGAAGATATTCATATAACTGCATGCTAGAGAAAAGTTGAAGTGCACACCAGAATAACCTTTCTCATTAATGTTCATTGCCATGTAAAAGTAAGCTCTGCCCATTGATTGGGAAGCGTGGCTCCCTTGATTCACTACACAAAAGGATGCCACATTTCAAAGGTATTTAATATTGTATTTCAAAAATATTTAAAAAAAAATAAAAATTTTATATTTTAAATGAAAAAAATAGTGTTTTAGATCATTTTAACGTGCTACACTCTCAAATAACTACACTCTCAAACAATCATTAAATATAAAACAAAAGAAAATGTTCGAGCTCAACCAACGAACACAAAAAGGTGATGGATCACCCGTGATAAAAAAAAAAAAAAAAAACAACCTTTACGTGATCCTACTCAATGGAGTGTTATCCCAACAAACCACGGTGATGATCATGCCTCCTTTGACTTTGAGGCAATCCAAAAGCGAGCAATAAAAAATCGAAGCTTTGTGTGCTTGTTGTGAAGCGTGAAATAGAATGGTTGGAGGAGTCAATACGGTGTTCTTAACTAAAGAAAGAGCTTTTCAATGTATTATTGGCAAGCACGATTATGGTTTAGGGCATGCCGCTAGTAAACAAATAGGCTATTAACAACATATTGATCCGGCAAATAATAAAGGGATTTGTTGCTAAAAAACATTAAAAACAGAATATTTTCCGATGCAAATACGTTGTTATTAATTTATTTGCAACGAATTATACTAAATTATGTTGCTGATTTAAATATTACAAACAAATTTTCCAATTTTACTACATAGTTGCACTAGCAAATATTATAAGCTCTTTATCCCATATATTTAAATATTAGAGAATAATCTAAATCATATTCTAGGATCTTATCTAATAGTTCAAGTTTTTAGGTGAGAGGATTCCTTAACATGGTATTAGAGCCCTGTTGACCCAACAATCACAAGTTCGAATCTCATCACCTTTATTTTATTTGATAAAAAAATCAAGCACAAGGTAGTGTGGACCTGCATATAAGTTTCAAGCCTAAAGGACTTTCACTTGAGAGTATGTGTTAGAGAATAATATAAATCATATTCTAGAACTTCATCTAATATTAAACTTTTAGATGAGATAGTTTTTTAATACTAAACAACTCAGTGTGGCTCACCGGTTCCATCGACAACTATCATCATCGTCATAAGTTTGAATTTAGAAAACCCAACACCACATAAAGACCTCCTTTTTACTTCAATTTAAGTTAATTAAATCCCATTTCCCTGATAATAATTATAAATAAAAGTCAAGTTAATTAACCCCCCTCTGCCTCCACACTTATTTGTAAAATCACAGCACTTTATTGGCAAGCACGATTATGGGTTAGGGCATGCTCCTGCACGTCAATTGTGGGTTTCATTTTCTTCTACTAAAAATGAGTCCAGTTAAAGAAGCGTGTTAAAAGGTGAGAGACGTCAGGATTACATTTTCTCAGGTCTTAGCTCATGAAATTGCTGGCTCAGCCTGTCATGCATGCTCGACTGGTTGTAATATCCATGGCGGAATTATTGATTTTTTTGGTGAGATACTGTAGAAGAACATGGTGAAATGGTACACAAAATGTCTAAAATATAAGAGTGAGCCACCCTCAACCAAAGTCCAAATTAACTCACATGACTCGGTCCTTGAACACCACTCAAGTTGGCAAGTTGATGTTCTTAATTTAGCAGCTGGATCATGAAATGTTAAACTGTGGTTGGAAGAGAGAGAAAAAATGATTTTGACAGGATTCACCTCGTACCGACAGGACATTGAATGTACAGTAATGTTAGCTTTGGGGTGTTTAAGAGTGTGAAATTAGTTTTTGTTCCAAGTTTTTTTTTCTTATAAATAAATCCATATATTTTTTTAAAAAATATTTTTGATATTATAACATCAAAACAATTTAAAAACCCTAAAAAAGTTAACTTGATGCAATTTTTTTTCTTCAGATTTGGACAAGAATCAAGTTGAAATTTAATATCAAACACCCCCTCTGTATCCTAACCAAAATATAGTGATAGCTAGATCAAACATTTAGTATGTTTGGTAATTGGTGTCAAAGTAGTTTTTAATTAAAAATATATTAAACTAATATTTATGTAGATTTTTTTTAAAAAAATATCAAAACTAAAAAAAAAAGCTCATGAATATATTAATTTTATATTTTTCAAGTAAAAACAACTTCAAAATACAAATTATCACAGCAACAAACGGGTTCTTAACTAATCTAACTATCTGATTGTGGCTCTAAAGGAAATTTTGGATAATAACAATATCAAAAGAAAATCTATCAACTACTATTCTCATACAAACATGTGTGCCTTTCTATTGTCAAAAGAAAAAAAAATGGAAATTCTCTATACAGATAGTCAACGGGCGAGGCGTGATGACAAAGGGTTTGATATCTGTACAACAGATCTTGAGTTCGAGTTAGGACGTATATCTCTTGTAAAAGCCTAGAATAACCGGGGTTTTATTCGCTCACTTGGCCCCACAAAATACACTTTCCAGGGACGAGGTTTCCTTGAATAAAATAAAAAACAGCACATAGAACAACTGTATTTCCATGAGTGGTAGGGATGAAATATCTTGGAGGGCATGTATATCATAAACATGACTCACACGTTAAGTAAATCTTCGAGCATATACATGGCTCACACGTTAAGTAAATCATGCGGGGCAGAACATCAGATGAGCATGGCTGACATGCTGGGCAAATTCTTGATGGCATCTCAGTGGAGAAGATGAGTTGAAGATATTAGTAACTGGATGCAGCTGTCAGGGTTTTTGCTGTGCTGTGTATATCTTTGATCTTCGCAAGCTGGATCTTGCTTGAACAGTGAAGGAATATTGAGATAGAAAAAGGTTTCCTGGGTTAAGAAAAAGATTTATGTCTAGAGTTCTTGTTGGAATATGATAGTTTAACCTTATAATATCCCTATAAGTCTTATGATTTTGTGTTTTGAATATCTATGAATAAGCACTTGATTTTTTTAGCATTTTCAGCATAATCGGGCATTGAAGTAATGGAACTTGCCTGTTTGGGAATGTAGTTGCAGTTGTTTTTGAAAATATTTTTCGTTCTGAAATGTATTAAAATGATTTTTTATTTTTATTTTTATTTTTTAAAAATTATTTTTGATATCATCATATCAAAATGATCTAAAAACATTAAAAAATAAAAAAAAATATTTTTTTTTATTTTTTTTTCAAAAATGCTTTCCAAATGGACTTCCATACACTCAAGATAGGCTTAGAATATATAGATTAATTAGTTAAATAGAAACAATTCAGGAATGTCTGTAAATTGTTAACCATGATCATGACTTTTGATCTCAGCTTTGGAACAAGGAACACATAGCTATCCAGTCTAGAGATATTGCAAAGTATGCAGAGATCCATTTTGAAGATGTTTATTTAGACTCTTTTATGATTCAAGCAATCAATCAATTTCAAAGATACATATTTGTTTCATATTTACAACTTCATTTTATTTACTATTTTTCTTCGATTAATGTTAGTGTCCGGATCAGTTTACGCGCACCTCGATTAATCTTAAAGATCCTGAAATTAAAGACTATGTAAGCCTCCAGTGATCATCATATTAGAAACCCCAGAACTCGAACCTGAGACCATAGGGAGACAAACATTGAGTTCATTTTATTTACTTTATTTATGTTAGTTGATGATGTTATAGGATTGTAGTTTTCTTAATTCTGTCCCAATTCCAAAATGGGTTTTATAAGATCGAAGGTTTGGAAAGACAAATGATCTTTGTCGAAAAAATTAGATTCTGATGCAGACTTGCGGTGCTTCGCTTTCATGGCATCACAGAGACAATGCAAATACAAACAAGAAACCTAAAAATACAGATTTCATGTGAAAATCTGACCTGGATTCGTATCTAAAATGGAGCAGATTTCTGGAAAAAGAAATATATTCCCGTAGCTATTTTTTATAGATTGGATCCTTTAAAAAAATTGGATCCTCATGGCAATATTATATTTTCAGTGAGACCCTATTGATACAAAATGTTTCGGGGTTGTATTGTTTATATATAATTAATTAATTATATATATGAAAAAATTAAATATAATTTTTATAGATGAATAGCAAAACAATTTGTTCAGGCACGAGAGAGGTGGTGGGATTTTGTTTTTACTGTAGCCGAAACGGCACAACCAGAGTAATACCGGTATGTTTTGGCCACTATTTAACTGTAAAATCTGAAACGGATTGAAATTTAAATTGAGATAAAAATAATGTTATTTTGTTTTATTTTTTTAATTGATAGAAAATATTTCGACCATTTTAGTCAAAACAAAACGACATTGACACCTATTAGCAGGATAAGGGTGTTCTCTTTTACAAGTTGTCATCTCGGAAAAAGGTAGCTTGTATGATGCTTAGAATGTCACCAGTAGTTCGAGGCATTCTGTGAAGAATCTTGCAAGACTTACATTTTAGAGAAACTAAAAAGAGTGTCAAACTTTGACGGAATGATGTTAATTCGATGATATATCAATATAAAATTTTGCATGAGCTAGATTTTGGATTAAACTGGATAGAAATTAACCTAGTTGATTAGATAAGTGTTGAAATCTAGTTTATGTATTTTAATTTTTTCAATGAAAAATATTATTTTATGTTGATTTAAATTAACTTGTATAACCCATGACTCGAGCATAGAATCAAGTCGTGAGTTAAGTCTAGTTTAATAACTTTGCGTTGCTATTTTTAAATTATATGGATTTTTTTTTATTAATTTCTTGATTTTGAAATTTGACATAAACAATTTATTTTTTTAAAAAAATAAGTGTTTGTTTGGAAGTGTAGTTGAGGTTGTTTTTAAAAGTGTTTGTCGTTCAGAAATACATCAAAATGATTTATTTTTTATTTTCTTAAAACTATTTTTTATATTAGCACATGAAAATAATCTAAAAACACCCAAAAAAAAATAATTGAAAAAACAATAAAGGGAAATTCTCTTCAATTCTATAGGGGAATAGCAAAAAGATAGCCATTTCTGTCCATTTATAAGCCAAATTGTAGTTTTAAGGCTGGTTTCCTCTCAAGTTTTGGAATTAGAAGTGAAATTCCATTTACAAAATTTATCTAAAAAAAGAAAAAAAAAAATCTACTACAAGTCTACGACTATCCTTGTTAAAAAAGCTTCATGGCCCATTTGTTTACCAGCAAATCCAGATTCAGCCACAAGCCGGGAAACCATGAACCGGGCTGGGCTTGACCCTTTCTTCCTCTTATATACACAGAGCCTGCACCAAGTTGGGCCACGGTAACAAGTGGCCCACTTAAGCTTTCTATACGTGTATATATATTTGGTTTAAACTTTAAAGTAATATTTTCTTAATTTCATCAATTATGATAAACGTTTTTATATTTATTTTAAAACTTCAATAAATAAAATATGAATATTCAAATCTGTATAAATACGGTAAAAATCTAAACAAACTCTTCCTATCATCTCCATGCGTGCCCTAAAGTGAAAGCACCCAGCAGTAGAAAAGTCAAAACCCTCTTTAACAAAATGAAGACAAAAGTCAAATCCTTAATACCACTCAGCTTAAAAGGTGTACACGCACCCAAGTCAACCGGATGAGATCACTTGATCGTGTTGACTTGAACAATCCGAGTCAGCCATCACGAGCCGTCCGATCTGTCTGGGACCCACAACATGACTCACTGGTTATCGGGTCCAGACTCACAACTCACTGACCTGTCTGATTTCAGAACAGGTCAGGCTATGTCCCTGCATTTTCAGGGCTGGCTACACAGTACATGAACGCAGCAGCGCCACCACCACCTTCACATGCGACGCGCTGCAAGAAAATCCACACACGCAACACATCTCCAATAAATTTATACTTTTAAGAAAAAAATGTAAAAATAAAACTCAATCTTGATTAATGTACCTAGAATAAAAATAATAAACCCCTAAGTAGATTTTTTTTATTTATATAAAGGCGTTTTAGGGGGTGTTTGAGAGTGCTTTTAGAAAGCGCTTATAAAAATAATTGAAATTTTTTTATCTTTATTTTTTACTTTAAATTATTTTTTTGATGTTTTTAGATTATTTTAATATGTTGATGTCAAAAATATTTTTTAAAAAATAACAAAATCTTATTTTGATGCATTTCTAAACGAAAAACACTTTTAAAAACATCCGTAACCACACTCTCAAATAGACATTTACTTGAGACCTCACTTTTTTATTTTTATTTTTTAGCAAAAACCTTTTTTTCTCCCTAGAAATATACAACAATATTTGGATACATATGTGGTATTTATAGAGAGGACCCTCTAGTGGGCTTGGTGTCGACGAAGATAAAAGAGGTGTTTGGCATTATATTTTAAATTCTAAAAAAATATGATTTTTTTTAGTTTTTTATTTTAAATTAAATATTTTTTATGTTTTTAGAACATTTTCATGATATAAAAAATAATTTATAAAAAATAAAAAATATTATTTTGATGCATTTTGAAAATCACTTCAAAATCAAGATCAATAAAATTATCACATGCACAGAAAGAAAGAAGATTATTATTATAAAAAAAAAATTCAAAGTTTTTGGAGACATTCACCATAGGCATCCACATCTCTATAAATGTCTTCTCTGATAAGTTGGTCATGTGGTAGGTCCCATGTTGCCTCAACTGAATCATTGTGTCATGTCTATGTGTTGTCGCTGTAGGTTTTTTTTGTTGTTTAGTAGCAGCTGAATCATGTCATTGTATCTGCATGATAAATTAATTTAAAAAAAATAAAAAATAAAAAATATTTACCAGCACTCTCGATGTATGATGAGAGTAATGGAGATGTAGTACTGTTCTTTATTAATTTAATCATCACTGAAAAACATTCTGTTGCCACATTTTGTCAAGATCACAATTGGATTCCACGAAATCTTGAAATCTTAACCAAAATTCTAAAAATTTAATCGGTATTTATTAGGGAGAGGTTTCACGGTGCTCGGAGAGTGAGAATTTTTGTTTTTTTTAGAAACAATAATTATAAATAGAATATTCTTTTTACTTTTAGTGGGTTATGGATTTTATTATATCTTTTATTTATTTATAATAATTTTTTAATTTAAAAATGAGCACAAGAAATAACTAATAGAGGAAGACTAGTTATTTCCTAGCACCATAAGTTTCTTTTTATTATTAAAAAAAACTAAAATATTGCTCCATACATTCTACAAAACTAAAATATGTCTAGAAAAAATGAAATTAAATTAAAGACAATGTTTATGTTTTAGTTTTTTTCATGCGAAAATAGAAATATATATATATATATATATATATATATATATATATATATATATATATATATTTGAATATTCCAGCTGGGTTCGAAAAGTAATGATTCGTGCTTTCCTTTTCGACTGGCCAAAGCTATGCAAATTGTTTTGGTTTTACTTGGCAAGAATATTGAAAGGGCTAGGACAAATTCCATATAAGGAAAGCCACCTTCTTGAAGAGAAAATTGAGTGCAGAAAATTATATATATAACAATTATTTTAAATCTAAAGAAACATTCCAGTCCTCAAATTTTTATTTATTTATTTTTGCTCTAAAATTGTCGGTGCCCACTAAAATACAAGTCTGACATATCTCTCCTCCAAAATACATCAAAACAATTAATGTCAAATACAAAATCAAAATTAGAACACCCACTTAATTATCATAGTCCTATGTATTATTATTCCCATTACCACATAGAAAATCAAAATTAGAATTCAAAATCAAAAGGCGGTGCTTGAGCCATATTTTTCTCACCATCACCAACATGCACTGTTGAATTACTAGTCCCATTTTGAGATGAGCTACTATGCCTGGTTTCCGATAAATTCGACTGGTTTTCCGGCGAAGTCGACCGGTTATCCGGTGCCACGAGTGTTCCTTGATTGTACAGAGCGCTTAATTGGTGAAAATAAGGACACGTCCTTGAATCCATCGACCTCTTCTTGTTAACATCTTTCGTTTTTCTAAAGTACTTGTTTATGTTCTCCCATTTTTCCTTACATCTCTTTGCACTCCTCCGGTAACCGGATTCCAGCATCCCCTGCGAGATTCGTTCCCACAGTGGAGCCTTTGCCGATCCATCTTTATCTTCATTATTGGTGTAGAGACTGCACCTTAGGTTTATCAGAGCTAACACCTCATCTCTTGGCCATCTCTTGCCAATGTCATCTTTATCATTGGATGTAGACTTTGCCTGCACTTTTTTGTAAATTAGCAACGCGTTTGGTGGTCCTGATGAGCTGCTCTGAGAATTGAGAGAATTAGGGTTTTGGGGGGCTAGTACTGCTGTTGTATTGGAAGTCGAGGGCACTTGTGGAATGTTTGGGGCGAGAGTTGATTTAGGGTTTCGAGGTTCTTGGTTTTCTGTCCATGGAGTGTTGGTTTTGTCTAGAATGGATGGTGTGGGTGCTTTAGCTTGGCTTTCGTTACTAACAGGATTAGGGTTTTGTGCCCGAACCAGGGAAGATGAACTGGAAGCATTTAAAGAGTTTGGTATAACAAGATCTGGTGCGGTTTTCTCTCCAAAAATTTCAGCAGAAGGATCACTTGATGTGAATTTTTTCAAGAACTTGATTAATGTAGCTTGTCTATCACTTGCAAGAGCTTGTTCGTGTGCCCTAATCTCAAGTTCCTTGTCGATCCTGTCCATCTCTAGCTTCTTCCGAGCTTCTTCTTTCGCAACCTTCTCCTCATCTCTCTTCACCATATCTTCTAGAAGTTTATTATGCATCTCCTCCTGTTGAGCCATCATCGTGTTCACAATATCTTCACAAAGACACTTGAAAATCTCAAACTTCTTCTCCCTTTTTCTTTTATTGCTCTTTGATTTTTCAACCAGTGCTAGCTTCCCGTTATTATCTTGATCATCAGTTTGGTTTCCGACCGTTTGATCAATTCTTGTTTCTTCTTCCAAGTTCTGTCTCTTCTTGTCTTGTTCTTCATCTTCAGTACTTGGCTTGTCTATCTTTTTGTTCCTTTCTCCAGCTGTAAGTACTTCCTGGCGAGGGTTTTGATCTCCATGATAAATCTCTTCTAACTCGCCAAAGCTAGTCCTGTAATTCTTGTGGTAATTGATGTTGCTATTGAAGTATCTGCTTTCTTCTTCAAACTTCTCTTTGCACTTCTCAGCACTCCTTTTGAAACCAACCTCTGCAAGCTTCCTGTAGCCATCATAAACGTGTAAAACCATAAAACCTAGTATATTATTAGCATTTATTTTCTGCTTTCCATTAATTATCACTCCCAATTGTATAATATACAGACAAGTTCTTCTTTAAATACTGTCCACCTTATCTCTCTCCTTCTCTCAATAATTAAGTGTATCTGTGTGTGAGAGAGAGATTCAGAATTATCCCTACACAAGATACTGATCATATACTTGAAGAAAGAACTTATCATAGCATAGCTTTTGCTAAGGATTCACTTTGACCAGATATATAACTAGTTAACTTCAGCAACAAAATGCTGGAACTAGAGCTAAAACCATGGCCAGTACTACTAGTGTTTGATTTGTGACCCAGAGAAAAGATGGAAAATGGAAGAAGCATAATTAAGCAAAAACATGAAAATCTCGATGTGTATATATATATGTATCGCCTTAATTACCTTGATACATGTTCCCAGGTGAGTTCAGGAAACCAGGTCTCCATGCTAGATCTGATCCTCAACAGTGCAAGCACTTCATCATTAGACCACGGATTGACCAATTGATCAGTTATTGATCTTTCTCTCTCGAACTGATCCAAATTCATAGCCACCAGGTTATTCTCTTGTTTCTCACCATCTTTGCTGGCGGGCGAACCTTGGTGCAATGGGTGCAAAAAGCTTGGCTGCAGTACTGGTACTTGCTGAGAAGAAGTAGTACTGTAAGGATAAAAACTAGGGTAGGTGGTAGAATTAGAGGATCCCTGAAGAAGAGGAAAAGGTGGAGGAAGTGATGCTGCTGTTCTTGAAGCCATGAACTGATGGAATTGTTCTGGGACTCCCTCAAACATTTTTGTTCGTCGTGTTCGTGTTCTCCCTGCAACTTTTCCTTGCTCGCCTTGATTTGTCGCCGTAAATTGGCAAACTAGAAAATGGTATCGCAGAAAACTACAAAAACTTTCATCTCTCTCTCTCATTTATCAAGGACTTTGTCATATAATGGAAGGCTACGGATAGCCCACCACACCCTTTTGGAGGAAAGTGAACTCACTATATATCCTATGAGAGAAATCGACTCATTCACACTGTGTTTGAAGGTGGGAAGTGCAATACATAGCCCTAGTTGAGAATGGGGGTGGTAGGATAGAAAACGATAGTACTTATTATTGTATTTTTAGGTGTTTCAGAATCCTATGCATTAGCTGATGCTCATGATGGTGTAATTAACAGCATTGGGATGGCAGGACACGTGAAAACATGCAGACACTGGGACCAAATTATTTAAGGAAGGAAGCCATGGGGTTTTTTCACATGGTGGTACTGATAATGTTTTGTTTTTTTAATTAGAATAAAATGTTTTGATTTTAGAGTGTTTTGGTGTATCGTTTTAGGATTGTAATAATATTTATATTTATATATATAAATATATTGATTAATTTTTTTTTAACTCAAATCTAAAAATAAAATTATTTAGAACTGTGCAATTTAATATAAAAAAACACAGTAAAATGATTTTTCTGAATAAAATAATGAAGATGTATAATATTACGAGAATTTCATCATCAACCTCGCAAGGTCATTATATTTTTTGTTTGCGCTAAAATTTTAACATAATATATATCAATATGTTAAGAGACTCCTTGTAAAATTTCATCTCAATCAAACGGTCGAATTAAAAAATATGATTGACATTGCAAAATTATTCATTATTTAAAAAAAAAAACTATTTGGCCGAAACGGAACGGGCAGAACGAGACCGGAACGTTTCAACTGGTATTTAGCCGAAAAAACCAGAATGGGCCGGAATTTAAGCCGAGGAAACAACGACGCTATTTAATCTCTAAAATTATGAGAATGCCATTATTAATCTCGCAAGATCATTATATTTTTTTATTGCTCTAAAATTTTAACATAATATATATAAATATGTCAAGAGACTCTTTGTAAAATTTTATCTCAATCAAACGGCCGGATTAAGAAATATAATTGACATTGCAAAATTATTTATTATTTAAAAAAAATTATTTGGCGAAACAGAACGGGCAGAGCGAGACCGGAACGTTTCAGCCGGTATTTAGCCGAAAAAACCGGAATGAGACGGAATTTAAGCCGCGGAAACAACAACGCTATTTAGTCTCTCATTTTTTAACTGATACGAAATATTTTGACCGAAACATAACGAAACTGACAACCCTGATATAGATGACTACAACAGCATTTGCACTGCTTTGGTGAGGCCAGCTCTTCTAGTCGTGGGTTTATTAATTCACAGCTTCAAGATTGCCATGTAATTTCACGAATTCTTGAAGAGTTCAATCAGGTTTTGGATCAACGAGTGATCATGTGATAGAAAATCTTTCGAAAGATGACCGGATTCTTCCTGGGTTTTAAATTTTCTTTTAATAGTAATTCTATAGTGTTTAATTTTGGATCAACGAGTTGGACTCATTGTGAGGCTGGGTTATTTTATCAAATGCCTTCCCATCACATTTATGTTCCTGAAAACAATAAAAAGCAAGCGGTCTTTTCAGGATGATAACAGCTCAGGTTTTAGGAATCTTCCTTGTCCGGAAATTAAGGCGGTGGGGCAGAGCCAGCTCGCCTGATTTCAGTCTTGGGCCCGGAGTGCAAACCGTCCTGGACTGGGCATTCCGTGCAATTTAGTGTTGAAAGTCACCTGTTGGGCCTCTTCGTGGGCCCTTACCCAGCTTACTGGGCCCGCATAGTCTTAGCATGTGTTTTTTATAAGTTAATTTGAGTTATTTTTTAACAACTCGCTCAAGAAATAGTTATAGGCATGTTTGGTTTAAAATTGGGTAAGGAATCTCATTTAATCAGAATTTTAATTTTTAATTTGTAGATTTAAAGTTATTTGTATTTATTTTTAGAAAGTTTCTTTGAGTCACTTTTGATTTAAGGTCATGTTAATTTATCTTTATCATAAAATATTTATGTAAATAATTATCTCAAATTGAAAATCATAATTTAAAAGTTATACTAAACAGATTATTAATATATATATTGGCTTCATCAAGATTGAATACAAATTATTTATCATTAAGTTCGTCTGCATTTTGGATTGTAAACAAGAATAACATGGATGATGGGTGGCCACAGCAAACTTTCACCAAGTAAAATCTAATTTTTGATCTTGATCTTTTTTATAAAAGTTTTGTTTATTTTTAATTTTATCATTTAATCCCAAATTATAATATATGTTTTTTTGATTTAGTTTTTACTAGTTTCTTTTATATTATTCTTTTTCTTGATTTAATCATGCAGTATTTGATTTATTAGGGATTGAGTTCCATGATTTTTCCACATGCAATGCTCCCGATCTAATAACCGGAATCACATATTTGAAAATCTAAAGGAAGTTTTTACATCTTATCTTTTAGTTTTTCTTATTTCATCATTCATTATTATTTTTTTTTTAAAAAAAATGATCAGTGAATTGTTTTTATTGTTTTATCTTGTTATCTCAATTTCATGATTTGAAATGTGGGTTTGACAAGTCTACTCGTACTAATTTGCTTTTTATTTTTAATGTAAATCGTATTGACTCGCTAATTTTTTTAATCTACTTTTTACTTAATTTTCACTTTTCATACTTAATTTTTTTTTTAAAAATGAAAAAACATCTTGCTTGTGAAAAAAGTGTTTTTTTTAGATTATCGTGACAACTTTTTTTTTTAAAAAAAAGAACCTTGTCTATTTATTATCTTTTTTTTATGTTTTTCATATAATTAAAATAAAATCAACTTATATAACCAATCAAATTTATAAGACAAGCTGTAAATATCTTTTTAAAAAAAACACACACCGGTAATACATTTTTTATGTATAAAAAAATCATGTCTTGGGAGGACACGTTCTTTAAAAAATAATAATCTAGCATGCTATTTTCTATGCGAGGTAATTATTATTATTATTATTATTTTATCTAATTCCGAGGATATTCTTGGTATATTCAGAAACTTTTATGAAAATAATATTTTTTTCCGTCGAAGTTTGAATAAAGGAATTAAAGAAGGAATAATCAATGTTATCCGTACAGCTCTGCACCTTTACCCATAAAAATTGGCGTGTCGCCAGATCAAGGGTCAGATTACTAGATCGATGGATCACTGATAGTGACTGACTAACAAGCATAGGCGCGGGTGTATTGTTTTTATTTTTATATTTTTTTAATTAAATAATTTTGATGTTTTTTTTTTAAATAATTTTTTAAAATAAAAATATTATTTTAATATGTCTTCAAATAAAAAATAATTGCTAGCACATTACAAACACCTTTTATATATGCATAAAATAGTCTATTTTCAATTCAACAACCATTATAGCTATTATATTAAAATAATATTTTTTTTAAAATATTTTAAAATACAAAAAATTAAAGCAATTTGTTTTTAATTTAAAAATAAACAATCTCTCATAACGTAGTTCAAAGCTAACTGAAATCGAAATTGACTTTAAACTTCTCCAGAATTTAAATAAGTGACTTGATCACATTATATTTTTTAAAAAATACCATTTTATTAAAAAAAACAAATAAATTTAAGTCAACTTACTAAAATAACCTTGAACAAAGTCATGAAGTGTCTAAAGTATGGTAACTGTGCTTCTATTTTTTTTATAGGCACATAGACATGTGAATGGTTCATCACTGGATGATATGTTTCCTATTGCTTTATATGCAATAAATTCAATTCAATTTCAAATTATTAGTCAATGAATTTAATTAAAAAAATTATATTGATTTAACATTAATTTATCATTTTATGAGTAAAAAAATATTAGTAATTCAGGGTGTTTGAAAACGTAGGAGGAGTTATTTTTTTAAATATTTTATTATTTTTAATTATTATTTAGTTTTAATATCATCATGTTAAAATAATTTAAAGAAAAAAATAATTTAAATAAAAAATAGACGGGCCTGTATTTTATCATGAATAGTTTGGACAACATAAACTTATTTTAATTTTTTTAATGATTAATTAATTTTTAAAATTTTGTTTTGCTCAAAGATAAATTCACATAAATTTAGTCAATATTATGAATTAATTAATATATCAATAAAAAAACTCAAATAAAACATAGATAAATGACCAAATAAGTTGGATCTCGCACAAATATATCATAGAATCTGAATTTCGATACCCAAAATAAATAAAACCATGGCATTTACAAAATTTCTAGAAAGCTCTCCACCTCAACCTAAAACCTTTGTTTGCCGGCCAAGTCACCCCCCCAAAAAAAAAAACTCTTCTTTCTCGTAAAACCCTGGAAGACTCGAAAAAATCACCCCCGTCTTCCTTCCTCCAAACCTTTCCTTTTACCGAAAAGGCAAGTAGCCCCAAATCAACAATAACCCTAGACCCTTCTTTCCTCTACCAGCTAAAATCCCTCTCCCTCTCGGAAAACCCACGAGAACCCATAAAAGTCCAATCTTTATCTCTCAAGAAAACCTATATAGATCCAATCTTTCTCACAAAAACTCCATAAAAATTCTATCTTTTTTCCCTGTAAGATCAATACTTTGAGCACAGAATGAATGACCCAAATGATCACAAGTACAGAAAATACCATCCATACCAAGACCTCTACAATGTTCCAGCTCAAAACCTCTACAACCTTCCAACATCCCCTGAATTTCTTTTCCAAGAAGAATCTGTAAACCAACGCCGTTCTTGGAGTGAAAATCTCCAATACTACACAGGCACAGGTTACTTATCTGGAGCTATATTAGGCGGCGCTAAAGGTTCTATTGAAGGAATCCGTTCCGCGGAGCCTGGGGAGACATTAAAGTTGAGGGTTAATCGTGTTTTGAATTCTGGTGGTCATGCGGGTAGAAAATTTGGAAACAATTTGGGTGTTTTGGGACTAATGTTTGCGGGGATTGAGAGTGGTTTGATTCATTGGAGAGATACTGATGATTTGGTTAACACTGTTCTTGCCGGTCTTAGTACTGGTGCTATTTATCGTGCTGCAAAAGGGCCTAGGTCTGCTGCTATTGCTGGTGTTATTGGAGGGATTGCTGCGGCTGGTGCAGTTGCTGCGAAGCAGGCTGTTAAGAGATATGTGCCTATTTGAAATTTATGGTTTTGGGCATTATGAGATTAGGGATTTATGGGGGATAATTTTATTTTTTTGGGGGGTGGGGATGGCTGTTCGGTGATATATTCGTTTAATGGATTGGCGCTAATAATTTGTTTGACAGTATTTTGTAATTCTATTCGTTGACTTGGCATGTGTTCTTGCTCTCATTCCTGTTTAAAGGAAGTTTGGGCTTCTAACTTGAACATTTATTATAAAAACGTTGTTTGGGTTATTTATTGGCTAGAAATTGAATTGGCTGTTGCTGTTTTGATGGGGATTAGTAGTATATAAATGAATTATTTTTTATGAGCATTGTTGCTTTCTCGTGATCGAACCTGCTAGTTTGCACTTACTTTGCTAGCATGTTCCTTTTTGATGGATTATTTGAACCTATGAATCTGTGTGTGGCTGTTCAGGTTTTTGGCCTATGTCATGATTTCTCTGTGTGATGCTATTTGATCTTTTCAGGTTTATTCTGTTTTATAATTTCCTGACATGATTGGTGATGTAATGTCGCAGTGTCATTGTTGTACCTTCACCATTGATTGCTTGCCTGTCGGGGCTTCGGCTTGCTATATGATGCTAGTTTTCCATGTAAACGTGATATTTTCAATACTTTTATTCTTTATAGGTTTATTCTGGTGTTCTATACGGATGGGATCTGCCGGTGTTTTCAGTGGGAATTGGATGAAAATCTAGGAATTAGTGGGAAGAAAAGATTTGGGAGTAGTAGACAATGTTTCTCTCAAGTTTGAGGTATACTGATCAGTTAGTGCACAACAGAGTTCTCTATACAATATCATTTAGCAACACATAACTGGAAAATCTCTCTTTGGCTCTAAACTTTTTTCTGTAGTTTATTGTCGATCATTTGGTGGTCAAAAAACTCTTATGCCTTGACCTTTTTTGGGAAAGAGGATGGTGTGGGGTCTAGAATTCCGATGTTGCATTCTGTTTCCAGATGAAAATAGTTGCAAATGGTATTCATAGATATCACATTGCGTTTGATGGTTATAGATTGTTGTTGTTTCTTGAGAATTTTGACTTCAGAAGCGCTTTCTTCCTGAAATTGATCAACATGCCTAAAATGGTTATATGTGTAGCAAAAGTAGTGGCTAGCTGCTTATATATACTATCCAGAGAATCCCATAGTGCAACTTCTTTCGAGCTTCATTCTCCAAACATGTCTTGAGAATTGAATTATCTCTGGCTTGCTAATTCTTAACTCCCAAATCATGTATTTTTTCTTGTAATTAAAATGGGGACTTTCTTCCTCTATCGTGATTATGTGGTAAATTCTTCAATGAATGATTAAGTTCCTTTGAATCTATCTCTCTGATTTTTTTTTCATCTTCTAGAGTATGATGTCGTCACCAAATGTCTGCAGGTAGTTGAGTATGTGGGAACTTTTTTCAATTTTCCTCTGATTAATTTGTAGTCATTCCACGCGTTCAATTTTGCATTTATGGTGCTGCTTATGTTTTTTATTGATCAGCTCGTTTCATTTCATTTTTTTTTCCGAGTCTTGGGTGGTTAGATAGGTGTTCAAAGTCTAAGAAGGCTGCTGCATGCATTCACTTAGCTTTTGGACACAGAATTATTTCTTTGAAAGATAGAATACTTGGAGATGTTCATTTTTAAAAAAATCCATCTTGTCAACTTTTAAATCAAGTAAATTTTAGTGTGCTGAGGCAGGGAATAAGATCAAAGTTTATGGATTTTGCTTTACAAGTTACTTAGCCAAGAGAAGTTTCATTATGCTATTTACAGATTTGAAGTTTCATTATGGTATTTACAGATTTTCTATTGTAACGACAACAGGTTCACTGATGACATGGGTGATCGTCTCAGTCTTGAGTTATTCTGGAATCGAAACATATCTATTATGGTTTTCATTTCGGTGACAATTTTCTTTCAAGCACCATAGTTTAGGGCAGCTCTTACATTTCTTATTCTCTCTCGTATGATTCGTTAAACACAGCTTTCCTGGGAAAATTTGCCAAGTGAGCCAGAAGAGTCTTACTCTGACATCACGTTGTCAGCCCTGTTGTGCAACTAGTTCCACGACATGGGTCTCCTAAACTGGCTTGCACAGAGAGATCCTACCAGTGCAGGGATAGCTTGGAATGACTCGTTCTTACTCTTAGCTCTTGTTGCTGAAATGTTTTTTACAAGAATAAACGAAAATAAAATTTTTGCCTGAATGAAAACATTCCTAGTTCATCCCATCTTTTAAGAGATCTAATTTTAAATTTTAAATCAATAAACATCACTCATGAATATCTAATTTGTTACTATTTTTATTGAAATACAACAAAAATAACAGGAATAAAAACAATTCTATCATTCAACAAAACATTTTGATAAAATTACCGTATAAAAATATGAACATGGTAAATACTTTAGATTATCCTAGATATTGTGAGAGTATTGATAAATAATGTAGATGAAAGAAACTCGTGAAGTTATGATAGAACTTACAAGTGTATAACTCTATAATTACAAAGCCTTTGACTTCAATGATAAATAAAATTAATTAAAAATGACACGTGTATGTAATTCACGGATATCTTATTAATAAGCTAATTATATATTTGAAGAAAAAGAGAAAAAAGACAACAACGATCGACACCGTCCACGTGTGAAGCTACCTAATTATTGACAAGAACATATATGTATTATATTCACTAATAAAGACTAAAAAAGTAAACAACAAGGACTTTACATCAGCAGCTTCGGTGCAAGACTGCAAGTATTGCTCACGTTAACTAAAAAATTAGACAATAAATTTTAGCAAAATTCAACTAGAAGGAGTTTTGAGACTTGACAATGGAGATTAGGGTTTCTTTGTCTCATGCGTGCCCAAATGTCAAAGATCATCAAACGCATCAAATTGACTGCAATACAAGGCACTCTTTTTTTTTTCCTTTTTTTTTTTCTTTCAGCAGAGAACGATTCCAACGTCTGTAACGAATCTTTCAAACTAATTAATGCTTGATATCTGTGTTAATTTAATCTTTGAAATTCTCTTTAGCCATCAAGAAACCACTTCGAAATTGTATTTGATTCTTTCTTGTTTGGAGGCTTCTATTCTTTATGAAGTTTTCTCTGTATTGCTTTAATGGCTGACTTCTAGAATCTCAACCTTAAATTGTATTCTGTATTTTTTTTCACTAGTATTTTGATTATTGTTTTGATATAAAAGAGACAAAGAAGTTAATTAATTTAGATTTTAGAAGGATTAAAATTCATTTTAAAACTGCAAAACGCCAAACAAATATTAAAGACTTTAAAATCAGACCTTGAATGATTCTCAGAGGATCTAGGTCAATTGTTAAGTAACCTCTATTTCTCCAAACCAAATATTGCGAAATGACAAAGTCATTTGAATGTCTAGACTAACAATAAAATGTTTGAGCTTATGAAAGTTATTGAAGAAATTTTGATTATACCATTCTTTACTCATTGTTGGTGTTCTTGTTCAAATTATTATTTTTCAGTCTATCTTTTTTAAGAATAATATAAATTATATTTCAGAATTTTACTTAATAATTTAAATTTTTAGACGGGATAGTTAATTGATATCAAAACTTTGTTGATCAAGCAATTACGAGTTTGAATCTCATTACTCTTATTGTATTTGATAAAAAACAATTAAGCACAAAGTACTGTAAGTTTATACAAGTTTCAAATTTAAAATAACTTTTATTTGAGAGTGTATGTTGCAGAATAATATAAATCATATCATAGAACCGTTTAATAATTAAAAAAAAAATTCAATAATACATGTTGGACCCACATCCCATATTCTCAATGTTTTGATTTTAGGTTTGATGAAGAAGCTTGAATGACAGGCAGATTTAGTCTATGATTTCTCTCGTGATTTTTTTGTCCACTCGACAACCTAATCTGCCCTTTACTTGGCCAAACCTAGGCTTGAGACTTGTTCAATTTATAATGCACTGAAGCTTAGGTAAAATAACAATCTAGAAGGAAGACAAAAAGATCCAATGTTTCTAAATTGTTTGATTTATTTTATTGTAATAAAAAGATTGACCAAGACAATGAATAAGATTCATAGAGAAGAAAAAATCTGCAGAATTGATCCTATCTGCCTAAGCAGAAGCTTCTGTCAACTTAACTTTCTTGTTCTGGTGATAAAGAGAAAAAACTAGAAACAATTAACCATCATAATCTGAAGTGTCTTTATCTCAATTCTGTTTGTTTGGATTCCAAGAAAACTTCCAAGTCTCTGTGATCTATAAATACACACCTCATTAAGTTCAGAAAGCACATCCTTTAGCCTTCACTGCAAATCACTTGTTCTCTCAGAATTACAAATGGCTTACTCTAAAGCTCTTCCTCTTGTAGCTGTTCTTCTTGTGGTGCTACCTATGGTTGCCATGGCAGATCTTGACAGCAACCACACTGCTTCTTTCTATGGTACAAAACTCTGTCTATCCCGCTCTTTCATACAAACACAAACACGTTAGGGTAAAATCTTGTGTAGATGATTTGATTTGCTGTTTGTGAATTGCAGAAAAACTGTGTGATGAAGTGGATTGCGGAAAAGGATTATGCGTTGTAGACAAATCATACCCAATGAAGTACAAGTGTGAATGTCAATCTGGATGGAAGCAGGCCCTATATGATGACGATGAAGATGAAACTGAGTTCCTCCCTTGCGTGTTTCCAAACTGTAAACTCCTTTTCTTTTTGCCTTTTCTTTTCTGAACTTCATCCAGGAACATGGTACATGAAAGAAGCAGAAAAAGACATCTTCTGATGAAGTAAAAAGACAGATTTTGTAATCTTACACATGCAAGTAAACTTGGTTCATTTTCTTGTTTTTTGTTTTTGCAGGTACTCTTAACTATGGCGCCGGCCAGCCAGCCCCACCTCCAGTTCCACAAAAGGAAGTTCCCCAGAACAGCTCCGCCTTCGATCGTAATCACCATAACATAAGACCTTTATTCACATAATATAAGATTAAAAAAATACTGCAGTCCTGCCTAATATCCTCTCTCTCTCTCTCTCTGCGCCACTAATTTTCTGCCCTGTTGATCGTGTAGCTTGCTATTGGATGTACTGTGGAGAAGGTCAATGCACAAAAAATGGAACATACAGACACACGTGTACATGCAATCCTGGTTATTCTAATCTTCTCAACATCTCTTACTACCCTTGCTACGGCCCAGGTAAGAACTTATACAAGAAGTTTAAGCAGTGAATTCTGATGGAATATCAAAGCAACAAACTTTAAAAACTGATCTGTGCTATGGTTTTTGTTGTTAAGCTACCCTCGGATCTGATTGTAATGACATTATTAAAGTCGCAAACTCAACATCATCTGGAAATGGAACAACCACAGGATCTAATCCTGGTGAGAATACAAACCAAATATATCACTCAGTTCTTGTTACATAAAAGATTTTATTTCAGATTTTGATTATTTCTCATCTTTTTTTTGTTATCCAGCTAGCACCATTCTTCCAGCGAAGTTCCAATGGATGGTTATTTTGCTCATCTCTATGCTTATGGCTCTGAAGTAGGATGAGAATCAGAGGAGGATCCTGGAACCAGCTTTACAGTTTCGTGATATGAGATACTTGATTATACTCCCTAGTAAATTTCATTAGGTGCATCTTTCGTTTGATTCTTCACCAGATTCTTACGTAGAAATTCAGTTTGTATGCGAATAAAAGTCGGAACACTATAGGATCCATTTGGTTTTTATGTAATTTTATTGATTATTTATTTATAAATAATTGAGCTTGTGAAAAATATTTTATCTATTTTTCTCTTTGGATTCAAGTTATCCACAGAGATCCAAAGCAACAAGATCCAAGTAGCTTCTGGGACGAATGATATTTTGTTAAATGGCCATCTTGTTTGATGATTGATAATTCAAATAACATGGCAATAACAATATCAAGAATGTAGTGCAGCTCAACTGGTCAGGTCTCAGGTTTGCTCTTTAGAGACGAGTTTCACAAATCTCGGGGCATTAGAGACTTATATAGTCGTTAACTTCAGAGCCTATGAGATTAATCAAGATGCGTGCAAGCTGACCCGGACACTCACGTTATCAAAAAAAAAACGATGTAGTCTAACATAATTTGGTCACAAAACTAAACACCGAGTACAAGTAACAAGCTACACGGTTGCCTTCTGCCAAGGGTGATTTTTCCTATCGGTTTCTGCATAAGACAGGCTTCTGTATTAGGTACAGGCAAGTCCTTGTCGAGCAATCAAAATTCAAAACTTGTGTTATGAATGGAAAGGATAAAGGATGACTCAGAAAAATAATCAACAAAATTATGTAGACTAGGCTGGCTGAGGAACACAAAATTGTACACCTAAGGCTGCTCATTTCTAATCCATAGTTCACGTTTGATTCGAGGGGGAAATGAACTACCTCTTGGAATCCACAAGATGTATCTCCAAATTAATGATCCCAAAACATTAAGACTATAGTATGCTATTGCAGTGAGTGATAAGAAAATCAATTCTAACAATCTTGAAATACTTCCACACCAAGATTTGCTCATTGATTATTGACCATCTGATAACAAAACAGTCGATATCGCTAAGCTTTTCCCTCACCTGATCAACACAATAAAATGAGATTCAAAGATGGTATAGATTCATAATTGATCCCAGATCTACAGACTACACCTGAATAGACTTTTGCTTGGGACTCCACTTTACCAAAGCATATGTACCGCGCAATAGCAGGACATACCAGTCACTGAAGCAAAACCAGCACAATGAGCTGCGTTATCGTCACTGTTCTATCGACCTGGAAAAACATGTCGAACTCAATGTGTATTACATTGCATGGATGAGACTCCAACAAGACATAGGATATTCAGTTTATTGTGCCCTGGTCTCCTCTCAAAAGATTCTGAATGCAGGAATATATAGATAGAATCATATTCAAATTTCTGTAAACCAGCATCATGATTGAACTATAGAGACCCCTCAAATATTATTTATGCGCTTCCATGAAGCCGTAACCATCTCAGTATTGTTCCCCAATCCCTCTATACAACTATTAGAAGTTTGGATTTCAAATGTACCCAGTTAGTTTTTTCAGCTTTGTCTCCTGAAATCTTTTCACTCAAGCATCTAGAAGTCCTTTCCATACTCTTCAGGCTTTGAAGTAATTGATAGAACTAGACCTATGCTGTTTGCCAATTTGATGCACCATCAATCCATTCCTGTTTTTGAGACTAGAATGCAAAGAATAAATAGTCACTTGAGAGCCAAAACACATCCCCTGTTCCCCTGGAAACTGCTATTACTAGAGAAACTAAATAAACTTGTTGTATCACCTAAGAAACATGATTACAGTAGACAGACATACCACTGCTCATGCAATTGATTAACCCAGTGGATTCCCTTTCAGCATGGTAGATTAGCTTCATTAACAAAGTAAAAGAAAAGATGGAAACCGTCTAAGATGTTGCTTGAGCACTTTCCTTTAAAAAAACACAAAACTTTACTACAGAACAACAAGAGAGAGCAGCCATAAACGAATACTTGGGCACTTTTACTCCAGTTGTCCTCACCAATGCACTTGCTATTTCCAAATTACCAGTAGAGCAGTACAGACCTTCAGGTTTCAATGGAATTGAATTTCCCATCTTCTAACTTAGACAACACAGTAAAAGAAAAAAAAAAAGAGAAGGGCATTGTTGATTTTTGACATACAAGGGAATGCATTGGCACAAACTAAATCCTATTGATTATAAATAACAAGAAGCGAACAAACAATATTACAAGCCATCCATTTATTCATCACTTCATTCATTTTTATAATTTCCCATTATTTCCCATTTCCATTCCTAAGCTAATGAGAAAAGTAACAAAATTATCCAACTAGAGTCCCAAGAGCTCAAATTTACCACAGCAAATAATGAACAACAATGTCAATATAACAAAATCATCATATAACACAAGATTCGAAATTCTCACTTGCTTTTAACCTCAACTCCTGTCTTCCCAGCAATAATAACCGCGGTCGCCATATCCAAAAACAACCCATGTTCCACAACACCTTCAAGCCCCGAAATCTCCTTTCCGGCGGCATACCCATCTTTAATTGGGTTCTCAAAATACAAATCAACAATATAGTTAAAATTATCGGTCACATAGGGCTTCCCATCTTCACCAACTCTCAATTTAGCCTCAACCCCTTCATCTTTAAACAGCTCTTGCAACCTCACCAAATTATATTTCCAACAAAATTGCACTACTTCAACTGGCATTGCCAGTTTGCTTCCACCAAGACCATCAACAAGCTTAGTCTCATCAGCAACAACAACAAACTCATCTGATGCTGCTTCAACCATTTTCTCTCTTAAAAGGGCTCCGCCTCGACCCTTCACTAAATTAAGCAGTGGGTCCACCTCATCAGCCCCATCAATGGCGAGATCAATGTGGGGGTGGTCATCGAGTATTGAAAGAGGTATATTAAGAGAACGAGCTTGTTCTTCTGTGCGTTTCGAAGTTGGGACTCCAATGATATTTGTCAGTTCACCGGTTTTTAAAAGCTCGCCGAGTTTTGCTACCACAAAGGCGGCTGTAGAGCCGGTTCCAAGGCCAAGTACCATGCCGGATTTGACATAATCGACGGCTTTGTCGGCTGCGAGCTTTTTAAGATCGTCTTGAGTGAGCACAGGGGCGGATTGGGCTTTAATGGAGAAGAGTTTGGTTGGTGAGGCGCGGAAGTTGAGGGAGGGAGAGCGTAGGAAAATGCGGGAGGAAGAAGGGGTGGTGTTGTGGAGGGAGGAAAGAGAGGAGGAGGAAGGAGTGGAGAGGAAGGATAAGGAGGCCATGGTAGGTGGTGGAGAGTGGGAAATGTGAGGTGTTTTCTTCTTCTTCTTTTTTGTTAACGGGTTTGTTCAATCTTGGTTCAAAGTGGTGTGGTTGTTATAAGTTTGTTTGTACTTGTGGAACGAAAGGAGGAAGACAAAAGACTTATGTTTTATTTTAAATAACAATCTCATTTGGCACAGCTTATTTGCAAATTAGTTTGTCACTAAGTTTTAAAGTTATTTTTAAGAAATAAAAAATTTTATTTTAAATTAAATATAATAAAAAAAATCAAGTAAATATGGGTTAATCAGTTAATTCTAAGATTAAAATAACCTCATGGAAAGAAAAAAAACACACAAAGATAATTCTAAATAAATCAAATATCAAAGAATAAAATAAAAAAATTATTTAAAAAGAATCTAAAAAAACAAAGTAAATTCATGTTAAGATTCAAAACTCATTGCCCTGGTAACGAACACAAGACAAACCCCCTTGAATGGTTAAGTATGTGGTTTTGTTTTAGAAATGTAAAATGGTTATTTCTCCCCGCAAATATACAGATTTCGAGTTTGAGTCAAAATATATATCCTTTATAAAAATTTAAAATAATTAAAATTTTACTATCTAAAAAATATATTTTTTAAAAATTAGATTTCTCATATAAAAAAAAACTATATGCTAAAAGAAGATAGATTTTGGTCAACTTTGCATGTTATCATTGAATATAAAATTTGCTGTGCGGCCATGTGAAATTGATACTCCTTTTGAAGTCATCGAGGGAAAGACAGATTTGTTTGGTGACAGGTAAATTATATAGCACTAAACTTATAATAATAAAAACTTTATTTTTTTTTTTAAAAAAAAAACTCTTTTCCTAGATCAACTCATCAAATATTTCTTTATTTTGATCATCAGAATATTTCTTTATATGCCAAAAGATTTATTTTTTTATTTTTTCTTTTGTAAGAGAACGGCCATGATACAGATCTGGACCTTTGTTTACGAGGAAGTCTACATAGTGTTATGTTTGAAAATATGATTGATGTTGTTTTTAAATATGTTTTTTTATTTAAAAATATATTAAAATAATATTTTTTTTTATTTTTTTATATTATTTTTAACATTAATATATAAATTTTTAAAAAAATATCAAAAAAAAATCTTAATTTTTTGAAAACATTTTTAAAATACAGTTTTATAAAAAAAAAAGGTGTCATTTTTTCGCTTGCCTTAGGACAACACAACACAAAGTTTGGATCTCTTAAGATGTCCTTGAGCTTAAGAGCCCAAACCGACCTCAACACGCCAAACATCGTCGTTTTATTCCGTCTCAAAACTAATCCTTCTTCCTCTGGCAAATATAATTCACTGTCCTAGAGAACAGAGAAACAAAAACTATTCTGTGTGTTTACTCTGTAAGCAATCCCTCCTGCTTGTCTGCCAAATACCCAAGCAGTACCAAAAAGGAAAAAAATGGCTGCAGAGTCAGCTACTGCGATTCCAAGAGGCCAAGTAAGTGTATTTTTTGTTCTCTTTGTTTGATTTTCAAGAAAATTCATGGCAATTCTAGGATTCTGGGAACTGGGTTTATTGAGATTCGTTGTGTGGGTATTAAAGTTTGAATCTTTTTGTGAATGAATCAGGTTGATTTATTGGACTTTATTGATTTTTCTGGAGTTGAATGTCTTAACCAAAGCCCAAGCCACTCTCTTTCCAATGCTATCAAGCAGGTAAGTTTACTTTTTTTTGTTTCTTTTTTTAAACAAAACTTGAATACAACTTCTGTAATTGTTTATTAATTATTATACCATGATAGAATTTTCCTTTATGCTTTAGAGTCTTGGTACTGCATGCAAGCATTTAGGGATTGTCATGTATGCTAATTTAATTGAAGTAATGCAAAGAGAATTAGATTTGATGTAAAAAAAAATTATTATTGGAAACCCATATGGTAGCTCTATTAAGTTTCCTTGAGTGCTCCTTTTGTCCTTAAGTATTCGGGTTTCATGCAATCAAAGTTTGGAGTCTTATAAGTGTTGTTATTGTTATGTTAGGTTTTGTTAAACAAATAATAATTCTTGCTACTCAAAACTGGCCCTTTTTTTTCCTCTCTACATGATGTTGATTGAATTATACTTTACTGAACTCTTTTGAATTTTAGGGTTATAGAGAAGATGATGGTTTGAATCTAGAGAGCGATGCGGATGAGCAGTTATTGATTAATATACCTTTCAATCAAGTTGTTAAACTGCATTCTATTGCCATCAAAGGACTTGAAGAAGAAGGTATTTGTCGTTCTAATCTAAACTTTTCTTCTGAAGTGCATTTCTCTAATGTTTCATCTGCAAACTATGTTTTGGATTACATTAAAACAGTCCCTATGAGATTTATTCGATGTGCTTGTCTATCATTCTAATGTGAAGGTTTGTTTCTCCAGGTCCAAAGACAGTAAAACTTTTCTCAAACAAGGAGCATATGGGATTTAGGTATTATTAGTAATGATTAATTGATTTAAGTTTTGAAAGAAAATGCAATAGTTCTGATCTTACAAATATTGCATGGTTTGATTATGGCAGTAATGTTAACGACTATCCTCCAAGTGACACTATAGTTTTATCCCCAGATACTCTCAAGGTCCATATTATTTTCTCCTCCTGCTACTATGATGTTGATGTTCATGATAATGAAATAATTGCTGAAAAATATTTTGATATATTCTCTTACATTACCATTATGCTTGGTTTATTCTTTTGTAGGGAAAACCTGTGATCTTAAAATATGTAAAGTTTCAGAATGTTCGCAGGTATGCTAAAAGTTTTTGCATTTACACTTGTTTGCTTTCTTGTCATGAAATGTTGCAGCAGTAAATCTTACTTATAAATTTTGATCAGCTTGACAATATTTATCGAGGATAATCAATCAGATTCTGAGATCACGAAAGTTCAAAAGATTGCCCTGTTTGGAACAACGTAAGCTTCTATCTCTACATCTGTGATGTACCTCTGTCAGCAACTAACTTAAGCTCTTATCTAGTGAAATAGGCATTACCATATTCTTTGCCTTATAACTTGGATACATTAGAAGCACCATTATACTGATTGTTGACTGCACAGCATACACCTCATCTATCTTACATTTTGTGAAACCATGACGTTAATATAATCTAGTGGCTAGAAGAAATGCCAAAATAGTGAAATTTGAAATTAAAATGTTATGCTCAAATAACACTGTTTATCCTTTTGCATTTCTTTTAATCTAATGCGACTGATAGGCTGTGGATTCATATTTTCTAGATGTGTGGTGAAGTTTTGTTTTGCATTACACCTTTTGCACTTCAAACACTTAGAGAACAGAGGGTCATGTCATTTTCTCGTACTTGATATTTTCTGTTCTGTAAATTGAATTAATGTTAACGTGAATGATTTTTTTGAGAACTAAGAGTTATTTAGTGTTTAGATGAGCATGACCATCTTAGTTATTTCATCTTAATTTGGAAGTACTCCTGAGTTTATTGTCCGAGCATTAGAAAGAATGAGGTGAATTATTTTCTTACCATGATCTCTCTGATAATATTAGTATGTAGCTTCTAGAAGTTGTGTTAAGTTGTTCAAATACTATCAGTGACATGTGCACTGGACATGCTATTCCTTTTGCTTTGATAGCTTACTTCCTGTCTAGGTCTTGACTGTCAAACAAGTTAATGAGATGGGTTCATGTCTTTTTCTCAATCAAATTTTAAAAATCGATCCCAGCAGTGCCCTTGTTTTTTTTTTTTTTGGTTAAAGTATTGGTTAGTAAACATCTTGTTGGATGAATAATTGTAGAATAAAGATGAAAAGTGATAAGAAAATTTAAAACTCTTTCTAAAGTAAACACAACCTTTAAATTTCACTTTATTCATCTGACCCCAGATGTCCCATGTATATATTTCCATTGTTTTAAACGTTACAAGCTCTAGTCTCCCGCATGAATTTTGTGAGCCTTGTTTTTGTAACAGGGTGGAAACAACAGACATGAAAAGCCTGAAGAAGATTGAGGATCACTAATCCCAGATGTGAGGGAAAAGGAATGAAGTTGTTGCTTTGAAGTGTTATTGCTATTATCTTTGGGACTTTTCTATTTTCCTATTGTTTATCCCATTGACAATTCAAAAATTAACTGCAAGAATTCATCTAATTTTGTGTTCTGGAAAGGGCCAGTTGAATCAACGTTGTGGTACTTGTCTTCGTAAGCTGTTTCTCTCGCTCTCTCATCTTCCTCTTTTAATAAATCATTGTCTTCCGGTTGGTATTTTCTGATTGTTTGGTGGTATTTTTATACAGTAAACCTATGAATTTACCCCTGCTATCAGGCAAAACAATGTTGACCGGGCAAAGGTATTTTTGGTTTTTTTGTTTGTCAATGAACAGTAAAACAATTGCTATACCCTTGAATAAGATAAAAATTCGGTTTACTTGGCGAGGGTATTTAGGTTTTTTTATCGTTTGATGCACAGTGAAACTACGGGTGTACCTTCATAAACGAAAAAAAATTGAAGAATTAGCTCTGGGAGTATATGTGTATTTTCACATTCATTTTATTCTTTTAAAAATAAAAAGTTGTAAGTGCGTCTCGCGGACGCGCTGATAATTTTCTTTCATTCGCGTCTTGAAGGAGGCTCGTGTGGTGTCCTATGGTGGCCAAACATGTTCGTTCATCATCTCACCGAATGTGCTGGTGTGTCCCCTTCCACATGGTGTTACGCTTGTCGTCTCATGGTGGTCGGAGATGTGCTGATGACATTTTACTTTTCTCTTCTCTCGCATGCTAACTTAGATGGCAGTCCTCTTGTTTAAGGGTTTATCATTTTAGTCCATGGGCTTTTGATTGTGTTTTTTTGTCCTAATTTTTTTTATATAAGTTTTGATTTATTTTAATTTAGTTCTTCAATTGAAATTGAACAAATATTTGTTTTCATTTTGGTTCTTATTCTTTTGATTTTGGGTTTGATTTTAAATCTCTTAATTTATTCGGTATAATAGTTTTGATTTCTTTCAAAAAACAATTTCGACTGAAATTGACCATATATTTTTGTTTTTTATTTTGATCTTTATTCTTTTAATTTTATTTTTTTTAATTTTTTCGTTCATTCTAAAATAGTCCATTTTTTATCCATGTTTATATGTATATTTCTTAGTTTTGGATTTTTTTACTTAATGCCCTTTTAATATATCATTTTCAAAAGTTTTTTTAAAATGCATGCTTTAATTAACAATTTAACACCCCCTCCATGTGTTGCTTTTTTGCACCTAAAGTATTTTTAAAAATGAGACAAATTATTTAAGTAAATTGATTTTCTAAAAAAAAGAATTTATGACGAAATTAGCATGATTTTTTTAAAAAAAATATTTAACATATTTTGTATTTTTTCCTTAGAATATTTTTTTTATTAATTTAAATGATATTTTAATGACTAAGATAATATATATTTTAAAAAATTATTGTTTTCATTGAAATTGACCGTATATTAAGCTATTCATTTCAACTTTTATTATTTCATTTTTTTTAAAATTCTTTCAATTATTAAGTTTTTTTATATATTAATTTTATTATGGATAAAGTGTTAAAAATAATGATAATGATTATTTTTACAACATTTTTGTCAGTAAAATATATTAAATTAATTATATATTTTGATATTTGTTTAACATTAACACACTAAAATAATATAAAAACAAAAAAACAATTTTTTTTTTATAAACTCTATTTAAAACTCCACAAACACCACAACTAATTAAAAAAATCAGTTGTTATGTTTTATTTTAACCCTTATTCTTCTAAAACAAAAAATTCATTCTTGTTATTTTTTTGATGTTGAGGTTTTAATTGTTTCAATTTCATCATTCAATTGAAATTGCTTATATATTATGTTATTCATTTTGACCTTTATTCTTTTAATTTTTTTAAATTCTTTCAATTATTTAGTTTTTTCTTATATATTAATTTTATTATAGATAAGATGTTAAAAATAATAATAACAATTATTTTTAACGTATCTTAAGAACTAACTATATATTTTAATTTTTTTGTTTCATAGTAACACATTACAATAATATTAAAATCATATTAACACTGTTTTTTTTAAAAGTGTTTTAAATATTTTTTTTATACTGCTAATATGTTTTTTAGTTTTGACTTCGATCATAATAATAACAATAAGAAATTTGTATTTATAAATTTACAACAAAGCTCACTCTTCAGCCATATTGTAGAAATAGTGCGTCAGCATCCAGCGTGTGGTTGACCATTCATCTCTTGTTAAATTTAATTGCTGCCAGCATACAGATCTATGCTGCCCAGTTGAAAGCGTGAATTAGATTGAACGTCTCTGACAGCCAGAAATCGGAATCTGACATGGTATAGCTTGTTAGATCAGCAGTCATGAGGAACTAAAATGTAAAGTGCATGTAAATTGGTTTGGATCAACAGGATTTACCTGAAAGTGTTGCATGGGACACTATCTGAGTTAATCTTAAATGATTTGCGCTGAAAACGGTTTTTGAATATCTGAGAAGTTTGTTCATCCAAAATATGCCAACTAGAACCACCATCATGGCTGCCCTCGACAACCCTGTTAGGAAAAAAACCAAAAACCATGAAAGCAAATAACATAAATCTGCAACAAACATGTAGATGTGAGAGCTATAGAGTAATTGCAGAGAGGAATCATTCACTTAGCGCCAGATGGTTGTTAATAGATCGTACCAATCCATAGGGTCTCTCTCTGGGGCATCATTAGCTGACATTAAATCATATGCTACTAGCTTGTGCATCTGTTTGTCTGATAGCTTATAAACAATCCAGCAACCTGTGAGAGGCATTGCTAAAATACATGAGATATGTTCAACAGGATCATCTACATTAATCCAACAATTGCTTCTTGCCAAGTACAACTGAGAAGTGCAAGAAAAACTAAATTTTTCAGATGTGTTCAACAGACCAAATCTGCAATCATGGCTGCTCGGGCATAAAGTCTATGATCATCGACAGAACATGTCACTCTCATATTTTCCAATTCAACAAGACAACATCAAGCACAGTACATTGAGAACACAGAATGAACGGATGTATATCAAACATTTATAGTTCAACATCACAAGTTTTTCTAATATGATGTACATTACCTCTCGCTCCATTTGGTTCTTCCCATTTAGACGTGCTAAGTCCATCAAACGCTGATGTGGCCTGAAATTGTGTTAAATGTGGGAACGATAAAGGAGCTTTGTGAGAAATCCTACACATGCGCAAAAAAGTAAACTGATGCATGCCAATTAGAGAAACTGGATACTACTCACAATTCCAAAAGGAAGTTCCTCCCCACTTGCAAGAACAGAACCTGAATGGATCCTATTCAGCTTTATAAGTGGCCAGGAAAGAGAAACTTGACTTAAGTCGTCATAGTTGTTAAGAACATTGATCAAATCATCCAATGCATCCAGCACGACAGGCAGTCCTAAAGAGGTGTTGACGGGGTCAGAGGCCAAACAGATGTCCACTTTTCCATCAGTGTCAATCTTGCTCTTCAATGACAGAGCATTTATTAACTCGTCAAAATATGGCAGCAAATGAAGTATAAAAGGGTTTATGGAAGTTCGCCTGGTTTTATAGGACGAATTCCTAAGTTCCACCAAAATTTCTTTGAATATCTTCAGTATTTCAACAATTCTTGATTTGGGAAGAGAGTGGTCAACACAGCGAGACAGGAGAGGGGAAAATGCATTGTAAATCTTTGTCACGTGCTCATCTACGCATACACGAATGGGACATGAAGTATTACTCAAAGAACAATGATCATCAGAACCAATTTCTGATCTCGCAATGCGCCATTCCTTGTTCCCACTTTGCCTACCAGGCAATGAGACTGAAGCATCACCAGTGGAATATAAAAATTTCTCAAGCTCTTCTGATTCAATCTTATCACGGCCTTCAAGTTCAGAAAGAATTTGAGTTGTAAAGCTTCTTCTGCATTCTCGAGTCATGCTATGGAGAGTAGCCAACAAATCAGGCTCTCTGGTAATGTTTCGTCGGGATAGAACCTGCAAATTTGGAAATTCTTTTAGTCATGAACTTGACATAAGAGAGCATAAAATTGCACATGAAGAAATGGAAAGATCTATATGAAAGAATGGCATTTCAATAGTTAAAATTACCTCAGCCCACTTCCTTGTGTAACGCTTGGTGACGTCATAAACTCCATCTTTTGCAATAGCAATGACATAGTTCAATTTCTTATTCCACCTACGAGAAAATAATGAAATCAGATTCATACAAAGCATGCTCAGAGCCAAAATAGACTATTGAAGATCCTGAAGCAGGGCAGAAGAAAAATTATTCAGTAGGCACCCATGTGTGTATGTAAATCACATAGATTGAGTAGATAAACTACCCCTTCTCGTATAGTAATGGTCTGTCAAACACTCCTTCACAAGGGTCAAGATGCATCCATCTGTATAATAACATCACAGAATACTCGTAAATGACAGTTAGCATGACAAAGAGCATGGTTTAGCTTAATTATTACTCTTCTGGAATGCTTCTGGAGAAAATAGAAGGCATCATTTTTTTTAATGAAGCTTACCTGCCTAGAAATTCAGAAAAGCACTCGGTCCAAACATGATCTGTGAAATCCAGGATCTGATCAAACATGATATGGGAATTAGGTCATACTGACTTTCATCATGGCCAAGTTCTTTCACAAAACAATATATGAAGCCCCCTCAAATTATTCCACATTATTACAGAGCATGAACACAAGCATGCCCATGTGAGGACATCCAGTAAACAAGAGATTGCTCGATAAAAGGGAACAACCTTTTCAAAGTATTTCATTTTAGTTCACATTTCACGAGATATTATATGGAAAGCCATGATTTTGAGCCCAAATACATTCCAAGACACAAAAGGTAGCTTCGCTATCTTATAGTCCATTGAAAATGGGTCAAGTTTTCACCAGAATTTCTTTACCACATTCAGAACACCTTGAAAACAGACAAAGGTAGAACCCATATATTAAGCTACTTCAGATTTCTAATAATATAGAAAAATAACAGAACTTTATTATTCTCCACAGAACCCAGGAAGACTTCTGTCATTGTGTTCAGTCATAATATCGGAAAAAAATGATCTAACAGAACATAGTCAGTCCAAAGTGAGATGTGCTATTTGGGTATTGTATTTGAATTAAAGAAACGGACTTACCAGACGAGATTCATAGCCAAAAGCCCGACAATAAAGAGTAAAGCAATTGGCCCATTCCCCACAGCGACCCCTTCGAGTTTCCACAAGCTACAAGGTGAAAGAGGAGAAAGAAGAGTAAAACAACAGAGAAGAATATTGAGAAATATAAACTTGTCAATTGGCATATGTCAAAATACCTTTAATGGATCATTGTAGCGTGGGAAACGGGTAGTTCTTGAACAGGAATTGCAGCTGAGATATTCCAAAGACACAGTAAAAAAAAAAAAAAAAAGAAGTGGGAGGTGATGAACATGAGAGCACTTCTCTGTTTAGTATCACACATATCAGCTAGCTATTTAGTTTCAATTTCATTCCAGAATTAATAAAGCAGATTGGACCACAGGATCCTCACTAGAACACTATTTACAAGCTACGAGTAAGAGGGGGGGAATCTTTTCAAATAAAAAAACTCAGACACTAAAACAGCCATATATCAAGTGACCATGTTGATACAGGTAGGGATGAGACTGAATTTAATTCTTCTAGTCGATTATAAACAAATGGCAAGGGGGCAAAATGAAGAAGAAAGGTCTAGCCAAGGTGCAGACTTTCCCTTCAATTCGCAACATCAATTTCAAGAACTGTACAGTTTAACAATTTTGAAATTCCCATATATGAATGACTACCATATAAACTGTTATCAATACAAAGTGCTGCTAAAGCAAACAAAAGGCTATAAACATTGTAACTTGTCATGAGATTATTTGCAACAATAAATATTGCTAGGAATAAATTACATATTCAAGCTTACAAACCAAAGGTATGAAATACAAAACCTGAACTTCGGGAGTAGTTGTTAAGGTCTAGGAGGACGAGTGATAGGGAAAAATAAATCACGAATAACAGGAAGTCTAAATAAATCACGAAGAAACAATATATATGATTAAAATGAAAACAAAATAAGATTCCAAAAAATATGAAAAAACCCAAAAATAAGGAAAAATACAGACATGGTGCATACCGGTAAAGTTCAACTCGAGCTGCTCCATATTGAATTTCTGAAGGAAGCGCAGCATCCATTCCTTGATTATTGGTATCATTGCCACAGCCATCACAAGGAGGAGCATTAACCCACCTACAATATCAGAAGATGACAATCATACATGGGCAACATTTTTAATTCTACTGGCAACCTATTGTAAGTAACAAGAAAAGAAATATTTTTGATTGAAAATTAAACACTGATTATTCTGTTTGTGGCTGGAAAACAAATCCATTCACATAACCATTCCACGGAAACATTTTTAAACCTTCAGATGAAGAAAGCATCTCTGGTACTTTGTGTGATTCAAAACCATTTTGGAAAACTTGAGAGAATCTAGATTTCTAGACATATAAAGCCATTGGCACACATATGCAATGTGTACAAAAGAAGCACCAAACTTAACAATGCAAAAGATTCAATCCAACTTAAAAAAAATAGAGCTTTCCTTGTAAAATAAACATAATAGTGTCAAGCAAGAACAGCAACCATCCACTGCTTTCTTACTGCTGAAAGCCTTCTCTCTTATAAGAAGTAAACTTTGTTACAAAACTTTGAAGCAGAACCACTAAGCACTTCCAAAAACTTCATATTTTGGAATCATTGAAGCTTATTTCCTCCTTGCTGAATAGATCCTAAACTTCTAGCTAATAAAGGCAATGTCCAGGATCCTATCAATTTAATCATACTTTCCTGACAGCATAAAGCAAAAAAAGCAAATTCCATGTTTGCACATGAGTTTGTTACATCAAGGAAGTACCATCCTTTGGTGCTGCTTATAACATGAGATATCTAGTCCTAAAAATGATCTTCCTATGAAAATAGTATCATTCTATGAACACAACATACAAAAGATAACAGTCTATTTACACAGAGTATGGTTCCTTACTCGGAGTACTTGTAAGTTGTGCAAGTATTTATTGCTGAGATATGTGGCTATTTATTAAGCAGTATTTTATTAATTTTAAAGGCAAATCCAGCGTAAGAACAGCAAAGGAATGAAAAACACCTGAATGATTGTTTGAACCAGAAAAGCAGCTGCAGCAGGAAAGCATGGTCTTGTTCGATTTTTGATGGTTTAAAGTTCCCCTCCTAAAACAAATTTATAAAATGACCAATTACAGTGGCATGTTAGCATAGCAAACTCTAGATGTGAAATTATTAAAAGAGCTTAAACCAGTTTGATCAACATGAACCACCTTTCTTATTTATTCCAATTATGATGTGGTTGCAATGCACATTGAAATACAAGAGTAGAAAAGAAATTCCAGTTGAAAACTAGGTTTTTTTACTAGGATAAAACATGAATCAGCATTGCAAGACAATCATAAAACTAGCCAAGGAGTCCAAGTTTTCCATCCAACAACATTGAACAACAAACTTGTAAATAAAAAACTACAGCCACTAATATACCGTTGAGCATCAACATAACCACAACAAAGCAAGAAATCCCTTGAATATTATTTCCATTCCAGTCAGCCGCCCACCATGAGTGATGTGTAAGAGAGAATTTTTTTAATATACCATGTTTATAGCAAACTTCTGTCAAACTTGATGTGTTCTGTTCAACTTAGCTCAACACAGGTCCAAATAACTGTTCTAACTGTTTTAATAGTAAGATTGCATAATCAATCAAGTTTTGAGCCTTAAGATTGTATTTTATGTATATTTGACTGGATAGTTAATGCATCTAATAATTATATGCGAGACACACTACACTGGGAATTTTATTATGCTAAAGCTGCCCAAGGGTATTTTAGTATTTTAATCAAACAGTGAAGAGATTTATGTCAACTAGCTGTTTGGACACCCTAATGCACTTTTATATATATAGTATAGATTAAGAAGTTGATGACAACAAGGTGAGTCTGAGTTCAGGTCCATGAACAATTTTTTATGCCCGGGAAAAAAGCATAAAAAACACAAGTGGTCAACAACCAAAATAGTGGACTTTAACTGCATGATTGTTATATAAAAGAGACTGAGCCTTTACAAGCAATGAGGAAAAAGAAAGAGAGAGCACGAAACATAAACCTCTACATTCATTGTAACACATTTATCAAATTCCATTAGCATAGTTTTTTTTCCAAGGTGACCTTTTGTTGCTCATTATTCTGCATTTATTCTATGGCCATGGACTCAAATTTTTATTTTCCTCATCACTGTAAAAAAAATATAAAAAAAAGCCAAAGACATTACCTTTGCCAGAGAAACCAAAGCTTTCTCCTCAAGCTCTTCTCTAGGAACCGTCTTCCGTGCTGCCTCCTGCCTCACCGGGTCTTCATACTACATCAACAACAGGCCAAGTACTAAATAAATACAATCTCTTGGAAATTATCCCTATCCAGTGTGTGCATGATTTAACAATTGATCATAAACAAAAGAAAAAGATTTGCACATTATTTTGCTGATGATTGAACAGAATGAAGAAATACCTTTTTAATTTTATCAGGAAGAACAAAATAATAAATTTTGAAAATCAAATTTCTCTTTCAGTAACCAAACAAATGAAGAAAAAAAAAACAAAGAGAAACCTCAAAATTTGAAATTACCATTTGAACTTGACTGATATAGGGCCGTATTTGCTGCCCAATCTCTTCACTTTGTTCACTCACTGAAAACTCTTGCAACATAAGCGCTTCCTCTTCTGCCTAGACACAAACAGAACCTATAAACATATTTGTTTAAATCACTCTCAATTGAAACACTGGCACAAATTTTTTTATAAAAAAACCTGTAACATCCGCGCAAATTCCTCATCTGATTTCATCAAATCAGCAGCAACACTGAACAATTCTTTGAATTCATTCGTAACATGAACGACGCCAGAATCATCCGATTCGTCATCTTCTCCAAGAATCTGCACAGCACACAACGTTTTACTACACAAGTGCATAAATACAGCAACAACAACAATAAAATCCTCAATCAATTGCATAAGGAAATAAAATTATATAAAAACAAATGACCTGCACATTACGAATTGATTCCTCTTCATTATCCTGCACAACAGCACCGGCAATTGAATCTTGTAGCTTGATTTCCTTCTCTTCCTCGTTGATTTTTATCAATTTGAGTTTGTTAGAAATGTCAGTGAGATCAGAATCGTCCAATACGACTCGATCATCATCTTCTCCGTTGAACTAAAAAAAAAACATCAATAAAATGAAAAGCGCACACATGCAAGTGTTGATGACGAGCTAACAAAACAAAAAAAACAAACCTGCTGGAGATGAGGAGGGATTGAAGTGAGAGAGAAAAGCTGGATCTTAAAAACCTGCAATATTAGTCAACAAAGACTTCTGTCAATAAAAATTGAGAGAATTGTGTGTTAGAGAATGGGAGACTGACTTCGAGGCCGTCATCGGTGTCATAATCTACGTCGAAGATGGAGTCGTTGTAGCTGACGATGAAGTGGCGAGCTACCATCTTTACTGTTTTCTTTTCTCTCTCTTTGAGATAGAGCTTGAGAATTAAGAATTTCGTTTTATTCTGTTTATTTCGAAGGGAAGGTATTAGATTCTTTTTAGACCGTACCGGTCAGACAGCAGTCCGGCGTCGTATTCTTTTAATATCAATTAAAAAATATATATTATTTTCGTGGCAATTTTGTTGTTTTAAATGTTGGTAATTCTAAGCACAAAACAACTCACAGTAATTATCTGATAATGCACTCTGTTATAGAATTCAAAGCACTGGTTGGCTTATATAAGTCTTACATGATGATGAGATGAAGACATAACAACCCACGTTTTACATGGTGACAAATAAATTGACAATGTCATACAGTCTCAGCATTAAAGCAATAAAGACTTTTTAATCATTAAATTAGATATAATGAAAATCTGTAAATAATCTAATTTTTTATTTTATTTTTTTGTGTCATGGAAAATATTATGAATTCATAAAATGTAAGATATTTAATGTAAGATATTTAATGTAATATTTTAAACAACAGAGATGAAATATAAAATAAAGTAATTTAAATGAAACGTAAGGTGTAGTCTTTGCACGCAACCAATTAGCTATCAATGGTTTATGAGGGGATGCATATATATGAATTTTCATATTTATTGGAGGAATAAAATGACCTCTTTGTATTTCACTGATATAGAACAAATAACAGGGGCATACATGCTGAAGAAGGAACATCTAAAATTCAAGGATAGTTGAATTTTACAGCATTTTGGGTGTTGAAGTCGGAATAATACGAAACTCATCCAATTGATGTGTTTCAGCTAGTCTGGAATTAGTCAAAAGCTTTGTTGTTGATGCATATCTTTTTTGGCCGAATTACGTCGATTAGGCCTCGAAATCATCGTTTTTACCATTTTATGAAAGTTTTGTTTTAACCATAACTCTTTATTTCTAAGTCTGAATCGATTTTCATCAATTCCGGTTTGCTCAGGATTTCTAACAATTTTAATTTTTGCAATTATCTCAATTTTGCTATTTTTAGTAATTTCTAATAATTATCCCGTTTCTTGTCAAACAAAGATTAGAGCTAGAGTTTTTGCTTTAAATATCATTGTCAGCCTTCTGGCCGAGTACTGAATTATTCAATAAAATTTTGAACTTTCTTGAGAATTTCTCTTGTTTCTGGAAATCCCACAAAATTATACAGAATATTAACATTGATCATATTCTTTTGTGTTTTCCGTTGCATTATTTAGATTAAATTTTCTTTGACTATTTAGCGAGAGCATTTAGGTTCTTCAATTTTAAAATATATTATCCTTTTAATCTAGAAATCTAAAATGGTAAATCTAAGGTTATTTTGGTCATTTAAACATGTGGGTCTGGTCTCAACTTTGAAGAAACGAGTGATGGTTGAGCATGGAAAATATAGACAAAAGAAACGTAAAATAAATTGCACCAGCCGGGAATCGAACCCGGGTCTGTACCGTGGCAGGGTACTATTCTACCACTAGACCACTGGTGCCTCTATTAGCATCATGAGAAGTATAATTATATTCTATACAAATATTATTTCTAATTTAATATTAAAATTCTAAGATAGTTTTCTAAAATGTGTTATATTGATTTGAACACCTTGAAACTGTGTTATAAGAATTTTAAAAATGTATTTTACTTGAGGGGAATAAAATGGATATTTTAAATTATTATGATATGCTAATCTTAAAATAAAAATTTATTTTGATATATTTTCAAATAAAAAATATTTTTAAAAAACTAAAATGCACTGCAATACATTTAGTTGAGTAGACTCTTTCATTAGATATAAATAATTGAATTCAAATTGAATTATCATGATATAGTATATGATATAAACAAAACAAAATTTACCTAACTAATATTTTTTCTCTTATTTAATTTAAAATTAAAGATAAAATTTAGGATATAAATTTTATTTTCATCCATGTCAATTTCTTTGTGGCAAGGGTGATTCTATTTAGAGGTAAAAAAAATCATTGAATTACGTTATTTTGCTGGCAAGATCAAATTGTTTTTGAACATGAAAACTAAATATTTTGGCATTGCTTATATTTTTCTAGTAAATATAAATTAAACTATTTGAAGGTTAAATTGATGTAATATAATTGACTTGATGGATCCAAAGGCACCTCACAGATCTGTAAAAACATAGATTGATTCATAAAAATTCAAGATATTTGTTTTTTAAATAACATTTAAAGAATAATATATTAGATAAATTCAAGCTAGCCCAATTTAATATGTAAATCCATTACCCAAATCAACTTAATATGAGACCATAATAACTTTATATAAAGCAAATTAAAACAAATTATAAAACTCAATTAATTTGATATTGAAGAGTAAAATTAAAAAATAAATAACAAAAAAATCTATGATATGAGTTAACCTGCTAAATTTGTGCTCCGGGTCATGAGATCAAAATACCCTCATAAAAAGACCAAAAAAAAAAACAATCAAAGTCAACTTGCGATCATGGTCTTAAGATTATGATAAGCTTATAAGAAAAATAAAAAAAAATTATAAATTCTAATTCTCAATAAATCATTACCAGAACTCGCTGTTTATATATACACACACCCTTTTCGCTCTGGAACTTGGAATGTCTTCTCGTCTGTCATGTTTTTTTAGGTATATAATTATAAACCTCAGAAAGGACATCATCATGGTTTGTTACTTTGTTGCTTGTGGGTTTGGTCTCAACTTTGAAGAAAGGAATGATGGTTGACTATGGAAATTCATTGACAAAAATAAAAGAAACATAATATGCACCAGCCGGGAATCGAACCCGGGTCTGTACCGTGGCAGGGTACTATTCTACCACTAGACCACTGGTGCCCCGATGTTAACAAGAGAAGTGTTAATTTACTTAATACAACTTAATGTTTTATTAATATTAAAATTCTAAGATAGTTTTTTAGAATGTGTTATATTAATTTTACACCTTGAAACTGTGTTAGAAGCATTTTAAAATGCTTTTTACTCGAAAATAATACAATTTATATTTTAAAATATTTTTCAATGATTTTATATGCTAATTTCCAAATAAAAAAATATTTTTTTAATAAATAATTAATCATTTTAGTCAATTCGCCAAACTCATCACGAGTCATCATACTGAAATGACCTCATAAAAAATAAAAAAAAATCACTTCATTTAACCTAGATTAACTTCTTAAATTTACAACTTTAATTATAAAACTAAAATAACTTCATATAGAGGAAATGAAATGAAATTATAAAACTCAATTCTCAATCGTCTTTATTGAGTCCAATGTTAAACAATGAAAATTGTAAAAAATTCAATTAAAAAAAATTAGTCAAGTCAACCAAAATTAACTCGTTAAATATTATCCTTAAGTCATGAGACTAGGATAATCTATTAAAAAAATAAATCAAAACAAATCATAAAACATAATTTCCAATCAAACAAAATATTAAATTATAAATTAGGGGGGAAATTAAAATAAAAAAGTCAGCGTCAATTGTGTTAAACCTTCAAACTTGGGATACAAGTCATGAGACAAAAACAACTCAATAAAAAAACAAATTACTCGTTGAGGGACCAATAACATGAGTTACGAAATCGGGATAACCTCTTAAAAAAATAAGTCAATTTAATAGGAATTAAAATGCCAAAACCCGCCACCTTGATCGTAAGATAAAGATATATCCATAAAAAATAAATCAAAATAAATTAAAAAATTTAATTCTCAACTGACATGGTGTTTAATGATGAAATTAAAGAAAACAATTAATTAAGAAAAGAGCACAAAAAATGACTCAAGTCAACTTGGACGTAATGGTTAAACACTATTACCGCATCATAAAACTAAAATAACATAATAGAAAGTAAACAAAATAAATTATAAAGTTCAACTTCTAATCATTCTAATATTAAAAAATAAAATCAAAAAAATAATAATTAAAAAAGAATCCTTATCTACTAGATTAACTTACTAAAATCATAATCCGTGTCATGAGAGAGTTGATAACTCAAACCTCCTGTTTTATTTTACAAGCTGGTTGATAGTGCCAGTACATTTGAGCAAACTATCATATATATATATATATATATATATATATATGACATAAAGATTCAAGTTTCTCATCCTCGATACTGATTCTACAATATGTTACAACATGGATTCTTGTAGCTGCAACGCCAGAACAACCTTCAAAGACTTTCAGCAGCTTTCATAAATTTTCCAGGAAGTTGTCAACCCAAAGGTACCGAAAATACTAAATTTAGGTTGTCCAAGATTTGTACAGGAAGTTGTTTACACAAGGGTACCAAAAATATGTTACTACATTATTTTGGTACATTTTCACCTGATAATTTGTCCAGGATGGGATTTATTTAACACGCTGAAATACAATCTAGCAACAACCCTTTGCTCTCACGAGCATATCAAGTTCAGACTTGGCTACTTTTAGGTTGTGGTGTGTTAGCGAACTTCCATGTAAGTTGGAACTGCGCAGATCTTACCCCAGCCACTTCATTGATGGGAACAGCATCGGAGATTTCCTTTAAATCCTCTTTTGTCAGCTTAACTTGCAATGATCCAATATTGTCATCCAGATTTCTAATCTTAGTGGTTCCTAGAGTTATTTGAGGAAAATATCAGCAATCCACAACTTGTGGAATTTTATACATCTATCAAATTTTTGTTGCTTATATCAGAGTACTGGATAACATAAATAAACTCACCAGGGATAGGAACCACATCATCCCCTTGATTAATAACCCAAGCAAGGGCAAGCTGAGCAGGAGTACAGCCATGATTTGCAGCCAGTTTTTCTATTCGAGTATAAAACACCTTGTTCTTCTCGATATTTTCTTCTGTGAACCTTGGATGTGTTTTCTAAAACAACGCAAGGCCACAAGTTACCAAGCATGTTCAGTCAAATAAGCAACAAGACAAAAGTACAAGCACACAAAAAAAATTGGGTTAATGGTGTTCAAGTTTCAGCAGTTTTCTTGAAGCACAAAAGACAGTATTTAAAGATTGAATTCAGTAACTAGATATGGTTTTCTTTTTATCTCATTATGCGAAGTGTGTGTGGAGCTTCATACCAGCATTGTCTCTGAAGACAAACTTTCCACGGTTGCTCTGCCACCAAAAAAACCACGACCGATAGGGCTATATGGAACTACTGCAATTCCAAGTTCCCTGCACAAGTTAAACAGCCTAAAGGTTAGAAAGGCAACAAATGTTAAAACAAAAATTTCAATTCGACAAATGTATTGAAGAAAAAGAAAATAACTTAGTTCGTGAAAAACTAGATAAGAAGTTTTAAATCACAGAAAGTTTCCATTTTAAATGATCAACTTGAAATGAAATTTGATACCTGCAAAGTGGGATTATTTCTTCTTCAATGTCACGAGACCAAAGTGACCATTCCATTTGTACTGCACTAATGGGATGGACTGCATGTGCCCTCTTTATCGTGTCAGGACTTGCTTCAGATAATCCAATATACTTAACTTTTCCCTCTTCCACTAACTTCTTAAGCTCTCCCATCTGCCAACCCAAAGTAATTGGATTAGAAATTAAATGGTGCCCGAGGTTAATTTGAACTGTTCCTAAGTGAAAGAAAGGAAAAAGAACATACAGTTTCCTCTATTGGTACGGAAGTGTCGATACGGTGCTGATAGTAGAGATCAATGTAATCCAGATCAAGACGCTTCAGGCTAGCATTGCAACATGCACGGATGTATTCAGGACTGCCATTGACTGCAGCATTTCTAAAATCAGGACCTTTTACAACAATACCAAATTTTGTAGCCAACTGGATCTTTTCTCTGGGCAAATGCTTCAATGCCTGCAAAATGCAAGTTTTGGAGATAAATAAAGAAAGATAAGTACCACCTGATGCTATATCAGAAACTCCTCAACTCAAAATCTCTTTTAGGGGAGGAGAGACACATGCCATTTGAAACAAAGGCCCATCGGCCAACTGTTCATAAAACATATTAGGCATGAGCTTCATATGTTAATTGCTCACTTCAGCGACATATTTTTTGTTTTGGGCGACCATTGTTGGACATGCTAGGTTCTCATTTACAAACACTGTTTCGATTCTTCAACATGATGATAAGCATAAACCCTTTTAATCCATAAGCTTTTCAAGCCATGACCACCCCTTCGCAGGGAATTACTTAACCAGTGATTTGATGAGCAGGGAGAACCTTTTATTGGAAGAAGATAAAAGCACTTCACCCCTGAGTTTGAGAAACTCAAGCATGTCCAAGAATTGATTAAATGACAGTGACACATAGTCCTACAAAGGCAATATATTTATGGCCTTCAACAACTAGACCAATTATGAGAAATAACAGCATGAAAAGAAAGTCATATCAATCTAAAGAATTGCATCAGTTCCAGGGCAATATGACATATAATAGAAAAAACAGAAAGGGACTAGATTCATCAGTAACCACCAGCAAGAGAGTCCAAATATTTTCAATTCTGATGCAGAGGCAAAATTCCACAGCTATATAAGAAAATATATCAGGTCCAATTGAAGATGGAATTTTGCAGGCAAGAATTTCACTATTATCAAAACTATACACCAGCCAACTAGTTTGTGATTGAGGCTTGGTTGCTGTTGTTGTTTAAAAAAAACTATATGCCAAATTATACTGGCCAATTCCTTTACATGAAAGCATATTTTGAAAGAACCTTAGAAAAAACATTTCGAAACTTACCTTCCCAACCAAGATTTCATTAGTGTGAGGTCCATAAACATCTGCTGTATCAAAAAAAGTAATCCCCTTGTTATAAGCTTCCTTGATGATTGAAATGCCAGCCTCTTCAGGGAGTGGGGCATTGTACATTCCAGTAAGCCCCATGCATCCAAAGCCCAACTTCGAGACCTAGAAGTCGAAAAATATCACGCAGCAAAATTACGAGACAATAGCACATTTCCCTTCTTAGCACATACAAAACATTTCCTCCCTACAAAAGGGTTTTCTTTATAGCAACCAATCATTGTCCCATTTTTGCAACATTTCACTCAAGAATCTCTGAGGCGTTGAATATAACAAGGGTTATGCCTCAAGTCCTTGAATCCCAAATCTAATCCCTAATTCTGCCTTATATTGTTTTCATAAATATATCAAATCCATAAATGATTTGTTGATAGAGTGGTGGATTAAGAAAAGTGCATATGCAGATGTTGCTTCTAAACTTACCTATTGATTAGTGAACATAATGAATTTTGCCCATAGTCTTAATCTTCGTTATTACTCGTTAGCTCAACCTATAACTAGTAATTAATCGTAAAGATTAAAAACAAAAAAGTATTTAATTAATCACAAAGGAGACGAACATCTTATTACATAAACAAGTCATACAAATTGTACTTTTACAAGACATCTGACTAGCAGAGAAACAGATGTTCATAGAGACAAAGGTGAAATGGGTTTTTACCTCTAATCCTTGGTTACCCAGTTTCACTCGTGGAATGATAACTCTCTGTTCCTCGGCCATCCTTTTCGATTCTTCTCCTTCTGTGTTGTAGCTATGGAAGTGAGGCAGCGGGGCAGTGAGTGTTAGTGAGTGACTGTGCCGAGAGCTATCACCAACTCTTTATAGAATCGTGTCGTGGCATGGCAAATATGGATCTTATGCAACTGACGCATGATCATATGTCACGCATAGACAGCAATCGTTTATCTTTTTCATTTTATATGCCTTCATGGTGTTTGATAATGTGTTTAAAAAACGATTTTCAAAAAATTTAAAAATCTTTTACTTTTATATTTTATTTTGACGTAGGATCATATGCAACTGACGCATGATCATATGTCACACGCATAGACGCTATCGATTATCTTTTTCATTTTATATGAATTCATGTGGTGTTTGACGCATGATCATATGTCACACGCATAGACGCAGTCGATTATCTTTTTCATTTTATACGCTGTGTTTGAAAATGCGTCTAAAAAATACTTTAAAAAAAAATTAATTTATTTTTTATTTTTTATTTTAAATTAAAAAGTTTTGGTATTTTTATATTATTTTGATGTGTTAATGTTAAAAATAATTTTTTAAAAAATAAAAAAAAATTAATATATTTTTGAATGAAAAATACTTTTAAAAATAACTTCAAACATAATACCAATATATTCTCAAGGAATATTTTCTTTGTAATATTCTCCGTGTAATATCATATTAGGTCAGACATGATGGTAACCAAGCCCATGAGCCTAGCATATTCTGTTATTATTATTATCATTGAACTTTAATTTGATTTATTTTAAAATCTTATTTTATTCAATAATATATTTTAGATATCATTTTTTTTTCTCAATAAGATTATAGTAGCATTTTAAAAATATTCATTTGAGTTCTTTTTGTACAACCAATCATAATCATTTTGTATGGATGTAAGTTGAATTAAAAATATTTTTTTTTTGAAAAATAAAGTTATTAAAATCAATCAAGTTCATGATTTAGATCATAAGTTTAGCAGATAAATTAAAGTTAAATAAAATCTATATAATATATCATCATTTCAATATAAAAAAAAAATATGTTGAAATTTATTTTTAAGCAAAGCCAGGTCTTTTACTAATCGCCGGAGTCAATTTTGAACTAGTCAAATTAAATCAACCCCTAATAATTCAATTTAAAATCTGGTCTAAGCAAGGATTTAAGTCAAGAGGTTTTGAGATTGATATTCTAAGCTAAAATTATTCAACACAAAAACATTTTTAAAATAATATATAAGTGTTGTAATATATTTATGTTTTTTTAATAAACTTGTATCAAAATTGTTACACTGCCATTTTAATATAAAATTGAAGCTTGCTTTTTAAATCATGACAAGGTTTTGTTTAGAAACAAATATTATGGTGAAAGATTCCAAAAAATCCAACACATTAATGAGATAATAGAGTTTTTGAGATATATCTTTTTATCCTTATTTTAAATCCTTCATATTTTTAGGACATGTTTTCTTATTCACATGATCCATGTCATAGAGTTTGGTTGACTTGCATAATTTAGTGGTAGTTTTTTTCTCTTTTTTTTTTTTTTTTTTCCAGTATCATCCTTGTTAGATTTATTTGGAGGTAGACTTCATTTCCCCCCCTTTTCTAATTGCTTATTTCATGTCATGACACAAATCACATATTTAACATGCTTAGAGAGTGTTTGACATTGCGATTGAAAAATGTTTTTGAAAAAAATTAAAATTATTTTATTTTTATTTTTTACTTTAAGTTAAAATTTTTTTGGTATTTTTAGATCATTTTGATAAATTGATGTCAAAAATAATTTTTAAAAAATAAAAAAATATCATTTTAATGTATTTCTGAACAAAAAACACTTTAAAAAATAACTCCAATCACATTGTCAAACAGACACTTAGAATCCTAGCTTTCTCATTTTTTTTTTATTTAAAAAACTATTTTTTTAGGTTTTCAATATTTTTTTTAAATTGATCTATTTATATATCATCTTTTATTATTTAATTAAATAATGCTAGTTTTTTTTTTAGTCCGGTATATGCCTTGATTTATTTTTTACTTCTTAAAATTATGCTAGTATCACACGAGCGTCTTAAAATAAACCAGATAAAAATATCTCACGTATCCCGGACCCATAAATCTAGTATATACTAAAAATCCTTGTATGATATTTTCTTAGTTTTTTAATTTTAAATGTATGTTTGAGAATATAGTTGAAATTGTTTTTTAAAATAAAAAATAAATCAGAATAATATTTTTTATTTTTTAAAAATTATTTTTGATATTAATTTTTTAATTTCAAATAAATAATAAAAATAAAAATATATATATTTTAAATATTTTAGAAATACAAATAAAAACACCCCATAAATCATGAGACTATCCATTAATTTTTCTAAAATACAATGTGAAATTGATATCGTCGTCGTTGAAAAAAGAGTCTTTCTATGGTGTATATTTCTCTCTTGCTGGTTTCTGCTTTCAATCTCGAAAAAAAGTAAAATGAGTATCTGGGCTCATAAAAAAAACTCAATGGATCTGATCCAGCCATGGTTGAGCATGAAAGTAATTATACTGGAGTGAGGCCAAAAAGCTTTATACAACAAGAAGAACGAACATTTCCACCCACCAATTTCTCCAAAATTTTTGCCATTTGCAGAAGGGGGTGGCTGGAGGAATTCATTGCTGGTGTGAGTGTCTATTTGGTAAAGAAATCTAGAGAGTATTTTATTGTTACTGCTATCATTTATCCATACAATTTTTTCTTGGATGCGACGAAACTCATCCTGGAAACGCATTTTGTGGACTAGATAAACGATAAAATAGCCATGAATGCAAGCATCTTTTCTCAACAACTCCATCTATTAGAAATCGCTGTGAGCAAAAGCCACGTAAGAGTCCACTGATGTCTCTACTTAAGAAAATATAAATGACAATTATTATTATTATTATTATTATTATTAAAGCAAAGAGAAAGAAAGCAGGGTAATTAGTAGCATCCCTCCACCTTCTTTGGTGAAATGATGGATGGTCCTTCCGTATGTTATCCACTTCCATCTTGGAGGCAAAGGAAAGTGAAAATTTGAAGAGTTTTTTTTTTTTATTTTGTTATAAAAAAAGTATCGGTATTTATGAATTTTTAAGTACGTTCAATTTTGATCAAAATGTAAAGTTGAGGGCCACAGGGTGTGGTGGAGGAATCGCTAAAACCGCTGTCACTGTCCTTACAGTGCTCAAGAAGACATTGTCCCTGTACACAGATAAAAGTTTGCAGCTTTGTCAATCTTTGATGGGTCCCTTCTCAAAATGGTGTTAAGACTTGAGAGACATACATCTCCTAGCCCACAAGAGCTTGTGGTGGTGGGGCATTCAATTTCAATGTTGTCAAGACAACAAGGTACTCTTTTCTTCCATTTTCTGTTGCTTCAAAATAAATCCGAAGAAACAAAAAAGAAAAAGATTTTAAATTGAATAATAAACATGGGAATTTTGCCCAGGTAAAGTTCGATAGTAGTATTTGTTTTGCTTGTCATGATAACAAATGAAGATGCCCAGAGTCTTGAAATGGGATACTGTATGGCATGGCTTTGGTATTTGATTTCGATGGTGGGTTTCTACTTTTTAACCACGATGTTTGAAGGGCAATTCAAGAAGTGACTTTGATATAGCTATGTTGGTTAGGAACTTCTAGTTTTAATTTTGCCTGGCTTGTGCTCTGTCATTAATTTCAACAACATTTTTGTGCTGGAATAAGAAGAGGCAGAGTCTTTGGGATATTTTACCTCATGTTTGTATTAATATATTTTTTGAGTTAACTTCCTATGGGAATTGAATAATGTTTTCCAATGGAGGTCATGGTAAAGCAGTTTTCCCTGGAAGTTCAGGAATGAATTGTGCATCGAATAGCATATCGAGACAGCATTTTGTATTCAAATTATATGAGAAACGATGTACAGATGAACAGAACAAAAACATAGTTTAAAAATAAGGACTGTTTGACTACAAATTCCCATGAACCCTTATTACTTGAAATCAAAATGACAAATTACAGAGGCACACATATAGGAATATGCATGTGGTTTTCACTTCTCGGAGCTCTAGCAATGGAGTGAAATTCACCATCATTCCAAATTTGCTCCAGTTTTATCATGTCTTTTGGTGGATGGAGACACCTTGTTATAAAATGCATCCGGTGATTGGTATTGTGCCAAGCCATCGAACTTAGCAGTACCTCTCGAAATGAGAGTTCATGGTGTGGCAAATGCCAGCAGGTAGATTTATCATAAATCAAGTGTCTGGACTCCTATAGAAAATAAATTCTCGAGCATGAGGAATGTTTAAACTGAAAAGTTTGTAATATTGATAGATACTAAAATTAACAAATATGGTTAAAGATACTGTCTTAGAATGAGGCCATGTTGACATTTTTTTTCTTCATATTATAAATATTCTTACACACACTCATGTATGCTCATGTGCACACACACACACAGCCATTCATACCAGACGAACAATGTAATTAGAACTATGATAGCTGAAACTTTTGGAGTGAAGGTTGTTGGTTTGAATTGAATATCTTCAAAGTCAACAAATATTTTTTAATTCCACTGGACCCTGTTTGCCATCTCTCGAAAACTTCACGTTGTAGCCTACCATTTGATGCAACTTTTCATATGTGCAGCTTCTCTGACTCTCAACTCCGTTATATATTTAAATTATTTTGTTGAGAATTCTGATCCTTGATGTTCAACCCCAACTCTTCATTAGGTCTCTTCCTGCCCACCCCAAATTTGAAAGAAAAAACTTCAATCCTATTTTAGCTCGGGGTTTAATTGTAAGAGGAAATGTTGAAGCCCATGTGACCTTCTTTGCTTTTCTTTTCTAGTGTCCCTATCTTGAAACTCTTCTTTTGTGACCCGTCAAATGATCTTATGGTAGTGAATATAGAGCATCAGGTATATTTATGTTTCCATATCCCATTTAAGAAATGGTTTGTTTAATGTTACTGTGCTCAGCGTGTTTAAGTGAAGTACTAAGATTATTTGGAGCATTAGGACATGTTTATATTTATGTTTCCATCATCCCATTTAAGATTTACTTGCAGAGACCAAAAATATTTAATGCAAGGTCCGTGGTAGACCTAACTTCGCAACCTCAATGATGGACATTCCTATTAGTTTTTCTTATCTGATCTTCTATTGGTGCCTACATTTAATCGCAAATAGAAGCAATAAGATACAATAGCGAAATAAGAACAAGAACTTTCTCATCAATTGGGGATTTCATTCAGAGCATAAAGATATAAAATGCAGTTAGTAGATTCCAAATTTGATTCCATATATTCTCTAAAAGAAACTGCAAACAATAAGCTTTGAAATCTAAAATTATCTTAACTTTCCTTGTCAGATCTACCTTGAACAGGAGAGAAAAAAGAAGAGACAATGATAACTGATTAGTGGCTATGTGTTCTTATGATCCATAGGCTGCTTGGAAGAAACTGGAATGCATTTCACAAGACAGCCAATTGGCCAAGACAGGACTGCAATTGCAATGCAAGCACCCCACTGCAGTAATTAGATTCACTCAAGTCCATGTATACTTTAAAAGAAGAGGTTAACAATTGAAAGCTTTCGAAATCATAAATATGTAAACATTCCTTGTTAAATATACCATTAGCAGGAAAAGCAGAATGAATAAAGTAGAAGGATAGCTGATTAGTGGCTTTGTGTCCGCTTGCAAGAAACTGGAATGCACTTCACTAGACAACCAATTGGCCAAGTAAGAACTGCAATGGAAATGCAGGCACCCCACTGCTGCCAATTCAACCTCTCAGTGCTGGCAAACTTGTTCAGAAGCTCCACCATCAGCACTTGAAGAATTATGGTAATTCCTATGATTGCTAAGAATAACTTGTTCTTATATATCCCCTTGAATATGTTTATCTTCTCCAGCTTACGAGCATTGAACTCATTAAACACTTGGCAGAGGACAAAGGTGTTGAAGATGAGGGTATTCTTAACTTCCTCATCCACACCAAATATCGCTTTTCCCTTGAACTGTAGAGTCAGTAAGATGGTGACCTGATACAGGGCCTGAGCAAGGAGGTTCCTCCACATGATTTTGGTGATAAGTGGCTCTGATCGACCCACAGGTGGCCTTGTCATGAGATCATTCGTGGGCTGTTCAGTTGCCAAGGCTAGTGCTCCCAAGGTGTCCATTATGAGATTAACCCACAGCAGCTGGACTGCAGTCAGAGGGATTTTGCCAGAAGAAACAGCTGCAACGAAGTTGATGACAAGGGCAGCAACATTGACAGTGAGCTGAAATTGAATGAACTTCTGAATATTGTTGTAGACACACCTTCCCCACCTCAATACAGTCACAACAGAGGTGAAGTTATCATCCAATATGACAATGTCTGAGCTCTCCTTCGCCACCTCGGTCCCTTGAATTCCCATGGAGAGCCCAATATCTGCTTCCTTTAGAGCGGGGGCATCATTTGTGCCATCACCAGTGACTGCTACCACGTGACCTTTATCCTTTAAGCACTGTACCATGAGAAGCTTGTCGAATGGAGATGATCTTGCCATAACCTGGATATTATCAATCTTGGCCATCCTCTCTTCAGGTGAGTAGTTTCTGAATTGTACACCTTCTAATACAGCACCATTCTTCATTTCTTGTTCAGGATTGAGAATCCCGCATTCAATAGCTATAGCTCTTGCTGTATGCATATTGTCACCTGTAATCATTTTAACATTCACTCCTGCGTTCTTACATGATTCCACTGCCGTCTTGACTCCTACTCGGCATGGGTCTTTCAAACCCACAAGCCCCATAAAGGTCATTCCATTTTCTTCAAGCTTCGCAGACGCCTGGCTATTCTCTTCTACAACCTTTTTGTGGGCAAAAGCAATGCATCTTAGGCTTTTGGCTGCCATACTCTGAATTATGGCCCCAAATTGCACTTTTTCTTCTTCATTCAAGTCTCTTACCTCTCCATTTCTGACATAATAATTTGAACACATGGCTAGTATCATCTCGGCAGCTCCTTTCCAGTGTGTGTGAATTGCCTTTTCACTGTTTTTCCTCATCAACACTCCACTTCTCTTTTTCTCCGAATTAAAGGTTTCTACATGTATTATTTCACAATTTCCCTTTGTTTCATTGATATTCATGCCCAAATCCATTACAGCCCAAGAAATTATTGCTTTTTCAGTCGGACTGCCAGTAATTTCAGGAACTACGTTAGCATGAGAGTTGTTGACAGTACCTGTTGTATTTAAAGCAACCCCTTCTTGTAGTAATTGATAGATCTCTGATTCTATTTCAGTATTGCTCTCAATTGTTTCTTTCCCAAGACAAAACTCTGTAACCTTCATTTGGTTCAAAGTAAGAGTGCCTGTTTTGTCTGTGCAGATTATTGTGGCTGAACCCATTGTTTCACAAGCAGAGAGTTTACGAACCATGGCGTTATCTTTCATCATTCTTTTCATAGAGTAAGCCAGAGTTATGGTTACTGCTAGAGGGAGACCTTCTGGAATTGCCACCACGACAATGGTGACTGCTGCAGCAATAATGCCCACAACTGAATCCAGTACATCACTGACCTTTGTCTTGCTCCCAAAGTATTCTTTCTGACCATTATCATCTCTAGTATTTCCTGTGAAGTACCTTATCATCATAACGACCAGCACAACAATGGCAACTGTCAATCCAACCTTGCCAATATAAGAAGTGAGCTTGTTGAGGCGAGCTTGCAATGGAGTTTGCTCATCCAAATCACGACTTATTGAACTCATCATCTCTCCCCATGCTGTACTCATGCCAACAGATGTGACAAGCATGAAGCCAAAGCCATCAGTCACCTTAGTACCAGAGAGCAAGAAAGGGTTTTCGCTCCCATTCACCTCAACATGGTCGCTTTCTCCGGTCATGCTAGATTCGTCCACCTTCATAGAATACCCATGCAAGAACAATCCATCAGCAGGTATTTGATCTCCAATGTTCAAAGACACCACATCACCCACCACCACATCAAAAATAGATATATGATTGTGCCTCCCATCTCTCACTACTTGCACATTTATGTCGCGGCTCTCATCAGATAACTTCTCAAATTGTTTGGATTGCCTGAAGTTGCTGATAGCAGAGACAGCAATAACGAGAACAACTGCGACAATAATGCTTCCTCCATCATACCACCCGTTTTTCAGGCCGTGCTGTTTGATACCGAACACCAGGGACATAATAGCACAGACCAGAAGAATGATAATGGTCGTGTCCTTGCATGCTTCGAGAACAAAGCTTAGAAAGCTTTTTGAAGGAGGTTTATTAAACCTATTTGCACCAAAAACATCCCTTCTACACGCAGCATCAGCCTCCCTCGTACCATCCTTCACATCAGTTTCTAGAATTGTGGCAACTTGTATAACTCCTCCCAGTTGCTTCAAAGATTCAGCATTCTTTTCTTTTATCATATCATTGAGGGTTCTCTGATCGACATTAATCAAAGAAACAAGTTTATTCTCATGCAGGGACTTATCATCACGAACATCAATAGCAACATAGGGTTGGGAGCGCAAGATCTTGGTCTGGCTTTCAAGAGCTTTCTTGGATAAAGAAACAAGAAGCCTTGTGAAATATATGGCCGTGTAAGCAATCCTCCACCTTCTCTGATTGCTTTTCGGCTCTGGTATCAGATTTTCTTGATCAAGAATGATTTTGTCGCTAGTTTTTCGAGACCTCATAGTCATGATGTTGACTAACCAGGAAAATTTGATTAAAGAAAAAACAACAGGTTGAAAAAGAGTCAGAAGTGTTTCTAAACTGTCTGCAGGTTTTTTTTGTTGTTTCTGAAGGAACAGGCGTCGAGGTTTAGAAATATGAAACTGAAGGATGCTTTATTTTATAGAAGAGGAAGGCAAAAATACGCGGCTTCAGTCAGCACAAAGTAAGTTCATTTGAATCTACCGTATAGCTTCCTCTCGGGTGATTTATAAGGTGAGTAGTTGCTCCTGTAATTTAAGGTGAGTAGTTGCTGGACAGAAATGTATTGATTAAAGGAGTAAAGATATGAATATAAAATAAATTTATTTGTATAACAAATTTAAAATAATTTCTTGGGGGGGCATTTCCTCTCTGTTTTAATTAATTATATATTTTCATCAATTTTATTTCAAAACAATAACCAAACACTGTCGTAGTCATGGTTATTTTACCTTTCACAAGAAGTAAATGTCATTTTTATGCTATATTCCGAGCAGCTTCCGATAGAGCCAGCTTTAGTGTTTATAAATATATCTTAATTATCTTAGGTAGTTGTTCACTTACTCTTCGATCTAAATAAATAATATTTACACAGATTTTGGTTTTACATCTTAGCATTCTCAACAAGTTAATGGGTTATATGTTAGACAAAAACAAATATATCAGCTTTTTTTCTCCTAAAAAAATAATAATTCCTACGAATGAATTCATGTTCACTTATAATAAAACTAACTATGAATATAATTCATAAGTCTTGTGTTTCCATGAAAGGAAGATATACAATTTCTTGAACATTAAGTAATCTTATATAAAGTCTAGTGGCATTAGGTGTGGAAAAATATATAATCAAGAACACTTTTTTTTGGATGAAAGCATCCCAAAAACTATGGTTAGCCCTCTATGTTTTCGTGACTATTTGAGAGTGTGATTCATATTGTTTTTGAAAATGATTTTTGTTTAGAAATGTATTAAAATAATATTTTAAAAAAAAAAAATTATTTTTGATATTATTATATAAAAATGATTTAAAAACATAAAAAAAATTAATTTAAAATATAAAAATTTAAATTTAAAATAAAAAAATTCAATTTTTTTATAAAATATTTTTGAAACGTAACAAACTATTACTTCCTTTACAGTCCTCTTCTTGTCTCTTCTTGTCTTCTGAGTTTTATGAAGTTCATAAAATCACCACATATCTGCATGGAAAGTGTTTTTTCTGACTCAACAAGGCAGTACAAACGACAAAAAAAACTCTTCTTTAGTACGTAAAAAAATTGATTTCTATTTTAGATTTAATTTTTATTAAATAAAGTTGAGTGATGGGATTCGAAAGAATAATAAAGTTTGATACTATGTTATAAAATCATTTCAGTTTAATAACATAACTGATCAGCTGAAACTGAAAATATTATTTATATAATTCTGAACCAAGAACAGAATCAAGCTTAGAAAGAGCTGGGTTTTAAATATCCAGGAACGATGAAACCACAAGAACGGATGTTTCGGCTTTTGTCATGTTTTGGCTGAAACAGTCGAAACGTTTCATACTAGTTAAAATAACACCACCACCTTGCTTGAGCTTCAAGCTTCTGACTTCTAGTCTTGAGAAGAAGAAGAAGAAGAAGACACGTGTTTTTCAAAACTATGAGATTTCGTTCTTGAAAAGCTACACTCATCGAATATTCTGTAATCGTGTTTTTCATGTAATAAAAAGCATAGCCTAAGGGAGAGAGGAAGGGATAAATTCAAGTGTGATTAACATTGTTAGAACAAGTGTTATCGTTACAAAAAGGGTTCGGAAATGTAGAAAAATAAAAAGTTGGCTCAGAATCGTGAAAACACTTCTCTTTTAAGGTGTTTATTTGTTCAACATAGAGACAATACTTTCGGAATATAATTAAATAATCTAAACCCATAAAAAAAGAAAAAAAAACATTTTATTCTGTATATCTTTTCTCCATGTAGCAACAAGTTTATATAGACTTGAAATATTATGTGTTTTAATGAAATTATATAATCGCTAAAAAAACATTTAGGGGGTGTTTGAAAATGAGTTTGGAAAGTGTTTTTGAAAAAAAAAAATATTTTTATTTTTTGCTTTAAATTATAATTTTTTGGTGTTTTTCGATAATTTTCATGTGCTGATGTCAAAAATAATTTTTTAAAAAATAAAATAAAAAACATCATTTTGATGCATTCTGAACAAAAAATAATTTTAAAAGCAATCTCAACCACACTCCCAAACAAACACTTAAATTTGAATCAAACTAAATAGGTGCTATTTAATTTTATCTCAACAACCACAAATATCAAAATTAATTATGAAAATTAAAAGAAATAAATTGAAAAAAGAAGATTATTACATATTTAGTTCCATGTAATTTCATTAGAAAGCTTACTAGAAGAGCTCATTGACCATGATTTTTATTTAATTTATTACATAATAGAAGTTTATACTTATAAACACTTAAAAAATAGTGTTTCTTTACTTTCTGAAGTGGAATATATACGTTTTTTTTTTCTCTTTATTCATTTATAAATTACATCAATAATAAATCATATTGATTCGAGAGAGAGAGAGAGAGAGAGAGAGAGAGAGAGAGAAGAACCTTTAAAAGTCGAATTCATTTCCCAATTCCTAGCAAAGTAGTCGGAGAATTTAGTCGGAGTAACCTCAAAGGCAAGTTAAGGATTTCTCGAAGTGTTTTTTTTACCTTTTATGGGTAGTTTATTTTCTAAACTTAAACGAGTCTTTACGCGTTAACACGACTTGAAGTGTAAAATAGCTAATTTTGGATTCGAGTTTTACTTGCACATGTTATGAACACCTAATCATGAACCTTCGTTTTAAGAAAAAGACAAGACTTTACTATTTATTTTTTGTATTTTAAAAGTTTTTTTTTTTAAATATTATTATTATTTGCTTTAAAATTTAAAAAATAATTTTTTCATGTTGATATTAAAAATAAATTATTTCAGTATATTTTTAAATAAAAAATATTTTAAAAAGTAATAGCTAGCGGAATACTAAACAATTTCTGAAGCAACTTTGATAAAAAGTATCCAAAAACTTTCTCAGATGTTTGAAGAAAGTCATAAATTACAAAAAAAAAAAAAAAAGTTCATTTGAATCTACCGTATAGCTTCCTCTCGGGTGATTTATAAGGTGAGTAGTTGCTCCTCTAATTTAAGGTGAGTAGCTGCTGAACAGAAAAAACCAAACACTGTCGTAGTCATGGTTATTTTACCTTTCACAAGAAGTAAATGTCATTTTTATGCTATATTCCGAGCAGCTTCCGATAGAGCCAGCTTTAGTTTTTATAAATATATCTTAATTATCTTAGGTAGTTGTTCACTTACTCTTCGATCTAAATAAATAATATTTACACAGATCTTGGTTTTACATCTTAGCATTCTCAACAAGTTAATGGGTTATATGTTAGACAAAAACAAATATATCAGCTTTTTTTTCCCTAAAAAAATAATAATTCCTACGAATGAATTCATGTTCACCTATAATAGAACTAACTATGAATATAATTCACAAGTCTTGTGTTTCCATAGAAGGAAGATATACAATTTCTTGAACATTAGGTAATCTTATATAAAGTCTAGTGGCATTAGGTGTGGAAAAATATATAATCAAGAACACTTTTTTTTTGGATGAAAGCATCCCAAAAAGTATGGTTAGCCTTTTATGTTTTCGTGACTATTTGAGAGTGTGATTCATATTGTTTTTGAAAATGATTTCTGTTCAGAAATGCATCAAAATAATATTTTTTTTATTTTTTAAAAAATGATTTTTGATATTATTATATAAAAATGATTTAAAAACATAAAAAAATCTAATTTAAAATAAAAATATTTAATTTAAAATAAAAAAATTCAATTTTTTTATAAAATATTTTTGAAACGTTGCAAACTATTACTTCCTTTACAGTCCTCTTCTTGTCTTCTGAGTTTTATGAAGGTCATAAAATCACCACATATCTGCATGGAAAGTGTTTTTTCTGACTCAACAAGGCAGTACAGACGACAGAAAACTCTTCTTTAGTACGTAAAAAAATAGATTTCTATTTTAGATTTAATTTTTATTAAATAAAGTTGAGTGATGGGATTCGAAAGAATAATAAAGTTTGATACTATGTTATATTATAGAATCATTTCAATTTAATAACATAACTGATCAGCTGAAACTGAAAATATTATTTATATAATTCTGAACCAAGAACAGAATCAAGCTTAGAAAGAGCTGGGTTTTAAATATCCAGGAACGATGAAACCACAAGAACGGATGTTTCGGCTTTTGTCATGTTTTGGCTGAAACAGTCGAAACGTTTCATACTAGTTAAAATAACACCACCTTGCTTGAGCTTCAAGCTTCTGACTTCTAGTCTTGAGAAGAAGAAGAAGAAGAAGACACGTGTTTTTCAAAACTATGAGATTTCGTTCTTGAAAAGCTACACTCATTGAATATTCTGTAATCGTGTTTTTCATGTAATAAAAAGCATAGCCTAAGGGAGAGAGGAAGGGATAAATTCAAGTGTGATTAACATTGTTAGAACAAGTGTTATCGTTACAAAAAGGGTTCGGAAATGTAGAAAAATAAAAAGTTGGCTCAGATCGTGAAAACACTTGTCTTTTAAGGTGTTTATGTGTTCAACATAGAGACAATACTTTCGGAATATAATTAAATAATCTAAACCCATAAAAAAAGAATTTTTTTTTTTTTTTGTATATCTTTTCTCCATGTAGCAACAAGTTTATATAGACTTGAAATATTATGTGTTTTAATGAAATTATATAATCACTAAAAAAGCATTCAGGGGGTGTTTGAGAATATGTTTTGGAAGCATTTTTGATAAAAAAAAATTAAAGTTTTTTATTTTTATTTTTTGCTTTAAATTATAAATTTTTGGCTTTTTAGATTATTTCCATATGCTAATGTCAAAAATAATTTTTAACAAATAAAATAAAAAACATTATTTTGATGCATTCTGAATGAAAAATAATTTCAAAAACAACCTCAACCACACTCTCAAACAAACACTTATATTTGAATCAAACTAAATAGGTGCTATTTAATTTTATCTCAACAACCACAAATATCAAAATTAATTATGAAAATTAAAAGAAATAAATTGAAAAAAAAAGAGATTATTACATATTTAGTTCCATGTAATTTCATTAGAAAGCTTACTAGAAGAGCTCATTGACCATTATTTTTATTTAATTTATTACATAATAGAAGTTTATACTTATAAACACTTAAAAAATAGTGTTTCTTTACTTTCTGAAGTGGAATATATACCTTTTTTTTCTCTTTATTCATTTATAAATTACATCAATAATAAATCATATTGATTCGAGAGAGAGAGAGAGAGAGAGAGAAGAACATTTAAAAGTCGAATTTATTTCCCAATTCCTGGCAAAGTAGACGGAGAATTTAGTCGGAGTAACCTCAACGGCAAGTAAAGGATTTACTTGCACATGTTATGAACACCTAACCATGAACCTTCGTCTTAAGAGAAAGACAAGACTTTACTATTTATTTTTTGTATTTTAAAAGTGTTTTTTATTTATATATTATTATTATTTTAAAAAGTAATAGCTAGCGGAATACTAAACAACCTCTGAAGCAACTTTGATAAAAAGTATCCAAAAACTTTCTCAGATGATTTGAAGAAAGTCATAAATTACAAAAAAAAATTAGAGGAAAAAAAAAAGTCTCGACGTGTTCATAAAGTTGTAGTTTTAATTTTTGAAGGATAAAAGTCAAGGAATTACATTTCAAGGATGTTACCTGGAAACCATGCTTGGTATTATTTTGCTCCAATCACATCTCCTTAACTTGTGATATTATTTTTTTATATTTTCAGATCAATTAATATTAAAAATAATTTTAAAAAATATAAAATATATTATTAAAATATATTTACAAACAAAAATTATTTTAAAAAATAAATTATACCTCTACCAAACTATAGAAAAAAATTATAATCTCGAAAGCAACTCAACTATGCCCAATGAAGGCCCAAACATGGAAGAAGAAAATGAGTTCACAAACAAGTTTCACCCATCACAATAACCCTAGATGAGTTAAATAAACGTGTTGAAGGTCTTACATTAAAATCTCCCCACTCCGTAAGGGGGAAAAAAAGAGTCATTAACTTGAATAGAATAAAACATAAAATTAAAAAAAAGAAAATAATTGATGATTGAAGTAAAAAATATTTGAATTGCATATCCGACTCCAAATTAGGGATTATATATTTTGTTCAAAAGGGAAGATCCATACGTTGAAATTTGAGATTCCTACATGTTTTAAATTTAGGAAAACAGAGCAATGATGTTCTAAGATTGAAGAATGACAATCTTTATTGTTATATAAATCACATTTGATATTATAATAGTGATTATTCTTTAAAATGTTTTTCATATAAAGATATATCAAAATAATGTTTTTATTCCATATAAAAACACCAAAAACAAAAGCTAATTTGAAACAAAGAAAAAGAAAACATTTTAAAATGAAAAAAAAAAATGTTCGTAATATAAAACTTGATGCGGCAAGTGGGGTTTTGGCCTAGCGGTTGAAAGGACTTGTTTTCTTCCTCTGCACCAGGGTTCAAGTCCCACCATGCACGCCTGTCATCCCCGCGGTGCCTTACATGCTCACTGGGTTTGCAGGATACTCAGTGAGTCCGGGGATTAGTTATGGTGCGCGTAAGCTGACCCAGACACCCTGGTTATAAAAATAAGAAAAAAACTTGATGCAACTTATATGGAATCAATTAATGAACGTTTAAATATTTGACAACATCAAACAAAGTCTTGTTTAAATTCACTAATCACATCTTACGAATTACAATATCATTTCTCAAAATCCATTCGAGAACTATATCATTAGTTTTGCATGTGGAATCGTATCATTAATTTAGCACTAATAGGAAGGTTGGACATGATATTTGCTCAAACTGCCAGCATCATTCTCACAAATTCTTCATAATTAACCAGACCATCTCTGTCCAAGTCAGCCACTCGAATCATCTGCTCTAGCTCTTCTTCTGTCAGCTGCTCTCCTAGATTCATCATTACATGCCTCAACTGCATGGAAAAAGTGGAATTAAACATAGAAATTCTTAAGACACACTGGAAGAGATTACCAGATACTGATCATTATCATTATTATCACCAAAGTTTTGTCGTCATACGGTAGGGTTATATCAGTTATCGCTGCAGAGAGCTTCAACTTCTGGGTTATTTAAAGGAATCAGTTGTGAAAATGGCATGTATATGAGCATTTGCAAGTGTTTATTCTAATGATTTAACTTTGATAACTCAAGCTAAGAGGATTTTGAGATGGTTGATGCTGGTCTAGGGCAAAGTATGTATAATTAAGGGCCATTTTAGCATGCATGCTGATATTTACCAACTCCTAGCCAAACAGTCTATCCTTTTTGTGAGGAAGAAATATAGCATGTTAGCTATCTTTTCCTTCATTGATGCAGCATGTAGAGATTATGGCAACGCCTACTGATTTGGTCCGGTAACTTTGGGTGCAGTAGAATAAGTAATTGATCTAGCAATAGAGTGATATAGTCAAAGGCGAGTTCCAGCAAAACGCTTTCACTATGCTATCATATGAAATTTTATGGAGTATTTGGACTGCAAGAAACAAGATTGGAATACATGTTTCGACCCATCCTTCATCATCTTCCACTATGGTTAAGGATCTAGAACAATAATTTTTCATGCTGGATGAATGATTTGATTTGAGGCCCTGAATGTATATTGACATAACCTAATGAGTGATTACAGGAATTGTCATTTCCTATGTAGTGGGTGTTTGGTAGTGAGGTTCGACCGGAATTTACAAAAAAATTGTTGTTTTGGTGTTTGGATAAGGTGGAAAATTTGATTTTTTTTACGGTTCCACGTGAAAAAACAGATGAAACTCCGTTTCATGAAAAACAGTACAGGGAGGCGAGACAAGGGGAGGGGGGGAGTATCACTTAGGGGAGGCGAGAGGAGAGGAGAGGAGTGGAGGGGGGGGGGTAGGAGAGATTAATATATATATCTATTATTTATATTTATATTTTAATTATATTAATTATATTTTTTGTTAATTTTTTTATATAAATATATATATATTTTTAATATTAAAATAATTTAAAACTTAATTAAAATATAAATAAATATATTAGAATGAGATCACAATATAACTTTTGTCTCGCAATCTTAATTTTGTTTCAGATGATATTTTATCAAATGTTGTTCCTTAATCAAATAACCAGGGATCGCAGAAGCATTCACGTATGAATTTAGTTCATGATGAAATTACAAGTAGTTTGATAGGAGAATAAAAACAAGTGTCTAATTTACTTGAATTATTAATTATATTTTATTATTATGATTATTAAATCTATAATATTTAAAAAACAATATATATATATATATATATATATATATATATATATATATATGTGTGTGTGTGTGTGTGTGTGTGTGTGTGTGTGTGTGTGTGTGTGTGTGTGTGTGTGTGTGTGTGTGTGTGTGCCCTTTAAAATAATTTCACAAGTTGAAAGCAACATGAAAAACTTGATAACCAAACACTTGAAACTGTTTTTAATTAACCTCAAACTCAACCACAGTTTTAACCAAACACTTCAAAAATTATTATGAATGGCAGCTAAAAGTGTTTTTCATGAAACTGTTTTTTTTAAATCTCAACCACAAAAACAAAAATAATACCAAACACACCCATAAATTTAAATGATCACGTAGTCTAACATGAACTTATTATCTTTGATTTCCACTGAAAGATACTTAGAAAATCAAACCTCATTAGGTGAAATGTAACCATCTTGATCCTTGTCGAATACTTTGAAGGCCTCTCTCAGTTCCTCATCAGCATCATTTTCCTACAAACGTCTTTCAAAACATGTAAAGAAGTACTTTCCGTCGACATGGGGAAGGTTTGAAAAATTGACCAGTATATATATATATATATCGCATTACCTTGATTTTCCTTGCCATTACATTCCAGAACTCCCCAAATTCTATGGATCCATTTCCATCGGCATCGACTTCCCCGATCATAATACGTAACTCTTCTTCCGTGGCGTCACGGTCAAGAGATTTGAATACAGTGGCAAGCTCCTCGAAGGTAATGCGCCCTAACAAGTATTCATCATCAAAACGTCAGTAGAGTAATATATATATTTATAAATCAGAGTGTATATAAGAAAATAAAGAGAAGTAACAAATCCAGAGAAAAAAAGAGAAGATATATCGAGATAGGACATGGCAGAACAGTAGTACCATCTCCATCCTTGTCAAATAGACAAAAGGCTTCTCGGAACTCAGCAATCTGCTTCTCTGTAAATACAGCTGCCATGCTTGGTTTCACCTCTGGAACCAGACAACTCTTGATTTCTGAAGTTAGAAGCTACTTAAACCAGACAACTCTTGATTTCTGAAGTTTAGAAGCTGTTTAAACCAGAGAGGTTCGCTCCTCTTTATACATGCAGTCTCTGAAAGCTGATTGGTACAGCTCATCACCTCTTGTCCATGCCATGGAAAGAAAAAAGATTTTAGTATTAGTCAAAAGATGACTAATAATAGTGGGCAGGATTTCTTTCCTCACGCACACGAGTCTTCTGCAACTTGGTTTCCAAAGATTTGATCAAAATCAAAGTTCAAAAGTCTTGAACGGTGCAGAAAACAATCGTGGATGGTGGTGGTACTGGTGAAGATTTTATATTTTGTTGACCCTGACCACTGGTTGTTTCTGTGATTTCGTAAACCACTGGTGCATATCTTTAGTGTTTGAAAGAATAATGTTTTTTTTTTGCTTTTTTGAATAAAAAACAATACAGCTAGCTAAGACATTGTAATACAAATATAAAGTGATCTTAAAAATTAAAATTGAGCTTGTTTTTTTAAATAATTTTAATTTGGAAATAAATCAAAATAATATATATTTTTAAATTATTTTTAATACCAGCACATCGAAATAATTTTAAAAAAATAATGTTTAAAAAAAATTATTTTTAAAATACAAAAACAACAGCAACTGAGTCTTTAAGAGATCTTAATATAAAATGAAAGTGAATCAATCTTAAAAAAGCTCGAATTGTTTGTTTTCTTCACATATAAAATTGAAGGAAATTTCTATTTGACCAATCAAGTTGAAGGGGGGAAAATCTGGACTACTAGATTATTAGGTTAATTTATAAATCATCCAGTTAACTTATATTTATTATTTTTATTAAAAGAATTTTTTTAATTATTAATTCAATCAAATCTGATTAGATGGATCAATTGAATTGAATGAGATTATAGTCTGTGCCACGCGTCATCCTCTCGAAAGTCCTAGTTGTGACATTAAAACTTTCACTTTTTTTCTTTCTATCTTTTTAGTCCTAGTTGTGACTCATGAAAGGATGTGCAATAAACAATTGGGCACACCAAACCTGGTCTAGAACCTAGACCTGGCCAAGCCAAAATCAGGTCAAAAATAAAAAAAAAAACTCTTGGAAAACTCTGGTCAAAAACTTGGTTATGACTGTATAACAATTTATTTATTTTTTATATATAGATTTAGCGGTTAACTCGTGACGTGTTTAATTTAAATTTTTAAATAGAAATTCCATACAATATTTTTTAATATTTTTAAATAAAATAATATAGTTTTAATTAATACAAAGATAAGCTGCATCAACTCTTCTAATACATGATCGGAAGTTCTTAATTGAGTCATAAAATAAAATAGATTTAATATATTTGGTTGTAATATGTTTTTTTATTATTATATAGACACACGCCATACTTTATGGTTAGGACTTGACAATATATCGACTTGGAAAGTAAGAAAAAGCAGCCGAAGCTATGGGACCAGTTAACTTATTGCAATTTCTCTAGGCTCTTTAGACCTTGACTTACGTTTTCCTTGACCCTAAGCATTCCAAAAACAAAAGTGAATATTATAATTGAAAATAAAATCATTTTTATCATTATTTATTATACTTTTAGTTTAAATGATTTTTTTATATGATATCACTTGTTTTTTTTATCAAAACAATTAGAAGTTAAATTTCAATTCATTTTTTTAATCAACATGGTATTCAGATCAGCTTACGTGCATCTCGATTAATTCCATGGGTTCTAAAATTAATAATTATATAAGTTTCTAGTAACCGTCATATTAACAACTTCAAGACTCGAATATGAGATTATATAAAGAGCATTTTTAGTCCTAAACTCTTATCATCAGACCATGGTTTAAATTCCAATTTATCTGATTTCACAAGATTTAGCTATACTACACTCGTCGAGAAGAGAAAAGGCTGAGGCCGTGACTTCACGAAGATTGATTTGAATGATGTTTTGTCCATCACCTCTTCCGAAATATCTATGAAAACAGCAACGAAAACATTTCGTCGATAATATTATCATTCAAATATTGATTGAGAAATTTCTTTGGAATTTCTACGTAAATTAGTTGATTTTCTGGCAGTGTTAATGGTTTTACCAATGATCATTGGTTCATATCCATGCTTGATTACGTTAGTAATGATAAATTTAGCATGCCGTATGGTATATGGTTTCCGGTGGGGACAAATTAATACATCGGCGTGGGATATGGACTCCAGAATGGTCAAACTTCTGCCGGATTCCGGCAAATGGGAATTCAGCTAGGAGGCATTCTCTTTGTTATATTTATAAACACTAGATGATTGCCCGCGCGTTGCCGCGGATATTTTTTTGTATATAATTTAACATAATTAAATTTACAACGATAAATTTATATGATATAAGTAAATAAAAGTTATACATCAGGAGATAAAATGTAAAAAAATTTAAGTAGAGTTTATTGCGCAAGCATAGATTACATCATTTAGAATGTAGATATTATGTTATGAAAGATCATAAAAGAGCGCGAACTAACAATTTCAAAACCAGAGCAAAATATTTTAATAAGGAAAAAAAAATTAATCACAAAATCATTATTGTGCAAATAATTAAATTATAATTATTATTATTATTATTATTATTACTATTATGTTAGTAATGAAAGGAAAAAAATAAATGAAAGATTCAAAATATCCTAGAAACTTTAACAAAAGATAAGAGAAAAAATGAGGAAAAAGTAAAAATTATCATTGCTATTATTGTAAAAACAATAAAAAATTATCAAATTATCCGGAGGGGAAAAAAATATTAACAAAAGAGTAAGCAAGAAAAATAATTAAATTATTATTATTATTATTATTATTAATAATAATAATAAAAAGCTAAAAGATAGAGCAAATAAAAAAATATTATAGATGATAAAACAGAAATAAAAATTAATAGCTGAAAAAAATTCATTCAAAAAAAATAAAATATTCAAAGAATAAGGGTCAAAATGAAAAATAACATATATAATTAATTTCAATCCAAGGATAAAACTGGAAAAAAATAAAATCTTGGGACCAAAATAAATAATGAAACAATAATTATGGTAATTGCTGTTATTATATGAAAAAATTAGAAGAAGTGGGACTGATATGAAATGTTGTTTATATTAAGAATTTTAATTGGAGGACCAAATTAAAGAAATCAAAACATCCGGACCAAACAAATTACAGGAACAAAAAAGAAACCGAAAATCATAAGTTTAGGGACCGAAATTGAAATTGCTTTATATAATTAGTTTGCATTGAAGGGCACAATTGCAAACAATCAAAGTTTGAATTACCGAAATCAGGCATACAATCGAAATCCAAACCTCAGGGACCAAAATTAACTTCTTATATACATGAGGGACGGGACCTGACATTGGGCCCGCAGGAGAGAGAAAACGTGCACCGGCCACAAAACCGGACCCCTACGTTTACCCTGACATATGGGACTCACACGCGCCGCGACAGGAGATAGAGGACCAGGAGGCGCACCGTATTCACTGGCGGAACGAAATTTTTGACCACCGCATGGCGCCGCACGCTCCGCTTCTATGGCGCGTTGGCGTTGAGCGCCGCTGGCGCGGCCAGACGACGCGCCAGCTGCCCCCCCGAGAAATGACCCAAACAGCCCTGGCGTCACTGGTATTTACGAAAATACCGGGAGGGAAAGGATGCCGAAGCCCCCGATCACTGTGGACAATTTTGTCGTTATCGGGGGCTTATTTCGTCAGTGTACTGTGCAAATTTTTTGGAAAAGTCGACGGCGCCCCTGGTTACTGTGCACAATGTTGTCGTTATCGGGGGCTTATTTCGGCAGTGCACTGTGCACATTGCGGATGTTTGAAAAAAAAAAGCCAAAAACCGAAAACACCCCCATTAAATAAACACAAAACGCCTGAGGCTGAGACCCATTTTTGTCCCTGCACTGCCACAATCCACAGTGGATTGTGAGAGCAGCTACAGGGCAAAATCCCACGCCCTTTAGTGTGTTTGTAATTTCCACTACCAGCATGGTTTGCTGGTTTGCTGGGCTTTTTGCTCCACTGAGATTTTCTGATAATGAATTGCAAGTCGGTGATGATGCAATACATGGAGAGGAGGCTTCTGCGTTGTGGAATGACGAGGAGACATTTCAGAAAACCAACAGTAATTCAGTTTTTCAAGCAGAAGATTCATCCTATAAGAAATCAAGGTCTTTAGGTGATGTTCAAATGGTATGATGGACTTGGATCCATGTTTGTATAATTTCTTGCAAAATCTCTGTTTCTTTTTTTATAAAGGAATATTTCTCGCATGTGCTTTCCGGATCAGAAATATTCTCTCGCGGATGGCTTGTTATTTTGCTTTGATATACAACTTTTTTTTTTTTAATTTATGAAAATATTTACAGCTCTTTTGCTTCTTTTTTTGGTCTCGTTAATGAAATAGAAACAATTTTTGGCATAAATTCAGAAAATAAAAGAAACCATCCAAATCCAATGCTTTGGGGAGAAAATTATAGAGTATCTAAAGAACCCAAATACATTGTAAGAGAATTCGTAACAGCTTTTCATTTCGTTTCAAAAATATTTTTGAAAAAAAATAAATTAATTTTTTTAATATTTTTAGATCATTTTAATATGATTATATCAAATATAATTTTAAAAAATACAAAATAAACACCTTTTTAATAAATATGCTCGTGCTTCTATTCTAAATTACCGAATTATCAAATCAATTAAATCGTAGGAAAAGACAGTGGTTTTTCTTAAAAGAGATAGAAATTATGCCAAAAATTCTATCTTGGCATTTTATATAGCAAGATAACTGAGATTTATTAAAAAACTTTTAAAATCAATTATTTAATATTTTTTAGTTTTTTGGTATAGAATAAGAAATATTAAATTTGATACTTCTTTATGATGATTGGATTGGAGATTTAGATTTTATTTAATTTTCAATTAAAAAATTATTGTAATTTATCTTTTAAAATAGTTAGATGTAATTTTATTGTAGACTGACAAAAATATTATTCAATCAAATAAAAACTTAATATTCTAGTCAAGTGTGGGTTATGTTTTCCTTCCTGATGGCTAGTTCTAACCATAAAAACTTAAGCCAATGAAGCAGTGATTCTATTTTACGATGAAGCAGTTTTATCTTTCAATCTAGGGTTTATGAAAAAAATTGTTTCTTTCTTTTTTCCCTTCTATTTTCAATAGTATTCGTATTATCAGCAGACTTTTGCTGGAATCCCAACTTTTCTCTGGGGACATGCTTGATGATTATGATCAGAAGTAACTTGCGAAGAAATCTGATTGAGGATGGCATGGTTTAGTTTATTCCCTTCACCTGGCATAATGATTGTTCTTCCTGTGTCGATAACTACTATTTGAAGAGAAAAGTAATCAAGGTAAGTGAAAGATCACATGGAGGAGGATATTACACTTAAAATAGTGTTGTGCCAACGTTTTCCCAGCAAGGAGATGGTGATGCCATGTTCTGTTTTTGTGTTTATTGCCGTGATGGTGTTTTTTCACGCTTCACACCCCGGTGATGCTTTCATTTTTTTTTATACGAGGAAATCTACCGGGTTAAACGAGCAAAACTCTGATTGTCTCAAATTTTTATAAAGAATATACATTTTAACTTGAACTCAAAATTTATTTTACAGATCATAAGTTATTTATCATCAAATCATTCTATTGCGAAAACGCTGTCATTTTCAGACATTATAGCATGGATATTGACAAAACACAAAACTTGGACATCAAGCAAGTACTTTTTGGAGCCTTGTTCTTCCACGTTACAAGATAGGCTCCTTGTGTTTCTCGTGATCCATAGTCTTCTCTCCGAATTGTGCACCACCAAATCCAAGCCTGTGATCTTCGTCGGTGCCTTTCTCTATCGAGAATCAGTACGCATTCAATTGGGGGCACATATTTATTGGAGGACAATAATAGAAGGCTACAACACTGTCCAGTATAAACTGATCGAGGTGGCCAGTTTTCGAGTTCGAAAACTGCCTTCTTTACCGCGTCCTGTTGAGATTTTTGATCATATACATATGATTATGAAGTTTTGTTGTTGCTGGATTGTGAATTCATTTTTGGTGCTAGAACAAAAATGATTAAATATATTTATAGTCTAAATTTCCACTGCTATATGAATTTGGAAATTTATTTTCGGTGCTAGAGCAAAAATGATTGGAGATATTTATAATCTAAATTTTCACTGCTGTATAAATTTAGCATTCGATTATATAAAACATTATATTATATAAAGTATGTTTAACAGAGTAGTCTATTAAGAAATCATCTCACCTAAAAATTCAAGTTATTAGATGAGGTCCCAAAATATGATTTATATTATTGTCTAACGCACCTTTTCAAATAAAAACCTTTTAGGCTTGAAACTTGCACAAACCCACATTATCTTGTGCTTGATTTTTATCAAATAGAAGAGGAGTGGTGATATTCGAACTCATAACTGCTATATCAACAAGACTCTGATACCATGTCAAGGAACCATCTCATCTAAAAGCTTAAACTGTCATGAAATCCCAAAATATAATTTATATTATTATCTGACTCAACTATGACTCAACTATCAACTAATGGATAACCATTCAATCTCTCGAGCAACATACCCTTTAAGGAACTTTCAAGGTCCCAGTTTTTAAGAGGGTTATGAATTCCCAATTCCTGCAGGCAAGTACATTAAAAAAAACGCCAAGCTTTCATAAAGATGAAAAAACAAGATACAACATGGGTGAAGGAAAAAAAATATTATTCATCATAGACCACCAATGGTAAATAGTTATGGCAGGAACAAAATGAAGTTATTATGCCTGCAACATGATGATATTACAGTAGAAGGTTTGCTAGAAAAACCAGATTGATAGAGAGAGTGAGGGCATAAAAAGCTTCCCTCGGAAAAACCAACTTGGTGCACACCCGAAACTAGAGAAATGTGGATTACAACCATGACATTAACATAATAAGAAAAACTGGCTTCCTGATGTATAACTGCTAGACATCTATAGCTTCAACACTTCATTCATTGCCATCAGCAGCACGAAGTGAGCCCAGTTGAACTGGTGCTTGAGTTCCCACCACTTTAGATGAACCATAAATAGACAAGTCAATTCCTTGTGTCTTCTCTTTCTCAATCTGTTCCTTGATCCAAAAGTATGTGATTCTCAGCCCATCCTGCAAAAAATAATTAGCACGTTCAGAGTACTTAGTGGTAAGGGCAAGGCTAAGATGTGTGACCCAAGATCATTTCTTGAAAGACAGGTACCTTCAGCTTCATTGTAGGAGCCCAGCCAAGCTTCTCTTTGATGAGTGTGTTGTCGGAGTTACGTCCCCGCACACCTTCTGGGCCAGGAATGTGATGAATAGGGAGATTCTTGTTGTCAAAGCTGAGAACAATCTCAGCCATCCCATTCATGCTAACCATCTCATCACTTCCGATGTTCAATGGCTCACGGAAGTCTGACTTTGTCAATCTGAAACATAGAAAATGTATTCAAGGATGATTAATTAAATAACAATGCTGGCAGAACCAGTGAGATATGACAGGAATGGTGATCAATATCAGTGCAAACCCAGGTATCTCAAGAGCAGACGTGAGTGCTTCGATTATACATCATAGAAAAAACACAAAGTACTCACCTAAGCACACCTTCCACGCATTCATCAATGAATGTGAAGGATCGGGTTTGAAGTCCATCTCCCCACATCTCAAATTTATCAATAGAAGTGATAGCCTTTCTGCAGAAAGCAGCGGGTGCCTTCTCCCTGCCACCTATGGTGGACATATGAGATAACAAATTAGAATAATCCAGGAAGCCGCAAAAATAATACAAAAGCAAGAAATCCCTCCATATTGCGAGTGATTGAAGTTGTTAAGCACTAACCTTTCCATGTTCCAAAAGGACCATAAATGTTATGGAACCTTCCAATGCGGCATTCAATTCCAAAGTCTTTGGTGTAATGCTTGCACAGCTCTTCCGTTGCAAGCTTCTCCAAGCCATAAGCATCTTGGGGCTAAAAACACAAGTTGAGAAAGTATATTCATCAAGCACTCCATTCATTTACAGGTAAAAAAAAAAGTGAATTGCATTCCTCTTAGCTAGAAAGAGTAATCAACCTCTGCAGGCCAGGCATCAGCTTCCTTCAGGCTCACATTAGTCTCCAGCTGCTTAAATTCAGGGTAAATACAAGCACTAGAGGCGTAGAATAACCTGCAGGAAGAAAAACATCAACACTTTCTGAGCATGTGTCAAATTAAACAGGACTGCTCCATATCCTATCCACAACAACTAACCTCTTAACTCCGTTGATCCTGGAAGCTTCGAGCATGTTGAAGCTGATCATTGTGTTGTTATACATGATGACAGAGTGGTTGGACTGAATGAAGCCCATCCCACCCATATCAGCAGCCAGGTTGAAAACATGGTCTACTCCTTTTGTAACCTTAAGGCAATTATCCATGACCCTAAGATCAACAAGATGGAATTCATTACAGAACATGTCTTCTGTCATGTGCTCATTCTTCTTCCAGTCAGAAGCAATAATATAATGACCCTCGGCCTTCAAACGTCGAGCAATGTGGGAGGCAATAAAACCACCAGCTCCAGTAATGGAAATTCTGAGCTTTTCAGATGGCCAGTATGGCTCCCTCTCGAGGGCCTCATAGGTGTATGCGCCATAGCTTCCATCAGCACTTCCCATTCTGTATTTGATAAAATCAACGAGTGAACAAAGAAAAAGTTAAGCAATGATTACTAGAATTACTTTTCATTTAACACAGAACCATAGATTCTCTAAATCAAATGCCCCATAACTGGAAACCTAAAGAAAAATTACATGCAACCACAAAATGATAACTTGATCATGATAAAACCACTCCTGAGAAGAAAATACATAGTGGTGGTGCTAACCGACACATTTGCAGACATAACTCGTCACACTAAGCTTACAAAATTTCATATTTAACATTTAATTAAGCACAAATCTCATTGATATCTTCAAAGTTTGTTGAATTAACCAAGTGAAGAGGGAAAAGAAACAAGAGAACTGATGGCAAAACCTACCCCCTAAAAGACAAAAAGGAATTCCAGCCTACCAAATCCTAATTTCACCAACAAGGAAACATGGTCAAGGGGTATACATCAAAATTAACCGGATAAAAAGAGCCTCCTCAAGTGCGCGAGGTAGAAATTACAGGAAAAATAAAAGATTTAGAAAGCTACACAAAAATATTCCTCGAAGAGAAAAAAAGAAAAAAGAGGGACTATTTTACTTGACTTAACAACGTCAGAGCATCCGAGGATAATACTTATGGTAGAAAATAGAAAAGAAAGAGCACGTGAATGGTAGAAAATAAAAAAGAAAGAGCACATGAGAAAACAATAAACTGACCAGTGACCACATCTCGTTGGAAAGAATTAGAACAGCACAGCTAGTGAAAACACACTGGGGTAAATTAAAAGTTGCACTGAAAATTATATGAACATAATTCATGAGAAGTCAAGAACAGGCAGCTATTTTCAGAATTAGCTAAGAAACAAAGGAAAAGGTAATCACCCATGTCACTGAATTGAAAAAGATGTGAAATTTAACATACAAAGAGCCCAATAACAGATAAGTCATAGCAGGGTCTGAACCAGAGGATTCAGTTATGGTAAAACAAACCCATTTCAAATTCTAACACTAACACCTAAAAAGAAAAAAGAAACTAAAAAAGCAAGTATCTTGGTCACAAAAGATGCATTTTGAGCTAGAAAAGTGATCAACAGAGACAGGTTCAGATTTTATTCTCTTACCTGATTAATTGGAAATCTGGGGTCTCGTAGCTTGCTAGTGAAGATTATGCAGAGAAAGTAAAGGGATTGGTTGCGAGAGAGCGAGAGAGATTGAGAGGGTATGATTCAGAAGGCCATAATTCTTGTGCTATTTATAGGCAAGAGAAACAAAACCCACTTATTTTCCCATGGACAGCTGCTAATTTTTCTCCCCCTATTGAGAGAGTTCCTTTCCTTGAATCCTAGGAGTAGGGAGAGTACAGGAAATTTTTTGTCCTTCCGATTGAGAGAAAAAAAAATTACTAAATTTGTGATCCATTAGATTTTTTTTTATAAATAATTATTATCATTATTTTTTATTATTATATTTTTTTAGTAATGTTAAAGCCGTATAATCTAAGTAAAAAAAAACTCAAGTTAATAAACTAATTGATTTTTTAATTATTTTTTTTTCCAAACATTGTTGTTTAGATATTTAAAAAAGAAATTGGAATTTTAATTTAATACTATGCTAAACAAAGCTTTTAGAAAGTTAGTAATAAAATTAAACTTACCAAATTATTCCATGGCCGCATTAACATTTAAAAGGAATTGTATTTATCATTTCTTTATATAACTTGAAATATAAAAGAAAACATTGTATTTGAAAAATATAAAACATACACTTACATTTGAATTGGAAAAGGGAAGACCAGCAAGACAAATTTATTTTTTTGTCTTAATGTTATTTATTATTTTTACTTGTAATAATTACATATATTTCAAAGCAGTAATTACTCTCAAATAAAAAAATAAATATTATGGCTCCTTGAATTTAAATACTCTTCAAGTCATTATTGCTCTTCTCATAAAGTCAATAACTTTATTATCAATCTTTGACCCTCCTCGATTGAAAATATTTTTACCGGTATTTAGAATCTTAGTTTAGTATTTCCTAGTTAAGAAGTAGGAAATTGTATCATTGAATACCTTGACTAACAAGCTATTCAAACATTAAATAACTTATTAATTAAATATTTTCTTGATTTTGGTCAATATGTTCATAAAAAAACTCAGTAATTTTTTTTTTTTTTAATATCTAATAAAATTTTCAACGATGCAGACTTGCTAGAACTTCATCATGTGTGGCTTTCATGAGTGGTGTATCTCCTTTCATGATCTCCCTATTTTATATCACTAAACACCCATGGGCGAAAATCCCAGGATAATTTTGTTTTTTTTATAATTTTTCATGCTCGGTGGGATACCTAATATCCCATTGAATCTAAAAATAATAATTTAAAATAAAATAAAATTGAAAATTTTTCAAAATGATTTTTTAAAACGCAGTACAAAACAGTGAGAGGAATCAAGAGAGAAATTTCCAGGAAAGTGTTGCGGAAGTGAAACTTCCTTGGATGTCTGGGAAATGGGACCATCAGAAATTACTTGGAAAATGCTTTTCCATGGCTGTTTCAGCTTTTTACCTCGAGCACTTCAAATACTCGGTTTCATGGCAAGACAGTGCTGCAAGATGCAGCAACACTATATTTAATCCTTTTTAATTTGAATATAAAAAGGCAAAACATGTGAAATTCCAGCTCAATTAGATATCGTAATCTCAAATCCTACTGCGTAATTGACACAACAATCACTTTTAAGACATGTAACATGAAAATAAAAAATTTGTGATATATATATGGCGAATTTCGAGTTCGACTCAAAATATATAGTGATTAGATCTGCACTGCTCTTTGTAAGAGCATAAATCAAATAGAATTTTACTCGGTCATCTAGTTTTCGAGCATATAAAAAAAATTGACAAAACAATCATTGTTATTCGGTAACTAAACAACAATCTCATTTTATAAAAATAATAATAAAATGATATTTATATATTAAAATCATTGGATCAACCATCGTCTTGATACCAACAACGAGTAGTGATCCGATTTTCTCATCATTAAATTATGAATCAAGTTGGATGAAAGAATGAGTATAAAATAGGGTCAAGTTGGATTAAACAATGTGGAGGTTGGAAATGAAAGATTAATTGAGATTTGGTGATAGGGCCGGTTAAGTGGTCCATAAAGGACCGATGATGATGCCATTACACGGTAGTTAGGAATCAAAATCAAAGTTGTCAATATCGTTCCGGTCGCCGTTCCAGTTTTTCTATTAGAACAGAATATTCCGGTTTTGGGAGCGTTTCGGCGTGCCGTTTCGGGGTTGTACTATTCATATATAATTAATTATATATATATATATATATATAAAAATTAAAATATTAATTTAACAAGCATAATTAAAATTCAAGAGAAATTAACTTTAAATTATACAATATAAACACAAAGTCAAACAAACATAATCTCAAAATTAGAAAAAAAAATCATAAGTTAATCAAAATAAAGAGGATTTTAAGGCCGGAACGGTACCGAGACGTTCCGGCCAGAATTTGGCCGGAATTTCTGGAACGGGCCGGAATTAAAATCGAGACGAAAACGACACCATTTTATCTCGTTTTTTTAACAACACGGAACGTTCCGGTCAGAACGGAATGGAATTGACAAGCATGATCAAAACCCTAGATGACTTTAATTGCAAGGTTACACGTCTCTCATTTGGGATTATATGGTCAGAGCATGTGTTAATATTTATTTTTAGTTTTAATTCTTGTTTTAGAATAGTTTTAATGCGATGGGTGCCAAAAACAATTAAAATTAAATTTATTATTTTAAAGCCAAACAATTTTCAAAAGCAAGTTTTTTTACACTACCATATATGCATCCAGGAGGGAGTGAAGTTGTGCATCAAGGTCAATTTCTTTTTAATATAGCAAAAATATTCAAATGTTATTAATATATTTTCTAATAAAAAATACAATTATAAACTCAAAATAATATAAACACACACAATGCTTTTAAAAATATTAATATAATGACATATTAAATGTTATTTAATAAAATATTAAGATGATAACACGTTGAATATACTTAGATTAATCTTTACAATATATAACTCGAGTTATGAGACTATAATAACTCTATAGAAAAAATATAAAAGTCAATTTTTAATTAATCAAATATAAAAAAAAATTAAAAAAGATAATTTTTTTTTATCTAAATCAACCCAGTTTAATGTATTAAAGAAATCACATGAGTCATAAAATTGAAATAATCTCGAACAAAACAAATATAAAAATTATAAAACTCAAATTTTCAACAAATATAATCAAAAAGTAAAATTAAAAAAAAACCCTTTAAACTAAATATAATATAGACTACATCTCAAGGGCATGTTTGGAAATAAATTGAAGATTGTTTTTTACACAAAAATACATCAATATATAATAAATTATGAATTCCAACGTCCACCCTACACGCCAAAAGAAACACCCCCGCATAAATATGAACCCATGAACAGAACAGCCATGAAACACAAACTTGAGCAGTAGATCTATCAATTTTATTATTATTATTTTTGTTTTAAATTAAAAACAAATCATTTTTTTAAATCATTTTATGTGTAAATATAAAAAATAATTTAAAAAAATAAAAAATATTATTTTAATATATTTTCAAATAAAAAATAATTTTATCCGCACATAGCTTTCTCATCTTCTTCGTGGTGTCGAGAAGCTCTGCGTGAGTGTCGTTGTGTCTTCTCTCTCACCCGTGATTTTTACAACAAACAAGGAAGCACAGATCTCAAAACTTGAGTACCGAAAATTAGGGTATTTTGAAGAGAAAAAATAATCTAATAAATTAGGTTTTGCTGTTAAATTACGTTGAGAATGGAGAGGGAGGTTAAATTACGTTGAGAATGGAGAGGGAGGGAGGGAGTTCCCGTGAAAGTCAATGAAAAAAAAAATAAAAAATATTATTAACATTTTTTATATAATAATAATATTCTTGAGTTGACTTAGGAATTTTAATAATAAAATAATCATAAAATACTTGATATAATAGCTCTTGGAATTAAAATTCTCAAGGCATGACTTGGGGGGTTTTATGTAATTTCATAGAGAATTTTCATAATAATCATTTTGGTTTTAGGATTAATGTGTTTATATATTAAAAGAAATAAAAAATAAAATGTCAATTCATGCTCCTCTACCTTCAGGCAGTGCATATGCTAACTCCAATAATTAAAAACTTTCTTCCACCACGTCATTAATATTTTGTAACTTCTTACTCTTTTTTCTTTCAAATTTAGTCTAAACCATTTAAAATTTTATATTAGATAAAGCTCTTCTTCCGACCCCATCACTCGACATTGATTTAGTGATTTTCTTTATTTTTATTTTTATCAAGTTATCTTAATTTCATAATTTAGTTTATGAATTTAACGAGTTAACCCAGATAGTTTGGGGGTTTAGACCTTTCTTTTTTATTTTATATTTTTTAAATTTTATTTTTTAATATTTAATTGGTTGAGACTTATATTTTATGGTTTTTTCATATTTGATGTTTTTTTATCACATGGATTAGGTCATGAGTTTTATAAGCTAACGATGATTTTTTTGAGAAAAAAAATAGGTATTATGATTTTCTTCATTTTCCTTTCCATGGAGCTATCTGATTCATAACTTAACTCAGGGGTCTAGTGGGTTGACATGGGTGGGCTCAAGCCTTTCTTGGCTTATAATTGCTAAATTTGTTTATCTTTTTGTATGATTTTTTTATTTATTTTATCCTTAAATATTAATCAATCTAAGTTGGACTTGGATTATGGATTTAATAGGTTAATACAAATTGATATTATTTATTTTCTTTGCTTATTTCAAGGGTTATGTTTTTAAAGAATTAACCGACATCTATGAAATTCACTCGAGTTTATTGGTTTTTAATGTTATTAAACTCAGATTACATCTTCTAAGTGATTACATTACTTGAACTTATTAAACTCACTCAATTCAATGACTCCAGTCTAAAATGTATTTTACTTCTTTAGAAATCCTAGCGTTAAGTTTGTTCTTCTTATGTCTAGAAAGCTTTTGTTTGGCTGGTGGCATTGTGCTTCCATTCAATATAAATAATAATAAGTTTTTTAATTTATTTTGATGCGGGTTTCATGATTTTATCACGATCTCACACTCTAGATCACATGTTTCCTTGAAAAACACTCAAATAAATCTGAAAGCTAAAAGAGCTCACCTTGGTTTGATCAATGTCGATCGCACTCTCACTCGCCTTTGCCCTCTTCCTACGTATGAGAAAGGTGATCATCGGTAGGGTTTTATATATATATACTTTTATTTTTTAAAATTTATTTTTAATATCATTACAACAAAATAATCTAAAAACATAATAATTTAAAATATATTTTTTTCAAAAACATTTTTCTCCACTCTTCAACTTGAAGCAATGCCATTTAAACTTGCAGGCAATGGCTATTCCACCCTTTATTGCCTGGCTTCATCGCTTTGATCATTTCTTCAATCATCTCTTTCGACTCCTCCAGAGAACCACGGAAGGCCCTGCATAAAGATCTGCAATAAGTTACGATATGATGTTAATTAACTACTTAATTATTAAACAATCTGAAATCGCTTTGAAAACTAAGATTTCTCACTTGGACGATGATCCATGTCACCCAAGAAGCAGCACTAGCAATTCAAATGAAGGATCCCAGAACAAAGCTTGATGCCTTGTCGGTGTAGCTATTTAACTGCATGCATAGTTCCGATGAATACTTGATTCACCTAATATTAATCATGTCACCATTGTAGAGTGACAACTACTCATACACAGCAGCTTAGCTAGCCCTGATGTCTTCGTAATTCCCACAGATTCTTAATGTTCCCTCATGAAGTATTCAGGCAATATATCTATATCTTATAGCTAGCTTAGACATTGAACATAAACGCAGGATGACAAGGTTTTAAGGTTTCTTGTTGGCATCAGTACGTAGTTTTATTTATTACGACGGAGCTGATGATGACTCCGATCGAAAACAACCCTTGTTTCGAGATATTCATGCAGCGTTTTCCTAAAGAAGCAAAGGATATATTGGAAGTTCCCGCAACGCTGTTAATTTAGGAAAATGTGTGCTTGTATTTGATTTCAGCAAAAGCTTACAATCAAAACAAAAGGCCTTGCAGTCCGATATAAGATGTTTCTTCTCATAAAAAAACTGTCTGAAACTAATATTACCAATCGTACGAGTGATCATAAAACCCACAATAATTCATCAGGTGGTATCGGCAAGGAATCATCAAAAGAAAAACTGAAAACGTTGATGACGATGATGTCTAATTAAGAAGAATGGGTGCCTATATATCTCAAAAATAGTAATAAGTTGCAGGAATGGGACATCAAAAATGACCTACTCTTTGATATTTATCCCTTTGATCAGGAGAATCACGATGTTCTATGATGATTATGCCAAGAACGTTGTATGCAGAAACGACGATGGTTAATTCCTGGATCATTTATTCTCCGTATGAATTTCTAGTGGATATGATCTTGACATTGTTCCACAACTTCCACTCCCTGAGAATATTGTGGATCCATCCGTATGCTATGGTTAATCTTGAAGAAAAACAAGAGATTAACGATGCTCTTGTTGTTTATCCATGAAACAATTACAGGGAAACAGTTGAACCTTGAACGGATTCTCAGCGTAAATCTTTGGCAAAATATAAGGGAACTTTTCAAACTTTGTTGGTAACCTGGTAGAGTGCATGTTTTTTGAGGTAAATACTGCCAGAAAATAATATAAATTATATTATAAATTTTATTTAATAGTTTAAATTCTTAGATGAGATGGTTTTTTTTTTATAAAAACTTCCATAGTAATAGGCAATCTCAATTGTTTCTCTATTTCTTAAACTAAACCAATCGAGCAGGGAGCTCAAGATGGGGATGTCTGTGGTGTGTGTTCTAAGAGAACTGTCAACTCTTATTCAAATTTTTGAATGTTGATTGAACGGTTTCTATATAATCTGCTGTTTGTATACTCACAAGCAATGATTTCTAGTAATGTTACATCATAATTGCTTGCTTGCTCTTTAATATCTCCGTTAATGAAATTATTCTCTCTATGATATAGTGTGATTTGTGATCATAGCGAAGCTCCATGCAGAAAAGCTATGTTCATCCTGTGAATTGCTCAAATACATTTTAATGGCTGATTCTGGATATAAAGATGATCTATAGCTTGTAATACGAAGGTTGTCCATGATATAAATAGAGATACACACCTTTATTGTTTTTCTATCTCTTATATGATGGATTGAAATTGCGAGATCAAACATTGTGAGTTTTTTTATTCAATTATGTGTTATTAAAATAGATATTCATAAAAAATGCAATGATATAAATGCTGGAGAAAAAAAAACTTGTTTTTTATGTCAAAATTCTAGTTTTTATTCATGTATTAATTTTTTTTATGAATATATATATATATATATATATAAAATTTAAATTAAGACATGTTATGATTTGAGAAGAAAATTTCAATTGATATAAAAAAAACTATGTCTAAGTACTTTTTAACCGAATATATTAAAAAAAAGAATAATTAATTTGATAAATTTATATAAGGAGTTAATAATGCAATATGTTTTAGGCTCATGTATAATTATACATAAAATAATTGTTAATATTACCATTAAAATCTTAAATATTATGTTACACTATCAAGAAATTTTTTTGTTAGACAATTGATGCTTAATTTAAAAAAAATTAAATGAAAATTTATTGATATAAAACAATTAGAACTTTAGGGATTGAATTTAAATATTAGATAAATATTCAGTTTGTTTTTGCTAGAACCAAGGACTTAATTAAGTAGGCAAGGAAAAATATTCAAACCCCCTTTTACTTTCAATTTAATCCTTACACGATGAGTTTATATGAGATTTGATTTAATAATTGTTTTGTTTTTCTAGATGTGAGGATCTCAATTATATTGATCTAAAACAATTAAGAATTTAAGGATCAAGTTAAGAAAATCAAACAAGAAAGAGGATAAAATTAAACAAGTAAAGGGTAATGTATGACCCGTGCAGTTCATTCACTAATGTGCTGGCGAAATTGATACATAATGGAGGCACATGTAGTTTTTTATACCCTAAAAAAAAGTTTTTTTGTGGTGTTTCTTATATCGTTTTGGAAAGCACTCCAAGGAGAGGGGAGAGTTATGTTTACTGCTTGTTTGAGAGTGTGGTTGATATTATTTTAATTTTTTTATATATATAAAAATGATTTAAAAATACCAAAAAAGTTAGTTTAAAGTAAAAAAAAATTCAATTTTTTTCAAAAACACTTTTAAATATATAGTGTCAAACAGGCCCTTGTGACTTAGTCATCTTCTCATTCCCTCCTTTTTCTTTTCTCTGTCGTGACCTTGATTTTCTTGTTTTTCATGTCAATATTTTCTTATGTCTTCATCCTTTTTATTGTTGTTCGTAATTGTTTTTTTTTTTCAATTTAATCTTTAAACATTAAGTCGATTGAGGATTGATTTTTTTAATTTTTTTACTTGTTTTTTATGTGATAACATCAATCTCATTACTTGGGTCTTGGATTTAAAACTGAACCCCACTTGTATTGTTTTTTTAAAAAAACATATTTTGATTTAACATGTAATTTGTTGGGAATTGGGTTTTATTATTATTATTATTGAATTGCTTTATATAAAGCTATTATGGTCTTACGACTCAAAACAAGGGTTTGGTGAGTTAGTATTTGTTTATGTTATTTTTTTCCTCTCAATTTTGCTATTCAAAATGAGTTTGTTGAAAAATATATTTTGTGACTTTTTTTTTAATTTGTTTTCTTTGAGGGCAATCATATATTTATGACTCAGGGTTCAAGTTTATTTGGATTGATTTGAGTTATTTTTTATTTATTTTCTTCAATATTTGGTTTAGTGGGAATTAGATTTTCTATTTTTTTTTTTTAGTGTTACTATAGTCTCATGATCTAAATCATAGTTTTGCAGGTAATTAGGGTCAACTTGAATCGATCCAAAATATCTTTATCTCAATGTAAAAAAAAAATACTATGCTACATGTCATTATCTTAGTATTTAAAAAGGATATTGTCCATTATCCATTAGATTTTTAGTTCATAATTGATTATTTGTTTTATATATAAAAAAAAAAAACGTTGTTAGTAACGTTGTTACTTATTTTTTACAAATTCATTTTTAAAAAATATAGTACGATCCTGAGTTGCAAAGTATTTGGTTATTTCTAATCTTATAAAATAAAAAAGGTTCACTAATGTTAAATTGATATGAAACTCCTAACAGATACATGCACCCTTTTCATAGATAGGAATGGAAGAAATCAACTAGAAAGGAAAAACCTATATTATTGTAGTATCCCACATCGGCGGGTGAGGGAGTGGTAGCTGACCTTATTAAGAGTGCTGGTTTCATACTTGTCATACGCGTTTTGGGACGTCAGGTTCAGAAGTGGGCTCGCGTCACCAGGAACAAAACCGTGAGGGCGGTAAGGCCCAAAGCGGACAATATATGGCAGGTTGGGCCGGGCTGTTACATTATAGTTTTAATAGATTATGCTTTTTTATTTAGATATTTGCTGGGGTTGTGAACCAAGTATAGAAAGCTAATTTATAGCTTTATAATATGATTTTTTTTTAAAATTACAAAATAGTATAATTCCATATATTTCATGATTTGAGAATAAAATTCTTTTATCAAAAGAGTATAAAATTAATTTTTATGTATTTTTATATTATTTTGATGCGTTATTTCTTAAAATATTTTTTTTTAAAATTATTTTGATGTATTTATAAATAAAAATTACTTTAAAAACTAACAAAATTACCAAACAAATTCTAGAATCGTTGGATGATAAAGCCCTGCATCTGGGATTTATTTCTTTTGTGAATGAAAAAACTAAGTTACCATCATTCTTTCAAGAACATCAATCTTTCAAGAACATCATCATTATCCATAATGCTTCCAACATGAAGACAAAAACAAAGATATTGTCGTTTCGAATATAGCAATGGCTAACCAATGAAAGCCTAGTTAGCTCAATTTTTATTGTTTTTGCAACCAAAAGCAGCTCCTCAGTTAGGGTTCCAAGCCAGATTATGTGCCCGTTTAGGACCGCGTTTCAATCACTGTTTTCAAAAAAATTGAATTTTTTTTATTTTAAATGAATTTTTTTTATATTTTTAAATTATTTTAATGTGTCAATGTCAAAAATAATTTTTTAAAAATAAAAAAAATATCATTTTAATATATTTCTAAATAAAAAACACTTTAAAAAATTACCGCAACAGCCATCCAGACAGACACTCTTCAAGCCAGATAAAATTGTGCTAAATGGATAAACATTGATGGCAACAGCACTGACGGGCTCAACAAAAGAGGCAAACACATCTCTTCCAGGAAAATAGATAATAAAAAAAGGTGGTGGGCCCAAGAGATACCATGGCCCACAATAGTTTAGGGGTCAGATTCAGTATTTATCCAGAATTTAAGCCGCCGCATCCCACCAGAGAGAGCCGTCCAATGGCAGCCACCGGAATCTGGGGGAAAAGTCGTCTCGTCCTATGAACTGTACTATACATCTTCAACAAATACCTAGCAAGTAGGAGATTCCTCGCTGATGATTAGGATTTTTTTTTTATTCTTTTTCATTCCAAGATTATTGCGACTAACAACTATTACACGAAAGGTTTTATTATATTGAAAAGTGATTATTTTCTTTATTTTTACGTGATTTTTTTTTTATTTGGGAATATCAAATAATAGTGTGAAAAAAAGTTGCCAAAAGAGGGTTTAGATTATTAGAGAATAATATAAATCATATTCCGGAAGCTTACCTAAGTGTTTGAGCTTTTAGGTGAGATGATTCTTTGACATAGTATCAGAGTCTTGTTGACCCAATGGTCACGAATTCAAATCTCACCACCCTATTCTATTTGATAAAAATCAAGCACAAGGTAGTATGAGTCTATGTGCAAGTTTCAAGCCCAAAGGGTTTTCACTTGAGTGTGTGTTAGAGAATAATATAAATTTTATTCCGGAGCCTTACCTAAGAGCTTAAGCTTTTAAGTGAGATGATTCCTTAACATAAATTAGTCTTATTTGATTTTCATGGAAGATTTTTTTTTCTTTTCCATAATCTCCACCTTTTCCAAGGTGGACTTCTAAGTTTATAATGGAATGGAAAAGATATTTATAGAGATATTTAGAAGATTTTCTAGATTAAAATGGTTGAAAGATCAAAGATTTTCTTCCAAGAATATTTCTATGTTTATTTTTCAAAGGTAACAATATTAAGTGCTTTTATATTATTTTTGATACATCATAGTATTAATTGTTGTTTGATGAAAAGTAAGAGAAGTGTTATGGTGCTTAGAGATATACATAAAAAGAAAAAAAGAAAAAAAATAATAGGAAAGAAAATTCTTATCATTTTTGATAAGACAAGACTAAATACGTTTTCTGTCTCTTTCTTTTTCTTTTATATATATCTTTTTTCTTTAAGATGAATATCTTACATAGAATTTTTCTAAAAATGGTGCATGAACAAGATATCTTCTAATGATTTTTGGATTGTAATCATATCATAAACCCACTTACCATTGGAGCTAATATGTTAAAAGTATACTTATTTAAATATATATAAAAATAATTTAATTATCAATGGAAATAACTAAAATCAAGCTATTATTATATTTATGATTTTCCAAATTCAGATTTGATAAAAGATAAAAAAAAAATCAAAGCTTTGGAATTTTAGATATTCACTAAATCATTATTGATCAAAAAACAAAAAATCAAGTGGCAGAAAATATCACTAGATCAATTGAATAGAACAAAAAGATCAAAATCTCCCCCATCAAAATTATCAAAAAAAAAACCCTCATCAAAATGGATATGCACAAAAGATATATTCTTCTTCTTCGTTCTTCCAGGAGGAGGGAGGAGGGACCATGAACATGATTGATTTTCTGCATCATGCAAGTTGTTGATCTTTCTCCCCACTTGCCTAATTGAAAATACATGGATTGCTCCGCCACAGATAATAATACAATATAAAATGGACCCCATCCCCCCAAAATGAAGCCGACAACAAACGAAAAGAAAGGTAGGAAAATCATTTGTAAAACTCCATTTTATCCATTACCACCTCAGACCCGCATCACCTCCACCTATTCTTATTATATTTAAGACAACATTATAAACACCAACAAGCAAGTTCAACATCCATGGATAGGGTATTTTCAGAGGAAGATAACATTACTGAGCATTTTTGGTCACCACCACCGAAAGACTTGTCCAAAATGAACCGGTCTGAATCTGAATGGGCTTTCGAAAGATTCCTTCAAGAAGCCTCTGCTGCAACCTTAGAGGACAACACTTCTTCTAACTCTTCTGCTGATAAAACTGACGTTGTTCAAATCAAAGATCATGGTAATAGTAATAATAACGCTACAAGTAAGTGTTCCTTTAGTAATGGGACATGTGCTACTGCCGCTTCCTCCTTTGATGCTCCGGCGAGTTTTCCGGTGGAATCTGACGATTATCATGCGTTTTTGAAGAGTAAACTCAATTTGGCTTGCGCTGCTGTTGCTTTGACTCGGGTAAACCTTTTTTTATTATCATTATTACTTAAATTGAGAATATACGTGTTGTATTTATATTTTTGTGTGTGATTTTTCATGTGAGATTTTTAGTTTGTTGCTTAGCAAGTTACAGAAAAGAAAAAAGATTGGAACTTGTAGGTATTCTTTTTTTCTTTGGTGGTTGTGTTTGATTAGTGAGAAAAAAATTGAGAAAGGGAGTAAAGTTTCGATTTTTTTTGCGTGTTTTAAAGTTCTTACCATGTTGTTTGAGTTTCTTGGTAATGGAGAAATTAGTTTAATTAGTTAACTAGCTGATAGATTTATTTTTCCTTTTATTTCTGAGAAAAATGAAGAAAGCTAAAAGGAAGCACATTTATGGGTGCTTTTGTTCTTAGTTCATTGGAAATGGAAAAGTTAGCTGGATTTATTTTTCTTAGAGTTCAATAGCTGTTTTGGTTTCCGATTGAGTGAAGAATTTTGGAAGCCTCATGGTTGGCAGTTAGGTCTATTCCCCCCCTTACTTTGCTGGGATTTCGTGTAAACCAAACATGATTAATAATATTTTTTTAACGTCGGTGTTCGGGTCAGCTTGAAACACCTCGACTAATCCCACGGGCTCTGAAGTTAACGGTCATGTAAGTCTTCAACGACCATCATATTAGCAACCACAAAATTCAAACCTGAGATCATAGGAGGAGGAGCAAACCCCTCAGTATACCACTGAACCACCTACTAGATGGTAGTAATAAGTTCCTTTTTTATTAAGGTGGGTGTTTGGGTCAGCTTGCACGCACCTCGACTAATCCCAATGGTCCTGAAATTAACAATCATGTAAGCTTCTAGTGATCAATATATTAACAATCACAAGACTCGAACTTGAGACCACAGGGAGAGCAAACCCTTTAGTCCCAAGTTTTTACCACCGGCCCAGATGGTTGTAATAATTTCTTTTTAATTGGGCGGGTGGTGGTGTTCCAAACTTCCAATAGCTTTATTTGTATTTAATTTGTCGCATTGTCAAGTTGAATGTGGAAATTCCACAAGGAGGTGGTGGTAATGAGGTTTGTGCCTTTGTGGGGTCTGTTATGGAAAACAACTTTTTCCATAAAAAGAAATTGTCCTTAGAGATGAAAGAATGGCCAGGGCCAAAGTAGGCATCAGCTGTACAAGGGAAATGCTACTTGATGCTTGACTAAATTTGAAGCAAGGAATCCACTGGGAACGAGGAGGTTAGCACTTTTGAAATTACTTGAACGTTAGGTTTCCATGGGTATGAAACATAAGAACAAAAGTTATTCTTGAAGCTAGGTATTAAGGTCTATTTGATGCTTCAGCCAGATGAAGACGGGAAGACCACAAATCATTTTAACCAATTGAATTGTCAGAATCATTGCCTGAATTATTGATTGCAAAGGATTGTTAAAGCCACTTTTTTTCCCCGGAACGGTGGAGGTCAGTTCTTAGCTGGGAAACTAATTTGGAATGGTGGAACTAAAGATTCTTGCAGCGTTCACAACCTATATGGTGTTTTTTGAATAACAAGGGTCAAGTGCTAGTTAGCTTATGTTAATTTGTAAAGTAGCACTATGTTTGAATAAAGCAAATGCAAAACCATCGATACAATTTTTCTTTCTTTATTCTTTTAGTTATTTCCAGTTACTGTAAATATTTTAAAAGCTTTATCTTGGTTAATTGAATATGTTGCTCTTGTCAATAGGCATCTTTTGTAAAGCCTCTAGATTCTCATGCCACAGCTGAAAGTGGATCACAGGCTTCAAATACTTCACATTTGAGATCTCATGCTCCTTCTAAAGGTTCAACTTCCTTTATTTGCCATTTCTATGCATGTTGTTGATCTAATGTACATATACCTATACCTTTCTGGGCAACGACCACTTTCAATATACCAAGAAATTATTAGAGATAGATTAGATATAGTGGTTAAAAACCTACAAGAGCTGAGTCATTTTTATAGGGATAAACAAACTTAGTGTGCCAACTTAATTACTACTAGATTCATTTAGAGAGAGATTAGATATAGTGGTTAAAAACCTACAAGAGCTGAGTCATTTTTATAGGGATAAACAAACTTAGTGTGCCAACTTAATTACTACTAGATTCATTTAGCATATAAATCATTCACGGAAGTCTAGTAATGTAGCCCATGTTAAGGGAAATGGGATTCCTGTGCACAATAGAAAAAAGGAGTTCTTAAATAACCTCAAAAAGATTTTTTAAAGAATCTGATGTAGGAAAGGGTTACTGCAATCTAGTATTACTTGGGAAGGGCTTTTGCTCGGTGATCCACTGTCTGGTCATTCCCTTATCTGGTATCAAACCAGATGAGAATGCCTTAAAAACTAGTGTTAAGTCATTGCTTCTTGGAAGAAGTTAGTGACAGGCTAACAGTATTTAAGTCTGTAAGTGAGGGAAACTGGCTGCAGGAACCTGAAATCGTATTGAGATGATGAACTGTCACATAAGAGAAAGCTGGCTGATGGGAAAGTGAATGAGAAAGAGAGCTATCATGAAGTGAAGGAAATTAGAAGTTCATTGCCCCATATCCCTAAACAAGGCTTCTTTGATGAAAAAAAATCAATGTTATCAATTCATTTGACAAAAATGTTAGTAGCTCCAAGTAGGAAGTTTGAAAAGGTGTTCTGACTAGTCTTGCATTGCTCCTTGGCTAAAAAAAATATGGCAAAACTTGAACCATCTAGCCATAATTGATAGGTTTGCATTTTGATGCTATGATCAGCATATGCTGCCTAAACCCTAAACAAGTTCTTTTCTCTTTCACCCGCAGCGGATATCTCCACTGAGGTTGTGTAAGGTTTTGCATGCTTCTATAAGCACTTGCATTGTTGCTCTTTTAGTTATTTCCCTTTTTAATTACCTATGCAGGAGCTGGATATAATTTATCGAGATCCCAAGATAAAGATGCTAATGAGCCTGTTGGAACCCCCTCCTTACCTTCCATGCAAAGAAAATCTGCAGTTACTGTGAAGCCAGCAACTAGTGTATCATCCAGAGAACTGTCGGAGGATGATGAAAATGAAGCAGAAACTGAATTAACTGAGACTATGCACCCTACTGATGCAAAGCGTGTAAGGAGGTAACTACTTCTGTGCTTTTCTGATTGTTAGTATTATAGGTTTGTTGCTTGTACTGTAATATAAATTACTCTGGTCCTGCAATGTGTGATTGGCATGCCAGAGAGAGATCAATGGTGTTAAGTCAGTTTATGCGGAACAAACATGTTCCATTTAAATTTCAGATAACAGTTCATAAAACATCAGCTCACAGTAAGTTTTTGAACTCTATCTCATACATTTAGGATTAGATTCATCAAAGAGACAGCCAACTGAAACATAGGCATGTGTGCAAGAACAAATTGCTTAATGGAAAACATCTGGTAGCATTTTTGATGACGGCACCAGAAACTTGAGCACATTTTTTTTGTTACCAATTTGTGGACACTGATGGATTAGTTTATACTCTTCTGATTTTTCTGCTCTTGGTTCCAATCCCTTCATGGAATCATGCGGGTATTTTTTTCCCCAGAATGCTTTCAAATAGAGAGTCAGCTCGACGATCAAGAAGCAGAAAGCAGGCCCATTTGACTGAGCTTGAGACACAGGTCTGGTTCTTTTAACTGCGTGCTTGCCGTTTTGTTTTTCCTCTTCTACAGAAATCCTAAACATTTATCTTTTCAGGTTTCTCAATTAAGGGTTGAAAATTCATCTCTACTGAAGCGCCTCACTGACACAAATCAGAGGTACAATGAGTCAGCTGTTGACAACAGAGTTTTAAAAGCTGATGTTGAAACACTGAGAGCGAAGGTAACTCATTTTACTGTTTTGTCTTAAAACTTTAGAGTATACACCAAGATATCTACATAGCAATTGCAAGGCTTTCACCTCCACTACCCAGCTAAACACATGCCAGTTCATGTGCTGTGAAACTACAATCACCATATCAAGAGAACAAATTCTAGTGACATGCGAAGGGGAGAGATTTTGCCGCGCAATGGGAGGCAGAAAACTGACACTGGTTTTTTTTTTTTTTCTTCATCTGGTGATTGCATGCATATCCAGGTGAAGATGGCTGAAGAGAAAGTCAAAAGATTTACTGGGTTGAACACTATGTTCCATGGCATGCCTGATATATCCACAATGAGTATGCTATCATTTGATGGAAGCCCCCCTGAGACATCCGCAGATGCTGCTGTTCCTGTACAGGATGAGCCAAACCACCACTTCTATCAAGCTCCAAACAATCCTCCTATAACAACTCATGATTCCAGGCCCAGAGGCAACAATGTGTTTGCAGATATATCTTCAGTTGAAAATGTGCAGCCAAATTCTGTATCAGGGAACAAGTTGGGGCGATCACCTTCCTTGCAGCGAGTAGCAAGCTTGGAGCATTTGCAGAAACGGATTCGAGGAGCTACTAGTCCATGCGGGCCTCAGTCCAAGGGGGAACAGGCAAAGTGAACCCCGAGTTTGAAGATTTAATTGACAGGTTTCGAGAAGACGATTCCATTCCAGTATGATTTTTGGTTTAACTTGTATGTAAAGGTTGTATTCTTTAACAACATGTTGAATCAAACAGCTATTTTTGACCGCAACTGACAATTCGAAATCTTGCTGTACAGAACAAGCTTATTAATTTAGTTGTCGACTTCTTACAATGCAGTTGTTTGTCAGACTTTTTTACACCTCTGTGAATGGTTTGTTCCTTTCCATGAATAGGAGCATAAGATATACACTTTGCCATTTGGTTTTAAATATGTTTTGAAAAAAATTGAATTTTTTTTACATTAAATTAATTTTTTTTGATATTTTAACGTGCTAATATTAAGATTTTTTAAAAAAATTAAAAAACATCATTTTAGTAAATTTTTAAATTAAAAATACTTTAAAAAACATTCTGAACAATACTTTGAACAAACAAGAACATAAAATTGCCGCTAATAAATCAATATGATGCCATCAAGGAGCTTGTTCGTTTCGGGCTGTCCACCTTTATTCTGAGGGCAAGACATATTTATAAAAACATTTTTATATATATAATTTTAGATCTTATTAATATATTAAAAAAATATATTTATAAATAAAAAATATTTCGATAAACAATATTTTCCACGATACCAAACAGCTAATCATACAATTCCAAAGTAAGTGGAACACCCTTTTTCTTCCAAATAATATTTCCAATATATATAAAAAGTAGTCACAGGTCAATGCCAAGTCATTGATGTTAAAAGCAGTGATCAGATGTTAAAACAATTTTAAAGTGATAATAATCACCAGCCTTTCTTGTGTCTTGTTGGCATGTATAAACCATCGCTCGCTCAGGTCATGAGTTCGAAGGCTGGTAGAGAAGGAGAAGAAGAAGAAGAAAAATATATAATTAAAAGGAGGTATTCCAAAATACCTTTTTTTTTACCCTTCTAATTTTCAATTAAAACTGTTATCTAATTTAAGGCATTGAGGTAACTATGAAACTTGGTTGGATTTACAGTTTCAAGATGTTCAGGTATGTTGGGTATTGTGGCTGCTGTCGTTATCAAAGTTTAAAAAAAATATTTTTATAAAAATTATTTTTAATTATGGTTTATTTTTGAAATCGAAGTATTTGATTAAACTAATTAAAGATGAAGACAGTCCTACCTTCTTGTCCTAGAGACTGAACCTCCAAGTTTTGCAAATAAGACGCAGCGACTCCTTTGGCATCGCTAAAGGTGACGACCACGCAGCTACTTTTCATTCCAAGAAATGCTTCAAAGTAAATGCTTTTTGGGAAGTATACAAAAGAAATTGGCAATACAACTACATACAACAAAAAGATTCACTCGTCAAAACTTTCCAGCATATAAAATATTGGTTATCTAAATACCATCAGCAGTTAGACTTGCCCTCGTCACAGGATGCTTCATCAAGCATGTCAAGAAACCCTTTTTGTGTAGTCCTTTTCAATGAAGAAGCATTCAAATGGAACCCATATGAAGATGCTGCTTCAAATTTTGTCCAAAGTTCCTTCTTCAGGGTATTCTCACCAGGACGCTTCCCTGTCCTGATTGTGCTTTCAGGCTCCTTCCATAAAGGTGTGCTTTCTATTATTAGCTTTGAGATGCCACGTCCAGGTCCTGTTGGAAAAGGGGGAACTTTGATTATGATAGTGTTCAACACATGCTATCAGAGTTGACAAAGAACATTGCGAAAATGAATGGATACCTCCTTGAACATTGCAAGGTTTCTTGATTTGATGACAACCTCCTTGAACATCAAATTCTTTTGAGGGAGTCGAATTTGTTTGCTGATTCAAAATAGGAGCATGGACTTTCAAGCGGTGATCAGCAACTTGGATGTCCAATGATTTCTCAACTGGTGGCTCCAAAACAGCACAAGTTTTAGGAGGAGAAAAGGACCAGTTTGGAGATGAATCTAGATCTTTAATTCCCATTCTAGATTTATAAGCTCGTTGTATCCCTAAAAGCTCTGGGTACTTCAAAGTCAGATCCTCAGAACCCTCACTGCCAGAGGATTCAGAAATGTGTGAGTGAATTCCAACAGGAAACGGCGTGGACTTCCGCAACCTATAATTGTCTTTATGAGAGGTCTGAGAGATGGGTTCGAGCAACACACAAGACTTTGGAGGAGACATGTTTAAGCATGGGGTCATAGCAACAACAAAGTGGTTTTGTTTTGAAAACATCGGGGAAGAAAGACACACAAGTTTTCCTTCAGTTGCAACAGGATCAGCATGCTTACTTGTGGTCGGTTTTGTTGCCATGTCTTCAAGCAAATCTTCATTTCCATCTCCAGAAACAGTAGAAGTTGATGGTGGCTCAACAGCAGGATTTAAAGCAATCTTTTCAAATACTGATGTAGGAAAGTCTTGACATCTAGACGATAATGTTTTTGGCATAGGAAGGGGTGTTAGCAGAAACAGTTGCCTCCCTCTTTCAACATTGCAGCCAGCTCGCCAGGATACAAGGGGAGAAGGAGAGATCAGCGAATCCATGGTGTTTTTTTCTGGGCTGTCAACATCAAAGCTTCCATCTTCATTTATTTCAGAAACAGTTTTATGCGGTGATTGGTTTTCAGGCTCCACAAAATGACTGGAAAAAACCTTCTGAAATCTAGGGACCCATGGCTGCAATAATTGAACATGATACCTATATCATTTGCACAACAGTGCATGCAAGGGATGTAAAACACGGAGAAAGAAAATGGTAGAATAGTAACCTTTAAAGAAGAAAGCATATTGGACAAGACTTGCATAAAAGATTCAATTTCTTGTCTTCCCTCTTTGCTTGTGGCCTTCAATTTAAACGCTTGCGCAACAAGTTCATCTATCTGTAATTTGATAGATTAATAACGCACGAGACAGCTTCAACTTAAACATGAAACTAAAATATGTTCACAAAAGAGGATGTTATGTATCTCAAGCCAAATGCAAAACAAGTTACACACAAACACGGAGTAAACCTTAAAATTAGGAAACAAAATGAGAATAAGAAGTCTATCTCAATTTTCAAAGGATGACACCATGCCAATCACTAAAGAATCTAAAACAACACGCCACTAAACAATCCTGTCGAATTCCTTCAGCATTGCAGCATACAGTGTACCACATTGAACATGTTCAATAATACCCGCTGTAAATAAATTTTGACACGTCTCTAAAGCGAAGAAGCTAGGAATTAAAATCAGCAAACTAAGTGTAAATATCCCACCACATTGTGTAACCGAATTAATTAAATCACCAATAAGATTTAACTAAAACCCTTCCTGTTGATGTGTAATGACTTGCTTGGATCTGGCTGAAACGTACAAGATATAGAAAATACATGCTCCAATCCTCCTCTTTCGAGGTTCATGATTGTAAAAAACCGCACCCTTCGTCTATTAATGCTTTCCCTAAAACCTGCTTCAACTATCAAGGTGAAATCGCACTAAGCTTATTGAAGCTTCTTGGTTTCAGAATATAATTTTTCTTTAATGGGTTACATGCATAATCGACAAAATAAAGAAAACATTAGACAGATCAAAATCATCCAATCAATCAAGAAATTTGAAATCTCTCTGAGTTTCATCAGAAACAATTAAAAACCAAAACTTTCTCCATAAACGAAATTTAGTAAATGGAAGACTTGGTCTTGAATGGAGAAGTAAGTACCTGGCGAGTGAGAGACGAGAGATCAGACTGGACAAGCAAGAGGTGATCGAGACAGTCATCGTCTTGTTGTTGTTGTTGTTGTTCTTCTTCTTCTTCTTGAGCCCTGACAACACTTTGTTTATCATCGATTTCCTTGGCTGGCATTGATATTTTCTTGGGGTTCACAGATCTCAAGAAACTTCCATTGTTATTTGACAAGTCTTTCAGTGGCTTCCTCACCGATGATTTTGATGCTATTGAGATCTGATGAGACTGCTTCATCTCTTTATTAATTCTGATAAACAAAAAACGAAAACCGTTAATCAATAAGCCACCGTCAAATTAGGGTTCTTAGATTTTTTTTCTTTCAAAGATGGAGACTGAGATGGCGTTTGGTGTGGAGAGTTTTGAAATTCAAATCTCAACGGTAACGGAGGAATAAACACCATCATCGATATATAGTACAATTTCCAACTTGGCTGTGAAATCTTCTCGTTGACTTAAAAACTTAGCATGGATTTTTAATTCATCTTTATAAATATTTACTGGTTAAGTTGCTTGTATTTTCAGGTTATTTGAAAGTGGGGTTAAAATTATTTTTTAAAATATTTTTTATTTAAAAATAATATTAAAAAAATTATTTTTAATATTAATACATCATAAAAAATACAAAAAAAAAACTTAATTTAAAAAAAATTATTTTAAAAAAAAAACACAATGACAAATAAGCATATTTTGTAACATTATTAAACCCAACTAGTTTTCATTATAGGCTATTAAACTTGTCTCGTGGGTTTACTTGTGAATTGAAATTTGATTAATGTAGAATTTTATTTTGAATTGTTTTTTATATTTGCTATTCAAAAGTAAATAAAATGATATATTAACTCATGACTTCAACAAGTTAGTCCAAACTCAACCCAGTTAAAATCAAGAAATTAAATCTTTTTTGCTAGAATATCTTTTTTTTCAATAGAAAAATAATAGATGTAGGTTGACTTGATTGAATCGATATCTTGGTACTAAATTAAGGGGGTGTTTGACATGTGTTTTTAGATTATTTTGATATATTGGTGTCAAAAATAATATATTTTTTTTAAAATAAAATTATTTTAAAGCATTTTTGAACAAAAAACAATTTAAAAAACAATTATAATCACACTCTCAAACAGGAACTAAATCCAACTCAATCCCTGATAGCTTTGATATGTATGAGTTAAGTGCTAAGGAATTTGTTTTTTTATGAAAAAGAGAGATAAAACTGGTTAAGAATTGGGAACTTAAGGATAAATTAGATTAGAATTTCAACCAGTGATGGATATTTTTGGATTTCCTAGTTTAGTTAAACTTCTTAGAGTATTTTTTTTTCCTCTCAATAGTGAACTGAAAATTATATACATTTGTTTTCACATGATATGAATTAATTGATTCATTGAGTAATCGATATGGAATTTATTTGGTGGAACAAAATAGAATTTATTTGGTGGAGTGAAGAATCTCTCCAACTGCCTTCATAGCTCAGTGGTGGTTGATGATGATAATGATGATGATTAATTAATTATTGATCAGCACAAGTATTATAAAATACCTTTTGTTTTTAATTTTTGAAGTTATTTTTAAGATTATAATGAAATGAGAAGTAAAAAAAGCTTGCAAGGATAGATGAAAAAAAAAGACTACCACTAAGATGTCCATTACATTTATCCCATCCATGACAATTATTATTGTAAATATTTTAATATTTTTAACACTATTAATTATCATTTTATAAATTCATATTATCTTATACTTAATTTTTATCAAATATAATAAAAATCATATTAAAATATAATTTGAATTACAAATTTGAAGTTGTCAAGTAAAGTTTCATATAATATATGTTATTCTTTAATTTCTAAAAAACTTGTTTTCCCCACTTCTATAATTTCTTTTTTACATATATAATTTATCAGCAAAAAGAATAAAAGGGTGGGCAAAAATATTATAAGTTTTATAGAGTAACCTGAGTTGACTTGACTCTAATTACAAATATTATAGGTTTAATTGATCATTACAATTATAAATTCACCATGCTAACTGGAAACAATTTTTCTAGTTATTTTCTCACAGGATAACAATGAATTCATTGTTCTTGATCAAAGCAAGCAGAGTACCAACATGGAACAAAACATGATTTATTAAAAACTTGAAACTAATTCAACTGTTTATCTTTTATTTTGTTTATATAATTTAAAATGGGAGACTTGTCGCCAGCCGCCTTCGTAGCTTGTTGGCTTGTGTCATGCACATGCTACGCGTCGAGGGTTCAAAGGCTGGCAGATGATGATGACGAGGATGAAAGCCATGGATTTCTTAATTATATTGATAAATGGAGGTATTTTAAAATACCTTTTCATTTTTAATATTTCCTAGTGTCAAATTAATTTTAGGTATTTTTTTTAAGATATTACAATGAAATGAAAATAAAAAAAAGATTTGCTACCCGAGAGGAAATCTATTGGTAAGCATCCATTTGTTTTTTTAATTGATATCTTATTTATGTATTTTTTTCTAAATAAGTTTTAAACTTATGGTTCAATTAATATTACCTCTCTATTATTATTATTATTATTATTATTTAAATTTTTTTAATAGATATTTTTTTAATGGTGTTGTGCATATATAGTTTTTGAAGACATTATTATAACTGATCTATAATTTGTTTTAATCTTTTATATAGATAACAATTACATTTTAAAATACAAATATTTATTTTTAAATTTACACAGCCTTGCATAATTGTTTTTATTTTAACATATATATCTATTTCTTTTATTTTTTGATTTAAAAAAATAAATTCATTAAACACAACCGGGTAAATATCAGAGATTAAATATATTAACCTAAGCATTTTTCTTAATTATTTTGAAAAGTTGGGATTAATCAGCTAACTGTTCTTTCTAGACAATTAAAATATATTAAGAATTAAGAGCTGACGCCTACCTCTTCCTTGACCTATTGGTTTGAGCTGTACACGCTCGTTCCACAGGTTATGGGTTCGAGGCTGGTCACAGAGAGAGAAGGAAAATATAAATCATTTATGCTTCCAAAAGAGGTATTCTAAAATACCTTTTTTAGCCGGCGGCCCCAAAATTCAGGTGGTTAAAATTATGAGTTGACTTGTAAAATTGTATGATTTTGCGAGTCAACTCTAGTTAACTCGAGTATTAAAACTAGTTTGGATCAAAATTAGTAAAAAAACAATAAAATCATACAGGCTTGTAAAATCGAACTAGATCGATATGATTTTATGATTCTAGGCTATTCCATATTTTCACCAATCTCTCTCTCTCTCTCTCTCTCTCTCTCTCTCTCTCTCTCTCTCTCTCTCTCTCTCTCTCTCTCTCCTAGTTTAAAATTAAAAAAATCAGTAAGCTTAAAAATATCAGTATTTTTTAAATGCTCCTGTATTGATTCTCATATATTTATATAATTGTTTTGTAATGTAATTTTAAATTATTTTAAATCATATATGAATCTTAAATAATAAAATTTTATGACTTTAATTATATTGTATTGTATTAGAAAATATTTTATTTATGATAATTTTACGATTTTTGTACGGTAAAATTTCAAGTACGATTTTACAATCCGAGTTCAGAAACTACTTCCGTTTCGTGTTAAAATCACGATTTTGATAACCTTGCCCAAAACACATGAATAATCAATTCCTTAATTATTATTGATCATACTTAATGTAACATTAATTTGTCTTAAAAAGTCAATTTTCTTAATTTTTTTATAATAGTTATTTACCTTTAAAAGAAATTAGAAAAAGAAATGAAATGAATAAAAGGGACTACTTAATTAGTTTTAAAACATTGAGAACTCAAGATCATCTTCATTACGGAATTATTTGGCCTAACATCTGACTATAGGTAGGGTGGAGAAGTCAGACCACAATTTGGACTTCTTGGAATTGACATTAGCAAATACTTCCATTTTCTTTTCTTTTCTTAATTTTTTGTATTAACTTAAGAATAAATCAGTGATTAATCAAAAAAGAATTACTCAATCTTTGAGGGATCAAGTGATTCAAATGACCTTAATCACAAACTAAAAAAATTAAACTCAATTTTTAAGACAAGGTTCAAGTCTGGAGGCTGTGTTTGATTACCAAAAAGATGTCCTTTTTATTTTCCAAGCTATTAACAACAATTAATTAACAAACGAACTACAATTTACACATGTAGTAACCAAAAATATCTAGCAGCCCTAAAATCCACAAAAACAAAACACCAAAAAACACAAGCTAAAAAAATAATCCAAAAAAACTCAATCCCCACCACCACATCGTCATCATCATCGTGTTATCATCCCCTTCTCCTCAAACCCAGCAAACCAAAAATCTCCTCAAAACCCGCAAGTCCCAGAGAGGCAAATAAACATGATCATGGAGATCTCATCAATAACTCTATCTCTTCCAAAATCCCCATGTTCTCTTCCCGTTTCTTCTTCTAACTCCATCTTCTTTAACAGCTCTGCTTTCTTCAAAAAAACCAAGTCTTGTAATTCTCTGGTTATTGGCAAAACAAGTAGAAGTCAGAGGGCTACAAAGGGTCTAACTTGCAATGCTTTGTTTGGTCTAGGAGTGCCTGAACTGGTTGTTATTGCTGGAGTGGCTGCTTTGGTCTTTGGGCCCAAGAAATTGCCTGAAGTGGGAAAGAGTATTGGCAAGACTGTCAAAAGCTTCCAACAGGTGAGTGGTTACTTCTGGCTCTCTTTGGTATTCAAGTAAATGACAGAAACTTTTGAGTTTTATTGTTTGATATACTGTTTAGGTGTCTGGGTAGTGAATATGAGTGGAAATTTAAGTTAATTTAATTGAACCAACTACTCGTTCAGTTTGTGGATTTGATGTTAGACCCGAAATAGAATATGCGGAGAAGAGCAGAAAGGGGGATGAAAGATTGTTACTTGCTTCAATTATGGTTGATTTGTTTTGGGTGTTCAAGGAAAAAAAAAAAAGGGGGACAGAAGTGGTTCAAGGTAGAATCTTGCAACATGTCTGCTATGTTGGTTTGGTTTCAGTTAAATCTACCCTTGATATTCCAAATAGATGCATAAGATTGAGTAAGGATTTCTGGATTGTAGATCTTGGTCTTAATGATTGAGAATTAATCTGTGAAGTTATTGACTTTGTTCATACATCTTCTGATCGTAATGGTCCGATTAATTTAGCTTCTACTGGTTCTGGGGTTGTTTTATCGAGGGCTATTTGTATGGCAGTCGTTTTTCTCTGGTTCATGTGTATTTCTATAACCATATTGTGCTTGCTCGGATCATTGGACATGTTAGTTGACTATCTATTTTCTATTTTGCAATCCCTCTCTTTCTCAGAGACAATGCTTGGAGTATTTCTGTCTTGCTGTTAACATCTACGACTAATAGAAATTTGGTTTATTGGTAGTCTTATTTCTCGAGTTTGAGCCCCCCACCACCCTTCCTCAATTTCCCACCAACTATTTCTGCTCTTTTATTAGCTGATCACACCTTCCACTGAATTTATATACTCAGGATGCTAGCATTCCCCTTTTTTTTTTCAGGTCACAATTTGAACTTAGTAACTTAGACAAGGGTTAGGGCTTAATTATTGAGACATGGACTATGTTTATGTTAATATGTTGACCAAGTTGGCGGAAAAGCTATAAAGCCTTATATGTGGCTGTTTTCTGAATTTATGCCTCATAAGTTTTTCGTTGTAATTGCTTTTTATAGACAATAGAACATAATAGAAATGAATATTTAAACTCAGTTTTCGGTTATAATATCTTTAAATAAAACAGTACCTCTCTATCACCCATTTGATGGATCTTAAGCTTGACTTTGCATAAATTCTTAGCCTCAGAACTCCGTATCCAGTTCTGTGCAAAGAATGGTTCTTGTGCTGGTCAATGAAACTTTAAAGTTAATGGTCTTCCCAAACAAACTGGCATACATGGACAAAGCTGCAAACCAGATAATTAGTGGCAAGACCTTTTCAAACGGAAGAACTTTGGGCCCTGTTAATTTGTGGTTTCTATTTTCAGGAAGCTGTTTCATGTTTTTGTATGTTTGTTTGCATGAATTCAATTTTGAAGACTCAACTAACTTCCTGTGCATTTCTATGGATGCTTTTCTGGTTTACTATAAATGCATGCAAGCCTCGAATGCTTCTTATTTTTTCCTCGAGTTCAGAGGCCATGTCCATCATAGAAAAGTAACGAAATTTTTAGAGTGGTGTTATTAGTGTTGGAATTGGCTGGTCATATTACTTGTGGGCATGCAGAACCCCACTTGATATTGAATCAATATATAGTACACAGATGAATATTGTAACTCTCGAAAACAAGTCCACGTGTTGAAATCATCAATCAAGCAGTGCACTTGTAAAAAACATGTGCTCTAGGAAAACTGAAATGGTTCATTTGTTCATCATATTATAACATAAAAAGAAATAGCACAATGGACTCACTACAATAGCTTAACCAACTGTGATGGACTCGTCAATTTTTTAAGGATCTCCGAGGACCCTATACTGAATTTCTGGTAGAGATAAAAATAATAAAGATGGGTAAGGAGCCTTCAGTAAGGGCTTGAAGAAAAAATAAACAATAAACTGGATCATTCAGCTGCTTTACTCTAAAGACAATCTGTTCTCTAGTGTTTTCTTTTTCTAAAGCTTGCTTTCTAAACCAATGTCTATGCTCTGAGAACTATCTGGTGTTGTTTTCGACAATTTCCGGCAAGGTACCTCTTCTTTGCTCTCTTTTTAGGACATACAAATTTATATAATTCATTTAAATTTGCAGGCAGCAAAAGAGTTTGAGTCTGAGCTTAAAAAGGAACCTGATTCTGAATCAGAGACCCCTGGAGAGCAACCTAAAACAATAAGTGAAGTGAAGAAACAAGACGTGGAAGTCTCTAGCTCCAAGGAGAGTATATGAGTTTGCAGTTGCTACGTTTTCTCTAGCCCTAAGCTGTCGTGTCATCTTCTTTAGATCAGATTATTCATATTCATTTGCGATGCAGATCAGTGAGAAACCTTGATTTGGCAAATAGTAAAAGCAGCGTGCTTTTGTATTCTGTTTTTCATGATGCCTGATAAAGAAGAACACAAACTAGGTCAGCTGGCAGGCAATGTAACAATTTTTGCATCTGAAGTCACAATTATGCCATTGAGGGCTATATTGAGCTGCTTCTGTTTGGAGTTTGTGAAATCATCCACTGCACTTCCTATTTTTCTTATCATATAATCAAACAAAAAGTTATAAAAAATATTGAACTCAATTGAGTTCATGACCAATTTTACTAGTTTGACTGGTTAACTTTGATTTGTTAAGAATCAAGTTTTATAATTTTCTCTTGCACAAATAAGTTCTTACTTATTTTATTAAATGCATGCATAGATTTTTTAATTTATAATTGAGATTTTTTATATAAAAATAACAAGTAGAATATGCCATTATATTTCTTTTTGTGTTGAAAAAAATATTATATGATCCTTGGCAAAGGACAGGTCAATGCCATGTTTTTTTTCTTCTCAATCCCCTATCTTCTTATCAACACACTCTTAATTTGATTGATATTAACAACTTTTCCTAAGTTTATTGGTTCATACCTTTTAAAACCTATTTTGTTTAGCTTAAAAGGCATTTTTATGATTTTCAATTAACAAAATCATGATATAGTGAAACACACTCTTAGTATATATTTTTTATTTTTCTACCACATTAAAAGTTAACTCCAATTCATTCATGTGTTGTTGCTTTAACAATTGTTTTTATTCATTAATACGTATGATTCTCGTTTTATTTTATCATACACAAACAATTTTTTTGATGTACAATTATATTTTTTCATCGTTATCAATAGTAAAAATATATTTTATTTTAAAAAAATTATCTGGCATGCGGCGAAGCGCAAGTAAACTAGCGATCACAAATCAAAACATGTTGATTTCTTTCTTGAAAATCCTTTCACAAGGAATTTGTTCCACAAAGTATTTTTAAAGTAGTAGTTGACATTCCAATCATAAGCCCACCAGAAAATGGAAAACATTTTTCGGTTGAGTTAATAAGAACCTAATCATATAAGAATTAATTTTCTAGAGGATAAAAGATGATGTCCATTAGGAATGACAAGTCTACTAACACACACACATCTTACAAAAGTTGGCGATGACAGAAGTTGGTGAGACTGAAAGTTTTCTCCATTATCATCATCATGGTGCTATAATTAAAGAAATGAAGATATCAAATTTGTCACTTACCACCATTGTTGTCACTGCTTGCGCTGGTGGACAGCAACGATAGAATAACACAACTCACACTCAGAGAGGATAAGATAGGGTTATATTACGTTATTATTCTTATTATTATTATTATTGTTAAAACATCACAAATCAATAACCTTTTGATCCTGTTCTTCTTAACCTAACATAAACCTAGGAGTTAGTATATTAGGTTAACTCAAGCAAGTCCTTAAAAGCAGTGTTGTTTTGTTTTCTTTCTGCCAAAACAGTGAAAACATTTCATACCAGTTAAAAAACGAGATAAAACGATATAATTTTTATCTCGTTTTAAATTTTGGTTCGTTCCCAAAATTCCATCCAAATTTCAACCGGAATGTTCTAGTTTCGTTCTGCTTGTTCTGTTTTGGCCAAATAGTGTTTTTTTTTAAAATAATAAATAATTTTACAATATCAATCATATCTCTTAATCCAACCGTTATAATTTTACGACGAGTCTCTTAACATATTTATATATATTATGTTATAATTTCAGAGCAATCAGAGAATGTAATGATATTGCGAGATTGATGATGACACTCTCATGATATTTTACATCTTCATAATTTTGTTCAGAAAATTCATTTTATTGTGTTTTTTTAAGATTAAATTGTACAATTCTAAATAATTTTATTTTTGCATTTGAACTTTTTTTTTGAATTAATATATTTAATTACATAAATATATATACATAAACAATACAGCTCCGAAACGGCGCGCGGAAACGCTCCGAAACCAAAACATTTTGTTCCAATTGAAAAAAAAACTGAATTGACAACCTTGCTTAAAAGGCATGGTGTATATTACGTTAACTCACGCAAGTCCTTAAAAATGTGTGACATGGTGATAAAGAATTTAAACTCTGCATTGCAAATTTTAAATTCAAGTCAGGATATATATATTTAAAAAAAAACTAAAACAGTCAGGATTTTACTAGTTTTTCAAAACCCGCAAAACATGACTAGAGGATGAGTTTACTAGAAAAAAAAAAAAAAAAAACCTCAAGCAAGTCACGGTGGTGGGAGGGGAAGGCTAACATAAGGCGACTCCATGATACCTGGTAAACGGATCCAGCTTTTAAGAGCAACTTTATATTTTGTTTTTGGTTCAAAAGTTTCAATTCCAAACGAGTCATGCTAACATCACCTACAAGAAGAAGACATTGCATTATGATCATCTAGTCATTATTTGTCCACTCGTTTGTCTATCATCTTCCTTTACAGCATAAAGAATCTAATTTCATTTAAATGCTGATGGCATTTTTTTTCTTTTTTTTTTCCATTCATATTTTATATATATATATATATAACCTGGTTCATAAAGGCTGAAAAAAGCCCCGCTTCAGAAGACCTCTCCCTTGAGCTCAGCTAAGAAAATAATTCATCACTTCCTATAATATATTTATCTTAGCCAAGGAAAAAATTCATCTTTTTTTAGATATAAATATATTTTGGATCTCTCTTTTTCTATAATTTAGATATATAAAAGATCCTCCGATTGCATTATGATCTCACTTTTTCTATACTTTAGATATTATGTCACTAGAGAAAGCAAATAATAATAAAAAAGCAAGCATTATTATTTAGTTTAACAGGGAAAAAAAGCATGCTAAACATAAGATTATTAGAGTTCATACATGTAACTAATAAACTTTATATATATATATAATGTCAATCATGCAACCAAAGATTAAAATATATAAAAGTTCTAGCAAACATACTAAGCATGAATTCAAAGAAGCATAAAAGAATGAAGGAACAATTCTAATATACATATTGAAGAAAAAGGATTAAAAAAACAGTATTTAATTGTTGAAACAATTTAAAATTGATGAAGCTTTGCTGTTTTTAATGATTAATCTTTGAGGCTTTATTGCTCATCTTTTTGTGCAAGAGATGTTTACAATAAGCATTACAAGATTCTAACACCACCAACTTATTTTATATGCATTTATAAAACAAGATATTTGAACCAAACATTATTTAACTCAAATATCTTCAAAGAAGATTCATTTAAGATCTAGATTTAGAAGAAAAATCAAAACAAAAAAAGAAAGAAAGAAAGCACTAAAAGGAGGTGAGGACAAATATATAAAAATTTGAAAAACATTGTCTCAAACTTTTCATTCATCTTTATTTATAATGAATTTTGAAAGTTAAAAACTTAAAAAATTATTTTTTATATATTATTTGCATTTGATTAGCTAACATAAGCTAATAATTAAATATGAACATAAATATTGTAAATCTGGATTTTTGAGCTGAAAGAACTGTTTAAATTTGTATAAGATACTACTAGAAAAAAAAACATTCATTAATTGGATGAAATACATAAATTTTTTCTGTTCCAAAATATTAGTTTAGTATAAACTCAGGTTAAAACCCAACCTTTACATATATAAGTTTAAACTCTAAATCTATTTTTATGATTTCTCCACTCTAAATTAGATGTGATCATATCAACTTCAATGCGCTGGATCCCATCAAAACTCCAATATTAAAATGTTTCCAAAGAAACATGACGTGATGACAAGGGGCTTGCGATCTGTATAATCGGTCTCGAGTTTGAATCAAAACGTGCATCTCTTGTAAGTGCCTGGAACAACCGAGATTTTACTCGCTCACCTTGACCCACAAAGTTCGCTTTCCGGGGTAAATGAAAAAACTTGCCAATTTTTTTTATATTAAATTTCACACATCAATAATTATATAAATTATATTACTATTTTAAGTTGAAAAACATATATTAAAGATCAAACTCCAATAAGATTTCAGCCTCAAAAAGTAAATATACTGTACTTTTAATTTGTTATCATCTGCCCATTAATTAATTTTTATAACCAAATTTCTAGCAGAGAAATGAAAATATAATAATCACAGCCTTTCCGAGCTCGTGGAGCCAGCAGGGAGTGATCACCAGCATAAGTTAGGGCAGGGCAGAATGCAGATATAAAAAAAATAAAATAAAAATTCGAACTTTAGCCATTCAAAGTCTCACCCACCCTTTGAAAGCCATGGAGGTCACGCACAGCACTATCCACAAGTCAGACCCCCCATTATATTCTTCTGAACTTCTCCCTCTCCATCTCTTCTACTGATCAAAAGATGTCAAGATAATAGGAACAGCCATACCCATTAATCCCATCTTGGAATCCACAGCTCACTTTCCGGGTTATCGGGCTCCGGATCTGCCACCTAATTCACCAGCACGACACTCTTTTTCTCGGGTTTCCCATAAACATCCTCCATTTATTCTCCTTCATCGTCTCGATCTCGATGCATTCTCTC